>LR991034.1:17897396-19147396 GCA_905163495.3 Cosmia trapezina
CGCGTCGCTCAGGATTCTAACACTTGAATCACTCGCTACGCTCGTGATTCAATCAGCATGAATCACTCCCTACGGTCGTGATTCAATCGTTAGAATCCTTCACTAGCTCGTGATTCATCTATGGCCCTCGCTTTAAATCCGTCCTTTATTCACTAATTGCATAATATACTATTGTTTAAACTATTTAAAAAGGGTGAATAAACTTTTGTCTGTATTTTTTTTAAAGAATTAAAAAGGTTGAAAAGTGTATTAAGCAGATTTGAATAGAAGTTCCTCAAATATTTATGCGTGCGTTCCTTGGTATCATAATTTTTTAAGATCTTCTAATTGGTAAATCTAATTAATTATTGACACTTCCCGTGACCCAAGGGCTGGCTTTTACCAGAGAATTAGCATTAATTGCCATATAACGTGTGTACTTTACCAGTCGATAGCGATGCTGAGGAATTTTTCGACGCCATATTTTAGTTTTTTAATGGTTTTAGTTAGTTTAGGATATAATATTTTTTAACTGAATTTTAAAGTAAATTAATGTGTTTTTAATACTAAAACAATACTTAAATTATAAAATCTGCTCTCTCACTTTTACTTTTGGCTATACCAAAAATCGGTTCTTATTTTTTCCTGAAAAGTTGAGTTTTTGCGATTTCAATTGTAGTCTCCAGGGACGAAGAGCTAACGAAAGCAATATCCCTTTGAACTTTGACACATACGGCCTATCGTACTATACTTACATAGAACGGTAGGGCAGGTAAGTTGTAACAAAACCAGCGTTATCTGGCCTCATATTCTATTTTATTTACCTCTGTATTAAGCTAAGCCAGCTCAACATAAAGGTATGACTGCTGACGTGTGGCTTACTGTACCAACCTAGCTTTAATTATTTGGGGTCCCGATATTATGTCTTCTTCTTCTATTACATCTCTATTAGCCGTCATCTCATTAGTCACTTCCTTTATAATGATTATTATTATTACACTATTTATAACTCAAGAACGGCTGAACCGATTTGGCTGAAAATTGGTGGGTAGGTAGCTTAGAACTAGGAGACGGACATAGGATAATTAAAAAAATCTGATAAAACGTGGTTTATCAACGGGTGGACCGATTTAGATGAAATTTTGTGTGTATATTTGAATGGGTTCCTGGATGGTTTGAAAACACAATTGAACCTGGTAGGTGGCGCTGCAGTCGGGTTCTAGGATCGTTCAGACAGGACAACGTCTGTCGGGGCCGCTAGTTAATAATAAAGCTGAAGTGTTTTTTTGTTTGTTAAGTTAATTATACATAAGAAAAGAAGAAAAAGAAGAGGAGAATAAGAAAGAAGAAAAAATAAGAAATATTCAATAATATAATAATTATTCTTTTTGCACTTGATAGCCCAATTCCTGAAGAAGGCTATGGGATATTTAACATCATGCTAGGACTCTTAGGAGCCGAGCGAAAATAAAAAAGTCTGGAAGGATTCTAAAAGGGCGGAAGCTAGTCACTACATAGTATAAAACAAAGTCGCTTCTCGCTGTCTGTCTGTCCCTATGTATGCTTATATCTTTGAAACTACGCAACGGATTTTGATGCGGTTTTTCTTAATAGATAGTGTGATTCAAGAGGAAGGTTTAAATGTATAATACATGCGCGGGCGAAGCCGCGGGCATAAGCTAGTAACATATAAAATTTAAAAGTCTAATCGACATTCCATTTCACTGGAATTCTTGATACCGGATGAACGAGATCAGCAGGTATAGCAGTTGCAATCCTTATATCACGCTCTTTCTAGTCATAACCATCTTTCACATAATACGTCTATCATTTCTTTGGTATTAATAAACATCCACATTCATTTTTAACACTTTCCTCACAATATATTCCTTATTCTTCGGCATAGCATGCCAAAAATATGACCGCAGATATCATTGTAACGTTTGTCTACTTACCTTTAAAATAAATTCAGAAATATGTCTCACACGTTCAACCCTAAGGAAGCTGTCCCATTATTGCGAACGTTTGACATAAGACAACGTCTGTTTTGCATTTACATGTCCTTAGAATACATGCGTTTTGATGTAAGACCGGGAGACGTGTGGGAATTCTTGTCTCGAGAAGAATGTAGAAGTGAAAACTGTTTGACAGCTAAGGCGGAATAATTTCTACACCCCACACGTTGCTTTAATGCGGGTTTTTTGAAATGACGTTCACTAGGTGGCAGCACTGAGACGTCAGATTCACTTGGCACCTGTCAAAAGTGTCAAAGAGACTATATTTTTTTAAATCGTAACTGAATGTTGAACGAATGATGATCGTCATCATATATTTTATATTCATTGACGAATGGGGTTGGCTCCTCAAAACTTTTTGCAGATGACGCTAGCATAGCTTTCACCTGTCACATTTGTTTACTCAATTTGTGTGTTCGGTTTTGTAAATTTTTTCATCAAAATACCAGGATTTATGATAAGATAAACATGTACTCAACATGAAGAATAAGCGAGCTAAAGGCTGAACTGAAAAAAACGAGGTGCTTCTTTACAAGGAAGTAAAGCAGACCTTATTGAAAGGTATACTCTTAAAATTATATATCAAGCTATTTTATTTATGAAATGGTTTTGTTTGTAGGAAATATACATTTCATAATACTTTTCGCCAATTATACAATACTATAAAAAGCCGAATTAGACCACTTTTTTTTATTATTTTTAACCTTTTACTTTTAATTCTACAGCTATCGGAAATTGGTGTGGTCCTATTTCTTTGCAATAAGGCACTTCACATTTCTTAGGCATTTTGTAAAATCTTAAACAAACAAATACTTCATACAAATGAATATAATTTTGGTTAAAGCTATGGTAGCGCCACTTTGACAGTAGCCAACCCCATTGGAAGACCTCTTGTCAAAGTGGTGCCAAATGGTGGCGTAAATTTTCATGAAAACCTTCATTGTGAGTAATGAGCCAGAAATATTAGCTTTGTTGGGGCGTACTTATGACAGGACTATTTATTAGTGACTATGGTAGCGGCATCTTGTGTCATTTGATGGAAAGTGGCTAAATCACACTAACACACACACACACAATAATCACACTTCACACTAATATCATAAAGGCGAAATTTTGTGAGTGTGTGGGAGTGTGTTTGTATGTTTGTTACTTCTTCACGCTCAAAAAGCTGGATCGATTTGGATGAAATTTGGTATGTAGATAGCTTATACCTCGGATTAACACATAGGCTATACTCTTTATCCCTGTCTACGCGGGTGAAACCGCGGGGCACAGCTAGTTACAATTCCCAGTCAAATATTCGTGTGGCTGACACTGGCTTGGCCACCATCAGGGATTTTACTTTTGATAACACAAAGATTTAGTCGTTAATTAGTCGAAATTTGTCGCCAAATATCAGAATTTGTCGGTCACTGGTTCAAAAGTTATAAGGGGTCATTGGTGGCCGATCTGGAGAGAGTCTCCCCAGCTTGGCCACCTTTATATCTCAAAAACTAGGGCACCTAGCGAAGATCTGTTTTCTCCCAGATTTAGTCGTTAATTAGTCAAAATTAGTCGCCAAGTCACAGATTTAGTCGGGTCTTAGTTTAGAAGATATAATGAGTTCAATTTTTAAGTATAGTTCAAGAGCTATATTGAAGAGTTTATTGATCTAGCTCTTGGTCTATACTTAAAAATTGAACTCATTATATCTTCTAAACTAAGACCCGACTAAATCTGTGACTTGGCGACTAATTTCGACTAATTAGCGACTAAATCTGGGAGAAAACAGATCTTCGCTAGGTGCCCTAGTTTTTGAGATATAAAGGTGGCCAAGCTGGGGAGACTCTCTCCAGATCGGCCACCAATGACCCCTTATAACTTTTGAACCAGTGACCGACAAATTCTGATATTTGGCGACAAATTTCGACTAATTAACGACTAAATCTTTGTGTTATCAAAAGTAAAATCCCTGATGGTGGCCAAGCCAGTGTCAGCCACACCAAATATTCGCATAATATACGAAACACTGACCTCATGTAGTTTTAAATATTTTTTTTACGTGTTAAAATGTTTGTTAAAAACAATTTACAGAAAGTATCTATCTCCTAGAATTATCTTTGCGAAATGATCACACCCATAAAAGTAACAACAGCTGACAAACAGTTTCACTTTCCTCTATTAATAATTAGCGACCCTCGCGGCTTCGCATGGGTAGCCCAATCGCTACCAAACTTCACAGGATCACCCTCTGGGCTAATCTACAGATTGCCTGAAAATTTCATCAAAATCGCTCCAGCCGTTTTGGGCCCCATAGGGAACACACATACACACATCAATTTTTAGTTATAGATTTGTGTGGTGATATAATTATTATTATGATCAAAAAGATAAGTATAATCAATCATCTATCATATTAGTAACTTATCGCCTTCCCATTATAAGTAAATTCGTTCAAATTATGTATCGACAGCATGATCGTCGATTTGTATTGAATAGATTGAATACTAAACATCATTGTTGGCTGTAGCAACAGGTTGACTTTACATTGTATGACTGTACTTTATTTGAGTACAAAGAGTAAAAACCGGAAAGAATGTTTGTATAAAATTAATTATTATGCATACAGTTGATATACAATAAGATATATTAGATAGGTTCTATGTATCCGCTAATCTTATCTCATACATTATATCGGCACAAGGTATAGGTACTGTTTGTACGGAGGGATGCTAACGGCACCCGGTATGTCACATGTCTTCGATTTTTTGGTTTTAGGATAAGCCGGTTTCCTCACGATGTTTTCCTTCACCGTTTTGAGAGCAGTCGTAATGAAATAATGTTCACAAAGTAAACCGCCTATTCATTGTCCAAACTCAAGATTTGCTAACGGGCAATGGATCGCAGCATAATAGGTGTCACGCGTACAGACCGAGTTAGAAACACCACCCTGCGCTCCACAACTCAAGTAGCAGATGTTGGAGTAAAAACAGCCAGGCTGAAGTGGGAGTGGACCGGACACGTCGCACGAATGCACCTGGAGAGATGGGCAAAGATTTTCACTAACTGGATGCCTGAGGGAGGACGCCGTCGAAGCAGACCACGGCGAAGGTGGTGTGACGATCTGATAAGGTTTGCAGGGCCAACATGGCCAGAGATCCCACAAGACATCGGTTTGGAAGGAAAAACGGTAGGCCCTTGCCCAGCAGTGGGACACAATCTTTGCTAATAAAAAAAATTAATAATAAACCGCCATCGTCGGCGTCGATTCGAACCTACAACCTAACACTCGTAAGTCGCGGCAGTTTCCACTGGGCCACCATTGCTCTTCAAAACTTTCGAGAATTACCGATATAGGATGTAGATGGTTACTACGTAGTATGAATGATTCAATGTATCGAACATCTCAGTCTGATCGGCACTTCCGTAAATTGTTAAAGTTATATCCAATTCCTGGTTTCTGTGTGAGCTCAGTGTTCAATTTTCTCGCTATAACAAATATTTGCGTGAGCTGACCGACATTAATTCCGGGTCTGGCTGTTTAACATGTAAATATCTGTGTTCCGAATCGGAGTATTTGTGTACGTATGTGATTTGTATGAAATAACATAAGGAGTTCTAGTGTGGTGTTGAGTTATCTTTTGTTAGTAGAAGTGTCAATCAAACTAAGGTCGCTAAGTTTCAAATTGAAGCTAAAAATAGTATACATTTTCGTTGTGCGGAAGGCTTTATTTCTTTGCTTCTTTTTCATCATCTGCCTAGCCTTTTCCCAACTATTTTCGGGTCGGCTTCCAGTCTAACCGGATGCAGCTGAATACCAGTATATTAGATGGAGCCACTGCCTATCGGACCTCCACAACTCAGCCTGTTATTGGGTAACACGATACCCCTTTGTAAGACTGGTTTTTAGAATTTCGGGCTTCTGACTACCAGTAACGAATGTCAAAGATCAACAAATGACAGACGGGGCCGACGGCTTAATGTGATTTCCGAGGCACGGGGGAGTTATGGATGGAAGGGCGTTTCTTAACTTTGAAGATCGACACTGTGGCTGTTATCATTTAGCCACGATGCCCCTGTTCCCTTCTTGTTATTACATTTTTATTTCTAATTTCTCAATTTATTATGTCAATCAATCAATCTGCCTAGCCTTTTCCCAACTATGTTGGGGTCGTCTACCAGTCTAACCGGATGCAGCTGAATACCAGTATTTTACATGGAGCGACTACCTATCTGACCTCTATAACCCAGTATCTGGGTAACACGATACCCCTTGGTAAGACTGGTTGTCAGACTTTCGGGCTTCTGACGACCCGTAACGACAGTCAAAGATCCACCAATGACAGCCGGGACAACGGCTTAACGTGTTGTCCGAGGCACGGAGGAGTCTCGGTATGTAAGGATGGTCTCCCATCCACGGACCAACCTCGGCAAGCGTAGCTTAACCTGATAAAACGTCCTCTTTTTCAATTTCTCAATTTCTCTTTTCTTTATGTGTACCGAACGTACTCAAGATCTAAGATGATCTTAGGTCCAGCGGATATCAACTCAAACTTTATGAAAATATTATTTTACTGTCTAAGAGTTAGACAGTGTAAACAGTTTAAGAATAAAATAGGTAGGTACTTAACACAAACTAAAACTTCGTAAACTCTAAACTAAATTTAGCCAAACTTGTTTTAAGAGCGATTAAAATAATACGCTCGATTAACAAAATATACTTTTGATGGGCAGTAAATAAAGTTTATAACAATTCGAAAGTTAGTTATAAACACCTAGGTGAAAATATGGCGTGACTACCGAGATGACAAATAATAGAGAAGTAATATGGAATGAAAAGACATAGACATAGGTAGGGTTAAGAATTATTCTCTTGCCCTTATCCCTATTTACTTGGGATCTTCTGATGTGTATAATTCAAAACATGAAAAAACCGGCCAAGTGCGTGTCGACCGCGCACAAAGAAGAGTTCCGTAGTTGAAAAGAATTTATACCAAAAACAAACATAACATTATAGTGTTGATATACGTCACGTTCAATTCTCCAACTGCAAAAAGTTTGATAAAATATAATTTTTTTGTGATAAAATTACAAATTAACTGGTAAACAAACCTTAAGTAATACTAAATAAATCCCTAAATAAAAGTGCACTGTTGGATTTTCAACGGTCACAAATAGTGCCGAGAGTTGAAAATCAAGTGTCACCGTTAGTCCCTTACATGTAGATAAGTAGGTACTCTATAGGTTTTGATTTACTTGAGAGTCACAAAATATGTCGCACAAATGGCCGTATTTTTTTATTGCGTTGACTTAGAAGCTTGATTTTTTTAGAGCTCCAAATGATATACTTAGTTGATATTAACTTCAACTTGATACCTTCACGCATTCCTGAGAAAAAGTGTCTTGACAGACAGACTGACTGACAATGAAGTGACTGGCACCGTTTTTTTTTTTGTGGATGGGAAATCATCAAATGACTTCTCCCGCTCCGGGCGGAACGGGAGGGCGTGTCAGACTTTTACTGACTAAAACCCACCCGTGTTCCTTCAGTTGCCTGTGCCAGAAAAATACTAAACGTAAAACAAGTTAATTAATTGACAAAACATTTGTTTTAATATTTTACAAAACTTGCAAAAGTACGAGTACACAACTGAGAAAGTTGGCGCGGAGAACGCAAATAATTTGTTGCACTCGAATGCTATGACGTGCAAAGTTTATTTTGACATTACTCTAATTAGCTACAAAATGTAGGGCGATAGTTTTCTTACTCAAACACGTAACAACACGCCGGTATTCCGTTATAGGGTAAGCAGAGATTGTATAGTGTTGTATGAAGACATTGAACACCCGATTAAGCTCCATGTAAAAGGTGAATAGAATAGTTTTTTTATTTGGTGGCGAGCCTATTGCCATTACCTGTACACAAATCCAGAATCAAAGTTGCTACTAAGTTACAACGGATTAAAATGTCCAATCAGAAAGCAAGAAAAATGCTTTTATTGGCATTAGAACCAAAAACACCAATATTCATTGTTCGACCGAAAGATCAACGTCAAATCATTTATTTCAAAACGCACATAAAAGGGGTGTACTACGCCAAATCGAATATCAATTAGTCGACCACTTTATATCGAACGTCTAAATACTCGAACGTTCATTTATCGAATGGTTAATAAATCGAACATTCAATGTATCGTACACTCAATACATCGAGTGTTCAAAATATCGAATGTTTGTTTGATCGAGCGTTCAACGCATCGCATTTATTCATTCTATCAAAATATAAATATCTATCTATTTACTTACCTATAAATAAAAAGAGAACTCCTGACTGACTGATTGACTGACTCATCAACGCCCAGCCCAAACCCTTGGACCTAGAAAGCTGAAATTTTGCACAGAGGTTCCCTTTATAATGTAGACAAGGAATAAGGAAGGAATTCCGGGTAGTACGTTTCCGTGGTATATTTTCCGATATAAACGCGAGCGAAGCCGCTGGCAAACGCTAGTACTTAATAATTTTTGTATAGAATACAAGAAAAACACAAAATTTACTAATATATTACATTTTAAACTTTAATTATTAACTTTGAATACATTTTAAAATTTTGCGTGAAATGCAATTGCACGAAGAAACTCTAATAAATCAATGTTGTTTTTATTAAGTACTTAATATTTTTTCAATCGCATTAAAATTTCATTTGCCTCTTTTGTAGGTCTTCCTAATCCCAGATGTTGTCACATTTTTTTGACAACAGAGAATTGCAATTCAAACAAAATTACTCGGTACTAGGTACTCTTTAATATATTTCACAAAAACATTAATAAAATAATTACCTAAGTAAATGGGAAGACAATACACCTAGAATAAAATTACTATAGTATAGTCATTTTACTACACATCAAGCTATACATTTCCAGTTTACACTGACCTCTCATTGTAAGGAAATCCTATACAATGCGAGATCAGCTTATACTGGAAATGTATAGCTTGATCTGTAGGCGTGCGTACATTACTGTGATCATTATTCCATGAAAAGTTTTCGCTGAATATTATTTAGTATCTACAACACGACACGACATTAAAACATTGGTAATATCTTATTTCCTTCAATAGCCAATTAAGAACACCTAAATCGCACAACGAACTGACCAATTACGAAACAGAATAACCATTTTTGGCAAAATCATAAACCAATTCAACCAACCCAGTCTAATTCGCTTGTAGTTTAGCCAATAAACATTGTGCTCTTGTCAATTATTACGATTGATTGGTGCTCTAAGATGTAGGTACCTACTTACTAATGCCTAGTATCATTACTACAGACATTCCGAGCACCTATTTGTGTGGATTGATTGAATTATTGCTATGTGCAACCCGTGCATATTTAGGAATGGGGCCACGCAAATAGAGAGTCGCCTTTCTACTGGTTGTCA
Organism: Cosmia trapezina; assembly: GCA_905163495.3. Taxonomy (NCBI): domain Eukaryota; kingdom Metazoa; phylum Arthropoda; class Insecta; order Lepidoptera; family Noctuidae; genus Cosmia; species Cosmia trapezina. The sequence continues at coordinate 17,906,807 of LR991034.1, forward strand.
TCGATGATTCTTGAGGATAAGTGTTATTTTGTGCTCGTAAAATAATAAGTAAGAACAGTCAGCCTCAAAAAGATGTAGGCATACACGTATAGGAATTAGTTTATTGTGAACAACCTTTGTTTCATAACATTGTATCCACCGTATAGGTACTCAAAACAAATAAAATCAATCTGCTTAGCCTTTTTTCAACTACGTTGGGGTCGGCTTCCAGTCTAACCGGATGCAGCTGAATACCAGTATTTTACATGGAGCGACTGCCTATCTGACCTCCACAACCCAGTAACTGGGCAATACGATACCCCTTGGTAAGACTGGTTGTCAGACTTTCAGGCTTCTGACGACCCGTAACGACTGTCAAAGATCCAAAAATGACAGCCGGTACCAACGGCTTAACGTGCTTTCCGAGGCACGGAGGAGTCTCGGTATGTAAAGATGGTCACCCATACACGGTCAACCCCGGCAAGCGTAGCTTAACCTTATGGATCGACACGCGCGGCTGTTATAACTTAGCCACGAGCTCCTAGGTACAAAACATAGTAAGTATACAATTTATTTTACCAAAACAAAGTAAGCGTTTGTTCCCAAAACATCTATACCTACACTATGACCAAAACAAGGTAATATAAGTACATAAGTCTCAGACAGGCTGAAGTTACTGTAATATTTCGGTCGGATTTTGTTCACCTACTTTCTGATAATTTTCGATTACCTAAACTACCTCACCTAGATGACACAATTATTGTTCTCTGCCATAATTATTTTTTTACTTAGGTACTGGTCAACTAGAAATTGCTGACTTACCTACTGCTACGCCAATTTCATGCTCATGTTCTTAGAATCCAGCTGTTTCCGGCAATTAGAAATAGCATGATTTTGTGGACGAAAGTAGGAAATGCTCAAGTTATTTAAACGGATCTCAATTACTCCTGTTTTATGGCCACATTGGTAATAGCAAAGCGATACCGCAATAACCAAACATTGTACTAATCAGATCGTTAACCAACATTTACTTAAAATTGTCCTTATCACTACGAAGTAGAGTATATTTTACGTTACAAAGACGAGAAGCTCGTAATAGGAATCGAAGTTAATTGGCAAGTGAATAGTGCTCATTATAAAATAATTTTTCCGAGACTTGAAAGGTCTTAATTGAGTGTTTCGTTTACATAAATAATTAAAGCTAGTTTTGTTATTTGAAGTAGGAATAAAGCGCTTATTTGTTTATGTTTCTCAGTTCTTTTTTAAGAAGCTTTAGAGATCATTTCACAATGTTTTTTGAAGCTGATTTGTTAATTCACTTTCATAACTTAGCTTGGCAGGCCGTGGGAAAAACAAAAGAGATCTATTATCACACGTAGGTATGTTTAACTTTTATATCCTATCGTAAATTAATATTGTGTGTACAATCGGTTGTCACTTTCGTTTTCTATGCGTAGGCGAGCTTTGTGCTTTGTAGACAACAAAAAGCTTTTACATGAAATCAGATTGTTATGAGACGTAATAGAGGTCATTAAAAAGGGTATACATATACGTAGAGGCGATTATTTTGTAGTTAAAAGTTCTGCTATAATTTTGAACTGTTTGTACTATTTTTACGTCTTAGCCTAATGTTGAGAGTAGGCGTACGCTACCTCGAAAATATAGACTGGCACGGTCAAATTTAATTATCTAGAAAAACTTAAACTCTCGCCCTCTCCCTCCTCACCACTCCTCCCCTCCCTCTCCCCCTCACCACATCCTCCACTTCCTCCTTCCCCTTCTCACCACCCCCTGCCTTTCCCCCTTCCCCTCCTCACCATCCCCTTCCCTTCCCCCGAACAAAAAAAAATCCACAGCATGCCGTCACCAGGACGTCCCGCCCGGTTCGAATAATCTCGTTTCTCGTTGACATCCCGTTGACGTGGCGGTACACACACAGTGTAAGTCGATTAAAATTTAACTCCTTAGTTATTAACTATGAGTTACGTAATGAGTGTACAGTCTGCAACAGAAATAAGTAACCAGTGTTGTAGTGTGCGTGACACTACAAAACTGTATTGCTACTGTTAAAACGATTCATTTACAGCACACAATGCCCTCACGCACAGATCGCGTTCATGTGCGAGTGAGTGCGCTAATGTCTTCTCAATTATAGTATAACATAATTTCGCGTTGAAAACTTAAGCGTTCGTAGCCCAACGAATAAGGCATTATACTTCTGAGTACTACGGTGTGAGTTCAAATCTCTGAAGTGATGATTCTTTTTGCGATTTATTATTTTAAGCTAAAGCAATTAGAACAATTTTTGTTAAGAAAATGTTTTATTTATTTAAAATTGCTTAAATAAATAAAACCATTTTTAATAAATATCTTTATTTAAAAAAAAGAACATCAAAAGTGAACATGTTTTATTATAAATACAACAATATGTTTAGAACATGCTATTACATCTTTTTATACCATTATATAATATGTATACAACAATGGGCGGAGTGAATAAACATGTCACATAGATAACAAATATAATCTGATCCAGTAACAATAACATCACTCACACACTCCTACCTACACAGTACCGCCGACTTAATTTATTATGGCTAAATATGCTGTGAAAGTATTAAGTATTTCGTTTAGGTATCTATTATAAAATAAAGTCGCTTTTCATGTCTGTCTGTGTAGCCGCGTTGTTCTTCTAACGCCACAGATTTTGATGCGGTTTTCACTATCATGATAAATATTTAACTTATATATTATAGAAACCTTCATGTTTTAACAAGTCGTAAAAACCGTGCGAATCAGGGCCGGGTCGCTAGTTCAGTTATATACAGATATGAATTACCTACATTTTTGAAAATTAAAATTAAAATAAAAACATTTACCACCTGTATCGGGAACAGTAGGTATTATAATTATTACCAACCATTATTAATTATTTCTAGGAAAATAATAGATTTAAAAACGTTAAAATGTCTGAAATTTAAAGGTAGTATATAATATGTATGTTACGATAAGTCGGTGGTGATTTTCGACGAAGACATTTTTCATCAGTAATTATGACGACATTGTTTTGTCAATCGAAGTGCCGATATTCCGCGATTTTGACGGTGCACGGTATATAACAAAATTTTACGCGTCGGTTTGCAACATGTCAAACCGTCTGCTTGCAGGTGGTTCCGTACAGTTTGCATAATGACGTTGTGTGCTGCTGCTGTTATGCTGGTCTAAGCGAATGGATCTGATGTATGGGTGGCAACAATCTCACGCACGATGCCGAGGCGAAACATTTGTGTAAGCCAATGGTGTCGGTCCAGGCAGGCGACGGTTTATTTCGCTTGTCTCAGTGACAATGCACCCACAGTCAAACGGTTTTTCTCTACAAAAAAAAAAGTGAAAATATTAGGTCTAAACATACACCTCCCAAATTATAAATTAAGAAATAAAAGTTACACAATATAAATACAATGCAGAGAATATATATTTATATACTTAAATACAATTGATATATAAGGCTAGTGGTCAGTAATAATAAAAATTATAATACGATAAAATGGAAATAAAAAGGCAGGGCGAGTGACCTAGGAAATACATAATATCATACTTATAAAAAATAATATAATATAATAATGACACAAATAAAAAAAACAAACAACAAATAATATAATATAATGATGATTTTTTATTTTTTCTAAAAAGTATTAAACAATATTATTATACTTTATTTAGAATAGAAATCCTTTGTTTAATTACCATACATGCAATTTACATTTTTAAATATTTTAGATAAAAAATGAAATCTTTTAAAATTGTATTTTATTATTATTATCTAATCATTTACAAACATATTCATTATTTTTGAATATTTTATTACAAAACACAGATAAAAAACTATTACTATAATACTGTGTAAACCAATAATGGAAATGATTAAATAATTATCGATATAATGAGTGGCTATGCAGTTAACAAAAATTGTATTTATTTGTTAACTGCATAGCCACTCATTATACTAAATTCAACTATTCCGGTGTCATTTCCTATTAGATTCAACTATTCATATTCACAATTCGTTAAATGAGATACAACAGACAATCATAATAAAATTACTGGGTGGGATCACGGTGACATAATAAATTAATACATTCTAATAATAATTTCACTCACCGATAGCATTGGGCGCCTTGCGATTTCACTAATAGAAATATTTTTTTTCTCATGCAAAACAATAATCTGAGCTTTTTGAAATCTTGTTAAATGATGCATGGTCTAAATTAATCAATATATCACAATCACAAACTTCAAGTGCAAAAGAAAGAGTATAATGTGTAGTTGCTAATGCAGACTGACTACATAAGTTCACAATTAAAGGCAGGAATATATTTTTAAAGCGGGTAGTTAGCTTCTAAACTGGGAAATAATTTTAAGTAGGCGAGAAACTTGTGGTAGATTCTCAAACTGGTCAGAATATCGCTTTATTCAGTTAGTATATTCATTTTAAATTACAAAATCTCAAAAATAATATTTTAGTAAACTCGAGGCTCGAACTCAGATCATTCAGTCACTGTAGGTTGAATGCTTACCTGTTGCGCCACGAGAGCAACTATCCTACATTGCGAAATTATGTTACACTATCATTTAAAAGACGTCAGCGCACTCACTCTATGAATGGGATGTGTGCGAGGCTGTCATTGTGAGCAGTACGTACAGTAGGATATAGTTTTGTAGTGTGCGTGTCTGGTTACTTAATTCCTTTGGCCTGTGTACATCTTTCTTATTTCAAAGATTGAAGATTCAATCAATATTGGTTCACATTCATTGTTAGACGATTTCATCTCAAAATCAGATGATGACGAGTCAGCACTTTCCAATATCTGATGGTATCTATAATTGAGTGGCAATGACTTTATTTTATTTCTACAGATTCACACGTTTGAACGATGAGTGAACTGCGATTATAATGATTGATTTAAACGATAATGCAGTTAGGTCTGAGACGGGTTTAAGATTTATTTAGTTTCTGAGCCTCACATTTTTGTTAGATTTATTGTAAAAACAAAAACCGGTCAAGAGCGAGTCGGACTCGCGCACCGAGGGATCCGTTCCGATTTCTGAAAAAGTGTGCTACTAAGAGACATCGTTTTATTTTTCCTGTAATCTTTACATAAATTTCTATCACATAGAATTATTTCAGATTTTTCTCATTTCAAACTTCGGAGAAAAAGGGGGGGGAACGGTATTTATTTTTACATTTTTCATCAAAAGTCGAAAACTATGCGGCTTAAAAAAAAATAAAAATAGTTTGAGAATGTGCAAACGACGTTCTTTCATGTGATACCCCACATGCCTTAGTAGCCCCCACTTTAAATTTTTAAGACCCCCTTTCAGTCTCTGTTGCAAAAAAAATATAAATGTTTTTACGTCTTTCTTATTTGCAAAATAGTTGCGTAAACATCATCCAAAACTATTCCAAATTTCAAGTTGATAGCATCAGTAGTTCTTGAGATATCCAGCTGTGACAGACAGACAGACAGACAGACAGACAAACTGAGTCACACCATAAGGGTTCCTTTTTTACCATTTGGTACGGAACCCTAAAAATTAAGGTTTTTTGTACTTATCCCCGACACAGGTCTCTCAGATAAATTGGCTCATCTTTTATCAACATAAGACTGCGAAAGCTATTTAGGAAGAATTAAAAAAAAAACATCACGACGCTTTAGGTAATAAAATAATGCATGAGAATTGAGATGCCAATTTTTCATCCATAGTAAAAAAAAATAGCTTTCCGTCGAAACCACAAGTCACGACAAAAGACCGTTTAAAAAAATAGCTGCCTATTAACTCCGAAGGCCCCAGTCTTATGGAAATCAGCCAGACTCATTAAAAAACGATTGACACCAAGTGCAAAACAAAGGACTCGCGTGCTAAGACCCAAACGCCAAAACAAACTATCGACTCCTTCATGAATTATTAAATAGAAGACATTTCCCCGCTGGGTAACAAAAAAAAAGAAAATGTCACCTCTCCTTGTGAGGCCCTTGGGAGCAATAAGGTCTGTACTTGTTACGACCACAAAATATAAAGATAACAGAAGACTTACTCCTTACAGCGAACGAAAAAGCTAGGCCAAAGACAAGCCAACTAAATACCTACCTTGTTGGTATCTATGTCGCAAGCGGTACTGCTGTGCATGAAGTCCTGTCGTATTCGATTACCAGGTCGAGAAAAATGTTTTTGGGTGTCTCTATCAGGAATTTCTCAGTAATAGCCAGGAGCCTAGATTTGTGCCCAGTTGATGGCAATAGACTCGCCCCCTATTACATGGGACTTAAACAGAACTGGGGAATGAATGTGGGTGTACCTGTCTAACCGTTCGGAGAAAAAAGGCGTGATCTTATATCATATGACAAGCTTCACGTAGTAAGTGCAAACGCACTAGCGACTAGCATTTATTTGACAGATGGCGGGTATCATACAGTTCCGTCATGACTTGTTGTTATAAGACAAGCGAAACAGAAGCGAACTGCCTGTTCAAACGCACAGATTTTATTATGATTCTATCTCTTTCCCGCGTAATTTCGCTGATCTGCTCGCAAGCTGGTTCCACGCTCGGCTTGCTATTTTGTTGCGGTGCCGCGTTTGTTTCGTATGTGTGGCAGTCAAAAAGCTTATAAAGCGAAACTTCATTTTTTTTGATAAATGGATGTTAATTTTACGGAAAAATTAATCCAAAAGGTTCGAAGTAGACCTATACTGTATTTACTAAGTTGGCGACGACGTTTTGCTCCGATTGCTACAATTCAACTGACTCGCTTGATGTTCCGCTACTCGAATTGCGACATAATATATAATGTTTCTTGCGGTTTCACATCATAATTTTTTCGCGTCGAAAAAATTATCGTACGGCCGTACGCCGCTTACGCGTCTAGGAACGCGAGCGTTTTCACTCGTTGTATGGAGCTGACCTTCTGTATATCATCCTATTCTGTACTACCACTGTCTCGAGACATTTGCGTAAAGTACATTGTAACCATAAAAAAGGAGTAATTCAATACGAGGTTTTTTTCGTTGGGAGTCGTAAAGTGTTTGGAAGTGTATTGAACTGAAATTAAGCGTGTTGAGGTTTGTTTTGTGGGCTATTTAGTGGATATGGCGGCTTCTGAGATGCTGATTTCTTGCACAACTTGTCCTTACAAACAAAGTTTGTCAAACTGATATGTTGCAAGTATTTTTAGGGCCAGGAAATTGTAGAAACCGTCTTTGTTAGGAATCACATCGTATGCAATTTTCTCCTAAAACCGAAGTTGAAGAATTCTTATTTTATACCGAATCTATTTAATTAAATACGTATGAAGAATGAAACGTCGGTAATCTGTGAATGTGAACTGTACTTTTTTTTTTAAATTTTGAAACTCAATTCTCTAGATTTTTCAGAATTCATTGCAAACGTTTATACAATTTATTTAAAATAATTCCCAAGCTCAAAAATAAAACCCAAAAAGGAAAAAAATAAATACGAACGACAGGAAACATTCACAAAATCCACATTTTGACACTGGCATTGTCCTTAAGCGTGTAATTGACCGTGCCGAGAAGCTGCGCCATAAATCACAAAGAGAAAATGGAATTTCAACGTGTACCTGCAATCTTCTACCGGATGACTGGTCACACTATGAGCTCCATAATTTGCGCGATTTTCACGATAGGTTGTGGTCCTAGTGAGAGATGAGCGGAGCGGTCTGTTGCATTTTATTTAGTTTTTTTTTTAGATAAGACACGAAGTTAAAAGTTTCAATGAACTCTACTTATTGCAGTCCACTGCTGGACATACTTAGGCCTGCACCAGAAAATCCTATTTTCCGCCTTCCAAATCCAATCTGTACCAGCCAACTTTTTAAGGTCGTCGTAAAGATTATTGGTACTTATTCAAATTGTTTTAAAAAATTGGGGAGGATCTACACAGCACATTTTTATCTCGTCTCTTAGAAAAATTAGCAGTCAGTCCATAGTCAGATATAAGTACCTACTGTAAGTCGATTCTGTAAAATTCCAACAACAACTCGCATCTCACATCCTATTCACTCTCACTTCGCATCACTTCTTCTCACTTGTTTTCTATTTGACACTTTGAATTTAGAACGCCAATCAAGAAACTCACAGCGGATTCAAATTCGAAGTTTAGAATGAGGTCTTACAGAATCACACGGCTGGTATCAGTGTTGCAGAGATCTTATTAATATTGACCAACTTTATTTGTAAATAACCTATAGAAATATCATACAGGGATATTTGTAATTCGACGTATTCTTTGCAGGACGTCATTAGTAGGATTAAAATGAAACAAATTAAGCCACCAAATGTTCTACCGAAATTCAGTATTGTTTTTTGTAATTTTTGTCTAAGAAATATATAAATTACGAAAAGTAAAATGTTTAATTAGTGATCTTGTGACAGCTGGATGTCTCAAGAACTACTAATGCTATCAACTTGTAATTTGAAACAGTTTTAAATGACGTTTGCCCCAGAATTTTGCAAGTAAGAAAGATTTTTTTTTTCAACGGACTGAAGGGTGTCTTAAAATTCGAAGTAAGGCTACTAGGGCATGTGGTGAAAGAGCGCTGTTTGTATATTCTCAAATATTTTTTTAGGCCGCATAGTTTTTGACTTTTGATGAAAAATCTGAAATTATTCTATGTGATTCAAACTGAAACAGCATGACTTGCGCACTTTAGCTTGAGCCTTTTTTTAACTCTTCTGATAGATACTACAAAGTCTACATAAAAATTCGTTGAATTTTCTGCACAGAACATTATCTGTTCTGTGATTTTCCACCACGGAGTAACTGATTTCACAATTGCCAGTCTCACTGAGAGCAAAACTGATGCACTTATTCGAACAAATCTCCCACCTCGTTCATTACTCGCTCATCTCTCACTAAGAGCTCACTCACAGCGATTTCCACGTAAATGACGCGAAATACGTACTGAAACATTGTGCCGTTGATTGAAATCTTTTGTTAACTTAAATACTCAAGAGTTTAATCTGTTTAATTTTTGCACGGAACGCTTATTGATGGAGCTGATTGCGTTTATTACTGATTTTAAATTACTGTGCCAGTGAATTGACGAGCTGCTGGCGGTAATTGAGTGGAAGGCCTCTTGTCCATGTTAATTTTTATGAAACTTAATAATAGTAATACATTTTATAAATTAAATTCGCTTTTCGTGTCTGCTATGAGACAGCGTTGTTCTTTTAAACTACGCAACAGATTTTGCATGCATCGATACGCCTTTTGCCGATACGATACCAATACCGGTACTCTTATAAAAATATCGGCTGCAGGTACCGATACCGCTGCTTATTGAATCAATCTATAAGCATATTTTTATTTATTTAAAATAAAAATATGCTTATAGAACACAAGTTATACGGGTTATTTAAAAAAAAAGTATTATAAAATTGGAATGAGGTTATTAGTGTTATTAAAATTATTACTGAAGGTTAATAGCGGGTCGCTAGTTAATAAATCTTTTAAATAAAAATTAATTCCTCTCCGTTAGTCTCGCTAAAACTCAAAAACGGCTTGACCGATTTGATTTTTTTTTAATTATTCTCTTTACTTTAAAAAAATAGGAAACAAAAGCGGGTCAGGTAGTAAATAAATAATAACGAACTGCGATCGCCGATTGACTTGATTCGTCTGACAGTCATGGTGATCATGATAGATACATACCTATAGATAGGTATCACCATTAAATAAAGTGGTCACTTTTTACGGAATACTAATGATAAAGCAGCATTTTCGACAATTTCCTCTCCGGATAATAAATTGTTTGAGTTTTATGTTAATTTTTATACCATACAGCACAAAGCCACGAATGAATGTTGATGATAATATTCGAACAAAAATGTTCGGTAATTTGATTTCGAAGTGAAAAGTGCATTTAAAAATTGGTGAAATTAATGTAAGCCGCATTGGATTTAATTATTATTTTACTCCTCTTGAAATGAGTTCAGTGCAAAGTTTTATTTGGATTATGTGGGGAAAATTGTTTAGCTTAAGTACCAATAAATGTTTTGTCGGCAACCGATGATGATGGAAATCCATCATCATCGTTTGAAAATGAAATGTAAATCGCAATTCGATTTTTTCCTCGAATAAGATAGATAGATATATGTATACCTACTTATATTTTTTTTTATGAGGACTGTTTGATAGGTCCTTGGTTGGGCCTTATCAATCGTGAAAGTAGTCAAGGGGTGATCAAAAGCACTTTTGCTTTCCATTATCACATTTATCACACAGTCGACATGAAAAAGCATTTTCTTTAACTATCTTATAAAGCCAGATTTGATATAGGTAATTATCTCTTTGTATCTTGTGCCAAAAAATAATAAACCTTGATTTCTTGCATCTTGTAAATATGTATTAACTTACCACCTTATTATTTTTCTGTAAAAAAAGTTCCAATAATCACAAGAAACAAAACTCTTTGGAGTAACGAACTCATTTTTAATGCAAGCCACACTTGCATATACAGACGCTAAAAAGGAAACAAAATATAAAAAGTCGTGTTCTCCATTGTTCATTCAACGTCGCCTTGTCTTGATTTCGTGATGGTTGACGCGTCGAGTACAAATATGAATTTGTTTAAAAACTTTTGAATACTAATTGCTTCGTTTATGGGTGACTTATGTTCTGAAGGTAATTAGTTGGAGACTTTTGCTGATTCATGATGTACATACCTAAATAAATACTGACGTTTAGTGATGGACTTATTTGTTAAATGCTAGCTATTATGGTCATCACTAATTGATTAGTACTCGAGCTGTCAAAAGTAAAATAAAATGTTTGGAAAGGTTGTGCATGATGCATTTGCCTTTTTTACGGTCCGTACTTAAAAGTAAAAAACGGAACCCTTAAAGGATAGAATACGTAGAGGTATAAAATTGAAATTAATATCAAATACGTAAGTCTATGGTCCCTTAAAGTTCTAAAAAAATCAAGCTTCTAAGTCAACGCTGTAAAAAAATACGGCCATTTATGCGACATAATTTTGATAATTAAACTTTGTAAACTTTCATGATTTGTACACATTTTATAACAACATCGAGAACGGGTCTTATCGCGATATTCCTTTTTTACGAGGTAAATAGGCACCTACTTGTTACCTGACGTTTCGACCGCCTTGCAGCAATCGTGGTCACGGGAGGACCACCCGTGACCGTGACCCGTAAAAAAGGAATATCGCGAGACCCGTTCTCGATGTTGTTATAAAATAATTTTGATAGTTGCAAGTAAATCAAAACCTATATAATAGAGTACTTCCCGTTGACCTAGAACCATGAAATTTGGCAAGAAGCAAGTTTCACAGCACAAGTAAAGGACAAAGTCCAAAAATTGTTAATTTGTAATTTTATTACATACATTTTTTTCTTTGGGATTACAATATTAAGTTTGTTTTTGAACTATGGAACCCTTCGTTGTGCGTGGTCCGACACGCACTTGGCCGGTTTTTATTAACCGTTTCTATCTATCATTAGATGAAATCAAACCAACCCATTTCTGTCACAGACGATCACTTGATGAAATTGAGTTATACCAATCGACTCGGATCAAAATCAATTAACATTCCGCAAACGAAGTAGGTGAAAGCTAGTTAAAATTTAATTAAGGTTCACATACGTAGTACAGTCACGAGCATCAATGTGGAAACAATTAGGAAAATTCTAAAGCGATTTTCTTGTGAAATAATGATTACTACTTTGAGATACGCCCTATTTCATAATAGTATGGCTTCGAAAATAGTATGATCGTAAAACCTCAAAATTCTTCAAAAATCTCATTCTTCCATTCATCTTCCTGCCTGTGCAGCGGTGTTTTGGGTATGCTGATCAGTGTGACCGTTTCTAATTGTATAAACCTACGTATTTTCCTTTTCAGCTGTTGCCAGGTGAATATACCAAAAAACCATGACAGTTGAAATTGTACCAATATTATACCGATATTTAGTCTACTAAAAATATGCTATCGTCATTCTTCGGAGCCTCAATTAAACCAATTTAGTACTAAAAATACCAAAAACGGTCACACTGGTGCTGATGATAGGTGCTGGTAGCGTTGGAGCTCAGGAAGAATAACAAAAACAGCGGACAAGTATTTTTACGTCTGTATTGGACAAGTATTTTTACGTCTGTATTGTCATTCTTGGAAGGGGCGTGTTGCCATAGATAACATAACAATTTACATTTTAACGTTGGTGTTGCAATAGCAGTTGCTAAAATACCAAACACTGACCTTTTTTATTTTTCATTCTCTCCTGTCAACCGTCGCGCTATCATTCACTCCTAAAACTTCAATCAATAATTAAAGAGAAAATCGCTTTTGAATTTTGCTGTGTAAGGACTATCACGCAACTGTACACTAGGTTTATTTCAAACGCAAAGTAAAGCTTAGAAATTCAGTCCGAAGCACGTTCCCGACATTTGCTTAGGAAGAAAGTAACAGTAGTTCCTTAGTTGTTTCCTATGAGTGATTTACAACTAATTACGATGTAAATTAGGTAGGCAACGGTACTAGGTAGCGGTTTAGAGCATAATGTAAGTCGGGCCTGATCCCACTGGTGGTACGGCACGGCAAGGGATTTTTAACAGACTTCAAAAAATTGAGGAGGTTCTCAATTCGTCGCGTTGTATATATTTTTTTTTATGTATGTACACCGATTTCTCCGTCAATTATAGACCGATTTAGATTTTTTTTTGTTTGTTTGAAAATGTATGCTCTCGAGGTGGTCCTATTGTCACCAAGTCAGAATCTGATGAGGGGATCCCTCGAAATCGAGGAAATCCCTCAAATTTTAAAGGCACAGCTACTCTATAAGTAGCTGTGCCTTTAAATTTGGGTATTTTTTATAGTAATTCATGCATTTGCTCTCGTAAAGCACCATTTGGTGAAGTGGAACTGATGATGAAGACCACAAATGGCCATCGGAACTACTCAATGATATGTATTTCACGGGTATTTGCGATTCGATTACTAAGCAATTTATGCTCGTCACAATGCACACAGTGAACTGGAGCTCACAGCAATGACATCACAATCAGCTTTCAGTTCTCGTGGTTCTTACTAAGAGAACTCCTCAACAATTAATCCAGTCCATTAGTCCCAGCATCGGGAAAAGCAATATTTTGTAAAAGGTGATGAGAAGTTGACATGAGGCTATTGTAACTTAGATAAATTACAAACTGACGCATTGAAAAATAACTTTAATTTGGAAATAATTTTGGATGGAAGTCGGTGGCAAAATACAGATCTAGACACCGACTTCCAAAATTAAAGTTAATTTTCACTTTGTAGTGTTTTTTCGGAAGTCGGTTATTTTTTTTTTTGAAAGAATTTTTTTATGCGACGAATAGGATTATAATATAGCAGTATGATAGTAAAATTTAAGTTTCAATGAAACGGGATGCCTAAGCTTAACGCAGCTTTGTATTTGTACCTACGATGATTATCATTGAAAAAAAATAGTACATTTTGATACAAGTGGAGAACGTTTGTTATTGCATTCGAGGGGGAATTAAAACACCCGAGCCGTAGGCGATGTTGTTTTTGAGCCGAGAACTGCAATAACAAATTTCCACGAGTATCAAACAACGTTTTTAAATACACTTTTTGGAGAAATAAAATAACATAACGGAAAATATTTTGTCATGAATTAATAGGAAACTATGATTTAAATTTTCTCTTTGTTCCGCGCTTTGCTTTCACCAGGTTGAAAGAGAAGCAAAGGTATAAAGCCGATAAACAGCCTAGTATGAAAAATAGAAAATTCAAATATTTTTGAGTTTAGAACACAAATAAACGTTAATTTGTTCATAATCATGGTTTTTGATAATATTCTACAGGGTGTTTGGCGCATGGACCGACACAATTTTTCCAGGGATTTGGGGGGTCATTAGCTAGGTTTTACCCATACACCCTTTGTCCCAAATGTCACGGTTGGTTACATATGATTTTTTTTTTAAAAAGAAAAAAATGCCCAAAATGTTTCCTTTAATTCGAAATAACTTTTTTGTTTGTGGGTGTAGTGGCACAAAACAAATTTTGTTGCATTCTCCAAAATCTTTTAAATCTAAAAACATCTTTGTTTGATACAACTGGTTTCAAGAAAATTCCTTACAAGCTTCCAAAGTTACATTTTTTTATTTATCGAATGAAATTTTACAACTTCTAAATTCAATTTAAAAAAAACCAAAAGCCATTTTGAACTTAGCTTTATTTCAAAAAGTTCTTTAGTTGATACCCTTTCTAACGGTATGCTACATGTCATAGAAATTATTCATTATGTAGTCAAAATACTAGTTAAGAGAGTCAGGGTTAAGAAAAGACTTTTTAAGGTTATTTTGTTTTTATTAAACTAAAGTTATAAAAAAGGAGGCAAAACACCGGGAGAGGTGGAAAGTAATGGGGGAAGCCTTTACCCAGCAGTGGGACAGAATAGGCTAGTAAAAAAAAAAAGTTATAAATCTTGTTCAAATTGACCTCCTCCATTTCGTATGCATGCACGACATCTGTTTCTTATTTCAACTGTCGTTGTACGTAGTCGCATTTCTTCTTTCATAGTTTGGAACGCGGCCCTATTCCTTGGCCCGCACGGTCCCCAGACCTGACGCCTCTGGATTTTTACGTCTGGGGACGTGCAAAAGAATTGGTTTACCAGACAGAAGTGCCCACTAGAGAAGTTCTGATTGAACGAATAACCGGCGCGTTCCAAACTATGAAAGAAGAAATGCGACTACGTACAACGACAGTTGAAATAAGAAACAGATGTCGTGCATGCATACGAAATGGAGGAGGTCAATTTGAACAAGATTTATAACTTTTTTTTTACTAGCCTATTCTGTCCCACTGCTGGGTAAAGGCTTCCCCCATTACTTTCCACCTCTCCCGGTGTTTTGCCTCCTTTTTTATAACTTTAGTTTAATAAAAACAAAATAACCTTAAAAAGTCTTTTCTTAACCCTGACTCTCTTAACTAGTATTTTGACTACATAATGAATAATTTCTATGACATGTAGCATACCGTTAGAAAGGGTATCAACTAAAGAACTTTTTGAAATAAAGCTAAGTTCAAAATGGCTTTTGGTTTTTTTTATAATGAATTTAGAAGTTGTAAAATTTCATTCGATAAATAAAAAAATGTAACTTTGGAAGCTTGTAAGGAATTTTCTTGAAACCAGTTGTATCAAACAAAGATGTTTTTAGATTTAAAAGATTTTGGAGAATGCAACAAAATTTGTTTTGTGCCACTACACCCACAAACAAAAAAGTTATTTCGAATTAAAGGAAACATTTTGGGCATTTTTTTCTTTAAAAAAAAAAAATCATATGTAATTAACCGTGACATTTGGGACAAAGGGTGTATGGGTAAAACCTAGCTAATGACCCCCCAAATCCCTGGAAAAATTGTGTCGGTCCATGCGCCAAACACCCTGTATATATAAACATTATTTAAATATTCAAAAATATTAACGCCTTAGAGACGCATATCTCTTTGCCGAGATTAAAAAAAAACATTCACCTCCGAATAGAGAGTTGTGAATAGAGGCATTGAACAAATTTGGACTAAATATAGGTATAAGTAATTATCTGTGGCAATTTTTATTCTCGCACACGGATGGGAAAATGAAAAATCGCACTCGTGCGACATACATTGCATTGTGACCCTAATCGTAGTGCGATACGAACCTGTTTTCGAGGAAGGGTATTGAAAAAAAATTTTTGTCATGTCATTCAGTTATATTCCTATTTGCCGCATAGAAAATCCCTTGCCGTGCTTTGCTGCCAGTGAGAGCAGGCCCTCTGGATTGACTTCAGAAGCGGACTGCATTGTTTTACAAATTTTGAGGTGTTTTTCAATGAGGTTGTGTTGCATTTTCATTATTGGCCTGGTTGAGGTAAAAGGTTGCGTCTTGATTTTAATTAATTAACAGTGAAACGTAGAATAAGTGCGAGACCTCAGGCGTTTCAATTTGAATATTGGGTTTGAATTTCAATTACAGCTATATTTGTTTTTAATTCAACCTTTTCACTGTTAGAATCAATTGCATTTAATTAGTTGTGTGCAAACTATACAATAGCGTATTACACTCATGTTTGAAGTGCCATAAAAAAGCATTTAAATTTTACATTTTCAAATTTTGAGCAAAAACGCTCGTTGCAGTGGACGCCATATAGCTCTGTCGTCATGACGTCAGTTGGCAGTGTAAACAAACACTTTAAATACGCTGATCAGTTGACAGTTGACATTGAAACTTTTTAATTTACAGAGCGGTATGACGTAATAACATGGCGGCTACTTTCATGGTGTTAGAAAACAGATTAAAAAAACTGAAATCTTCATAATATTTTTTGTAAGTTAGGAAATTTAAACAATTTCACAAGCATTATAAAAGGGTATGGAGGAGATTTTACGATTGTGAAAAAATAGAACTTTGACTGTGGTCACAGTTTCATTCAAGTTTGAAGCTGGGGATTTTTAGCAGATTTTTCTGGGATTACCACAATAATCCCAGAGAAATCTGTTGAAAATGAAATTTTACATATAGAGGCAATGTATATAAGATATATATATGTATGAGGCGATGTAGATGCCGCCACATACTCATTACATGACAAACAACACGACTGTATTGGAAGGGTTAGGCCGTGGTGTACGAGTACCTCGAGGTCACCTTCACTCCACCAGTTATTTTTAAGTCACATGTAATCTTTTTTCTCCCGGTAAATACACTTGACAAGCCAGGTTATTGAACTTCTTAAACCAAAAACCCTATGAGATATATAAATTAAGGATTTGAATGAAATCCATGGCTCAATAACTTGAAGACAATAATTGTTCCATTGTGATGGCACATCAGAATGTCATGACCAATTTAAATGGAGCCTTCAATCTTCATTCAAATAATTCATTTGTTTCATTGACGATATTATGCTTTTGTTTATTGGTCGAAGTATGTATTTTCAAATGTGAAATGTTATTTGATCATGTTAATTATTTGTATTGATATTTACATTGTACTGCAGTGAAATAGAGATTTTTTTGATAAAGACCGGTTACGAGAAGTAAATAATTGAAATGAGATTTTTCTATACCCTACTTTTTTTTATTCAGAAAACTTTCAGTTAGGATACATACCTGCAGTAAAAACATTTATGGAAGGCCAATTACAAGTTTTTACGGTTAATATTACAGAAAAACAGTACTACTGAGCTACACTGGTTTATGCTAACAAAATACTACCCACTTTAAAATGATTTCTATTATCTAATTATGTTTCATGCAATTTACGCCTTCTCACAGAAGCGCTGTTTCAAAACTACCCACGTAGTTCTTTGTTAATATTATATTATCACACTGTATCACAGCAGTTTCCGGGTAGGTATCATCGAACAGAAAACATCTTAAACGAACTATTAAATATATTTGTATTTTAAATTAACCGTAGCTTATCAGGTGCATGGTGAAATATACCTTCCCGTTGTACAATTTTTCTTGTAGTAAGAAGCGAAAAGATTTTTACAGAGCTTCCATGACTTTGGCTTTTGTTTCACAAAAATCAATAAGTATATTTTTTTATTTAAACACACACATTACATTGGTTTATAACAGTAGGTATTTAGGAAAGGTTTTCTGCTAACCTGTCTATACTTATTATAAAATAAAGTCGCTTTTCATATCTGTCCGTGTGGCTGCGTTGTTCTTCTAAACTACGCAACGGATTTTGATGCGGTTTTTACTATCATTTAGAGAATTTATTCTGGAAGGTTTATATACATTCATATTTAACTTATATTTATAATACAGGGTGTAAAAATACACATCACAAAGCCGTCAACTACGCATACTATACATCTAACTAAGTAGCTTTGCGCAAAAATTATTGTTGGGAAACGATTTTTGTAGTATAACACTCGTTTTACTATGAAAGTAAAAAAAAATGCTACTTTGACCTTCAATATCTCCAGAACCAGTAGATTCCCAGGTATAGTCTAGTGGAAAAAAACGATCCAAATAATGGGTAGAATATGTGGTTTTTGGCTTCGGCAAGTGTCTTTTTACACCCGGTACAATTGTTGTTGTCAGAAGTGGTTTTAACTAGTGTTACAACACTATTACCTGGTGGTATCGTTTAACTTTAAAACACCTACCGTACCACCAGGGGTACGGCCAGAGGTACGGCGGGTCTGCAGTGTAAAAACCGTGCGAAGCAGGGTCGGGTCGCTAGTGTACCTATACACAAATTATAGGCGTACATAACATTTCAAGAAAAAAGACATATTGGGACAGAAGGTGATTATTTTGCGACAGTGCTGTACATTTATGTTACTGCAATTAATACCAACTTTATAACTGTCAACTCGATTCACAATTGGCTAAGCAACACAGCAAAATATCTATTTCCAGAATAGCCAACGACATCATTGAAACAAGCATCCTTAAAACAAAGTGCATCACAGTTTATTTCTCGTAGCTGCGTGATTAATATTAGTGTAATTTCTTCTTGAAATAATTCCAACAAAGCTAGTTTCTAAGAATAATTCTTCACGAACAAACGTGTTTAGTGGCTAGATCTAGCAACTAGATCTTTTAGCTTGCATTTAATTTTCCGCTCTTCTCTTTATGAAAACTCAACCGCGCTTAATAAACTACAAACAATGAGGTTAAAAAACATTTTTGCATTAAAACTAGCCTGTTAAACATAAGAATATACAAAGTGGAGACGACATTACGACAGTAAATATTAAACTTAGTATATCATGTGACGTTCCCAGTCTACTTATAAAAATCTGACAAAATATCCAATAGTCTAGTCTCAATAGCTGCTCAAAGATCGGCAAAACCCATAATCGGCCCATCACTACTATTTAGTTTGTTTGAAATAGATTGATAGAATACTCTTTATTATGTACACCATAAAAATTAATTACAGATATATAACGTATAAATTTTACAATTTTACACAATGGCTGGTCTTATCGCTAAGAGCGATCTTTTAAAGACAACCTTTGGATATATTAAGAAAGAATAATAAGGAAGTCTATCTAATGACGTTTCCAGTCTGCATACAAAAATTCAATCAAATAATTATATCCAATAGTTTAGTCACTACAGCTACTCAAAGATCGGCAAAAACCATAGTTACAACTATTTAGTTTATTTGAGAATATTTACTATACTTAACTTATTTCATTTCGACATTAAAATTTATTCGATAGTTTCAAAATACTCCTATGCATAAAAGCTCCTCAAGACAGGCAAGACGCGACTTTAGTAGAACAATTTCTATGAAAACTTTAAGGTGATTGCGCTGTGTAGCCCACGAAATTCGATTTTTTTTTGGGTTTTTTGCAATTTGCAGGTCCTGGTCAGGTTGTATCTTGATCAGAGTATAATACTATATTTATATAATTTTAACCATAAAAATCATCAATACATCTCTCTAAGTTAGATGTATTGATGATTTGTATGGTTAAAATTATATAAATACCTACATATGTTTTATTTCCGCGTATCACACATTCCTCAAGATACAACCTGACACGGACCTGCAAATTGCATAAAGCCCAAAAAAAATGAATTTCGCGGGCTACCACTGCGCATCATCCTTAAACAAATTGTTCTACCAGAACCACGTCCCACTGTCGCGTCGCGCCTATCTACGACTTTAGTATTACTAGTGTTTTCATTTATTGTCATATTAACGCCTCAACAATGAATAAGCACAGGCGAATTATCTACTGGAAATTGCTATGAACGAGTTTATACAACTTAAGAAGAGTTTTTGTTGGAGAGTTTTATAATTTCTCGGAATCTCGTATTTCAAATGTTTTGATAATTATTTTCTAGTATGAATCTATTGACACTGAGGAACGATTTTAATATACTTTTTCATAGTAAATGAAGTATACTTACTCAATATTTTAGAGAAATTAAATTAAATTATTTATTCTGTAAACATGATGTCGAAATCACATTTACACATCATATAAAAATAAAAGAAAATAGAAATAAGCTAGTCGACATTTCCTATCTGACTACACTGAGAAGAAATAGCGAAACAAACTGAGGGGACAAGTCTCTTTTAAGTTGAGCGTCCACTGGTCCTCGCCTGTCGCAACGTACACACGGCACGCAGCGGATTTCGATTGCTTTGTATGAATTCATATAGCACCTCGTTCACTATCGGTACCACCCGCATTTTTATTTCTTTATACAAACAAACCACAATCCGTTGCGTGAGTTGCGGCCGGCGCGTACCGGTGGACGTTCAGCTTTTAAGTCCAGAGTCCGTAGGTGAAAAAAGATCATGGATCCATTATGGATCCGTTGAGAAAAAAGTATTGTGCTATAGGTCGTACCTACATAGCTCCGTCTCTCTGTCATACACTGGAACCGTTCAACTTCTGCCCTGCTACAAGAGCCCATAGTAAGCCCCCCAGTCACAGTTAGTGTGATTGTAAATGTAAGTAATGGTACTTTTATTTTAACGTCAGTTGTAACGGATAACGGGAAGCCCAATTTTAGATCGGATTTAATAAAATAACATAATATCACGCCTATATTCCCCGAAGGGTTAGGCAGAGGTGTACCTAACAGTACACCCACACTTCGCTATCATGTTTAAGTCCCATGTAATAAGGGGCGAGCCTATTGCCATCATCCGGGCACAAATCCTGACCCGGGGCTGTTACTAAATAATTCCAGATGGAAAAACACATTACCATTTTGTTCAACCCGGGAATTGAATCCAGGACCTCATGTTCAGCCGTATCGTTTACGACCACTAGACCAACGGGCCAGAAAGATAAATGGATAATAAATAAAGATTTGTTAAACAACATCGAGAACGGGTCGGGTCGGGTCGGGAATATCACAATAACACCCGTTCTCGATGTTGTTATTAATTATAATGTGTACAAATCGCGAAAGTTTAAATAAAGATTATTGAACAAAAATGGTTGAACAATCAAACACTTACAAAACAACACCATGCGTAGGTATACAATAATAGCGTATAACAATTATATAACCACTAGTGTTATAAGCAGTCTCTGTATGAACTCTGATGCGATCTATTAGCATTGTTTTGCTGTGCTGGTTACCTATTCAAATAACTGCAGCCTGCAATCAAAATAAGGACTCACGATAAATTCACCACTACACTTTGTAATGCACCCAGGCTCAACCAATATTGGCCACCTGAGACCACATAGAATCACGTATTAATGATGTCTCACCAAATGTTTGACCAGGTGTAGGTATCATACCTAATTTTCGATGCATTTTTTTATGTTTAAGGTACAGACAGCTGGGGTGCGGAGACAGGAAACCTCCCCGAGTGCCCGTGGGCTGGAATTCCCTTCGGATACGTCCGTGGGGAAGGCCAGTCTTCGGGACGGTGCACCCTGGGGTGCGGGCAATGATTCCCCTTAGGCACAAGTGCCTAAGGGGTTTCGTTGCCCGTATGCCAATATCCTGTCGGAGGAACGCTCCAACGTGTGTCCCTCTGCTCTAAGCAGAGACGCACAGCGGCGGAGTAAGAACGGGCTCGGTGTGCACTAACCCTGCCGCCGGGCAGGCAGAAGGAAGCCATTCATCCACCATCAATCATCATCATCCCCGCCACCATACACCATTCATCATTCACCACATCATCATTCCTATCCCATCATCCACCATCAATCATCATCATCCCCGCCACCATACACCATTCATCATTCACCACATCATCATTCCCATCTCATCATCCACCATCATCACTCCCATCATCATTTCCATTTTCATTTCGTCATTTCCTTCTGCCACCGTTAGTCTCGTAGCCCCGAAGATCGTTCAAGGTCATGTCTCTGACTTTTGACGGGGGTCGAGGGTCTTGGCTTAACCGCCCGGACCGCGAGGAAGAAAACCTCTATAAAAAATTACCCCAAACCTCCAAGCGGCGGCGCACCGTGAGGGAGGTTGGTAGCTTGATTAATGGGTAGCTAAATTAATCGCTAGTGCGAACCACTTTGTTTTGAGCCAGTACACAAAGTTCATACTCGTGGGAACAACATGGAAGAATCTATAAAAAACCCAAGACGAGACGAGGAGAAGGCGAGGAGTGATGCGGGGTCGGAGTCCGACGCCGCATCGGGGGCGAAGGCCGCGAAGGGCTCTTTCAAGAGCCCGGAGGGCGTAGTGGTGGGTTCCGCTGGTAGGAATGCTTTCCTGAAGCGGAACGTGGAGGAGAAGCCGGGGGATGGGCAGGGGTCGTCTTCCTCGGACGGCGGGAAGGGCTCCGCCAAAAAAGCTCGCCGGGTTCTAGGCTGGAGCCACAAAAAGTCCAAGAGTAAGAGCCGGGCAACCGAGGAGGATGACTCCGTCGGCTCGGCCGAGGGGAGCACTCTGGAGGCGTCTGGCGATGAGTCGGACGCCGCTGGTGGCTCCAAGGCGGAGCGGGCCAAGTTCGCGGAGGTCGTGGCTGCTGCAGTGAGGGATGTGGCCTTAAAGAAGAAGCAATCTTCTAAGGACAAGGCCATACCCGCAGCCAAGGCCTCCATTATGGCGGCAGCGGAGGCCCTACTTCAAGGGCCTCCGTCGGACGGCATGTCAGAAATGCGGGCGGAGGTCGCCCGCTTGACAGCCGCCATGGAGCTTCTCCGAAAGGAGAACGAGGAGCTCCGAGCGGACCTGGCCAGGCTCCGCGATGCCGATGCCGGCCCTCAGAAGGCGCCGCAGGAGGGGGCGCAGCAGGGGCAGAGCGGGCTTGGGCCCGCAGAGGACAGACTTCTGACCCTGGTGCGGAAGGAACTGGCTGCGTTCAACAGCCGGTTCTCTGTCCTGGAGGGCATTGTCCTCCGGCCCCCGCTGGCGGCGAGCCGGCAGGCCTCGGGCCAGCCAAAGGCGGCATCGTACGCCGCCGCCACAGCCGCCACGCCCAAACCTGGGTCGGCGGGGCAGGCGAAGGGCGGGGCCGCTCCTGCAAAGGCGCCTGCGAAGGCGCCTGCGAAGGCGCCTGCAAAGGCGCCTGAGAAGGCCCCGGCTGTGGCGGCGGCGACGACGACGCGGCCGCCCCCGCCTTCTAAATCTCCTCCGGCTGACGCCGAATGGCAGGTAGCCGGGGAGAAGAAGAAGGAGGGCAAGGCGGCAAGGGCGGCCAAGCGGAAGGAGAGGCGGCGTCGGCGCAAGGAGAGGAGCGTCGCGGCGAGGTTGCGCGCCCCAAAGTCCGCAGCTGTAGTGATCACACTACAGCCGGAAGCGGAGAAGAGGGGCGTGTCCTACCGCGACGTGCTCACCAAGGCGCGGGCGGCGGTGAACCTGGAGGAGGTCGGGGTCACGAAGGGCTTGCGAGTTAGGGTCACGGCGACCGGGGCTCGTATGCTCGAGATTCCCGGTGCGGCCAGTGGCCCGACCGCTGACGCTCTGGCTGAAAAGCTCAGGGCGTCCTTAAATGCGGACGAAGCCCGGGTGTCCAGACCCGCCAAGTGTGCTGACATGCGCATCCTGGGTCTGGACGACTCCGTCACAGAGGGGGAAGTTGTGGCCGCCGTGGTCAAGATGGGGGGGTGCGCTATCGAGCAGGTGAAGGTAGGCACCATCCGTCCAGACTCCACGGGGTTGCGAGCCGTCACGGTGAGCTGCCCCGTATCGGCGGCCAACAAAATCGTTGGGGAGGGCCCTAGATTTCAGGTGGGCTGGGATTCCACGCGGGTGAAACTGCTGGAACCCAGACCTCTGAGGTGCTTCCGTTGCCAAGTGGGCAACCACGTGGGAGCGAAATGCACCTCGGAGGTGGACCGCAGCAGTAACTGCTTCCGCTGTGGTCAGCCCGGTCACAAGGCCGGCTCGTGCAATGCCACGCCGCACTGCTACCTATGTGCGGCAGCTGGCAAGCCGGCCGATCACCGGGCTGGAAGCAAGGGCTGTGGTCCACCCGCGAAAGCCCGGGGCAAGGGCAAGCCCTCCGCCCCCTCTACCGCCGTCACCGCCGCAGCCGTCGCCACAGGCGCCGTCGCTGCCGCCCCCACTGCCGTCACCGCCGTACCCACTGCGGCGGAGCCCTCACAGGGGGCTCAGGAGGGGGCTGCAATGGAATGCCAGTAGTGGCCCCATTGCGCCTCCTCCAGGCGAACATCAACCACTGCGCCGCCGCTCAGGATCTGTTGATCCAGAGCATGGCGCAGTGGTCGATTAACATCGCCGTGGTCGCTGAGCCGTACTTTGTCCCGCCCAGTGATTACTGGGTGGAGGACCTGAGCGGCTCAGTGACCCTCATTTCGTCGGCCGCCGCCGGTACCCTGTCCCTTGAAGCCGTCAAGAAGGGACAGGGTTGCGTCGCAGCACGGTTCGGGGGGATTGTCGTGGTGGGGACATACTTCTCCCCGAGCCGAACTCTCGCCGAGTTCCACAACTCCCTTGCGGAGTTGAAAACCGTCGTCGTCGGGTATGGTTCCCTTCCCGTGCTTGTCCTCGGGGACTTCAACGCCAAGAATGTGGCTTGGGGTTCCCGGTGTACGGACACACGGGGCAGGATGGTGGAGGACTGGGCTCTGGAGACAGGCCTGGTCGTCCTAAACCGGGGTTCTGTCCCCACGTGTGTGCGGATGCGGGGCGAGTCGGTGGTGGACATCTCGTTCGCCAGCCCCGCTCTGCTGCCGCACGTGGTTGACTGGCGCGTCATGGAGGGGGTGGAGACCTATTCCGATCACCGGTACATCCGGTTTGACGTCTCCGCCCATACCTCGAGCGCGCCGGTCCGACAGGCCCCGAGTGGTCCGCGGTGGGCGCTGAAGAAGCTGGACCGGGAGCTCCTCCTGGAAGCCTCGATCGTGCAGGCCTGGGTGTCACCACCGGACAGGCCTGCCGACATCAACGACGAGGCGGAGTGGTTCCGGGAGGCCATGTCCGAAGTGTGCGACGTGGCAATGCCCCGGGTCCAGCCCAGCCGCGCCTTTCGCCAGGTGTATTGGTGGTCGCCGGAGCTGACGGCACTGCGCGAGGCGTGCGTCGCCGCGCGACGCCTGTACACCAGGCACCGCAGGCTCCGTATCCGCCCTCCGGATACGGAAGCCATTCAGGCGGAGCTGTACGAGGGGTACAGAGCGGCGAAGACCGCCCTCCGAGCGGAGATCTTGCGGTCCAGGGATCTGGGCCGCGAGGAGTCGCTGGAGACTCTGAACAGAGACCCATGGGGGCGCCCCTACAAGTTGGTGCGGGAGAAACTCCGCCCATGGGCGCCCCCGCTGACGCAGAGTCTCCGGCCCGAGCTCGTGGAGGACGTGGTGAGCGCTCTGTTCCCTTCGCGAGGGGAACATACTCCCCCGCCTATGGCTCCGCCTCATGCGGTGCCCGCTGCGGACCAAGAGACCGACGACGACGATGATACTCCCGAAGTGACCGAGGTAGAGTTGAGAGCGGCGGTACGCAGGCTCAGTGCCAAAAATACCGCCCCAGGACCCGACGGCTTACCTGGAAGAGCCTGGGTTCTGGCCTTTGGGGCTCTCGGGCCTCGACTAGGGGGGCTCCTAAGCGCATGCTTGGAGAGGGGCCAGTTTCCACTTCGCTGGAAGACGGGGAAACTGGTCCTCATTAAGAAGCCGGGGCGCCCTGCGGACTCTCCGTCCGCTTACCGGCCCATCGTGCTGCTCGACGAGGTGGGCAAGCTCTTTGAAAGAGTCATTGCAGACCGCCTCGTCGGGTGGCTGGTGCAGGAGGGGCCGGATTTGGCGGAGAGCCAGTTTGGTTTCCGCAAGGGGCGCTCTACGGTGGATGCCATCATGCGCGTGCGAGCCCTCACGACGGGGGATGCAGTGGCCCGGGGTGGGGTCGTCTTGGCGGTGTCCCTAGACATCGCCAACGCCTTTAATACCCTGCCCTGGAGTTGCATCAGGGAGGCATTCCGGTATCACCGGATGCCGACCTACCTCTGTCGAGTGGTCGAGGCCTATCTGACGGACAGGGCCGTCATATACCCCGGTCACCAGGGAGAGTGGAACCGGCGAGAGATGTCGTGCGGTGTCCCGCAGGGATCGGTCCTGGGGCCGCATCTGTGGGACATCGGTTACGACTGGGTGCTGCGCGCCGACCTCCCTAGCGGCGTCAGCGTAGTATGTTACGCTGACGACACGCTGGTCCTGGCGCAGGGGAGGTCGCACCAGGAGGCGGCTGACTTAGCGACACGCGGGGTTGCGATAGTCGTGGAGAGGATCCGGCAGTTGGGACTCGAGGTGGCCCTGCACAAGTCCGAGGCCATGTGTTTTCATGGTCCTCGGAATGCGCCACCGTCGGGTTCCGATATAACGGTGGGAGGGGTTCACATCGGAGTCGGGTCGACGATGAAGTACCTGGGACTCGTCCTCGACAGCCGGTGGAACTTCGTGGAGCATTTCCGACGTTTGGCTCCCAGACTGGCACGGGCTGGGGCTGCCTTGAGGCGGCTCCTGCCCAATCTGGGGGGTCCAAACGCCTCCTGCCGGAGGCTCTACGCGGGGGTCGTGCGGTCCATGGCCCTTTACGGAGCACCGGTGTGGGCGCGTTCCCTAAGGCTGGGACCAGCCGGCAGGTTGAACGCGTCCCAGAGGGTCATGGCCATCCGGCTAGTCCGGGGATACCGCACGGTCTCCCGGGAGGCGGCGAGCCTCCTTGCCGGATTGCCGCCGTGGGATCTGGAGGCAAAGGTCCTCGCGCACGTGTGGGAGTGGCGCGAGGAGGCGAAACGCCGGGGCGTAACTCCGCTGCCGCGAGAAATCACGGTACAGCGGACAGAGCTCCGGCGGGATCTCATGGCGGCATGGAGAGCGCGACTGTCGCAACCCAGCGCTGGGCACGCCACAATAGCGGCGATAAGTCCCCTCTTTGAGGAGTGGTTAGAGAGGCGCCACGGCGTCCTCACCTTCCGCCTGACGCAGGTCCTCACCGGACACGGTTGTTTCGGGAGGTTCCTGTTTCGAATAAGGCGGGAGGAAACGCCCGGGTGTTTCCATTGTGTGGGTCGCCCGGAGGACACGGTGGAGCATACAGTGGAGGTCTGCCCGGCTTGGGCAGAGCACCGCCGTGTTCTCACGGAGGCGATCGGCGGCGGCGATCTCTCGCGTCCGAGCCTGGTCCAGGCCATGGTTCGGAGCGAGAGTGCATGGGAGGCCGTCACCTCCTTCTGCGAAGCAGTGATGCTCGCGAAGGAGGAGGCGGAACGCGTGAGGGAGAGGCAGCCTCACGCCCTCAGTCGCCGCAGGAGACGCCCTGGGCGGCGGGAATCGCGGGGCGATTTCCGGCCACCGTAGGCGCGGGCCTGCGGACGGTGAGCAGCGGGTAGCTCGCCGTCCGGTAAGGACCAGGCCCGAGTCGACGGCGCGTCGTGTTCCACGCGCGCCTCAAAGAGATGTCAGCAAGTGACGGGGCCCAATAGGGCCGACGCCGCTGGGGTCGCGGGTTGTCTGAAAGGGTTACCGCGGCCCTGGCATAGGCAACTGAAGGAACACGGGTGGGTTTTAGTCAGTAAAAGTCTGACACGCCCTCCCGCTCCACCCAGAGCGGGAGAAGTTATTTGATGATTTCCCACCCTCAAAAAAAAAAAAAAAAAAAAAAAAAGGTACAGACAGCTGGTCTGCTGCGTTAATTGGGTAGGTGCCTCTCACGCCCCTTGCGTATTAAAACATATTACAGAAGGGTACATAATTAATGCAGCTGTCTGTACATATTTGAACATTGATAGTATGGGTAATGGTTCGTTATTCCATCATCTTAGTAAACAAGATTGAAATTTTCACTAATAGTTTTTAATTAATAATAATAATTATAACATAAACAGTTTAGGTTCAGGGCGACGACAAAACTGTGGGTCAATTGTTTTTAAGGGAAGCTTCTAGAATCTTCTAGATGGCGGGAGCGGTTAGAAAAGCTTTCGCTTTATATAATTAACTAGCTTTTGCTCGCGGCTTCGCCCGCGTGGATGCCGGAAAATATCCCAAGGGAACCTAATACCGGGAATTCCTTCCTTATTCCTTGTCTACATTATAAAGAGAACCTCTGTGCAAAATTTCAGCTTTCTAGGTCCAAGGGTTTGGGCTGGGCGTTGATGAGTCAGTCAATCAGTCAGTCAGTCAGGACTTCTCTTTTTATTTATATAGATTAATTTAATAATAACTTTAACTTTAAAACAGCAGAAATAAGTGCTAAATGTCTCAGTCGGTACATTTTTCATTCTACTTTTTTAATAGAGCGGTTTCAGTAACCTTTTCAATCGACTCCTTGGTTTCTCCAGGCCCGGCGTACTCCGCATTTTAGGTATGAAGCTACAAGCACGCGGCGGGCTAGACTTGTCGACATAATTGCACTTTATTGTTCCATAGCAGAAGTCACTATAATTTTAAATGATTTTGCGGAGATAATCTTCTGTACTTGTACTGATATGTATTCTGTGTTTTTACTTGAGAATACTTACAAATCAACATCCTTTAAATGGCCATATTGGAAAAGTTAAAAATTATGCATAAAATGTAATTTATTATTATTGCTGATAGCTTTCAAGCTATCTTGCGAAAAAGAACAGCATCCCTGATGCGTAGGATTCGCGGGAGCACCAACAGCATTTTAAAGGTGATAGCGAATAGGTTTGATTGCCCGTTCCAGGGGCACTGGACCCGTATGCACTGCTGCTGGTCTGGTGCCGATGCCGCGGGAAGCGGACATAGTTATAAGTATTTAAATTAGGTGTATTTTTACTTTTGTTTTAGTTTATTTTAATCAGGATTTTTACTAACATAGTTTTATAAGTGTTACTAACAACTATATGAATCATGTGTTCGAAATAAATAAATAATAAATAAATAAATAAAATTATTATAATTAATTCAGTCCTGCCATAGAGCGATCCCAATTTCAAATTGACTTCACTCAATATTTATACACGTAAATACAGAATTATTCGTCGGCGCCTCGTAATTCTACCACCCGTAATTCGTAACGCATACCACCTACGATTCGTAGTTCATCGGCCTACAGATTGTCGTGTGGCTCAACTGAGCCCATTGTTGGCTGGATATAACATCTGTAATTATACGCTAAGTGGGTGCAAATCGCACACAAAGCTCTGAATGCATATCAATATTATGCATTTAGACTCTCGAGTAGCGTTGGTATGTGATTTGGTGGTCTAAGTAGGGTTGTATAATATGCATCGATGCGCCTTTTTGCCGATACGATACCGATACTCTTTTAAAAATATCGACGATATCGATACCGATGCCTATGCGCTAATTGAATTTAAATGAAATTAACCCAACTTGTGTTTTATTTATTTTATAAATAAAATACAAGTCAATTTCTTATTACTATAAAAATACTGACTTAGAATGAGACTATTAGTTATTAAAATTAATAATTAAGGTTAATAAGGTGGTTGCATTTTCTGTACACGAACAATTAATTTTCATGAATTTAGTATGTATGTTTGTTTGTGAGTTTTATAATGTTTGTTTCCTTCAAAGGAGCTGCTAAAGGAACTATCTAGTCTCAGTAGTTCCTTTAGCTTTTGCAAAGGAACTACTGATCCAAAAATTCTCAATAGCACAAAGGTTCATGGGTGGTGCCGAATAAATTCAAAAATGGAACAGAATTTGTATGAAATTGTCTGCCAAGTAAATTAATAGGAACATAATCGTAGGTGGTGAAACAGGCCCATAAAGGTTTATTTTTTGCTTTTAAGTTTAATTTTCTTATTATCTGACTGACGAACTAAATATATTTTTTTTTTACCCGGGAAACATCCCTGTTAAATAGTCAGTGATGAGCATTATTATGCATGATATTCATTTAAATAACAGTTATTTCTATAAATCATGAATCATTATTCCGGTACTCATTCATTCACTGATAGACAATACGCACAGCCTAATCTAGAAGGATGTTTAAAAATAAGGAAGGATTTTGGAAAAGTCATTACTTAAAGTGGTTGAAAGTTAAATCCTAGGGGTTGAAAGTTTGTAGGGAAGTTCGTAAAATTTTCCAGTGAGAAAATATCGGCCACACTGCTTATCCAAAATAAAATCAATGACAATGATAGTGCAGTTTTGTAATCTCTAACTGCATCACTTTTCATTGCGGATTCACACCTCGAAACCGCTGCATCGTTCGAGTTTTAGACCGAATGTCGAGGTATATGTCAATATGTTGTGATCACGACGGAATAAATTTTGTTGGCATACAAGTGCTACTATTTCCATGTATTCCCAATAGTCATAACCATGTTGAATGTAACATATTGCATCATAATGGTGTAAACATGTCTACATCGAGTTATTCAATTGTTCAGGATTACAAAGTACACAAACAATGTGTTTGGCAAACAAATATATGAAACAATTCTGTAATGTTCAATTTCTTTACGACTATATACACTCAATGTTGCCCGAGAATTTTGTTCGCGTAAACTTCAACCACTAGTCATTCATACAGCTCGATCGAGATTTGAATTCCGCATATATTTTCTGTTCTAAGAAATGTAATATCTTCCCGTTCTATTTCACTAGTTTAGGCTATTCGTTATGAATATAAATATGCTAGTCAGTCAATCAAGCAATCATGGAACTATTTTACACTTCCAAAGATAGTTGGGACCTTGAATGATTGCTGACCAAAGCCACAATCATCATCGACAGCCTGACTTCACGCACTACTGGACATACACCCTTTGCTTGGGGTCAATCTCTACGCTCCTGCAACAGTCGGTTCCAACAATGTAAGACATTACTGTGCCTATGCATACTATAGGTACAACGTATCGGTTTGCATCCTCATCAAAGGAGATGTTTGATTTTGGCCTAACAATATAGAGTGAAGCTGAAGAAAATAACATTCAAGCCTTCGTTTCTCGCTCCTCCTCTTGACACCAACCAACCACCAACCAATCTCTTAACTGTTTGAATAGGTAATGTAAGATTGCTGCCGCAATCGAATAGAGTCCTGTAGATGTAGTCCTATATCATCATCATCATCTTCCTGCCCTTATCCCATGTTACTTGGGGTCGGCGCAACACGTTTTCTTCTTCCATTCTCCTCTGTCACCTCTCCGTCACGCTCTCATTCACTCCCTTCTCTTTCATATCATTCCTCACACAATCCATCCATCTTTTCTTTGGCCTTCCTCTGCCTCTCCATCCATCAACATGTATATTCATCACTCTTTTAGTCTATGTAGTCCTATTTAATTATTATAACTATAATGAAGCCCAAGTGTTTTGGTATTCATGTTTTGTGTTTTTTTTTCACAGATAATACATAGACATCAGTTAAGTGTCATCTGTCATTGTCGAAATGACATTTCGCATATTGCTGATCCACCATATTTATTTTGTGTTGCTCTCCTTGATCGAGTTAATTTTAATCTACAATCAAACGAAGACAAATTACACAAAATTGACATTAAAAAACAGTTAATAGATTGTATAGCGATATTTACATATAGTGTACACAGTACTAGCCCAGGCTCCATACATTTATAAAACATCTCCTTTTGTGACCTCATCATGATGAATGACACTACCTACATTATGTTGACAGCTATTTTGAAGAGGATAGACACAACACACAATCTATACAACGTGTCGTTTTGCATCCTAGTCAAATTTAAGGGTGTGGTATAGACCATCAAACCAAACAACTTTTTCCATGGCACCAACATCATTTTTGCAAAAAAATAATCAGCCGTCCCTTACATTTGCGTCGAGTAGGTATTGAAGTTTTCTATGGGACAGATGAAATTTTTTTCACGAATACGATGTTTTTCTCATGAAGAAAGTTATTCAGTTTGATGTTCTGTACTACACCCTGAAATTTGACGAGGGTGGACAACGTCATGCTGTATACAACGTGTAACGCTAAATGCGCAAAACCTCTTAAGGGGTCATTGTACTCATAATTATGAACAACTTTTACTATGGGACAAAACCTGAAATCGCGAAAAAAAAAATCAGCTGTTCAGTACATTTATGTTCGCATAATTCGTCAAAATGTACTGAACAGCTGATTTTTTTTTTGCGATTTCATGTTGTTCATGTTGTAAAGTTGTTCATAATGATGAGTACAATGACCCCTTAAGAGGTTTTGCGCATTTAACGTTACACGTTGTATATGAAAGATATAACACCTGTCTTCACGCGACGAAAGTGAGTGGATAAATAATTGCACTTTAAATCGGCATACACACCAGGTGTGTCCTCCATCCTATTTGAAGTTCTATATAGTTCAACGTCTCGCTTAAAGATCGCATCGTTGCAATTATTCGTAGTTATAAATGGTGCTCATCAATCTATCTACATACTAATTAAACATCTAAATCCGAATCATCGTCTGCCTAGCCTTTTCCCAACGATGTTGGGGTCGGCTTCCAGTCTAACCGGATGCAGATGAATACCTGCGCGTCTGCCTATCTGACCTTCACAACCCAGTTACTAGGTAATACTCCTTGATAAGACTGGTTGTCAGTCTTTCGGGTTTCTGACGACCCGTAACGACTGTCAAAGATCCACGAATGACAGCTAGGACCAACGGCTTAGCGTGTTTTTTGAGGCACGGAGGAGTCTTGATACGTAAAGATGGTCACCCATCCACGGACCACTGCGACAAGTGCAGCTGTTATTACTTAGCCCTAAGCCACGTTCTAAATCTGCATGCACATTTTAATCTCCATAAACAATGAGTTGTCTTGGTTTAAATAATTGACTCAATGAAAAATCCACAAGAGAACAATCCACACTTGTTGATTAGCAAAAGGAACAAGCACGGTGGAGAGACGCCACACAGAAATTGTAAAGGATTATGTGGAATGGTTTAATTTAGCGCTGGAAGATTGCTGCGGAGAACAGCCGCAAAAAACGAAGAAAACAGAGTTCACAGCTAAGAATATAGCGACCGTGTTACTCCTTACTTGGTTATTCTTATCGCAGTTAATTCAATTTAATTATAGTAGCGAATGATGTGACTCAAAAACCAAAACGAGTAATTTCGTGATATTTAAAATAAGTTTTACACTGATCATAATCGTCATCCAAAGCTTTTGTCCATGCTCTGCAGGACAATGCGTCTTCCCTTTTATGTCATGCATGACCGCGGATACTTCGGATTTAAATATAACTAGCTGCGCCCCAGGGTTCCAACGGCGTAGACCGGGATAAAAAGTAGCCTAAGTGTTAATCCAGGGTATAAGCTATCTACATATCAAATTTCATCCAATACGGTCCAGCCGTTTGAGCGTGAAGAAGTAACAAACTTTCGCACACTTACAAAATTTCGCTTTTATAATATTAGTGTGATTTTTGACATATCTTTTGGAAGGCGTACGAGAGGCCGAAGCGAACTCGCAGAGGCCCCTTAGACAATTTTAAATGACGAGAATGCACCAGCCGACGATTATCCCTGTATGCACTATGCAAGTGCACCCAAGGACCACCCCGGTTTGTGCAGGACTATTGCAGAAAATATTAGTGTGAGTATACTCTGTTAATACACCACAAAGTCCATTATAAAAACACTTCTAAGAAAATCTAATTAAAAAGAAAAAACCGGTCAAGTGCGAGTCGGACTCGCGCACGAAGGGTTCCGTACCATATTATATGTTTAACAATCGCAAAGATAACTTTTTACTTGTCACAAATAAAAAAAATTTTTCTTTCTTTCTTTCTTACTTATTTTATAATGATACTGTGAATTACGAGGTTATTTTTGCAGTTGCAGAAAATCACCCATGTTTAAACAAAATAGGTACCTTATGAATCGCCGTTTTCGGTATTGTTGCTTAAATACAGTATTTATGGTACCAACATGGTATAAAGAAGTTTCAAATTCCTAATTTGTTTAATTGTTGCGCTAGAGCTCGTACAAAAATGGTCTAAAATTTACAACTTTTGCGGCCCCCTATTTCTTAATTTTAGAAGATAAAAAAAATATGTTTGTACTCTACTCAATGAGTTGTAGACGACGACACCCCACATGCTAGATTATTTTTTATTTTTTTTCAAAATGAAAAGTTTATTGTATGGGGACCGACCCCTTAAATTTTTAACTTTGCTTTACTTTTATTATTTCTTATTATAGCCGTAATAGACAGCGGAGGCTTAGTAAGTTTGTACTGGACTGTACGTGGTTGTCTGATTTCATGGATTTTAATTTTCTTGCACGGAACCCTAATTATTTTTCTAAAATAAAAATAGCCTTAGTTACTCCTTAAAACATCAGCTATATGCCGTCAAAATTGGTGAAAATTCGTTTGGCAAGTTTCCTAACTTGACTCAAAGTACCATTTTTTTAATCGGACTGCGCTTTAAAATTCTTCTATACAAACTTTAACATCCCTAAACCTCATTATTACTTACTTATTCAAGTATTTGTGCTAAGTTTCAAGTTCATTAACCAAATCCCACCCCCAATCCCTCTTTAGGGGGTAGTTTAGGAAAACTCAAAATGATAAACTTTATAATTTACTTAGATGAATATTCGTGCTAAGTTTCAAGTCTATTAACTCAAGGGATAGGATTTTTCATACAAACCTTCATACCCTATTTTGCCCCCTTAGGGATGGAATTTCCAAAAATCCTTCCTTAGTGGATGTTTACACTATATAAGGTCTAAATCTATGTGCAAAATTTCAAGTCTCTAGGTCCATTGGTTTGGGCTGTACGTTGATATATTACTCAGTGACTCAGTCAGGACTTTGATTTTTTTATATATATAGATTTACCATGTTATTTTAAGACCACAGACTTCTTATAGGTTTTCCTGTAATCTACAGGTATAGAACTATTTTCTATATTTTTTTCAAAATTTTAGGCTCAGTAGTTTCGGAGATAAGGGGGGGGGAATGGTCAATTTTCGTCTATTTTCTTAAATAACTTTAAAACAATATATTTTAAAATTATAAAAAAAATATATTTGAGACTCTCATAGTAAGCCCTTTCATTTGATATGTCACACGGTACAGTTTACAAAACTTTTTTTTTAAATTTTCTTATTTTCCCCCTAAAAGTGACTCTCATATTCAAAATTCATATATTTATTTTAGCTGTACGTGTTTGGGTCACAGAAATCCATGTGTGTACCAAATTTTAACTTAATCGGTCTATTAGATTCGGAGCAAATTGGCTGTGACAGACGGACAGACGGACAGACAGACAGACAGACAGACAGACACACGAGTGATCCTATAAGGGTTCCGTTTTTTCCTTTTGAGGTACGGAACCCTAAAAAGTAAAAACTAACTCCAGACAGGCGAACCATAAACTCATTTGATCTTTTTACGCAGCGATTCCCGATTAGATCTAAAAGGGCCTTTACAAAGAGTACACTGTACGTATGCAGTGTGAAATGTCGAGACAAATTAAAGGCAGCTGCAAAGTGCCTGCGTGATTGGCGAGTGCACATTTAGATTTATGATTAAAGTGTGTGAGTAATATGGTCTGAAGCCCACTTTAGATCATCTTTTAGTAAAAAGTTTTTTTTTGTTTTTCTTTTATGGCTACTGTTAGACTGTCTTGTGTTTAATTTATGATCAATGTGTGTTGTTTTTGTTCAGTTGAGTACTAAGATCGTTTAATAAGTTGAACGAAATGGCTTGAGATAAGCTCTGAATTATCTAGAGAAATAGTAAAAAATACATTAATACACAAACTTACGCCTTCTTGGGAGTAGGAAAAAACTACAGAAGACCACTTGCTACGATCCTTACTCCTTCTGCTTCTTTTGCGTTCATAAAACTGGTCATACAAGGATGAAGGTAGAAACATGGACCTAATATACTATATAAACAGGACTGAGCTCTCCAAAAATCGTATCATACAAAAATTAACCTTAATGACTGCAGTTTAGGTTTACTTTTGATAGGATATCTTAGCTGAGGCAAAACGAGCCGAGAGAGAGGCCCCGAGTTGTGGAGTGTGTCCCTTTTGCTCAATTGCCAACAGATAAAAATGATAAAGATGGTAGAAAATTTTACCAACTACAAGTAGGTAAAATAAGTTACGTATATTTTTTTTTAGCATTTAGATTAGTTTTAAATAATTTTATTTATAGGTTTACAATCTGTATATCATAGTCAATAATTTTATAAGTAAGCTCCATGAGTAAAATAATCAAAATAATATAATTTTGATTAATGTTTGGTAGCTATCATATAATTACTCTGGTAACACTGAAATCTGACATCAATGGTTTCATGGCGGTTTTTTTCAATTTATATAGCGAAAATGGTGAGAAAGTGTTGCATCAAGAAATGTAAAAGTGAATGTTATGCTGGTTGTGGCATTTAATTTCACAGGTAAGGAACTTGTAAGGAATAACAAAGATTTAAATAAATCTCGATAAAAGACTTAAAATTGTTAGGTACTAAATAATAACAATTTTGAGTATAAGTAGTGTAACCATGCTCTAGACGTTTTGTAGACAAAAGACTTAGCGTCTTCTGTCTACAAAAGCTATAAGTAGTGTATTTCTGATTAAAACTATTAATATTAGGCGTATAATAAATACAATTTGTACTTATGTATCGCATGATTGAAATAGCATTATTTTTAGTAGTTTACAGCTTTCCATCCAAAGAAGAAATTCAACAAATATGGTTGGATGTAATTCCAGAATCATTTTAGTTCCCTTTGCTTCAATTACATACTTACCCAAACCAGCTCTGTAGAGTAAACGAAAAAAGAGCAAGAAAGTACCATGGTCCCAGAACGAGATTCTACATGCCTACTTCATCATAAGCCACGTATACCTACGTGATCAAATTTGATGATTCGCCACAAGACGAATCCCACCAATATTGTAGTCCTTCCTTCTTGCCTCAAAACATGGGTAGGTACACGATTCAACACCGACACAGAACACAATAATGTTCAGTTTCATAAAGGAGCTTTCGAAAAAGGTCTATTTCTTTATATTATTTAATTACAATATGTTTGTAATACAAACAATAATTTGAAATCACTTATGGTCAACCGGACGCAAATTATCTCTGTATAAACGAATTTTCCTGTTTGTCATAAAAATGTTTGGTCACCCTATTAGAAGGAGATAACTGCCTCATGTGACATATCTCTCTCTGCTCGTGTTTTTGGTATGAGAGCTCAGTCCAGTTTGTATAATAGGTCCATGGGTAGAAAAAACAATTTTTTTTTTCGTAAAAATATTTTATGTCATTCGAAATCGGTTTGTTGATGGCTTTTTAAAAACGGAACGAAAGCACTGAGCAACTGAATATTACTCTTTGAATAACCCCAAAAGAGGTTACAAATTATATCAAGATTTCCCAACGAAGCGGTTGCATAAAATTCTCAGTACGAGTTGTAAAAGATCTATCAGTTGATAGACTTGTTACTACGAAAATGCTAACAAAACTGCACTTTATCTTACACAGAGTCAGTATTCAACATTTTCCAGTTACATTGTGCATACCTAAATCGAATTTGGGAAAAAAAAAACAGACGCAAAAATTCTAAGAAAGAAGCGGATTGAGATGTAAATCAATGTTCCTTTGTAACGCCCCGTCACCGTGTTTCAATTGTAACAGCACTATTCAGGCTATGTGATCAAGGAGCGTAAGTGACAGAGAAAATTGCGATTTTGAACTTTAAGGATTAGGTACAATAAAATTGCATCTTGAGCGTTTAAAACGTTTTTAGTTTTGCAAAATCTAGATAAGTTAAGATTATGAGTCCAAAAGACAAAGATTTTGTTTTTTTTTTATCTTATTCCCTTTTCGACTTGCGCCAGTATTTTCTTATTCCCTCATGAGACGTTGCGTGCAACAGTAACATCTATGTTGTTAAAACATGTTTTCTAAGTAAATCGTATTTGTTTCCCGTTTTGGATAGTGTCGGATTTGAATGGATTTTATTCTATAGATTTCAATTGGACCGTGAATGCCTATCCATTACTTGGAGACGCTTATGTTGAAAGCTTTGAAACTCACGTACTCCTAAGTTAGTATATTGCTTCGAGGAAGGTACATTTTTGTTAGTGAATACATATGTGTGTACGTAATGGATCTGAATTTAGGTACCATCAACCTCTAAGATCCAGACCTTTCTTTAGAAATTGATCACTTTACTAAGGAACACCTTAACTTAATTAATAATATAATTTTCTAAAGACAACATGATAATATTATTCTTACCGTTCATTAAACTATTATCTACTTAGATATGAGGAGCTCGTGGCTAAGTAATTATAGCCGCACGGGTCGATCCATCAGGTTAAGCTACGATTGCCGGGGTTGGTCAGTGGATGGGTGACCATCTTTACATACCGAGACTCCTCCGTGCCTCGGAAAGCACGCTAAGCCGTTGGTCCCGGTGGTCATTTGTGGATCTTTGACAGTCGTTACGGGTCGTCAGAAGCCTGAAAGTCTGACAACCAGTCTTACTAAGGGGTATCGTATTAACCAGTTACTGGGTTATAGAGGTCAGACAGGCAGTCGCTCCATGTAAAATACTGGTATTCAGCTGCATCCGGTTAGACTGGAAGCCGACCCCAACATAGTTGGGACAAGGCTAGGCAGATTGATCTACTTAGATTTTTATTTTAGTTTGTTTTTACCAAATGTTTTAAGACGAGCGCTAATCCTGGCGACAAACTGTCACGCAATTTGGTAGGTTTATAAAATATGTACAACTGTTTGGTCCAAAAAAAAACTGGCCAAGCGCGTGTTGGACCGCGCACAATGAAGGGTTCCGTAGATGGGATGAATTTATCTGGAAAACGAACTTAACATTGTAGTTAAAAAACATTTTTATTGCGTTGACTTAGAAGCTTGATTTTTTTTTACCTCTACTCTAAGGGATCGTAGACCTCGTATTTGATATTAATTCCAATTTGACACCTTCACGCGATCCAGAGAAAAAGAGTCTTGACAGGCCGACAACGAAGTGTTCCTATATGGGTTCCATTTTTTTTCTTTTGAGGTACGGAACGCTAAAAATTAAAAAAAGTACTTATCTATGTATTTTATAACAGAAGGAGACATTATAATTAATAAACCATCCCAATCCTTAGCTCGAGTGGTCATAATCTACCCGCAGGATTAGATTTAAGCATACATATACCTTATTAATGCAAGATCACACTCGATCCGTACCAATTTACACTATTTGATCCATTCACCACACAAGGACATGTTCCAACTTTGAAAAGGTTTTAGTTAATATCCATA
This sequence comes from Cosmia trapezina, assembly GCA_905163495.3. Lineage (NCBI taxonomy): Eukaryota > Metazoa > Arthropoda > Insecta > Lepidoptera > Noctuidae > Cosmia > Cosmia trapezina. Next base: position 17,946,016 of record LR991034.1, read on the forward strand.
AGTAGATGACCCGGTGAACTTCGTACCACGTGAGACAAAATTGAGATTTTTTTCAATTTTTCGGCTGTTCCTTTGAGTTTCTCCTAGTAATTTTCTTTTTTTTCTAAACCACCCCAGTAATGAGGCGAACAAAACAAAACAAAAATCAATTCGGTCGAGCCTTTTTCTAGATTTTGTGAGGCTAATGCACGGCAATTGATTTTTGTATCCATAACTAGCAGCGCGGTTTCACCCGCGTAGACCGGGACAAAAAGTAGCCTATTTGTTAATTCAAGGTATAAGCTATCTTCATACGAAATTTTATCCAAATCGGTCCAGCCGTTTGAGTGTGAAGAAGTAACAAACATACAAACACACACACACTCACAAACTTTCGCCTTTATAATATTAGTGTGATAGTGTGATAATATCACTGTCTCGCAAAAAAAATTGTGACACAAGACTCGTACCTATTAACCACAAAAAAAACCGGCCAAGTGCGAGTCGGACTCACACACGAAGGGTTCCGTACCATATACACACTCCTTTGCAAAACAAGCCACGACCCGCGCGTATTATAATTATTATTTACTTAGGCACCTATTACAGATTTATTATTAGAAAATAATGGTTCACGGTTTATGCGGTTTATGTTTATGAAATTAAATGTTTTTTATTTATTTTTATATTTGAGTTGATTCAATGAAAGGTAAATTGCGGTTTACGATTTATGACGTCTTAAAAAAAAACTACTTACTAGATCTCGTTCAAACTAATTTTCGGTGGATGTTTACATCATATATATTTTTTTTAGTTTTATCATTCTCTTATTTTAGAAGTTACAGGGGACACACACACACACACTTTACCTCTTTGGAAGTGTCTCTCGCGCAAACTGTTCAGTTTAGAAAAAAATATATTAGAAACCTCAATATAATTTTTGAAGACCTGTCCATATACCCCACATGTATGGGTGTGATGAAAAAAAATTTTTGAGTGTCACTTCTAAGTATGGGGAACCCTCAAAATTTATTGTTTTTTTTATATTTTCACAGAATACATCTACTTACCAAGTTTCAACAGTATAATTCTTATAGTTTCGGAAAAAGTGGCTGTGACATACGGACGGACAGACAGACAGACAGACATGACGAATCTATAAGGGTTCCGTTTTTTGCCATTTGGCTACGGAACCCGAAAAACTGCATAACCTTTTCCCAACTATGATCGGGTCGGCTTCCAATCTAATCGGATGACACAGAGCGACTACCTGTCTGACTTCCATAACACAGTTACTGAGTAAGATACCTACCCCTTGGTAAGACTGGCAGACAGACTTTCGGGGTTCACGAACTTAGCTTCTTTCGCTTCGTTCTCATATTTCATAAGTAGGTAATATTATTCGGAGGTAAGAATAAGTAGGTGAATATCAACCGTTGATAACTAAAAGCTATCAGTGCAAATAGTCAAATACAGTATACTGACACCCGTAAGTACTGTCAAAGATCTACAAACGACAGCAGATACCAACAGCTTAACGTGCTTTCCGAGGCGTATAGGCGCATCTCGATATGTAATGACAACATAAGAGTCTCCAAAAAAGGTTGGCGGTCACCGATAAACCCACAGATAAAATACAATTACATATTACAAACCGAAACAATAAACGGTACAGAACCACCAAAAGACAAATGGCTCACACAATTAATACCGAAACCCGACACTATCAATGTTTTTCGATATTAATCATTAATAAAGTGATATATAGATAGACCCTCTATTGTCGGTGTGATGGGCCGCCCTAATGGCCTGTCACATACACTCTCCTATTGTTTCAGAATAATAGCGACACATGAAATTACCTGTCTTTCATACGAAGTACTGTGACATATTATAAATTACGCGAAAACAATGGTTATGTCACAAAGGGCTCTGAATTTTGTGCTGTGGGTAACAACAAACTGACGTTTGTGGTTCCCTTTGATTTTGATGTTTACAATTACGTGGGAAAATAATTTGTTTGCTTATGACAATGGGTGGATTAGTTTAATATGATAGTATTAATCATAGTTGGCTCTAAATAGTATAAATTATTTATTTCCAGATAAGCTTGCGTTTAACCATAATTAGTACTACTAATCAAACGTTGAATGACAATGTAGTCAACTATGCAGTACTAATGTTTGCTTGGAAGATATTTATTCGCTCATGAGTTGGAAGACTTCACCATGAAGACGTTTTAGACAGCACTCCATCACTCGCCAGTGGATGCACTAAAGGATTATTGCGAGAGAAACTGGCAACGTCTACTCTAGTAGATTATTGTGGTGGACTGTATTAGGTTGGAGTAATAAAAGACTTCTTGCTGCTGTCTTCTAGTTTATTCTTCTTGTAGAGCTGTAGGCCGACTGACTGACTTTGGTTTTACAAGTAAGGCTTTTTATATGCCCCAGTGGCGTTAGTTCTATCCCTACTATTTCCCACGCTTTGGGTGGTCTAACAAAGTACTGGCTACGCTATTTAAAACTATTGTAAACACATAAAAACAAACTTTCTTAGAATTATTACAAAAGGCTAAAGAAATGCATATCAATAGACACCGACAACAAATAATTCGTTTCCTAAAACTAAGAAAGATATTTTGTGCGGATTACAATTTACGCAGAACTGTTACCTATTCAACAAAAGGTCTCGACAATAATGAGTTCCTTTAACAGTGCCGCTAGTAAACATTTTAGAATATAAAACAATGCATTTTACTGCGAAAACGCCCGGCGATAAGCAAAACAAAACATTTCGGGCGCCGTGGGAATCTCTAGCATCTGTTAGACTTAAAGCTGAATGCTAATTATCCACAAACTGAAAATACCACATGCCTAAAGACTATGATATTACCACGCTAACCTAACAGCAAGCAGCTATCCTGCACAACTTTCATAGTCTTTTAATTCACACTATGCTCGGCGTCCGTAACAGCTCTCCCCCCGGCGCAGCTCGCGTAGCCTCCTCGATCTTCAATACGACGACGAGCTTGCTCACGGGGCGTCGGAAGACGCCGGCTCTGGTGCGCACCTCGACGACCCTGATGCCGCCGTCCGGTCCACGATGCGTGCGCTCGACGACTCCCATCGGCCAGGTGTTCCGGGGCAGCGTGTTGTCGACCACGAGGACTACGTCGCCAGCTTGCATTGGACGCACATCGTTCTGCGGCTCGCCGCGAGGTACCAGAGTGGGTAGGTACTCGCGCAGCCAGCGTCGCCAGAAGTTGTCAGCGAGTGCTTGACTAACTCGCCATGTTCTTCTGTCAGCCTCGTCGCAGGGTCCCGTCGTTGGCAGCCCTTCCGATGACCCCAACAGGAAGTGGTTGGGTGTAAGGGCCTCTGGATCGCTGGGGTTCACGCTAACGTGGGTCAGTGGTCTTGCGTTGATGGAGAACTCGGCTTCGGTGAGTAGAGTTCTCAAGACTTCTTCTGCTGGCGCCTTCTCTCGCAGAGTGATGCTGAGAGCAGTCTTCACGGAGCGCACCATTCGCTCCCACGCGCCACCTTGGTTGGGCGCGCCAGGAAGTATGAAGCGCCACTCCATTCGATGCAGTAGCCCCTCGTCTCGCAGAGCAGGCATCCACTCGGCGTAGGCGTTGCGTAGCTCTTGGTCAGCTCCGCGGAAGTTGGTTGCGTTGTCGGAGTACATCACTCGGGGCCACCCTTTGCGTGCGGCCATACGTCTCAGCGCCATGATTGCTGAGTCAGTGGAGAGTGATGCGACGAGCTCGATGTGCACGGCGCGGGAGGTGAGGCACGTGAAGAGTGCGCCCCACCTCTTTTCTCGGCGTCGCCCGACCTTGACCATCATTGGTCCGAAGTAGTCCACCCCGCAATTAGTGAACGGGCGGTGGAAGGGGTCAAGGCGGGCGTGTGGCAGGTCTCCCGTAGCTGGCGTTTGCGGCGTTGCTCGCCGTCTCTTGCAGAAGGCGCAGTTCTTCTCGACAGCGCGTACTGTGGGCCGTAAGTGGATGACCCAGTACCGCTGTCGCAGGTCGTTCGTCACGCGCTCTCTGTTGGCGTGACCCGCAGCGCAGTGCTCCCGCAGTACAAGGAGCTTGGTCAGCTGATGACGGCCATCCAGGATGATTGGCCGCTTCGTCTCGGTCGGCGCGGAAGAGGCCTCGATCCGGCCCCGCACCTTCAGGACATCGTCTTCCAGTACTGGATCCAGCCGGTACAGCCGGCTCGCTTTTGTCAGCGGGCGTGCAGACCGGATCCTCTTCAGTTCCTCGCCGAAACTGTCTTCTTGCGCCTGTCGTATCAGCTCGGCCTCAGCGCGCTGGATGTGGCGATGTTCCATCGCTGTTGCTTGTCGACGGCAGATGTCGGTGAAGGCGATTGCTCGAGCGGTGGCCCTCACCAAGACTTCATACTTCGAGAAACGGGCGGGGTTCGGTAGCCAGCTGTCTCGTTCTGTCTTCTCGCTGATGTGGAGGACCTCTTCGTCCTCTTGCTCGGACGTCGTTGTTCTAGGCCATTGCTCCTCTGGTAGGAACAGGAAGTCGGGCCCCTGGAACCAGCGATCCGTTGCACTGATGGGTGTGTCGACGAGTCGCGTGGCGTCGTCGGCTACGTTGCTTGCGGTGGGTAGCCAACGCCACTCTTCTTTCTGGGTTAGCTCGGCGATTTCCCCTAGTCGGTGCGCGACGAATGGCGTGTAGCGTCGCATGTCGTGGTGAATCCAATGTACCACGGTGGATGAGTCGGTCCAGTAGGTCGTCTGGCTGATGTTGATTCGATGCTCCTTCTTCACAGTGTCGGCGAGTCTTGCTCCGATGACCGCAGCTTGCAGTTCCAGGCGTGGTATGGTCTGCGCTCGTCGAGGCGCCACCTTAGCTTTGGCGGCGACCAACACGACGTTCAGGCTCCCGTCGACATTCTTCACTCTCCAGTAGGCCACGGTCGCGTAGGCTTGCTCACTGGCGTCGCACAGGATGTGTAAGTCGATGCGCTCGTACTTCTGTGTCACGTAGCATCTTGGTAGTCGAAGCTGGGCGAGCTCGGGAAGACGCGCGAGCCATGATGCAAAGAGTTCGTTCTCTTCTTCCGGAATCTGCTCATCCCACGTCGTCTGGAGGCGCCACAAGTTCTGCAGTATGATCTTCGATCGTATGGTGTAGTGGCTCAGCAGTCCTAGTGGGTCGTAGATGGACATCACGGCGCTGAGGGCTTCACGTTTGGTCGGCGCGCGAGTTCTTGCCCTTACTTCAGCTGGAACTCGGCTCATCAACGTGTTGAATCCCAGCTCATCTCGTTCTGCGTTCCAGAATAGTCCCAAGATCTTGCTCTCGGGCTGATCTCCCCCCAGTGTTGTGGGAGCGGTGGCGTGCAGTTCTGGTGGCACGTCGCGTAGTACCGACTTGTCGCTAGAGCTCCATCCTCGTAGCGTGAATCCCGCATGCGCGTGTACTGCTCTCGTTTCTTCGACCGCCTTCCAAGCTTCCTTCGTGTCTTCGTAGCTGGCTACCAGGTCGTCCATGTAGTGACTCTTCTTGATGGCTTCCAGCGCTCGTGGATACTCCTGCCCGTGTACATCCGCGTTATGGTTGCGGACATAGTGGGCCATGTACGGGGAGCTCGCTGCGCCGAAGATCATGCTGGCCATCTTGTACTTCTTTGGAGGCTCTACTCGTTCGTCGCCTCGCCACAGGAACTGCTGCGCTGGTTGATCTTGCTGTCTTATTCGGATCCTCAGGAACATTTCTTGCACGTCCGCTGTGATCGCCACTGTCTTCTCTCGGAATCTGAATAAGATCCCTGGCAGTGATAATAGTAGATCGGGCCCCTCCAGCAGCTCGTCGTTCAGGCACACGCCGTTGCTTTTAGCCGCTGCGTCGAATACCAGCCTATGCTTGCCGGGTTTGTTCGGGTTCTGCACGGCGAAGTGTGGCAGGTACCAGCAGATGGCGCTCGCTTCTTCCGATCCATCGCACGGCGTTGCGTACCCCTTATCCAAGAGGTTGTTGATCTGCTTCGTGTATTCAGCTGCGAACTCAGGATCGGCGTCCATCTTTTGTTCTATCTTCTTTAGTCGGCGGAGCGCCTGCCCGTAGCTTGGTGGCATGATGACGTCATCTCGTCGCCACGGCAGTCCAACTTCGTACCCGGTGTCGATCTTCTTGGTCGTTTTCCTGACGATGTCGATAGCTCGCTGATCGGTTTCCTTGACTCGCGGCTTCCCCTGGATGCCGAGTGCGTCGATCTTGAAGTTGGCTTCGACTAAGTCGTGGAGTTCTTGCTCGCTTGTCCTCGGCGTTCGTTCAGGCTCGAAGACGTGCAGCACGTTTCGCTCTTGATAGATGGTCTTGCGTGGCGCGGTTCCGTGCACCACCCATCCTAGTTGTGTTCTTGATGCGGCCGGTTGATCAGGGCCGCCGACTCGTAGCTCGCGGGACACGATGCATTCCCAGTGGTCTGTCCCCATCAGGATTCCAGGACGGGCCACATCGTAGCACACCTCTTCTGGTGTCAGGTCCCTCAGATGCTCGTAGTCCAGTAGGGTGTCAGGAACGGATTGACGATGGAGGCGGAGATTCTTCATAGTCCTCGCTCTGACCTTGTAGTTCTCGTCGCTCTTCAATCCTCTGACTTGAATATCCACCAGCTGACTCTTCATCTCTTGCTGTGACATGTTGACCCCGTTCAGGTGGAGAGGTTGCGCTGGTCCCTCAGCTCCGATGCTCGCTGCTAGTTCTTCATCGATGAGGGTGATTGTAGCTCCTTCATCCATTAGAGCATACGTCTTCACCTCCCCCCGTGGTCCGGCTATGACGACAGGGCACATCTTCAGCAAGACTGCTCGTGGTCCGGCAGCTGGTCGGGTTGCTAGGGACAGGACCGCTTCCTCCTTGGGTGCATCTGTCTTCTTTTCTTCAGTCTTTGCTTCTCGTACTTGATGAAGAGTCGCATGATGCGGGCGGCGACACTCGTCCACGCCGCACGCCTTTGCTTTGCAGTGTGTGCGCCTGTGTTGCTTCTGGGCGCATTTGAAGCATATCTTCTTCTCCTTTACTAAGCTCCATCGCTCGTCCACAGTAAGTGCCTTGTACGTCGGGCACTGTGTCAGGACATGAGCTTGCTCGCATTTGGGGCACTTGACCTTTTCTTCTGCGCTCTCGATCGTAGTGAAGACGCTCGCTTTCTTCTTGAGTGTCACGATGGGTCGAGTATCCTTCTTCTGGTTTGTGCTGCTCGTAGACGGGGTGTATGTATACCGCAGTGCTCTGTCCGCTTCTCTCATCAGGAAACGGGATAAAATGACGATCTCCGGGTCAGTCATTCCTTCGTGGTCGTAGGCGTAGTCGCACCAGCGGGATCGAAGATGCGGGCTGAGCTTGTCCAATACTTCTCGCGTCATCAGGGGGTTGAACAGGTAGCCTCTTCGGTCGATTGTCTTCAGCACGCAGATGATGTTCTGCAACTTGATGGCGAAGCTGTTGAGTTCGGCTGCTGATGATCCAGGTTTCGGAAGTTTCTTGAGGTCTTCTAGTGCTCGGTCGATGATGACTTCAGGTCTTCCAAAGCATTGCTCGAGGGTCTTCATGATGACGTCCGGATCTGTAGCTGTATGCAGAAGGGCGGCCACGGCGTCTCTTGCTTCCCCTTTGAGGCAGCTCCTTAGCCTCTGGATGTTTTCCGCTGCTGACACTTGGTACATCTCGGTCGTATCTCGAACTGCTGCTTTGAATGGCAACCATTCGTTGGCTGCTCCGGAGAAGGTCGGCAGGTCAGTGTGTCGAGGCCTGGGTCTGGCCATCTTCTCCAATGTGGCGGCCAAGTGCTCGATGCTGTTCTTCCTTGTTGGAGTTGGCGATCTTCCTCGCGGTGCTTCGAAGCGTATTTGCTTTGGCTCTTCCCTGGCTTCCCTGGTTCCTTCTTCTTCCCGAGAGTTGAGGGGGTTCGTCCTCAACCAGTTGTCCACTTTCTGATGTGGTTCTTCACGGGGAGGAGTGGCTTCTTCGTGCACGCTGTATTCATCGTTGATCGCGGATACTTCGGCTGCTAGTCTCTTTTTGACTAGGTCGGCCTCCAACTCCAACTCCTTTCTTCGGATCGTCGCTAGCTTCTCTGCTGCCTCCAGTTCCAACTCCTTTCTTCGGATCGTCGCTAGCTTCTCTGCTGCCTCCAGTTCTGCCATCCGTAGTCGTATTGTCACGCTGGTTGTTGACCTGACGGATCTAGTCGGTGATGGCTTTCGTTGCTCCGCAGTAGCCCGAAGTCCGGTTGGTCCCGCTGTACTGGCGTCTGCTGATTTCCAAAATGGTGATGCCGGCGGGTCCAGTGAGATTCTTCTCAATCGTTCTTGCTCTATTCGTTCAGCTTCTCTGCGGCGCGCCTCCTGTTCTTGGCTGTGACGCTGCTGCTCCTCGATTTCTGCTAATTCCCCTTGGCTTCTGGTGACCACCATCTTGAAGTTTTTTCGACTCGGCCCTCTTCTTTCTTGACCCGGCCCTCGTTTTCTTTACGCGTCCCTCTTCTTTCTTGACCCGGCCCTCGTTTTCTTCACGCGGCCCTCTTCTATCGCGGCCCCTCTTCAACGTGGCCCCTCTTCAACGTGGACCCTCTTCAACGCGGCCCCTCTTCAACGTGGCCCCTCTTCAACGCGGCCCCTCTTCAACGCAGCCCCTCTTCAACGTAGCCCCTCTTCAATGCAGCCCCTCTTCGACCCAGCGACGATCGGGTACGTCGGGTCGGTATGGCGGCGCGTCGTAGGTACGTCGATTCTTCGGGACCGGTTGTTCGATCGGTCGGTCGATGCAGTCGGTCTCGTAGATTCTTGCTCTTGCCGCAGATTTCTTCGTTTTTCTGCCGCTTGGTTGGCGCTGGTTCTTCGTTCTTCAGAATTATCCGCTGCTCGATGGACCAGACTGTGGTGGACTGTATTAGGTTGGAGTAATAAAAGACTTCTTGCTGCTGTCTTCTAGTTTATTCTTCTTGTAGAGCTGTAGGCCGACTGACTGACTTTGGTTTTACAAGTAAGGCTTTTTATATGCCCCAGTGGCGTTAGTTCTATCCCTACTATTTCCCACGCTTTGGGTGGTCTAACAAAGTACTGGCTACGCTATTTAAAACTATTGTAAACACATAAAAACAAACTTTCTTAGAATTATTACAAAAGGCTAAAGAAATGCATATCAATAGACACCGACAACAAATAATTCGTTTCCTAAAACTAAGAAAGATATTTTGTGCGGATTACAATTTACGCAGAACTGTTACCTATTCAACAAAAGGTCTCGACAATAATGAGTTCCTTTAACAGTGCCGCTAGTAAACATTTTAGAATATAAAACAATGCATTTTACTGCGAAAACGCCCGGCGATAAGCAAAACAAAACATTTCGGGCGCCGTGGGAATCTCTAGCATCTGTTAGACTTAAAGCTGAATGCTAATTATCCACAAACTGAAAATACCACATGCCTAAAGACTATGATATTACCACGCTAACCTAACAGCAAGCAGCTATCCTGCACAACTTTCATAGTCTTTTAATTCACACTATGCTCGGCGTCCGTAACAATTATATTTAACACGTTGAGGTCTATCTGCGTATTTTAATATCGCACTCTTTATTAATAGGGATGATTATGATACCCATCATCATCTCCCTAGCCTTTTCCAAACTATGTTGGGGTCGGTTTCCAGTCTAACCAGATGCAGCTGAATATCAGGATTTTACACGGAGCGATTGCCTATCTGACCTCCACAACCCAGTAACTGGATAGTACCATACCCCTTGGTAAGACTGGTTGTCAAATTTTTGGGGTATCTGACGACCCTTAAGGACTGATGATAATATTATTAAAACCGGTCAAGAGCGAGTCGGACTTGCGCACTGAGGGTTCCGTGCCGAAAAAGTGTGCTATTTAGAAACATGGTTTTATTTTTCCTGTAATCATTACATAAACTTCTATCACATAGAATAATTTCACATTTTTATCTTTGCAAATTTCGGAGGTAAGGGGGGGTGGGAACGGTATTTTTTTTTTAATTTTTCATCAAAAGTCGAAAACTATGCGGACTAAAAAAAAATAAAAAAATGTTTGAGAATGTGCAAACAACGTTCTTTCATATGATACCCCACATGCACTAGTATCCCCACTTTGAATTTTTAAGACCCCCTTTCAGTCCCTGTTACAAAAAAAAATATAGGTAAATATTTTTACTTCTTTCTTATTTGCAAAATAGTTGAGTAAACGTCATCTAAAACTGTTCTAAATTTCAAGTTGATAGCATTAGTAGTTCTTGAGATATCCAGCTTTGACAGACAGACAGACAGACAGACTGAGTCACACCATAAGGGTTCCTTTTTTACCATTTTGGTACGGATCCCCAAAAAGACTTTAAACTGAGCAATGAGCATCGTATGCTTAGATCACAGAGATCGCGAGAGATCGCCGTAGCCAAATGAATTCATCAATGACGATAATTATTTTCTATTCTGAAGATTCAAAACTGAAACGTGCAACAGTACCTACTATTGCACGTTACGTCAAGGAATGAGGATTCTATGCAACGCTAGCTAATAACCAACAAAAGGCTGGTTACTTTAGTAAATTGTCTTGAGCTTGCAGTAAATTGCTCAATTGTCATACAATGAACAAATAGTAACGCAACACCTAGTCATGAATACAATTCTAAGACAACCGTATAACAGAACACAACACCAAAATCTGAAAACAATTTACAATAACAAAGATCAGGAGCGACACTGATTTGTAACACAACTTAACCGATTCTCTTAAAATGGAAATGTTCAGTACACGACCCTTTGTTTTATTCTACACTCGTAGAGTCAATAGTACGACTGAATCACACACTTGAGTCATAGAGTATGAAAATAAATTGCATTTGTTCGCGCAGAGAGGGCACACCAATTAGGTACGATTTCAAAAGACACTTCAACTCTAGTTGAGATGAAAGATGTTGCCGTAAATAGTTTTGTTTTGCCCTTTTGTGAAAGTTGGGAACGATATCTTCTTGATTTATGTGTACACTGTTGAAATATTCGTGAGAATGTGCTGAGTTGTTCAACTTTGCTATTCTGAATTGATGTCTTGGCGCACCGAAGTGGTTAATTTTGAATGTTCTCGTAGACTTGCATAATGAATTTTGTGTTGAGTTTAAGTTCAAAGTACATAATGAATGAGCTTGTTGTAAAGGTTTTATTTCTAGTAAATGTAAATAAAACATCTGCACTGCCAAAATATTGTAATTAAACTATTCAAGCACTAATTTATAATTCCTCTTCACAAAAAAAGACGTGTACCTACTATAGTGTGTATAATAATTCTAAGTAATAACAGCTAAGTAATAACAGCCGCACGGATCGATCGATCAGGCTTGCCGCGATTGGTCCGTGGATGTATGACCATCTTTCTTTACATATCGAGACCCTTAAACTGTTGGTCCCGGCTTTCGTTCGCGGATTTTTGACAGTCGTTACGGGTCGTCAGAAGCCCGAAAGTCTGACAACCAGTTTTACCAAGGGGTATCGTATTACCCAGTAAATGGGTTGTGGAACTCAGATAGGCAGTCGCTCTATGTAAAACACTAGTATTCAGCTGCATCCGGTTAGACTGGAAGCCGACACCAACATAGTTGGGATAAGGCGGGCAGATGATGAGTGTCTATAATATTGTTCAGCTGGCCCAGACTTCTGCAATAATAAATAAAGGCACTGAATTTAGCGTAATGTATAAAGGTCGCTTTAAATCCTCTCCTACTTTTATTTTATTTTCCTGTCACACTTGCAACGAACATAAATCTTACGCTTCATTTAATTCACATCCATTTTTACTGAAGCGTTACAATATCCATTAATATAGTAGCTGTCCTTTAAAATCATGTCTCTCCCTTTGCCATGCAGATTTGGACACATTCTGCGCAAAGGCAGCTGACGCCGATTTATCAATTCTTAGAATCCACAGGACATTACACCGTTGTAAATCTTCTAATCTTATGTGAAATTCCCTTTTACTGTTTATGAGAAACTGCTGTTACCATATTTGGTATTGAAGGGTTTGTTGGTTCATGTAATGTCAACTGTATTTGTGCCCCATAACTCTTTCATTGTTATTGTTGGATTTTAATCTTTCACCATGCCTTGTGTTTTGAGTATTAGTTTCCCTCTCGTCTCAGTACTAAAAAATCAAATTTTCATCATCTGCCTGCCTTCTCCCATCTATGTTGGGGTCGGCTTCCAGTCTAACCGGATATACCAGAATTTTTCATGGACCTACTGACCTCCACAACCAAGTTACTGGGTAAAAACCAAGCCAACCAAGGAGTATCGCTCCTTGGTAAGACTGGTTGTTAGACTTCAGGGCTTCTGACGACCCGTAACGACTGTCGAACATCCACGAATGACAGCCGGGGCCAACGGCGCAACGTGCTTTCCGAGGCTGGGTTATATGAAGCCGGTCACAATTAACTTATAATCTTCATAATTATTGTCGGGGCTAATTCTTGCCTGTTCTATTTAAATAAATCCTACGTTTTAGTTGATGCTGCCACAATTGTATCCATAAATACCTGATGCTTAAATATACTTTCACTCTTCTAAAAGAAATTACCCGGCCCATTTTTAACCGATCACTGGTTCAAATGTTAAAGCTTATTCCTTTTTTGTACCGCCAACAAAGGCATCTGTAAATGATGTAACGCAATTAAAAAATAATAAATCATAAGGTCTGCATAGCTTCCTACGATAAGATCAAAACGCTAATGGTCCACCGTCCAGCCTAATAGCTTACTAGTAATATTAATAAAACTATTTTTAGTAAACATTTTAATGCAAACCGAACGATGCATTGAACATACCGACTGTACACTTTTATCTATAATAAAAATTACAGTATTTCTGTTTACCCGGTTAGTCTATAAAGTTTTGTGTTGTAATAAAAACAACACAATCGCCCGAGTTTATGATATGAATTACGATATTATGAACAGTAATCTGGTTATATGAGAGATGGGTGCACTATTTTAAATTGACTGTTTATTTCGAGCTTGCTGTACCATAAATGGTTATTGGATAGTTTTACGTTTATTCGAGGAAATATATTACACATTTTATGTCCTCCAGTGTAAATTAGATTTAATAGGTAAAGCTGATAGTCATCCTTACTTATTTGTTTTTAAGATGAAAATTCAAAACTTTGTCAATCAGAAAACACTAAAACAGAAAATTATTTTCAAACTGAAACCTTTTTTTTATTATTTATTTTACTCCAACATACATTAATTTTTTAAATAAAACAATTTTACTCGCCAAATTTTTAAGTTTGATGGCGAAAAGCGCTTGTTATATACACATACTTAGGTACTTATACATAATAGCAAAACTAAAACTAACACCAATCATGTCCACTCATGGATCAGTCACACCGGCACGGACAGACTGCGGAGGAGCCACATTCACCGTGTGTCGTGTCCGCAACCCACCCGCGCCGGCCCGACCAACCCCTGTAGTGAATCACAGAATACACAATAATAATACAGACTTAAACTTACTTCATCGGTTCATGAAATGACTATTTCACAATCTAGGAACCTCTACAACGAATCGCCCGACGGATAACAGACAGGAATCGCAATGAACTAAGCACCATGATATTTATATTGACAGAGTACATCATGATGTATTGGTACCGTACGTGTGCACGAAGGGGCAGTCAGAATTGTCGCCGCGAACCCATGGCAGGTCATACATCAAGTTAAGACAATAAAACATGGACGATCGAAGTGGGTATTGCGAATGGAGGTTTATCGAATTCTGCAACGGTCACTAACGCCGCATTAGTCTTTATAAATCATGTTACTTAGATCGGTGGACATGTTTTGAAATTTTCGATCAGAGATGAAATGAATGTGTTTTAGTGTGAAACTTTAACAATATAATTTAAATTTCCGGATGTATTATCATCAATATTTCTATAACTAAAAAGGTTTTCATCATTTACAAGTGCCCAAATTACCTTATTCACAATTTAATTCTCTACCTTGAATCTTAAAAAGACTTATCACATTAGGACCTAAGATGCACCCTTGGGGAAAACCATGCGTATTTACTATAATTGTTAGTAATTCTATGTTTTGTTGGAATTGTACTTCATATTCCAAAAGATAACAAGCTCAAACGAGTCACAAATTAATCAGAATCTTCATAATATAACAACAACAACGCCTAAACTAGGTTTTTAGTCCATTGCCAGTATCAGTGGATCTAAATATTTCTATTGCTCGAGCGCCATACAACTGATACGATCGTCTATTGTCTTACGATTTCATCATTGGTGCAATGCTCGTTTGGTTACGGTGCATTAATGACCATCTTTGTGTATGACGTAATACGAATATCAAGCAATATAATTTTATATTATCTTCTTCTTCTTTCTTATAAAATAACAATTGCTGTTCGTTAGTCTCGCTGAAACTCAAAAACGGCTTGACCGATTTGATTTTGTTTTGTTTTGTTTACTCTAATACAGGAGTGGTTTAGAAGAAAAATAGGAAAAAAAAAATTGACAGGATAACGTCTGGCGGGTTAGCTAGTGATACTTAGTAAATATTGGTTGATACTAACAGATTCAATGTTTTGTTTTTGTTAGATGAAGTATATATCAGCAATATTCTGAGCTTTTGGCCAAAGAATTTAAGGTTACCTAGGCTATGTAAAAATTACTCAATATATTTAATTGAATTTTAACATTAAATTTTGCGTTAGATTTTATAATATAGTCAAAGTGAATTTGAGATTACAATTTGGAACCACTCTATCGTGAATACAAACAAGTCAATTAAATTGATTATTGGGAATCTTAAACGAATTTAGAAATCCGAGCCAATTTGGAATGAGTTAAACAATTCAGTACTGTCCTTAAATCACAAATAATGAAATTGTTATTTTTGGAATACATTTACAGTACAATAGTCAATTAAACATTCCTAATATCAATAGAATTGTTCTGAAAAGATTCTAATACAATAGCTCTTTGTCTTTAAAGGGCAGGCCTTAGTCTATTACGTTACATTTTGAAAGTTTCCGAACTCCTGAATGGAGTTCTTAGTTAATTTCGGTGCAAATAGACTCCGGTAGAATTATCTCGGAACCACTTTCAACGGTTCATTTAGTCGTACATATTGATTAGGTTCCGTATGTGTGTTGAATTCTTTGAAAGAGCTTTTATCATTTACAAACAGAAGGAAAAGTATTTTGACTAGTTTTTCTATTGTAGTGTTTTTCATTTGTTTTTATATAGGTTCCTAGAAAAATCTATAAAAAATTGCAAATCATCGGTAGGATCACGAGGATCGACGATTAATTTTTCATAGATAGCTCATATTATTTCTAGGGAAGTTTTTTCTTTCTTTTTTCATATCGTCATTAGTCTTTCATCATAACGTATTTCAATACGTTAAGATATCCTATAATGCGAAAACCAAATTAATATTCTTGTTTTCTGCTTGAATAAAAAGGAACGTTCACCAAATAAATAAACTGTATTGATAATTTAATACAATGAGCTCCGACCTCCATTCCCATTAATTCCCTCCAATAACCAAATTAAAAGAAGACATGCCATAAATACCTTAAAAGCTACTAAAGACATCATCAACGAAAAAGAAGATCTTACTTCATTAAAAACATTTTCGGCCGATACGTTCCATTCGGAAACAGTCCTAATTACTTAGACGTTCCTAACTGCTGATTCCAGTCACAAAACAGATAGGTTCAGAAGGTCGGCACTATACAACGCGCGAAAACAAGCGCACGCATACATACACGTTTACTTACGGAGATAATTATCATGTCTTGCAGTGAATTATTTACGCAACTATGTATTTTTTAAACAAAACAATGAAATATTATTTTTGCACATAAATAACCGTAATGTATAGTAATAGCTAGTTATTTTTAGAGTTCCGTACCTCAAAAGGAAAAAGCGGAACCATTATTATGATCACTTCGTTGGCCGTCTGTAATGTCAATCTGTCAAGACCCTTTTCCTCAGGAACGCGTGGAGGTATCAAGTTGAAAATAATACCAAATACGAAAGTCTCTCGCGGTCCCTTGTAGCTCTACAAAAATCAAGCTTCTAAGTCAACGCAATATAAAATACGCTAGCTTTTACATATATGTACACATTATGGTTATTAAAGTGCAATAATACTTCATGTTAATTCATTATTTTGTTTAAACAAAAATACAAAGTTTTGAATTTTGCTAGACAGCAGCCCGCGAGTGTGCTTGTACTCGCTGTATGTGAAGCGTGTTTATGTGTGCGCGCGTTTTCGCTCGTTCTAAGGAGCTGACCTTCTGTACTTGCTGTGTTTTGTATTTCAGTGCAGACTAATTGGATGCCCGTTAATTAGTTCTTGAAATCTCCGTAACAGACTCGTTCCTCGGTGCTAATTAGAATAACAGCTACATCGCCAATTAAATGAGAATACCATAAATTGTTTTCATTTGTATTTATACAGTAGTCTAAGTTGGCTCACCTTTGATCTTAAGTTATGTCACCTAAGCACGCGACTGTTGGCTTTTGTTGTGTAACTACATTAAGATAGGCTGGTCGTAAACATAGCTATTATCTGGACGACCTTTGAAGGGTTAAGCAAAGGTTAGACTTAGTTAGTGACATTCAATTTAATTTCCTTATTAAGTACAGACAGTGCTAGGACAAAACTAGGACCACGTTATTAGTAGGCACTTGTTTTGTAATTTGGACTAATAGAACACCACATTTTTGATGTGAAACATCTCAAACATCTAATGCGGTGGGTGAGACCGGCTGTTGGCGACTCTCTCGCAGAGTTACGAAATTAATTTTGGTAGGTATTAAATTAATATGTATTTTTTTAAAATAAATAAAGTTTATTTTCTATTAATAAAATCTTAATATTTTGTTTTTCATTACGCCATATTTATTTCCCTTACTAAGTAAACCATCTTTTTATGCATATTTTTTATACAAAATAGTTTCGATGTTTCATAACAGCCGCCGCCGCCGCGGCGGTTCAAATTTTTTTCTCATACTTTATGTAGCTTAAAACGTGACGAATCGATAAATAATATACAGGACTGGGCTGGGTGTATCAAAATGATGGAGACTGCGCCTGGCTGGGGCTGGGTGTGTCATAAATAAAATAATAAACTTAAAGAATTAGCATAATAAGATGCTACCAAATCAGCTCCAAAGATATCTCTCACATTTCCAAACAGCGAGGTTCTACAGGAAGCTGTCGGAATAAAACTATTTCAGTTAGGAAATTACGTAATTCTGCAGAGGAGCGAACTTTGGAAGCATTATGGTCACGTATTTTCTAGAACTCCGTGGAACAAACTTGAGTTTCCAGGACATCTGGCACTTTGTAATTGATATGCCAACTTTGAGTGATTAAAACGAACACCTTTTCTATTATTTTGGTTTTAACACGCTTCTTGGGTGTTTTTTATCAGTCAAATGCGTTCGCTGGCTAATAAAAAAGCTCTTTGTACGGGAAATTGGATTCCAACTTTTATTTTGAACATCAAATTATGTGGATGTTTCTAAATGGACATAATAAAACTGTGAGCTTTCAAAGTTTTATAAATACAACCATAGAGATATAATTATTATACCTTCTTGCCTTATGAAATTAGCCAAAGGTCTGAGTGGAAAATAACGTCCACTTTAGCGAGTGCCCTTAAGGGGATATATCGATTAATTTTGTGTTTATAAAAATCCTATTAGACTAAATGTATATGGTTAAATCATTTGGATTTTCCATAGATATATGTTATTTGACTATATTGTCTACTGCTGTACTAAAACCGAAACATGATTACTTGAAAATCCAAAGTAGCACCGTCTGTTTTCTTTTTTATACGATTATACGTAAACAGTTCCTTATTGTGCAGTAAAATTTGCTCTGAATCGAAGGTATTTAAATATTGTAAGAACTTACTAAGCTAAAAATTTATTTAAGTAGGTATAGCATTTTGTCATACATCTACATTTAAACGAAGCGCGTTTAGTTCCGGTGCGCGTGCAAGAGTCTTATTTCTCACGGGTCAAATTAGACAGCCATAACACCATTTTACTTACACACTGAGCTAAACCACGCGATGTATCCTCTTAATATTTACACAATTATCTAAATAGAGCATAAAGAATACTTCAAACACACTCCAGAATATTAGTGTTACGTCCGCTGTATACTCGGTCACAGGTGGCGCCACTTTCCTCTATTCTCAGAGCTTTACACTCGCGTTTAATTTCATTATGAATGCGTGCTTCCTCTCCAGTTAGTTCCACTAGTTTGCTGAGCTCTGTGTAAAGAACTAACAACTGACCAAGAGTGCTGAGTGATTTTAAATATTCATTTCTATCTACATTTTCTGACGAAAAATTTAGAGCTGAATTCATTTGGTTTGCTAAAGATGAGCTTCCGCACCGGCCGCAACGCACGCACGGTACGCAACGGATTTCGGTTTGCTCTGTATGAATTCATATAGCACTGCGTCCATTATCGGTACCGCCCGCGCATTTTCATTTCTTCATACAAAAAACTAACATCCGTTGCCTGCCGTTCGTGCGTTGCGGCCGGTGCGGATCAGTGGACGCTCACCTTTAAAAAGCAAGAGTACATAATGTATGTACTCACATAGTAATAGAATCTTTTTTAACTAAAATAGGTTTATAGAGCGCTTTAGTTTTATATGAATAAAGGGGTTTGAAATAAAGTCATCATCAACAGTAGATAGAGTCAGCAGTATCTAGTGACTTGTCGTTGCTTATAATAAACTTTAATTTATTCAGATTCTTGTCTCAATTACTGCTCGTGGCTAAGAGGGTCTCGTGGCTAAGTAATAAAGCCACACGGGTCGATCGATCAGGTAAAGCTACGCTTGACGCGGTCGGTCCGTAGGTGGGTGGCGATCTTTACATACGAGACCCTCCGTGCCTCGGAAAGCACGTTAAGCACTTGGTCCCGCCTGTCATTCTTGGATCTTTGACAATCGTTACGGGTCATCAGAAGCCCGAAAGTCTGACAACCAGTCTTACCAAAGGGTATCGTGTTACCCAGTAACTGGGTTGTACAGGTCAGATAGGCAGTCGCTCCATGTAAAATACTGTTATTCAGCTGTATCCGGTTAGACTGGAAACCGACCCCAACAAAGTTGCGAAAAGGCTAGGCAAATTGTCTCAATTACTGCAATGACACTCATTATAACTCAGTCTAACCCATTTAACAACACGAGAGTGACATTAAACATATAGAACTGTACTTGTAGGTCAATCAAAACTAATATTGGCTGTATTCCAAACAAAATTCAATCCAGTCAAGCAAGGCCAAGCCAAATTCACCAGTAAAACAATGACAGCACGTAAAAAACTTCGTGATGCGGGAACACGATGCGGAAATGTTGACAGGAGACACAAGACTGCCGTCACCGAGTGACCTGTGGTTGTAGATAATGCTGCTGATGCGGGCTCAAATTGTAAGGGGCATTGTATGGACGTGTTTGAGAATGTGACGGCTGGTATAGGAGGATTATCTGATTCTGCTGATATAAACACACTGATAGAAATATCAAGTCGAGCTTTTACATAAGTAAAAAAAAACTGATCCAACCTATCTGTAGTCACTTTCCTTCATAATATTGCGAAAGTGAGTTCGTTTGTTACGCTTTCACGCTAAAATGACTTAACGGATTTGGATGAAATTCGGCACATGGATAGGCCATGATAAAAAAGGACATAGACTACTATTCATCATGGATCGCAGACCAAGTTGTGGGCAACAGTTAGTATCTTACATTGCTTTTTTTTATTTTTTTGGGTTCTTTATTCTACTCTACGAACTGTATGAATTCTGTGTGGTATGAAAAAAAAATTCATTATTATTATTGAACAAGTGGAATTCATATTTTCTGATCTTGGCCAAAATGCTTGCTGATGATGAATATCTTACGTCGTATCTTGAAGCCCCTACTGTAAGTCCTTCTATGTTTACCCCATTCTGTCTTACGTTAGTGACCTGTGTTTTCCTCAGATATATCACCAACTAATCCGTTGACACCTCTTAACTGCTTAGTCAGTGCATCTGTAATGTATGTTTAACCACACCAAATGTTAGGCGCAGTCGCCGCATGAAATAGTTCACTCACCACGGCTGCGGCGCCGGCGCATTCAATGCGTAAAGTTCTTACGTGGTCTAATAATAACCTCGTTGAGGTTTTTAGTACCTTTCTGACATTTCTGTTGCGTTCAATTGTTTGTGTTTATCGCGTATTGAAATGATTGGTCTGTTATGGTGGTTAACGATATTATCTTGTAACTTCCACCTGTTTCTTGTGTGTAGGTAACATTAGCGTCTATTATGGCTCTTTCTTATTCTCTTTGATTGTTAACCGTATTATGGCGTGGTTTTGAGATTGTCCGACAAGTTTTCGACTAAAACGGAGTCACGAGTTGAGTTTAGTACTTAACTTACTTACCTTCTCGAGCTGACATGCCTGTTCCGTGTCTATTATGCAATCAAAATTTGGGGTACACCTTTCACCGTGTTGTGACATTTTAGCTGTACCAGATCAATTTTGTCAAGTCGCTCTTAGTAAGTTTAATGTGTGAGTGACTTAGCACAGTTGCGGTCAAAGTCAATCCCATTCTTATTTTGATTGTTTATAGTACTAATTGCCAAGTTAAGGCTCCTGCAGACAGGCACAACAGTTTCTATAAAATCTTCAGGGGAATTGTTCTATCAAAATCGCGTCGCACCGTGGCGTTGCGCCTGTCTGCGATTTTGGTCCAAGCCTCTAAATCTGGTGCAATTTTAGATCCGATTTGGGAATTAGACCGGAAAAACTCAAATCGCCAAGTTCGATTTCTGCTAAATGTTTACCGGACAGTACCTGGCCACTATAAACATTATTATTGAACCTGTGTCATAATAATATTGAAAATTGAATTCAAGGCCTTTGGTAGCCATATTGGCCACTTCTAAATCAAGCAGACAAATTAACATTATAAAGTAACAAAATACGTTATTCTGTCACTTATAAAGTTAACTCAAGTCTACTGCTTTATGCGCTAACTACAAATTCATTGGACCCAGTCACGTTCATTTATTTCAAAGACCATAACAGGGTTTCTCTTCTAATAACATTAAATTAAAATACTTACCTTGTATTTGATTGAGTTATAAACTATAAAATGCGGTCACGGTTTGGAGACCTTTTAAGGGCTCAAATCACCTGTTAACAAATTACTAGTGGAAGTTAAACAAGTCTTGCAAATAAGTGATTCATTAAGCAGCACGCGAGAGATCCTTTAAAAAGATTTATTCGCGATATTGTATACTTGTAACAAACATTCCAAGTACACTACTTAAGACATCCGCGAAGATTTATGCCTTGTACAAACTACAGAATACAGATCCATCCGTAGCCCTTATGTCGTCCCAATAAAGTTCATTATCGCTGTAATAAATTAAGTTAATACAAACATATAACATGCAGGCTTAGTTTTAATACGCTTACTTGGCTGCCGACATTGGTTACGTTGTCACACCAAGATAAATGGCCACAGACGTTTATATAAAGTGACAACTTCGTCACGAGCGCTTGAATTAATGGATGACAACTGGGGAAGTTCGACGGTTGTGCCACCGTGCACAAGTGTTAACTTTGTTTTATTGTTTGTTTAACTGATCGTTAAACTATAGCTATAATGACAGGTACGTGCAGTTAGGTAAGTAGGTATATGGGTTAATAGCCCGTTAAGTCGCTAACCAGTGTTTCTTTAAGATTATTTTAACTCCAGTTAATGTTAGCTCAGGTAATCCTGAAACAGCTATTTATTTCAGAAAATTATGATGAAAAAACATCTTGATATACGACCGAAGATTAGTTTTTATTTCTGCCTAGAATTTTTATGGCTGGTTTTCATAGAAGAGAGGATTACTATGCAAATTATATTTTCCTGAAATATTTCCCTACAGTTGGGTAAGGGTTAGCTCCAGCCAATGTTTATTCAAACAGGATTATAAACTACCTTTATAAATAAATAACAAACAAACATAATGTATGCATTTTGTCTCAGGTGTTATAAATAGGTTTTCATTTCAGTTAACTTCCTTAAAGTTTATAATGTCCAGAATCTTGAAATTCTATTGGAAAGTAGCTAAGAATACCGAACCTAGCTCAATTAAAGACTTTTTTAGTACTTAACTTTTACTATTCCACTTCAGGACAAAGGTCTATTATAAAAACTATTACTTATTTTAACGACATTTGAAAGTCTAACCTTAAACAAATAATAAAAATCGGTCAAGAGCGAGTTGGGTTGACACAATTAAGGTTCCGAACCAAACTACACTGTACGTCTAAATGACATAGTAAAAAAAAAAAAATCTGCACCATAAATAATCATTCAGCTGCGACTATTTTAATTGATAACTTTTTCTTTTAAGTTCGGAACACAGAAGATGATTACAAAAGTCGAAGAAATTATCTTCGCTCGACACGCTAGCGTCCACTTCCAACGTGTCAAGTTACAGTATACATCGACAAAAGTTGATGGATCGCGTTTTACTGCCACTATTAACCTCTCTACTATAATTGACTCTTACTTGCGACTTACTGTTACGCTGTAATGGACACTTAATTTAAGATTATAAACTGTTATAATGATCTAAGGGTTCGAGTAGACAATTAACACTTCATCGAATGAACGTGTCGTGTCGCTTATGATTTTTGATTGAATCAGATGGATACCTACTATAACTGTTGACCATTGATTGTGGACTTTTGACTATTGTCCTAGGCCTGTTTACGTCACGTAGGTATTCTTTGCGTTTCCGCAAAGCATTCAAAAGATTCAAATGATTGCAAAAAAATGTTTAGCGATACTGCTTTAAGGTTCAAAGTTGTTGTTGCTGATTTTCAAAGTTAAGAAGAAGAAAGATTTTACGCCACATTGCCAGTTCAATCGACTTAATAGGAAGAAGCAGTTAGATGTATTCCTTACAATTTTAATTTAGAAAGAAAAGAAAGAAAACCAGCCAAGTGTGAGTGGACTCTCACAGGAAGGGTTCCTTACCATCGTATAACGTTTAACACTACATAATATTAAAAAAAAAACACTTCATTTTTATAAAACACGTTTCCTCTTATGGGAAACCTCTTTAACTTTTAACTTTATTTTATTATTTGTTGTTATAGTTGCAAAAGAAACACACAATCTGTGAAATATTCTACCGTCTACTTGTTACTTGTTCATGAGATAGAGCCCGCTGACAGACAGACGGACGGAAAGCGGAGGCTTACTAGTAATAGGGTTCCGTTTTTCACCCTTCGGGTTCGCAACCCTAAAAATTGTTTATTTTACACAATTACACTACTTAAATGAGACTAAAAATAATTTCAAATACATGGGACATTTTGCAACATATATGGATACAGTCTGTTTCTTTAACAGATGCATTAAAAAATCACTTAATCACCAGCTTATAACTGCTTTACATGTTCTTATAATGCATCGATTAACTGTAAATCGACCTAAATATCGACTAAGCCATCATGTTTGTTTAACAAAAAACTTTTAGTTAATATGTTTATGTATGCGGTAGGTAAACGATCTTGTGTTGGACAAATTGCATGGTTGATAATTTAACTGTTGACTCTGAGAGGCTTTTTAACTCTTATCTTTCATGTTTTCGTCACCTTTTTCGATGTTTAGTAAGATTTATGTATGGAAGTAATGTTTTTATAGTAGTAAATTATTGAATCAAGGTTAATTGGTATCATGACTGCCTTTCTTAAAATTGGGTACGTTTTGATTTGACGCTCTAGAAGGTTTCTAAATTATTTAGTAAAATGTTTTTATTTTTTTTATTTTTGATGCCTTCTCTTTCTCTTTCCAAACCTCTCTATCTTGTGCGAAACTTTTCTATAAACCAGAATATTATTTTGTTAGGATAATATAGAGATATTATCCTGTTGGCTGAGTAATAACTGCTGCACGGGTCGATGCATCAGGTTAAGCTACACTTGCCGGGGTTGGTCCGTGGGTGAGTGACCATTTTTACATACCGACACTCCCCCATGCCTCGGAAAGCACGTTAAGCCTGTTTGTTCTGGCTGTCATTCGTGGATCTTTGACAGTCGTTACGGGTCGTCAGAAGCCCGAAAGTCTGACAACCAGTCCTACTAAGGGGTATCGTCCTACCCAGTTACTGGGTTGTGGAGTTCAGATAGGCAGTCACTCCATGTAAAACACTGGTATTCAGCTGCATCCGGTTAGACTGGAAGCCGACTCCAATATAGTTGGGAAAGGGCTAGGCAGATTTATTGATCCAGTCCAGTCAACATTGTCGATATCGCAGGCAAAATCTGGATGGGGTTGGCACAGAAGCGTGGGGTTGTCACAAGAAAAGAGAGGCCTATGTCCAGCAGTGGGTGAAGTCGGGCTGTGGATGATGATGATGATCCTGTCCTGTCCTTATACCTACGTGCACTATAGTCTGTGTTTTTAACAAACGAGTACTGCAAATTTTGACTGCATTGCTATTGGTCCACGTAATCAATATAAAGTCCGTTCCACACACTCCGACCAATGGCCCCACCCCGACCAATGACCCATCTCACTCTCTGTCAAAATCGGAAATGTGCGAGAGACATACTCACTTACTCAGTACTCGTTTAAAATAGACTATAGTAGGTACTCAGGTACCTAAGTTTATGTTAAAGATAAGTAAATAACCATAAACATTTAAAACACGGAACTCTCACTTACAGGTCAAAGGGGCCGAAGTAAGTGCTAGTACAAAGTGTTAGGCAATGTTTAATTGTAGGTATTGCAGCAGTGTTGCTAGCAACTCACATTTTGAAAAGTACATCCAAAGGAGTACTTTATAAAATAAAACGGAATGTATAGTAAAAGAGAATGACACTGGGTTGTGGAGGTCAGATAGGCAGTCGCTCCATGTAAAATACTGGTATTCAGCTGGATCCGGTTAGACTGGAAGCCGACCCCAACATAATTGGGAAAAAGGCTAGGCATTTGCATTTATTTCGTATTTTACTTTAGTAAACTTATTAGGGGTGCTACACTCCCCACGCGACCACTTATGCAACGTTTTAGGCGCTCCCAATTAAGGGCATAACTGGACACTGGACAAGGACATATCTGGCAAAATGTTGTACACCTCTGCCCAACCCTTTGGGGAAACAAGGCATATGTGCAGATCTACGTAAAATCACGTACATTTAGTTGTAAATGGTACAGTGCAAGTTATTGGACTGCTCATCTCGTCTCGCCTGCAGGCACCTTAATGACCCATAACCCTGTTTATCTTTCTCAACTCGCTCAGGCAGATCAGCTTGTGAACCATAATCTGGTTTTGATTGAGCTCCCACGTTCATTTGGAAGTTCAACGTGTAGTTCAGCAGTTAGTCTGTCTTGTGTAAGTTTAATACGATTTAGAAATAGCGAATTAATATTGTAGTTAATTATTTTAACTGGTTGACAGGTCAGGATTTCTTTCATTCACAACAGTTTAACTTTAAAACTTTGTATATCATGTTTTTAAGTAGGTACTAGGTACAGACACATACTGCTCGAGCAGTTAGCCATTGATCAACATACACGGACCGCTCTTGCAGTCATGGTCAACGGCTTCTCGCTTCTTCAGCATTTCGGGCACGAGCGCCCGAAGCAGTTGCAACTGCTCGAGCGGTCCGTGTATGTGTGTACGTAGAAAACTGTAGTTCACTATGCAGTCGCAACTTGAAGCAGTCCACACGGACTGCTTGATCCGTGTATAGCGGCCCTTAGGTGTACCCAGTTAAGTACACTTCGACAGACTTCGATAGAGTTTATTTATTTATTACTAGCTGACCCGACAGACGTTGTCCTGTCTTAGCTATGAATATTCTAATGTAAACGCGCGAAGTTCCCGAATTGTGTAGAAAAACTAATTTATATTTTAAGAATTGAACTACGATTTTTTGCTTAAAAGTAAAATACCGGAATAAATTTAAAGTAAAAAAGTCAAAAATATGAAAAGGATTAATTGAAGCCAATTAATTTGAAAAATAAAATTGTTTTGAGTATGAATTTCGATGGCTATAAGAGTAGGGGAAGACCAAATAAATGATGGATGGATTGTGTGAAAGATGATATGGCTAGAAAGGGAGTGACTACCGAGATGACGACTAATAGATAAGTATGGAAGAAAGGGACATGTTGCGCTGACCCCAAGTAAATTGGGATAATGGAAACTTGTATCAAATCTCCACATATTTAGTACAGTAGGTAGTGTTAGTAAATTGACTCTGTAATAATAAACTGTGTAGAAGTTTCTTTCATACAAACCTTGTCCTGACAATTACAAATACAACAAAAAAAAAAGAATTAGCCAAATATTAGCGTACATACATTCGACAATTGATTTTTATTTATATAGAATACTACATAGCTGACCTGCCAGACGTTGTCCTGTCAAAATTTCAATAAATCGAACGGCGGGAAAACAAATGAACAACAGCTGATTATAAAATTAATTTGATTTTGGAATTCTAAATAGAATGAAAGATGCTAAATGCACAAACCATGCGAAGCCAAAAGAAAAAAAAAGACGTTGCCCTGCCCTCATGTATGAGAAAATTAATTTTCTTCATATTTTTTTTTGTTTTTAATAGTAATTCTGCTATTCGGGACGGAGACCAATACATCAAATCAAAAACCATGAAAATTGCTCTAGCCGTTCTCGAGTTGTGTTCGAACAAACCCGACTTTGTTTTATATATTAAGATTT
The DNA here is from genome assembly GCA_905163495.3 of Cosmia trapezina. NCBI lineage: Eukaryota > Metazoa > Arthropoda > Insecta > Lepidoptera > Noctuidae > Cosmia > Cosmia trapezina. Next base: position 17,972,848 of record LR991034.1, read on the forward strand.
ATTCATCCGTCAAATAAGTATTTAGTATGTCAGCCAACTCCGGAAAAGGGCTTTTCCTAATTTAAACTAAGTCATCATTCTCCTGCAGTTATCCCGATCTACTTGTGTTCAGCGCAACATGTTCCTTTTTACAAACTTTTATTTAACTTGTCTTGTTAGTTAGTTAGTATGTATCAGTCAAATCTTGCAAGCTGAATCTTAAAACCACTTCTTTTTAGTTCATTATAAGCTCGTTATTAATGAAATTAATTCTTGTTGATGGATGGAGAGGCAGAGGAAGGCCAAAGAAAAGATGAATGGATTGTGTGAGGAATGATATGAAAGAGAAGGGAGTGAATGATAGCGCGACGGTTGACAGGGGAGAATGGAAGAAGAAAACGTGTTGCGCCAACCCCAAGTAACATGGGATAAGGGCAGGAAGATGATGAAAAGCTTGTTATTAATAAGATTTATATTTGAATTTTATTTCTACTTCTCTATTAGTCGTCATCTCGGCAGTCACCCCCTTTCTAGCTATATCATCTTTCACACAGTCCATCCATCGTTTCCTTGGTCTTCCCCTACTCTTATAGCCATCGACATTCACACTCAAAACTTTCCTCACGACATTTTCCTCATTCCTCCGCATCACATGCCGATACCATGACAAACTAAACAACCAACTAACTACCAATTTAAACTAAGTACAACCAGCAATAAAGTATCATGACGTTCTGTAACACCAGGTATAACTTAGCCATTAACCAACACTATCACCCTCTATAGTTAATCCATATAGATCGAATATCCCTTACTACCGATAAGCGCCACTTCACGTAAAATGTCACGACCTCTGGCTCCCCTTATCACACTCTGGTTCAATCATCAGAGATCACAAACCTTTTGTAACCTCGTAAAAGTTACATTTATTGCATTCCGATTCTTCGTACTAACGTTATACTTGTTCTATTGTTTAGTGTAGGCGTTCCGTGGGCAGACATTTATCGCCACTATTATTTCAAAGCGTTCCGATAATTAATTGCTTTTCAATCTTTTCTATTGAATGTATTACATTATAAAATTAAATGTTCTTCCATTAATTTGTAATTTGATCGTTTGTTTGTACTTTCTTAGTTTGTTTATCGTCATTGTTTGTTTTATTCAGTTTTGGTTAGTTTATAAAATTGATTGAATCAAAAATAGGAATATTAATACTAATGTTTGTTTTGAAAAGCAATCTGCATTTATATTGGCAATTAAATTGATTGTGTATTTTGATTTGAATACTCTAAGTAACTAGTGTTTACTAAGTAACTCTAATTAGTGTTTACGCTATGCTTGCCAAAATCCGTTGACCTATTGAGGATTATTAAATTGATTTCTGTACGTTATACACAAAACACTTCATAATAAAAAAACATAGAAATAGTAAAGCATAAAGCACAGGTCACACACAGCTCTGCGAAGGCTCTTTAGCGGTTTTGTAGAAAAAACAATTATACAAAAAATTACACAACATAACATAACATCACACATTGTTACCTCGAAGGGTTGGGCAGAGGCGTACCTATAGTACAACCACATTTCGGCAGTTATATAAAAATTTAAAAAACGAACAAAAACATTTAAAAAAAAACAACATTACAATAACAGCAGAAACAATAACACAACAATATTGACAGTAATAACTATTTTTAGGGTCCCGTAGCTCAAAAGAAAAAACGGAACCCATACGGGATCACTTCGTTGTCCGTCTGTCGGTCTGTGTGTCTGTCAGTCTGTCTGACCCTTTTTCTCAGGAACGCGTAGAAGTATCTAGTTGAAATTAATATCAAATATGTAGGTTTATGGTCTCTTGGAGCGCTAAAAAAACCAAGCTTCTGAGACAACGCAGTAAAAAAAATTCGTCCATTTATGCGACATATTTTGACACTCGCAATTAAATCTAAACCTATAGGGTACTTCCCGTTGACCATGAAATTTGGCAAGAAGCAAGGTCTCACTGCACAAGTAAAGGAAAAAGACCAAAAATTGTTTGATTTAACATTTTTTTTTACTTATTTAAATAGTTTTTTTGCGATTACATAAAATTCACTGCAACGTATGAAGTTTGTCTTTGTAATGCTTTATTCAGAATTTAAATAATATTTACTTGGATGATAACTTACTTGATTAAACTATTTACAAACTAAAATATAGCGTTGAAAATTTTATCCGCATCGCTGTCGACTGGTATAAATGTACCTACTCAAGAGACTGGCGGCATTGCGACGTTTTAAGGCAAATGTATGAAAAATAAAAAATGAATTAAATTGCTCCGGTCAAGGTAAAAGTTTGTTTTACGGATAAATTCTTTTCAACTATACGAAACCCTTTTTTTCATAATCCTACGATGTAAAATATCTACAATATCAAACACATTGTACGTAACCCACCCGCCCCGATCTAAAGCAAATGATAAAATTCTACTTAATTCTAATCCGAATAGCTACGTTACGGTCGTAAAATTGTAAATGTGAATCGTTTCCTGCTATTTGTTAGCGATTTAGAGTTCAACCTTTAGTAATGATCGCATTATTTAGTTTTATTTTGTTTCGAATTTTATTTTCCGGATTGATGTAATTTGTACTTACGATCTTTTCACATTTAATCTGTTTGTTCGAGTTGGAGTCTGTAATGTTACGATTAAGATATTTTTGTAACATAATTTTTATTGAGTGTCTGTGGAGTTTCTTAATTGCGCCGCGCTTCTCCAAAGGAACCTGCTACGCTTTGGAATACGCAACTAGCTTGATATTTGTGACTGGTTGGTTTCATTGAAGTAAATCCTTTGTTTTTTTTTTATTTTTTGGGGCAGAGCTTTTTTATGTCTTGAAACATGAAGATCGGTTAAGGTTTGATGGTGTTTCAGAAATCTACGATTAAGATCAAAGTGCTGCCGTAAATCTTGGCTATCACCTTATAACTGAAAAAAAAAACATAGATTTAGGCTTAAGCTTTACTATAACGCTGGATAATTTCTTCTATTCCTTTTGCAGCATACCATTGTTTGACGGAGTTTTTCTTAGGCCGCGTTCGCACCAAACCACCATAGTAACAAAATGTATGAAAAACAAAAGACAGCCAGTTGGCCTGCTGAAGTTTAGGGTCCGTATCCGAAGGGTGCCAAACGGAACCCTATTACTAATCCTCCAATATCCGTCCATCCGTCCATCCGTGTGTCTGTCAGCAGGCTTTATTTCATAACCGTAATAGGTTGACAATTGAAATTTTCACATTTATATTGTGTATTTCTATTGCATAAATATCAAAAATCATAAAAAATTAAATAAAGTTAAAAATTAAATAAGTACCTACAAAAACCTGAACTGAAATATTTTTTAAAAATATTATTATGTACTGTGGTACAGAACCATTCGTGTGTGAGTCTGACTTGCACTTGGCCTGTTCTTTTTTCATAATTATATTTTGAACTAAAGGCCAGCCTTATATTTACGACCGGGTACTGTATCTGATTACAGCCGCGGGTGGTTTACGAATCAATCAACATATTCACTTACTTCGATTCACTGATTGATTGGTTCTTATCAATCAATTCAATGGCTAGAAAGGGTATGATTATTTCGATTTAAGAAAGCGATGGCCAAGTTGTCATTAGGAAACGATTCAATTAATTAATATTTCTATTATATCGAAACAAGACATCATCTTCTAGCCTTTCCCAACTTTGTTGGGGTCGGCTTCCAGTCTAACCGGGCGCAGCTGAACACCAGTGTTTTACATGGAGCGACTGCCTATCTGACGTCCACAACCCAGTTACTGGGTTTAAGATACCCCTTGGTAAGACTGGTTGTCAGACTTTCGGGGTTCTTACGACCCGTAACGACTATCACAGGTCCACGAATGACAGCCGGGACAAACGGCTTAACATGTTTTCCTAAGCACGGAGAGACCTCGGTATTTAAAGATGGTCACCCATCCACGGACCAACCCCGGCAAGCGTAGCTTAACCTGATGGATACTGCTGCTATTACTTAGCCACGAGCTCCTCTCCACGAGTACCAGATTATATAAATTTATCGTGAAACAATTTTTTTTTTATCTAGGTATAGGTATATTATAATATATTTAAATAAAAAGAGAAGTCCGCACTGACTGACAGACTCATCAACGCCCAGCCCAAACCCTTGAACCTAGAAAGCTGAAATTTTGCACAGAGGTTCCCTTTATAATGTAGACAAGGAATAAGGAAGGATTTCCCGGTAGGACGTTCCCGTGGCATATTTTCCGACATCCACGTGGGTGAAGCCGCGGGGAAAAGCTATAGTCTAAAATATTTTATTCACTGACTGCCTCATTGGTCTAGTGGTCGCAAATGCTAAGTACTAAGCATGAGGTCCTGGGTTTGATTCCCGGGTCAGGCAGTGTTACTAGGATTTCCATCTGGAATTTCTTAGTATAGCAGCTCGGAGTCTGGAGTAGTGCCCGGTTGATGGTACTATAGGTACACCTCTGCCTAACCCTTCGGGAATAACAGGCGTGATGTTCTGTTGTGTTATATCGATTTCATGTCGATGGCAAAAACTATTAAGGCGGGTAGTGCCACCAACTAACGCCACAATTGAGAAAAAAATCGTAAGTCTGGAGATATGGAACATTCTGAAATTTTCTATGCTCACATTTTTAGTCAGACGAGGTAGAATTTTTTGTATTAAAAAAATCAACACTAAACCTACGTTCGAAGCCTTAGCAGCCGGCCGGCTTTGAGCTGAGGAGGTTTAGTGTTGATTTTTTGACGTCACCTGGGCTATCTTAGCTGACTAAAAATCATCGCTTATCTAAGTGACGTAACTGATTTAAAGCATATTTTACAAAGCAAGCTATTTTTCTTTTTCTTTTGTAAACTGTAAGATACATAGGTCTCGATTTTTGCATTATCATGGGAACGATAAGGCATACAGATACGCCGATTAGACAGATCGATTCGACTTGGAAAATATATGAAATTGCTATAGTTACATCGGCTTAGTCCAAAATGTTAGATACGTCATTTGTTAGATTAGCGACGAAATATGAGCACAGGAAATTTCAAAATAATTCATATCCCCAGACTTATGATTTTTTTCTCAACGGTGGTGCTAGTTGGCGGCACTACTCGCCTTAAGCAACGCTTTTAAGTCAAATGAGTGGCCAAAATAATTTACTCACTTCCTACGCCTAACTATCAATTAACCAACTAATTGATAAAAATCAATCAACCGAATCGTCAGAGGGGATAATTTAATCGATATTATAGAGTACTTCCATTGTCCCAAGCTGATTCAACAATATCCATGTACCGCTAATTATTAATTACCACCAGAATGCCCTAAGCGTCATGTTCGTCACATATTTCTGTTTAAGGCTGCGTGTACATTAGAGTTGTTAAGCGGAGAAGAAAGTGTGGGAGCTGCACACAGCAGTGTGTGGTGGAGTGCCCCTGTGCATTGAAGCAAAGACGTTAAGCTTTTCCAGTTTTAGATAGGTGCTTCTGTATACAACTAATCTCCACTCTGCTGTAGTCTTGTCCACTGAAGCGGAGCAGAGTGGATACGTTTTAGTGGAATCCTAATGGTAGGAGCCGTAGGGCTTTCCGAACCAAACTAATAGGATTCCAAGAGTGGCCAAAGTGTACAAGAGAGCAGGTGCATTGAAATACAAGTAAGCTTTGGTTATTTTGACTTATCTCTCTATATCTATTGGTTGTTTTAAAGTCACTATTCTCCTTTCTGCTTTAATTATTGTATACCCGCACCCCTAAAAACAACATACCTCAAGAATGCGCACACCACCTCATCATAATCTGATACGAACCCGTGAAATTACGGATCTAGAAATCTCGGACCGACTTCGGATATTGCTTGCGCACTAGTCCGATACTAGTGAACTAAACTGGATGACTGCCGCGCCCCCCAGCCACATACCCCGCCGAGTCGCTGCCTCTCTGCTCGGATTCGGTTTGGACGCAGTGCGCGAGCGTTCATACAAATAATACTATGGCTTTTTCGATCCGTTAATAATCTTGTCCGGAATGGAGATTCACGGATAACGGAAAGAAATCGGATGACGGAAGCCGGATCTAGTGCGTAAACTACCATAGAAATAGTTCTACGACTACTCCAGACTGTATTTTCACAGGTTCGGATCGGATTTTGATCGGACGTAGTGCGAAACCGCTCTTACGCAATTAATGTTATTGAACCGTTAAAATAAATGGCACTCATTGTAATTATGTTACCCAATTACCTCCCAGGCCTTATTGTATTCTTAGCTCTGCCCATTTCCGCTTCTCCGAGCCAATGGACAGGCAGCCTAACATTTCTGTTGGCTGAATTAATAAATCGCACTCGGTTGTTCGGAAATTCTCGCTGATATCATGAGGGAATAGTACTAATTATACATTGCTGGTTTGCGTCGTCTATTTGCGGTTGTAAATTCTGAAGCGATTTATTTATTAAAGAGGTGGTTCATTGGTGGTTTTGATTTCCTGTTCCTGTAATTATGGCAGTTTAGTTGTTTTGCTTGAATTGAAACATCGATTATCCACATAATTGTATGAGGAGTTATTTAAATATTGACAAATGTGGCTTGAATATCCTCTATTTTACACGGAAATATTTTTTACTTGGCGCCTTTATTAAACGCGACTCGATGGGCGGACTTTAATACGTTCGCTTTAAATGTAGGTAGATTTACAACGAATCACAATTAACAACCAGTACCTACACGAAACTCATTTGCATTTTAGATAATGTAGGTCTGTTAAAGAAAAAAAATTTTTTTCATTAATGTACTTTGTTACAATCTTTTATAAAATAGTTTAATATGTGTTATAAAGTGCCTTAGTGTCTAATCTTCGCGCTGAACAATACAATATGTAATTAACGTAAGTAGTAGGATACCTCTGATTCATAACAAGTTTTGTTTACATTAGGGTAGGGCGGGGCCGTAGGCGCGGGCTTGCGGACGGTGAGTTCGGGCCCCAAACGAAGTATGAATGACAACGTCATTTGCCAGTTGTCCCTACTCCCGATGTGTTTTTCCCCGTCCGAAAAATTTAACTTTTACCCTTGTTTTGATGGATCGTAATGTCAGACGGACGGATGAACGGACGCATGGAAAGACGGACGGACTTAGGGAGTAGGCCCCCAGGCCCGAGTCGATGGCGCGTTGTGTTCCACGCGCGCCTCAAAGAGATGTCAGCAAGTGATGGGGTCCAATAGGGCCGATACCCCTGGGGTCGCGGGTAGTTTAAAAAAGATACCGCGGCCCTGGCATAGGCAACTGAAGGAACACGGGTGGGTTTTAGTCAGTAAAAGTCTGACACGCCCTTCCGGTCCACCCAGAGCGGGAGAAGTTATTTGATGATTTCCCATCCACAAAAAAAAACCTACATATTTATGTATTCGTAAATGTTTTATAAAGGCACCATAGTCTACACAAAACACCCAATCTTAAGGTTGAATGCTTTTAGAATAAGATCTGAGTGTCACTTTGTTTGTTTTGTTTAGGTATGTTTAAATAAAGAAATTTCAAATTAATCAATCAATTATTAAACGCATTGATTGGTCCTCACTGGGTAAAAACAGAGAGGACTGGAAAGGAGAAAGTGAGGCCTTTGCCCTGTAGTGAGACAAAAGAGACTAAAAATATATAAACCACCTGATCTGTTTGATCACCTGAGTCATAGTTTAGACTTCAACCTGGAGTTTATTAACGAATTATTTGGCTTAAAGAAGAAAAACAATGTAAATTCATAAAGATTTTTATTCATTAATTTTCGAACCGATTACTTTGGAGTAACACAGAATGATTTCATCAACAAATATCGCTCACCAATTTCTCCTAGCGTCCCTTTTAAATGAGTCGATCGATATTGATGAATGAAGTGTCAAACGTACATTGTAGGAGTGATGCTCAATGTTGGTACCTATAGACTTTGGGAACACTCTCTGTTAGTATCGTTTGAGGCCAGCCTCATCAATTATGCTTAGCTTCTGTAGCATTGCAGTGCTCTACATTGTTTATGTTTCAAACTATCGGGAGTGGTAAAGGACAGGTATTTCGACAGGTCTATTGGTAGTTCGTTTATTGAGGTAATGCATGCTGAAATTATGGGTCTATTTGTGAAATCACTAGATGTTGCCAGCGTCTTCGACTGCGATCCAGGATAAAAAGTAACCTATGTCCATACCGAGGTCATGGTCTATCTGTGTGTCAAATTTTATCCAAATACGTTGAGCCGTTTTTGCGTGTCTGAGTTACAAACATCCAAATATAAATCATTCACATTTTATAATATTAGTAGGATTAGTAGGTTAAGTACAAATGTCTTTCACAAATATTTTTATATACAAAATTTACAGTAACCTTGTAACCTTATAAATTTAACTTACCTAACTTAACACTTAGGTAAGGTTAATTTATAAGGTTACACGTTTAAATTTTATAACATGTACTACTTTTACCGCCATGTCACTTAAGGCCTTGTGCCCCAACACCCTAAGTAAAATTACTCGAAACTTTTTTAGTCCAACCTTCTCCCAACAAAGGGGGATACAGATTACAAATACGGCATACATCTTAAGTAACCGCAAACCACAAAAGCTTCTAAAAACACATGTAAACGATCCACCGTTTGAAGAAAAAAAAGCAATGCTTTTTTAATCTGTAACAATACACTTTTGGTAACCAAAACGCGGCACGTTTTGTCGTACTCAGCCGGAAACGCACGATGCATAAATCATTGCGTGTGGCAACACCTTTATTGTGTGTTGTATCAATTATGGGGAGGACTCATTCGGAAATTTTATTGGACATTAATGTGTCGGGAGCCTTACAATCGTTCACTGAGCTCGATACGTCATCGTAAATATTCCGTGGGGTACATAATCCTCTGTGGCACGTATATGGGTCCGCACGTGATGGTAACTTAGGATGCAATACACAAGCAAGAGATTTGTTTTGTTTTGTTCTTTTATTTGATATTGCCCTGACTACAGATAACGTTTGCCAGTTTGTAAATATTTTAAATTGTAATATGTGGAAAATGTAGCTAACAAACCATTAGGGGCTAATTTTTCAATAGTCAGACAACTCTTATCTGAAGAATAAAATATAATTAAATTTGACAGTTATTGCATAAAAAATACGTCAAACTGTCATATTTATTCTTCAGATAACAGTTATCTGACTATTAAAAAATCAGCCATAAAATAAAAATAAAATGTCCTAACCTAATTAAAACTATTAACAAACTAAAATATATCGCGTCGAAAAATTCCTCCGCATCGCTGTCGACTGGTAAAGTACCCAAGAGACTGGCGGCATTGCCACGTTGTATGGCAATTCTTAGCCTCTGGCCAAGGTATATTTGTTAGGTTAAATGTTAAGTTATTTCTGTTTATTTTTTACATACCCCCTTTTTTCCCTTATAAAATAAAATAAAACTTTTTCAAGAAATTTCTAGAAATGTCCTAGAAATGTGTGTTGTTTTGCAAATGGATTACCAACTTATTAATTAAATTGTTATTCAAATCACAACAAACTGTCATTATTTGACAGTTGTATGAAATGCTGTAACACGGTAAATTGACGTAGGTTGCTTAACAATTAATTTCCTTAAATATACATTGTGTAAGTTTAACTCTTGACGGCACGATAGCAGTGCGATTGGTTTCTGTGATAAGGGTTTTTGATTCCTACACGTTTAAGATATTTGTTTGTCCCACAAATAGTTGTTCCTGTTACCTACAGGTAAATGTTTGTAAATGCTCTATTAGATCTTGTAAATTCTTAACGTGGCCTACGTTTAGAAACGGTCTTCATCATTTTTGTCGACAGCATCTGGCACTTTCCGTTAATAATGCAACAGGTACAGTAGTACTCAACTAATATGGCTTATCGATGTACCTGCGCAGAAGATGAATTTTCAAAGCGCGGGAAATGCTATTGACCAATCGGCACGCTCCACGCTTTTTCCTGTACCGCTATTGGTCGGTACCGCGCGCCGCTTGACAGCCGTCATACTTGCGAGTGAAACGGAACTAACAGCTGCAGTGTATTATGAACCTTATAGTAGTGATCTAAGGTTGATTATAAGTTTTAAGTATTCTCGTTAATCTTCGGGGCCATACTTTCTTTTCTGTGCGAACGAAGATTCACGACGCGCCTTATTACTTGGGTACTACTGTACAATAAAATTTCAACTAATGACTTCAGGATCCACGATGCCCATTTTCAATATGACTAGGCGTCACCTAAATATATGCGTAAATAAAAGTGGTGGTGGTGGTTCATTTGGTTTTCAACTTTGAGCTAGTATACATTTAGGCGCTCGGCGGCTACGGGCTCAGTTCGGAAATGGACATCGAAGAGATGAGAAACTGTTGTTGTGAAATGTCTGGAGAAATTGTCTTCACAAACACTGAAAAATTCAACAATCTCCTCCCTATTATGAGTACGTTTCTTCGTTTCTTTAATACTTACCTACTATATTTTTATAATCAGTACTTTCCATGTTGATACAAAGCTGGTCGCTTTTGAATTTCATCGATAAATAAATCTGTATCAAAGTGCTCGATCTCCATTTTTGATGTGGCGACCACTATACGAAAACGCGCGACCAAATGTACGACAAAATGGCAGCGCATGTATCTAGAAGGTATCTTAAACTATTATAAATGCGAAAGTTTGGATTGATGTATGGATATTTGTTATTCAATCACACCAGAACGGCTGAACGGATCTTAATGAAATTTGGCTTAAAGATAGATTACCTATAGTCTGGAATAGGCTATATAGATCACTTTATATCCCGGAAAAATTTACAGTTCCCGTGGAATACTTTCCGACGCCACGCAGGCAAAGCCACTGTCAAAAGCTAGTACCTAAGTAATATGAGAAGGTTAGATAACAGTTCACCAACGCCAGATTTTTTACCACTTTTCTTAAAACTATTTGTTTAGAACATAAAAAAAACTACAATCCTTTTGCAAAGTTTTGAAAGAGCAACAAACATACTCTGGGTACAAAGGAACATCCTCCATACCTACTAGATTAACTACTGAGATTTGTCATACACTATCCGTTGCCAAGTATCCAACACTTTACATACGGTGCGCCTATCAAACAAATGAACGCTTGAATGAATCATTCTATATATGCGCGTGTCTAGCGTTGGTGCTCGCTAAAGTAGTCGTGTGCTTAGAGATTTGCATGATATATCAAAATAGTTTCCAGTCTTCTTTTGTAGTGGGTAGCTTGCGCGTTCTGTGCTGAGCTCACGCAACGCGTCGTACGTTCACCGAGTAATAGGACTCGCCCATCAAGGCGCGCTGTCCAAAATTAGACGCATTATTAATTTATTATACATAAAAACAAAAGGTATACTAAAAGATATAGGTATAGTTAAATTATTTTAAAAATAGTGAAGGTTTCATAAAAATACGCTTGATAGTTTTTGCGTGATTCTCAGTTTTTTATCCGCGTTAGACATAACTTTACAAATTAATTACACTATGTAATATAAACATAATCTAAAGTATTCACAAATTAAGTTTTTAAGAAAATACTCTAATTTAACATATTTTTTATCCAAATCATTAACACTACTCGTTTAGACGCATTATCTTTAGTTAAAATCATTAAAAGTCCGTTATCGTCGCTTTTTAAAACCTAACTACTAACTAGCCTGCTCTTACAGACAGAGGCGATATCGCGAGCGATATTGCGATATTATCGCGTCGCAACACCGCTACGCGACACGTCGCGACGCGATGTCGCCTCTGTCTGTAAAATCCGATTTAAGACGGGATTAGTAAAGCTACAGCTTTCGGTAAAATAGGTTTGCAAATTAATAAAGTTGCGAAAAATTATGACGTAATCGTCTGTGAAATCTCCTTTCAATGATGGACGCAGACATTCGATGTATTAACTGTCTTACGCAGTTAATTCAACTTGAAAGCCCTGAAAGGTCCTTCTTTTTACTTAAAGATTACCATAAAGAATTTTAATTTTGTTATGGGGATGCTTGCATTGAGCATTCTAATTCGATCATTTGCAGGATAATCACTTATTTATGTGTCAGTCAAGGAATTCAAAAGCATCCATTTGTAACAACTTTAAAAAGTTTGACGTTAAATTGTCACAGAAAAAAAACATAATATTAACATAACAAATATACACCCACACCTTCCTAAATCTTTCTCATTCAATGATTTTTATCGTGTCTGTATTTATTTAGGTTCATGCTCATCATTATCGATAGTATCGATTACACACTTAGTATCGATAAATCAGACAAATGTTTATTCAAACAAACACTATCGCCTCAATATTCTTAACACAACGGCGTAGAACTGATTATCGATTATAATCGAGTGAGCAGCAAAGAGGCACTGATTGAAAAATTACCGACAAGATTATCGAGGAGTGCGCATTAAATCATCCGATTGTAACCGAGCTTTATATCGATTGTAACTGATCAAACGATTTTGTTAGCTTTCTAATGTCATCGGAATTCTTATAGATTATGCAATACGTAATGATTGTAATGAAGCTACAAGGAATTTTAAGTAGGAAAGATAAAGTGATGGATTTAGTGAGCTACTTGATATGCAAGCGTGATAAGATTTCTACGATAATAATTAATAACACTGCGGGATGTGGCTCTAATAAGCTCATCAGTGATCTCCGGATTGACGAGGCGTGTATCAGTAATATTAGCTTAACTGTATATTGATAGCTGAAGTGGATTGGGGAATTTAATGTAAGCTAATCAAATAGTATAGAGGTAAGATAATTCGTCTGGTGTCTTTATTTTATAGAATTACATTGCCGGAATTGCCGGTAAAACAGCTAATGGTTATTACAATCACACAATTCATCATCTGCCTACTCTTTTACCAACTGCTGGGTCAGCTTCCAGTCTACCCGAATGCAGCTGAATCACACGTCAAGTCTGCTAAAGAAAATATGCGTAGATAAGTAGGTTATCTTAATCTGATTGTAAGTAACGAGAAGCCATAAAACTGAGAAAATGTATCGAGAAACAAGTTACTCACCGTATACAAAATGGTTAAAAGTATACTAAATATCGAACCTCCATTGCAGCAGTTTATTTCTAAACCCTAACGGTGGCTCTATGTTTCGTATACTCCATTAAGCAAGCCAAAAGCAATGAACGAAACGCAATGTAGTGAAGTCTCGAACCGATATCACGAAACGTTTCGTTCTATACAACATCCTTTAAATAAAAATTCCAATGAAATCTATGTGACTTCGTGGAATCTGTGATACACCTATAGTATTGGAACCGTTTCTGAAAATTCTTTCGCCTGTTGAGGAAAGATTGCAAAGATGGCACATCATTTTGGGGAGTATTTTAAAAATATAGCATTGTGCACTGCTGTTTCTTGATTACTTTTAAAAAGGTTGACTTGTATTGAGATATTATCTTCAAATAGAGATGAAGTCTGGGTAAAAAAAAAATATACATATAAGGTCCTATTAAAATAGGTGGACAAATTTTCAAATACTCATGAGTAGAAAACCATGTGAAAATTTGTCCATCTATTCTAATGGACCTTATATATTTAATCCGTCAGTTAGATAATAAAAAAATATTAGACACGAACTTTTTGCTCTATCATATTAATAAAAAAAATACTTAGATAAAACGCATTAAAGTTTGGCAGTGGGGGCTCGCTACGTCACAATTCAGTAGGTATAAATCTAGCAAGGTGTAACATCATTCTACATTTTAACTCAATGTATCGCCGTAATCACTACATAATATAAAACAAAGTCGCTACCCGCTGTCTGTCTGTCCCTGTGTATGCTTAGATCTTTAAAAGTACGCAACGGATTTTGATGCGGTTTTTTTAATAGATAGAGTGATTCAAGAGGAAGGTTTATAAATGTAAACTAAACGCAGGCGAAGCCGCGGGCAAAAGCTAGTCTTTGATAAATTTTTAATAATCCACCTGCCGGAAAAAAATGTCATTATCCCTATTATTATTGTGTAGGTAAGGTAAAAACTTGGTCATAGTAAAACTGGGCTATATTAATAGTAACTCATACTACCATTGGTCACAGACAGTTCTTACAACAGGCAATACAAAACACTGTGTCTCTCATCGATAGACAAGTTTAACGTGCAGTGCCTCCAAAGTATGATAGAGAGTCCAGATAATGACATGACGTGTCATACATACATAACTTTTCCATCTCAAATGAAGTCACGTCTAACAAACAGACCAATCGTCGCCCTAGTGCTTGAATGGCCAAACGACCATAGCCTTTTTAGTTCTACATTTAAAAAAAATCCCAAGAAATGGTCGGTTGTCCAATCAAGCGCGACGAAATGTCAAACAGAACACGAGCTTTCCAACTTTTCACCCTACACTTACACTTGTCACAAGAGCTAAACCAGCCGTAAATGACACGAACAATTATGAAATAGGCCATTAGTTACAAAATCGACTTCTGAAAACTAAACCGTGGCTACTGTTTATTTCTTGAAATAAAAAAATAACAAGAACCATCATTCTGTCGTGTGAAGTCGCTGTATCCGATTTCATTGCTCACTAAAACAATCATAGCGTTACATGAAATCGTGTCAGCTATTTTTATTCGATATAAATAGATACGCAGTTGGGTTAACTAATGAATGAACGGAGTATTTGCAACATTACAAAGATTTCCGGGTTGATGATACATTCGAAATAAAGTTTTCCTATTCAATTACTTGTGTAAACTAAAATCCTGTCAAAGTTATAATTACCCTAGCATAGACAAAGACAAGGCGAAATTTAAAGACAAAGACGTTCGCTCGCTACCAAGAGTGCTGGCACGACGATTTGCAAAATGTTCAAATCAAGTGAAAATCACCATGTTTAACGCATACTGCCGGAATCTTTACACTTGTGTCCTGTGGTACAAATAAACGCAACGTGTTTACAACACGTTCTGTGTTCAATATAACAACACATTCAGATGCATACTGGGTCTGCCTTGGTGGTGTAGTACGTCCGGCAAGTTTGCCGAAAGCAGGGGGCCTTCTCCGTAAGTCCGTTCGTCCGTCCGTCCGTCCGTTCGTCCGTCTGTCTGACATAACGATCCATCAAAACAAGTGTAAAAGTTAAATTTTTCGGACGGGCAAAAACACATCGGGAGTAGGGACAACTGTCGTATCGTGTTGTCATTCATACTTCGTTCGGGCCCCGAACCAATCATCTGTCCGTAGGTGATACGGAGTAGGAAACGCCCGTAATGAAGGCCGAAACTACGGACTTCGTGCTTAGGGAGTAGACGCCCAGGATAGATGACATTTACGCAGTCATGAGAAAGGCATAGGCCTCCTTTATGAATCAAATCCATAAATCTGACAATGGCCATATTGAGGGACATATATGTGTATATACGTTGTATTGTATACCATTTCTTCGCATACGGCAATAAATATTCTAATAATTTTTAATTAATTAATAATTTGGAGATTATGGATTATTGTAAATTCTTTATTATTATATGTTACAAATTTTACAATCCCGAATTAAAAATGATTTGATTTTGATTTTATATTATCCTTGGTATGAATTGTTTAGGCCAATTTCATTTACTTAAATATCTACCTTAATCAACTCAACCTATACGAGTAGCAGTCCACTACTGAACATAGGCTTCTAAGCTTCCAGGCTGCGCTACAACAGCCTATCCTCCGCATTTAGTTTGTCCAAATGGTAAATACTGTCTATGTGCACATAAAACACTGTTTGAACATAAATACTGGCACCTCTGAAAATGTCATCAATATTTAAATATCCATCAGGTATTGAACTCATCAGCTTTAATGACTTTTTAAATGAACATGGTGGTGAAATATCCTATGAGCTTAACGAGAAAGCTATCAGTTGATTATTCGATACATCCGATTTGTATTTAAGCGAAATAAAAATATTGTATTTTTATGAATGTATTATTTATACGCTCGTTAATTTTCGAAACGAATTTTATTTATATACTGTTGATTAAGTACTTACTAATAATGGACAATGTTTTTGAGTTCGGTAAATTGTAATCAACATGCTAATTTTATTATTAAACTACGTCATGCTGAGTCTCCAAAATGTTCCCTGATGAGATTTGATGAATAATTTGGGATAGTGTACGTATTTTCTTCTAATTTTAAGAATTACAAGTTGGGCAAAGTTAAACATTTAGGTATTCTATATACACACAAAACCATAAAAAAATCTTTCACATACACATACGTTTAGTAAGAAAAATACCGCCTATGTACCACTTATATGAAGTTATATCAATAAATAATATGTAGTATGAAATTGAAAATGGAGTGCTCGGGTTTACTTCGTTATAATCTACGCAATACGCCCTTACAAAGTTCGTAAGTCCTAAATAAGGAAGTGTATAAAATTAACACGCGGAACAGGCTTTTGTCGAGAAATTATATTCTCTATAAAATTCTAATAACAACCTAAATTAATACCAAATCTACACGGTTTACTCGCGTAATTATACCAAGTCATATGCGGTATTTTGCGGTATTATAAAGAATCTATTAACGGCGCAATGTCGCGTATTAAATACAGAAGATTATGAGGTAATTTCGTAATTTAATTCCCGTGCCCACAGTCTGAACCTAGGTTAAAACTTGCTGTTGATTATATTGAGGTAATAAATGGAATATTTAGTGGTAGTAAAATTGGGCTGCCTTAAAATATGTTTAAGTTAATTTATATGAAACTAGCTTTTGCCAGCGGATTCGCCCGCGTGGAGTCGGAAATTATTCAATGGGAACCGTAAATTTTACCGGGATAAAAAGTAACCTATGTGCTATTCCAGACTATAATCTATCTCTGTGCCAAATTTCATTAAGATCCGTTCAGCCGTTCTGGCGTGATTGAGTAGAACATCCATCCATCCAAACTTTCGCATTTATAATAAGTAGATATAGTAAGATTACCTGAGGGGTGGATGCTAGATGCAAAGAAAAATTGTAGAGCTTATTGGTATTTAGTCTAGGTATTATAAAGTGTACCAAAAGAATGCTGAAATACAATGCTACACTGCAGTAATCAAGTAAGAGACTTATAGATACATATACAGTACAGTAAGGTACATTATAGTTTCGTACAAAGAGCGAAAATAATCTCCACGAATTTTAAAACTGAAAGAATTATAGAAAACATAAACTTAACTAAGAACCAAGAAATTCCAGAAACCTCGATGCCATCCTTACATTTCGCAAAAACATATTTTTTGTTGATAAGAAACTTACTTATTAGCCTTAATTAACAAGCTACAATGACCTAATTCTCTTATCTCATTTCTATGTAAGGAGCCGACAAAACTTGGATATTTTCGAAATAATGTCAAAAACGAGTGTTTGTGGTTTGCTGTTGTGTATAATGTTTTGCTAGATAATCTGTGCAGACCTAATTCTAATCGACTACAATTAGGTGTAGCGAGGTCAGGGCAAATACCTATGTAGGCAAATGTAAACTCCCAACTTATTCCCAAATATGAGCACAACTGCATGTATACAAGGTCAAATATGAGCACAACTGCATGTATACAGGGTCAAATATGAGCACAACTGCATGTATACAGGGTCAAATATGAGCACAACTGCATGTATACAGGGTCAGCTAGCGAAACTTCGCAGACGTGATGAGTATCGAATTATAGATATCTAAACATGATCAAACAAAAAAGAAAATAATTTGATGAGTTTTTTTAGGGTTATCAACAAATAAATAAATACAAAAAAATATCAAAAAAATAAAAAGAAATATCAATTTTCTGTGTGTAAACTTCACAGACTTTATGAGTATCGATATCTAAACACAATTAACCAAAAAAATACTATTTTCTCAACTCATACTTCAAGTAACAACACCACCAGCGGTCATTGATACAAAAAAAAAACTTTTTAGTTTTTATTTTGACGTATTTAGCTATATATATCCATCCCTTTGCAGAGTTTCGCTAGCTGTTTTAATTTGTTCCTTTATAGAAAAACCGAGAAGAATTTTTCAACGACACAATGTTGGTAAAAACGATTGATACGAAAAATACTATCAGACACTTTTAGAATAACCGTGAGCTTCGAAACTACACAATGTTTTGATTCAATTTCCCGATGAACAAAGAAGCGATAGGTGCTTATAATGCTACACCTGTACCACTAAAGAATATATTGTAGAATCTTCCGTACTTAGCTAGAGCTAAACATGAATGGAGTTTCGAACGATGTTTCCCTTTGGGACTTGAGATGTTAAGCTTTATTCATATGTATTAAAAACCCGTCCAACCACATATCGATGGCAATAAATTATTGCACGTATTTTTGTGCCTCGTTTACTTAGAATAATTTTAGTAAATATTTTCTGCTTGATAGCGTTTTGATAACAGATGATTCCCAGGTAATGATCATGTACGTTTGGTCTAAGAGAATTTGATTATGAAATTAATTTGTCAATGTGTTCATTAGGATTATCACAGACGTGTATGTACTTACAATAGTGGAAGAGTTGAAGTGCACGAGATATAGTTACAAGAACTTGAAACATTCAATGCCGCTCGGCATAACCTATGCCCAGCTATAAACCATAACACACCCGAGTTAATCGGTTGACATAATTCGTCAACTTTTAATTCACTCTTCAGAGCATAACACGTTTGTCAATTGTTTGTCATTATGCACACCAACCATTGTTTGCTTCTCTCTAAAACTCAAAGTGGGTCACTGAAGCACGCTTTAAGCAGCATTGTGTAAAAAGTGCTTTACACCAGGAACGGCCTTTACGATGCGTCCTACAAAATCAAGAGGAAGGCGTTTTCAAACAATATTATATTATATTCTGCAGTAAGGAAACTGTTAACGAAAATTATGGTACTTCTTCCCCGAGGTCAAACGTATCGGTTGTGTGTGAATCCATGTGAAGAGTGTTTAAAAGCTTTTGTGAGATCGAAAGCGGGAAGAGTGGAGCAACTTGTGATCCGGCCTTCGGCGCTATTGAATGCAGGCTAGTGGATCGAATCTCCAGATATATTGGCAACAGTAAATTTTGAAAGCAATTCCTGGAATCCTTTAGGATTTTCCCCGTGTTTCTGATTCTTAACACTGTGGATTTTAGTGCGCTTGGTGTTTTAAATGGGTCTTAAAATTTTATATGTATATCTTTGTTTGGATGCGGATGTTGTATTTGAAGCTTTAGTGTTTCTTCAATGGAGATTGTTTTCTTGAAGTGAATTTTATCGACTGGTAGGAATATCAGTTTCAATTTCAGTATAACTATCGAACGTCACATGCGATCTCCTCTTTATGAAATTCGTGCAATATATTTACATTATTGTCATTTGACATTTTGAGGAGAGATTTAAGCTATTTTATTTTGCATGATTCATTGATGTACCTAAAGTATACATGTAGGTAATGTACCACTCCCTGACGGGAAGGAAATAGTAAGATAAACTACAAAGTAAATGAAATGGTTTTAAGTCTAAAAGAAAGTTGAAATTTATAATCTGCTGTGAATGATTGTCTAGAAAGCGTTTTATCCAAGGTAAGGTAACTTTTATTTCTTTATTTACTTTAAAGAATTCAATTCAATCAACTCAGGATGGATGAAATGGCGACAGGTCAAAGGAACAAGTTGCGACTCACTGATGAAAAGGGAAAGGAGAAATTTTACATGTCCGTGATAAGGCCTGTCGTACTTTATGGGTCGGAATGCTGGGCCGTGAAGAAGACGGATGAAAAAAGATGCAGCGAAGATGAGAATGTTGAGATGGATGTGTGGAGTGACGAAAATGGATAAAGTTAGAAATAAGGATTTAGGGGAAGTTTGAAAGTGGCGCTAGAAAAGGTGAACAGAAATCGTTTGGCTTGGTATGGGCATGTGATGAAGAGGGAGAAAATG
This sequence comes from Cosmia trapezina, assembly GCA_905163495.3. Classification (NCBI taxonomy): domain Eukaryota; kingdom Metazoa; phylum Arthropoda; class Insecta; order Lepidoptera; family Noctuidae; genus Cosmia; species Cosmia trapezina. Next base: position 17,992,815 of record LR991034.1, read on the forward strand.
CAAGTGACTAAAAAAGTGATGAATTTATATGTTGATGGAGGGAGAGGGAGAGGAAGGCCAAAGAAAAGATGGATGGATTGTGTAAGGAATGATAATATATGAAAGAAGAAGGGAGTGAATAATAGCATGACGGTTGACAGGGGAGAATGGAAAGAGAAAATGTGTTGCGCCGACCCCAAGTAACATGGGATAGGGTTAGGAAGATGATGATTTACTTTAAAGAATTTTTCACTAACCTATTGAAATTCCTATACGGCCAAGAACGTACCTTCCGCAATAACAGACACAACACTACAGAAATCGAATAACCTCAATACTTAATACCTCTACTCCATGTTTGGACTTAACTATAAAGTCGAAACAAATCCCCAAGCAGACACTTTAAAACAAAATACTTTACCGACTTTCTTTAAAATTCTCGACACAATTTCTATCGTAAGGTAATAATAACAAATGTAGCTGGGACACCTCTCAACTCGATTGTATTGCTCCTTGTTGCAAAAAACTCGGTTTCAACAGTTTCACATAGCGATATTGTTATTGCGAAACTTTCCCCGCACTAGTGTCAGTAGGATGTCGTTTGGAATCGTACACAATATCGTTAAGTATTGGTTTAAATTGAAGATTTAGAGCAGGGACATGGATGGAATGAGTTTCGAGAGTTCTGTACTATTACGTACCCAAAAGGTGCCAACGAGACCCTATTACTAAGGCTTGCTGTTCATACATCCGCCTCATCTATCACAGTGCTTTATCTTTGGAACCGTACCAATTACAGTTCAAAAGATAAAGCACTAGAAATAGACGCTTGAAATTTTTGTACTACTATGGCTAACAACAAATAATAAAAATAAAATAAAGTAAAACAATAAAGGGGGTCCCCACACAAGAAACAGTTCGATGGTAGGGAACCCTTTGTGTGCGAAGCCGACCCGCATTTGGCCGCTTTTTTTAGTTTTCTCAAGTTTGCATTTTGCCTTTCCTTCTTTGATAGCTCTTTGGATATTCTCTTTTCTGCTTTAATTTTTCTGGTATTGATAACAGGGTGCTCAATTTCTGTATAATATTCGTTAACGTGTTTAATTGGTATCATAAAGTTAAAAGAAAGGGTGATTTTTTCCTTGATTTTGATTACTAATTTATATCAGCAGTAACTTCATAACAAAAGGTAATCTGATTATTAATTAGTAGTGCTCTAGACTTCTAGTGAGTGACATCAAATAAGTTCACTTTAATTGCTTTGTCGTGATGGCGCAGTGGTTCAGACCTCGCTTCTCCTACACGAGTTTGTGGGTTCAAATCTGGCCATGTACCAATGTGACTTTGTTCAATTCATATGTACTTTCTGAGTGTATCTTAGATATCACTGACATCGTTGGAGGAAAACATCGTGAGGAAACCTGGACTTATAAGTTTGAAATCGCCAATCCTCCTTGAGCAAGCATGGTGATTAATGCTCATGCCTTCTCTGTATGAGAAGAGGCCATTGCCCTGCAGTGGGGAAGTAGTAATAATAGTAATAGGCTGGTATTATTGACCGATCGAGCGTAGCGAGCGAAGAACTTTTGCTTCAAGTCTGGCAAAAATTCTTCTGTCAGTTTGTTGCTACTCCTCTACAGGTCGTATTTTACAACCGGTGTGAACGAAACTTGGTATACAGGTTTTAAGACTTTATTTAATTTTTTTTTTGTCGGTGATTTTTGACTGGAGATGTACTTCCTCCAAAAAGGGCCCTACTGGATATCTCTGCCTTAGGAGATTCGATTTCGATGGTACCTACTTTTTTAGTTGAAAGGAAGTTACTATGTATTCATCTCATAAAGTTTTATTGAAGATCTGATGAAAAAAAAACAAACATGATACATATCCCGTTTGTTTTAAATAACTTTAGTGGTATAACTGCTGCAAAAAAGTTTGTGCTCGCGAGGTGTGTTTACAGAACTACTAGTTATATTATATTATTATATATATTTATATTATTTGCTCTACACCAAATTTACTAAGACTTAAATTTACTAAGCTCTAATCAGAGTTACTTTGTAAAGTTTTGATTATTATAAAGTAGGTACAAGTTATAATTTTCAATCATATATCACGGTGAAATAATATAGAAAGTATCTACTTAAAATGTATCTCCATCGTCTAGCTAAGAACGACTATAGAACTAACATTTTTATAGCCAGACACATTGTAGCATGAAAAGTGTTTTATACACGTAAAGTTGATATAGGAAGACCTTTATGTAACAGCTATACATAGGTAAGTAGGTACATAGGTTGCCAGGAGATTGCTTTGGTTTTCATATCGATGTAAAATACAAAGATATAGTTACCTTATTGGTAATGTTCTTCAGAAAGGTCACGTTCGTAGTACTCGCAACCAGCGTGCGTGTATGAACGTAAACGAGGCAAAAGTAATATACAGGGTGTCCGGTAAAGAATGGATAACCTTGGAATAGCATATTACAGACATGATGGCCGTTCTTAAAAAAATACAAAAAAAAAAATATCCCCATTAGTAGGTACACACGGCTACACATCAAGCTATACATTTCTAGTTTAGACTGACCTCTCATTGTAAGGAAATCCTATACAATGCGAGATCAGCTTATACTGAAAATTTGATATGTTGTCGTGCGTACATTATGATTTTTTGGAGTCTCCAAAAAATTTATTTTTTTATTTTTTTGTATTTTTTTAAGAACGGCCATCATGTCTGTAATATGCTATTCCAAGGTTATCCATTCTTTACCGGACACCCTGTATATAAGGATCGTAGCCGTAGTCGTAGTGTAGTTTCTGCCTACCCCCATGGGAAGAAGAATCTTTTCGTATTTTACATACATGTACATATACATATAAACTCACGCCAGTTTATATGTATATGTACATGTATGTAAAATACGAAAAGATTTTTCTAAAGGCCCTGAAGATCTCAAAAATGAGAAAATTTTTAAATTCTATCATATCGGATTAAAAAATAAAGAATATTATTGAAAAACTTACAGGTAAGTGTTGCTACTTGGTGTTCTCGACATTCTGGAAAAGAAAACAAAAATATTATGAAAATAGTTTACTTGAAATACCTTTTCAAATATTAGTACCTATACTGCCATCATGTCTCATTATACCTAGTCGCATCTTGTAGGCTTTATACTATAGAATACACCACACTAACATTATAAAGGCGAAAGTTTGTGAGTGTGTGTGTGTGTGTTTGTATGTTTGTATGTTTGTTACTTCTTCACCCTAATACGGCTGGACCGATTCGGATAAAATTTGGTACTTAGATAGCGTATACCTTGATTAACACATAGGCTACTTTTTATTGCAGTCTACGCGGGTGAAACCGCGGGGCGCAGATAGTTACGTTTAATTTAAAGCAAAGCTTTTTAATTATGCACTTTACCAATATCATAATCCTTTTAGTAAAGGAATACTTGCAATATAATCGCAAACCCGTCAATGCCTCACATAAACAAGCTTCAACTTTATAAAACACGATAAGTACACAATCAAGCACTTGAAATCGTTAAAATAATATTCAACCTGAGCTAACCCTGCAAACGCTGACGGTACAGAGCGAACGAGCAATAAACGGGTACTTGCGAATAGCTCGACATACTCCAAATGAGATTGAAAACGAGCAACGTAAGCAAATATTTGCAAAGCGCCATTTACTGTATTTGTGCGTCATTATACTCCTCATCTGCAATCAACGTGATCGCATTTAGTTCTATGCTGATTGGGGTGTTAGGGTTGAAAGAATGATAGTGTCGATAGCAGAAAATATCTTACTGAGAGGATAAAATTTAATTTTACGAGTACTAGAGCATGTATTTACTTAGTATATTTTTATCTCCAGTGACGCGCGCTTTAGTTGTGGTAAACACGCTGTGAATGTGTGTGCGAAGACGAGTAGCGTAGCGTCAGCACATAACACACACACGCACACGCACCCTCACACAATTCCGTCTTCGCCACTGTCTCAAAATCCACGACTCTCCAAAGGGCACTGACCTTGACCTCAGGATCATTGGGGACCTTGAGGTCAAAGTGAAAAGTCCAGATCTGCGATTCTCCTATCTCTGTCTGCAGGGTTTAAAGGAACCTAACCAAACCAAACCTCGGGGTGCCCCTGACGTCGACCGTCTAGGGTTGGGGATTTTGGTCAGCAGATCGCTTGACAATGCGCTTATTCATACATTCACAGCGCGTTTGTACACTTGGTAAACACAAGTAAACCGCATGTCGCTTCCAAAATCGCTCCAGCGGTTATCACTGGAAGCAATAATATATTTTCTTCACAAACTCACTAGTAGTATTAACTAAGGGCCTTGTTTTACCTCCTGCGATTAAGTTCCTATTAGCTTACTTGGCAGATAATTTCATAGAAATTCTGTTCCATTTTTGAATTTATTCGGTGCGTAGTGGCTATTAGAAATAGGCCCTAAAGATTTTAAAGTAAGATGGTGCAATCCACGCTTGTTAACGTACTTATTAGGCAACAAATGGGTCGTTCCATCTGACAATTTGTTAGCTGAAGTCTGGTAACCTTAACCGCCCACGCTTCGCTGGTTAAAGTTATTGTTAAATATCTGTCACTTTTCAGTCTGTCAGACGCGTCGAATATCATGTCCCTGCTCCGAACTCATTTGACATGGCTGTGTTTTCAATCACCGATGCTACTGCCTCTTATGTACTCATTTCTTATTCTATCCATTCGTGTTATACCACACATCCCTCTTAGCATTCTCATCTCAGCTGCATGCAATTGCCTTTCATTCATCCCTTTTGTGGCCCAACATTCTGATCCATACAAGACCGCAAGTCAACCATGGTATTATAAAGGTGAACAACATTTAAGTATTTAAGTTCGCATCACTCGTCAACAGCCGACTTTTTTTGCGATTTAATTTTTGTCCCATAGTAAAAGTTGTTCATAATGAAGAGTACAATGACCCCTTAAGAGGTTGTGCGTTAAGTTACAGCTTGTAATGTTCTCGTATTTTTATGCATTATCAAACATGTTTTCCTTAAAAGAAAATAATCTTAAAGAAAGAATGCTGCATTCTAGTAGGTATTTACTATTGATGAAATTCAACTTCGAAGAAAACCTTATTCTCCAAGGATTGTGATCGATGGATGCTATACCTCTCGCTTGCCTGCAGTCCACAGGATAAGTACCTACGTATAAAACCCCAAAGGTGTAAACGTTCGAACGGAGCCAATAAAGTTGCCTTGCCGTTTATTAATGCACTTCTAGTAGCAACGTATTGATTCTTAGATTGCTATCAGTGCTGTGGGGGCCTGTATATAGCAAGGCAATTCAGGTGGGAAGTGATCGAGGAAATTCTTTTATTTTGGGGATGAGATTGCGAGAAAAATTACACTACTACAAAATCACATTTTCACACACAAAGTATTAAGTATATTGGGGTAGGTACTTATACCCAAATCAGCAAATACCGAATAAACCACTTCTGAAAACAGAACCAGTTGACATGGAATCATTTGCACACCAGCCTTTCGTATATGCATACTTTTCCGGATTTCCAAACTTGTCCCTATCCAAACATGGCGTACTATAAAAACAAAGTCGCGCTGCCACTTCCGATTACGATCCGACAACACTCGAAAGTAGCCGAACATCTCCGATAGACCGATACCTACTTTCGTTGCGTTTGAGCGAACAAAACAAATATTTACACCGTTTACAACGCTCGTTCAAACTACTTGAAGCGAAACTGTGCAAGTCGAATTTGTGATGGCGTTTTCACTCGTACTTTTGCTTTCACGTGTATTTTTTTATTCAGTGGGTAGGTGTAGGTACATTGTTTACTTTGGCTTATATTGGTGTGCTTACTCGACAAGGGAAACATGGCTATTCCATCGCCATGCTTTCTTGCATGCTTCACAATAATCTTAATATATATTTTCTTAAGTTTGATATCCTTCAACTCAGCCTATCGCAGCCATCTGTTTGATATATGGCTCCCATCATAATCTTTCTTCAATCTACTATCAAGTTTCTATTTAGTGAAGAGTTCAGATGGCAGATAACCACATCTTCGAAAAACTAATTCATTCTCAAAGGCACTAATTATGTTTTTCTTTACATAAAACGCGTAGTTTTCTGGACGAAAATTATCGGTAGGAGACCAGAGTAGGAATTTGCTGTCCACTTATATGACATCACACTCTCTTTCATTACATGGATCTTAATATTATAAGTATTTTATGAGTGATACATATAATTTAGCTCCACTAGTTTAATGTTGTAATACAACGTACATTAATGCAATAACATATAAATAAACGCTTCATTTACCGCCAGTGCATTTACGATAGTAATGTGTAATATTTTTTTGCGTCCAATCTGAAGTGTGAATTATGTTGGCGCCACATATACTCTGCCATAAAAGGATAAAAATGGGAGCAAATTTTCCATTAAAATCATTAAAGAATATAGTCACGTAGTTTATAACATATAACCTTGTTTGATCAGTAATTAACGATAAAGTATTCGAAGACTATGTCAATCATGTCTAATTTGCGTTAAAATAATAAATTTTCCATACAAGGTTAATAAATACAAATTTTAATGATCATGTTAAAGTGTTCGCAATTTGTATAGAAGATTGAACAGTATAATATGAGATGGGTGAGTTTGATTTGATAAAAAAAATAGGAGACCAATGATTTCCTACTTAGTAAACTTGTTAAGATGGATGAAGAAGGCGTAGAACAAGGTGTTGAGGCGCAACTTTGAAGAAACCTATTTGCAGCAAAAATATGTGACTCGCTGGTTAACACACGAAAGTAATTTAAAAATAGAAGATTGTTTTCCTGACGACGTGGATACTACGAAATTCAAATAGAAAGATGTTAAATAGAGGAGCTGACGACGTTGATTTTTGAAAAGATTTATATTTAGGTATACAGACAAGTCTATATTACATACCTAGAAGCTATTCAATAATGACATCACACAAAGATGAATGCCACCCAGGAATTAATATAAGAATAAACACAAGCCGCCTATTCATTCAAAAAAGAAAAAACATAATCTAAACATCCTCAATAAAACCCTAATCTGCGAAAATTTCCACACAATTCCGGCAATAAATTATATGTGCGCGTTAACAATCTCAGAAAGTTATTCGGGTTATCTCCGTCGTGTCACAGTTGGGATGTGGGAGATGCTCCAGTTCCTTAGTTTGATGTGGGACACCTTGATTAATTAATAGTACGTGTATAATGTTTGTATCAGGTGGAATGACTGTATAGGATTATTGTGAAAGATTAGGAGGTTCCCGTGAGCAGCAGGACCCATATTACGTGAAATAAATTGCAATTGGACACCATCACTTTGTTTGTCATTTTTCCGGGGCAGCCACGTACCTACGTCATTCTTTGATAAAGCAACGTAAACGTTGATATTGTAGTGTTTATAAATTTGTATCTATAAAATAAAGCATCACTTCTAGCACTTTTAATGACGTTATAACCAGAAAGTGATTTGCCAACGCTTCCCAGAAAAGTGACGTGAAAGAGTTCGAACGTTAAACTACAAAATATGGTGAACTAAAAGCACAGTTCCCATTGCATTATAAAAAACTTAATGAGTAGTGCAGGACCTCGCTCTTCACTCCACATCCTTTATTTCGCAAGACAGGACACGCCTATCAACAGCAAAATTAATGACCTAAACAAATCTTCTACATCAATAAACAATGCACCGATCCATCATAGAGCAAATGAACTTTAAGAATTGATAAGGCAACAACAAAAGACGTGGTTTAATAATCTCATTAAAACCTTTTACTGTCATTTAACGGCCTATAAAGTACTCAGAAGGGCACTATTTGTTCGTTTACGGGTCGAAACGGAATAAGCTTTATTTATACTGAAGTTTGATTTTTATAGCTCTCTTTTGTTTTTGTTTAGCAATCGTTTTGTTTTAGTGAGTTCTAAAGAGTGGAATTCTTTGTTTAATTTCAAGGACGATTTTCTTTTGTTTGGCTTTTAAATGGCAAACTTGAGGTTTTGTTTTAAAAATAAATTGGCAGGAAAATTATGAATGATTTTTTTGGTGAAAATGAAAAGCGGATACAATAATTATCGCAAGGTTTTAAGTGTGTCCTAACTCCTACCTATATTAAAACATACGACTTAAAAGAAATTGTTTCCTTCGGACCACAGCCTACCTGCAAACAATTATAGCTAAGCCTAAAATACCCAAAATCAGAGCACAGTTTGATCAGAACTCCTAACAAACTCCGGAGCACTGAATGCTAACCATCCTCCATCCGATTTAGAACCAAAATTAGAATGGATTCACCATGTGAATCATCGGTGTAGGGCAATTAGAATTTCATACGTTTCCGCCGGTCTGTCTAATATTTTATTTAAGGCCCATAGCACAGTAATTCGATTAACACTTTTGCTAAGAGTATTTCGCTTCACGTTCCTGGGGTTTACTTCTTCTTGGGATTCATGTCCTAGCTAGATGCTGGTCTGATCCTTAGAGACTGTTAAAAGTTTTATTGAACTAAGCGTTTGTAAGAACTCAACTAACCATAACTTTAACGAGGCTTCCAATAATCCTTGGTTTTATTCTGTGTTAAAGTTGACTGGTAATAAAAAGTCCGATGAGAGTAGCATTGAAGCTTATATAATGTCAAACCTGGAGCCTATTTAATCAAACCGACGGGTGACTGGTTTCAGGCGACAATCCAACCATCTGACAATTTTATAAGTCTCTTTCATATTTATTCTGCTGAGCACTAAACTTGTCGTAACAATGTGTGTCATTTTTTAACCGACCCTTCAAAAAAAAAGAAGGAGGTTATCAATTCGTAGCGTATATATTTTTTTTTTGTACACCGATTTCTCTGTCAATTGTGGACCGATTTTAATATTTTTTTTAAATTTGATAGGGTATGCTTTCAAGGTGGTCCCATTGTCACCAAGTCAGAATCTGATGAGGGGATCCCATGGAAATCGAGGGAAACCCTCAACTTTTATAGGCACACCTATAGTGATTTGGGTATTTTTTATTTTAGTAACTTGTGCATTTGCTCTAGAAAAGCACCATTTGGTGAAGTGGAACTGGTGACCAAGACCACATAATTATGGCCATCAGGAACTAATCAATAATAAGTATTTCACGGGTTGCGATTCGATTACTAATTTATGCTCATCCGTCACAATGCATAATATGGTGAAGTGGAGCTGATGGTGACTTCACCATCAGCTCCAGTTCTCCTCAGCGGTTCTTACTAGGAGAACTCCTCAACAATTAACGTCCCAGCATCGGGAAAAGCAATATTGTAAAAGATGATGAGCAGTTGCCATTAGGCTGTTGTAACTTAGATAAATTACAAACTGACTCACTAAAAAGTCAAAAATTAAAGCTTTTTTTACAAAAAAAACAACCGACTTCCAAAAAAACCTGCAAAATTAAAAATAACTACATATCCAAAGACACCGACTTCCGAAATTAAAGTTAGTTTTCAGTTTGCAGTTTTTTTTTTAAGTAAATAAATAAAATAAATATCCTTGGACATTTCACACAGCGCCATCTAGTCCCAAGCTAAGCAACCTAATGCTTGTGTTATGGTAACGAGATGGCTGATAAACTACTTATATACTTTTTTTTTTGTAAATACATACATATTATAGATAGAAAAACACCCAGACTCGGAACAAATACTTGTAGGTCGTACAATTATTTTTGGAAGCCGGTTGTTTTTTTTTTGTAAAAAAGTTTATTGAGAAATATGTCGCATTTGCAGTCTTTATTAAATAGGGTCCTGGTTATTAATGCAATTACCCGCTTTGGCTTGTTATCATTAATTACCGTAGGTAAGTACCCTTTATTAAAAACCTTTTTATTAGACCAACTCTAAGTACCTATCAACTAAAACCACCATCAAGATAAGTACCTTCTAATAAAACGTTTTACGATACATCTATATCGCGTTGTATGCACTCCGCCGACAAATTATTGCCTATTTGTTAATTCGATCCGTATGCGCCAGTTACAACCGTACTATCCGCCGGATGTCACCAATTACTACTAGCGTCTCTTTCCTGCCTTCTGACATTTTATTTTACAACGCCAAATTTGTTGCGGCGTAATTGGGAAATTTACGAGCTATAATAATACGGACAGTTCTCCTCTGAGAGCGTGACGGTTGACAGAGGAGAATGGAAGAAGAAATCGTGTTGCGCCGACCCCAAGTAACATGGGAATAGGGGCAGGAAGATGATGATGAATAATACGGACAGTTCTAAAAATAATTTTTCTGAAGACGAACGTGGAGTAGCTCGTGGCTAAGTAATAACAGCCGCACGGGTCGATCCATCAGGTTACGCTACGCTTGCCGGGGTTGGTCCGTGGATGGGTGATCTTTACATAACGAGACTCCTCGGTGGCTCGGAAAGCACGTTAAGCCGTTGGTCCCGGCTGTCATTCGTGGTTTTTTGACAGTCTTTACGGGTCGTCAGAAGCCCGAAAGTCTGACAACCAGTCTTACCAAGTGATATCGTATTACGCAGTAACTGGGTTGGATATGGGTTGGGATGTAAAATACTGGTATTCAGCTGCATCCGGTTAGACTGGAAGCCGACCCCAACATAATTGGGAAAAGTCTAGGCAGATTGATTGAAGACGAACGTGGATGGATCTAATGTTTTCCACGTTAGCACGTTATACATTGTGGAATGCAATAAGGTATTGGTATACAAACAACCTAAGATTATGCGGGATTTCTCGGTTGTCGATCAAAAAGACGATTGGCGATAAGATTATGAGATTGACGGCAGTGTTCAAAACTTTTAGGCTCCAGCAGACAGGCGCAATGCGACAGCGCTACGCGACTCTAGTACAGCAATTTTTTTGAAAATTGTAATACCAAAATCGGGTCTACCTTTAAATGGGTTGCCAATACATGGTTGCTCTGAAAAAGACTGCCAGTGATATTTCTATTACGGTACCGAAAGTATTTCGGGAATGAGAAGCTTACCCTTAACTGAAGTTCTCAATATACCTAATACCTTAATTTATTAGAATTGCGAATTTGCTTCCGAATATCTAGAATTAGGGAAATTTTAGTGAAATCAAAACAAACGGTATGTTATTAAATGTTTTGTTTATTAGGTCTTCACTTCCTTGTTTTTGGTTGTATATTACTGAAACAATATTACTTCTCGAAGTTGAACGGAGTTCAAACATCCTTCCTAGCTTCCCACAAATATCATGCTAGGTATTATTTTTGGGGTATTATTTAAACGCACATCAAAAATTACCGATTTTTCCCAACAGAATACGTACATCAAAAATACTGTTTGCACGTCAAAATTTGCATGTCTAAGTAAATTAAACTTAACACTAGGCCGAAAGAGCCCCGCTGCGCGGGGGTCCTATTTCTCTCTGCAGCGTTTAAAGGAACCTAACCAAACTGAACCTCGGGGTGCTCAATAATAGCACTAAATTGGTAAAGCAAATTCTATAATAAAATAGGCAGACATATTTAGGCTGTGACCGTGCTTACATGTGGGTTTTCCACCCAAACAAGAACTTGAATCAAATGAAACAAAAGCACATCAACCTTTTCCATTTACCATGGGCAAAACAACTTTGCAAAAAGTACTTTATGAAAGATTGAAATCCAAGCCAGTTGTCCAGAAGTCTGCTAACTGCCGTTCCCTTGGTGGCAAAACCGCAAACTTCCGATTTTAATTCGATAACAGGTTTTAATGGCAGACTGCGAAAACCACAGGGTGTTCCGTAATAACCGTTACTTGCGAAGTACAGGATGGGTGGGATTTTTAACTGGCTATGGGATGAATCGTCTAGAAAATTATAGATAGTAAAGGAATTATGGTCGATTATAAATTTTAGTATCACGGTGTGTGTTTTGTTGGTGTTAACCGGTTCGGAGTAAGATAGGGAGGTAGACTGAATTTATCTGGTTTAAACTACTTATCTACCAATGTTTTTATTTAAAATGTGACTACAGAACATAGGTACTGACTTAATTATAATAATCGGGTTATTGACCTTGAGATTTTTTTCGTTTTCTTATTACAACTGCATAGTACCTAGGTATTTCTGTCCACGATAACGTTATAACGTGCACGTAGGTATTTTTATCCACGACTAGCTTTTGCCTGCGGCTTTGCCCGTGCGGAAAATATCCCAAGGGAACCTGCTACCGGGAATTCCTCCCTTAGTCCTTGTCTACATTATAAAGGGAACCTCTGTGCAAAATTTCAGCTTTCTAGGTCCAAGGGTTTGGGCTGGGCGTTGATGAGTCAGTCAGTCAGTCAATCAGTCAGGACTTCTCTTTTTATTTATATAGATAACGTTATAACGTGCACCTAGGTATTTCTGTACACGATTACGTTATAACGTGTATTTAGGTATTTCTGTCCATGATAACGTTATAACGTGCATCTACGTATTTCTGTCCACGATAACGTTATAACGTGCACCTACGTATTTCTGTCCACAATAACGTTATAACGTGCAACTAGGTATTTCCGTCTATGATAACGTTATAACGCGCACCCAGGTATTTCTCTCCACGATAACGTTATAACGCGCAACTAGGTATTTCTGTCTATGATAACGTTATAACGCGCACCTAGGTATTTCTGTGTATGATAACGTTATAACGCGCACCTAGGTATTTCTGTACACAATAACGTCATAACGTGCACCTAGGTATTTCTGTACACGATAACGTTATAACGTGCACCTAGGTATTCCGTGACGACACGGTTGGCGCAGTGGTTGAGCGATTGACTGCTGCGCAGCATGTCGCGGGTTCGATTCCCGCACGGAACAAATATTTGTACGACCTACAAGTATTTGTTCCGAGTCTGGGTGTTTTTCTATCTATAATATGTATGTATTTACAAAAAAAAAAATGTATATAAGTAGTTTATCAGCCATCTCGTTACCATAACACAAGCATTAGGTTGCTTAGCTTGGAACTAGATGACGTTGTGTGAAATGTCCAAGGATATTTATTTATTTATATTTATTTATTTATTTATTATTTCTGTACACGATAACGTTATAACGTGCACCTAGGTATTTCTGTACACGATAACGTTATAACGTGCACCTAAGTATTTCTGTCCACGATAACGTTATAACGTGCACCTAGGTATTTCCATACAGCTTATGGACGTGGACGTGGATGTGGATGCCCACGATATGATCGTCACTTTAGGCATTATAAAAACACACAATATATAAATTAATTTTGGAATACTCCAAACATTTACGTAGTTCAGATTCAGTGGTAAATATTTCATTTAGTGCGGTGACAGTGGAATACTATAAATCTAGTTTAGACTACAAATCACTGGCGTTCACCTAATTGACTCCCTAACGTGTTAATATTATTTCGAAACCAAAATAATAAATGGTTCTTGAATTTCAGATTTATTATTTTGTGTTCAAGTAAATGGAAGTATTTTATTTTCTTGGTTTGGACTTTTGACGTAATTTTTGACCAGATAAGTACAGTTTCTGGCTTTTTTAATTCAGTTCATTAGAGTATTGATGTTAAAAAAATAATCATATTTTGAAAGAACATCCACATACGATGTGGTTAGGTACAGTCAGCTACCAAAACAGCGAGTAACACTACTTTTACTCATAATCAGAGTTTTTTTTAAACTTCTTTTTCCTGCAAGCTGTAAGTATATCTTATATAATTTCTGTTCTCTGAGCTCAATGGATAAGATTAAAAAAAAAGGGAAGTGTTGATCAACTTTTATCGCTGACTGTAAGTATATCCACAAAATCAAGTTTTGCTAAAAAGACGTACCTAAATCGAAAAAAAAACATAAGAACCTTTAGAATTGCAAAACAAAAAAAAAATGAGATAGTAGAAGAGACTGTGCTATACTCACGGTCTTAATATGGCTTGATGCGCCATGAATATTTATAAATTTCTTTCGATTTAGGAAGGTATGTGTAGAACAGGACTCAACATAAAAATAAGGTAGACTCAAAAAAAAATAACGTTCGCGATGTAGGTAATGATCTTGGGAATACCTACGCAGTCTTTTAAAATGTGTACTCATATTACCTACTCAAGGGGCTCGGTCGATCGAAGACTAAGCTACGCTTCCCACGGTCGGTTCTTAGATGGTAACTATCCGTTACATATCGAGACCCCCCTCCCTGCTCGAAAAGCACGTTAAGTCATTCATAGTCCTTGACAGTCGTTACGGGTAGTCAGAAGCTCTTGTGTAACTGAATTGTGATAGATAGGCAGTCGGCTAACTTTTAGGCGCGATTTCAGGGTTGGTCACATGTTAAAAGTTGTTCATAATGATGAGTGGCAACAATGATCCCATAAGTGGATTTCACTTATTTTAATTAGGCCCCTTGTGTTAGTTAGTGCGCTGATTTATATATCAAAATATTCATAAATTAAAATACGTTAAATTCAGAACCTACCACAAACTCAAAATCTAAAAAATTAAAGGAAAACAAGAATCTGACTTATGTATAAGAGTTATCAAGAAAATCTAGACACTCTACAAACTACCTCGTTTAGTTTGCAGATAATTTTCCTTTGTTTATTTGTGTAGGTACAGTGGGCTGCATCAATTGGGTACCCCAGTTGTATTAAAAGTAACATTGCTACAACTTTGCAATTCAAACTATTTACATCCTTAAGAATAATACAAAAAGTGTTTCTAATTCCCGGACGAGATTCGAACCATCGACTCATTGGTTATACAATGATTACCGCTAGCTCTTACCAACTAAGCCAGTTAGGTATTTAATATCTCAACGAATTATCAATCTACTTGGCGTCATAACTCTGTCTCTGTCTATGAAATCGCAGTGAATGAATAGTTTGTTATTAGAGGGTAGTTATGCATACATTTTACTAATCTATAATGAACTTACCGTCTGATGAGTCTAGTTTTGCTTCACCTTTCGCATTTGTCTAGGAACCCATTTGCCTCAGTTGGCAAAATATGTCTAATAAGGTAACTGTAAATTATCAAATCAAATTATTACAAAATATAAATCTTTATAGTTTTGTTACATAATATCATTAATTTTTTTTTATTAAATAATTATTAAAGTATTTTATTTTTCTTTATTTTTAAATTCTTTAGAAATATTAATAAAATAAAATAAAAATAAATAAAAAAATACAGTGAAAAATACAAAAAAAATTCCTACTTAAAATAGAAAAATACTATTAAAAAAAATATATAATGCATGACAAAAATCAATTCGTGCTTAAGATTTGAACCTCCAACCTTATGCACGGCAAGCGGTCTTGAAACCTCTGGTCTATTTAGACATTGAATAACTCTTCGTAAATGTCAACCCTATTATTGCTTGTCGTTATACGCAATTTTAGAAGTATTAACGTTTTATTGAAAAAGACAATAATAAAAACAGACTTAAGTAAAAATAAATACTACCATAAACTTATTTATTCACAAAAACAATACATTAATTATAATAAAATGTTTTTGCAAAATACAATAACCAACTTCGGACTATCGCGGATTTGAACGCACATGTCTTTTGAGGGGTACCCAATTGATGCAGCCGACTGTACCTACAAAAATCAACGCTACTGAGTACCTATTACGGTACTTAGTAAACTAGTGCTCGTAGTGTAGGAGCATTATTAAGCTAAATTCTAATAAAATAGGGCTTCTAGTGAAGGAGAATTTATAAGCTAAATTCCGTGAAAAAGAGATGTAAAGATTAACACAATGGCTATTCTGAGAAAGGCTTGTTCAATAAAAGACGTCTGGCGAAGGAAGAAAATCTTAAAGATCCTTTTACCTCATGACAGCTTAAACGTAGCAACATTTTTATTATTACTTCTTAGAAATTACTTTCAGTGCCCATTTAGCACTGAAAGTAATTTCTACAACATATTTAGGATCTAAATAGATTAGGTATTAGGTTTACCTATGAATTTGCCGTTTTACATAGAAAAATCAAACATTTTTTTTTAAAGAAACATTGTCGCACTTTTTCATTTTAATGAAAGTTCGTTGATGCCTCTGCAACAGAAATCCTGGGGACGGGAATCGATAAATCCTCTAGAGGCGTTTTTCACCTTCTCGTTGGATTTGAATTTTTTCCCGGGGCTCATTGTTGAGATCAAAAATTCCAGAAAGAAAGCGATCAAACCAAAACGCACCGTTCGTTCACTTGCGGTACCAGCAGTGCGATTCTGTAACCATTTCACCGTGAAAACTTAGGTGAAGTGAACGTGGAGTGAGCTGTCAATAGTGTCAATTACTAGCAAAAACAAACTCACTTCACCTAAGTTTTCACGGTGAGATTTTTACAGAATTGACCGGCTGGTCCATATATACGTCGTTAATATTGCGTGCTGTCAATGCTGCGTTGGTGCCACGACGTAACTCTTATTCGAAAAACCGCGCTATTTCGATTTTTCCATGGTTACAGAAACATCGATATCAAAAAAAATCGAACAGCGGGAAAACAAATGAACAACTGATTTTTTTTAAAATATGCTATAAAAAATAATCTTCACACTAGCCGGTATTAAAAATCGGCAATTTCATAAGTAAAGACCTAATAATTCGCTAGTAGGAATGTATAAACAACAGCTTCTATTCGAAAAGACTTACACCAGGTTTCGAAATTGAGAATAAGAACTTGTGAAACTCTTCCGGGCAAGGCAATTACCAATTGGTTACTGTTTTTGAAGCCTGCGAAATTTAAAATTTCGGAGTTTGAGAAGTTCTCAAAACATAATCCTGGTGAAAGAACAGTCTTATCACCATTGCATTTTACCTTACCTCAACGTTGAAACAATACCTTCAAAGTATTTACAAAGCAATCCAAAACAGAGACCAATAAAACAAACGATTTGATCCCATTTATTTCGCTATTTGTTGTTCCCAGACATAAATTTCCTCGCAGACCGATTGTCGCGATAAAACAATTTCTATCCGTGACACTTGGCCGTCGAAAACCACCCACACTTTGTATTTAAAGCGATCGGGGTGACTGATATGGATTGCATGTTATTATTGCAGAAAGTTGGAAGAGGGATTCCATTTCTGCACGTCATGTTGTTTGATTAAAAAGGACTATGGTCGGACTTTTAATTAGCTGCGATAAAATGACAGTTCTAATGTCATTTTACTGTCATTTCAAATGGGAACATTTTTAACGAAATGACAGATAAGAAGTGTCATTTTACTGCAGCATAGTTATTTTTAAGTTATGAGTAAAGCTTGGTAACTTAATGGGCTTAATCTTGAGGTAAGTTAACTGAGACTAGGAGGAATCAAACCAAGATGGATGAATGTAAGTAGGTAGAGCTATACGAAAATGTTTTATGAAATTGCAAAAAAAAAAGTAAACACCGTCATATCAGCCGAAAGACGTCCACTGCTGGACATAGGGCTTCTTAAGGTCATCGACTAGAATATTTTTTACGTGAAATTGATACCATCATGACTACTTTAATCGATTTAATGCAATCGGTTACATCAAACGGTTAGTTATTACAGAGTTCGATGCATTCGGTTATTTGATTAAGTTACCAAGTTAGTTATAGTAAGTTTGTGTTAGTTCAAATTCATTCATAATTATATAGTTGGTCAAGTGCGAGTTGGTTAAGACCTTGTGTGATTGGTCTATGCAACTTCAACTTGAGGTACGAAAGTAGTTGTCAAATACAGAACGTATTCCAGTCCCTCAGCTATATCTATACTTATTATAAAATAAAGTCACTTTTCGTGTCTGTCTGTGTGGCCGCGTTGTGCTTCTAAACTGCGCAACGGATTTTAATACGATTTTCACTATCATTTAGACAATTTATTCCGGGAAGTATAAATTTCTATACATTAATATTTAACTTATATTTATAGCAGAGAAACCTTCATGTTTTGTCAAGTGGTAAAAACCATGCAAAGCATGGCCGGGTCGCTAGTATTTAAAAAAAATAAAATAAATCTAAAACAAGTCATATCATTGATAGCCCACAGTGGCTCAATCAATGCTAAGCATTGGATTTTTTAAAACCCGGTAAAACACATTGAAGTAAATTGTTCAAATGGGATTAACCCTTCGTGGATCCACGCGAGACACAATAGCTTTTTAATTGTGTCTGTAATTACGGAATTCGACCCGTTAATGACCGCGCCATAAAATAATAAGTACAAAATTAAGATTGTTCGCAGAAAACTAAAAATTGCTAATTAAATTCATGTCGCCTACACCTTGTATCATGCCGCGCTACTCAATAATTCATAGCATTTTTATTGCTCATTTTAACATTGAATCATGGTGAACATACCTTATAACAGGTTCCGAGAAAGTGGTTGACAGAAATAAACCTATAAAAATTGATAGTTTAATAAACCAGCCAGATTTATTTTTAGCTAGGTGTCGCGAGGAACCTTACCTTTTTGCTAGGAGTGCCGTCTGAGGTACACTCAAGTCCTGATCAGAAAGTTGTGATTTGAGATCGAACTTCAAAATTTTGAAGGCCATCTACACAAGGTGATAGAAGTGGCTATCATATAAGAAGTTCTTAACTGAGGAAAATCGAACAAGTGTTTTCGACTGTTGTGAAGACTTTTTGAGGACTTAAAAAAAACTATTTCCATTCCTTGATCGATAAAGACAAAGACAAAGACATTTATTCGTCGGATATGGTACAACAAAGTTGGTATTTATAATTTAAGTTCAGGACACATCCGCCGCTAAAAGCGGCAAACGAATATTTACAATAATGCTAAGAAACATTACTTACTATGCATTCAGAGATACTAAAATGCAAGCTCTTAGAAACCCTCTAACCACACGTGTAACTACTAAAACTTCTGCATAATAAAAAACAAAAGAAACGAACAGACATATAAAGTTAAAAGGCCAACGAAGACAAGACGAAATTTTAATTTTACGGCACTGAAACTGTCGGTTTCAATTAAGAACTCCGAAGCATAAAAATTTAAAATATCAAAAAGGATTATATCTTTAATTTTTAATAAGGAGCTCTGAAAATAATTTATGACCGGATAACAAGAGTTATGAACTATGAAAATGCATGGATTTTCTTTTTGAATGGTCTGCATTCAGCTTTGGAGTAAGTATCATGTAGCTTTTAAATGGGAAGAAGGTAAATATTAGATTACGAAAAAGAAAATTCCTTTTGATGTAATACGGTTATGAAATTCAATTCTCTGGATTTTCATTTTTTTTTTTATTTTGTAAAGGAAATAAATCTCAAAGACGTAACAAGATTTTTTGTGATCCCGGTCCAGATAATGTGAATGTTAAAACCAGATAACGTTTGTTTGCAAATGAATAGCATGTTTTACAAGCCGCTTGACGTTTGCCAAAGAGATGTTTTCTTTTAGCGAAAATCAAAGGAAATTATTGTTCTGTGCTTCAATAAAGACGAACTTAAAAAAAACTTTGTGCTTTTGAATTGAGAATGTAATCTCAAAGAAAAAATCAAAGAGAATCCTAGAAGGATTGCATGAAGCATGACATAATTTCGTGTGTGAATAGCAAAACACAGACTTTTTAAAATTAAATAAATTAAATGAAAAATCAATCTGCCTAGCCTTTTCCCAACTATGTTGGGGTCGGCTTCCAGTCTAACCGTATGCAGCTGAATACCAGTATTTTACATGGAGCGACCGCCTATCTGACCTCCACAACCCAGTTACTGGGTAATACGAATTGAATATTTACACCATAAGTTGTGGTAGAATGTTTAGAACTTAAACAAATATTAACACCATACTATGTAAAACTACATTCTTACAAATAAATAAATTCTAATTCTAATTCTAATACGATACCCCTTGGTAAGACTAGTTGTCAGACTTTCGGGATTCTGACGACCCGTAACGACTGTCAAAGATCCACGAATAACAGCCGGGACCAACGGATTAACGTGCTTTCCGGGGCACGGAGGAATCTCGTTATGTAAAGATGGTCACCCATCCACTGACCAAACCCGGCAAGCGTAGCTTAACCTGACGGATCGACCCGTGCGGCTGTTATTACTTAGCCACGAGCTCCTCTCAATAAATTAGATAAAGCTCACTATTAGAATTAATCGAAGTAATTGATCACCCAGCATATAACCTTTGTTGTTCAAAATCATTTACAAAACAAATTCTCTCATAATCACAAACTACAATTCATACATTTTATCTACTAATACATTAATAAAACAACTATAAACTCTGAAGTGATAGTTCAAAATCGTAATAAAATTAGACCCTTTTACAATCTCGTTATTTGTATTACAATTGAATGCATAGATGAGAGACCAAAAGGGTCACGTTAAATAGAACTTAGTTCATTTACATACTAACGATTATTATTTTACTGTGCCATGTGTTTTGAATATGTATTACACTAAACGTTTAATTCAACGAAGCAATTACTTTTGAATAGTGTTTTTTAAACTTTTTTGACATATACACTATATATACTTACATATATATATACTTGTTGTTGCAATAAAGATTTTGTATTTGTATTTGTATATTTTTAATCTAACATGACGTTAAGCTTGTTCTTTTTATAGATAGACGAAAAAAACTTTTCAGTTAATCCTAGGTGAATGAATGGTAGGTATAGGTACTGGCAATGACACACCTCTATTTTGCTTTATACCTTCTATCAACCTTCAATACATTTGCTACCCTGTGGGTATATTATAGGCTCTATATTACGGTCTCAATTGTTATTCAATAACCTTTTCTTCTATTGTCAGATTTATGATTTGCCAAAGACATTAAAGCATAATAATCACCAGCTTTATTAGTTATTGCAAGAGTGGTCCTTAAAGTGCCTATCGTCAATAACAGCTTTGTTTGCAGATAAATCCTGTTCAAGATCAAGATTGGAACGATTTCTCTTTAGGTTTACAGTACTTATCTAAATATTGCACCTAATAAGTATGTATCATAAAACCGACCCTGGCTTAAACCATGACCGGGATTATTTTAAAAGCTAACAGGCAACTTTAAAAAAATGTGTTCAGATTCAATAAAAGAAAGTAAAAATATAAAATGACTTCATTGCATCGATATCAAAATTCCCAAACATGAATAACACATCATAAATATCAAATAGTTTCCGTAAACAAAAGCTTATACAATGTTTCAGAATAATGTTCCAATTTTATAAACAAACATTACAACATCTTTTTACAAGCCCACAAAGTCTCCATTACATTGAGTAACGCTGACCGAAAACTACTTCTAAAGAAAAGTAAAAATAAGTAAATCGTAAAACCTAAAGTTTATATCTTCCGAAACAAGTCAATCGACCGACTTCAACATAAATAAAGGTTTGATTCACGCGAGACAAAACATAAACAAAGTCATAGAATTTGAACACCACGTGTAGAAGCGACAGTCCAAGTGACTGTCGCTTCTACACGTGTCACAGTCACTCTGATTTATAATTTGCTAGATTAAAATGACATAACATAACATGACTAAAATGTCAAAATGACTAAAAAGGTCGATCACAGCTGTCATCTTGGTCTAGAAAATTATAAATGAGGGTTTAGACATTTACGTACATTGGGTTCTGTACGTTTTATACTCGCTTGCCCTTCCATTGTCAAAATTCACGACCTTATAATTATTTTAGTTTGTAAAATAGGATATCAATACAGACAGCTGTCAGTCTGATGTATTGACGATGACCATGCAAATATAAACGAAATATATATATAAATATATCCTGGATAATATCCAGGATTGTAATTGTGTGTGATACCTTACGCCTTACTGTAGGCACTAAGAATGTATCCGAAGTGACAGTTTCGCTTCTACAAATTCTTACTCTATGATAATGCTAACACGATGTCTCGATCGGGGTCGATAGTAAAGATTTGAACGATCAACTTCGAGTCATTCCGGCTACTTGTAATGCATTGTCCTGTTTTGTATCGCTATGGGTTAGATAATAATGGACTAAACTATAGTATTAATGATACGACTGTCGTTTGAAGACAGAACGTTAGGTTTGTTGAGTTAGGCTTTGTAATGATATCGAGGACTTTGTTGTCTGGTTCAGTATGATAAACTAATGAGGCTGCTTTGAATATCGCGTTTCTGATATTGATTGTGTTTTCTGTTTATTTGAGTTGATTGTCTACTTTCGCGAGATCAATGATGGTAAGTCGATTCGCTTTTTTTTCGCGTGATCAACTCGTGAACAAGGGTTTCGGTCCCAGCCTAACTTATTCAAGCTATCCCAAAGTCAGATACTTTCCGTAAGTAGAACCATCGACAGCACTAAACAATAACAAAAAGTATACAGAGTATTTAATGAATTGAGAAAAAGTTAAAATTACAAATTCCAAAACTGCTTTTTTTATTCACAATCTGTAACCTGCCAGTATTTTTCGCATCGTAAAAATATTTTTCTCTTCCCTAAAATAAATTGTCAGCGTTCATGCATGGCGGCTTATATTTTTAAACTGTCAATTACAAACACAAATGACAGTCTAGGAAGCGCTGTTAACTAATGGATACCGGAAAAAAAGATTAGTGGGTGTAAATAACAACTGAGTTGATGGTTCGTCACAAGAATGGAAACTAAAGGGTTTGCTTTTAGTGGCAAGGAAAACTTTTATGGGTTATTCTTAGTGATGATGGACGGCCTTTTATAATGACCGTGTTTTGAGAATGAGATAAACAAAGCATAAAGTTAATTTCCTGGCAATTTGTAGTATTTTGTGCGGCCTAACCATCTTTGGTACCCTGTTACCCTATCTTTGGTATTGTTGGTCGAGTCGTTGAGCTCCTTAAATTCTTAGCTGAGCTACACGATTACTGACAAATGCTTGCGCTGACTGGACAGGTCCACTCAAATCTGTGTTTTTCCTCAAAATACCATTTCAGACACTAATCTACATGATCCTCACAGTCATGATCTGATCAAGATTATGAGACTTTAAGAGACTTTGGCTCCTGAGTTTGTTTCGCCATTTCTTCTCAGGTAGATAAGGAATGTCGACTGCATCTAGCTAATAATTTTTATTATTTATTATGAAAAGTAATAGTAGTATTAGTTTTAGTAAACTAAATCCAATAGATACGGAATAATCCATTTCAGATGTTCTCTTAAATAGTTTTTTTCAAATTCATTTATTTTTTATGTGAACACAGGGTACATACAGAAGGTGTTTTAGTACATAAGATCCGAGCTGTGTCCCGCCAAAAGGCATACAAAATATCAAAGGAATTATAAAAATCAAAACTCGGTTAATCACTAAAAATGTAAAATTAAATAAAGTAAAAAGAACCAAAGAAATACAAAATGAAAAAATTATGTCACTAATTAATTAATAACTTATCATGAAAACAGTTCTCATTACAGTTAAAATTGACAAATTTTAACAGTAATGATAACAGAATAATACAACTTGTTATTTAACAATTCGAAGAAATTTCTTTTAAATTCATTAATGTTAATACTTAAGATAACTTGTCCTGGTAACTTATTTTTTTGAGCCATTGCATAAAAGCTGTTCCTACGAAATTTAGTTTTTGTTGCTAACACCTAGTTACCAAGTTACCGATATACTTAGCTGGGCACATGTCTCCGTTCCTTCTTTTTAAACATCGCTACCTTTTTGTCTGGGACATATCTTTCAAGTTTACGTAGGTTATTTTTTGTCTTATTTTCACGAGTACCTGCAACTATTATAATTCTATAGTACCTACGAAGTGTTGTGCTTATAGGAACCAAATAGCAAACTCATGTTTTCTTATCTTATTCAACAAAATAAACAACACAAATGGAATTGAATTGGGACATTATGATTACGCGATACATGGCGAAGCTACGCTAAGCTACTACTAAAATACGATAAAATCAACAGCCGATTGGAATGCAATTCATGAATTTCTATCATATATGACTGTTATGCGAAGTATTTACATAAAATAAAACCACGCAGATATTTTTATCTTAAGTTCAGAAGATTATTGTTAAATATTTAAGTTATTTTTAAAACAATGTAATCATCAATGAATTTGATGATCAGTTATTTGTAGCCATAAATTAAAGAGATCGTTTACAATTGACTTTTGATTCTTTGAAAGTAATGCAGTGCGCTTAATTTTTTATTTAGATACACGAGTATAGGTTTTAGTCTAGTCGACCGCAAAACTATGAATTCGGGCTCGTTTCTAAAAACACCGGCAACTGATAACACAATTATCCTTAAAAAACATCAGTATCCGGCAACCTGTTATTTATACTAACAAATCTCTTCCAAATAGATCCTCCAATGAAAAATAAAACAGGAATAAATCAAAGCAGTAAATTATTCTGTATCAATGTCAATCTCATTAGCATAGTGTCCTGCCTTGTCTCTTATATTAAAATAGATTGATAGTACTCCGATAACGTCCCCTGATTGGTTTTCAATGTTCCTTCCAAATGTAAAATTGAATCAGTATTTGAATATATATTTAAAATAGATGGGTTGGTCGAATCGGTAAAAGGTTTATAGCTTAATAGCTATGTATATCGATTTTCTTGGAAAGGGGAAATTCTTAGTACCGGGGTTACCATTACTGCTAAGCGTATATTCTATTGAACCACAAAACCAATACACCAATATTATTTTTAGACAAGCGTATTCGTACACTCAACCGCACATCAGTGCTAATACTTGCACTACGAAAGTGGCTCTTACTACTACGACTTAAGGTCACTGTCAATGTCAAATTATTACTACGAGTACAAATGTGGCATCTGGTTGGCTGTACCACTCTGATTTATCTATTCGTTCCATGCCGTAGGAACTTCCAGTCAGACGTAAGTAAGTAAAATTGAAACAGAAGTAAAATTAACAGAATATTAACTCTAAGATATTATATGAAATGGTGAATTACAATTTTATCATCAAATAATTTTGTGTCATTTTAGATGATTTGTAGAAGTTAGAGTGTTAATCGACTTTTGTCAAATGTTTGACAATTTATTAAAACATTTCTATAAAACAAAAATATTTCCAAGGATTTAAATCCCGTTTTAAACCAAACGTACCTACCTATTCAATTACCTCTACGGAATAATTGACTATTCTCAACCGAGGAACTCCACTAAAAAACCATTCGCTTAGCATCACTATCAGGATAGCTGAAGCTCAAGTAGAACTGGGTTCTTATCTCACTAAGATATTCCAAAAGCTTTTAGATTTTAAAAACGGGCTCACACAATCTAAATTTATGCATTTCTACGCCAATCTTGCTAAGTTTGATCTACTAAAGCACCTTAGCGCACATTTGTACGGGCGCTTTGTGAACGCGCGTCAAAGAAGCGCTCGAATGACACAATTGGGAAATGATATACATGTATTTGTTCGTGCGGAAGCGCTTTATGAACGTCACGTTTTTGGATGAAGTTGACAGGTAGAAATCGTCACTAAGAAAAAGCGTTCAAACATTGGAACGATATTCTATAACGCGGCTTGCGATAGGAGTTGACTGGTAGAAATCAACTCTATGCGACTTTCTTCTTTCAAATTCACACTTTCTCTCCTCTTAACGAGAGGGAGAGATAGAAAGTGTGAATTTGGTCAAAATGAAAATCCAAGATGGCGACTGCGAAAATGTTCAAATTTCTCATCATATGTGTCGTTTTCATGGTTTTCGAGAGTGTTAAAGTCGAAAGTGACATTTAAATTTAAATCCAAGATGGCTGTTGCGAAAATTTTGTTTTTGTTTAAATCATACGTGAGAAGGAACTTCATTTCACGTATTTATTTTTTATCTTGCACTGTTGGATTTTGAAAATCAAATAGGTACAGTTAGGCCAGGTTTGCACGGGCGTGTTTTTATTTTGGATCTGGATTTTCAATTAGCTTATCGCCGAGAGATGAAAATCCAACAGTGTGACCTTCTTGACGCTCTGCGATGCCCTCTGCTGGATTCTCAATTCAAAAAATTACGCGTGCCAACCTGGGCTTAATCCTATAACGTTTATCAAACGCACATTGAAGAATACATAAAAAAAACCGGCCAAGTGCGTGTCGGACCACGCACAATGAAGGGTTCCGTAGTTGAAAAGAATTTATCCCAAAACAAACTTAACATTGGACCCCAAAAATATTTTTTTTATGTCAAAAAATTACAAATTCACAATTTTCGGACTTTTTCCTGTATTTGTGCTGGGAGACCTTGCTTCTTGCCAAATTTCATTATTCTAGGTCAACGGGAAGCACCCTATAGGTTTTGATTTACTTGCGACAGTTGCCAGTATCAAAATGTGTCGCAAAATGCCCGTATTTTTTTATTGCGTTGACTTAGACACTTGATTTTTTTAGAACTCTAAGGGACAATAGACTTACGTATTTAATATTAATTTCAACTTGATATTTATTTTTCTCCACGCGTCCTTGAGAAAAAGGGTCTTGACAGACTTAAACATTTTTTTTATATGATAGAATTACAAATTAACAATTTTCGGACTTTTTCCTTTATTTTTTATTTTTATGCTTCAA
Organism: Cosmia trapezina; assembly: GCA_905163495.3. NCBI lineage: Eukaryota > Metazoa > Arthropoda > Insecta > Lepidoptera > Noctuidae > Cosmia > Cosmia trapezina. Next base: position 18,019,369 of record LR991034.1, read on the forward strand.
TTATTATGCTTCTTACCAAATTTCATGATTCTAGAACAACAGGAAGTACCCTATAGGTTTTGATTTACTTGCGAGTATGCAAAATTGTCGCATAAATGGCCGTATGTTTTTGTTGCATTGACTTAGAAGCTTGAGTTTTTTAGGACTTCAAGAGACCACAGACCTACGTATTTGATATTAATTTCAACTTGATACCTCCACGCGTTCCTGAGAAAAACGGTCTTGACAGACTGACAGACAGACGGACAGACAAGTGATCCTATAAGGGTTCCGTTTTTTCCTTTTGAGGTAAGGAACCCTAAAAATACAACCGAATTGATAACCTCCTCTTTTTTTTGAAGTCGATTAAAAAGCGCCCATGCCTATGAGAGCTAAGGCTTTCAGTACCTATTTTTAGCTAGAGAATTTCTGAATAAGTCATATTGTTTCCACGTTCACGTTGTCTGGGTTATCGACCCGAGGCTGAAGCTTGAATAATTTATGTCACTAGCAGTAGCAAGTGCATTTGTGTATGTATGTGTATGCACCTATAATGATTGATCTTTAATGTTCCGTTCGGTTATGAACTGCAATCCGGACTGGGTTACATTAATGACAGCTGGTGAACCGTTGAGTGTTGTCGTGCATTTTTTATTTGGATTGAAACTCTGTGGTTTTGTTTTGGTTGTTGGGATATTTTGTTTGTTTTGATATTTAGTTGATCAGTTGTGTCAATGTAAATATTTTCTAGTGACAGTCAACTATATTGTTAAAGATATCATGATGTGATTCAAACCCTGAACACTCAACAGAATATTCATATATTCATTCCAGCGGGAACGGGACGTCAACGGGAAAACAAATGACGGCGCCAAAGACGCGACAGTTATTTTCTATGGCGCCGTCATCCGTTTTCTCGTTGACGTCCTGTTCCCGGGTGGTGGTCAAACAGTGTTAGGCATTAATTACATCGTACAATGGCCATTGTTTTTTATCTTTAAAACTCCATTTTTATCAAAGCCATATTTGTTCCATATTATTCGTAGTCATTATATATTTTTAAATTAAATATCTTACACATAAGATTAATTTAAAACTATCTCATAAAACGTAGCTAACTAATTGCTCTCATTTACCATACTCCGCTGGTTCTTAAAAAGTAAACCAACTTAGATGCTGGGAAAAGAAAAAAGATTACAAGCAACTCGTTTAAAATTGCTTATATTATAAAACTGTATTTCAAAGTGAGCATTACTTAGCATCTAACTACGAAGCTAGTTTAAATAAAGCGGAATATTTAAACCTCTTTTAAGGAAACTGCTCAAGAACTAACACTTTTCATGGAAATTAAGGTAAAGTGTAGATTCATTACACAAGCTTTTGCCTCAACAAGAGCTGAGCGATAAATAATGAAGATATTGGCAAAACAAAATGAAGCTTACAAAAAGAAAACGTATTGCTTTTTTACATTAAATGTCAGTTAGTGCAAATTAAAAACGGATTCGGGTTAAAACTGTAATGGATTTCAGGGAAAGGTTAATGTATAATGTGAGTTTCGGGGTCATTACGTTATTCGTTTAAGCCGTACTGATGATTTATTTCGAAACCGATCCGTATTCTGCATATCAACCAGGAAGGATCAGTGTGAACGATATACATGATGAGTAAGTAAGTAATACAAATGTAATTGTGTTTACTTCAATAAAGTTTTTTTGAATGGATTTCAAAAGAGGAGCTTGTGGCTAAGTAATAACTGCCGCACGGGTCGCATCAGGTTAAGCTACGCTTGCCGTGGTTGGTCCGTGGACCATCTTTACATACCGAGACACCTCCGTGCCTCGGAAAGCAAGTTAAACCGTTGGTTCCGTCTGTCCCTCGGCATTGTCTTTTATATAATCTGGCACTCGTGGAGAGGAGCTCGTGGCTAAGTAATAGCATCAGTATCCAGTATCATCAGGTTAAGCTACGCTTGCCGGGGTTGGTCCGTGGATGGGTGACCATCTTTAAATACCGTGGCCTCTCCGTGCTTAGGAAAGCACGCTAAGCCTTTTGTCCCGGCTGTCATTCGTGGACCTGTGACGGTCGTTACGGGTCGTCAGAAGGCCGAAAGTCTGACAACCAGTCTTACCAAGGGATAACCCAGTAACTGGGTAGGTCCCAGTTACTGGGTTTTGGAGGTCAGATAGGCAGTCGCTCTAAGTAAAATACTGGTATTCAGCTGCATCCGGTTAGACTGGAAGCCGACCCCAACATAGTTGAGAAAAGGCTAGGCTATATTGAATTGGATTTCAAAAAACAGTTTTTGTTTTGTGTATTTTGCTGTTGTTAAAAGTTATGCTTGTTCTTAAAAAGACTATATTTCTGTATTTTTTCAAATTCTAAAAGAGATTACCTTGAGATTACCTACTGAAATCTTAAAATGGGAATTTTATCATGATGACTCTGTGGTGTCATCTCACTATTATGTTGCCTCTCTCTGATTACTCGTCTATTACAAGTTTTATAATCTTTGCATAGGTATACGGTAAGACATCGTACGGAAAATCACAATTTCCGCTTTCAAGGTCAAAATGTTTTCATTTTAAAAAGGTCAATCAATCAATCAACTCGCGCTGAGCTGGACATAGGCTTCTCCCAAACTGCGCCACAACACCCTATCCTCCCGCCTAAACCTCCCATTAATAAGGTATTACCTATACATAAATTATTAAGCTAACCATTACACAGGGTCAAATTAAATTAGCTAGCGTAACTCCACAGACGTGATTAGGTATTAAATTTTCACATTTTTCGTCTAGGGTGTCATTTTCATGGTTTTTGAGGTAGCTGAAAACGATAAAGAGATTAAAATTAAAATTCAAGTTAAAGTTAAAATTTTTCATGGTTGGCGTTTCCATTATCTGAACACGACAAAATAAAATTTAAAAAAAATTCTTGATTTTTTTTTCAGGTCAACGACCGTTGGCAGTATTGTTACTAGACATATGAGTTGAGAAATCTGTTTTTTTTTTTGTTTTGTCGTCGCTAATGTGAAAACTTAACAAAAGCTGTAACATGTTTAGATATCGATACCCATCATGTCTGCGGAGTTTCGCCAGCTAATTTAATTTGACCCTGTGGTACTTTTTTTTTTTTTAGATCAACAAATAAGATTGGTCCTACAAGATTATCATTTAAATCATATCTTTAATTAAAATACCGGTCAAGACTAGTCGGACTCGCGCACCGACGACGGTTCCGTTTCGATTTCTGAATAAGTGTGCTATTTAGAGACATAATTTCAGATTTTTTTCTATGCAAACTTCGGAGATAAGGGGGGGACGATATTTTTTTTTTACATTTTCATCAAAAGTCGAAAACTATGCGGCCTAAAAAAAATTAAAAATCATCTAAAGTCATCCAAAATTCCAAAATTCAAGTTCCAAATTCCAAGTTGATAGCATTCTTTCATTCATTCTCAATAAGTTCTTGAGATATCCAGCTGCGACAGATAGCAGACAGACTGAGTCGCACCATAAGGGTTCCCTTTTAACCATTTTGGTTTGGAACCCTAAAAAATATCAAGTAAATAAAACAGTTATTTACGTTTCTTTTTGCTACCAATAAAATAGCGCATTAAATAAGCGTGCACTATTCATGTAAATTAGGATGAAGGAGCTTCCCCATAACGGTTGGGAAGACGGTTCGAACAAAGGCGCTGTTGGCTTTTTAGCCTAAGTACGGAATAATGAAAATGTGGAAGGCATCGAAGCGATGAAAAAAGATGAAATGAAGAAAATAGGTGATTTCAATATACGAGAGTTCGGTATTAAGGCTTTTGCGGTTTATTGGGCCGTGTAGCTTGCAGTCTTGTAGCGTGGTTGTGATTATAATATCTTTGCTTTCTGCTTTTGCCTTGTTGCTTTAACTATTAAAAGCTAAAACATGTTCGAAGTGGTGTTAACAAAAAAACATTGTTATCGATTTTATCCAACTGTTAAGAATTATATGTTAAGAATTCTTGTTGTTGATTGCAAAAATGGACCGGTAACTCAACATATAATGCCCATGAAGATTTTTCACAGTAACTTTGTCGTCTAAGATATACGAATATTGACAATTCAACCTTTTGACATTTTCATCATCGGGGAGACGGTAATTAATGACAAATAATCCATTCTCTTCAGAAACCAGACATTTTCTATGTATATCTTTTGTCGAAAGTATCTACAGAAAAGATACAACTTCATGTAATTCAATATCCAGGAGTGAGTTAGTCCGCCTTCTAAATCTCCTCCGGCTGACGCCGAATGGCAGGTAGCCGGGGAGAAGAAGAAGGAGGGCAAGGCGGCAAGGGCGGCCAAGCGGAAGGAGAGGCGGCGTCGGCGCAAGGAGAGAAGCGTCGCGGCGAGGTTGCGCGCCCCAAAGTCCGCAGCTGTAGTGATCACACTACAGCCGGAAGCGGAGAAGAAGGGCGTGTCCTACCGCGACGTGCTCACCAAGGCGCGGGCGGCGGTGAACCTGGAGGAGATCGGTGTCACAAAGGGCATGCGAATTAGGGTCACGGCGACTGGGGCTCGTATGCTCGAGATCCCCGGTGCGGCTAGTGGCCCGACCGCTGACGCTCTGGCCGAAAGGCTTAGGGCGTCCTTAAATGCGGACGAAGCCCGAGTGTCCAGACCCGCCAAGTGCGCTGACATGCGCATCCTGGGTCTGGACGACTCTGTGACAGAGGGGGAAGTTGTGGCCGCCGTGGTCAAGACTGGGGGGTGCGCTATCGAGCAGGTGAGGGTAGGCACCATCCGTCCAGACTCCACGGGGTTGCGAGCCGTTACGGTGAGCTGCCCCGTATCGGCGGCCAACAAAATCGTTGGGGAGGGCCCGAGATTCCAGGTGGGCTGGGACTCCACGCGGGTAAAACTGCTGGAACCCAGACCTCTGAGGTGCTTCCGTTGCCAGGTGGGCAACCACGTGGGAGCCAAATGCACCTCGGAGGTGGACCGCAGCAGTAATTGCTTCCGCTGTGGTCAGCCCGGTCACAAGGCCGGCTCGTGCAATGCCACGCCGCACTGCTACCTGTGTGCGGCAGCTGGCAAGCCGGCCGATCACCGGGCTGGAAGCAAGGGCTGTGGTCCACCCACGAAAGCCCGGGGCAAGGGCAAGCCCCCCGCCCCCTCTACCGCCGTCACCGCCGCAGCCGTCGCCACAGGCGCCGCCGTCGCTGCCGCCCCCACTGCCGTCGCCGCCGTACCCACTGCGGCGGAGCCCTCACAGGGGGGTCAGGAGGGGGCTGAAATGGAATGCCAGTAGTGGCCCCATTACGCCTCCTCCAGGCGAACATCAACCACTGCGCCGCCGCTCAGGATCTGTTGATCCAGAGCATGGCGCAGTGGTCGATTAACATCGCCGTGGTCGCTGAGCCGTACTTTGTCCCGCCCAGTGATTACTGGGTGGAGGACCTGAGCGGCTCAGTGACCCTCATTTCGTCGGCCGCCGCCGGTACCCTGTCCCTTGAAGCCGTCAAGAAGGGACAGGGTTGCGTCGCAGCACGGTTCGGGGGGATTGTCGTGGTGGGGACATACTTCTCCCCGAACCGAACTCTCGCCGAGTTCCACAACTCCCTTGCGGAGTTGAAAACCGTCGTCGTCGGGTTTCGTTCCCTTCCCGTGCTTGTCCTCGGGGACTTCAACGCCAAGAATGTGGCTTGGGGTTCCCGGTGTACGGACACACGGGGCAGGATGGTGGAGGACTGGGCTCTGGAGACAGGCCTGGTCGTCCTAAACCGGGGTTCTGTCCCCACGTGTGTGCGGATGCGGGGCGAGTCGGTGGTGGACATCTCGTTCGCCAGCCCCGCTCTGTTGCCGCACGTGGTTGACTGGCGCGTCATGGAGGGGGTGGAGACCTATTCCGATCACCGGTACATCCGGTTTGACGTCTCCGCCCATACCTCGAGCGCGCCGGTCCGACAGGCCCCGAGTGGTCCGCGGTGGGCGCTGAAGAAGCTGGACCGGGAGCTCCTCCTGGAAGCCTCGATCGTGCAGGCCTGGGTGTCACCACCGGACAGGCCTGCCGACATCAACGACGAGGCGGAGTGGTTCCGGGAGGCCATGTCCGAAGTGTGCGATGTGGCAATGCCCCGGGTCCAGCCCAGTCGCGCCTTTCGCCAGGTGTATTGGTGGTCGCCGGAGCTGACGGCTCTGCGCGAGGCGTGCGTCGCCGCGCGACGCCTGTACACCAGGCACCGCAGGCTCCGTATCCGCCCTCCGGATACGGAAGCCATTCAGGCAGAGCTGTACGAGGGGTACAGAGCGGCGAAGACCGCCCTCCGAGCGGAGATCTTGCGGTCCAGGGATCTGGGCCGCGAGGAGTCGCTGGAGACTCTGAACAGAGACCCATGGGGGCGCCCCTACAAGTTGGTGCGGGAGAAACTCCGCCCATGGGCGCCCCCGCTGACGCAGAGCCTCCGGCCCGAGCTCGTGGAGGACGTGGTGAGCGCTCTGTTCCCTTCGCGAGGGGAACATACTCCCCCGCCTATGGCTCCGCCTCATGCGGTGCCCGCTGCGGACCACGACACCGACGACGACGTTGATGCTCCGGAAGTGACCGAGGTAGAGTTGAGAGCGGCGGTACGTAGGCTCAGTGCCAAAAATACCGCCCCAGGACCCGACGGCTTACCTGGAAGAGCCTGGGTTCTGGCCTTTGGGGCTCTCGGGCCTCGACTAGGGGGGCTCCTAAGCGCATGCTTGGAGAGGGGCCAGTTCCCACTTCGCTGGAAGACGGGGAAACTGGTCCTCATTAAGAAGCCGGGGCGCCCTGCGGACTCTCCGTCCGCTTACCGGCCCATCGTGCTGCTCGACGAGGTGGGCAAGCTCTTTGAAAGAGTAATTGCAGACCGCCTCGTCGGGTGGCTGGTGCAGGAGGGGCCGGATTTGGCGGAGAGCCAGTTTGGTTTCCGCAAGGGGCGCTCTACGGTGGACGCCATCATGCGCGTGCGAGCCCTCACGACGGGGGATGCAGTGGCCCGGGGTGGGGTCGTCTTGGCGGTGTCCCTAGACATCGCCAACGCCTTTAATACCCTGCCCTGGAGTTGCATCAGGGAGGCATTGCGGTATCACCAGATGCCGACCTACCTCTGTCGAGTGGTCGAGGCCTATCTGACGGACAGGGCCGTCATCTACCCCGGTCATCAGGGAGAGTGGAACCGGCGAGAGATGTCGTGCGGTGTCCCACAGGGATCGGTCTTGGGGCCGCATTTGTGGGACATCGGTTACGACTGGGTGCTGCGCGCCGACCTCCCTAGCGGCGTCAGCGTAGTATGTTACGCTGACGACACGCTGGTCCTGGCGCAGGGGAGGTCGCACCAGGCGGCGGCTGACTTAGTGACACGCGGGGTTGCGATAGTCGTGGAGAGGATCCGGCAGTTGGGACTCGAGGTGGCCTTGCACAAGTCCGAGGCCATGTGTTTTCATGGTCCTCGGAATGCGCCACCGTCGGGTTCCGAAATAACGGTGGGAGGGGTTCACATCGGAGTCGGGTCGACGATGAAGTACCTGGGACTCGTCCTCGACAGCCGGTGGAACTTCGTGGAGCATTTCCGACGTTTGGCTCCCAGACTGGCACGGGCTGGGGCTGCCTTGAGGCGGCTCCTGCCCAATCTGGGGGGTCCAAACGCCTCCTGCCGGAGGCTCTACGCGGGGGTCGTGCGGTCCATGGCCCTTTACGGAGCACCGGTGTGGGCGCGTTCCCTAAGGCTGGGACCAGCCAGCAGGTTGAACGCGTCCCAGAGGGTCATGGCCATCCGGCTAGTCCGGGGATACCGCACGGTCTCCCGGGAGGCGGCGAGCCTCCTTGCCGGATTGCCGCCGTGGGATCTGGAGGCAAAGGTCCTCGCGCACGTGTGGGAGTGGCGCGAGGAGGCGAAGCGCCGGGGCGTAACTCCGCTGCCGCGAGAAATCACGGTACAGCGGACAGAGCTCCGGCGGGATCTCATGGCGGCATGGAGAGCGCGACTGTCGCAACCCAGCGCTGGGCACGCCACAATTGCGGCGATAAGTCCCCTCTTTGAGGAGTGGTTAGAGAGGCGCCACGGCGTCCTCACCTTCCGCCTGACGCAGGTCCTCACCGGACACGGTTGTTTCGGGAGGTACCTGTTTCGCATAAGGCGGGAGGAAACGCCCGGGTGTTATCATTGTGTGGATCGCCCGGAGGACACGGTGGAGCATACAGTGGAGGTCTGCCCGGCTTGGGCAGAGCACCGCCGTGTTCTCACGGAGGCGATCGGCGGCGGCGATCTCTCGCGTCCGAGCCTGGTCCAGGCCATGGTGCGGAGCGAGAGTGCATGGGAGGCCGTCACCTCCTTCTGCGAAGCAGTGATGCTCGCGAAGGAGGAGGCGGAACGCGTGAGGGAGAGGCAGCCTCACGCCCTCAGTCGCCGCAGGAGACGCCCTGGGCGGCGGGAATCGCGGGGCGATTTCCGGCCACCGTAGGCGCGGGCCTGCGGACGGTGAGCAGCGGGTAGCTCGCCGTCCGGTAAGGACCAGGCCCGAGTCGACGGCGCGTTGTGTTCCACGCGCGCCTCAAAGAGATGTCAGCAAGTGACGGGGTCCAATAGGGCCGACGCCGCTGGGGTCGCGGATTGTCCGAAGGGGTTACCGCGGCCCTGGCATAGGCAACTGAAGGAACACGGGTGGGTTTTAGTCAGTAAAAGTCTGACACGCCCTCCCGCTCCACCCAGAGCGGGAGAAGTTATTTGATGATTTCCCACCCTCAAAAAAAAAAAAAAAAAAAAAAAAGGAGTGAGTTAGTAAGAACATCAAAATCTCGTGTTATTAGTACTATTCGCAACAATGTAACTCCTTCGAGTATCGACACGATAAACAAAGCACTTAACCCGAAGCTGTCGATGAAACCATTTAGTGTTGGCTTCTGTTGGATTAACAGCACCTTACGTAACCGGGTCCCGTGTAATAGTGCATCAAACAGCAGTACATATTGTTACTAAGATAAGGTTTAGTAATTATAAATGTTACAGTCACATTATAAGTATTACATCTTAAATATATAAATAGAACATGGAAAGGAATTTGTCACTTACTTGGGAACTAGTTTAAGTTCTAACTGGGATATTAATGACATAGCTATATTTACAAATAAAACCAGTGATATTAATATCAATACTAAAGACTATGCTTAAGTAATGATATCAATACCGTTGACAGAATACAGCACTAAAGAATAGATTTTAAATTCTGAGACAGTATTTTTTTTACAAGTTGCGTTTTAAAATTCGACTCGACAAAACAGCTGATGCTCATATTATTGCTATATCAATACGAACACAACTTATGATTATACAAAAATAAAGCGTCTAGACGTTATAAAAGGAGTTCCAACTACATCAATAAATCATTATAGCCTATAAATCAACAAGCGATATTCCACGGATTGTTTATAAGGGGCCACAGTTCTGACAGATAAGGTTAACCATGTCTTTTCTTCAGTAAAAGACAAACAGTGAAAGACACAAGACATAACCTTAAACGGTTTTAGCGTACTACTAGGTCCGTTTCATATGTCCCTGGTAACCCCAATAAATACATTCAAGTCCGTCGATCGACTTCGATTCAGAGAAAGAACCTGTTGGCAATCGGCCAAGTTTTTGCGGCTTCCCTATAAAGGGGAATCGCTAAGAAAATAATTTTAATCTTCCACGCGTTCGCCGTCTTTGCATCTTTCGCACGGTTAGCGATCGTGTTTTGTTTTAAGGGATTTTTATCTAGAGTTGGTTACACGACCACCCACTATACTTGGTGTTGACTATTTACGATCGGTTTGCGCAATAAAATTGATAAAGTGGTTTTCTGGTAGTAAAAGTTTGGAATATTCTAATCTAGTCAGTAAATTGTAATGAAATTCTGTGCAAATAAAAATAAAAGGCCAGTTATGTCATTGCCTTTTAATTCACTATATAAAAAACGTTCAATATTTTGATGACTCTCGTTCCGCAGACGTTTCATCAGTGTTTTTTACTAATAAAGCTCTTGGGTTTATTTTATTTCACTTCTATTTCCAAAATCCGTTATCTAAATTCTTAACATTCCCTTTCGCACGTAAAAGTTTGTTGTTGTCCATATATACAAGCGTTCTTACTTTTACGAGTTCATTTATTTGGAACATAACGAGTATCGCCTCCTTGTTTGGTTTTTTACATTTATATCCATATAAACACGCACTATCGTCAGCGAGCAATAAACTTTGATCTAACGATGATCCGTCCACTAACTCACAATGATCCAAAAATAACATCATCGAGCGAGGAAGTCAAACAAAAATAGATCGGTGAAATCCTAATGACACACTTCACTCGCACTCTATGTTGTTTTATTATTCGTGGTCCTATTCGACGAAATCGCCTTACGGGTGGTCGACTTAACTGCTCTTTAATTTATTGTCTTCGTCAGATAAAGATAAACCACCTTACGTACCTAATTTTATTGCTGTTATTAAGATTAATCGATTTTGCTACTGAATTATTCATCGATACATCGGAGCGATCATAATAATTGATTTGCTCGTGTTACAAATGTTAATACAACTTGGTTCACTAATCGGCGTCCGTTGTTCAGTTTCCTGCAATAACTCAAGCTGATATCACAATTCAATAATTACGCTTATTTAGAATTTGTTGGTGTCAGCAAGTTTATCGGTGGAGTCACTGACCTTCGCATTATGTCAGTGGCGCGGATCGATACTATCAATATTGGCGATGAACTACAAGAAACTGCATCAGTATTGAACGCGCGTTCGGTGTCAGACTCATTGATATAATCAGCTAGTTTATTATTTAGTATGTTCCCACTGCTGTGACACAACCCTCCTCTCTTCGAGGAGTGGCCCGTAATCTACCTTGCGAGTCTAGTACGAGTTGGTAGATGTCACATGTCTTCGAATTTTTGGTTCTAGGATATTTTTTATGTTTCCTCACGATGTTTTCCTTCACCGTTTTAAGAGCAGTGGTGATGAAATTATTTACACAAAGTAAAGCGCCTCGCTCGTAACTCGTAAGTCGGGGCCAATGCCACTGGGCTACCAGTGCTCTCATTGATATAATCTCAAGTATTAAGTAGTATAAGTAAATGTACATATAATAGGCGCCATTTCGCTGCAAGATTAAATTGAGCTGAGCCTGCTGAAGCTCGTCCATGTTTTATTTACTCGCTTCTCTTACCATAAAATATTAAGTTTTTAGCTGGCATATGCTTTAGTCGCCCGCAAAAAGGGTAGGAAGGTCTGACGCGTCTCCTGGGCTTATTTACATAAAGTGGAATAATTAATTGCAACTTAAAAGACAAAGAACGGCCGCTCGTTCGCTATTCATGTAAATTAAGTCTAGAATACAGCTCTATATTTTTGAACATTGCGCAGAGATTTTAGTAGAAAATACTCTATTATTATGCAACTTTAGCCACAGTGCTGTTTATGTAATCTGTAGATATCCTTGTGGAATGTTTTACACTAGAAACGGTTGCGAAGCTTTTGGATATTCCGGTAGCTAATAGTGGAGGTCCGGATATTAAAGTAGCCACAAAGGCTGTCGCAGTACCTGTTTCGAAAACTAATAGCTCTCCCAATAACATTAAACATTCGGCAATACAAGACGTGTCCAGCATTAAAACAGTATGCGAAATTTCATTAAGCGCAACTCCGAAGACAGACGATTTGTCTTGTCATCCAAGCAGTCATCATCTTGAGAACTAATTTGAATTTGTAATGTAACCACAATCACAATTTACTGTACACTATGAGGAATGATGTGTCCTGAACTTTCAGATCACTGATCATAAAGATTAATTATTTATGAAAGAAAAGACTCTGTAATAAATTTCGCCTATTTGTAATTAAAATTGAACAAACAGGCCAGTGTTTACTTGAAACACATGGTGTGACGTCATACGGAATGAGTAATAGAGTATTTAAACTTTCTTAATTTACAGTAAATTTTTGATTGCGATCTTTGTAATTATATCTTGTCCTGAGCTTCTGTCAACAAAACAGACATTTGCTGGCATAGGTTCTAAAAATAATTTTCTTTTGGCTTTGTTCTTAAAGAGTGGTATAATTAACACAATACATTTATTGTGTAAATAAAATTCCTGACCACATATTTCGTCTGACTGATGTTCGGACTGATCCAATCCGTCTGGTTAGTCTGCATACCTTTTTATAGTTTTAAGGTTTTCCCCATTCTTTTGTTGTTTATCCGTTTCCAAGTTTTAGCGGTCTTATTCTTTCTTTTTATATTATTATTGTTTTTGTTTCCAGCCATTTCAAAAGTTCCTCTTTCTAAGAAACCTTGTTTCTGTTATATCATTTATGTGTTATTGACTACTGTTTTAACCTTTACAACATTTCTGAATTCTCTCATAATACGTGTGAATCATTTTCTCAAATCTCTAATGTCACCAAAGGGCAAATCTGTGTCAGTGTGATACCTATGTAAATTGCAAAGGTTAAGTTACGTAACAAATACATGAACAGACAAACTAAACTAACAGAGTAACCGAGTCTCGCGTAATTAGATGCACAATTTTCAAAGTGAAACTCTGTTGGACTGTATGCTGTGGTTTACGTTACGCGAAACTTTTGTAACTGATTTGAGGAGTTTAAATCAGAAACTTAATGTCCTAAAGGCTTTTTTAAGTTCGTTTAGTTTGGTAATCTGTATTTTAGTTTATAAACACTCAAACATGTTTTACGTTTCTCGCATCCAGCGGATTCCTGCGGTGTTCACAAATTCATCGGTCCACCTTGTGGGAGGCCTTCCAACGCTTCGTCTTCTGAACCTTTCGACTCTATCAGCCATCTCTTCTGCGAGCAATTTAGCGTGAAAGCGTAACTAGCAATCTCGCATTTATAATAACCATTAGTTAGGATTTTAATTTCAAATTCTGGTAGCTCGCTAAAATCCTAAATTGTTTTTATAAAATTGTGTGTTTATAGAATCCTTATCAATTTTAATTTTATAGTTCCGAAACACGGACACGGACACTAAACATCTTCGATACAGAGACAATTTTATTATACTAGAAGTGCTTCCTACATATATCAATCAGATTAATGTCCACACCCAACTATCATTAAAAACATAACAGTTGCTCTAACCAATTGATATCAGAATATGGACTTAATTAGGTGCATCTTACTAAAATGTTGTCCTCTGCATTCTTATCTAGGAGCACTTTCCTTCGCTAATTATGTGGGTAAGCAGAGACCGTGGTACGAACTTGAAAATCTCGTTCTGTCAGTCCTATTAGCAAGTTTTGTGCACTCAAAGTTGCTAATGTGTGGAATTTAATATTGCCTGGCGAATGGTGACAATGTTTGCTTGAAATTTTCGAATATAGCGCTTTTGTTAAAGTTTGTCGCGAAATTATTTCGTGAACTTCCCATGAGTTTTTGGTTTAATAATGAAGTGACAATTTTGTTCTTCTGGTAATTGATATACATTTGTTTTTGTTGCAAAAATAGTTTCCTTGTCAATGTTACCGTTACCGTAAAATTATTGAGCGGTACTAATGAAGTTAAAATTTCATTTTGTAATTGGCTTCAACTTTGATGTTCAAATCTTAGCATGATTAAAAGGAAAGACGTAACAGCCCACACAACACGCCTATGATCTTCAATTGATAGAGGAAGTTTTCAATTTGTAGATAAAAAGCACTAATAGATTCCATAACCAATTTTATTATGAGAACTTTCAGATGGTAAAAATGCTTAGTAGCTAAAAGTTAGGTAGGTACTGATAAAACAGTAGGCAAAGACATTTGAACGTATTTAAAGAACTCGAGTGTTTACAGTCACACAAAATATAACTAGAAAAATAATAAGAAAACATATGAAACAGTTCATAAGTATTGAAAATATACAAAATATAAAAATATTATAATTATGGATCTAAATCAGAGAACAAAATAGGAGCCTCTGAAGATCAAAGCAAAGACGACTATAATATCGCACTTCTCACTATATTTATGTACTAGTTTTTGCTCACGACGTCGTCTGCATTTGATTTAGAACTTCGTATTTCGGTTGTGAGATGAGGCATCGTCTAATGTTAGGAAAAACAATGACGCCTATGTTTAGGTTCTGCTAAAATTACATCGAATTCTTCTTCAAGAATGTTTTCTTACTGTAATAAATTTGAATTAGCTGTATTTTTCTTGTTATCCACTTAACTTAAATCAACACTGATCTCATATCTAATTTTTTCGTCTATAAAAATGTCGTCTAAAAGTAAAAGTTTTGGGTTTATTTTCAATAAAATATGCAGGAATGCATGAACCTTTCCATTTCCTACAAATGCATTGTTCGGCTATAGCAGAAAGAAATCTTCGTGTTTATATCGCCCACGTCGAAGCACCTGATGTAGCGTTGAAAGTATTAATTCATTTATTCAATGTACTGTCATCAACGAATTGACCGTCATCAAATTCGACTCGGCCCGATAAGACGCGTGGGATAAATCATTTGACACACTTCGACTATTTCCATCTAAGTTTAAAAGAAGTTTCTTTTCTGAGATTTTTAGTTACAAACTTATTAAAGAAATGTTTTAACCTCTACTTTTACAGTTTTTCTCAAGAATCTAGAACATTTTTAACAAAAAACTTAGCTTTATAAAAAAGGTTTTATTAAAATTCTGTCTAAATGAAGACGAATTCTTTGGACAATGTTGATGTTACGTCGTAGTTTTCAGGTATTTCATTAAAACTTTTCCTATCTCTATTTTATTCGGTTCGTAAGTTTATTGAAGTGTTAAAACGAGAGAACCAGCAACATCAAAACTGCGTTATTATACGAAATATTTAGTCATTTGATGTCATCAAATAGCTTGCCATCAATAAAACTATTTCGTAATTTTGTTTCCGTATTTGCTGCAATAAGCTTTTTAATTCGAAAATAAATGACTCATTCATTTCCTATATAGACATTCGCGCAAATAGAGATAATGCCACAGAATCATGAAAAGCATAGCTGTATTAAATCTACCAAGTCATTGAACCCAGTTCAGTAATTAAAAAGTCATCAATGCATTCGCGTCATTCGTCTGCTTGTGGTCGTTTTGATGGCCGCCATAAAACTATTTCGCAGTGTTTGTTCATTCACGGATTTTGTTTGTAAAAACGAAATTGATGATCACTGAAAAAGTGTTAAGTAAACAAACAGTAGTTTTGGACGTGCAAAATATAAACCGTGAAACTAAACATTGTTTGAGCTTTATTTGTCCAAGCTAAATTCTTTGCAGGGAAATATTTGCTTCCGAGGTAATCTGTGTAAAGGGGTATATCGACGGCGAAGTGCCAATAACACCTAACTACTTACCACCTAACTGACAAAGTCAAAAATTTACAGAAACTGAAAAATAGACACTTGAAATAGACCCGTTGGTTTAGTTGGCAGGTATGTACCTATTTCCACATTTTAACTTAATGCTGCTGCTGTTGCAACTGAAAATACACTAGGAGATTCCACTAAAACAAGCGAATGACACCTTTAAATCCAAAATGAAAAAAAAAGAGAATTTCTCGAAAAATGTCAGTTAAGAGATATTGGTACTTCACCGTCGGTATGCTCGTTTGCACTTAACATAGGGCATTTCCTAACGAATCATTAGGTACATACACTAACACACTACACAACAAATACACACACAAGGTTAGTTTGTACGGTTGGTTTTGTGTGGTTGAAAAGTTAAACCTTCTAATGCCCAATTACTCTAGCACTAGGCGACACCTAAATCTAATGTCTAAATATTATTGCACAGTGTGCTTTTATTTAGGCACCCAAATGTCATATTTGGGTGGTACCTAGTGTTAGTGAAAACGGACACTTTAATCTTCAATCTGTTGCACTAAGTTTAATAAACATAATATTCTGTATCTTGTTGTTTTGACCTAAAGGAAAACTCTTATGGTGTGAACTATGTACGATATGATTTTATTGCAAACCTTCATTAATCTTAAATGCTCTAAATTCTGACCAAATACATCCTAAATTACTACAAAAAGGTTGCCTAACTAATCTCACTCCACAGTCCTCTTGTTTGTCTGTTGATCTTTTACTTCAGTTCGTATATCCTGTTCTTTGTAACATTGTTCTATAATTTCCGCAAAGGACGGGTAGGAAATGTGTCGTGGATGTTCCCGGCACCCTTTTATTTATTGGTTTATCTACAATCGTTGCACTGTTCAACCAAACCAAAATAACTACAAGCCAAGTGCACAATATCAACCGATAGACACAGGATGCAAAAACAACATTATAATTAAATATTAAAAAAATATTATAATAAAAAAGTATCTACTAGTTAAACAGAAATGACTCAATTTTTTTTTCACAATTTTAACATTTTATATTTGACAGTATTTGGAAATCGTGCTTTACATTTAAACATAACGGGTATCTATTTTGGTTTTTTCTGTATTACAAACGTTACATAAACTAACTAAACAATTTGCTGCACGATAATTGCGTAACACACTATCAAACGGAATCTGAATAATTTTGAAGCAAATTGATAATCCATTGCTTCATATGTTCGAAAATTTTGTCGGCTCGACAACGTAAATAACGCAATAAATGTTGTTGAACTGTCAAAATGAAACCCATTCCGATTGATAGTGTGTTACGCAATTGCCCCGCAGGTTAGTGTCAGGATGTTGATCAAAATATGATTCACGACCATAAAACATATAATTTTTATGTATTTACGTAATAATAATGATTAAAATCATCAATACAACTCTCTAAGTTCAAATTAACTTATTGAATGACTTTTTAAAAAAACAATGTTAGCAGATTGATGATTCTTATCTTTATAATTATGTAAATACTTGTTATAGTCATGAATCATATTTTGATCAACATACTACCTGACACTTGCAATGTTCATTTCGCAGGCTACATTTGTGCATCCACCTTTACACTATATATTTTTAGAAACAAAATAATATCTATTGTTATTTGCAGTTTTACCTTGTTTCAACAAACAGTAAAGTAGTTACTGTATCTAATCTGAGACACAGTTCCTTTATAATCAGTAAGTAATAAGTGTAATAACCTAATTTTCTTCATGTCAACAGTACATTTATTGTATTCCATATCCTGTAGGTATAACTTAATAATCTGTCAAGACGTTATTTAATTTCACACGGTATTTTGATTAGAAAGGAGGACTTGAAGATAAAAAGCAAATTACCACCAAGAAATGAATTACTTAACTAAGTTCCACGGAATAAATAAATGAATATGAAACAAAAATATAACTGACGCAATCGGTTAAATAAATGTTCTATTGTTTTGAAAGTTAATTCGTTGATAATTTTGACTGCGTTATTTTAAGAGCATCATTAATAAGAAATACTAGTTTCTAGCACTTCCCGTGCGGCTTCGCCCGCGTGAATGTCAGAAAATATCCCATGGGAACGTACTACCGGGAATTCCTTCCTTATTCCTTGTCTACATTATATAGGGAACCTCTGTGCAACATTTTAGTTTTCTAGGTCCAAGGGTTTGGGCCGGCCGTTGATGAGTCAGTCAATCAGTTAATCAGTCAGTCAGGACTAAGAAGATTGTATATTAAAACCTTCTGCTTTAACGTTTATAATGAAAATAGGTATTATTTGACGGACTTTGTGACTCTTTAAAGTTGCCTCCAACGATATTGTCAAAAAAAAAAAGAATGAATCGCGTTCACGATTTAAATAAAACAAGCTCTTAATGAGATATAGAGTAAACTAACAAAACAAGTTAAATAAAAACTTTTAAAATAGCACAAAGTCCGTTTAATGAGCCTATTTATAAAAACCTCTAATTAAACAAACTGACCCTTATCCCTTATCAAACGGAAAAGAAAACACACACAGTGGAAAATTATGCAAATCGCGATAATTTTAATTAGAAATCCGATTCATACCAAGGACTTATTACTTCCTGTCAGAGAGGGACTAGTGTGGTCCCATCTTAAGGGGAACTAGCCAACACCAAGCTATGCTACGTGAGGTGTGTTGGATGAGTCAGTCAATGTGACATGTGTGAGAAAGATAGACGAAAGTACAAGAGCGGGCATGGTGAGGAACGAGAAAACACTCATTGCGTGATCCATGTTTTCAACATCGTTTGTCACACAGTCAGGTGCAAATTTTCCAGAAAAGAAATAGAATAACCTACTCGCAGAGTTACCACATTAAATCAGAAGTGGCAGAGACCTGGCCATTAATGTCGAAAGACTGATAGCAGTTGGGATATACGAGTTCTGGAATGAAGCAGAAGCTGCAAGATGGACTAACGACGCCCAGACGACGAACAGAGTGTAGTGGCCCAACTTATGGAAAAGGCAACTGTCCAGCATTTGACTGCTCGAAGGCTGCGTCATCCTCTATAGAAAAAGGAGGATCCTCCGACCAGACGGGTGTTGTGTCTGGTGGGCTACTGCCCAAAGGTTGATGTCGAGATGTTGTATATATGACAGTTACGCGGTAAACTCTGCTTGCGCGATGCAGGATTTGTATGACGTCAGGTCTTTGATGCGTACTTCGCATGGCGCGTTGTAGATGCAGCCACAGGATTAAGCAGCTAATTAAATAAATAGAGCATCGCACAGCACAGCGCAGCAAAGCTTTATGTTGATTGGTCACCCTCTAAGTACGTGCTCGGTGACGCGATGCGTCGTTTGTAAGCGAACCGATTCACATCGTTAACTTTGCTTGTTATAACTTTACGTGTCTCCAGGGTGCAAGGAATTTAAATTAACTCAATAGAATTACTAAGGGATGAATATTACTGGAGATATTATGAATATCTGACAGCCGAGATAGTGTGTAATCATGCGTGAAGAATTTATTTGAGATCTTGTTAAGTGAATCAAAGAAATCGTTCGAACGTGTTAATGTTGTGCTAAAGAGTAAAATAAATTATAAAAAAAAAAATTGTTTAAAGATGAAGTAAAATCTACAGATTACAGATTTGCCATGGTTCGTTAAGCTGCATGCAAAAAAAAGTAAAATCTTTTATTAATTTGCATTGGCAGTGTAGTGAAAAAAAATCATGATCGACTTTACGTTCAAGTTCAATGTCATGAGAAGCGTGTGCAGTTGAAATACAAAGCGAATTCTCCGCCCAGCTCATCACTCAATGCCAGAGAGCTTTAAGATAGGACTATTAAGACAACGCGAACCTTACGTGGCAAGTTTAAACATAGTTCAAGCAAAGGCTCAACTTTACTTTTTACCTGTGAGTGCCTTTAACCTGATAAAAGTTTCGAAAAATAAAATGGTTTTTTTTTAATGCAGATTTATATATTTTTGCATATCATGTCACATGAAGAAAAATGCGTGTATACAATAAATGAGGCCTTAATCCTCGAAGCACATAATAAGATGCCAAACAAAATACCACATTACTCAAACGAAAGTAACAGATACATTCTATAAATTATCACTCAAACATCACAAAGGTATTCCCACAATGAAAACAAATTGATTAACGGCCATTTAGCCTTGCTCTTTGTAATATACTTAAAAACTTCCGCGTTCACCCCACAAGGCTTTGGAGCGTACATCAAATTCATGAAAGTCATCCGTGGGATAAAAGCATTCTCGTCACGAAACCGCCAAACTGCTTGACTCATCCAGGGATCCGACGTCCTACGATAAATTTGAATTCTTAAGACGACATTTTCAGGAAAATGAAGGAAATAGGTACCTACATAGGTGTAGTGGCTTAGCTGTTTTCGCATAGATCACTCGGGAAGGCAACGTGGAGGTAAACCTAGGATTTAGTTGCGAGGTGTCGTCTGCCTGTCAGGGATCCAAGTAATTCCTAAATCTAGGTAGGTGAGCTATACTTACCTATAGCTCTATTGCTATATCTCCCTAAAATTGTTTTGGGAACTATCGAGATTTTCGGGGTAGTTTGAGAGTGAAGCCAAGAATACGTTTGGAGGTATTATTAATGATATACGAGACGAAATACGAGTATTAAGCTTTTATAGTCTCTTTCTGTCTGTAGACTGAAAATCAATAAATGTATGTTGTTACATAGCTAAGTCGAGACGTAACCTCATCAATATCATCATCTGCCTAGCCTTTTCTCAACTATGTTAACCGGATGCAGTTAAATACCAGAATTATACATGAAATTTATATATGACCTATCTGACCTCCACAACTCAGTTACTGGGTAATAAGATACCTGTTCTTACCCCTTGCTAAGACTGGTTGTTAGAGTTTTGAGTCTCTGACTACCCGTAAAGGCTCTTACAGACAGAGGCGATATCGCGTCGCGACGGATATAATATCGCATCTGTCCGTAAGAGCCTTAAGTCGAGACGTAACCTATAAAACATTATTAATGATACATGATATTTGCGACGTCCTGACTGTTATTTTCGTAGTTTGACTTCAGTAGTCATAAGTTTGAGTCACAAGAAAATTAATAACAGAAAAACACTTATGCTGCCAAAACTGAGGTTTTATCGTATAAATACGAAAATAACTAAAATAGCGGATTTGTACAAACATGACATAAACAATAATTTAGATTATAATTAGCTTTTGCCCGCGGCTTCGCCCGCGTGTATGTCGGAAAATATCCCACAGGAGCCCGAATATGTTAAACCAGGTTATACAAGTTATTATCTGTGTGCCAAATTTCATTCACATCCGTTCAGGCATTTTTGCGCATATCCGGAACATACATCCAGACAAACAGGCAAAAGAACAAAATACTAAAAGCTATATTTTCGGCATCAGACTCGTTCAATCCCGTAGAAAATCACTCTTTTCGAAAATATTATTCAGTTTTATCAGATTGTACAGTTTTGACTTCGTTACTATGTTTATATTACGAAGTTAAACCCCATAAACACACGCTAATAAGATTAGCCTTAAACCCTAAAGTTCCTGAGGTAAGGTCGTAAGGGGCAACGATATATTTGACTGCATCGTCGCTTTAAATCTGGTCACAATGAGGTCAAACGCGCGCCTAAGTCGAATAAAAATATAATTTCAAAATAAAATAAGCCTGTTAAATATGAAAACACCTCATTAAATTTGAGTATAAATATGTATGGCATCGTAACAGCATGAAATAAAAACAATAAAACGTTCGATAGTCTAGTTAAAATTTCAAATGCAGCCTCATCCAACAATAACTCAATAAAAATACCTTTGAGTAAAAATGGAATTGTTCTATTTACTCAGTAGGTATAACAAGATTTGTTACGAGTATATACGTAAGAAAACCTCTTTATTATACGAACCACGTTTGCCCAATCACGCTTTAATAAAATGGTGTAACAAGAATTTTAAGTTTGTAACAGTAAAGCTTAAACCAACCTTGGGAAATAGGAAGACATGTCCAAAAGTAATTTTGAATTTCTGTTCGTTCAATCTCTTTCGTTTTATGTTCCATTTGACCTTCTTTCTTATAAAAAGTTCATAATATATTATATTTGATTACAATTCCACCGTTTCATTCATAATTTTTAACTGGTCGGTGATATATTGAATATCAATGATTTAGATGATTTACCGTTTTCACGAGTGTATTGGATTTTGTTATTTATCGATGGGTAGGGCTGCTTTTGAATTCGATTTTAAGTTAATAAATCTTAAGTTACTTTAGAGTGAAAGTCCACCTAAAGTTAACTTGAATTTTTTTATTGAAAATTCTTGTAACAATAATAAGATTCACACTTTGAACTAAAATTTCGACTATGATAATTGCTTTTCAAATGTTTTTCTTGTTTGACATCTAATCGATAGTTTCCGTGCAACCATTTTTGTTATTTTCTCGTTCGCACGTGTCACCTAAGTATTGTGGGCGTAAATCATTAGCAAAGCTTTTATCGGAACTGCGCGGGCGCAGCAACACCGTTAAATTTTAAACAAGTGTTGATTTTACCCATGATACTGTTTTATTAAGGCCCAGATTTCCTGAAAACGATCAAAAAGGTGGTTTTTTAAAGCAGTGTATCTCATAAACCGTAAATAATTTTGACATGTAAAAAAAAATTGATATTTTCAAGTCTTTTTCGCATACAGTGATGGAAGCCAAAACATAATTATACATATTTTAATGCACCAAAAAAATCTTTAAACATACCTCCTAATAATCTTTAAAAGCAGTTTATCCCTTCATTAACAATTATAATTATAATTAAAAATATACCATGAAATGTCAAATTCCAAACTGCATCCAGTGATGGATTACTTTTTATTAAATAGTTAATTTCTAATTTTATACGATTTTATTTGCATTTTTACGACATAATTCCGGTGCGCGTGAGAATCTTCTATCTCGTGTGTCAAACTAGACAGCCATAACGCCATTTCACTTACACACCGAGCTAAACCAATCTTGGAACCTGGGCAGGCCTCTTGCACTGGTACATTCCGCTCGAGATAAGTACCTACAGCTCGCGGCAACTCTGGGTTACAAGTCAGTCAAGGTGTATTACGCGCTCAGCGAGCGAGACACGTACGGCCGCCCATGAAAAAATTAAATCTTAGATTTTAAATTTAAGTATACTATTCATATTATCACTATACTATATGTAGGGTGACTGGTAATTAGTGACCGATACTTAAACACATGATTATACTCATGATAACAAACAACTTTTACTATGGGACTAAACCTGAAATCGCGAAAAAAATATCAGCTGCCCCATACATTCATGTTCGCATAACTCGCCAAAATGTAGGGAGCAGCTGATTTTTTTTTCGCGATTTCAGGTTTAGTCCCATAGTAAAAGTTGTTTGTTATCATTCACTAATTACCAGTCACCCTATATATATTAGAGTGATATAGTTACTTTTTAATGACGAAAATCCATTACGAAATGTCGAGTCTTGTTCCTACCTTTTTTTTACCTACTACCTACTTACTATTATATAGTTGCCGACATTTAACTTGAGCTCTCGGCGGAGTGGTGGGGGTTTGTGTGCACGTCGTATTGTTTCAGGAGTAATGCCCAAAATCGCTTAAAGTAATTAAGAATTAACTTAGGATTAACAAGCAACTGTACCTACCCGCGATCGTACGATCGCACAAACTTAGTCACTGGTGCGTTGAGGCATCTTTAGTTGTTTTATGACCATGTTCAGGCGACTAAAGTGGACCAAATCTTACTTTCAATTTAAGACGTGTTTGTACCTTGTTTACTTTAGAAAACTTCTAAATATTATACGAGATGATGGTGTAGGTATTTAAAATAATTGATGATTGAATGATGATCATGATTTAATAATGATTGTTTGATTGATTAATAAAAAATAACGTTTGATAATTATAAGACATTACAGTAAAGTGAAACAACTCTAGATAGACTATTCATAAATACAATAAAAGTATAAAAAGGTACCATATACACCACCACCACCACCACCATACCATATGGTATGTATGGTATGGTATGGTGGTATAGTACCATATTTTATTTTTCTTTGCGGACAGCCCTAGTACTCGGCTAAGCGGCGTAGGTATGTTACGGACGAGTAACGACACAAAGTAATAACAACTCTCAAGCGCGGCGATTAAGAGCAATTTAGCTTGCGCATGGGTAGGAAAAGATTTTGTAGGCTATTATAAAAGCGGCTTTCTTCAAGATCAAAGGAGTGCAACTTCTGTACGTTAGTACTATTATTTATTCTGTGACCTGGGCCTTAAATAGGTTTTTACTTAGAAAAGAGTAGTGTGGGTTTAATGGATCATTATATTTACCGTTTTTATCATGATAGTCTTACTTGAAATGTATTTTTAAAATAATGTACTTAATTAGTAAAATTATAATTACTCAAAAGTTCATAATTTAATTTGTCTTAAGTTTCCAAACATGTCCAGCTGAACCGATTATATTCCAAGCTATAACCACTTCAGCAATTGAATGACAACCACCATTATGCTTTTGCTTGTTATCTCAAATCCATAAACCTCAAAATTTCTTACGAACACATAATTTTCTTAGCACTTTGAATTTTCTTTGAAGAACAGTTCATCCTTTGGCTCCATATTACCTTCTTTATCTGCCTCATTTACTCTGAATTAGAAAACATCGCAGACAAACATTGTACCTATGCCAACTACAAACTTTGTAGTTGACATGACGTGACATTAATTTTACTGTCCGTTAACCAAAGTATCATACTCAGAAATGTCTTTGCTAATATTGCTAAAGTCTATTCAAATCTTACATTCCAGCTCATGTTATTTCTACATATGGAGCACATTCACGATATTTGTTTTTTACGTAAAGCCATTTTAGTGATGCCGTGAGTTTTATACACCTATCGGCAGTCATTCCAATTTATACTTTATAACTATGATATTACAAGAGTTACATTGCAATGACTTAGGTACTAATGGCGATAAGTAAAAAAATATATCGGGAATGTATTCCTTTTAACAAATATAAACTTCACTGTAGTGAAAATTAGGTTAATTTCAGAATAAAATTACTAGTAATATTGAAAAAGCCATAAAAATATTTGTACTTGTAGTGCAAACTGAACTTTATGACGCGTGCATATCAAAGTGGTTTTTCCGCAAACAAAATAATATTTGTTTACATGTTTGGAAACCAAATCGCGCACACAGTATAAATGGAACTGCTGCAGCATTTCACTTATTCTAACAACATACTTAATGTCATCGTCTGGCTATGCGCACACGCAACTTTTATGCAGCATGCGTCATAAGCATTGATTTGTATGGGACTGATATAGTTTAGTTATGACAGTGCGCAGCTTTTTATGAATTGTAATTGTGTGAAAGGGTTATTGTAAGCTGTTGGAATGTCCTTCTGAAGGACGCTATAGCAAGTCATACGAGTCACATCATAGACAATAAATAGTCTAGGAAGTATTTTTTTATCACTTACTTTTTTACGAATTTTCGTTAGCGAGCCGTTAAATACATTTCCATCGCAAGATTGTTGACAGTTAACGTTGAAATTAAAATTACAGTATTTTTTGCCTCTGCTGATACTGTGCTCCTGAATATAGACTGAAACATAATTTTCACGGAAATATGGTTATAAAATCTTACATTTCTGCATAATGCACCAAGAGCTACTGAAGTATAACTTCGAATTTAAAAGAGTGTTCTTAAAAAAAAATATTAGTAGACGTAACCTGTCCACTAGACAGGTAGGTATCAATAAAGTAGTGTCTATCATTCTTACATAAAGAGAAACGTTAAAATAGGTCTATTGATTCATACCGGGAGACGATGTTTCCCGTCTGTGACGCGTCCCCGTTTCCTCATACGAGTTCTGCAAAGTATTCGAAAGAATGTGACGTAATTATTAAGAGTTAAATATACTGTGAAATCATCCATTAATTGTCTGGGTTATTGTGGAAACTGACAGGAAATACAATAATATAAAGAAAGAAGAGAACAAAATAATATATTTATATACTATACTAGCTTCTGCCCGTGACTTCGTCCGCGTGAAATTTCTTGTTCACCAGTTTCACAGCCCACCCTGTTGCATCGATCACGCTATTACTTAGTTTTAGAATTTTATAGGCAATATTTTGCTACTTTGCATTACATTATTGCAACTCTAATTTTTTCGAAAATAAAGCCTATGTTACTTCCTGATAATTTCACTTTCTATTGGTGAAAAAATGGTTTAAATCGGTCCAGTAGTTTCGGAGCCTATTCGGTACAAACAAACACATAAACAAAAAACAAAAAAATCTTTCCTCTTTATAATATACCTATACCTATAGACTAGCGACCTACCCCTGCTCCACATGGTTTTTGCGACTTTCTAAAACCACAACAACAGATCAAATTAAATACACATGAACTTTCCGGAATAAATTCTCTAAATGATGGTGATAACCGCATCAAAACCCGTTGCGTAGTTTAAAAGAATAACGCGGTCACATAGTAAGAAACGAAAACCAATTGAATTTATAATATTGTATATGTATATATAGATTTTGTGAGGCACATTCATAGTTCTGGGTTAAATGGAGCCTGAATTAAATCTCAAAATCCCTGATTATTAGGACCCGTAAATAATAATAAACCAGGAATAAAATCACTTTACAACACACTTAAGCGAGCTGTAGAGTATACAGGGTGGCCGGAACATTGACGTCCAAAAATAAAATTTCGGTCCCTCGTATCGTGGGGTATTCGAATCACCCCCATGTATGTTCCGCGACTTTTCATAGTTTTCGAGTTATGAATTTTTTTCGGAATGTTTGAAAATTTTCGACCTGACCAACCTAAAAAAATTCTAAAAAAAAAAGTAGAGGGTTTTATCGAGTTTCTTTTTTTGCAACTGAATTTTCATAAGTAGTACTTTTATGCATAAAATAATCAGCTTCGTAACTGTGATGAAAGTTATGAAAATGTTGATCTAAAGTGAAAAATTTACGTTCGGTAAATTATGACTCAAATTTTCAACTTTAAATTAAAAATCTTAACAGGTGACTTCATAATTCCTAAGTAGGCTTCAAGAATGCGCCAGACTCTCAGCTTTCATAATCATAAAAAAAATGAAGTACTTAATAGGGCTACTTTGTTTAAAATCGGCCTTCAAAGACAGCGAGGTGGAAAAATTCTTAAAATTACCCATCTGAGTAATTATTTTTTTTTGGCTATTTTCTCGTTCCTAAGGTTAATTAATGATAAGAATACTGAAAACTAACCACATTATATTCAATATTCATAATTACCACACGTGGGCGAATGAAAATCCACTCGAAGTGAGAGCTTCGACATTTCAACATCGCTTCAGCGTTAACTTGTGGTCTGGTATCCTCAATGGCGAACTAATTGGTCCGTTTGAACTGCCGTCCAGACTTGATGGAGAAACATACAAAAACTTTTTGGAAAATGAACTTCCATTGTTGCTGGCAGATGTGAATCTCGAACTCAGACGAACCATGGTGTTGCAAAATGACGGCGCCCCGTGTCACTATGCAACCCAGGTCCGAAATTACTTAGATGAAACACACCCCAACAGATGGATCGGACGCAGCGGACCAATTAGGTGGCCTCCACGCTCACCTGATCTCAACCCCATCGATTTCTTTATTTGGGGCTATTACAAGGAAATAGCATACGCCCGAGACTGTTCAAGTGAACAAGAGCTGAGGCAGTTGATTGCAGAAGCTGAACGTGTTGTGAGAGAGAACAGAGACGCTTTTAGACGATTGCCAGACAATTTCTTACGTAGGTGTAGAATGTGTATTGCTGCTGGTGGTGGCCACTTTGAAAACCTTTTGTAAATGTTAAAAATAAATTAAGTACTTTTTTCACATTATCATCTGTGTTTTATTCAAAACCACTTTTTACGTAAAACTTTTCTTACCCAACTCTGAAACTATTTGTTGGTTAGTTTTCAGTATTCTTATCATTAATTAACCTTAGGAACGAGAAAATAGCCAAAAAAAAATAATTACTCAGATGGGTAATTTTAAGAATTTTTCCACCTCGCTGTCTTTGAAGGCCGATTTTAAACAAAGTAGCCCTATTAAGTACTTCATTTTTTTTATGATTATTAAAGCTGAGAGTCTGGCGCATTCTTGAAGCCTAATTAGGAATTATGAAGTCACCTGTTAAGATTTTTAATTTAAAGTTGAAAATTTGAGTCATAATTTACCGAACGTAAATTTTTCACTTTAGATCAACATTTTCATAACTTTCATCACAGTTACGAAGCTGATTATTTTATGCATAAAAGTACTACTTATGAAAATTCAGTTGCAAAAAAAGAAACTCGATAAAACCCTCTACTTTTTTTTTTAGAATTTTTTTAGGTTGGTCAGGTCGAAAATTTTCAAACATTCAGAAAAAAATTCATAACTCGAAAACTATGAAAAGTCGCGGAACATACATGGGGGTGATTCGAATACCCCACGATACGAGGGACCGAAATTTTATTTTTGGACGTCAATGTTCCGGCCACCCTGTATAATAGACGAAGCAACAGCTATTAATGTCATCCTACTGAAAATCAATCTAAACATTACACCGAGCGCGTCTATTATTGTCACTCCGTTTATCACATCGGTCGCTAGCACATTGCCCTCATTCATAATTAGGTAACGTGTTTAAGATGCGTTTCAATAGCCACGATAAGCAGCTGAGTTGATTCTGTAAAACCCAGTTTTACTTTATCAGCTGTCCCTAAACTATGCAGTTGATATATTGTCACTTAATTAGGTGCATCAAATGCGACAAGAGAACGTTAATTTCACACTTTAATTTATAAGGTTTCTCTAATTAGTGGGGAACTAATAAAGCGTGTAATTTATTTCCGTTTCTTAACTTATTTTGTAAGGCTTTTTTGGTTAGGTGGGTCTTAAAGTTGTAGTCATTTTAATTCTGTTACTCTACAAAACTTGGCTAGGTCCAATATCTCATCTCGTTACATGATTTGTTATCACAAACATGCTAAAACAATTTATTTACCTAATGCTTTTTTTATCTCAAAACTGACAGATTTACGCACAACGCGATACTTATAATTAAAGATATTCCGAAATTTAGTGACTGTTGATCGATTGTAAATTTTACTAACCCGATTATTTACACGTCAAAACCGTAGTAAAATGTGAAATCCGACACCGTTAAGATAACATATAAAAAAACAGTGGGTGCCCATAAAACTCTGATAATTTCTGTAGGAAGTAAAACACGTATTTCACAGTATAATACGACCAATTAGACGCGGTAATAAATTAAATATCCGATATATTGGTACGACGACGCAATGTAAACGGCCGGAGTAATGGCGTTTGCGCAACAAATGCATAACTAGCGAAATGTCAAAGTTTTATGATACAAAATACATAATATTGAAATACTGCCAATCGGGTCAGTTTTCAATTTAGATTGTTAATAGATAAAGGAGCACGGAACATGATAATATACATTTTTGGAAGTTCGTCTCCAGTTCCAATATTGTTGCAGTCATTCAAAATGGAAAAGTCAATGTGATTTATTTTTCCTGCGGCTACTAGTTCACGGTCTCTTTCATTTAATATGTTTCACAAGTACTAGTACTTCTCCGGTACGATTCTCTCACTTATCAAATCAGTTCATTCAACCAAATCTGTTTCTTCGTTGACCGCGGTCAACGAATATTATTAAATCTTTTCCTTCCTAATATCATTGGTCTACATCATCGTTCATTGGTATTTAGGATAATTAAATCATGAATGATGATAAATCAAGGTTCAGTAAGGTCACAAAGCCAGTCACTGGTTAATTTATTTTGGTATCGTCTGATTTGCACATTCGGCGTTTGATGTTTATTGCACTTGAATGTTCATATTTGGAATGCTCTTCAGATTGCATACTTATACATAAGTATTAATATCAATATCAAGTAGTACATCAGTGTAAATAATATTTTTATGGTGATATGGGATATTAAAGAGGTATTTCATAAAGCGCAGATAACTACAGATTCCTCAAACTATAAAGATGACCTTATTTGTGGCTAGGTTTTTCTAGAGCCTGTTTTATACGACCATCAAA
Organism: Cosmia trapezina; assembly: GCA_905163495.3. Lineage (NCBI taxonomy): Eukaryota > Metazoa > Arthropoda > Insecta > Lepidoptera > Noctuidae > Cosmia > Cosmia trapezina. Next base: position 18,048,895 of record LR991034.1, read on the forward strand.
GACTGTTGAAGCATGTACATACTGAAACATGGAATTTACGTGGTTTATTTACTAGTAGTTTATTTACCAGGCTAAAAGTAACCTATGTGATAATCCAGGGTAGAAGCTATCTAAATACCAAATTTCATCCAAAGGAGAAACCCGTTTTTGGGCCTAACCGTTACACGAATCAAATATGTACCAAAAAAACCACGTAAATTCCATGTTTCAGTATGTACATCATACTGAAACATGGAATTTACGTGGTTTATTTACTAGTATTCCTAATTCCTATTAATCCACCAAAGTCATGGTCCCTTATTTGCATTAACATTCTTGGCGAAATGGGAATGGGAAGTTCAACCTCTTAGAACGCAGTCTAAACAAATTTTGACGTTTCGGCAAAACATTGCTCTGCTGCTTAATGTGCCATGACTACGTGGTCTGATGCATATTCTCGATTAATTGGAATTACTATGTCTTTCACATATATTTTATGTCTCTGATGCGTCATGTTATAAAAGTACATCATCAAAGAATTTCTAAGTATTTGTGTGTAAAGATATTCTAAAAAGAGTCTACTAAGAATGACCTAATTTGATTAATCTACGTAGAAGTTACTGTATTGTAGAAATCGTCAGTATTCTCTTGCCCTTATCCCAATTTATTTGGGGTCGCCGCTACATTCCTTGATTGTATTGTAGAAATATTGGCAGCAAAAGTTTCTTTGGTTTTAATCAAAAGACTCTAATATTTTTCTAATATTTTCATTACATTATTACACCAACAACATACAAGTTCTAAATGACCAATGATCAAGGAAATTTAATATTCCGAATTTGCTATCTAAATGCAAACAGGAAGATACCAAAGCGAGATATTTCGGAATATTCAGGGGCCGTAGCATGCTAAGCTTGGCGTGACGTTTCACGGTAAAACGTTTACACGCGTTGTCACGCTATTAGCACAGAGCTTAAACGCTTTGACACACCTCTAAAAACTCAAGCTACATTGTAGAAGTAGAGTAAAACACTATATTAACTACTAGCGTGAACCCAGCTAGAAAATACTTATTACTGCAAATCTGTGCAATAAACTTATGGCATACTTAATTATTAATAATTTAATCATTATACTCCCGCCGTTATACAATTTTTGTCAGGGTCAGCACAATTTCCTACGACTCTTTCTTCAGCGTCGTACGAGTTTCTTTCTTCCGTTCATCTATCTTCTTATATCATCTCAGTATTAACTTCTTTCCTAGCCCTATCATCATTCATCATCCTACTTTTCTTTGGTGTAACTCTTTTTTCATAGCACGGCGCTCCTAGCACCAACTCGTGACGTAAATTTGAACCATTTTTTAATCGGAAATACAGCTACCTACCTATGTTAAGCATTTTGATTTAAATTTTTGTGACAGTCACAATAATGTATCACCCATAGATAAATGAATAAAGTCTTAAAACTAATGAAATATTACTAGCGACTCGTCCCTGCTTCGCACAGTTTTTACGGCTTAACAAAACATTTTTTTAAGCCGTGAAAACTTAACAAGAGATTTTTTTATATACCTTCCGGAATAAATGCTCTACATAATGATAAAAACCGGTCATAATCCGTTGCATGGTTTAGAAGAACAACGCGGAGACACAGACAGACGCAAAAAGCGACTTTAATTTATAAATTACTAGCTGCGCCCCGCGTAGACCAGGCTAAAAGTAACCTATGTGATAATCCAGGGTAGAAGCTATCTAAATACTTACCAAATTTCATCCAAATTTGTCCAGCCATTTGAACGTGAAGAAGTAAGAAACATACAAAAACACACACTCACAAACTTTCGTCTGTATAATATTAGTGTGGTGTATAGATACTCGTATCATGTAGATGAGCGAAACGAGTAATTTCAGTTATAAAATCGTTCACGAGGCGCACTGATACTTCTAGCACAGGTAAATTCTACGAACTATGACTAAACTTCACTAATCTAATCGATAAACTAGAATCCTCTTCAAGGTATCCAATACCGACTACCGGTAAGGTTATTAGTGGTCGAGTTAGTCACTCCCTTAGGAGCCACTGAGGCGAGTATCGATTTCGCGAAGAAGCCGCGCGGGGCCTGTTTAACCGCACCAAACTTATTTGTTTCTTGTACGAGCCATTTTTGTACTATTTTCGCTAAAATGTGGTAATGTTAGTGACTTATTTAGTGATAATATGCGACACCATAGAATCAATCTGCCTAGCCTTTTCCCCACTATGTTGGGGTCGGCTTCCAGTCTAACCGGATGCAGCTGAATACCAGTATTTTATATGAAGCGACTGCCTATCTGACCTCCACAACACAGTAACTGGGTAATACGATACCCTTTGGTAAGACTGGTTGTCAGACTTTCGGGCTTCTGACGACCCGTAACGACTGTCAAAGATCTACGAATGACAGCCGGGACCAACGGATTAACGTGCTTTCCGAGGCACGGAGGAGTCTCAGTATGTAAAGATGGTCACCCATCCACTGACCAACCCAGGCAAGGGTAGCTTAAACTGATGGATCGACCCGTGCGGCTATTATTACTTAGCCACGAGCTCCTCCATGCGGTACCATAGAATGGTCTCCTTAAAAAACTCGCTGAAAAACGAGCTAGCAGCCTGCAAATCCATGGCGTAGTATCATCATCAGCCTATTAGCAGTCCAATGCTATAGGCTCTCCAATTGCACGCCAGCCATCCGCCCTCGAAGATTGTAGCTCCACCTAAGCTAACGTATCCTACGTCAGTTTCACTTTTATACAAAGTATAAGACGTATGTTACCCGATGGGATTTCCAATCGACAACTTCTCAGGAGCTTTAGGATAAGTTTCCAAAAAACGATGATACCATTATCATTTACTCTAGGACTAACCAAAGTCAAAGTATCAACTTCCACGTTTCTTAACTTCAAAAACAAACTTCCATGCAAACTATCATCCCATGTTTAACTCCTTTAGGGGATACATTTCCAAAAATCTTCTCTTGGTGTTCACTTTTTTTTTAATTAACGAACTCTTGTCTAAAATTGAATTCTTCCAATCCTAGAGGTTAAGTCTGAGCGTTGTCTGTACATGAATGAATTTAATGTTTTTATGAATACGAAGTATTATTCCTCTAATCATGGTAGTACTTAATTTCTTATAATATTTGTCTTATTTGGGTATCTGATATATAAATAGATACACAATTTGTCAATGCATATATTTCATTATGTTACCATTCCCAGATGTATTGAGCAAGGTCATTTACACGCCATTAATTCTAAGAATCCAATTAATATCCATCCGACTCAATACGATGCTCAAGCGCAACATGATTCGAATAAATTCATGCACGCGCGAAAGTCATATCGATTACATCCCACCAGGATTGAGAGATTTTTGCACGTAATTTGATACCCACTTTAGAATAAATTGAAGGACCTCCCATATCTGCAGTCTTCAATATTTTAAAAGGAAAAGTCCAATACACTAAAAATATTAACATTACAAACTTAAAAGCGTAAAAAAATCGTAGGATACAGTGCCAACCAAACAGATTAATTGACTTAAAAAAAAAAATTGCCAACATTTTCAACTTCGTGAAATCTTAAGAATGTGAGTAAATTAAACTTAAATAAAAAAAAAAACATAGTAGGTACGTGAAAAAAAATGGAAATGGAAATTCTACCCTTTCTACTAAAATATTTAAAATAATTCCAAAGGAAAGCTCTACAAATGACAGTAACTGCCGAATTTTAAACCGGAATGGCTAAAAAGCACTACAAAAGCAGCTTTTTTTTTCGCCACCGACAAACGCCACTTTGAAAACAAAGGGAAGTAAAGCACTCCATTATTTTAGTACCTACTGGCCGCTTTGTGATACGAATAAATAGCTGTCGTGAGAAATATTGCAGGTGAAAAATAATTGGTACTAGTGGTACTCGAACAGACATTGGTGCCTATTAGTTGCCTCACTGTCTAGACTGCAGATAGTGCATGTTATATTGTGATTTTTTATTACAATCTTATGCTGCAATCGTTCAAAGATTAGGGCGAGTGTTGCGAAGAGTCTTGACTTCGATTCCCAATAGTATATCAATAGATTGGCAATAGCAGTCCAAACTGATCTATAATAATAATAAAGCTATGTCGCTAATAAGGATCGAATTCTGGGAAGTAATGACATATTTTTCTTATGTTACCTACCTATTAAACTTTAACTGAAAAATGATGACCATTGTTTTCAATACATAGCTGTATTTGACATCTCAAGGATTGCACTGCATTCAGCATTATAATATTCATCATAGTTTCGAATTTGTCTATCCCACGCCCACTTGAAAAATTCACCCTGTATAGTGTCCACAGGCTGCTGGAGTAAAACATGTAACAAAAGGATTTAAATAACAAAATATATACCGGAATATGACGGAGCCGCTTTAGAACGCACCAACTAAGCATAACTACCGCAAATATTTTTTTAAGATTGGTTGTTGGGTCTTAAAACCGGCTAAGTGCGTGCCGGACCACGCAGAATGAAGGGTTCCGTAGTTGTTATGAATTTATCCCAAGAATAAACTTAACATTGTAGTTGAAAAACATGTTCTCCCATACATTCCAACTGTAAATGTAAGTTTGTAATCACAATATTGAGAGATTTGCCATGTTATTATGATACCACAGACTTCTTATAGGTTTTCCTGTACGGGTATAGAACTATGTATTTTCTGTATTTTTTTCAAAATTTTAGGCTCAGTAGTCTCGGAGATAATGGGTCCCCACATTATCTCCGAGACTTGAATCCGAGAATTTGTTTTTTTTTAATTATTTAAGAAAATAGACGAAAATTGACCATTTTAGGCTCAGTATAAAATGGTGGATTTTCGTCTATTTTCTTAAATAATTAAAAAAAAAAAAAAATTATAAAAAATATATATTTGAGACCATCATAGCCTTTCATTTAATATATCACACGGTACAGTTTGCAAAACTTTTTTTTTAAATTTTCCGTTTTGCCCCCCTCCCCCCTTATTCAAAATTCATTATTTACTTTACTCGTCCGTGTTTTGGGCTCACAGAAGGTCATATGTGTACCAAATTTTAACTTAATCAGTCAATTAGATTCGGAGCAAATTGGCTTTGATAGACAAACAGACAGACACACGAGTGATCCTATAAGGGTTCCGTTTTTTCCTTTTGAGGTACGGAACCATATAAAGGAACACTCATAGTGTAATCCACTCTGCCAGTAACTTACAAAAATACTTACTAAAAATTGTTCATTTAAATGTTAGTAATAGATACTACACTTTACTGCAATTTCCGCCAGTAGGTAGTATATTAAAGGCATTACCCGCTGATGACTTACCCCTGGCTATGCGCAAACGCATCTAGTTAACTATCGATAAACAACCTGCGCTCTTTGCTGCATAAACTTAATGGCTTATCAATTTATGATTATAGTTATCAGCTGATAGCGGTTGGGATACAGTAGGGTTTACAGATAGGCTCTGAAACCACCACTGTTCGCCAAGCATGATTTATAGCAATGTGTTGTTCGCCAAGATCGATAGTTATGTATCATGATTTACGGAAACTGTGTGTCCTATTGTACCCAGCATGTCCAAGCAATGTGGCAGGTAACATAACATCACGCCAGTTATCTCTGAAGGGTTAAGTAGAGGTGTATAGTACCACTCCCACATTTCGCAGTAGTGTTAAATAAATGATAAATGATTTATTTCTGTAAGTACGTTTGTACAAACACTTTTACACGTCAATCATATTTTTTTTTAAACTAGATGAGGTCGACGTTTCCTATCTGACTACTCTGCGAAGAAACGCCGAAACAAACTCGAGGTCACAGTCTCTTCGGTCAGCCCCTCACATTATAAGCTTATATACCATTATGTAAAGGTTTTTCCTTATGCACACATGGGGTGCATTCGACACTTGAGGGGTTAAAGTCCAGACATAATCTTGGTCAGATCATGTGAAGACCATGTAGATTGCTGTCTGAAATGGTCTTTTGAGGAAAGAACCATACAGATTAAGTGGTCCTGTCCAGTCAGTGCACGCATTTGTCAGTAATCATGCAGCTCAACTCAAAACTTAACTTAGGCCGCATAAATTACTCAAACTGCCAAACTATGACTAAAACTGAGAAAAGGATAAAATAAAATAAATAAAAAACAATGATCCACGTTGTCTTCACATTCACAATAAGTCCCATATAGTCTCAGGCGTGCCATCAACCGGGCACAAATCCAGACTCAAGTCTGCTACTGAGAAATTCTAGATGGAAAACCCAAACAACACTTTGCCTGACCCGGGAAAAGAACCCAGGACCTCATGCTCAGCGACCTCTAGACCAGCGAGGCAGTCATGCCATGTGCCATGTCATGGTCATAAATATTTCAATTCGATTTACTTATTAGTACCAAAGAATTATAGTAGACTAGTTGTTGCCCGCGGCTTCGACCGCATGAATGTTAATACTTCTCTTTATGAATCGGATTTTGTTCACAATTTCATGAGTTTAATCTTTTTTTGCGTGGAACTCTAATTATTTTCTAAATTAAAAGTAGCCAAGTTACTCCTTAGAACATCAGCTATCTGTCAAAATCGGTCTAGCCGTTTTAGATATTAGCCGGAACAAACAGACAGACAGACAAAAAATTTAAAAATGGTTGTTTTGTGATAAATACCGTATTACTTTCATATTTAGTAAAAAGCTGTTATTTTAACATTACAAACAGATACTTCAATTTTATTTATTTGTATGGATAGATTACATAAATACGTGCTCCGCAAGTGGCAAGTCAAAACTTTGTCTTTGTCTTGTCTCTTTTTCGCTCCCGATAATTACGACATGGCGTCTTTCCATGAGTCAACGGATAGTGTGACATCGTGTTGACCTCTTTTCACTTATAATATAGGGATGGCTTGATTTTCATAAATAGAACCTTGGAGACAAAACACCAAACTCACTCAATTATCACTTTACATTCAGTAGTATATATTTGCTACATTCCAATCGTAAAAGATCGACCAGATATGATACTATTGGAATGTGGCAAATAGACCTATTCTATTATAATTATTTTAATTGTTGTTTATTGGAATTCCCAGATCTACTTACTATTTAGAGCTCATTTGAGTTTAATAGGACAACAAGTTTATTGATTGTATTGCACACTAGCTTTTGCCTGCTACCGGGAATTCCTTCCTTATTCCTTGACTACATTATAAATGGAACCTCTGTGCAAGGGTTTGGGCTGGGCGTTGATGAGTCAGTCAATCAGCCAGTCAGTCAGGACTTCTCTTTTTATTTATGCTCAATTTTTTGTATAGTGTGAAAATAATTATTATCTTGCTTGATAGGCATTTGTTTTAAGATATCATAAATGTCATGTTATAGATTTTTTGATAAGCCAATTTAATGGCACTTTAATGCAAATTAGATTATAATAATAATAATAATATATCATTTATTTCGGGTAACTAAGACCCATAACATAAATACCTTACAGACTATCATACATATTTATAATAAAACACAAAAATAAACTATTACTATTGTTATACTAACATAAATAGTGTATGAATAAATTAAAAGTGAAAAATAAGTGAGATGTTATCAATGGTAATGAACAAATAAATTAAAAATAATTAACGTTATGGAATGCTCCGTTTTTCTCGCGTTGATTTTTAAATTTTGGTTAATTTATTTCCGTTTAAAAACAATGATTGATCGGTTTCAAAGAGCGTTAAAGGTAATTATATTCTGTTCGTCTTGATGTATTGACAACTTTACTAAAGAATATTATTATAATTCATGTTATAACTGACAGATGCTTTATTATATTTTACACTTATTTCTTTATTTATTACTAGCTGTTGCCCGCGACTTCGTCCACGACTCAGGATGAAAAGTAGCCTATGTCCTAGCCCAAGTCATGGTCTACCTAAAAGCTAATTTCATCAAAATCCGTTTAGCTGTTTTGGCGTGAAAGAATAACAAACAAATTCGCATTTATAATACATATTAGTTAAGATTACATAAACCAGTCTATTTGATATATAATTGATTGAGAGATACATTACCTATACAATATAATATAATTGCGATACAAACCCATTAGGTATATTTTATATATTAAGTAGGTACCTATTCGTATATTCATTATCATATATTATCTACTATATGATAATGAATATACGAACTGTGTGTGGGATAGTAAACCGCTGCCAAATCCTTAGAGGATTATGGAAGCTTAACGTTACTTAAGTATACCTACAAACTTATAGATATACCCACACATTATATAGGCTAAGCCCTAGTAAGTAGTAACCAAGCAACTATATATTTAGTTGAAGTTTTCAGCAATATACAATCTTTTTGTTGCTGATAGCTTTTGTTAAGGCTGCTCCTTCCTAAAATACGGGGAAACTAAGTAACTTTTGTAACCATCTTTTACAGTAACTACAGCATATTTCTGATAGGAAAAAATACACAGTAATCTACAATACATAAGAAGTGATTTCATGTGTCCCGAAATCTATTTTAGTTTGTAGAACTAAGGGAAAAAAACCTAAATCCAGGTCTATTTCGGTCTATTTTTTCCAGTTGTTACCATATTACTCCTACAGTTTTTATTAAAAGTGTTCATAAATTTGTACAGTTCTTTACAAACTAATAAGAAATGATTTCTTGTCATTACTTTTTTAGTTTAATCAACAGATTTTTTATAAATCGATAATTACTTCATATTTTGCAAGCGTTGTGTCATCGCGCTTCTCTTTCTTTTCTATGCAGTCCGACAGTGACCGCGCTTTTTGCGACGGACAAGCCTTCACTGGAAAATACAAGACAAAAACGAAATCAACGTCGGTTAAAAACAAGAACTAACAATTAGGTTCAAAGACTCTCGAAGGTTCGAGAGTCTTAATATAACAAAAGATGATGTCACAGGTGAACGCACCAGGCATCCTAGAGCTGACACATGCCTACAAAAATAGTTAACGAAGAACAAACAATGCAAAAACTTTACTCTTTCACAAAATATCTATTAGCAACACGGTTCCGCAGACCCATTAATATTCAAGTACACACATACACAGACACTCCGTGTATACACACAGTTTGTTGACATAGTGACGAGCATGCGCAGAGGTGACGTTATACATAAACAATGAATTTAATTTGTCGCAGGCCGACCTATGCGGAGCCTTACTTAAGAACATGACAGGACAATTAATCTGGAAACTGAATTTGAAACTCCGTTCTAGAACCCCTTCGCTAAAAGCAATTTAACTTCAGTCCCTTTTCACACAATATATGGGTATGTAGGTTATAATGGTATTATGAATTTTGATGGCACCCTACTAGGGTCCTCTGAATATTGATACCACCAATATCGAGAGGGATGACCGATATGGGTCGTTAGGTACTCAAATAAGGGCGAGTCAGTACCCTCAGTCATCAATCATCCTCTCACAACGACTATATTTACACTCAACTTCGATTGAACCTATTTACTCAAATTTCCAACAAAATAATATGAAACAAATATTTGCCACCAACTTCGAAATTAAATTAATTCAATCCTCAATCAAAAATCTCATTAGTGACTTACCGAAAACACTCCATAGCCGGCGGAAATTGGGCCAAGTAATATTTTATAATCATCCGAGATGTGGCGTCCTTTGATCTTACAACATCTCTATGTATCTGCGTTCATTCACATAAACTGTTATCAAAAACACTTTCTCTATCGCTTCAGTTCGCGCACATCGCACTGTTGATAAAAGAAAATATAAAAACGAGCCGGCTTTTGTGAACGATTCGACTGTCAAAATCACGTGGAGAGGCAACACTCACACACGCATCACTGCGGGGCGCACGCGGAATACGCTTTTTCGCGGCGAACGCTTAGCGCATGACATTCAAGGAACATTATATTCATGTAGCGGACTAACCTCCCACACAGTTCGTGAAGAACTAAGCGCAAGCAGTCGAGGTGCACGTGGTCCGTAGCTTACGCGACGGCCGCCCTTCCAAAGCGGCGTCCACACACTACGAAAATCGACTTTCGCTCGAACGGTAGACGACACCATTTCGCCCAAAAACGGCACGAGCCGACGAGATGAGCCAGAATATGGGACGTTACACACAGAGTATTTCCGTACTATCGTTAACAGTGTGCGTACGTTGCGTACAGCGGAAGAGAAAAGTGCATTGTGTTTTTATTTTCGCAAACCCCAAATCGTGGGTATTCTTTTGTGAATAATTCGATTGGATATAAGCCGGCAGATAAATCGTTACGGTAATCCGGGGAGAAATTTGATACGGAATTTATTCCGCTAGCGGAGAGAGAGAAAAAAAGCTTCGGCCATTGTTGTTGAGGCAGATATTGAAAATGTTTCTAGTCGGCGTAACGTATAAAGATGGTTTCCTTTTGTCTTGTTTTTAAAGGATTATTCAAAACTTAGTGGGCAGTCCGTTTAATCTTCCCCTTTTGTTGGGACATGACTTGATCTTTTTAAACGATAAGTAGGTACTGTGTTTTGTTATTCGAGTTTCTTTTCGCTTTCATTCTTTTATTATAAGTGAGTACCGGCAAATAGAAAAGTTTTAAAGTAAATATTGACGTAACTCGACAAAGTGTGAATGGTTTGGAAAACATACGCATAATATTAAGCGTATGTGTGACCCGTAGGTTAGTAAGCCAAGCGGTCTTACCTGTCAATACAGGCCATTGACGATTATAAATAAATATAATGTTTGATGTTATAATCAATCTTATCTGTAGTACTTTTGGTACTTTTAACGCGTTATTTAATCAGCCCTTTGTTACTTCCGGATTTACTAGATAATAACATCGGGTTCCATGGATTGAAAGGTGTTTAAATATTAACTTGCATTTGTAGTAGGTAACACGTGACGTCACAGCTTACGGCCATAAGTTCAGCGATTATCTTCATAAAGGCTCTTACAGACAGAGGCGATATCGTATCGCGACGTGTCGCGTAGCGGTGTTGCGACGCGATAATATCGCAATATCGCTCGCGATATCGCCTCTGTCTGTAAGAGCCTTAAACCGGTAGCGATAAGATCATTTCATATGCCTATGTAGGTATGTCAAAAAGGTTGTAAATTAGTCTCTCTGAGATTTATAACTAAAATTAGCATAAACTTCTAATTAAATAAAGCATTTGACCATTTTAACGGCCTTCATATGTTGAGATAACACTTCGTTAAGATGTATATTTATCACCGAGGCAAGTGATTATTTGAACAAATACATTTTATCGGTCGTAAAATTGGTCACACATTGATAAACAAACTTTGAGCATAGCAGGTAATTTAAATAAACAACATTAAAAAAGTTTGTAGAACATCATAATTATTTGAACTAGGTACAAAGGAAAAAAAAATTTAACAAAAAGTAACGGCACATTTTGTTATATACTAAAGGAGATTGTTCTCAAATATAGGGCGCCCTGTACCAAACGAAAAGTCCGGTGTCACAACCAAACGAATGATTAAAACGAATGTATGTCCGTCATTTTTCGCGGGAATAAATAGTTTTTCTTACTTTCTTTCTTTCTTTATTTATTTATTTATTTATTAAAACTTTATGCACAAGTAAAAAAATACTGTACAAAGGCGGACTTAATGCCTGAGGCATTTTCTACCAGTCAACCTTAGGGTGATGCAGAGACAAAACCAAACCCAGTGTGTGTTTCTTTCTTTCAAACCCAGTGTATTTGGAGGAGAATTTAATGCTCTTCCTATAATGATAACTGTTTTTTACATGGATTCCCGCAGTTTGTATTTATTTTCCATTTACCTACTTAATGTTTTGAGGTTAGGTAAATTACTGATTCGAATTAGTGAAGTTAGTGAAAAATAAGGTAGTAATATTGGTCACGTTTTTTATTCTTAATTTTGTGCTAGATTTTCCTGATGGGTGAATAAACAATACATTTATAGTCAATAATAATATTCTTGTTGTCAGTTTTTTTTTACTGTAAGTAGGTACTTGCAGTAAGCTGGCTATGCCAAGAATCGATTTTGTACTGTGTTTACTTATTCCTTGATTCATAAGAACTTGAACATAACATGACATTAGGCTTATTTTACCCGAAGAGTTAGGCAGAGGTGTATTTACATATTATTATAGTACACCCATATTTTGAACTTGAAATGTTAGTAATAATAAGGTAGGATATTAAAAATGAAAAACGTATATATGGTTAATTGATTAATTATTTATTCATATTTACATAATGTATCGACCACAATTAAAAATGTACAATTGAAACTATATCCGCCCTACACAAATATTGTTATTACTAGTTAATACTTTTCATGACCAGTTACAGGGAAATGCAAACACCAATACTTTGTATTGATTGTGGTGATATTATGTTCCTATAGAAACCAGTAGGTGTCGGTGCGTCAGCCATGAATTGCGGTCGGGCGGCACTGCCGCTGCCGTCGCGTTGCCTGCAAGACTACGTTAAGAAAAAGCACTTGAGCCCCCGTTTTCGTGTTTTTAATTATATTCAAAAAGTTCATAAATGAAACCAACATTGAAAGTAACTTCATTCGTGACGGCGCCAAAGAATTACAGATAATAATATAAACCAGCCAAAAACAAATGCAATACGTCACAATAAAAAGTCACATTCTCTTTTTGAATCGGTCCTCTTTCAATTAAATGCATAAAATGTGTTCCAAAATAATAATTTAAATTATTATGACGCAACGCGTGACCTAAAAATTTTATTATTATCACACATAACATACAATAACCTAATATCACGTAGGTATTATAAAGCAAACCGGTATGGTGCTTACATAAATTATCTTCTTCATTTAAATGTTTGTTGGTGATGGTTGGTTGTTTGTTGGTGTAATTGCTATATTTTTTTACGTGGTAGCAACATTGGGAAATGTCTATTGTAATATTACGTTTGTTATAATCCATCTATGTCGTATCCGAGTGAAATACTTGTATCTATGGTCATGAATAAAAAATATTAAAAAAGTTCAATGGCAGTGACATTGACATAATTATACGTGGAAAATACATAAGAAGGTACAAAGTAAAAAAATACTTTTATTTTTGATGTCCGAAATCCGGGAGTCTTTCTAATAACAATAACGCAAATAAGATTTAAAAAATAGGAGTAATTTTATGAACTAAATTAGGTTGTGACACGCTCCCCCGCAAGTTAGTACTGCCCCGCGGCATTGTCTTTTAGCATATAATTTCATAAATTCCCTTGATTAAAACTTTATTCAGCTCTATTTTGTCCTCATCTATATCTATACTTATAATAAATCTGTAGAGAGGTCAATTCTGTACATGATACATATTTTCAAAATAACTATCAGGGGGTAATTAGTGATCGATACTGATGCCGAAAATGCAATCAGTAAAATTTTTGTCTGTCTGTCTGTCTGTCTGTCTGTCTGTATGTTCCTTATAGAAACAAAAACTACTCGACGGATTTTAACGAAACTTGGTATAATTATTCTTCATACTCCTGGGGAGGTTATAGTATACTTTTCATCACGCTACAATCAATAGAAGCAGAGCAGTGAAGGGAAATGTTGGGAAAACGGGAGAAGTTGCTCCATTTTTTAAGATTCCGTCGCGTGTGCAGCCTTAATGGTTAAAGCTACATAGAAATCATTTATGACGGAAACGTTCTACATAAAATTATCTAAAAAATATCCCACAACAGCATATGTCTATCTTTTATGGTTGTCTATAAGGGTTCCGTTTTTTCCTTTTGAGGTACGGAACCCTAAAAACATCATCATTCTCCTACCCTTGTCCCAATCTATTTGGGGTCGGCGCAACATGTCTTTTTCTTGCTACATGTCTTGCTACATGGCTGCATGTCTTTGGCTTGTTATAATGCAACTATTTTTTAATATTTGCATTATAATATATATTTAAGTATTCATAAGTGGTTTATAAATAAAAACGCTCCTTCTAATTTTTATTTTCAATTTTTTTTTCTTTTTTGTCTACCGAGATGACGTCCAATAGAGAAGTATGGACGAAAAAGACATGTTGCGCCGACCCCAAATAGATTGGGCACGAGAATGATGATGTGTTTTTGAAGAGGAGCCGTGGTAGCCCCGTGGTAACGGACGCGACTTACGAGTTGTATGTAGATCGTAGGTTCGAACCCTGACAGGCGCTTTACTTTGTGTAAATTATTTCATCACCACTGCTCTCAAAACGGTGAAGGAAAGTTTTGTGAGGAAACCGGCATGTCCTAGAACCAAAAATTCGAAGACATCTACCAACTGTCACTGGGCCTTCGTGGTGGATTACAGCCATAGAAATACTTTCATAGATCTATGATTACAGCCCACTCCCTCTCACAGAGAGGAGGCCCGTGTCCCAGCAGTGGGAACGTTTAGGCTATGCTATTTTTAAAATAATCAACAGTTCCCGCTGACTTTAGATCCACGTTGCTACTCTGTATTTACTTTGAAAATTACTTACAACATAATTTCCCTCACAACTCGTTCTTGTGACAGTTTCCTTACAGTTCCTATATTTATCGACATTTTCTAATTCCGCTGTAAACGTTAAAATTAGATCACTTTCAGTTAATTACTTAAATGTCGCACAGCTACTTTATTTTGGTTTATCGGTTGCATAATTTTATTCAAGATGGCGGTTTATAATATTTATTATTTTTGTTAGGGTTCCGTACCAAAATGGTAAAAAAGGAACCCTTATGATGGGACTCAGTCTGTCTGTCTGTCTGACCGTCTGTCTGTCTGTCTGTCTGTCTGTCTGTCACAGCTGGATATCTCAAGAACTACTAATGCTATCAACTTGAAATTTAGAACAATTTTAGATGACGTTTACCCAACTATTTTGCAAATAAGAAAGAAATTAAAATATTTATTATTTTTTTGCAACAGGGACTGAAAGGGGGTCTTAAAAAATCAAAGTGGGGCTACTAGGGCAGAGCGCTGTCTGCACATTCTCAAACATTTTTTTTTTTTTAGGTTGCATAGTTTTCAACTTCTGATGAAAAATGTAAAAAATAATACCGTTCCCCCCCCCCCCCCCCCTTATCTCCGAAGTTTGCAAAGAGAAAAATCTGAAATTATTCTATGTGATAGAAGTTTATGTAAATATTACAGGAAAAATAAAACGATGTCTCTAAATACCACACTTTTTCAGTAGCACACTTTTTCAGAAATCGGAACGGAAGCCTCGGTGTGCGAGTCCGACTCGTTCTTTACCGGTTTTTTTTATTAAAATTATGGATATTGGGTTTGATAATAGAGTTTGTTTTTGACATACATGTCATCAAACCCGTCAGGCCTAACCTTATTCCAACTATGTTGAGGTCGGCTTCCAGTCCAACCCGATGCAGATAAAGAGGTACTTGTATTTTACCTGGAGCGACAGCCTGACTTCCAGAAACGCAGTTACTGGGTAATACGATACCCATTGGTAAGACTCGTTGACAGACCCGTAACGACTGTCAAATATCCACGATTGGCAGCCGGTCGGGACCAACGGTTTAATGTGCTTTTTGAGGCACGGAGGGATCTTGGCATATAAAGATGGTCATGGTGGATCATGGCAAGCGTAGCTTAACCTGACCGATCGACCCGTGGGGCTGTTATTACTTAGCTACAGGTATTCAATTAATTTTTATTTCGGGAATAAGTTGAGAAATGACAATAACTGTTTAATAGAAACAGTTTGTTTGTTTTTGTTTGTTTGTTTGATCATTAGTATAAAATCATTCTCTAAACACAAATGTGTGTTTAAAAAAAAAAAAAAAAAACATTTATTTTGACCAAACACAAATATAAGTTTATAAAACCTACCAAACTGCAAGACCGTTTGTCGGCTCCTTTTACAAATAAAGAAAAAAAAATTAAAAGAAAAGAAAGAAAAGAAAGAAAAGAAAGAAAAAAGAAAAAAAGAAATGGGTCGGCATCATTAATTTAAAATATTCTCTAAACCAATAACAATGCTGCATAGAAATAAGTACGGTGGTCTTACTTATTAGGTACCTACTTCGTACCTGCTACTTTACTCTTTCACACAAATATCGAATAAATAAAAGGTGCTCAATAGGGATGATGACTAAATTTTTTTTTGTTGGTCATGTAAAATATTAAAAAATATTGGCCACGTATTTTTTTCTTTTTTACGTAATCAAAAGATTACGGCGATAAAATGAGCGGCAAATGAAAAAAAAATGAATGAATGAATGGCGGAGTTAAAATGTGGCATGACGTCACTTCTTGCTAGATTTTATACGTAGTTTGTTATATTTGTGACGTAGCGAGCCCCCACTCTCCAACTTTAATGCGTTTTATCTAAGTATTTTTTTATTAATGATAAACCAAAAAATACGTGTTTAATATTTTTTTATTATCTGACTGACGGAATAAATAGAAAGTATTTTTTTTTACTCAGGCATCATCCATATTATTAACAACTAGCTTCTGCCCGCGACTTCGTTCACGTGAAATTTCTTGTTCACCAGTTTCACGGCCCACCCCGTCGCATCGCCCACGCTATTACTTAGTTTTAGAATTTTATAGGCAAAATTTTGCTACTTTGCATTACATTATTGCAATTTTCTTAAGGATCTCTAATTTTTTCGAAAATAAATTATAGCCTATGTTACTTCCTGATAATTTCACTTTCTATTGGTGAAAAAATGATTAAAATGGGTCCAGTAGTTTCGGAGCCTATTCGGTACAAACGAACAAACAAACAAATCTTTCCTCTTTATAATATTAGTATAGATTAGTATAGTATATTAGTATTAGTTTAGTAGTATTAGTATTAGTATAGTATATTAGTATTAGTATAGAAGTATAGATAACTAAATAACGAGGATAGTGGCCACTACATACACAAAATAAGTACATAATACAGTGGCACGATGAATCATTCTGGATATTTAATTAACGCTCTCTTGAGTTGTAGTTCAACACTGATAATAAAATGATAAATATGAAACGGAATTTATTGATTTTCTGAGAAATTATACAATAACAAGGATATAAAAAGACAGTTATTTAGTTGTAATTGAACACTAAATAAAAAATATATCATATAAGTTTATGACCTGAATTAGGAGTTACTCTGGAATAACCAATGATATCCATAACGACAAATACATACCTAATAATGATAAGATTTGATTTCATTATGGAATTTTCCTATCACGTAAAAATGAAAGTAAGGAGAAAATTCTTAAAAACTGTTAGGTATAATAATCCCAGCCTAATCGAGAAATTAAATCGAATATCTCAGACGCATTTTCCACAACAGTACATTTAACCACTGACCACCACAATGGACTATAAAGCGATCACGATACCGAATACAATTTAAATCGGCAAAACATGGCGCTAATTAGTAATCCAGCTAAAACACACAAAATTATTGTGAACCAATTAATGTTTGGAGTTCAATTAACCGTTAAATAGGTAGCCGCAACAGAGAGCTCGGACCCAATACCCAACACCGGGTCACTCTATGAAATAGAATGGTAACTCTAATTTCCGAAATTTGGATCTAAAATTGCTTTCTGACCACTGACTGACCACGGGCAGCAGTATTCTGGTAAACAGGATATATTTTAGTGCATTCATTATTAGGTTAAAAGTTTAATAAGCTATGTGTTTTGGCTCTGGATAAGCCGTTTTTGTGGATCATAATCAGTGATCGGAGTAGGTAGATTGAACTGGGGTCATTGATCCGAAACGTATATATTAATATGGACATTCCTCCGGAATTGGTGGATTATTAAAAAAAAACCGGAACTTATGTAGGAATTGTATTCTGCCAGAGTCATTTGATGATTTGCCATCCTCAAAAAAAAGGTAGGAATTTGTAATAAAATGAGCAATGTTATTATTTAGTATTCTTCATATTAATACCTAAATACCTTGTAAATTACCATGACCACTATGAAAATATTTAAATTTCAGTGCAACAATTTATATCTATCTATAAAAGATCTAGCCATAAAAGGGTAAAAATAAAAAAATAAATATTAAAGCTTCGATCGGAATTCGATTATTTTTATTATTCAACAGATAAATAATGAATTAATTTAGTTTTGATACCTTCCTTTAAATTTTGAATTGAGTAGTAATACTATCACTACCAATATTAACAATATTTAATTGAATCCGGAAATACCGGAATTACTTTCCGGAAAAATGGCTTATCCATGTTATTCTTTCTGTGTGCATTTACGATACAAGTACCAAAAATCAATCTACCTACTCCGATCACTGATCATAATTGTATGACTAGACATCTATATCTTATCTTACATATAATAAAACAGTAACTAAGTCAAAACTACCCATAGAATACTTAAAAAAAAAAATTATCGAGCCTGATGCCGAAAATATAGTTTTTCGAATTTTTATGTCTTGTCATAACTATATTGACTGGCGAAAACGGCCGAACGGATTTGGATGAAATTTGGCATACAGGTAGTTTATAAACAGGATTAACACAAAGGGTAGTTTTAATCTCGGTAATACGTTCTCGTGGGATATTTTCCGACGTCCACGCGGGTGAAACCGCAGGCAAAAGCTAGTGGTAAATATTATTCAAAATCAATCTACCTAGCCTTTTCTCAACTATATTGGGGTCTGCTTCCAGTGTAAGCGGATGCAGCTGACCTACCAGTATTTTGCATGGAGCGACTGCCTATCTGACCTCCATAATCAAGTTACTGACTTACTACCCCAGTAAGACTGTTTGTCATCTGACCTCTAAAACCCAGTACCTAACTGTTAAAGTACCCAGTAGTAACTATTATTATTGTGGCATATGGTAAAAGTAATATAAGAGGTCAAATGCCTCTGAAAATTATGTAATGGTCAATCCTCTTTTGCTACAAAGATTAAAGGGCTACAGATGTAAGCGCCGACGCCAAATTCCACTTCAAAACGGTTCTCACAATGGCTTTAATTTGCGGCAGCCTAATCTAAAAAAATGTTGTTTCATAAATAGGACAACACTCTTAATAAGGAACGGAAAGAGAATCATGGGAAATATTTATTTTATTAAAAGTATTTGTTTTGAAAGAACCAAACGCTAAAATCTCATAAAATCCTAACTACTTATGTAATACTAGCTTCTGCCCGCGACTTCGTCCGCGTGAAATTTCTTTTTTGCTCGACCCACCCCGTCGCATCGCATTGCCTACCCGCGCTATTACTTCGTTTTCACTTAGCGTTCTTTCAGACTTTTTTTCTTTTTGCTCGGCACCTAAGGGTCCTAGAGTGATGTTAAATATGCCTTCTATAAGATTTGGGCTATCATTAATGCAAAAAGATTTTTTAAAGTCCGACTGGTAGGGTAGTTCCAGAGATTAGGTCGTTCCTTCACCATATCCCCTTCCGCTACCTCTCCCTCCCCCTCTCACTCACTCTCACACCCCCTTCACCACTTCCCCTTCCCTCTCTCTCCCTCACCACGCCGTCCCCTCCCTCTCCCCCTATCCTCCACCTCCGGCTCACCAACCCCTACCCTCCCCGTCAGCCTTCACCACGTCTTCCTCCTCTCCTCACCAAGTCCTGCCCCTTTCTCCTTGCGTCCATCATCCTCCCCCTCACCATCCTCACCACTCCTCCCCTTCCCTCTCCCCCTCTAACCCTCCCGCCGGGGTAGTTTTAAAAAACTAATAATGACAACTGATAACTTAGGCAAATATTTGTGCCAAGTTTCAAGTCAATTAAAACCAAATGAATAACATTTTTCATGTAAATTGTATCCCTGTTTTCACACCCACAGGGGTGGAATTAAAAAAAATGGTTTGAGATATTTCCACAACTTGACTGAAAGATTATTTACACCAATTTTTGAGTTAATCAAGCCACGCAGTAAAATCCTCCCCTGTGAAATTGACTACCCCTTTTCACCCCGTTAGAGGTAGATTTTCGAAAAACCCTGATACACATTATTCTTTATTTTTGGTTTTTAGTATAAATACTGAGTTTTGAATTAATCGGATTGCGCGTTAAAATTTTTCCATACAAACTTTGAGACCCCCCAATTCCCCTTTAGGGGGTAGTTTAGAAAAACAAAAAATCACAAAAATCATAATTTACTTAGATAAATATTCGTGCCAAGTTTCAAGTTTCAAGGAATAAGATTTTTCATACAAACAATATCCCCCTTTTTACCCCCTTGAAGGTCGAATTTCCAAAAACCCTTTCTTAGCGGATGCCTAGGTCATAATAGCTACCTGTGTTCCAAATTTCAGCCCAATCCGTTCAGTGGTTTCAGCTGTGTGTTGATAGATCAGTCAGTCAGTCAGTCAGTCAGTCAGTAACGCTTTCCTTTTATAGATATAGATTATAAATCCGAAAGTGAGTGTTTGTTTGTTTATTTATTTGTTTGTTTGTTACGTTTTTACGCTAAAACTACAGAACGGATTGGTATGAAATTTAGCACATGGGACTCCGAACATCATGGGAACCGGTCAAGAGCGAATCGGACTCGCGCACCGAGGGTTCCGTTCCGATTTCTGAAAAAGTGTGCTATTTAGATACATCGTTTTATTTTTCCTGTAATTTTTACATAAGCTTCTATCACATAGAATAATTTCACATTTTTCTCTTTGCAAACTTCGGAGATAAGGGGGGGGAACGGTATTTTTTTAAATATTTTTCATCAAAAGTCGAAAACTGTACGGTCTAAAAAAAAATAAAAAAATGTTTGAGAATGTGCAAACAGCGCTCTTTCATATAATACCCCACATGCCCTAATAGCCCCACTTTGAATTTTTAAGACCCCCTTTCAGTCGCTGTTGCGAAAAAAATACATACATTTTTATTTCTTTCTTATTTGCAAAATAATATGGTAAACGTCATCTAAAACTGTTCCAAATTTCAAGTTGGTAGCATTAGTAGTTCTTGAGATATCCAGCTGTGACAGACAGACAGACAGACAGAGTCACACCATAAGGGTTCCTTTTTTACCATTTTGGTACGGAACCCTAAAAACCACACAGTTAAACTGGAGGCATTTATTTTGAACCAAGCAAACGAGTTTAATATTAATGTCTACAGACTTAAACAGATGATAGAGATGAAAGCCCATACATCTTTCAGCTCAACATATAATTTGCAAAGCCCTAGGCAGCAACTGCATTCCACTACCAACATTGAAGAAAAAATTGCTTTACCTACATCAAGTTGGCACAACTGTAAATGCTAGGAGCAATGAAGCTGTGAAATCAGGGATGGAAACTATAAGTCAATTGTAGTGTAATTATAGGAAACCAAACTGTTGAAGACGTCATGATGTTGGGGAGATGTAGTTAGTAGTTGTAGAAGTAGTTAGTAGTAGTAGTTAGGTAGTTCAGTAGCGTTGAATGCTGAGAAACTATATACTTGGGAAGGATGTCAACTGTCTTTAGGCTATTCATTTTGGAGAGCTTCGTATGTGTAGTTGTTGTTGTCAATCATTAGAAAGATTTTGGTATAATTTCTGACAATGACAGATATAAATTTTTAAAGAAATTTTTGTCATATTATTATGCGGATAGTATAAAAAAGACTGGTATTGAGCTGCTTCCAGTTTGACTGGAAGCCGACCTCAAGATAGTTGGGAAAAGGCTAGGCAGATGAATATGTAGATTATAGGGTGACTGGTAATTAGTGACCGATACATAAAGAAATGACTCACTACTCCAGTTATCAAACAACTTTTAATAAGGTACAAAACCTGAAATTGTGAAAAAAAAATCAGGTGTTCCCTACATTTATGTTCGAAAACTCGTCAAAATGTAGCGAATAGCCGATTTTTTAAACAAGTTGTTTGTTATCATGAGTACAATCATATACATGTTTAAGTATCGGTCACTAATTACCCGTCTCCCTATATAAATCAGTTCTAATTTTTTGCAGGTTGTAAAATCAATTATATTGAACAACAATCCATTTTATTACACGAAGTAGTCACTGAAATAATTGTATTATACCAAAACATGGCACCATCTGTAATTAAACTGAATAAAAGCATCATCAAATGCCGTACATCAATGTAATTTATATTAATTACAACATACTTTCTGACCTTTTTGTCTCCTTGTGTGCGCTGGACTGCATCCAATGAATTAGTTTTTACATCAATTAAAGACTGAGTAAGGCCAAGCCCATTTTTTATTGACAATCCAATATCCTTACTAGTACTTGAATTTTCTTTGTCTGACGAAGCATCGTAAGTCGTCTAATCAACCCGTGTCGTGGGAATCAGATAAATAGGTTGAAATCGTTTTATATCGCTCTAGTTCTGGGTCTTTATTAATGTACTACAGCTGTGTTGTCTCCATTGGGTCTGTTGACTTCAAACAGAAGCCGTGACGTCATTAATAACTGTCATAATTAGTACTGATTTGTTAAGGAGATGGCGATCAAGATGTTGATAATGATGCGTTAATAGATGAAAAAGAAAAAGGTGAAGAGAAAAAGATTGGGCAAATACTCTCTTGTCTCTCGTGGACACTTAATTTTTATTTTACAAAATCATAAATCATGTGTACCTCCACATGATTTTGTAAAATAAAAATTAAGTCTCCACGAGAGACAAGAGAGTATTTGCCCAATCTTTTTCTCTTCACCTTTTTCTTTTTTATCTATCTATCAGTATTAATAGACTATTTACTATTGACCTTTATTTATATTCCTTTTTAAAATATTTTTTCCTTTGATCATAGTCTTAAAACCAATCTCTTGTATCTTCTCTTAGTAAAGACTAAAAATAGTTAGCTCCAAATTCAAACATCCAAACTCAGTAAAAATACATTTTTATTTTCATTCCACTTTCACAAAATGAGAAGTGACACATTATCAAAGAACCTATTAACCCAAACGTTCACGACTCTTCCATGGACAGTGTCACAAAAATCCTCCTGTGTGAATAACTGTTTAATTTAACTTGGATCAAAAGGCAATTTAATTTTTATCGAGTAGGTAACTAAAGTTCAGTATATCATTTTGAAAACTGATCTTTCAAATTATATTTTGTGCAATTAATAATGGTAAATAATTAAACATAATTACTGTGAATGTTATGTTAATTAATTGTAAATGAATTATTATGTAAACGAAAAGTTATTGTAAGTAATGTTAATCGTGTATTGTTATTAATTATCTTCTATATATATAAAATTCAAAGTCCTGACTGACTGATTGACTGACTGATATATCAACGCACAGCCCAAACCGCTGAACCTAGAAACTTGAAATTTTGCACATAGGTACCTTATACAGTGTAGGCATCCACTAAGGAAGGATTTTTGGAAACTCTATTCCTAAGGGGGACAAATTGGGGATGAAAGTTTGTATGAAAAATCTTATTCCTTGAGTTAATAGACTTGAAACTTGGCATGAATATTTATCTAAGAAAATTATAAAGTTTGTAATTTTTAGTTTTCCTAAACTAGGTACCCCCTCGGGAGGGATTGGGGGTTGTCAAAGTTTGTATGGAGGAATTTTAGTGCGCGTTCCGATTAACTCGAAACTCAGTATTTATACTTAAGATCAAAAATAAAGAATAATGTGTATCAGGGTTTTTCGAAAATCTACCCCTAAAGGGTTGAAAAGGGATAGTAAATTGTACTGGGCAGGTTTTACTGCGGGGCTTGATTAACTCGAAAATTGGTGTAAATAATCTTTCAGTCAAGTTACGGAAATATCCCGAACGATTTTTTGAAATTCCATCCCTGTGGGGAGTGAAAACAGGGAATATAGTTTATATGAAAGATCTTATTCATTTGGTTAATTAACTTGAAACTTGGCACAAATACTTGCCTAAGCAAGTAATAAAGTTTGTCAGTAATAGTTTTTCCCCAAGAGGGAAGGGTAGAGGGGAGGGGGAAGAGGAGGGGTGGTTAGGAGAGAAAGCGGGAAGGGGAGGGTGTGGTGAGAGGTAGAGGGAGGGGACGGGTGGTGAGGAGGGAGAGGGGGTGGATGATGGAGGGAGGGTGGAGAGGGATATGAGGGTGCAGTGAGGGGGAGGGTGCAGTGAGGGGGAGGGTGTGGAGAAGGAAAGAGGGGGAGGGAGGAGTTAGTGAGGGTGGAGGGGGATTGGAAAGCGGTGAAAGTGTGTGAGAGGGGGTTAGAGGGGGAGGAGGAGGAGGTTAGCGGGGAAGTGAGGTAGGGCATAAAAACAGTAGTAATCTCCAGTCGTGCGTCGGTGCTGACACACACTTTTTTTGTTTGTTTGAACGCGTTAATCTCTGGAACTACCAGTCCCAGTCCAGTCCAGCTTAATAATTATTTTTGCGGAAGGCTATAGGCGCGTGGGTGGATAAAAAGAAAAGTCCTGACTGATTGAATGACTCATCAACGCCCAGCCTAAACCCTTGGACTTATAAAACTGACATTTTGAACAGAGGTTCCATAAGGTAGACAAGAAATAAGGAAGGATTTTTGTTCCCGTATGGGATATTTTCCGATATCCACGCGGGCGAAGCCGCGGGCAAAAGCTAGTTACATATAGGATTCCTAGAGTTACGTACATGTAACTTTTTATGCGAATGTACCTAATTATTCAGTTTTCATGTCAATGTATAATTTTATATTACATTAAGTTTCTACGATTTTGATTTTTACCTTTAAGTACATAATAGTCATGTAGCAAATAATAATTTTTGCTGTGCCCTGACTACAACGGCTCCTATATAAGTCTTATATTAACATCTTAGTTTACCTTGTGGAACGCAAATAAAGAATATGAATATGAGTATCAAATGTCTGATTTGCTCGTAGAATAAGTCATAAAATTATCAATAGTTTTATCAAAATATTGTTCCATTCTAAGCTTATATATTTACATATTATATACAAGTATATAATAAAAAAATAAAAAGGGGAAGAGCTCATAGGTCATCAAAAAATTCGTCCACATCGCTGTCAATGGGAAATGTGCCCAAAAGACTGGCGGCATTGCCACGTTGGATGGCAATAGAATAGAATAGAATAGAATAAGACATTTATTTCAGACATAAGTAGTCCATAAATTGTTAGTAACACAAAAAACCTTAATGCTATTGTTAGTACATACAAAACAAAGCCACAGAAATAAATAAAAATCACAAAGTGGCACCGCACAGGAGTACCAGTTTATGGCAAGCCCTGGACGCGACCACCCACAGTGTGCAGTCGCATCCAGTGCCTCCACATCGGCGAGTCCCAGCGGCCCACGAACACGCTCAGAAGGCTGTTCGAGCTGGCCCGCATGCGCTTCATAAGAAACGCACAACGCTTCCGCATGATGGCATGAAAACCATCCACGCTCTTCACCGCAAACATTGCTGAAGCGCTGCAGTGGCGCGGCAGCCCGAACAGTATCCTGAACGCGTTGTTATACTGTACAAAAACTGTAACTGTGCAATGCTAATTCTTTTGGGCTAAAAATAGGCCAGCTCTTTGGTCCCGTGTAGAGTCGACCAACCGCTTGGCGAGTTCCCGAAAATTCGATGAGCACTCGGACCCCAAGGCCCTAGTGTTTCAACCCCAAACGGCTCAAACATATAGCTCCCAATAAGGTAGGGTATTATATTTGCGCCGTTTAAGGTGTTCTGCTCCTGCAGCAGCCGCCCCAGCACAGCCCGCCGTGCTAGGAAGATGGGATGGCGCGAGGGTGTCGACACAGGTTGCATCTCTTGCCATCGTCGCGTGACAAGCCATTGAGTTCTATTGTTTAACCTGCCTGTTTAATGTTTTTTCTCGTTGGTCCAGAGGTCGTAAGTGCTAGTGCTGAACATGAGGTCCTGGGTTAAATTCTCAGGTCGGATAAAGTGTTATTGGGTTTTTTTTAAGCATTTCTCAGTACTATGAGTCTGGATTTGTGTCCGTTTGATGACAATACGCTCCTACATGGGAACCCTATTACATGGGACTTAAACGTATACAACATTAGTTTTTTTTACCCTAAACCCGAAAAGGGGTCATTGTACTCATCATTTTGAACAATTTTTTCTATGGAACCAACATTGAAATCGCGAAAAAAAATCAGCTGTTCCATACATTTGTGTTCAATTAAATCGACAAAATGTATGGAACAGCTGATTTTTTTTTCCCATCCCAATGAAATGAACATAGAAAGATTCCATGTCCCATAGAAAAAGTTGTTCAAAATGATGAGTACAATGAAACCTTTTCGGGTTTAGTATAAACAAAAACTAATATTGCATATATTTATTACATGTTCTGTTATGTTTATGATTTTAATTTTCAATAGATTGATCATCTTCTGCTTCTGATTGCTTTCTTAATATTATTGTGATGATAAATTAATTAAAACCTACGCTATTACTTCTTTTTCCAAAATTACTCTGCATGCAATATACAACGTGTCGCTTCCTCGTCAAATTTCAGTGTGTGATAGAGAACATCAAACCGAACAACTTTCTACATGGGACCAACATCATCGCGAAAAATTTTCACCTGTCCTGTGGCGGCATCTACATCGCCACATATGAACTACGCATCAATGACATGACGTCACGCAAACCTGCATCGCGCAATTAGAGTTTACCACGCGATTAGCATATATACAACGTCCCGACATCAACCGTCGGGCAGTAGCCCACCAGACACAACACCCGTCTGGTCGGAGGATGCTCCCTTTTCTATGGAGGATGAGTGAACTTTACACCCTGTTCCTCATGCCTCCAAACTGGTGACCCCGAGCATGAACGTCAGCGCAGCCTTCGTGCAACTACATCAGCGTGACGTCATCAGCATCACTTCCTCAAGCTTAGAAAACTTCAATACCTACCTACTCGACGCAAATGTATGGGACGGCTGATTATTTTTTCGCGATTACGATGGGGATTGGTGCCATGAAAAAAGTTGTTCGGTTTGATAGTCTATACCACAACCTTAAATTTGACGAGGATATAAAACAACACGTTGTATTAACACCGCTATTTATATTAAAAAAAAATATCACACAAAAAAAATATTTTGCTCATCCATATACCCGGAAAATAGAGCCTCCAATCGGCTCACGTAAATTTGTCACATGAAAGGACGTTTAATTTGCTGTTTCACTAGTTGCTAATTACAACTTTGATTGCCGTGGTCATACTGAAACGAGTCACGGTGTCACG
Source organism: Cosmia trapezina (assembly GCA_905163495.3). NCBI lineage: Eukaryota > Metazoa > Arthropoda > Insecta > Lepidoptera > Noctuidae > Cosmia > Cosmia trapezina. The sequence goes on from LR991034.1 coordinate 18,076,063, forward strand.
GACAGTTTCGGCCGTTCAGTACATCGATTGATGCGTCTTTTGTGGACGAAATTTTGATTAGCTTTCCTATATCAACGTCTGTTTCAGGGGTAGTCATTAGGCTCGCCTGTGTTTTGGTGTTGGGGTGTTTTGGTAAATGTTTGGTGATGAGTAATGGAATTATTAACTAGCTGTGCGAAGCTTCTGTTTGCGTGGGAGTCGGAAAACGTAAGATCCTCAAGGGATAAGCATTCATTTTTGTAAAGGCTAAACGTAACTTAATAACATATTTTATCTACTCCATAAGTATCGTAAAATTTGAATTATAAACTACAAAATGAGTTTATATTGACATACTTTAAACACAATGCCGGAACTTAAAAATATAATTATATTATAACACTTTTTCTCTGACAAAATAATGTTAAAAACATTTTTTTTTAGGGCAAATCCAAGAAGTTAATATACCAAGGAGTTTCTATCAATATTTTTTTTTCTAATGGAATACACATGCTGGGTGTGCCATTTTTATATTACAAAAAAGTTTTAATTCCGATTTTTACTTGTCTGCTGCGGCAGCGTCCGCTTTAGCGCATGCGCAGTGATGTCCTGGTTTTGGCGCCATTCATACGTTTGATTATACTGAATTTCGTGGGAAAATTTGTATTTAGGTTCAATCCCAATATATGAGAGTAGATAAAGTAGGTAGTGTATGAAACTGCACATAACTAGGTTTTAAAACTCCTCGCTTACGGCTTGGTTTTTAAACACTCGTAATTTAATACGCCTCATTATGCAACAGTTTCATAAACTAGGTACTATTATAATAGATGCAACGGGTTTATGAAATATAGAGTTTAAATGTAGCCGTTAATTCAGTAGGTGTAAGGTTTAGAAGGTCGATGAATTAAACCATGTCACGACAAAAACTTAAGACTTGACAAAGCTGTAATGTATGTGACGGTAAGGATACTGCTTTTACTACCACAACTAACTAAAACAAATACTTAAAGCAAAGCAGATACAAATACTAATAATTCAGAAAATAAAATAAACAAAACAGCATCGGCATTTAATTTAAAAACAAGTTGGCGGTAGAAACAGCAAACGGAAGGAATGATTAATTTAAAGCAATTAATAAAAGCGTAATAACGATCTCTTATAGAAATTAAGAAACACTTTCCTAGTAAATAAACGATAAGGATCAAGTTTCAAAGATCTCAGATATAGATATCTTGAGTTCTCGACTCAGAGTTACAGAGTCGACGGCAAGTAATGCTCGGGATACACGAGGCTAGTTTTTCAAGCTAGGATAGTAAGCTAGCAAGCTAGTAACTCTGGCTTCGTGTATACAGAACTAGCTTTATTTCTAGGCTAGTAAGCTGTGAGAAAGCACGTAAGCTAGCGTATCAAGCCAGAATAGTTTAATAGGATGGGGTTCTATTTTAAAATTTAAAATTATTAAAATTTACTAGCATCATGTTAACAGCACTAGCTTATGTGCCAAGCCAGGATAGAATACAGGTTCTAGCTTGCTCTCCCAGCTTTGAAAAACTAGCTTCGTGTATCCCGGGCATTAATGAGTATTTCTAGCAAATACGCTGTCCTCTTTGGTTTGTGATAAATTCAATGGAATTCCGTTTATAAATAAATCCTGCGATCCCCAGATAGGTAGTTAGAGGTAAGTTCAGTCTTTTGTTTTTACAATGCTTATTGAAAAGGAGAAGGCGTGAATTCTCTGTAATAGTGGAATATGAATTAAGAGTTGTGCTGTGTGATTCTGTAAGACCTCAATCTAAACTTCGAATCTGAATCCGCTGTGAGTTTCTTGATTGGCATTCTAAATAAGTGAAGTGAATAGCGATGCGAGGTGCGAGTTGTTGTTTGAATTTTACAGAATCGACGTGCTGGGTGGCCTTTGCAATTTCTTTCAATATGGCTTTCGAAAACACCTTTTTTTTAAAAAAGATTTCATGTTAAATTAACAACCGTAGCAGTTTATAAATAAAAACTAGAGGACTTATCATCATCTGTCTAGCCTTTTCCCGAATATGTTGGGGTTGGCTTTCAGTCTAACTGAATGCAGCTGAATACCAGTATTTTACACCGAGCGATTGCCAAGGCGGGGGAAAGGGGGGGGGGGGTGTTGGGGGGGGGGTAATACCCCAGTAAGACTTTGTACACTGCATCGGGAACGGGACGACAACGAGAAACGAGATTATTCGGCCTTAATAAATGTGTTGTCGCTACTTCGGCGCAGTCATCTGTTTTTTCTTTGACGTCCCGTTCCCGGTACGGTGGACAATTTAGTGTAAGGCCCGGTTCCACCAAAGCGGAGGGGAGATGAGACGAGAGGACATGTGTTTGAATAAAGCAATCCGAAACCAAGAAGGAGAAGAGATGTGGAAATAACTCGTATTGGTTTATTCAAACACATCTCCTATCGTCTCCTCTCCTATCTGCTTTGGTGGAAACCGGGCCCAAGACTGGTTACCCGGACTACCCGTACTGACTTTCAAAAATATACAAGTGATAGGCCATCAGTTTACCGTGCATTCCGAGCCACGGCTGGGACTTCAAATAAAGGACTTAATAACACATTAAAAAGAGAACTAGCCTAATCTTTTACTTTCAGTCGTAAATAACTTTTATGCAAAGCCATTGATGGCTTCAAATAATCCAATATTATTTAGTACGCTCCCATTCAACCGAAATATTATGTAGCAATCAATGTAAACGATTTTTATGATCAAATATCGATGTGCGGAAGCGATTAATCGCTACAAATGGTATCTGTAGATGCAATTACATTTTATTGATTCGTCAATCTGGCGCATTGCCATACTCTGTAGCTTTCGCTATGTTTATGGGCCGAATTTCGGACGGCTTAAAATAAGTGCATTTGAGTTTTTTATCTACTTTTAGTAGAAGCAAGTATGTTTAATTTATCCATTACACGGTGATGTCGGTCTCACGGTAAGGTCCAACGACGGGAGGGGACGCTCTATGAAGACATAATAATAGTGTACTTATTGGTGATGTTGTTCAGAAAGGTCAGAAGCGTAGTACTCGCAACCGGCGTGCTTATATGACCAGTGGGCTTAGTGCGAGTTTTTATACTTACTCGATCACGTTAACGTAAACATCAGTTTGTACTGAAAATGAATAAGCGCCGCCTGGTGACTGTAATGGGAAACACATTTATTCCATACAAATTGACGTACGTCAACGTTAACGTAAACTCGATCGAGTATAAGTATAAAAACTCACACTAAGGCCACAGATGTATGAACGTAAACAAGGCAGAAGGAGTATGTAAGAATCGTAGCAGTTGACGTTCTGTACTTTCTGCCTACCCCCAGGGAAGAAGGCGTGAGTTTATGTACGTATGTATCTACACGGTGTAGTAGAATGCTTTGGTTCCTCTTTTCTGGCCTGTTTTACTACCTCCTGCAGATAAGTTCTGGGTTAACCATCGATCACTATTATTATCTAGTGATCGATGAGGTTAACTTATTTGGCAAAGAAAGATTACTTATTTGGCCTTTTGTACCTTTGTGAATGGTATAAAAATATGTCGTATCTCTATGTATTTTTCTGTGTGTAGTTATATAATGAAATAACTTGTACGGTCAGCAACAGAAGTCGGTTAACACTGCTACTTTTTGACATCATCTAAATTAACACAAAATGATACGATAACCTGCTTTTTACCAGTTAATTTATTAATAAGAGTTAATTTTCGTTAAAATTTACATCTGTTCCGATTTTAATGAAGTATTTTTCTCATATAATGAGTATATAATGTCCTGTCCGGACATTGTGAAATAGTTTGCCCTCAATTTTATTGGTTATTAAATTATTATTATTATTATTGAAGAACACTTGATCTAAATATTCTAGCAAGAAAATATTGATGTGTTGGATATGAGAATAGATGATAGTAAAATTATTAATTTAACTTTTCTTAGATAGAAGTAAGTAATGAATCACGACCCAAATTAACGAACATTTTTTTTTCAACGTTTATGTGGTGTATTACATCTTGGCTTGCGAACTATATACAAGAACCTCAGTAGTTCTAGATAAAAAATTATAACCGCAAACATAATCTACGAAAATATACTCTCGCGTGCAATGACCGTTGACATAAAAATAGTTGAACAAAACACGTTAATAAAATCCTTGCTGGCAACAACGCATAATGAAAGCTGCGTAAACCGAGAATTACACTGCTGACATACGGATGGTTAGTTTGTACAACATAATCGACGAGTGTGTATGTGCTTTGTTTGTACTTTTGATTATTTTGTATCACCGACTCTTTGACAATTCAATAGTGTCTGGGTTTAATTGAAATAAATGCTTTGAGTTTGAGTTTCACTTAAAATCCGGACAAGTACATTCAGAGTCAATAATATCGGGACGAACAGACTGTTCAAAATATTAACCCAATGATACAAGGAATGTTTCAGAATGCAGACAGTACACGACAACTGTCATTCTGACAAGAACTTTATCCAATGGGGAGCCACACGCAAAGCTGTTTGTAGATGGCGCTCTGGTCGACTGTACATTGTTTTACAAACAAATCCATACAATTTGACAATCGTTCGTTATGTCAAATCAATGAAAAAAGGACAGTCGATCATGTACCACCTAGCGTGATAAAAAGTTAGTTTTCCTCCCCATTGAGATAAAGTTTAATTTTCTTAGTTGTCGAGATCATTTTGAACAGTCTGTTCATCCCCATATTGTTGACGCACTAATGTGGATTTCTCAGTTCATGTGTACTTTCTAAGTTTATCGTGGACATCACTGCCATTGGTGAAGGAAACATCGTGAGGAAACCAATTATAAGTTTGAAATCGCCAAGCGACCTAAGCAAGCATGGTGATCAATGCCTTCTTAGTATGAGAAGAGGTCTTTGCCGTACTTATAATATTATACTTATAATGAACTAGCTGACCCGACAGGCGTAGTCCTGTCCCAATTTCAATAATTCAAAATTCCTGAATTTTCAAATTTTCCCGGCAACTTTACCAATTTTTCTCACCGTTTAAACCTTCCCTGGACTACGAAAAACACTTTAAAACCAAAATCAGCTAAATCGGTCCAGCCGTTCTCGAGTTTTAGCAAGACAAACGAACAGCAATTGTTTTTTTATATATATATAGATAGATATAGATGTCTATACATCTATATCTATCTAAATGACAAAGAAGTTGGCAAAATATCAGGATTTATTATGTCAACAATGCATTTCTTATCCTTGATTGTTATTTTTGAATTCTTGGTTTATTGTTATTATTTTAAATAAAGTCAACAAACGTCACTATTAAAGATGAAATTCAAGAATGCGATCTCATATTTGTTCTCTATTCCATTATTTTGTATTCAAAACACCGTTATTTGAAGCTTTTTTTTTTCATTTAAAATTCGAAGCTCTAAACACAATAACATCAACACTGTTAGACAATACTTCGAGTCTTCGTTCACCTGCTTTCGTTGACAATCATTTAAGTTTATTTTTATACAAAATAAGACGTTGCGCGTGTATCTCCGTCGCTAACCGGAATTTAATAAAGTTTTCCAAGAAAAAGAGTAAACACTGAGAAAGATACCTTGATATAAATGTCCCTCACTTACAATTCTACATTGACTGATAAAACCTTTTAGTTCTCCGACATTTCTTACGTAGTTAAATATTCGCATTCTTGTTAACTTTTTACGTTTTAAGTTTCTAGCATTTGCCTGCGGCTACGCCCGCGTGAATGTCGGAAAATATCCTACGGGAACGGATCTAATACCGGGATAAAAAGTACCCTATGTGTTAATCTAGGTTATAATCTAACTGTGTGTCAAATTTCATCCAAATCCATTCACCCGTTTTTGCGGCAATCCGGAACACAGGTACATCCAGAATTCCAGACAAACAGACAAAGTTATAACTCAATTCTACATGTATAGATTTATATAAATAAATAGCTAAGATATAAATCTATCATCATCATCATCATCTCAGCCGAAATAATTATGTCCACCTAACCCTCACCACACCACATCACCAGCCAGACCCTAGTCCCTGGGTGATACTCTAGCCTAGCTTATATCTCGCCTCATCCATTAATATCATGTTCATTAGCTTCTATAATAAATTATTATTGTTTGCGTTCACTTCTAAACGAACTGTAACAACAAAAACTCATTCCTTAAATAGTTTTCATTCTTCAGATTAAAATCTATTCATATACCATGAACTATTTACGTTCTTTATCCTACATGGAAGCTCAATCAAGAAGCACTCAAGTCGTGAAGTGTCGACTATCACGCTTAATGCCATGTTTTATTTACTGATACCTTTATCTTGAGATAAGTTTCTTTTACTGCACTTAAAGCAAACGTTTGTTTGAATAAATACTATTATCTAATACTTCTAAGGCAGGCGCATATCTGGAGAGGCAAAGCACAGAGAATTTTTAATATTAAAACATTTTTTGACTTTGCTAGCGTTAAAATAACATCGTAAAACAAGTACTAGTCATCAAGAGTATAGAAGCGACGAGATGCGAAACGCAGCGAGCAGTGCTTGCGGATGCGCGCTACCTCGCGAGCATGCTCGCTACCCTGTAGAAAACTTCGTAGATATGCTGCCTTGCCCAATTCTCGTACGCACGGCTACAGATCAAGCTATACATTTCCAGTATAAGCTGATCTCGCATTGAATAGGATTTCCTTAGAATGAGAAGTCAGTGTAAACTGGAAATGTATAGCTTGATGTATAGCCGTATGTACCTAAAAGCGTTCAAATTCAAGTCGATCTCATGCTAGCGACAAACAAATGTCAAAAATGTGGGTAAATGCCTTGTAAACGCTATACAATTTTTACAGAGATTAGATTGCGAACGTTGTTAAAAATACGGGAATTGCCCCTCAAATGTGCGTCAGAACTTAAGTTCTAGCGTATCTATACTAATATTATAAAGAGGTAAAATTTGTATGTAAGTTTGTAAGTTTGTATGTTTGTAAGTTTGTATGTAGGGGGTAATCTCCGGAACTAATGATCCAATTCTAAAAATGTTTTCACAAGTAGAAAGCTACATTATTCCTGAGTGCTATAGGCTATAAATTATATTTATATCATGCATATTAGCCGAGCTATCACAATTTTTGTCTAACAAGTCGGAAAGAAATACCTCTTTAAACAGACTTTTTTGCATGCGCTGCCTAAACGGTTGTTTATAATTGAGAACAATGTATGGCAGTCTGGTCCGTCTTAAATAATTCTACAAAAAAGTCCGCGACACCATATTTCTATCTTTTATATTTTATCTTTTATACATCTTTTATTGCTTTAAAAAAGTATTTTTTAGACATACTTACGTTTGGATGATTATTTACACAACAAAACATTAATCCTTATCAAAATAAGTTATTTTATGATCACAAGGACATCATGGAGATAAGATTTGGCCTTTACAGTATGTCAATTGGTCATACAGTTTCGGAGATAATATAAAATTACTAAAACGCAAAATAACTTTAATTCATACCGGTCGCTCTTGAGCGAACATGTTTAGTGCGGACGTTTTATCAATTTACCCATAGTTGGCGTTGTGCACATAAGTAATTTTTCTGAATAGCGAGATTTTTCGCGGATTGACGACCCTCTCGATTTATTATTTCAATAATGTCGGTGGAATACACCAGAAGAGTTTGTTTCTTTGTTAGTTTGTTTGAACGCGCTATCTCTGGAACTACCCCAGTCGGATTTGAAAAAATCTTTTTGCATTTTATAACCCAGTTGTTGAGGAGGGCTATAGGCTATATAACATCACGCTAGGGCCCTTAGGAGCCGAGCGCGAAGTAATAGCGCGGGCAGGCGATGCGGAAGGATATAGGCTATTTAACATCACGCTAGGGCCCTTAGAAGCCGAGCGCGAAGTAATAGCGCGGGCAAGCGATGCGGAAGGATATAGGCTATTTAACATCACGCTAGGGCCCTTAGGAGCCGAGCGCGAAGTAATAGCGCGGGCAGGCGATGCGGAAGGGTATAGGCTATTTAACATCACGCTAGGGCCCTTAGGAGCCGAGCGCGAAGTAATAGCGCGGGCAGGCGATGCGGAAGGATATAGTCTATTTAACATCACTCTAGGGCCCTTAGGAGCCGAGCGCGAACTAATAGCGCGGGCAGGCGATGCGGAAGGATATATGCTATTTAACATCACGCTAAGGCCCTTAGGAGCCGAGCGCGAAGTAATAGCGCGGGCAGGCGATGCGGAAGGATATAGGCTATTTAACATCACGCTAGGGACCTTAGGAGCCGAGCAAAAAGAAAAAATGTCAGAAAGGATGCTTAAGCGCAAACGAAGTAATAGTGCGGGCAGGCGTTGCGATGCGATGCGTCGTTGGGGGACAAGAAATTTCAAGCGGACGAAGTCGCGGGCAGAAGCTAGTGTAAAATATTTTCGTTTGTAGTCTTATGATGGCTTTGTTTAAGACAGTGATTATGAGTTGTTAGTGTTCCTGTGATAAGAAAAGCCATTGTCTTTGAAGATAGGTGTTTACTTAAAATCCTAAAAAATACTTTTCGAGTTTGTGATAAAAGAAAGCTTTTACAAATATTATCGCTTTCATACAAACTTGCATTTATGCGGCGCCGCTTTGGTCTAAGTGAGAAATATATATTTTTATTTTTTATTTTACCTATATGACCAACTGTGACGTCATAACTTCCTTCGACTGTAAAAAGGGAATAAGGTAAAATAGTAGCTCTAAATACTTATAATGTCGTCTTCATAAACGACTTTTTAAACTGAAGATCACGACTGAACGAGAAGTGTTATTGATTTAGGAAAAATATATGTTAAATTGGAGCATTTTTTTAATAACTTAATGTGTGAATATTTTAGATTATGTTTATATTACATAGTGTACTTAATTAATTTGTAAATTTATGTCTAACGCGGATAAAAAACTGAGAATTACGCAAAAACTTAACCTAACTAATATAACTTTTGTTTTAAATCAATCAACTCAGCCTATCGCAGTCCACTGCTGGACATAGGCCTCTCCCAATCTGCGCCACAACACCCTGTCCTCCACCTTCCGCATCCAGTCTGTCCTAGCTACTTTCTTCAGGTCGTCGGTCCATATAGCTGGGTGGTGTCCCACACTACGCTTACCGATACGCGGTCGCCACTCCAGAACTCGTCTGCTCCACCGGACATCGATCGCCTTTTGTTTTATCTATCTAATAGATATAATAAAATAAAAAGAGAAGTCCTGACTGATTGACTGACTGATTGACTGACTCATCAACGCCCAGCTCAAACCCTTGGACCTAGGAAGCTGAAATTTTGCACAAAGGTTCCCCTGCTAGTGCATAATAAATTAATAATGCATCTAATTTGGGACAGCGCTTTTTAATGGGCGAGTCCTATTACTGAGTGGACGTACGACGCGATGCGTGAGTACAGCACGGAACACGCAACCTGTGCACTCAAGGCCGTTGACATAAATATCTGCGCCAAGCTCTCGTCCCGCGGGCGTTTTTTTTAAGCGGCGATTTTTTATCGCGCTTGGATTTTCAACGCACTGCTCAGCACTGAAAGTTGAAATTCCAACAGTGTATTTTCTTGACGCGCTAGGATGCACTCTGTTCGATTCTTAATGCTCATGCTGCATGTTACAAAATCGTCCATGGGAACCAGGGCTAGGTAAGACAAAATTAAACAGCACATTGGTTGGCAGTTCTGTTGGCCATTCTTCATGAGATTATTTAAAATAGCAAAGAATTCACTATAAGACCGTGAAATAAATTGCGCGACCTTAAACTTTCGTGACCCTACCACATTTCAACGTAAGTACGTATAAATAAGATAATAAATGATAGTCTTATTGCTACCGCCATTTGCACAATTTTATGCTCAACGTACAAGAAGCATAACTAAATAGTTTATCAGTATGTATTGTATTTGTCTGAATGTTGTTTCATAGGTTCTGGAAGATAACAAACATAGAACAGTACAGATTTCTTATCAAGTCAAATTTTATTATGAGGGAAAATTCCCGTGTATTTTTAAGAACGTTCCCGTTTTAATCAGTGTCTATCTGTCAAAAAAACTTCTTATTTACCTACATTTTTAACAAGTTTTTGACAATGGTTGTCGCTGAGATGAAATTGCGAATTGATTTTGTATGTTTTAGTATAGATTGCGCGCAAGTGCTAGTCACCATCTGAGGTTTGTAAGTGGTTCGACGGGGTAGGTAAACAAAGGTGAAGCTAACTCTGTCTGCCAATCTTGTCAATCGCGCCCTCCTCAGTCTGACCGCTCACATACCTCAGGTGCGAGAATAGGCCTTCTGATGTTTAGTCTTACTCAAAATTTCGAATAACATAAAAAAAATTATCAGCATTTTTGAAATTCGTAAATAGGCTGATATTGATGTCCAGCGATTTTCACCAAATTGCGTCGATCAACAATAACTTAAGCAAGGTTTATTGAGTTTCCTTTTTTCCGTTTCTACTTGCTCTAAAAATACCGTTTCCGTCATAATTTCCTTCGACATTCTATCCACATAATATCCGAACCACTAGAGCATGTCTCTTTTCATTTTTGCACCGACCTTTCCTTTCAAATAACTCAATAAAATGTTCCTATGTTAAATCAAAACCAATGATTCCGGATTTAATCTTCTTCATGTTTCAATTACGATGAATTTGATTTTTGTTCGAAGGATCCTTTATAATTTAGGGTATTGTTATGGATTTCCTAAATGTACTTGGCTTGATTATAATACTGTTATGTAGATCGGGATGGGTTCAATCAACTAATTCTTCTTTTGTCTGATTTTATCATTAAATCGGCATTTACCAATGGTCTATCTACATTTTTTCTCGTGGTTGTATGTCGTTGGTTTGATCGAATATGTGTTTTTCTACTGTCAAGTTAAGTATTTCATACAGTAAAATCCTCTAGGTCTACACACGATATGACAATTTCATTACGACTTGGTTTGACTCCCGGAATTTACCAACCAAGTCGAAGACTGGAAGAAATTCATTTAATTTCTCTGACGTAAAGTTTCTAGTTATGTCTGGATAAAGTCAGTCAATACTCGCTTCCCCAGGACTTTACACGTCACGAATTCAATTCCTTTCAATTTGCACACTGTCGTAACAACTTGAGCACCCAAGTCAAATACAAAGTTACTCTGTTTGGTAAACTCTAGACGAGTTGTGAGGTACGGTTATGTGAGAGTTAGACATTTCGTCAGGAAGCACCAGCAAATTGTCACATCAATGACATTTTATTTTTATTATAAAGACGCATCTGAAATGGCATGTCGCAGTGTAATGGAAACAGCGCGTAAGACTGTGTCAAGGTGCAAGTCAAAAGATATTTATGATCCTTTATCTTTTATTTTTTCTCTAGACGATTCACGTGTTATCGCATCAAATAACTATCTTGATTGAATTTATTTTACCTCGTGGCTAAGTAATAACAGCCGCACGGGTCGATCCATCTCGTTAAGTCACTCTTGCTGGGGTTTGTCCGTGGATTTGTGACCGTCTTTACGTACCGTCTCCGTGCCTCGGAAAGCACGTTAAGCCGTTAGTCCCGGCTGTCATTCGTGGATCTTTGACAGTCATTACGGGTAGTCAGAAGCTCGAAAGTCTGACTACCGTTACCCAGTTACTGGTTGTGGAGGTCCGATAAGCAGTCGCTGTATGTAAATTACTGGTATTCAGCTGCATCAGGTTAGACTGGATGCCAACCCCAAGATAGTTGGGAAAAGGCTGGGCAGATTAATCAATCAATCTGCCCAGCCTTTTCCCAACTATCTAATCTAAAAATCGGTTGAATTTATTAGGTTTATTAAATTGTAGAAGTTTTTTAAGGTCACACTGACCAATTTTTTGTTAGGTGTTGCCATTTCATTTATTTGTTGTACCTATGTTTAAATACTAAATGATTGATTTTGTAAGTTCCATTAAATTATTTTATTAAAAATATCTAAAAGATTAACTTACTATTACATTTTTGTAAAGTCATTATTACAATTTTTTGTATAAAACTATTTTTTTGAATTAGTTCAGTTCATTTTATCTGTTGCAATATTCATGTTAGATAGGTAGCAGTTAGGGTAGGGGGAGCTGGCGCGTGGGTGGATAGGATCGTGTAACTTTATTTTTGGGTTCTTTTCTGCACGTGTCGCTGTACTGGTAACAATATAAAAAGTTGTAAGTACCTTAGTAATTGATTATCATTTAGCATCAACCTTCTTTTCAGCATCTGCACCACACGTTTTATTTTCTTCGGTCAGTATTCCCATCTAACCAAACTGTATTTTGGTTAAATGGCTATTATGATCACTTCTAATTGCAATGCTGACTGAAAATTAATAGCAACACAACTATCATTGAACTAGTCATTGTATCAACAAATTACGTACCTAGGTATTGACATTACTTTTCTTGATCACGCGATTTTCCGAAGCTCTATGTTGGGTCCTATTAAGAATTGACAATGCGTCATACTTGTTAAAAACTACCATTGTCACATTTTACGACATGGGCTGTTTAACAAATTTAAAAATGTATGAAGAAAACTTGTCCAAATTTTGTCTTATCGATTTTGTTAAATAGGCCCCTGATCCATTCATTTCATTGACCTTGGTTTGCTAAGCACTTGTCTCTTTCAACAAGCCCGTTTTTGCTTATATCTTGCACCAAGCCACACCACTCGCGAGAACGTATGTACGAGTGCGAAACTCGTAGTACGTACATAAGTTCCTTGTGCGAAACAACACAATTTCACGTCACTTTTACGTAACACGTCGTTTTATCAAACAACAGCTGCTGGAGGATTCAAGCTTTATGAGATATTTCTTTCTTTTAACCCCATGATGATGGAATGTAATGTACTTATCTTTCTTTTTCCTGTTCACACTTGTTTCACGTTCATAAGCGACTGTAAGTGGAATTGTATTTACCTTTGTGTACAATTTACAAACTAGAGGTGAATTCGATACCGACAGCGATGACGATATATCGTATTAACGACACTTTTCAAATTTCACGCTTAAAAAAAGTAATGTAAACGCGCATGTGGTTTCGTCTATTTCATTGCAAAATTTGCAAACAAAGCACTAACAATGACGTCTTATACCGAAACTTGAAAAAAATGGCGCAGAGATACTTTACTTTCCAACTATGTTGTGTCGCATCTGAGAGACTATTTTCCACCGGGCGGGACTCATTCAAACAGACTTGCCATATCGCCTATCTCCGTAAAAGTTGAGAATACTTTGTTTTTATACGAAAACATTGTTAATGTTGGTTTTAATTACTAACACTATTAACCTTAATTATTCATTTTAATTACCATAATTTCATACTAAGTCTGTAATTTATGATATTAATTTAAAAAATTAACTCAACCTGTGTATTATTTATTTAACCTTCACTTAAAAATAAACGTATTAGAATCGGTATCGGTATCGCCGATATTTTTATAAGAGAATCGGTATTGGTATCGTATCGGCAAAAAGGCATCGATATCGATGCATCTCTATAGTAAAAACCAATTTTCTGGAATATTTTTCGTCTATTGACTATGTTTTACTTTTAACTTCAGACAAATTGATGTGCGGATAAAGTTTTACTGTTCAGATAAAATGCTTTTCAATACACTTCCTCTAAAACTGTTTCATATCGCACTACGATTAGGTTCACAATGCAATGTATGTCGTATATTTTCATTTTCCCACCCGTGTGTGGGAATAAAAATTGCCACAGATAACTTATACGTATACTTAGTCCAAATTGGTTCAATGCCTATTCACAACTCTCTATTCGGAGGTGAATGTTTTTTTTTTAAATCTCGGCAAAGAGATATGCGTCTATAAGGCGTTAATATTTTTTGAATATATTTAAATGATGTTTATAAATAGAATATCATCAAAAACTATGATTATTACAATAAAAAAAATGTTTATGAAAAAATTTACATTTATTTGTGTTCTAAACTCAAAAATATTTGAATTTTCTATTTTTCATAATATGCTGTTTATCGGCTTTATACCTTTGCTTCTCCTTCAACCTGGCGAAAGCAAAGCGAAAATTTAAATCATAGTTACTTAATAATTCATGATAAAAATATTTTTCGTTATTTTATTTTATTTCCTCAAAAGTGTATTGAAAAACGTCGTTTGATACTCGTGGACATTTTGTTATTGCAGTTCTCGGCTCAAAAACAACCTCGCCTACGGCTCGGGTGTTAATTCTGCCTCGAATGCAATAACAAACGTTCTCCACTTGTATCAAAATGTACTATTATTACACCGTCCATGAAAAGCTTTTTCACTATATTTGCCAAGGAACACATTCAGCTTTCAATTCTAGGAGCAGGCGTGATGTCATTTCATTAAGAGGTAGGTATATATTTTTTCTGGAAATTGGAAAACCAGCCTCAACCTACCGAGAATAAGACCAACGAGTCTTATAAGGAAACCAAAACATAGAACACGTTTGAAGCAATTTTATCTTTCGTAAAGTCGATTGCAAGAGAGGTTGCATCCTTGCATTCAACAAAAAATGTTTATAGCACATATATTTTTTGTGTTTAGCCCTGAGGCCTTAGTGCGAGTTTTTATACTTACTCGATCGCGTTTACGTTAACGTTGACGTATGTCAATTCGTATGGAATAATTGTGTTTCCCATTACAGTCACCAGGCGGCGCTTATTAATTTTCAGTACAAACTTACGTTTACGTTAACGTGATCGAGTAAGTATAAAAACTGGCACTAAGCCCTCTGTACAGTTGTTTTATCTCACGAAAGCGGGTGAGCCATACTTGTAGATGTAATGCGTATAGACACGCGCTTTTGTGTGCGTACCTGCAGGTAGCGCGCTCCCGAGCTTACGCACACAAAGACAATGTGCATGTAACATTTACACATACAAGTATGGCTCGCCCGCTTTCGTGAGATAAAACAACTATACTGGACTTGGTGTTGTAATTTATCTCGATTTATACAGGGTGTAAGGGACAGCCCTCCGCAAACTAACAGGGTGCATTCAGCTACTCATTCTGAATCATATTCCACTGGAAATTTTCGCAGAAAAATTTTCATTTTTTCAAAAAAAAATTCAGTTACATTTTCATTATTTCAATGTACAATTGCATTGTGTGTTCGCAGCACTCCATTTATGTAAAAAAAAACTGCAAAAAAGACAACAAAAAAAAAAAACCAGCAATGGATGTTGAAATACTCTAACCAACGACGCGTGAAATCAGCTGTTCACTTTCTGTCTAGCTACAGAGTTCATCGAACTCACCGCATACCTATTAACTACCCCTCCCAACCAGTAATAGACGCTCCGATTTTTGCACAAAAACGCAAACAAATCAGGTTTATTGGAGTCCCTTAACGTTCCTGAAAAAATTTCATGTACCGGTCATCTTAGTATGACATACTGAATTCACCCTATCAGTTTGCGGAGGGCTGTCCCTTACACCCTGTATACATACAATACATACAAAAATAAAGGAACAGATTAATACGTACAATATACGTACCTATGTTATACAGGATGGAAAAGAAAATGTTTATGTTTATTGTACGTACAAAGTTATGTTCAATAACATGAATTCTCAACATTTTTGCGGGAATAACTGCTACAAACTCTCATATTACGGCCTGTACCTTTATTAAATTCCCAGACAAATATTTTATACAATACACATCATCATCCATACATCCATAAATTAATTAATCAAAGCCCAAGATAAACAATTGGCGACGATTGAAGAAAATTGAGCCTGATCTAAATCTATGAGGCCCGGTATTGGAAACCAATCCATTGTGCTGACACATTCCATGTCCAATTCGGCCTCATACTGTGAACAAGCAAGAGGAAATTTAACACCAAAGACCACATACCTTAGTGTTATCGTAGTTTATTTCGCACGCTGTTACCAAACACTACATGGTATTCCTCCCAGAAAATTTCGACCTCCCTCCAAAGCAAAATCTCCTCTATATCTCCCGAGGCATGGTTCAAATTGCTACTAATTATGGGCCATCTTAAATTGGCTAGTCGGTGGCTCGTGCTAAGGAAGCGTAGCTTTATGGCACCCACTGTGACCGCATCGTCGGCACATACTCGTTGCCCGATTTTACACAACACCCGACTTTGTAAGCTATTAATTTATTTGCGATGCGTTTATAAGGGTATCTTCTCACTTTTGCTTCTGAAGAGGTGAGTGTCTGCATGTTGTAGAGGAACTACCGTATTAGTGGTTTGTTCGTGTTTCTTGTGAGTTTCTGATTCAAAAGGAACGAAAGAAGTGATACCACGTTTTTAAAGTTTACTCCTCAAGAATCGATTTTCATATAACGCCCCCAATATGGAAATTTTATGAGGAATGTCATAATACAAGCGTTAACTCAAAAGCGTTACGCAATTTTGCGCAACGTAAAACAAAACGAACGCCTTTAGGCTAGGTTTACACGGCAATACACCACACGTTTTTTTACAAAAAATTCAAAATTCAAAATTCAAATCTTTATTGCTGAACACAGTACATATTATATTTCAGATGTTAGTGAATGCGCAGTTCATTGTGTCCTACCAAGTTA
Source organism: Cosmia trapezina (assembly GCA_905163495.3). Lineage (NCBI taxonomy): Eukaryota > Metazoa > Arthropoda > Insecta > Lepidoptera > Noctuidae > Cosmia > Cosmia trapezina. The sequence goes on from LR991034.1 coordinate 18,092,693, forward strand.
GGCATGCAAAATTTTCTATCACAAATCAAAATTTACAATTAAATCAAATAAAAGATACAGTCACAATATCAAACAAAAACAAAATAAATTAAATTAGTTTAACTATGTCATAGATTAACACAGTAGCGTCAACACTTAAAATAATCACAAAATTAAAATAAATTAAATTAAACAAATAAATTATGAATTATGAAAATCGGACATAAAAAGTATCTACCATAACCCTATTTTACACATATTTTTTTGTCTGTCAGGTACTCATTTATTTTGTAATACGTCTTACTTATCAGCAGATTATTTAACTGTCTTTTAAATATATTAAAATCGTTACAGTCTAATAAACATTTAGGCAGTTTGTTATATATCTGCGAAGCCATACCTAAAAATTTTTTACCAAATATGGCTTTTCTGTGTGGTCTACCGCTTATTTTATTTTTATATCGCAATTACAATATTTGATTAAAACCGTATTAACAGCGGGCTGTTCACAGGGTACATTTTTCTCCGTGTAATAACGAATAGCCACAGTAATACCACACAGCCACAGCCACAAACAGCCCGAATACGTTAAAAGTTCATTCGGTTTGCTTGACAAGTCCGGTGATGTGGTGTCCGACTATTCGATAAACGTATTTAGCTATGTACATTTTTTGCAGAACAAACGACGTGTGAAAAGGTCTTTACTCAATCATGTATGCCCCACTATTATACTTATTCGGTAACATTTATCCCGCAAAAAAAACGTGCAGTACAATGCCGTGTGAACCTAGCCTTACAAGGTGTAAAGGCGTTCGTTGTTGTTTTCGTAAAGTTGATTTTTATGTAGCACTGATTCATTGAAGAAACCCTGCACATATGGTCCTTTGTTTTCGTTCAACAATAAAAAGTCAGGCACAAAAAACAGGAGTAAACTCCAGTCGTGCGTCGGAGTTGACACTCACACACACTTTTTTTTGCTGGTTTATTCACATGAAGGTTGCATGAAGGGTACAGGAGATTTAGCTGAAGATTGAATGGCATTGTTGCTGAAGATGGACGATAGATAGAATACTCTTGATTATGCACACCATAAAAATTACAGATATAAATGTTGAAATTTTACATAGGGTCTTATCGCTAAAAGCGATGTTTTACAGACAACCTTTGGATGGATTAAGGGGAGGAGGTGAGACAATACTGCAATAGTCAGTGGTGTACCATATACATATACAATATATACCTACATACATATATATAAATATAATATACTTATACAATAATAAACATGAAACAAGAGCAAGGAATAAGACATGTAATGATGATTTTTAAAGAGAAAGGAAGTCTCTAGTGTGTGTGTGGTAGTGTGTGTGTGGTAGTGTGTGTGTGGTAGTGGGAGTGCGTGTGTGAAGGGAGTGACTTCCCAAAACATTTCTGAAGTCAAAGGCTCTGTTTGGTATCAAAGAATCATCAATTAATATCAGTACACACCACAATAATACACAAAGAATCCGGGCATGCACATGCTCGTTTAATAGTTCCAGGAACAAGAGATAATAAATAAACCATGATCAAACGAAAATAATGACAGCGACAGGATTACACGCCAAGCGAACATTCAAATTGAATGTGGCGCTATCGATAATCCGTTTAACACAATTACAATAAGCTGCACAGAATAAAATGTTTAACATTTAAAGTTGACTATTTGCTTGCGATTTAATATCGTGTTTTTAGGGTTCCGTACCTCAAAAGGAAAAAAACGGAACCTTTATAGGATCACATGTTTGTCCGTCTGTCTGTCTGTCAGTCTGTCAAGACCCTTTTTCTCAAGAACGCGTGGAGGTATCAAGTTGAAATTAATACCAAATACTTAGATCTATGGTCCCTTAGAGTCCTGAAAAAATCAACTTTCTAAGTCAACGCAATAAAAAAATACGGCCATTTAAGTGGCATATTTTGATGCTCGCAAGTAAATCAAAACCTAGGTATATGGTACTTCCCGTTGACCTTGAAAGATGAAATTTGGTAAGAAGCAAGGTTATACAACACAAATAAAGGAAAAAGTCCGAAATTTGTTAATTTGTAATTCTATCACATAAAAAAAATGTTCAAGTCTGTCAGTCTGTCTAGACCATTTTTCTCAAGGCCGCGTGGAGATATCAGGTTGAAATTAATATCAAATACGTAGGTCTATTGTCCCTTAGAGTCCTAAAAAAATCAGACGTCTAAGTCAACGCAATAAAAAAATACGGCCATTTTGCGACACATTTTGATACTCGCAACTGTCGCAAGTAAATCAAAACCTATAGGTTACTTCCCGTTGACCTAGAATAATGAAATTTGGCAAGAAGTAAGGTCTCCCAGTAAAAGTAAAGGAAAAAGTCTGAAAATTGAGAATTTGTAATTTTTTGACGTAAAAAAATTTTTTTTGGGATCCATTGTTAAGTTTGTTTTTGGGATAAATTCTTTTCAACTACGGAACCCTTCATTGTGCGTGGTCCGCCACTTGGCCAGTTTTTTTAGGGTTCTGTACCTCATATGGAAAAAACGGAACCCTTATGGGATCACTTCGTTGTCTGTTTGTCAGTCTGTCAAGACCCTTTTTCTCAAGAACGCGTAAAGGTATCAAGTTGAAATTAATATCAAATGTGTAGGTCTACGGTCTCTTGGAGCTCTAAAAAAATAAAGCTTTGAAGTCAAAAATAGTTATTTAGTAGTTTTTTCACATACTTAAAAAAAATATTATTTTATAATTACAAACTTACATTTGCAGTTGGGGAATTGACCGTGACGTATATCAATGTATGGGGAAACATGTTTTTCAACTACAATGTTTAGTTTGTTCTTGGGATAAAATTCATCCTAACTACGGAACTCTTCATTGTGCGTGGTCCGACACGCACTTGGCCGGTTTTTTCAAACTATAGAAACACTTTATACAATCCAGCTTACAACAGGCTCATTCGTGTGGTGAAAATTTGTTTGAAGACTTGTCATCTTGACATTAGGGGTGCTCAAGTCTCATTATATTAATTAATTATGTATCAGCACTCTAACGCAACGTGTCTGTGTAGGTGCATTAGGATAACGTTATATTGTCAAATAATCTTGATCTAGCTATCTTCTTAGGTATGAGTTTCATATTATTTTGACCTTTGTATAAGATATATCTTCAAATATAAAATGCAACGTCTCTGACTGTCTTTTCTAATGTACTTTACTAAGTACGTTGATAATACCACAAGTAAAGAAGGGGTAACAGCGCTCAGTCTCCAGTGAGGCGGCGAGCCTCCTTGCCGGATTGCCGCCATGGGATCTGGAGGCGAAAGTCCTCGCACACGTGTGGTAGTGGCGCGAGGAGGCGAGGCGAAACGCTGTCCGTTAGTGCCATATGCCGCCGGGTTCGCGGGTTATTCGAAAGAGATACCTTGGCCCTGGCACAGGCAACTGAAGGAACACGGATGGGTTTTACTTTGTAAAAGTCTGACACCACTCCTGCTCCGTCCAGAGTGGGAGAAATCATTTGATGATTTCCCATCCACAAAAAAAAAAAGTGGTAACAGCGCTGCTTGGTTTGTATATAAAGAAAGTTCCCAGAGTAACACATAACAAGAAATATTGGATTCTATCAACAACTATCACGACCAGTCAACCCAGCCCAGACTGGATATATAGACTTAATTACTAAATAAATAGGCACTCGTGTACCCTGTTTTAAGATCACGTTATTAAATGCCACGGCGCTAGATGCCAGCTCATTTATTATTATTGTAATTACGAGGACATAACTAATGTGCAGTGTGTTTCTACTAATCTAGGATTAAAGGGAACAAATATAGTGGTTCAGCTGATTTATTAATAGGATGCTAGAGGTGAGGATATTAATCTGTTGGCAGATAAAGTGGTTTGTCAATTTCTATCGAGGGACAGGATTATGTGGTAGCGCATCCTGCAACTTTGACGTAAGGTACTTTAGTAGGAGGAATACTCTATATGGCTTATTCCTCAAGCGAAAGATATCCATAAGAGTTTCGAGGTGTTATAATTTTTTTCCGGTAAGCTAGATTTAACATAATCATTATCGGCGCAACATAAGTTGTAGAAATAATTCAAATGAAATATTCTTGAATTGAAATATGCCTAACAAGAGAAAAAATAAGATGACCTTGGAGTGACAATGATAATTATAACAATGTCTGAAAGTAAAACTATAATACAAAAAAACAGCTCCTAAATTATGAATAAAAAGTGAAAATAAAACTGAAAAAGCTCGTAAACTTTAACAACACGAATATTCTCTACACTTCATATTCAGCTGATGTCACCCAAATTGACACCATGATATCCGAGTTAACGCTGACAACGTAACAGCACCGTCTGAAGAGAATAACTGACATTTTCGCACTTATTACGCTTTCACAGTCGACTGTCAACGCGAATTGTTGTAACTACACAAATAAAGTAATGATTTTGTGGCCGATGCTTTCTTTGTTAAATTTCAATGGCTGATTCAGAACAAGCTATTGTTAAAAGTGCATGTTGTTGTGAAAACAGTTACGCAGATGTGACGAATTGTGTTGTAACCGTAAACACTGCGTAAGCTTTCGAAGTTACATGTGACTAGTGAGTTAATGACCCATTGAGTTGGAAGCTAGTTATGAAGTAACCTAGTTACTGAATACGATGTATTGCATTGCGATGTAGATACATCTGATTGTTTGACAGTGCATTTAGAGGAATGACTCTCCAAGACACAGTCCCAGAATACGCCTTTTAACTGTTTAGCAAATTGTCATAAATTTTAAATATTCAGCGTCGCAGCGAGCCTAAATAATAACAGCCGCATGAGTCAATCGAAGGTTAAGCTACTTCTCGGTTAGTTCGTGGATGGGTGACCATCCATAATATATCGAGACTCTTTCATGCCTCGGAAAGCACGTTAAGCCGTTGGTCTCGGCTGACATTTTTAGACCTTTGACAGCCGTTACGGGTAGTCAGAAGCCGGAAAGTCTGACAACTAGTCTTACCAATGGGTATCGTATTACCCAGTAGCTTTATTATGGAGATCAGATAGGCAGTCGCTCTATGTAAAATACTGGTATTCAGCCGACTCCAACATAGTTGGGAAAGGCTAGGCAGATTGGTTGCAGTTGCAGGATAGCAAAGTATTAAAATAGAGGGGGAAATCTCATCCACTAGAATTTTTTCTACATCAAGTCATGGCCACGAAGAATACTGAGGTCCTTCTTTCGATCGTCTCCTTGAAAGAGCTTTTACGAGAAGTCGTTGCGTTTGAATATCTACACTGTTGCCAAGCATAATCAGCCTATAACGTTCCCACTGCTGGGACACAGGCCTCCTCCCTGCGAGAGGAAGTGGGCCGTAATCCACCACGCGGGTCCAGTGAGGGTTGGTAATGTCACATGTGTTCAAATTGTTGGTTCTAGAACATGGCAGTTTCCCCACGATGTTTCCCTTCACCGTTTTGAGAGCAGTGGTGATGAAATAAATTACACAAAGTAAAATGCCTTTCCTGGGTTCGAACCCACGACCTATGAAGACTGGTAAGTCGGAGCCGCTACACTGGACTTCTACTGCTGCCGACAGTCTCTGAAAATTCTTTCATATTTAATTACGGAACCCTAACTATCCAGATAACAGTCGACAAAAAATATGAAACGAAAACTGAATTCCTAGAATCTGTTCAGATGACGAAATTAATTTATTATCATGAGAAACGAATGGTTGACACAATTACTGACGGACGTTCGTTTGTGGCAACGGATTAATTCTGCTCGTAAAATTTATACTATGGACTGTGCTTATTAAGCATCGTTTCATCGCGATGACGCCACGTATTGTACTGTTTTATATGTATTTTGCATAGCTATTATGGAAATTGTAGGTAACAGGGTATAAATATTAGATTTACGGTTATTCCTTGAGATTTTAACGTGAGTAACCTATCTAGTCACAAATGCTGGGCATATGCTTCTTTCTGGGAACTACTTATAAAGCTACGCGTGTTTACTGTCAACATGTATCGAAGCGACTTTATTTGGAGGTAATTATACTAGACCATATCATGGCAAACTCAGGTGCACTGGGACCTCAATAAAATTATGTGCACTTGTTCAAGACTTATTTTGTATGTTCAAAGTTGCCACAAAGAACTTTTTGATTGGATAAGGTGACTACCATCTTTAGGAATACGCAGAAGGGAAGTTGGCAGTACCCTTTGCATGCGTTGCCAATCTTGAAGATAAAGTGAAATTCTTATCATTTTATGTGTTATACATAATTTCAAACCAAAATATATAACGGCTAAAACCCGAAGTCCGGCTACACCTAGTTTTAGCCGGCTACAACTAGGTGGAGTCTGAAAGGTAAGTTAGAACTGTGACTACGAAACGACGGTCGACATCAGGGGAAACCTGAGTTTCGGTTTGGTTAGGTTCCTTTAAACCCTGCAGACAGAAATAGGAGCCCCGCCGGTGAATTAATAGGCTCGACCTATCAGTTCGGTTCGAGTTTTAGCCGGCTAAAACTAGTTTTAACTGTAACATATACAGGGTGACTTTGAAAACATACGACAAAATTTAAGGGGGTGTTCTACGCATCAATATGAACAACTTTTACTAATGGACCAACATCGAATTCGCAAAAAAAAAATTACCTTCCCATATTATACTTAAAGGTATTGGACCCTTTAGAAAAGTTGTTCATATTGATGCGTAGAACACCCCCTTAAATTTGGTCGCATGTTTTCAAAGTCACCCTGTATATAATTACAATCGGCAGAAAAAGATCTAATGGTGCCAAGACTTTTCAAGACCAAATATTACTCTATCACAAAGTATCTTTCCTACTGAAGATGGTCGCGACTTGTTAGCCCATTGCCAAGCACTTTTCGCGGTAGCTATTAAGCTCTTCGTCAAATACCCAACACATTACGAGACATAAACTCTAAACAATGTAACAAATTAACTGAAATATCACATCAACCGTTACTTTATAACGTTACGCGACATTGCCAACAGTTTCACGTATTATTATCGTTTTATTATTTCCGGATGATTGCTGGTTTATTGCTTTCGGTTTAAAGCCCTTTGCAACTTAGCAACTAAGTATCTGACGTTTATTATTCTAATCGGGAAAAAAGCGCGAGTTTATGGATGTATTACTTATTCTAATCGTTTTTATACATATAATTTAATTCGCGTCACTTGGTTAGTAAATTGTTGTTATGTTGCCCGAATATAAATAGTATAATGTTTTTTAACATGCCTATGTGACTGATGAAATGAAATTTAAATCACTACATACAGGGTGGCCGGAACATTGACGTCCAAAAATAAAATTTCGGTCCCTCGTATCGTGGGGTATTCGAATCACCCCCATGTATGTTCCGTGACTTTTCATAGTTTTCGAGTTATGAATTTTTTTCTGAATGTTTGAAAATTTTCGACCTGACCAACCTAAAAAAATTCTAAAAAAAAAGTAGAGGGTTTTATCGAGTTTTTTTTTTTGCAACTGAATTTTCATAAGTAGTACTTTTATGCATAAAATAATCAGCTTCGTAACTGTGATGAAAGTTATGAAAATATTGATTTAAAGTGAAAAATTTACGTTCGGTAAATTATGACTCAAATTTTCAACTTTAAATTAAAAATCTTAACAGGTGACTTCATAATTCCTAAGTAGGCTTCAAGAATGCGCCAGACTCTCAGCTTTCATAATCATAAAAAAATGAAGTACTTAATAGGGCTACTTTGTTTAAAATCGGCCTTCAAAGACAGCGAGGTGGAAAAATTCTTAAAATTACCCATCTGAGTAATTATTTTTTTTTGGCTATTTTCTCGTTCCTAAGGTTAATTAATGATAAGAATACTGAAAACTAACCAACAAATAGTTTCAGAGTTGGGTAAGAAAAGTTTTACGTAAAAAGTGGTTTTGAATAAAACACAGATGATAATGTGAAAAAAGTACTTAATTTATTTTTAACATTTACAAAAGGTTTTCAAAGTGGCCACCACCAGCAGCAATACACATTCTACACCTACGTAAGAAATTGTCTGGCAATCGTCTAAAAGCGTCTCTGTTCTCTCTCACAACACGTTCAGCTTCTGCAATCAACTGCCTCAGCTCTTGTTCACTTGAACAGTCTCGGGCGTATGCTATTTCCTTGTAATAGCCCCAAATAAAGAAATCGATGGGGTTGAGATCAGGTGAGCGTGGAGGCCACCTAATTGGTCCGCTGCGTCCGATCCATCTGTTGGGGTATGTTTCATCTAAGTAATTTCGGACCTGGGTTGCATAGTGACACGGGCGCCGTCATTTTGCAACACCATGGTTCGTCTGAGTTCGAGATTCACATCTGCCAGCAACAATGGAAGTTCATTTTCCAAAAAGTTTTTGTATGTTTCTCCATCAAGTCTGGACGGCAGTTCAAACGGACCAATTAGTTCGCCATTGAGGATACCAGATCACAAGTTAACGCTGAAGCGATGTTGAAATGTCGAAGCTCTCACTTCGAGTGGATTTTCATTCGCCCACGTGTGGTAATTATGAATATTGAATATAATGTGGTTAGTTTTCAGTATTCTTATCATTAATTAACCTTAGGAACGAGAAAATAGCCAAAAAAAAATAATTACTCAGATGGGTAATTTTAAGAATTTTTCCACCTCGCTGTCTTTGAAGGCCGATTTTAAACAAAGTAGCCCTATTAAGTACTTCATTTTTTTATGATTATGAAAGCTGAGAGTCTGGCGCATTCTTGAAGCCTACTTAGGAATTATGAAGTCACCTGTTAAGATTTTTAATTTAAAGTTGAAAATTTGAGTCATAATTTACCGAACGTAAATTTTTCACTTTAGATCAACATTTTCATAACTTTCATCACAGTTACGAAGCTGATTATTTTATGCATAAAAGTACTACTTATGAAAATTCAGTTGCAAAAAAAGAAACTCGATAAAACCCTCTACTTTTTTTTTTAGAATTTTTTTAGGTTGGTCAGGTCGAAAATTTTCAAACATTCAGAAAAAAATTCATAACTCGAAAACTATGAAAAGTCGCGGAACATACATGGGGGTGATTCGAATACCCCACGATACGAGGGACCGAAATTTTATTTTTGGACGTCAATGTTCCGGCCACCCTGTATAGTATAAGACAAAATCGCTTCCCGCTGTCTGTCTGCCCCTTTGTATCCTTAGATCTTTAAACCTGCAACGGATTTTGATGCTGTTTTTAGGGTTCCGTACCAAAATGGTAAAAAAGGAACCCTTATGGTGTGACTCAGTCTGTCTGTCTGTCTGTCTGTCTGTCACAGCTGGATATCTCAAGAACTACTAATGCTATCAACTTGAAATTTAGAACAGTTTTATATGACGTTTACCCAACTATTTTGCAAATAAGAAAGAAATAAAAATATTTATATTTTTTTTGCAACCGGGACTGAAAGGGGGTCTTAAAAATTCAAAGTGGGTCTACAAGGGCATGTTGGGTATCATGAAAGGGCGCTGTTTGCACATTCGCAAACATTTTTTTATTTTTTTTAGGCTGTATAGTTTTCGACTTTTGATGAAAAATGTAAAAAAAAATACCGTTCCGCCCCCCTTATCTCCGAAGTTTGCAAAGAGAAAAATCTGAAATTATTGTATGTGATAGAAGTTTATGTAAATATTACAGGAAAAATAAAACAATGTCTCTCACGCTTTTTCAGAAATCGGAACGGAACCCTCGGTGCGCGAGTCCGACTCGCTCTTAAGCGGTTTTTTTTTAATAGATAGAGTGATTCAAGAGAAAGGTTTATATGTATAATAAACGCGGGCGAAGCTGCGGGCAAAAACTAGTCTTGTATAAAACGCACACTATGCAACCAGGCATATTAAAAGTTGGGAGATTACATACTATCTTTGCATTGTTTAAATTCAATCTCTTAGTATTGTATAATTTCATAGCACATGTGTGATCTAGTGCTCACACATGTCAGTACATAGTTGTAGCTACTACCTATAGAGCTACCATTTAAGAGGTACGTCGGCAGGAGGATGCTACCACCCATATTCTTAGTTCCACGACACCTATTGCGATTGAACCATCAGCTCTAATGGGTTTTTATCAAACACTTCACAGAGTGCTAAAGTTTTGTAACCAACTTCATAACATTGTTTCAGAATCGTAACGGGCCGTGAAATGGAAGCATACTACATAGAACCTGGGGAGTTTATTGCGCCACTTCTTCTTCCCAGCTAAGGCACTAGGAAGTGGTGAAGGACGGGCGTTTTGTGGGATTATCTTACGTAATTCTGACGTTCAAAAAGTGTTGATTCTCAGCCTAGTTTGAATAAATGACTTTTGGTTTTGATTTTATAATAATTTCTCAATTTTTCGCCTGACTGATGAAAACAACAAAAACTGCAAAGTAATCTGAAGAATTCATCTCTTCTCAAAAGTTTCAATGGATTTTAGGAGCAATTTAAAATACTATTGTAACTAAACTAGACAATATTTTAGGTCAAAGACATTGAGGCGATAAATAGATGACACTAGAAGACGATTAATTATAGGAATACTCTATTCCTAATTAATTAAGGGGATTCATTAGGTTGATAAATGATTCCTGGATCTCACGTGGGTATAACTAAATAGCTTCATAATTAATAATCACTTCCGTGGGTGTGGCTGAGAAAGATGACTAATCGATGATGTTTAATATAGCTTCAGAAGAATCGTTACAAAAATAAAGTAGTTTAGCAGCGAGATGGGCCGATGTCCTAGTGCTCATTCACACGGGCGGCGCGCGTCAACGACAGAGGCAACTGCAGCCGCCGTCACGTCTGCAGTTGCCTCTGCCGTTGATGCGTGCCGCTCGTGTATATGAGCACAAGGCTGACGTACTTAAGAGGATTTATGAATATATTGAAGCGTGGTTAGCTCAGTGTGTTAGTGAAATGGCGTTGTCTGTCTAGTTTAACGCACGAGCTATGAAGGCTCTCAGGCACACCAGAACTAAACGCGGGTTTTTTTATATTGAAATGAGACGTGCTGCGGCCCGAAGCGACAGTAATGTGCGCTTAACTTAAAAAAGCAGCTGGGATCAACTGGATGTGAAAGGCAGAACATCGTTGTAACGCAACTTGGAGGAAGCTTAGATATGCCCAACACTGCCCAGCAGTGGACTGTGATTTTCTGATCTGATTGATCGATTAAAATTATTTAAAAAATGCGTTATAGTATTTTTATATCATGAAACAACACGCGCTTTACTTGTGTTAACCAAGTGTACGCTATGAATGTGTACGTAAAGACGAGTAGCGTCAGCACATAATACACACACGCACACACACATACTTCCAACTTCGCCATGAAAGAAGAACACAAGATGAAGATGAAGATGAAGGTACTGAGAGCTCCTGCGCTTACACACACATTCACAGCGTGTTTGTACGCTTGGACCACATATCGTCGCAAATCTAACTAAGTGACGTAACTGATTCGAAGAAAATTTTACAGAGCAAGCTATTTTTCTTTTTTTTTGTAAACTGTAGATAATATATTGGTCTCGATTTTTGAATTATCATGGAGTTAATAAGGCATAGGTACAGATTCGCCGATTAGACAGATCGATTCGACTTGGAAAATGTATCTAATTACTAGAGTTAGGTCGGCTATCGGCTTAGTTCAAAATGAAGATACGTCAGTTAGTTAAATTAGCGACGATATGTCACATTTTTAACCGACTTCCAAAAAAGGAGGAGGTTCTCAATTCGGTTGTATGTTTTTTTTTTTGTATGTTTGTTACCTCAGTACTCCGTCATTTATGAACCGATTCGGAAAATTCTTTTTTTATTTGAAAGGGTATACTTCCAGATCGGTCCCATTTTTATCAAAACTCAGTTCTGATGATGGGATCCATGAGGAATCGAGGGAACTCCTCAAATATTATAGGCATATATATAGCGATGGTATTTTCATCAACAAATCAAGCGTTTGCATTCAGAAAGTATCATCTGGTGAAGTGGAACTGATGAAGAAGACCACAGATGGCCACGGAAACTCCTCAACGATGATAAGTATTTCACGGATAGCGATAAGATTAAAATAGTTAAGCGACTATGACGAAGCTTTAAATAAATGGTTCTGGTGAAAATGGTACCATCGAACCGATCTGATGTAGAAGCCGGAAGGTATTCATCGGAACTCAGTAATAAAACAATGTATCCTAGCCGTGTTTGGGCTTATTGGAATTGTCATGAGGTGCACTCTGGCTATAGATGCTTTAATGGTAATTATATGCCGCTTCAAATTGCGCTACTTGAGTTGTATGTTATGTGTGGCGTTGATTGTCAGAAGGCAGATTTCGTAGCCTCGTCAACTAAAACTACGCCTACCAAGCTTCTGACACGACTTAACGTATTTTTTCCATTTAGTCTATGTGGATGATGCTCCAATTTATTAGGTAGGTAGATAGATAGATAGATAGATAGATAGAATACTCTTTATTATGCACACCATAAAAATTACAGATATAAATGTTGAAATTTTACATAGGGTGACACAATGGGCGGTCTTATCGCTAAAAGCGATCTTTTACAGACAACCTTTGGATGGATTATGGGGAGAAAGGAGAGAATACTGTAGGTAGTCTGTGGTGTACCATATATACATACAATTTATACATACATAAATACAGAACTTATATAAATATATACTTATATAGGCACCACTAAAAAGTGAAAAATAAAACTTTTTACAAAAAAAAAAAACAGCCGACTCCCAAAAAAACACTACAAAGTGAAAAATAATTTTAATTTCGGAAGTCGGTGGCAAAACAAAACGAAAGTAAATAAAAAACCAAAGACACCGACTTCCGAAATTAAAATTATTTTTCACTTCGTTGTGAAAGATTCCTTCGGGAAAGAGATACCGTAGAAGCAGTTTTCTGCCTTAAATAGATGTTAGGTGAAGGGAACCAGAAAATAGTTCGTGTCTTTAATTGAGTTCGGTTGCAAAAACGAATGATAAAGGACACACCCTTGACAGCCGAAATTCTAAAGTTCACAATAGAACAGTAAATTGTAATAGAAATAAAAGACATTAACTGGTGCTAAATTCTAATAACTGTCACTAAACTAAGGCAACAATGCCGTTGATTAACGATGCTAAGAACTAATTTCATTTTAGAGGTCTGTTGTTAAAAGTTGTGCCCCGTCTTAAACGTTTTCATTAGTTTATCTTTCAAATAATCTAGGCCAATGAAATTGTAACTTGTATAGAGAGTTGTTTCAAGGATTACGGTTTAGTGGTTTGTGTTTAGGGCTTCTACAGGGAAGACTCTTCAAGCCTGAAATATTTAGAAATTATTCCGGTATAGGTTAAAAAAAAACTGAATGTTATACAAAGATTTAGGTACGGAATGTCCATTATGTAGGTATGATGTATTTTCATTGGGAATTTTTTTAGTTTTCAACCACAGAAAGGAGTCAAACTCAAACTCAATTTCAAAGCATTTATTTCAATTAAACCAATTACAGGCACTTTTGAATTGTCAAAGAGTCGGTCAAAAGGTAAGTCAGAAAGTTGAAGCTAGTTGCCCATTCCAAAACGTAGATCTATGGAGAAGAACGGGCAAGAAACTCCACGGACACTCTTTTAAATCAAAATATGGTTACAAAATATTGGTTACATCATTCATGTTGAAATTATAGATGTGAGAACGATGAACGTTAAAAGCGTCCGTAATAAAAAAAAAACTATTCAAAATTTAAATTAAAATAAGCGCCCGAGTCACGAAACTTGTAAGTAGCAATGGTGGCCCCAGTGGCGTAACTACAGGGTGGCAAGTCGGCAAAATGCCACGGGCCCCCAGCCGGAAGGGGCCCCCGGTCAGAGGAGAATCCCACCTCCCAACATTTATTATTAAACATTTAGTAAAAAAACCGATGAATTTGCCACGGGCCTCGAACGGTATAGTTACGCCACTGGGTGGCCCAGTGGTAACGGCCCCGACTTACGAGTTGTAGGTCCTGGGTTCGAACCTAAGCAGGCGCTTTACTTTGTGTAAATAATTTCATCACCACTGCTCTCAAAACGGTGAAGGAAAACATCGCATAGGAAACCGGCATGTCCTAGAAACAAAAATTTTAAGACATATGAAAATGAAAAAAAATGAAAAATGAAAATGGTTTATTTGTTTTACAAGTAATATCTTAACAACTAGTGATTGGAGCCTCCTTTTAAGCAAATAAGCCTGTATTAGGAGACTCCGCTCTTCCAAATTAGTTTTTAGTTTAATTTACATGTTTTCTATAGTAATATAAAGAAAATTAAAATTAAATCTAAAATAAATAAAAACCTAAAACACAAAAAAATACGCAGCCCGTACGCAGGCATGCGAGTGTGTGAGTGAGAGTGAGAGTGTGTGAATGTGAATGTGAGTGTGTGAATGTGAATGTAAGTGTGAGTGAGGTGTGTTAGTGAATAATGAGAATGAATCAGAGTGTATGCGTGAGGTTATGGATGGTGCAGGCATCAGACTGATGTGTAGGGTTATATATATTTTATTCCAGCAGCGTCTCCGTTTCGTCATAGGTTAGTGGTTTTATCCAATTAGTTACAATTTTTTTACATTCATTTTGTTTCTTATCATATACGTAAATCTCTTTGTTAAGTCTATTGTATAGCTGAGCTGAGCGTTTTTTGTATTGAATACGGGCAAACTTGGTTTTAGTTTGAGGAACTTCCGCTATTAAATTTTAATATTTTCTTCTTTTCAAGGTTAAGTTGGGGTCAAAAGTGAGAGTTTTGTGTTTCTTTAAAACCATTTTAATAATATATAGTTTTCGCACCGAGAGTACCTAAATCGCTTATTTGGTAAAGACTTTGTGTAGGATATCTAAGTTTTTTAAAGTACATAAGTTTAATTAAAGCTCGTTGTGCCCGCTCAATATTTATGAATTTAGACTTCGCTGCACCGGCCCAAATGGGGATGCAGTATATTAAGACGGACTGTACCAAAGCTACGTATATTTCGTTGAGTAGGTTTCTAGGGGTATTTGTGCTGGTAGGTGCTTTCTTTTGGTACAATATACCGCAGCGTTTTGAAAATCCAGCTCAGTTTTCTGATTCTGTTAGTGACGTGTTCAAGATGGGGGTACTACGATAGTCTCTGGTCAACAATAACACCAAGATATTTAGTTTGTGACACTTTGACTAGAGTTGGACATTGACAGTTATTTGCATCATCGCACTTATGTACTTTTATGTTATGTTACATATGATTGTGATTTACAGGCTTGTGTACGGTCAGCAACAGAAGTCGGCTAACACTGCTACTTTTTGACATATAAATTAACACAAAATGATTCGATAAACTGCTTTTTTTCGTTTAGGTAACTGTTAAGAGTTCTTAAAATTTTAAGTACTTCTGTTCCGATTTGAATTAAATATTTCGCTTAATAAAGTTAAGTGTTAATCGACTTTTGTTGCTGACTGTACCAGCAGTGGGAACATTGTAGGCTGATTATGATGCATTTTCATTGGAAAATAGGGATGAAGACTAATTTTTTTTCTGTAGATGTAGATTGATGTAGATTATTAAAAAATATTGGACACATATTTTTTTACGTAATAAAAAGATTACGGAGATAGATTGAGCTAAAACGTTGCATGACGTCACTCCTTGCTAGATTTTAAACGCAGTTTGTTATAGTTGTGACATAGCAAGCCCCAAGTCCCCAACTTTAATGCGTTTTATACAGGATGAAATTTATAACATGCACCAAATCGAAATGGGAGATTGTACTCATCATTATTAACAACTTTTACTATGGGATCAAACCTGAAATCGCGAAAAAAAATCAGCTGTTCAGTACATTTATCTACATCAAACTCGTCAAAATGTAGGGAGCAGCTGATTTTTTTTCACGATTTCAGATTTGGTCCCATAGTAAAAGTTGTTCATAATGATGAGTACAATCTCCCATTTCGATTTGGTGCATGTTATAAATTTCATCCTGTATAAGTCATTTTTTAAAAATAATTAATATGATAAAGCAAAAAATACTTGTCTAATTTTTTCTTGTTATCTGACTGACTAAATAGAATTTCTTTTTTTTTACCCAGGCATCATCCCTATTGTTTAGTTTCCAATCACAGAAAGGAATCATAAGTAAAAACTTGTAGTTAAAGTCAGGGAAATTAATTGTTTAACAACTACCAAATTAAATTGTCCGTATATTCAAATAAGGTTATATCACGGTAAATTGTCAGTAACCAATTTATTTCACTGATTGTATTACGTAAGATCTTTTCAATGAAACCCTACTAAATCAAATGATATAAATAAATGAAAATATCAAGTTCAAGTTCAGATAAACTAAAGAAAGGAAACTAAATCAAATGATATAAATAAATGGAAATATAAGTTCAAGTTCAGATAAACTAGAGCTTACAAATTAGAATAGAACACAATAATATTATCACTTTTCCCTTGGCGGCCACTTGTATTTTCCCCCAAGGAGCAACTTTACTATGATTGATCCTTATCATGGTCCATTTATCAGCAAAATGAAGAAATTTAGGGTATTATGTTAGTAGTTTTCATGCTATTTGGGAGCAAAAATGCTTATGTGCAATATCGGTCTTTTTATGAATAGCTTAAAGATTATTCTTGCCCCTATCCTAATTGTAGATTACTAGCTTTTGCCCGCGGCTTTGCCCGCGTGGATGTCGGAGAATATCCCACGGGAAGGTACTACTGGGAATTCCTCTCTTATTCCTTGTCTACAATATAAAGGGAACCTCTGTGCAAATTTTTAGCTTTCTAGGTCCAAGGGTTTGGGCTGGGCTTCGATGAGTCAATCAGTCAGTCAGTCAGGACTTCTCTTTTTATTTATATAGATGAATGCAGAGTTCACAGACTTTAGTGCTCATTTACACGAGCGCCACGTTGCGACGTTGTCGACACGTGACCAACGTGCAACTCGTGTATGTACGTGCGTGAGTACGTGCTCAAAGACATGAGTGGCACGTTGCCAACGGCAGAGGCAACTGCAGACGTCGAAGCGTCTACCGGCTGCAGTTGGTCGCATCGGCGCATCACCAATTAAATTATAAAAACGTTACAATTTATGTTACCTTTACTCCGCGCGTTCGTGCTAGGTCCATAGTAAGCATCCTACACTAGTTGATCAAACACAGCAAGTTCAAAAAACCGGACAAATGCGAGTCGGATTCGTACCATATAATGTTCAACAATCGCAAAGATAACTTTGTATTTCCTAATGTTACTGTGAATTGCAAGGTTATTTTTTGCAGTTGCAGAAAATCGCCCTTATTTAAACAAAATACGTTATGAATCGGCGTTTATTTATTTGTTGATTAAATAGACAATATGGTACATGATATACAGAAGTTTCAAATTCCTAATTTATTTAATTGTTGCGATACAAAAGCTCGTACAAAAATAGTCTAAAATTGACAACTTTTACGGCCCCTTAATTCTTCATTTTTGAAAATAAAAAATATATTTGTACTCTACTCGATGAGTTCTAGAACTTATATACAATGCCACCCCACATGCTAGGATTTTCTTTTTTTCAAAATGGAAAGTTACATTCAATTATTACCCTTTAATTTTTAACTTTATTTGTATTATTTGTTGTTATAGCCGTAATAAAACTACACAATCTGTGAAAATTTCAACTGTCTACCTATTACAGTTCATGAGATACAGAACTGTGACAGACAGACGGACGGACGGACGGACAGCGGAGGTTTAGTAATAGCGTAATAAGTTGCGTTTGGTACGCTTCAGGTACGGAACCCTAAAAAGCTGTATGTAATAGGGATGATGGCTTAAATTTTTTTGACCGTCATGTTGATTATTAAATAAAACCGGTCAAGAGCGAGTCGGACTCGAGCACCGAGGGTTCCGTTCGGATTTCTGAAAAAGTGTGCTATTTAGAGACATCGTTTTATTTTTCCTGTAATCTTTATATAAACTTCTATCACATAGAATATATTTCAGATTTTTCGCTTTGTAAACTTCGGAGAAAAAGGGGGGGAACGGTATTTTTTTTTAAATTTTTCATCAAAAGTCGAAAACTATGCGGCTTAAAAAAAAGAAAAAAAATGTTTGAGAATGTGCAAACAGCGCTCTTTCATATGATACCCCACATGCCCTAGTAACGCCACTTTTAATTTTTAAGACCCCTTTCAGTCACTGTTGCAAAAAAAATATAAATATTTTTATTTCTTTCTTGGAGGAGCTCGTGGCTAAGTAATAACAGCCGCACGGGTCGATCCGACAGGTTAAGCTACGCTTGCCGGGGTTGGTCAGTGGATGGGTGACCATCTTTACATATCGAGATTCCTCCGTGCCTCGGAAAGCACGTTAAGCCGTTGGTCCCGGCTGTTATTCGTGGATCTTTGACAGTCGTTACGGGTCGTCAGAAGCCCGAAAGTCTGACCACCAGTCTTACCAAGGGGTATCGTATTACCCAGTTACTGGGTTGTGGAGGTCAGATAGGCAGTCGCTCCATGTAAAATACTGGTATTCAGCTGCATCCGGTTAGACTGGAAGCCGACCCCAACATAGTTGGGAAAAGGCTAGGCAGATTGATTGATCTTATTTGCAAAATAGTTAATCTAAAGATTACGGCGATACATTGAGTTAAAATGTTGCATGACGTCACTCCTTGCTAGATTTTGAACGTAGTTTGTTACAGTTGTGACGTAGCAAGCCCCCAGTCCCAAACTATTAAGGCACTTAAAGATCCAATCGAATAACAAACAAACCTAAACCCCAATCCTATAATGACCTTAAAAACTGACAATTCAACAAACAGGCAAACTGTAATCGTGAAATAAATTGCTTCGTTCCCTCACAGCGGCAGAACCCGTGTTATAAATGATGTAGGATATTACCTCGGCTCCCGTATTGTTTGCCTAGATTATTTCAGGCCTTATTTCATGAAAACATCGCAATAATACTCCGTATTATGAAACCCGAGGATATAATCTGGTGGAATGAGAAAACTGACAAAGCGGAGATCTTGCCGAGTGTCTGATAGTCAACGTGTGCTTGACAATGCATAAATTAATCTAGTGACGTGTCTGGGAACAATCTTTTTCGTTGTCTTATTTTGTGAAAGGTTTTGCGGATTTTTCGTGCGGATTCTTTTGGACCCCAGTAACGTAGCTATGTAGGTTAGACGATATTTCTGTTTTTTGCAGTGCGGATCAAAATACTGCTCAAGACGCAGATAATTGTGGCTTTGAGTGGTTGGCTTGCGTGTTGTGTGCTGAGCCAGCAATACGACTCGCCCATCAAGGAGCGCTGTCCCAAATTAGACGCATTATTAATTTATTACACATAAATCAAAAGGTATTATGTTCAAACACGTATACTAAAAGATAAATAAATAAATTACCTACTACCTTTAAAATAGTGAAAAGTCAAGTCAAAATGTCAAGTCAAGTCAAAAGAAAATCTTCTTAGGGTTCCGTACCAAAATGGTAAAAAAGGAACCTGTGTGTGTTGTCACTCAGTCTGTCTGTCTGTATGTCTGTCATATCTGGATATCTCAAGAACTACTAATGCTATCAACTTGAAATTTGGAACAGTTTTAGGTGACACTTACCCAACTAGTTTGCAAATAAGAAAGAAATAAAAATGTTTTTATTTATTTTGCAACAGGGACTGAAAGGCGGTCTTAAAAATTCAAAGTGGGGGCTATTAGGGCATGTGGGGTATCATTATGAAAGAGCCGTGTTTACACATTCTCAAACATTTTTTTTTAGGCCGCATAGTTTTCGACTTTTGATGAAAAACAGTTACGTAACAAGTAAATATCTAGAATTCTACGACTAGAAACGATTGACAGATATCATAGGGTGTGCAGAATATAGTTCTTTAGGCACTAAGATTGCAAAATTGTTTGACATAATGTCTTATTAATAGCTTAATACCGGTCTAAGCTGCCAGGTAAGTTATCCATTTACGATTCGTTCGACTCTGTTAGAATTGAAATGATAGAAAACGTCAGTGTTAAGTTTAAACATGTCATTGATTTGATGTAAGGCTGTTTGCAGACTGTGTCACGACTATTGGTGTTTATACATATCTTCTGCCCGCGACTTCGTCTGCGTGAATTGTTCCGCCGACCCATCCCGTCACATCGTATTAGCCTGCGCTATTACTTCGATTTTGCTTAGCGTTCTTTCTGACTTTTTTTCTTTTTGCTCGGCTTGTAAAGGTCCTAGAGTGATGTTTTATAGCCTATAGCCATCCTCAAGAATTGGGCTATCAAATGCAAAATCATATTCGACTGCCAGTTCCAGAGCATTCTAACAAACATAAAAACAAAACTCTTTAGCTTTATTATTAGTTTAGATAGAAAGATATCTTTAAGAAAACAAAGATGGCGCGCACATGTGTACCAAAACAGTTTTATGATGATCATCCTCTTATAGAAGTCCCTTACTGAACTTAAGCCGCTCTAGTTGGATTTCGCGAAGACCTTCACTGTACTTAGTCTCAAGGTAAACCTACCCTACGTTTTCTGAAGCATGGTGTCCATTCCAGAACACCACCCCAACGTCATCGCCAGTTTATTGCCACTTCAACTTGCTTATTTGCTTTTAGGGTTCCGTACCAAAATGGTAAAAAAGGAACCCTTATGGTGTGACTCAGTCTGTCTGTATGTCTGTCACAGCTGGATATCTCAAAAACTACTAATGCTATAATCTTGCAGTTTTAGATGACGTTTACCCAACTATTTTGCAAATAAGAAAGAAGTTTTTTTTTTTTTTTGCAACAGGGACTGTAAGGGCGTCTTAAAAATTCAAAGTGTGGGGTATTATATGAAAGAGCGCTGTTTGCACACTCTCAAACATTTTTTCTTTTTTTTTACGCCACATAGCTTTCGACGTTTTATGAAAAATGTAAAAAAATACCGTTCCCCCGCTCATCTCTGAAGTTTGCAAAGAGAAAAATATGAAATTATTCTATGTGATAGAAGTTTATGTAAAGATTACAAGAAAAATAAAACGATGTCTCTAAATAGCACACTTTTTCAGAAATCGGAACGGAATCCTTGATGCGCGAGTCCGACTCGCTCTTGACCGGTTTTTTTGTCTGAAAAAGTGAAAATTCAGTATTGGCACAAGATAACTGTGATCAAGGTTTGACAAAACTTTTTTCTCGTGTGCACACTGCTTAAGACAACATTTATGTTCTATATTTCTGAAACTACATTATCAAAATTTCGCAAACCTATTTGCTTTATACACCCCGAAACAAATTAAACTGCCTGTAGCCTGTAGGTGAATTCAAAGGTAATCAATATCAGGGTTTAGCGAATGCGTGTTTATGTTATTCGTGCAGTAACCATCTGGTTTTGACTAGTAGTTAACAACACTACGCTACGATTTCTAAACGTACATTTGAAGTAGGTACATAAGTAGCATTAGGATTAGCTTCATCATAATTTCGTGCAGTATTTTTGCCTCACGAAGCGACGACATTTTTATCTCAACACTTTAGACTTCTAAAAAACAACACTACAAAGTGAAAAATAACTTTAATTTCGGAAGTCGTTGTCTGGTTAAATGTATTTTCGTTTTTTGCCACCAACTTCCCACATCGAAATTAAACTTATTTTTCACTTTGTAGATTTTTGTAGATCTGAGATTTTTGATAGATCTTTTCGAGATAATCCAAACTGTTTAATAAAGCTCAAAACACAGGACAATATACGACAGAAGACTGAAATGAAAACCCAACATTACCATACCATCTTACAAAACAACAGCTAAACACAAGGCACCCATATAAATGTCGAATGACCGGTATACAATTACATCACCGTATATCCCCTCAACAATTACAGCTACGTTTTAGTGAATTCCAGTTATTAATGACGCCCCAAATGATTAGTAGGTGGGAAGTAATGTGGTACCCGATCCGCCGATGACCGTCATTAGGCCCGTCCGTTCCGAATTACATACGAATGGGTGACGAACGTAAGGGATGCCTATTAACTGCACGATATTTGTTTACTGTTATTTTAGTGGCTGGTTATTGAGATGGCGATTGGTTTTATAAGTGGCTCTTTTTGTCATGAATTATTAGGAAACTATGATTTAAATTT
This sequence comes from Cosmia trapezina, assembly GCA_905163495.3. Classification (NCBI taxonomy): domain Eukaryota; kingdom Metazoa; phylum Arthropoda; class Insecta; order Lepidoptera; family Noctuidae; genus Cosmia; species Cosmia trapezina. The sequence goes on from LR991034.1 coordinate 18,114,838, forward strand.
ACTTTTTTTTCCGCGCTTTGCTTTCGCCAGGTTGAAGGAGAAGCAAAGGTATAAAGCCGTTATACAGCCTAATATGAAAAATAGACAATTTAAATATTTTTGAGTTTCGAACACAAATAAATGTTATTTTTTATTGTAATAATCATGGTTTTCGATGATATTCTATTTATAAACATTATTTCAATATTCAAAAAATATTAACGCCGTAAAAACGCATATCTCTTTGCCGAGATTAAAAAAAACATTCACCTCCGAATAGAGAGTTGTGAATAGAGGCATTGAACCAATTTGGACTAAGTACCTATAGGTTATAAGTTATCTGTGGCAATTTTTATTCCCGCACACTTTTTGGAAAATGAAAAATCGAACGCGTGTGAAATATATTGCATTGTGAACCTAATCGTAGTGCGATATGAACCAGTTTTCGAGGAAGTGTATTGAAAAATATTTATCCTAATCACCCTTTAATGTTCCCACTGACAGCTGGTCTCCTCTTGGTGAGAGGGAGTGGGAGTGGGCTATACTCCACCACGCAGGTCCAGTGCGAGTTGGTAAATGTCACATGTCTTCGAATTTTTGGCCGGTTTCCTCACGATGTTTTCCTTCACCGTATAAGTAGTGTGTGGTGTGTAGTCCGTACTGGTGATGAAATAATTTACATAAAGTAAAGCGCCTGTCAGGCAGGTTCAACCCTACGACTCTTAAGTCGCGCCCGTTACCACTGGGCCACCACTGTTCTCAATAATATTTAAGAATTCACTGCTTGGAATTCAAATGAGCGAAACAAATTGTAATTTGTTTCCCTCATTTGAATTTGGAAAACCAGTGTAACGCTGTTTGTCCACCGCACCGGGAACGGAAAGTCAACGAGAAAACAGATGACGGCGCTGAAGTAGCGATACTACAATTACCATGGCCGAATAATCTCGTTTCTCGTTGACGTCCCGTTCCCGGTGCGGTAGACAAACAGTCCTACCCGAAAGCTAGCTCTGCACTACAAGCGTCAGCTTCGACCTTTAAAAAAAAATGACGGCCACAAAGCAGACCTGCAAATTGTAGCGAAAGCTGTAAGCGACTTTAAACTAGCGTCGAATGGTTAGACGCACGTTTTTTATGAGCGTCTGAACAAATGTACAAGAAAGTTCTATACCATATACAAAACAGTCCCGCCATGTGCCTCGATAGAATAGGTCACCCCGCGCATCAGCCTTTGGAACTAATTATTTTGTTTTATTCGCTAGTTTGGTTGCACGACACTGTACTTCTGGCCGTGTCTCTCTCTCTGTGGGACCTACCTAGGCGCTCTGTGCGAACATCTGAAATTCGTGGCCTTGTTTGTAACTCTTAAAAATGACGCTTGTAGCGAACAGCAATCTCAAGCGGGGCGATGGTTTCGTGGCCCATGCATAACGGTGGGGTGTATTCTTTGCTTTTATGTATTAAAATTAACTGCGATGATACTACGCTTACAAGTCACTTATTTGTATTATGGGGTGTCTATCCTCCGGGTAGGGTAAAAGTAGGATTACTCCTAGGGCAACTCACTTATTTGAATTATCGGGCGTCTATCCTCCGGGTAGGGTAAAAATAGAATTACTCCTAGGGCAACTCCTTAGGAGTGATCTTTCAGTCGCAAAATAAGGGACAGGTTTTTGATTCGCGTCGCTCGCGCTCGACGTAAACATCTCACATAAGTGAGATGTTATTCTATGAATTGACGTTATCAATTGACTCGTTGGCTTATCGATGCCCTCGGCCTATTTATTATTGTTTGACGTCAATTCATTTTGCATGAGATGTTATTCTATGAATTAACGTTATCAATTGACTCGTTGGCTTATCGATGCCCTCGGCCTATTTACTATTGTTTGACGTCAATTCATTTTGCATGAGATGTTATTCTATGAAATAACGTTATCAATTGACTCGTTGGCTTATCGATGCCCTCGGCCTATTTATTATTGTTTACGTCAATTCATTTTGCATGAGATGTTATTCTATGAATTAACGTTATCAATTGACTCGTTGGCTTATCGATGCCCTCGGCCTATTTATTATTGTTTGACGTCAATTCATTTTGCATGAGATGTTATTCTATGAATTAACGTTATCAATTGACTCATTGGCTTATCGATGCCCTCGGCCTATTTACTATTGTTTGACGTCAATTCATACGGTAAAATCTCACATAAGTGAAATGCTATTCTATGAAATTGTGGTTATCAATTGACTCGTCGGCTTATCGATGCTCGTTAATTCATTCAATAACATCTCACAGAAGGCGTCAGACGTTATTCTATGAATTGACGTTATCAATTGACTCGTTGGCTTATCGATGCTTTCGGCCTATTTACTATTGTTTGACGTCAATTCATACCGTAAAATGTCACATAAGTGAGATGTTATTCTATGAATTGACGTTATCAATTGACGCGTCGGCTTATCGATGTCCTTGATCTTTTTACTATTGTTTGACGTCAATCCATACAGTGATAAACTGTTTGGTAGTTGAATTGTATGACATTGATTTTACATTCTGTGATTACTTTAAATCACTACAGCAAATATCTTAATTATTGTATACAAAATATTTTAAACTGACATAAAACATTTTAAAAGAGTAACGGTGTAGTTTCTTGCCCATTCTTCTCCATACAAAACTACCTTTTGGAAGATTCAAAATGTGCCTATTTGAAATAAATTCTAAGACATTGACTTTGACTTTATAGTAACCCTTTACCTGCTACACGTGTTACAATATTGACACACCAAGTTACTTGAATCGGAAATGATTAACACAAAAACATATAATATGAACTTACTCTTCATTATTGTTAGGCACAAAATCATCAAACAGTAAATTGAAGGCAACATCAACAGTGACTCCCACGTCTTGTTATTGTTTATATGAACTTTCTCAGCGAATCAACATAAAAATTAATTCAGTTTACTCCTATGTAGGGCACATTATATGGAAGTTATCTATTAAAGTTAATTTATGATATCTCGCGGCGTCACTGCGCTGCTTAAAAGATTGATTGATGTTATGTGTGAATGACTCTTGGTTTTTTATTGTGAGTCTAAAAAATTTACCTAGTTTGGAAGTATATGGATAAGACAATGACATCGAAAAAAAATACTTTCACATATTTCACATAATAACCGATGTGGATGAAACTTGGTATAAAGGTTTTAAGACTGATTTTTTTTGTAGTTGGGGATTTTTGATTGGATACTACATAAACTTAATACTTCCTCCAAAAATGTGCAAAAGACTGGATATCTCCGCCTTATGAGATCCGATTTCGATGGTTCTTTTTTTATTTGAAAGGTAGTAACTTTAAATTGATCTCATAAAAATTCCGTGAAAGTCTGATGAAAACAAAAAAAAAAAAACATGGTAAATATCCCGTTTTATATAACTTTGTAATTGTCGTTCGTGCTTGCGAGGTCTACATTTGCAGAACTACTAGTGTTCCCAGTCCCATGAGATAAGGGGCGAGCCTATTGCCATCAACCGGGAACAAAACTATAGATGCATAGCAATATTCCACTTATGTATTAACCCTACAAAACTAACTATACAAGCATGGCTTTGTCTATTGAAGTATTCAAATAACACCACCAGCTCATTCTATGTCACCCGGACCTCAACGCCCCATACCAAGGAATGGATACTATTGCGCACCTCATTACTATTAATAAGATTTGTATACAAAATCAAAATCACGTATTGCGCCAAATACCAGCTTATTCTGTACTATCGACTACTTGTGCGGTGATGTCATGGCTCTTAAGTTATGGTAATGTTAAATGCGCTTGCACACGCGAGAAAATTTCTTTAGTAGTACCGCGAAGAAAAGTGTTATGTCGTCATCTAGGAAGACATACCTCTTTTTTAAGCCGCACATACAGTTAGATAAATTAATTGATAAGCAAATTGACCACCTTCATCAATGTGACGTCCTTTAGCTATTTCAGACAACTATCAAAGAATGACACTCAAGAATGAGAGTTGTTAATAGACGGACAATTTACGTTGGTAATCAATTTGCTTGTGGTGCTGGTGGAGCTCGTGGCTAAGTAATAACAGATCCATCAGGTTAAGCTACGCTTGTCGGGGTTGGTCCGTCGATGGGTGACCTTTACATACCGAGACTCCTCTTTATCTCGAAAAGCACGTTAAGCCGTTGGTGCCGGCTGTCATTCGTAGATCTTTGACAGTCGTTACGGGTCATCAGAAGCCCGAAAGTCTGACAACCAGTCTAACCAAAGGGTATCTTACATAGGGGTATATTATTCAGTTACTAGGTTGTGGAGGTTAGATAGGCAATCGACCCCAACATAGTTGCGGAAAAGAATAGGTAGATTGAATGCTTACCAATTAGTTTATTTGACTTTACTCAAATATTTTTCCAATAGGTGTAGGCAGATACTATAGAAGCCCTACATACTACTGCTTCTACTTTACCGTATCCTTTATAAACATCCGCTCTAGTTTTTCTTCTGTAAAATGGTTGCCTATTATCATAGTTACAAACACGAAATACACGCAACAACAACCCGACTCGAATGAATGAATACGATTCCGCCACACAAAGCCTGGGTAAAAGAAACTTTCAGTGTTTGAGTGACAGGGATGATGCTTTACAAAGCCCAAGTTTTTCTGAAACTAGATCCGGATGAACCGGGTCAATCAACTCAGCCTATCTCAGTGTACTGCTGGATGTGTATAATTGCTGTTGTTATGTATAATGTCCATGTCAAGTTTTATAAAATAAATATTTTTAAATATTTTTTTTATATACATCTCCCGCCTTCCGCATACAGTCTGTCCCAGTCATCTTTCTAAGTTCGTCGGTCCATCTAGCTGGGAGGCGTTCCACACTACGCTTGCCGATACGCGGTCGCCACTCCAGAACTCGTCTGCTCCACCGGCCATCGATTCTTCGATAGACAAGGCCAGCCTACTGTCACTTCAACTTGCAAGTTATGCCGATAGCTCCGGTTCTTTTCAGAATAATTTCATTTCTGATCTTATCCTTTCAAGAAACTCCGAGTATAGCCCGGGTACAGTACCTACGACACAACTTAGATGTAGCATCGGCAAAATTCGTAAAACCGATCACGATCCGAACTGGGTACGCCTTCAAAATTACCAATAGGCGAAAATGATCTTTACCCAAACGCAATAACTTTTAAAGTCAAATTTTCAAATCTATGCTACATCTAAGTTACGTCGTACCCTAGGTACCTACTTGTAAGGTAATTTGTGATACCCAATAAATGACGAATAATATACAAACTCGTGCATTTAACTAGCATGGATTGAAGGCGCAACATAAATAAAACATAATGCGAGATGCGCTTTGACAAAACAATTTAATTCCCATGGTCTTATCCATGTTATTTCTTATGCATTTATTGTTTTCATGTCAATGAAGAATAATGAAATTAGTGGACCGAGGTTGAAATTTAAATACTGTATAACTGTTTAGGAGTGTTGTCTGTGCGTTGATACTTGTATTATACCTATACATGATTTTATTAGATTTTGATACTGGAAATTATTTAAATTACTTAATATTCAAGCTTCAAGCTAGCTTCCATTGCAATTTGATATTTATCTGTCTTTTGTTGAATAATTTATATAATTCACTTTACTAGTAATCTCAAAGGCCGTAGTCCTAATCTGACAAGATCCGTTAGTCATTGGACACCAAGCTTCACAATAACAGACTGCAATCCCAAATTCAGAGACAAATGGCGCAGAAAATAATTTTGTGGAGAAATTGCAAGCTACAGAATACAAAGCAAGGAAGAGGAGTATTTCTGAGCTCGACTTTCCAGGTACCTACTAACTACTTACTTACGTTCGGAGTTTTGCAATTGTCTGCCTAGATAGCTTGACAAAGCTTCAAGGAATTTTGGATCTGGTTTCGACTTTTATCTGATGATGTAGTTATGATGCAGATAATATGAGTTTAGTGACTTTTAAATCTGTTAATACGCCTTCAAATAATGTAAATAAGTAATGCAAAAATGTATGTTAAACACATCAATTCTATATGTGAATATTAAAGTATTGCTGCAAAAAACTTTATGAAATAAATTCAGGAAGTAATGTCTACCCAAACCATATAAAAACGATATTAGTTTCAAACTACTTAAGATATTTCCATGATTTTTTTTTGTATTAAGTATCAGACTATTTTACTATCTTCAGTTATATATTTATCTGTGATTTTTTTTCAAATATCGTCTCTTAAAACAAAGGAAAAAAAAAACAAAAGAAGAAGAGGAAGAAAAAGTTAGTAAAAAAAGTAGTTAAAAAAGAAAAAAAAAGAAAGTAGAAAAACAACAGAAGAAGAGAAATAAGTTAGAAATAGGAGAAGTTTCGTTACTAAAAATAAAGATTCTCTATAAAGTCAATCGGAACGGCATGCGGCGAAAACGCACCGCCCAGTCGCTCAAGTAAGTTCAGTCAAGAACTACAGCAGAATATAAGTATATACGTTGTTCGTGCGATACTATCAGATTAACATAAAATCGAACTATTATGCCGACATACTCGCGGTCAGCTCCTAGTTGCAAATTAAAATCATTTTGCGCTCCCATATAAAGTAATGCGTCACGTTCTATGCATCATCGTGTTCCATTTAATTGGTGATTTGTGACCAGGGTCGGTAATGCAACGTTTAATGCGTAATTTTAAACGACAATCATTGCACATTCTCTTTTATGGCAACATTAGGCGTCTGTTAATCCATAAATATTGAAATTCATGTCAGGTTATACTTTAATGCGGTTTTATTTAGCTTTATATGGATTGTGGGTGTCCTGTTGGATGGCTAGGTATATCGACCGCTTTGTAAGAATGAGATACATTGATGCAAATGATTATTCAAATTCCATGAAGGTACTATGAAATGCAGTGATGGATGCAGTGCATTAGCGTTTTGTTCGCCAAAATAGAATAGGCATAAAGTGTAACTAAAATGAGGTCAATTTAGCAAGCCTGAACATGGCTTTATAAGAAATCATGTTTTATGGAAATGGCAGGAAACATGAAAATGTTATTTATGACATCGAAGAATGGCTTACATAAGTTTTGTCGACCATTATTGGATCTAAAAACACTACAAGCTCCAAGTCTAGAAGTATACAACATATTCAATTAGTTGTGTGGCATGAAAATCTACGTTTTAGGTAATCAGATACTAAAAAGTTTTTTTCAGATGTGTCTCGAGATTCGGAGCGTCTGCTACCACGTTAGGCACATGTGTCTAGTGTTGGTACTCACCTTTCAAATATCAGTGCCTCCAGTAAAAAAGGGAACAACTCAAATTCGTCACTTTTCAGGAGAGGCAAAAAACAACACTTTTGTTGTTTTTTAGTATTTCGCAATTAAAATCAAAACTTCTTTTAAACTTACATTGTGGGTAAAAAATAGCCCTTTCATTTAACAGGAATCATTCCCACATTCAGTCACTCCTACTATATATTTTTTTAGTTTTTCTTCAGTTGTTCCCTTGTTAACGAAGTAATAATGACATAACGTTATTTATACTAGTCATTTTGGTCGTATTTAAAGTAATATTACGAGTAATTGCCTTATTATATAAATGCTTAAGACAGATATAACGACATGTTTCCTTCTGCTGTCGATGTCAAGGATTTAAATAACTAACAAAAAATGTATAATTAAAACAATAGTCTAATGAAATCTTACATTTATTTAATAAATCAACGGTTTAAATGAAATATTTCAATTTTCCTCGCGGTCCTCTTCATTGCCTGGTGTAAAATTTAAGTCAGACTCGTCTTCTGCTCTTTCCGATTCAGAAGTCAGCAAATTCATTTAGAAATCTTGACATTATGTGTTTATTTAGAAGTGTCATTATATCTCGTTTTTTCTCCACGCTTATTGGGAGAGGTGTATCGGTGATGACACTCAATGAAATGCTATTATGATGACGTATCGGATCTTTGTTGGTTTGCAACTTTAAACATATTTATTGACACTTGCATTAAGAGCGTTGGCTCACTACGGCATTTCATACAAATTTTCAAGTCCCTTTTTGGCTCTTCCATGTCTTTGGAATGAAATTTGTTTAAAATCATCAATTTTACCATTTAGATTGGCTTTTTGACATTCCTGCATTGTATTTTTTTTGTTGTTGTTGCATCGCAAATGTAGATTTTTTTATTTATTTTTTTTTTCCTCTTTAATTTAGTCTGTGCTAAATAAATGTGTTTTCTTTCTTTCTTTATAGTTGACAACCAGCTGTTGTCAACTATAAAGCCAATCTAAATGGTGAGATCGGTTTGTGTGTTTTTGAACCAGTTTATATCCGGCCAGTGTATTGTTGGTATTGATGATAAATAATAATTAGGTTCTATCAGCTTTAAAATAATTCTAAGAGGTATATCAAAAACAGTAAGGTATAAGTTTATAGGCATCTATAAAATGCATCGACCTATTGGTACATTAAATCCATGTAACTCATACCACTAACGTTTTTTAACAAAGTTTAACAAGTGGGAAGGTACCTACTACATACTACTAAAAAGTTTGGTTTCTAGTCCTAGGTTGATATAATATGAGCATGCCACAGTTTAAATCAAAGTAATTCCATAAAATACTTACAATTTCAGATAGTTTTAACACTAACTTAGTAGTTTTTCTGCCGCGTTTCGTTTTGTTTTTCCACTATGAAGATAACAAACACTACACTCTGACCAAACGACGGAAAGTTCGAACAACAAGTGTCAAAAATCAATTACAAGTCTTAATGATCGGTTTAACTGAATAATAGCTTAAAATAAAATGATGTGATATCACTTTTAAAAGTTTGTCTAGAAAACTTAAATTAAAAAATACGCATAAAATAAAATTATCTCAATAAATGAACCAAAGCGAAAATTTTTACTTCAGTTCATTTATTGAGAAACTGGACCTATGAATTATATTTTATAGTTCAGAATCGTACCTTGCACATCTATCCATAATTTATTATTTGTAGAAAATTATTCGTAGAAATGCAGTTGTTCCCTTTCAAACATGCTTACCAAATGGATTATCTGCATTTATTTCTTACTGTGTTTAAGAAACTTTGGCACTACATGAGTTGTGTCTTTTTGTAATTAAATTAACTGTGTCCATGCCTTTGCGTTCGATTGTGTTTTAGGATTTCTTGTAGATGTGTCTATTAAGCACTGAAATTTTCTTGATATCTATGGATGTGCCTTTACAAGCAGTCGAGTTATGCCTTTGATATATTAGAAAAAACAAGTTAGGATTGAGCTAGAGTTATGTCCTTTTGATATGTTATGTAACAGAACACGTAGATTACAATGGTGCTATAAAAATAAAAGGGCATAACTCGACTTATTCCGTTTTTGACTGGAGGCACTGATATTTGGTGTGGCATGCGGCATTGTTAGAATAAAAAATATTTTAGCGCCGCCAAATTATTTTGTTAGCAAAATTATAACGTGCTTATTTGCCTACATTCAGGTCTAATAGTTGTTAACTGAAACCCTAAGTGTTGGCTTCAATAACCGGTTTGAAATAATTGCAGCAGTTATAACTAAAAAGCATAAAACATCACACCTATTTTTCCGGAGGGTTAGGCAGAAGTATACCTATAGTACACCCACATTTCGCCAGTTATGTTTAAGTGCCATGTAACCATGTAACAGCCTATTGCCATCAACCGGACATAAATCCAGACTCCGGGCTGATACTAAGAAATTCCTGCTATAAAAACCCAATAACACTTTGAAAGAATTGCTGCAGATATAACTAAAAATCTAATATCATAACATCACACTTCCCCCCCCCCCCCCCGATTTCAGGTTTGGTCCCATAGTAAAAGTTGTTCATAATGATGAGTACAATGACCCCTTAAAATATTGCCACTGTTTACACTTACACCCTGTCGATTAAAATGCCAAGTGCTTTGATTGGCTACTGTTGTAATTACCGCTTACCGTCAACCATCCACATCTAGTATGATATTTTTTACAGAGTTTACTTCAGAGACTTGGGACAAGATTCACAGATCGCTCTTTGGATTTACTTTCTTAAGTAGTAAAGTAAATATTTAAACCTTATTCTTATGTTCATATTCGTACCTCTATGCGAATCTGACGTTTCATTAGAACATGAACATCAGCGTTATAAAAATAAAGTTAACATTCTATAAAAACCTTACTTAACTTAGCAAAGTAAAGTTAAAGTGCGGTCTGTGAATGTTGCCCTTGATCAGGCTTTTAGAAATCTGGTGTCGATACAGCGAAAGAAGATTTTGTTGATGTACTATCGACAAACGCCAGGCCTTGCTAATGTTGCAATGTTGCTGTTGCTTGCAAATGTTTTGTGCCGTTTCGGCTTGCTGTTGTTGTGTTTCTTCTAAATCTGTGTATTATCGGCTAAAACTGAATTCAGACTAAAATGGTTTATAACATAACTAAGCCGGGGTACCCCAACCAAATGGGTAGGTTAGAACTGTGACCAACCGCGTACGAGCCGAGATAGCTAAGCGAGCGGTGCCGCGGCAGCAGTCGGCGAGCGCTACTTCCAAAGGCTAAACAAAACAAACAAAAGGCTGTAACTATACAAATAATTAAGAAGCTAGTTGGCTGTAACATATGCGGCTTGGTTTAGGGCAAACTAGTTTGGCTTGATATCGGGTCTAGCCGGTAACATATACAAAAAGCAACTTTAATATGTTAAGGCGTCCGTTTTGTCGATGGTACACGTAGTAGATAGTACAATAACACGTATAGATATTATAACATGTTCAGCGTTGAAACATCTGACGCAAACGGTGAACCCACACGAAGCTCTATTGTCTACGGAAGTGTAAAAGGAACAAAACGATGGCTAGACACTGCGCACATGTCCGGAGAACTATTATTATGCAACAGTGAGCAAGCCTGTTATAATATGGTCTGTTCCAAAAGCTTGTGATGAAAGTGTCAACAAACCATGTTCAGGTTACATTCTTTCGCAATCACTATCACTCAGTAATATAAAGGGAATTAGTATCTAACACTACATTCATTTGTATTGAAAAGGTCTCAACCACATTGTACAACTATTATTGTTTGAATAACAATATTAAATAAATTGTAATTGAAAAATCATAGAAGAAAATTGTGGTTATAAAATTAACCTCAATTATTATATCAAATGAAAAATATTTTAAGGTAAAATTTGAATTTGAATTAATTACATCAAAGCACTCAATTTTTATAAGTGGCACTATACATTTGGCATCCACAGGTTTACCTACGTTTTCTGATCGATTTGTTTACATTTTCTTCAGGTATTGTATGAACAGACTATGACATCTCAATATATCTAATAAGATATATTTAAGTTGACCTTGTGCTCGATTCTTGAATCGCACGTGATTTTCTAACTCATTCGCGAGTAAAAGAATAGCAGTGAAAAATATGTAACATGATTTTTTATAACAAGTAAAAAAATATCCCCGTTGTTAAATTCCTATTGAAATTCGCATCGTAAAAAAAGTTCGGCTTTTTAGAGCATGGTCTGTCACTGATAGGAACTCGTGTACACCCATGTACTTTGATGAACCAGTAATAAGTTACTACTATACATAACTCCACCTGCTATGAACCTTACATAATCCGTTAGCTTCGTTTACGTTCATACATCTGTGGCCTTAGTGCGAGTTTTCATACTTACTCGATCACGTTAAAGTAAACGTCAATTTGTACTGAAAATGAATAAGCGCCGCCTGGTGACTATAATGGGAAACACAATTATTCAATACGAATTGACATACGTCAACGTTAACGTAAACGCGATCGAGTAAGTATAAAAACTCGCACTAAGGCCACTGGTCATACACGCTGCGAGTACTACCTACGCACCTAAGCTTTCTAAAGAAGTTGCACCAATAATACTTTAATTAGTCACCTTTTATTCATCCTCTCAACATGATCAAATACTACATACACAACAATAGCACTACTGTCTTTTGTCACTACATCTTTTTTTACATCTTTGTAGGGTTCCGTAGTCAACAAGGAACCCTAAGGCTAAGTGCGCACTGACGGCCAGGTCGTAGCGGCCATTATTACGGCCAGGCCATTATCATCATTGTCCCAGAGAGCTTAGCTCAGAGACTCTTAGTACTAGAAAGCTTTAATTTGGCATGGATATACATATTCATCACGCCGACAAAGTAGTAAAATAAAATCAAGAAAAAAAAATTTTTAGGGCACCTTCTGTACATGTAAAACGGGGATGTTTTTTTTCTCGTCTGCCCCATGGTGTGGAGTGTTTTTGGATGGGTCTTTCAAAAATATTGCGGGTTTGTGAAAACAATTTTTCGATTTAGCGATCCGTTTCTGAAATAAAAAGTGCTCATTTTTGTTAGAGTCAAGTATGTGTATGTGTGTGTCCGCCAGCTAAACGGTAAGTTTTGGGGTCTGTGAAAAAAATCACGGTACTAGTGTATATATAACGAAGTTAAAAAAGAAAACTGTCACAGCTAAGTAGGCTTTTCAAGTTTACGAGTAATAGTCAACCAACTACGGAACCCTTCATTGTGCGTGGCCCGAGATGAACTTGGCCGGTTTTTAAATAAGTTACTGTGATCGTTAAAAAAAGCAGAAACCTATATTAATAAAACCTAACTTTTTAATGATAGACTAGGTTGTCTTTAAAGTGTTTTCATTAAATTATAACTTTTTGAGTGCCATTCACTTTGTGATTTTTCGATTATTAACGAAACTAATTTCGATTATTCATACTAAAAGTTCTCTTGAAGTTAAAAAAGCTGAAATTATTCGCGATCTTCATTTTATCAATTCAATTCGACATCTTTATTCTGCAAAATCACTTTCGAATTTTACGATTGCAAGTGCTTTAAGAATCGACCTCCTGGGGTATAAATTTTCGCATTAAAATAACATTAGGCCCCGTGAGCATACATTTAAACGTTATGAATTATGATTTGATAACACTCAGTATGCGAGGCTGGTTTCTTATCACTAGGAATTTTAGTATGCCGCGGGAATTAATGCGGTTCTCGTATTTTCTAATGTTTTTTATTTTGATTTATGTATGAAGTTTGGGTTGAGTTTTTATTAGTTTTGGTGCATTTGGAGATAAGAAAAAATATTTATAACAATAGTTTAAAATTAATTACACTAAAGACTAGGTTAATATCATTGAGATCAATATAATTCCACCAACGTAGAACCAACCTACTCGCCAAAACACCAGTGACTCGGGGAATTCATATAATCAATGAACTTCATTGCAAAATTGATGTGTTCACGTGCCATTTGAGTGAATTCGCAAGGACACTGTTATTTATTTTGTGTTATAATATAGATTAATGTAGGTGGTAGGCATAGACTTATAAAAAAAGATGGACTCCGCGCCACGCATATCGAAAGTGAAGCACAGTAAGTATGCCGGACCGTTTGTACAAACACGCCTCGCGCACACATTTACATCATAGTATGCCGACCGGCCGCCATTACGTGACACGAGCGACGCCGTCTTTGCAGGTACTCAAATCATGCACACATAGATCGGTACGGTGCTTCACTTTCGATATTCGTGGCGCGGAGTCCATCTTTTTTTATAAGTCTATGGTGGTAGGTATGTTTTTTGTGTTGTATTGTGTTAAAGTTAGTATTATGTTACAAGTTTTTTAGTTATATATTATAATTAAATTTTAAATAAGTTAGTACCTATAAGTAGTTTTGTAAATGACCGCACTATCGCATTGGGTACTTACACCTGTAATGATAGTGTAAGGGAGATTTGAATAAATAAATAAATAAAATTCCAAGGCAGGCGCTTTAATTTGTGTAGGTAAATAATTTCATTACCACTGCTCTCAAAACGGTGAAGGAAAACAGCGTGAGGAAACCATCATGTCCTAGAACCAAAAATTCAAGACACGTCAATCCACTCCCTCTCGAAAAGAGGAGGCCTGTGTCCCAGCAGTGGGAACATTATAGGCTGACTATGCTATGATATGCTTATGATAATGTTAACCTATGAACATATCCACGCAACCGCAAAAAAAAAAACAAATATTAAAACAATGAGAGTAGGCCTAAGGTACTTTAAACAATAAAACAACAACTCAGTAAAAGTTAGAAGAGACAGTACATTGATTGAACTTGTTTTGAAATTAATTACGAAATTTCATCTTGTAGTATTGTTTCAACTGTTGAAACTCACACAAACTTGTAATATTCAATTTTAATGCCTGTTTAAACACAATAACTTAACCGCAATTAAAACTTCTCTACTAAATCCAGCCTAAGTGCTAACCATATAATTATAACGACTGCATAATTACACTCGTAATTAAAATAACTCACGATAATAGTCGACGCCATAAATAAATATAATTAAAACCAAAAATGTTACACACTTAATTAAATCGTGCAACATCCAGTCATAGTAGAGGTAATTACTCCATTAATTAATTTAGTCTCAAACTTATCATCATAATCTGCCTAGCCTTTTCCCAATTAAGTTGAGGTCGGCTCCCAGTCCTACCGTATGCAGCTGAATACCAGTATTTTAACACGTAACACGATACGCCTTGGTAATTAAAGAGTGGTTGTCAAACTTTCGGGCTTCTGAATACCCATAACATAATAACTGTCAAAGCTCCACGAATGACAGCCGGAATCGGCGTAAATTGCTACTCGAGGCATGGAAGGGTTATGTAAAGATGGTCACCCATCCATGCACCAACCGCAGCAAGCGTATCTTAACCTAATCTATCAACCTGTGCGGCTGTTATTACTTAGCCCCTCAATAATTTAGTCTCAAGCTATTAATTACTTAGTGCTTATTGGCTTAGACGCGATCTCTCACGTCTATACATACTTAAGTTTAAGTATTTACATATTCAATGACCTGTGGGTTAGGCTTTGTACACACAGCTTGGCGAACGCTCGCGAAATTCTCAACTAAATTCATTAAGGTGGAAGTTTTAATGTACTATTAGGATTTTGGTCGAGGTGTATACCTAGCCTTAGTTCTTTTAATGAAAAAATTAAATTAAAAATTTAAAAAACCCCCAACGCAAAAAAGATAAGAGAACATTTAAAAAGTCAAAAATAATACCTATCGTTGAGCCATCAAATTCGATTCAGTAATACCTATATATATTTTAATTACAGAAATTGATGGATGGCACGATAAGGTTTGCTCATTGAATTGGCGCTATAATTTCGCGGCGGGGTACCGCATATGTACATAGTCAATCAAGTGAAGGGTCTGACTTACTTATGCGGTACCCCGCCGTGACATTATAGCGCCATTTCAATGAGCAAACCTTATCGTGCCATCCATCAATTTCTGTAATTAAAATATATATAGGTATTACTGAATCGAATTTGATGGCTCAACGATAGGTATTATTTTTGACTTTTTAAATGTTCTCTTTTCTTTTTTGCGTTGGGGGTTTTTTAAATTTTTAATTTAATTTTTATTTTAACCTTTTTAAACTTTTTAAACAATTTAACAATATTATACAGAAATGAATTTTTAATACTGCAGAATGTTAAGTTTCTCTGCACATAACATTAACTTATAATGATGCCACCATTGTACTGCAAATAGAATTAAATACTGATAAAAAAACGAATACAAACACTACTATCTGCTATTTTTTTTTCAAGAGTGTACTAGTGTGCTGGATATCCTGACTGCAACATCAGCTCATCGTGTAGCCACCATTACATTGTATGTAGAATCAAATACTGATCAAAACGAACCCAAACACGACATATCTGCTATATTATTTTACCAAGAGTATTCTAGTGTGCTGGATATCCTGGCTGCAGCATCAGCTCATCGTGTTGCCACCATTGCATTGTATGTAGAATCAAATACTGATCAAAACGAACCCAAACACGACATATCTGCTATATTATTTTACCAAGAGTATTCTAGTGTGCTGGATATCCTGGCTGCAGCATCAGCTCATCGTGTTGCCACCATTGCATTGTATGTAGAAACAAATACTGATCAAAACGAACCCAAACACGACATATCTGCTATATTATTTTACCAAGAGTATTCTAGTGTGCTGGATATCCTGGCTGCAGCATCAGCTCATCGTGTTGCCACCATTGCATTGTATGTAGAATAAAATTCTGATCAAAACGAATCCAAACACGACATATCTGCTATTACTTTTTCAAGAGTCTTCTAGTGTGCTGGACATCCTGGCTGCAGCATCAGTTCATCGTGCTGCCACCATTGCATTGTATGTAGAATCAAATACTGATGTAAATGAATCCAAACACGACATATCTGCTATTACTTTTTCAAGAGTGTTCTAGTGTGCTGGACATCCTGGCTGCAGCATCAGCTCATCCTGTTGCCACCATTGCATTGTATATAGAATCAAATACTGATGTAAATGAATCCAAACACGACATTTCTGCTATTAATTTTTCAAGAGTGTATCCAGCAGACTAGTGCTGGATATCCTGGCTGCAGCATCAGACCAAGAATTCCATAATCTTGCATAGATAGATAGCATACATGGATGTTTCAAATTTTAGGTCACACTAAGGTTTGAAAGTAAAGTAAATACCCATTACGCGTCTAAGATCCCTACCGCAGCTAACAAAAGAGCAAATAACTTTGAAACGGCTGAACCGATTTTGATAAAACATGTCTAAGAACCATCGCTGGAAAACCTGCTTTCAAATAAAAAAAACCGCATCCAAATCAGTCCACCCGTTTAAGCGCTACGGTGCCACAGACAGACACACAGACACACACACACACACACACACATAGCGGTCAAACTTATAACACCCCTCTTTTTGCGTCGGGGGTTAAAAATGTTGCTAGCCAAGACAATTTACTATAAAATTATTAAAAGTAATAAATAAATAAATTCTATAATTCAGTATACACACTTAATTACACACAATCCATAAAGACAACATTTCTCGGCGACTGGTCGAGACATCACGTGACCAGCGGGCTGGCTTGTTCTTTGGCCAAAGAATTAGCATTGCCATTCAACGTGGCAATGCTGCCAGTCTCCTGGACACGTTTCCGGATGACATCGATACGGACGAGTACTTCGACGCCTAAGTGTCCTTTTGTTTTTGTATTTATTTGTATATTTAGTTAGTCATTTACTTTAGTACCTACTCTAGTGTTAATTTTTATATCCATAAATCCATAAAGTAGTAACAACAACTTAAAAACTATGTTAGTAAACTTTAATAAACAAATACAACTAAAAAAGACGTGGCCCAACACACGTTAGCGCGTGCTTTTGTACCAAGTGCCTTATAGAGAGTCTGTCACTTTGTCTAATAATGTTTTTAGGATGCTGTTTGAGTTTCCGCACAACCTACCTATTAGGGACGCCGTTATCTTCCTCATAATTGCATGAAAATTGTCAACATGGGGTTTCTCGAACATCTGCGAAGCGCTGCAGAAGCGCGGAAGCCCCATCAGCATCCTAAACCCATTAATCAATTGTACGCGAATTTGTTAATAATAATAAATTCACACTTCAACATTTTTACTTTATGAAAAAGCAATTAAGTAATTTGCTCTTTCATTTAGTGTTTTTCCGAGAAAATTCTTCATTGACAGGTTTTCTTGGAAGTCCTTTAGCCGATAGAAAACTCAAGTCATTCAAAGGAGGAACAAAAAAATGACGATAAGGTCTTTTGCATTTTCAGCAACTAACTATAATTAATTAAGTAAGAAAGTTACTATTGTTTAAAATGTGCGACCCATCTCCACTGGAATTATTCTTCAAAATATTCCTTTTGGCCCCCTCGTTTGTGACTAAAATAATACGTCGAGCATTCAGACCGCTCTCCACATTATTTGTCTACCGTCGTCTGGCTCGATGTTTCAATTGCATCGCAATCATGGCCTCAAGTCTGCTATTACAATAGTGTCAGAATGGTCTATCATTGATTTCATAATTGTTGATTTTGACAAGTTTGGTAATCTACTAATATAATGACGTCATTATGACTTTCTAATGGTCAACCACTGACACTCCATTGTAAGAAATGCCATAGAATGGTAATCTCGTACATAATGTTAATGACAAATGAATGACTGACGTATGCAGTAATCTGCTAAAATTTTGACAGTTCCTTTGATCAGTGACCTTGAGTTTTTCGAAAATCATTTCTACTAACAGGTTTTATAATAATGGCAATACGACAATGTCATTCTACCACGATTCTATTACGAGACCACTGACCGACCAATGATCGACCATTATGAATTTAGCAGATTACGAACTTTTAGCAAAATGACAATGCAGTGACAATGGGATCGTGTTGGAATGACGAATTTATAAAAAATAGCAGACTTGGGGCCCAGGACCTAAGTAACTCCATCCATTACAAAAGACTAATTGCATGTATCGTCTTTGGCGCACCTTCTACACAAATTCTCCATTTTTATGTTTTTCTAGTTTCTGTTATTGTTTTTCAAATCTGTACATCCAAATTGTTTCAGACAAAATCGACTATGTCGGACAAACAGGCAAAATTATTCCATAAGTTTTCCTTTATGACACGAGACGTTAAAACTATTTAAATGCAGGGTTATCAAGTCGTCTTTCCATTCCCATACATTATACAAAAAAGTCTTCTTTATGACTAAAATAATACGTCGAGGGTTCAGGGGATGACGTAAAAAAAGATCATGGATCCATCATGATTCCGTTGAGAAAAAAGAATGGTATTATAGGTCGTATAAAGATCCGTCTCTCTCTCTCACTGGAACCATGATGGGTCCATGATCTTTTTCCACGTCATAGTACGGCCCCTGACTGCTCTCCTCTACGCATTATTTGTGCGTTTGCTTTCATGTTCCAATCGCATCGCAAACATGAAGTAACTTCATCCCTTACAGGACTGATGCGTCGTCTTTGGAGCACTTTTAATCAAAAATACCTTCTTTTTTAACATTTTTCCATCATAATTTAATAAGCCACAAGGCCCAATTTTACTGCTAAAATTCAAATCTGTACCTACGTTAAAAGCGTTAAATAGAAAATCAACTGTGAAAACTATTTTTTCCTACAGTTCCCAATATCTGAATGCAAGGATGTCACCTTTCCATACCCCATAAATTTTACAAACAACTCACCTTTATGACTAAAATAATACGTCGAGCGTTCAGACCGCTCTCTGCATTATTTGTCTACCGTCGTCTGGCTCGATGTTCCAATTGCATCGCAAACAGGACGTAACTCCATCCATTACAGGACTAATGCATGCGTCGTCTTTGGCGCACCTTCTATTATTCAACAGCGGAAACACTGTAATTACTTGTATGGTTGCGCCGCCGCCGATCGCTTGAATTGATGTTAATTAATTATTTGATGGATTGGTTTTCGTTAGTGATAGCCGAAAGGACGTTTTGGGAAGTAAAACGTACCTACTACTATTTTAAATACGTAGCTGTACAGCTATTATTGTTATTTTAGCTAGTGTAGTTAATGACCTAGGAGTCTAGATGTGAAGAATGAGTGTTACTGCTAGACAAGCATGCTCCATAGTCGAATTAGGTATCGCAAGTACCACCAGGTGAGATACTGGTCAAATAATTATGTTGATATCTACAACATTTTTCAAGCTTAAAAACAAGTCAACATTGCAGTTTGTCATACCTATTGATAAAAAACCGGACAAGTGCGTGTCGGACCACGCACAATGAAGGGTTCCGTAGTAGTTGAAAAGAATTTATCCCAAAAACAAACTTAATTAACATTGGATCCCAAAAATTTTTTTTTTATGTCAAAAAATTACAAATTCACAATTTTCGGACTTTTTCTTTTATTCGTGCCGGGAGACCTTGCTTCTTGCCAAATTTCATTAATCTTTGTCAACGAGAAGTACTCTCCCTATAGGTTTTGATTTACTCGCGACAGTTGTGAGTATCAAAATGTGTCGCAAAATGGCCGTATTTTTTTATTGCGTTGACTTATACGCTGGATTTTTCTACAACTCTAAGGGACAATAGATTTACGTATTTATCATTAATTTCAACTTGATACCTTCACGCGTCCTTGAGAAAAAGGGTCTTGACAGACTGACAGACTTGAACATTTTTTTTTTGTGATAGAATTACAAATTAACAATTTTCGGACTTTTTCCTTTATTTGTGTTGTATGACCTTGTTTCTTACCAAATTTCATGATTTTAGAACAACGGGAAGTACCCTATAGGTTTTGATTTACTTGCGAGTATCAAAATATGTCGCATGAATGGCCGTATGTTTTTATTGCATTTACTTAGGAGCTTGAGTTTTTTAGGACTTCAAGAGACCACAGACCTACGTATTTGATATTAATTTCAACTTGATACCTCTACGCGTTTCTGAGAAAAACGGTCTTGACAGACTGACAGACAGACAGACAGACAGACGGACAAACAAGTGATCCTATAAGGGTTCCGTTTTTTCCTTTTGAGGTACGGAACCCTAAAAAGAGTTGAAAAATGGTTGAATGGATGGACTTGAAACCCTTAATTTTATACCAGAGACACACTGTTAAAGTCTTTATCACACTAGCACACTAATATTATAATGGCGAAAGTTTGTGACTATGTGTGTGTGTTTGTATGTTTGTTACTTCTTCACGCTCAAACGGCTGGACCGATTTGAATGAAATTTGGTATGTTTCTAGATGCTTATTATACCCTGGATTAACACATATGCTAGGTACTTTTTATCCCGGTCTACATGGGTGAAACCACGGGCCGTAGCTAGTATTGTATAAGTGACAAGTCTTTTATGGAATACATCCGTGACATTCAGCTTATAAGTAAAGGATAACATATATTTCAGAGAAGTATCGATCAAAATGGAACATTGGATTCCGTAAAAGGTAGCTAAAACACACCACAGGAGGTCCAGAAACATGTTTATTGCCTTTATGTAAATAACGTAAGACCGTAATATTCTCTAGAGAAGTATTTATTTACCTCATTTACATAATTGAAACAACTTCGGTATATAGAAAGCCTATCATTACAGAGGAGTAAAGCGATATAAGGTGCGCGCTTTAGCATAACTGTTTTAAAAATAAACTCGTCAGGCCAATTTTACTGACAACAGATGCCAACCCGGTAGTATCGTCAGGATCCGTGGTTTTACATCCACAATCAGTACAGAAAATACCATAATTGACACACAATTTATGACCAGATTAAATCAAATAAAATTAGCAATTTCAATACCAATGAACTGTTAAACCGAAGGCAGTGAGGCAACATTATTTACTGCAGTGTTGCCCGTTGATAAACCAGAGCAAGCTCAATTTCCCTGTCAGTACAAAAATAAACAAGAGCAGTGGCGGGTTATAAATCTCGGCTCGTGATTGGCTGCATCGCCAATAATTATTCACATATTTTAATAAATATTTATTTTTGGTTGGACTAACGGACGTTGACAGGTTGACAACGTGTTGCTAAAAATGATGAATGTAGCATTTTTTCGTGTAAATTTTAGATAGATTACCTATTGGAATTGCTAGCGAGAATATTTTATGCATATTGAATGCGTATCAAACGCTGATCCGGGAAATAAAATGTTAAAATCCTGTGACCTAATCCGACGATCTGCCGATCTATGGAAGTGATTGAGTGTGGATTTAATAAATATCTGATGAAATACATGGAATAGGTACATAGGTATATGTGAGAACCAATCGCTGGGTATGAGGCAATATTAAAACTGCAGCCATTCTAAATAATAAATAATTGTGTAGAGCATGAATTCAAAAACAATTCGATTATAATAGATACGTTGAGTTGCACGAAACCAATATTAGTTTTTGGAGGCATGAGGAAAAGGGTGTAAAGTTCACTCATCCTCCATAGAAAAGGGAGGATCCTCCGACCAGACGGGTGTCGTGTATGGTGGGCTACTGCCCGACGGTTGATGTCGGGACGTTGTATATATGCTAATTGCGTGGTAAACTCTAATTGCGCGATGCAGGATTGCGTCACATCATGTCATTGTGATGCGAAGTTCGTATGTGGCGATGTAGATGCCGCCACATCACTCCCCTCCGGAGACCGGAGGCCGATAGTGGCTCAGCCCACTATCGACCTCCGGTCTCCGGAGGGGAGTGATGTGGCGGTCATGTATCTTGCGATGCTTGCCACTGCCAGTTGAGGTTCCAGTGAGTCGGAACCGGGTGCCGCATAGTTCACGGTGAGTCGGAACTGTCTGCGGTGATACCCCAGTGAGTCGGGTGGCGCTGCGTTATGCTCCAGTGAGTCGGAGTGTACAGCGCTGGGTTGAGGCTTGGTTGAGGCTGAAGGTGATGACCAGGAATGCACGTCCGCTGCATGTTGGTGGTCAGGATACCTGCTGAAGCCGTGGATGCTGGCTGGCTGTGTGTGACTCGCCACTCGAAAGCTTGAGGAAGAGATGCTGATGACGTCACGCTGATGTAGTTGCACGAAGGCTGCGCTGACGTTCATACTCGGGGTCACCAGCTTGGAGGCATGAGGAAAAGGGTGTAAAGTTCACTCATCCTCCATAGAAAAGGGAGGATCCTCCGACCAGACGGGTGTCGCGTATGGTGGGCTACTGCCCGACGGTTCATGTCGGGCGTTGTATATATGCTAATCGCGTGGTAAACTGTAATTGCGCGATGCAGGATTGCGTGACGTCATGTCATTGTGATGCGAAGTTTGTATGTGGCGATGTAGATGCCGCCACAAGTTTAACGGAGACTTTAAATTCATGCCATCCCTTACGTTTTGTATCAAAAAAAAAGTGACAGCATCAATTTAAAGTCTCCGTTAAACTAATGTTGGTTTCGTGCAACTGACGATCAGTCTTTAAGTTACAATGTCCGTTATCCATGCTAAAGATATTTCTCAAACATAGATATATTATTTATAAAAATAAAATAAACAAACAAACATAAACACACAGAAACACAAACAAATAAACATTTTCTGTTCTATTCTATTTATGCTTACCAGAATCTTTTCGCGACTCATAATATACTTGTATGAAAACTAGATTTCCCTAAGATGTTTTCCTTTACCTGTCTGGGAAAATATCACTTGGAATAAATCACACTGTTGGTTCAGGTTCCCAGGTTTAAACCTGCTACCCTGGTATTTATTCTCAAGACCGTAAAACCAACACGAAATAAAAACACATAAAAAATGTTTTCGACATTTCAGTGTTCCGGGCTCACGTTGTATCTGACTAAAACGGTCATGTCTGAAAAGTTTGGTCATAAAAAAATGCCTAGTGCCTGCCATAAAAATATTTCGCAATAAAAAAGTTTAACAAAATTCCGATAGAAAAACGTAAAAATTGTTAGACACTTCTCTAAAGTATTCAAACAACTCCCGATGTAAACGTTCCGATAGGAAATAGCTAATTTTATGAGGTTATTTTTTGTCTGTTCCAATAAATATACGTATTTTATAAATACTTTAATACTTGACAAAAAAAAGTGCAGACTTTTAATACTTTAAAATTAATAACCACAAGCTACACAATAGTATTGAGTATAAGTAAAAGTAAAAGTAAAGTAGTAAGTAGTAGTAGTAAGTAAAGTAAAGTAGTTTAGTATAAGTGTAAGTAGTAGTAGTAGTATAGTAGTGTAAGTAAGTATTTAGTTTAGTATTTAGTGGTATTTTAGTTTTTGTTTAGTTTTTACTAAAACTAACTAATACCGCCTTATCAGTTGTTTTTAGTAATATTACTTTTTTAATTTATCTTTTCTCACGGGTGTTCTTCACAGAATCTATTCTTATAGTTCAAGCTAGTAGTTCGATCTCCGGGTCAGACAAGATGTTTTTGGATTTTTCAAGCAGGCTGAGGCAAAGCGCAATGGAACAATATTGGTGGCAACTGGCTGCCCGCAACTTACCTGTTTATGATAACGTTTTTCATATAATTCTACTAACAAAACTGGCGTAATGTGGGTATTGGCATTATGTGTTTATGTAATTACACATAAGAAGTAGCGTCTATCGTCTTTCACCATTCTCTTGCTTTTACTCCAATTTACTTACTGTCTTCGCAGCATATCTTCTTCTTCTATACTTCTCTATTATCAGTAGCCACCAATATAGAGGTATGAGGAACAGATAGAGTTCATTCATCCTCAAACAAAAGGGAGTAGGTATCCTCCGACCAGACCGGGTATTGTGTCTGGTGGGCTACTGCCCGACGACTGATGTCGGGACGTTGTATGCTATTCGCGCGTTAAACTTAGTTTGCATGTGGCGATGTAGATGCCGCCACATCACTCTCCTCCCGAGACCGAAGGTCGACAGTGGGGAGAATCGCGTATCTTGCGATTCTTGCCAAGGCTAGTTCGGCTTCCATTGAGTCGGAACCGGGCGCCGCATAGTTCACGGTGAGATGAGGTAGCGCTGTGTTATGCGCCAGTGGGTCTGATGTGGTACAGCTGATTGTCGAGGCTGACTGCTGGCTTCAATCAGGAGAGATATTAACAGCTCTTCCTGTTGACCGGCTGAAAGTGCAGTGCACTGGGCCAAGGTTGCTGATGAGGCTGAGGGTGATGACCAGGAAAGCGCGTCTGCTACATGCTGATGGTCAGGATACCCGTTGGAGCCGTAGGTTCTGGCTGGCTGTATGACTTGCCACTCGAAAGCTTGAGGAAGTGATGATGATGACGTCACTCTGAACTAGCTACTCGAAGGCTGCATCAATGACCATTGTCGAGGTCACCAGTATTATTTAGAGGTACGAGAAACAAGGTGTAGGCTTCACTCATCCTATATGGAACGGGGAGGATCCACCGACCAGACGGGTTGTGTCTGGTGGGCAACTGCCCGACGATTGATGTCGTGACGTTGCATATAAGCTAGTCGCGCTAACTTTGCTTGCGCGATACAGGATTTTGCGTGACATCAGTATGGTGCGTATGTGGCAAAGTAGATGGCGCCACACCCTCTTTGTAGCCGTAATATATTTTACACAGTCCATCGTTTCTTTGGTCTTACCCTACTCTTATAGTCATCCACATTCATACTCAAAACTTGAATACTAAAACAATTTTGTTTCGTGTTCTCGTAGCACTAGCTAATACAAGATATTATTCTTTTAAAACAGTAATGTTATGAAAACCTCATTATGCTTACTAAAAAATACGTGACCTAGCTAAAAAACCATCGTCCTACATACAAAATACGTGACCTAGCTAAAAAACCATCGTCCTACATACAAAATACGTGACCTAGCTAAAAAACCATCGTCCTACATACAAAATACGTGACCTAGCTAAAAAACCATCGTCCTACATACAAAATACGTGACCTAGCTAAAAAACCATCGTCCTACATACAAAATACGTGACCTAGCTAAAAAACCATCGTCCTACATACAAAATACGTGACCTAGCTAAAAAACCATCGTCCTACATACAAAATACGTGACCTAGCTAAAAAACCATCGTCCTACATACAAAATACGTGACCTAGCTAAAAAACCATCGTCCTACATACAAAATACGTGACCTAGCTAAAAAACCATCGTCCTACATACAAAATACGTGACCTAGCTAAAAAACCATCGTCCTACATACAAAATACGTGACCTAGCTAAAAAACCATCGTCCTACATACAAAATACGTGACCTAGCTAAAAAACCATGGTCCTACATACAAAATACGTGACCTAGCTAAAAAACCATGGTCCTACATACAAAATACGTGACCTAGCTAAAAAACCATCGTCCTACATACAAAATCCCTCAAAAACAAACAGTTCAGTAGAAGTTGTTATTAAAAATGCTAACTTCGTTGATTATAATGATGAAATATAGCTTTTTATTAATAGTCGGCGCTCTTATAAATTAATTCTGTACGTTGAACGGTTACAACTTCGTTTTAGGGTACCGCAGTTAAAAAAAAAACTGATGTAAGTATAACAGAATAACCGGATATTACCTGATATGGTAACCAGTCTTTATTTACCTGGAAATTAGCTATAGGTACCTTGCTATTTAGAACCATGACTAGTAAATTAATTAATTATGGATCATTTACCGTCTTTAATTTATTTTCAACGGTAAATTTTAGTCTTCGTTTCATTTAGATACTGTTTGATGTTGATTTTGTCTATCAATAGATATTTATTTGTTTCAATTGCTATTTTTGGGCTATTAAGTCAAAGTCAAATTATGTATTTCAAGTAGGCCTTACAAGGGACTTTTCAACGTCAAAATTTACAAGAAAATAGATTTGATGCTAGGCGCCCCTTCCAAAAGAAAGTATCGTATGGAGAAGAATGGGCAAGAAGCTCACTCTTTTAAAATGTTTAACAATATTTTGTATGAAGTTTCTAGGTAGCATAAAATTTTCATTAACTAAAAGCTGCCACCTAAATCAATAACAATAAGTATAGAAATAGCTTATAATATTATAACTACTCGTAAATTAAATCTTAGTAGCCGATTCTGAGTTTGTTTAGTAATCAAAAGTTTAGTGAAGTACAGAGTGATATTTCATAATTGCATTCAGTAATAATGACAAACTAAACGAAGGTTAAAGAGTACGTGCTACGTGAGGATCGTAGCAGATGGCTTTGTGTGGTTTCTGCCTACCCCCAGAGATAGAAGGCGTGAGTTTATGTGTGAATGTATTAACTAGTGACAAATTATTCAAATAAGCGAAATATTTGACAGCTATTTGCGACGTTGCCAACTTTATGCATCTCTAAAGACCTACGGAACCTCACACCAAACTCGAACTCGGTCTCTATAGCCAGTTATAAAGAACTGTCGAGAAAATTGAGAGCGGCGACTTTTATTACTTCCGTCTGAGTATTATGTCATCGAGCAAATCCAAAATCCCTTCTATACAGAGTTATATTAAACTCTGGAAAGCACTCAGGAATAGTAATTTAATCGTAGCCACTTGTTCGGTACCTAAATTAAATTATATTGTTACCTGGGCAACGGGTGTACCCGTTACAGTTCTGTAACTTATATTGAACTTGGTGCAAATGTTTTGCTTGATATTTGAGTTGATAGTTGTATTATATTTGGCACAAGATACATGACCCCCACGAGTGGCTTTTGCAAAAGGATATTTTCATAACAATATTATAAGTATGAACCTAGAAGGCTAATGATGATTCAGTATCAATCAATCTGCCTAGCCTTTTCCCAACTATGTTGGGGTCAGCTTCCAGTCTAAGAGGTTGCAGCTGAATACCAGTATTTTACATAGAGCGACTGCCTATCTGACCACCACAATCCACAACCCAGTTACTCAGTAACACGAAACGCCTTGGTAAGACTGCTTGTTGGACCTTTGGGCTTCTGAATACTCAACAACAACACACAACAGTTAAAGCTCCCACGTGTAATACACATTTCAGCGCTTAGATGGTTCGCGCTGATTTGACAAAAAGTATGAAAACTGCCTGCGCCGATTAGCGCTGGCATATCGGCGCCGGCTTTTTTTTTTTTTTTGTGGATGGGAAATCATCAAATAACTTCTCCCGCTCTGGGTGGAGCGGAAGGGCGTGTCAGACTTTTACTGACTAAAACTCACCCGTGTTCCTTCAGTTGCCTATGCCAGGGCCACGGTATCTTTTTTAAACTACCTGCGACTACCAGCGTTATACATGAATGTGGCCTTACGATTGATCCATGCATTCGTCCTAGGCCCTAGGCCCTAGGTCCTAGGCAGAGGGCTGACGATGATCAGGGATTTATAAATGATACACCTACATGTAAGACGTCGCTCATCAAAACCAAACTTTATTTAAATGGCGATGTAATTTATTTACGTCCAGTTGCACTTTAAAACTAAAGAGGAAGCTCGTGGCTAAGTAATAACAGCCGCACGGTTTGATCCATCAGGTTAAGCTACACTTGCCGGGGTTGGTCAGTGGATGAGTGACCATCTTAACATACCGAGACTCCTCCGTGCCTCGGAAAGCACGTTAAGCCCTTGGTACTGGCTGTCATTCGTGGATCTTTGACAGTCGTTACGGGTCGTCAGAAGCCTGAAAGTCTGACAACCAGTTCTACCAACCCAGGTGGGTTGTGGAGTTCAGATAGGCAGTCGCTCCATGTAATATCCGGTTATACTGGAAGTCGACCCCAACATGTTTGGGAAAAGGCTAGGCAGATTAGTTGCACTTTAAAACAAAACAAAACAAAATATCATTATTAATACACAGCTGTAATAATGTCCAAACGAACCCCTAACGGCCTCAAAAATAATTGGGTCGCTCAAATCAAACCCAGAGTTGTTCGAAATACATAAATCATACAAAATTACATTGTCAATACGTAAAGGCATACACGTTTATTTCTCTGTTATTTTGAACTTTACTTTTATGTAAGTAACGTCGTATTTACTTATCTAATTTCTTAACCTGTTTTGCGTTTCCTTTTACTTTATTAGTTTATTTTCAAACGTTTTTTTTTTCGCTACCGGTGGCGAGCGTTTAATACCAGATGTATGAACGTACCTAAACGAAACAAAAGGAGTATGTAAGGATTGGAGAAGGTGGCGTTCTGTAGTCTCTATCTACCTCCATGGAAAGAAGCCGTGAGTTTATGTATATTTATCTACACCCATGCTATAAATCCTCTATAAAAGTTTCTGAAACAGTTAGCTTATTACCAACATTAAAACAGCCAGTCTCATAGTAACCATGGTAACCATAATAGCATCCAAATGGGTGTTTTAATGTTGTACTGAATTTCATAATGCAACTCGTTTTCAAAAAAAGAACATTGTAATGCACGCGCGTTTCACTACAACAGCGCCGTAATTTAAAAAAATAACTTATTCGAATTTACGTCGTATACTATAACGCCGGCCGCCATGTTCGATACGAGTATTAGTATTGCAAAAAACTGTTTCAGAACCTTTTATAGAGGATTGATAACATGGATGTAGATAACGTCTTGTATGCAACTGTACATAATTAGGTATTAAAACACTCATGTGATACTGTTATACGAACCCACATTCGTGTTTTAATACCCCTTATTATACGTCAGTTGCATAAATAACTATTATTTTATCTAAGGAGAACAAAACACAGACTACAATAAAAAAATAATGTAGTCTAACCGCCTTATTTATAAAAAAACTAAAACGCTCTATAAACCTATTTCATTTAGCTATAGAAGTGTTGTCTATTTCGTACGAATTATGATTTGAGTTTGAAAGAAGACAAAACACTTCAAGAACTATGCTATAAGTACAGTACCTACAAACCTTATATTTTAAAATATAAGGTTTGTAGGTACTTATAACATTTTAGTTTTTTTTCCGACTATGGCGAAGCAAAAAGGAGGGTTATGTGTGATTTTGACCGGTATGTATGTCGAGGAGCTCGTGGCTAAGTAATAACAGCCGCACGGGTCGATCCATCAGGTTAAGCTAAGCTTGCCGGGGTTGGTCCGTGGATGGGTGACCATTTTTATATAGCGAGACTCCTCCGTGCCTCGGAAAGCACTTTAAGCCGTTGGTCCCGGCTGTCATTAGTGGATCTTTGACAGTCGTTACGGGTCGTCAGATGAAGCCCTCAGAAGTCTGACAACCAGTCTTACCAAGGCGTATCGTATTACCAAGTTACTGGATTGTGGAGGTCAGATAGGCAGTCGCTCCATGTCAAATACTGGTATTCAGCTGCATCTGGTTAGACTGGAAGCCGACCCCAACACAGTTGGGAAAAGGCTAGGCAGATTGATTGATGTATTATGTATGTATCTGTTCCCTCATAGCGTCGAAACTACTTATCATAATTTACCTATTGGTAATTATGTGACTTAATACTATATATCTAAGTCATTATATTGCTAGTGGGTGTGTTTATTTACACGTAGGCTGTTCGAGTCGCTATTGCGAATTTATGTCTAAGAAAATTAATGTTGAACGTGCCTTTTAGCCGACTTAAAGGTCTTTTAGTGGGTTGGATACCACGTTATTGATATACCTTTATAAAATTACTTCAGAATACCTTCGTGCATTTAGGTCAACCAAAAGCTTCTTCTTAATCCGAATCCACCCACAAACGACATTTTAAATGTCATCTGTAAAACTTGACACCAACTTTCCCATCCAGCACTTAGATAATATACATCTAGATTGAGCCACCGCGTGGCTGGTCATGAGACAGCAATATAATACTTTTTCTAGGTTATGTGGTACGAGAATTGAAGTTTAACGTAAGAAATCTTCCATATTTTGGACTGAAACCCAAACACATTCGCAAAATGCAAAAACTGCCCAAAAAAGTTAAATTAATCGACGCAAGATAAATTTTGCAACAGAGAAAGCCCTTTGTTTGGCTAACATTCAAAAGTTCGCCAAGCAAAAATACGGCACGCCGTAAGAGACAGAAGATATGAAGCCTTGTCTCAATTTTCCTACTAATTTCGTATATATGTGTCTCACTTCCACACTTCACACTGTAATCATGGTAACGTCTAGAGGTTTAATGTCATTGATCCAGCACATTTTTGACAGCAACTATCTCAAAACTGTCACTCAAACAGTTGTTACTTAAATGAAAGTGCTCAGTGATTTTGTTATAACATTGATTAATGTTATCGTTCTTACAAACAAGCCATTTAATTGGTCGACACGTGCATGTAGTAGATAAAGTAGTCGAGATTACAGTAATTAATTTTGATTACAATCTGTTGACTGGCCGATTTTAATCGTTTAACTGTAACATATTAATTTATTCGAAACTTTTTTTTTGTATATTGTAGAAATAAATGAAAATCTCAATTTAGACTATTAATAAGTTATTTTTAGCTAAATTGTTTCAGCTGTGACGGTGTTGTTTTTATTGGCTTCTGTAAAAAGCGCTTTAGGGATTATTTTGGACTATGAATACCACCCCTGATTGTTTACTAAAAAAAAATGTTAATACTTTTATGCTAGAAATGACAATGTGCTCTTTTGAATCATCCGTTGTAGAAATGCTTATTTTGTGAAGTCATCAATATTATGTAAATCTTCCAGTATCATCACTAATAAAAATCTTTAATGCTGTGAAAGTTCAATGAACGTTCAGCCATCAAATATTCTATTTTCATCTAGTTTACGATTTAAACTGATAATTTTCCTAAGACTGCTTTATCGCATATTATGCATTACTGAAACCATCGATAATGTTGTACCTACCTACCCATATAAATTTTACGATCGTGTATTGTTTTATTTTTAGCTGACAGCTATCCCTTCACAGTAAGAGAGTCGTAAATTTACAGAATAAACACAAGCACCTTGAGATTTTTCTATAAACTTACGACTTAATTCTCAAATGCATCTCAATTTTGAGACACCGTTTATTCTTGTGTTGTCCCTGTCACTTCAAGGAGTATCGCAGTGACAGAAATACTTTTTAAATAATGTCTTATAGTTGAGCACCGTTTTTGAATTCGGGGGTAAAGCGTAGGGGTAAAGCACAAAGGGGTAAAGTCTATATATTTATTTACCAACTGACAAATGTCAACTACAGATCTACATAACAACGTCTTCGCACTGTATTGAAGACGTGGTTTTTAGCCGGATTCTGAACGACAAAGCTTGTGACACATCTCCTCGCGGTGATAGATAATACTAAGCTTGTTATTTGTTACTTTTTGGGTTCCGTACCTAAAGGGTAAAACGGGACCCTATTACTAAGACTCCGCTGTCCCGCTGACCCGTCTGTCACCAGGCTGTATCGCATGAACCGTGACAGTTAGGCAACTGAAATTTTCCTTTGTGCTCAATAGTTCCTTTAGTGAGTGAGTTTTTTTAATTATGTTTGTTTCCTTCAAAGGAGCTGCTAAAGGAACTATCTAGTCTCAGTAGTTCCTTTAGCTTTTGCAAAGGAACTACTGATCCAAAAATTCTCAATAGTTCCTTCAAAGGAACTACTAAAGGAACTATTGAGCACAAAGTGAAATTTTCACAGATGATGTATTTCTGTTTCCGCTATAACAACAAATACAAAAAAAAACAGAATAAATATTTAAGGGGCTCCATACAAAAAACGTGATTTTTATGTATTATAGTACGGAACCGTTCGTGCGCGAGTACGACTCGCACTTGGCCGGTTTTTTTTTGTGTTTTAGGAGAGAAAAGCTTTGTTCTTGTTACTTATAAAGCATTTCCTAGCTTTTCACCCCTTACACTCAGTCTGGATATCATTTACCTACTTCTAAAATTGTTACAACAATAGGTTTGGGCTTTAATGACACCTCACTTTTCAAATCTCATATTTTTAAAAGTATGATAGAAATACTCTTCCAAAACCCCT
This sequence comes from Cosmia trapezina, assembly GCA_905163495.3. NCBI lineage: Eukaryota > Metazoa > Arthropoda > Insecta > Lepidoptera > Noctuidae > Cosmia > Cosmia trapezina. The sequence continues at coordinate 18,147,158 of LR991034.1, forward strand.
TCAAAGAATGCTCACTATTCCTCACTTCGTATCCAGTTTACCCGAAATATAATTAGTTCGTCTGTCCATTTGACTCGAGCGCCTCAAACTCAATCTGAAATCTGCCTAGCCTTTTCCCAACTCTGTTGGGTCGGCTTCTAGTCTAACCAGATGCAGCTGAATATCAGTATTTTACATGGAGCGACTGCCTATCTGACCTATACACCCCTTGGTTACTGGTTGTCAGACTTTTGGTCATCTGATTACCCGTAACGACTGTCATGACTGCCAGGACCGACAGCTTAACGTGCTTTCCGAGGTACGGCGAGGTCGCGATATGTAACGGATGGTCACACATCCACGAGCCGACCGTAGCTTAACCTTCGACCGACCCATGCGGCTGTTATTATTTAGCTGCGAGCTCCCCAAACTATGTTTATTTATTTAGTGCACGTAGTTTTCAGGGTGTGAGGTGAGCGCAAAGCCGAACTAATTCGAGGGATTAGAGATATTAATAGTTGAGTGATATGAAGGTGGTGTGGTATATTTTCATCATTTTGTCGGAGGATATGTATAGTAATTATTATTTCATTTATTATTCGTTCGTGTTGTTTTATAATGTGTATTTTTTTTTATTTCCACACTAACACTTTTGCTACTGATTGTACCTTTTCTCATTTTGATAGCAACGTGGAACGACTTGCAGAATTAAAATATTATTTATTTTGATTTTCGTCAAGTCGTCCCAAATGGGCCGTAGGCATGTGGGACTCCTCACCGGACACGGTTGTTTCGGGAGGTTCCTGTTTCGCATAAAGCGGGAGGAAACGCCCGGGTGTTACCATTGTGTGGATCGCCCGGAGGACACGGTGGAGCATACAGTGGAGGTCTGCCCGGCTTGGGCAGAGCACCGCCGTGTTCTCACGGAGGCGATCGGCGGCGGCGATCTCTCGCGTCCGAGCCTGGTCCAGGCCATGGTGCGGAGCGAGAGTGCATGGGAGGCCGTCACCTCCTTCTGCGAAGCAGTGATGCTCGCGAAGGAGGAGGCGGAACGCGTGAGGGAGAGGCAGCCTCACGCCCTCAGTCGCCGCAGGAGACGCCCTGGGCGGCGGGAATCGCGGGGCGATTTCCGGCCACCGTAGGCGCGGGCCTGCGGACGGTGAGCAGCGGGTAGCTCGCCGTCCGGTAAGGACCAGGCCCGAGTCGACGGCGCGTTGTGTTCCACGCGCGCCTCAAAGAGATGTCAGCAAGTGACGGGGTCCAATAGGGCCGACGCCGCTGGGGTCGCGGGTTGTCTGAAGGGGTTACCGCGGCCCTGGCATAGGCAACTGAAGGAACACGGGTGGGTTTTAGTCAGTAAAAGTCTGACACGCCCTTCCGCTCCACCCAGAGCGGGAGAAGTTATTTGATGATTTCCCACCCTCAAAAAAAAAAAAAAAAAAAAAAAAAAAAGGCATGTGGGACGACTTGTCGAGTAATTCATCAACTAGTCCCACATGTTTACGGCCCATTTGGGACGACTTGATGAAAATCAAAATAAATAATATTTTCATTCTGCAAGTCGTCCCACGTTTCTTTTTGTGTGGAACTTTAAACTTTATCAACGTTTGGTACAGTTAGTAAGAAAAGATATAACAATATTTTTTAAGAATGTTTAGCATATACTTTCGTTTTGTTCATAGATTATTTAATAGGTATAAAAGTCAGTACCTACTAAAATTTTTTTTTCTATATATTATGTTTAATTTTACACGCAAACGCACAAGTTCAAGTGTTATATACGAATGGTAGAGATGTATAACTTTCGGTTATTATCAGGTTAATAAACAATGCTTACGTGCATAGAAATATAAAAAACAGTGGTTACTATTGAAGTAAATGATGACAGAACACCCTATGAATAGAATGAAGGTACAAAAAAATATTTTGTTTCAATATCAATGAAGCACACGAGCGTGACTTGGAGTATTTTACAAATATATTTTTTTTTCTTTGGAGTATTTTTTTTTTTTTTTTTAGTTGAAAAACATTTATATATTACTTTTTTCAAATAATAATATAATAATAGCCCTTTTCCTATATCCTATCTTGCTGTGCCCGACAGGGTCCACAATGATCTAAATTTTTTGTCAGCAGCTTCGCCCGCGTGTATGTCGGAAATTATCTCACGGGAACCTTTTACCGAGATGAAAAGTATCCTATGTCTTAATCCAGGTTATAAACTATCTGTATACCAAATTTCATCCAAATCCATTCCGCCGTTTTTGCGTGATTGAGAAACAAACATCCAAACATACAAACTTTCACATTTATAATATTATTAAGTAAGATTGAGTATTTAATATAATTTATTGATGTTAAAACGAGTTAGTACTTTCCGACAGAAAATGTTAGACTTAATTTAGTGGTTGTGCATCAAACTTTTACAAATTTATTTTGTGGTTTGATTTTGGACTCCGATAAATCTGTGACTCTGGTTGTGCATATTGGACTTGGATTTAGACTGAAATTGCTGTGTTTGTCGGAAACTTGTAGTGAGTACCCATCTTAATATTATATTAATAGGATAATATTTAAAAACTACACCGGCCCAAGGTCTTCATTAAAACCGTAGGCTAAGGGATATCTGATTTATGATATAGAATATGTACCTAGAAAACGGTTGCTTATAAACATAAAGGTTTAGATACTTGAAGGTAGTTTAACTTGTAGCTATATGCTTAGAAGTGAGTACTTACTTATACTTAGAGGTCTTCTTTTTTCTATAAGACCTCTATACTCACTTCTATATTATGTTAGCCAAGATATCTTTCAGCTGCCCAAATCTACATTGACACGACTGTTACGATTTTTTTTTCTTTTTTAAAATTAAGTAAATTTGAAACGCATCAATTTATGAGCTTTACTTCTTCCTTTAGAATTAATTGGCTCCACTGTACTTTAACATCCGCACGTCCGAAACTGCACATTGGTCAATCATTTGGGTTAGGTTAGAATATTGACCATTACCTCTTAGAATTACCAAAGATGGCTGTATAAAATACTAGCTGCGACCCGCGGTTTTGCCAGCGTAGACCGGGATAAAAAGTAGCCTATGTGTTAATTCAGGGTGGAAATATGGAAATTTGGAAATTTGGTATGTAGATACCTTAGTATCTACATACCAAATTTCATCCAAATCGGTCGAGCCGTTTGAGCGTGAAGAAGTAATAAACATACAAACACACCCTCACAGACAATCACAAACTTTCGGCTTTATAATATTAGTGTAATGGAGGAGCTCGTGGCTAAGTAATACAGCCGCACGGGTCGATCCATCAGGTTAAGCTACGCTTGCCGGGGTTGGTCCGTGGATGGGTGACCATCTTTACATACCGAGACTCCTCCGTGCCTCGGAAAGCACGTTAAACCGTTGGTCCTGGCTGTCATTTGTGGATCTTTGACAGTCGTTACGGGTCATCAGAAGCCCGAAAGTCTGACAACCAGTCTTACCAAGGGGTATCGTATTACCCAGTTACTGGGTTGTGGAGGTCAGATAGACAGTCGCTCCATGTAAAATAATGGTATTCAGCTGCATCCGGTTAGACTGGAAGCCGACCTCAACATAGTTGGGAAAAGGCTAGGCAGATTCATAAGGCAAATTAATCAATTAAAAAAATAATGACCACATTAACAATGTTGTGATGATTAAATATTTTATAACAAATTCTTTTTTTTTTTTATTTCCACACTAACACTTTTGCTACTGATTGTACCTTTTCTCATTTTGATAGCAACGTGGGACGACTTGCAGAATTAAAATATTATTTATTTTGATTTTCGTCAAGTCGTCCCAAATGGGCCGTAGGCATGTGGGACGACTTGATGAATTACTCTACAAATCGCGAAAGCTTAAAAAGTTTAAATTATTTGTATTTATGGAGTTCTGTAGCAATTATTTTGTGCGCAAAATGGCTTTATGAGCGAAATTTTCTATAAACTTTGTTGCTATATTACTTTTACGTTCGTTTTGCTGGTATTTTTATCGGTAGCATTTTATTTTATTGAAAAATGTTAAGTATCAACGTGTGCATAAATCCTAACTATTTTGCTAATACTTTTAAACGGTTTGATTGTGACAACTAAGAAGGTTTTTATTTAAAGTATGTATTATTTTATGTATGTGCTGAATATGATTTGAGATATTTTTGTTAACATTTATGTACTAAATATACTAAATGAATAGCTATTATACTTAATGTATTTTTCCTACAGTATTTTGGTTACTCATTGCTTTTGAATTAAAACTTAGTAATTTCTTGACCATAATGTGAATACTAGAAACAAACACAAATTTGTTGTTCCTACAACCAGGCTTAAGAAAATAAGTGGTTCGTTTAGATGCCAATGTATACGTTTTTATAATAAACTACCTAGCCACATTCAAGAACTAAGCCTTAATAAATTCAAAAATTGTATAAAGCGGAAACTTTGTCAGAAAGCCTTTTATACTGTCAAAGACTATATTGAGGACAAAAAGGCTTGGGATTGAGCTGCTCCAATAAATTTACACAATTAATGTTGATTTAAATACCTTTTTACATATTCTATTTTTATAATATAAAATTCAAAGTCCTGACTGACTGATTGACTGACTGATATATCAACGCACAGCCCAAACCGCTGAACCTAGAGACTTGAAATTTTGCACATAGATACCTTTTATAATGTAGGCATCCACTAAGGAAGGATTTTTGGAAATTCCATCCCTAAGAGGGACAAATAGGGGATGAAAATTTGTATGAAAATTCTTATTCCTTGAGTTAATAGACTTGAAACTTGGCATGAATATTTATCTAATTAAATTATTAAGTTTGTCATTTTTAGTTTTCTCAAACTACCCTCTCAGGAGGGATTGGGGGGTGTCAAAGTTTGTATGGAGGAATTTTAACGCGCGTTCAGATTAACTCGAAACTCAGTATAACTTGAGACCAAAAATGAAGAATAACGTGTATAAGGGTTTTTCGAAAATCTACCCCTAAAGGAGTGAATAGGGGTAGTCAGTAGTCAATTTTACAGGGCAGGTTTTACTGCGTGGCTTGATTAAATCGAAAATTGGTGTAAATGATCTTTCAGTCAAGTTACGGAAATATCCCAAACGATTTTTTAAAATTCCCCATCCCTGTGGGGGTGAAAACAGGGAATATAGTTTATATGAAAAATCTTATTCATTTAGTTAATTAACTTGAAACTAGGCACAAGTATTTGCCTAAGCAAGTAATAAAGTTTAGCATTAATAGTTTTTCCCTTAGAGGGAAGGGTAGAGGCGGAGGGAAGAACGGGAGTGGGTGGGGAAGAAGGTAAGGGGAAGGGGAGGGGTTGATGAGGAGAAAAAGGGGAAGGGGAGGGTGTACTACATCCCCTTCCCACTAACCTACCCCTCCTCCTCTTACCCTTTCTCACAACCCCTTCACCGCTTTCCGCTCCCTCTCTACCCTCACCAACTCCAGCTCCCCTCAGCCTCTTCCCTTCTCCAAACCGGGAGGGTTTGGAGAGAGAGGGAGCAGAAAGCGGTGAAGGGAGTGTTAGTAGGGGTAAGAGGGGGAGGGGATGTGGTGAGGGAAAGGTTTGGAGAAGGGAAGAGGGGGAGGGGAGGAGTTGGTGAGGGTAGAGAGGGAGCGGAAAGCGGTGAAGGGGTGTAAGAAGAGGTAAGAGGGGGAGGCGGAGGTTGGTGGGAAAGGGCAGTGGTCCACAACTCATCAACGCCCAACCCAAACCCTAGGACCTATAAAGCTGAAATTTTGCACGAGGTTCCCTTTTTAATGTAGACAAGAAATTAAGGAAGGATTTTTGTTCCCGTGTGATATTTTCCGACATCCACGCGGGCGAAGCCGCGGGCAAAAGCTAGTATTCTATACAATGACATGAATATTTACTTTGCAAAGTATTATTTATACTATTTTTAATTATTGTGAATGTGAAGACTACGTGGTTTTTTATTGATTTTATCCTTTTCTTAGTTTTAGTCATAGTCTGACAGTTTGAGTAATTTATGCGGCCTACCCAAATGTCTTTTCTTTGGTATTGTTCGTCGAATCGTTAAGCTCCTTAAGTTTTGAGTTGAGCTGCACGATTACTGACAAATGCGTGCACTGACTGGACAGGTCCACTCAATCTGTGTGGTTCTTTCCTTAAAAGACCATTTCAGACTGCAATCTACATGGTCTTCACATGATCTGACCAAGATTATGTCTGGACTTTAAAAGAGACTGTGACCTCTGAGTTTGTTGCGGCGTTTCTTCTCAGAGTAGTCAGATAGGAAACGTCGAACTCTTCTAGTTTTAAAAAAAATATGCTTGACGTGTAAAAGTGTTTGTACAAACCTACTTACAGAAAAAAAATCATTAATCATTTATCATTTATGACCTTTATAACCCACATTCAAGCAAAAAATAGTTTCTATATTTTCAGTTATGAATAACATTATTATTTAATTATTCATTATTTTAAATGCTCAGTATTTCAGTACCTTTTTTGAACAGCCGATTAATACGTTATAATCACGACAAATAGCTTTGTTTAGCCGAACAAAGGTTCTCAACGAATTTATCATGAGTGCACTATCGCGTGAAATCTCGAATAGTTTGCGTGAAAAGTGATCGTAAGCCAATGGTATAAGGGTCGAAAGAACAAAATGGATAGGTACCAGAAGGTCGGCTCCATACTACGAGCGAAAATGCATTCAAACAAAGGCCGTTTGTCCACCGCCACATCAACGGGACATCAACGAGAACTAACGAAAATGACGGCGCCAAAGTAGCGATACATACGGTTAGATTTATTATGGCCACCGCGCGTCCGTCAACGGGACGTCACGTTCGGTTCAAATTCTCGATTCTCTTTGCCGTCCCGTTGACGGTGGTGGTGGACAAACAGTAGATTATAATGACTTAATTGCCTGTGGCATGCCATAAGTTGAAGCTACAATAAAAGTTGCACCGTCTAAACAGGGTGTAGACGATGTAAGTCATTTGTTGCCTCAATTTTATTGTATGCCGCAGGCGAGAAACTTGCATTATGTAAATGGAGCTTTAGCTAGAATGTATGTGTGTGGGGGTGTGTGTGGGGGTGTATGGGGATGTGTGTGTTGTAGCAAATAGAGCATCCAGCACGTCAATATGTGGACCCCAACCTATCGTGCCTATCCCCTTCAATCAGCTACGCAGATGGCTACTACAGGAGTTTACACACATACAAGTGGAGAACTGATGTACATCGACAACAGGCTGCAGGCAGTCCAGGGAAGCCATGCCATACTTAGATGACAGGCTAACCAGGCGCTTACTACGTTTAGACAGAAATGGCCTGAGTGTGACGGCGGGAAGTCGGGAACCATCACAGCACACTGCTCGCTAAATAAACCTTTTCACACTATAGGCATAACAGACAATCCTCTGTGCAGAAATGCATGAAAGCTGAGGAAACCGTTGCGCATGTGCTGTTTGAATGCACAGGCGTCACTCAGACTAGAAAAGATACCCTCGGGTCACCCAGATCTTTTGCAGATGTCCTCAACAGACCAGGTTAATCATCTACTGGAGGGAGGTGGGCTGGTTGGAATAACCACTGACGGCTACCATGGTCCTCGTGCAATGGTCCACTCGAAGGACTAAGTGCAAAAACCGAACCCGTTAACATCGGTCGGGGAAAAAGTTTTTCGTATTTTATAGGTATAAAGTTGAAATAAAATCTCTTTGGCTCTACTGTTTGTATCTGGCTGGTTTTGATACCATTAAATAGATGACATTTTAGGAAAGAAAAATAAAAAGTAAAAACAATTTCCCGCCATTTTTCAATAGTTTTTCTGCCCGCCAAAATGAGTGCATCTAACGAACAAATTCGATACTCGATACATTTTGAAGTCTTATTACAAAAAAGGGAAAATGCAACACAAACCACGAAAAAAAATTGTGACGTTTATGGACTTAACGCATTGTCAGTAAGAGTAGCACAAAGTTGGTTCAAGCGTTTTCAGTCCGGGAATTTTGATGTCAAAGATGCAGCTCGCTCTAGTCGCCACTGGTTGCCCTGTTACGGATATGGCCGATGCCATTCTTGAAAAAGTGGAGCAAGATTGGCATATTAGTTGTTACGACATAGTTGAAGAGTTAGGGGTTGACCACAAAACAGTTTTGACCCATTTGGCAAATGACATAATTATAACTAAATAATAAACTATGAAAAAAAAATGTCTTGAATTTGTATATAAAATACGAAGGAACTTTCTTCCCGACCTAATATTAGAACATAGATGGAACTTTAGCCACGGCTTACGACCAGCGAGTGGGCTTTCGTGATAGGGCACTTAGTTCGAGATTGCCGTAAGTTGGCACGCGTCTCTATTTATTTATTTATTTAACTTTATGACACGAAACGTCCAAATACCTATCACATTAGTTTAAAACATGACGTAGGGTCATGTGGTAGTATGTTTCTGCCAACACCCTTGGGAAGAAGGCTGTAAGTTTACGTATGTGTGTATGATGTATAAAATATTATCACTTTTTGTTTCATGTTGTGCTGGTTGACGTCATCGCGTCAACGCCGACTGTCGCTGAGAACCAGCGCTGGGACTCTGTCTTGCATGGAGTCACGGCATTATGCTGAGCGATGGCCGTTTTCCGTGGATGTGACGAATTTCTCCCCCAACTTGCTCCTTTAATTATTTTTTTTGTGTTATTTTTTTGCGTCATGTTTTCCGCAAATAAACATGTTTTCTTTCTTTTTCTTTCACTATACAATCTACACGACAGTTATGCTCTCATCTCTCAATACTCCAAACATACGGACAAGATCTTCCATTCGTCCGCAAACTCATCACAGTCATATCCGACCGTTGAATGGAACTGGCCTTCTGTAACTATTTATTCTGTGTCGAAAGGTCCCGATTAAGTCGCATCCGACAATGTTGAGATTATAATCTTTTGATTAAGGCGCTTGTAATAATAGAGAACGGTTATTTATGGTAGCTCGTGCTAAAATTACACACGATTCGCTTACCCATATAATCATATCTGCGAGATAAGGAATTTTGTAAGTTCTTGTATGTTTTAATTTGTTTAAGAAACTTGATCGGTTTTGATGTCAATTTTATTGGTGTTTCGAAAGTTTAAGAGGGGAGCTGGCCTGCGATTCTCCATAAAAATGTATTCCCCGTTTCTTCCTGAATAATGCCTCTACAGCAATCATTTTTTTTCATAAAATCTAAATCTGCTGTAGACACGTCCCTGTTATTCCCTTTTCTCCGGAACTAATTAGTAAAGAAAATATGACTCTCCAAAAATGACAAAAAAGCCCCATATTTACCGCCGTGATTAGAGGACTACCAGACAAACTCTAAAAGTGTTTAACATAAAAGAAAATGACAGAAACTCAATTTTTTTGTGATATAATCTAATAATATGAGCTGCAGCTCTCTTATCACTGTTCTAGTGTTCGGGCATAGCGCAACGGCAATAGTTTCTTCAAATACCTATTTTTCAAATTCCTCGTAGGCCACCTCCCCTCTTAAATATGTAGTAAAGTAACTGTGACATGACGGCAAAATCCTTGGCATCACCTTTTACTTACTAAGATCTGCATCATCGACAACTTTGGAAAAAAAACAAACAGAATAAACTCTTGAAATGTGATTAACCGAGAATAATGGTGGATTTGATCTAGTTAATTAACATCCGTTCTTTGCAGCCTCATGGACCATCAACTTGAGGTAAGTAAGTAAAGTCCAAATTGACTAAAAAACTTAAATTGCCGTACAATTAAATCCCAACTTACCGTAATTTTTTAATAGTTTTATTATTTTAAATTGGTTAGCTAAACAGACGCTCCGCAGACGCGACGGGTATCAATCAATCTGAACACAAAAAAAAATAAATGATAAATGATTTTATTTCAGTTCAATAATATATTTAAAACCTATCTGACTACTCTGAGAAGAAAGGCCGGATTAAACTCAGAGGTCAGGTAGTCTTTTTAAAGTTCAGACATAATCTTGGTCAGATAATTATAGTGTCCAAACATAATGTTTGTGTTATCACTTCAATATTAGTTGAGAAAAACTGTTTTCTTATATTTTATCGTGTTTAAAATCGATACCCATCACGTCTTTGAAGTTTATACAACAAAAAAAAAAAACAGATTTTCTACGCTGATATTTCAAATGACTACAATAATTGCGGTCGATGACCCATAGAAACACGAACAAAGAAGGACGCCACGCATATAGAAATTGAAGCACCCAAGAAGCAGCGTACCGATCTATGTGTGCGTGATTTGAGTACCGTAATGGCGGCCGGTCGGCATACTATGAAGTAAATGTGTGCGTGAGGCGTGTTTGTACAAACGGTCTGTATTACTTACTGTGATACTTACTGTGCTTCACTTTCGATATGCATGGCGCGGAGTCCTCCTTTTTAGGGTTCCGTACCTCAAAAGGAAAAAACGGAAGCCTTATAGGATCATTTCGTTGTCCGTCTGTCTGTCTGTCTGTCTATCTGTCTGTCTGTCAAGACCCTTTTTCTCAGAAACGCGTGGAGGTATCAAGTTGAAATTAATATCAAATATGTATGTCTATGGTCCCTTGGAGTTCTGAAAAAATCAAGCTTCTAAGTCAACGCAATAAAAAAATACGGCCATTTATGCGACATATTTTGATGCTCGCAAGTAAATCAAAACCTATAGGGTACTTCCCGTTGACCTAGAATCATGAAATTTGGCAAGAAGCAAGGTCTTACAGCACAAGTAATGGAAAAAGTCCGAAAATTGTTAAATTATTATTTTATCACATAAAAAAATATGTTTAAGTATGTCATCTGTCAAGGCCCTTTTTCTCAGGAATGTGTGGAGGTATCAAGTTGAAATTAATATCAAATACGTAAGTCTATAGTCCCTTAGATTTATAAAAAATCAACATTCAAGTCAACTCAATAAATAATGCAACATATTTTGATACTCGCAAGTAAATCAAAACCTGTAGGGTACTTCCCATTGACCTAGAATCATGAAATTTGACAAGAAGCAAGGTTTCACAGCACAAGTAAAGGAAAAAGTCTGAAAATTGATAATTTGTAGTTTTATCACATAAAAAAATAGATTTTAATTTTCTTTTTCTGGCAAAATGTGGGTGTACTATAGGTACACCTCTGCCCAACCCTTCGAGGAAACAAGGCGTGATGTTATGTTTAAGAGTAGCTTTTTGCGAATACAAACTTAAATATGCAGTTGGAGAATTGTCCGTGACGTATATCAATATATGGGAGAACATGTTTTTCAACTCAATGTTAAGTTTGTCATTGGTATAAATTCTTTTCAACTACGGAACCCTTCATTGTGCGTGGTCCGACACGCACTTGACCGGTTTTTTTATAAGTCTATGAGCAAAACTTGAGTTATTGGTGTCCTATGGCTATCCATAGGACACCAATAACTCAAGTTTATTAACTTACTTCAATATTTTGCTGAAGACATTTATTACTATCCCCGTCACCACGTCATTAAATTAAGGGTTTTGCCTTCAGGCGCTTCGACACTTCTACAAGCGATAAATTATTTTAGTCCATTGCTTTTCACTTAAGTTTTCAACTAAAATATCCAACCTAAATGCTAGGTTTCATCTAGTTGTGATTTTAGTCAATCGAATTTTTTTATTGGTTAAAAATACTTACTACTGTATACATAATGGAATTGTCACTAGTGTGTACCTAGTTTAAATAATACCACAGAATAATAATGTTACAGCAGTTTATCTTCATAGATAAAAACTTTTTAACAAAAAAAAAAACCGACTTCCAAAAATCACTACAAAGTGAAAAATAACTTTGATTTCGGAAGTCGGTGTCTTTCATTTTTTATATACTTTCTTTTTTTTTTGCCACCGACTTCCGAAATCAAAGTTATTTTTCACTTTGTAGTGATTTTTGGAAGTCGGTTTTTTTTTTTGTTAAAAAGTTTTTATTTCTCGCTTTTTAGTGGGTCTGTTTATAATTTGTATAAGTTACAATAGTCTAATGTCAATTGCTCATCACATGTTACAAAATATTGCTTTTCCCGATGCTGGGACGTTAATTGTTGAGGAGTTCTGCTGGTAAGAACCAGGAGAACTCCTCAACAACCACTCACCACACGCATTGTTTGACGAGCGGAAATTGCTTAGCAACCATAAATCGCAACCCGTGAAATATTTATCATTGAGTAGTTCCGGTAGCCATCTGTGGTCTTCATCATCAGTTCCACTTCACCAAGTGGTGCTTTCCGAGAGCAAATGCACAAGCTACTATAAAAAATACCCAAATCGCTATAGGTGTGCCTATAATATTTGAAGAGTTCCTTCGATTTCTCCAGGATCCCATCATCAGAACTGGATTTTGAAAAAAATGGGACCATTTGGGAAGTATACCCTTTCCAACAAAAAAATAATTTTTCAAATCGGTTGGCAAACGACGGAGTTATGCGCGAACAAACATAAAAAAAAAAAAAAAAAAAAAAAAAAAAAAAAAAAAAAAAATACAAACATCCGAATTGAGAACCTCCTCCTTTTTTAGAAGTCGGTTAAAAACCGGCCAAGTGCGTGTCGGACTACGCACAATGAAGGGTTTCGTACTTGGGATTAAATTAATTATCCCAAGAACAAACTTAACATTATAGTTGATAAAAACTTTTTTACAAAAACAAAAACCGACTTCCAAAAAAAACACTACAAAGTGAAAAATAACTTTCATTTCGGAAGTCGGTGTCTTTGGATCTGTATTTTAGTTTTTTGCCACCGACTTCCGAAATTAAAGTTATTTTTCACTTTGTAGTGTTTTTTTTGGAAGTCGGTTTTTGTTTTTGTAAAAAAGTTTTTATTTTTCACTTTTTAGTGGTTCAGTTTGTAATTTATCTAAGTTACAATAACCCAATGTCAACTGCTCATCACGTTTTACAAAATGTTGCTTTTCCCGATGCAGGGACGTTAATTGTTGAGGAGTTCTCCTAGTAAGAACCAGGAGAAATGGAGCTCATGGTGAAGTCACCATTACCATTATTTTGACGAGCATAAACCATATTAAAGTAATCGAATCGCAACCTGTTATTATACTTAGATATAATTGAGTATTTCCGATGGCCCTCTGTGGTCTTCATCATCAGTTCCAGTTCACCGAATGGTACTTTCCGAGAGCAAATGCACGTGTTATATTTGATCATTGTTTTTTATAATTTTTAGCACTATATTTTTAATTATTAAGTAAAATTGAGATTACCTTGATTCCAGAAACCATAAAATCATTGTAAAACCACCTTTAGATATTTCATTTTGGTATTATTTTATTACTGTTTGTTAGATAATGACATCTGTCACATTTACGAAGCTTGGAACGAATGTAGAAGTATCTAATTTGACTAGTTATTTTGTTTATAAAATATACCACTCTTAACTTGTAAAAATCGTATAGATGTTATTACTGTAAATAATTATGTAATATTTAATAGTACTTGGACTATATTTTAGAATTTATATTGTTATTTTAATATAATAGGTTATTTTATACGATTGGTACAATACTGTTAGTTGTTTGATGGAAAGAGTGGGTAGTAGGATATAAAAAGGACTGTAATGACATTCTCGGGGCAATTGCTCGGTGGACGTTCAAGTGGCTAGTGCTAGTGCCGGTGTGATGTGAAATAGACCTACCTACCAGGTGTCACGTAAGTTACGTAATTTGATATTATACCTTAAATATTGTTACTATGTCTAATTGAACCATGTTATTTTAGTAGCTATTGTTATTATGTTGCTATTATTCTGAGTTCTCTTGGACCATTGTCCAAGAGGTTGAATATTATCTGTTTGAGATAACTATAATTTATAGAAATATAAGAAATAAGAAATGTGTTGATAAAATACTTAAACACTGTTTCCGTGGAGATTCTTGTTCGTTCTTCTCCACGAAGACCTAGTTTTGCGAACGGACAATAGCTTTCTCGTTAAAGATGAATAATTATTGACAAGCTTGATTGAAGAAATATAAATATCTAGCCTTGTATTTCTGTGGTTTTCTTTATGATAATTAATAACCATCCTGACATTCAAGGTTTGATATTTGTGTAGTATCTATATATACAGTTATAGTTATATATAATATCAAATTTAACACACGAGTTACTATAAAAAATACCGAAATCGATATAGGTGTGCCCATAAAATTTGAGGGTTTCCCTCGATTTCCATGGGATCCCATCATCAGATCCTGACTTGATGATCATGGGACCACTTGGAACGTATACCCTTTCGAACAAAAAAAGAAAAATCCAAATCGGTCTAGCCATTTTCGAGTAATCGGGGAACATACATAAAAAAAAAAATAAAAAAAATAAAAAAAAAAATAAAAAAAAAAGGTTCCGACGAATTGAGAACCTCCTCCTTTTGGAAGTCGGTTAAAAAACATGTTCTCCCATACATTCCAACAGTAAATGTAGGTTTGTACTCACTATATTGAGAGACTTACCATGTTATTTTAAGACCAAAAATTTCTTATAGGTTTTCCTGTAATCTACAGATATAGAACTATTTTATGTATTTTTTTTCAAAATTTTAGGGTCAGTAGTTTCGGAGATAAGAGGGGGGGAATGGTCAATTTTCGTCTATTTTGTTAAATAACTTTAAAACGATTTATTCATTTTAAAATTATAAAAAAAAAAATTTGAGACCCTCATACTAAGTCCTTTCATTTGATATAATTATTACACGGTATAGTTTGCAAAACTTTTTTTTATTTTCTTATTTGCCCCCTAAAAGTGACCCCCCTATTCAAAATTAATTTATTTACTTTAACCGTACGTATTTGGGTCACAAAAATTCTTATGTATACCAAATTTCAACGTAATCGGTCCATTAGATTCGGAGCAAATTGGCTGTGATAGACGGACAGACAGACAGACACGAGTGATTTTATAAGGGTTCCGTTTTTCCTTTTGAGGTACGGAACCCTAAAACCAGTATAATATACCAGTAACTGTAGACAACAGTTCGAGTGCACGGCATTTACGCACAGACGGACGCGTATTTATCTACCGAGCGGCTGTATACAGGGTGGCCGGAACATTGACGTCCAAAAATAAAATTTCGGTCCCTCGTATCGTGGGGTATTCGAATCACCCCCATGTATGTTCCGCGACTTTTCATAGTTTTCGAGTTATGAATTTTTTTCTGAATGTTTGAAAATTTTCGACCTGACCAACCTAAAAAAATTCTAAAAAAAAAAGTAGAGGGTTTTATCGAGTTTCTTTTTTTGCAACTGAATTTTCATAAGTAGTACTTTTATGCATAAAATAATCAGCTTCGTAACTGTGATGAAAGTTATGAAAATGTTGATCTAAAGTGAAAAATTTACGTTCGGTAAATTATGACTCAAATTTTCAACTTTAAATTAAAATCTTAACAGGTGACTTCATAATTCCTAAGTAGGCTTCAAGAATGCGTCAGACTCTCAGCTTTCATAATCATAAATAAAATGAAGTACTTAATAGGGCTACTTTGTTTAAAATCGGCCTTCAAAGACAGCGAGGTGGAAAAATTCTTAAAATTACCCATCTGAGTAATTATTTTTTTTTTGGCTATTTTCTCGTTCCTAAGGTTAATTAATGATAAGAATACTGAAAACTAACCAACAAATAGTTTCAGAGTTGGGTAAGAAAAGTTTTACGTAAAAAGTGGTTTTGAATAAAACACAGATGATAATGTGAAAAAAGTACTTAATTTATTTTTAACATTTACAAAAGGTTTTCAAAGTGGCCACCACCAGCAGCAATACACATTCTACACCTACGTAAGAAATTGTCTGGCAATCGTCTAAAAGCGTCTCTGTTCTCTCACAACACGTTCAGCTTCTGCAATCAACTGCCTCAGCTCTTGTTCACTTGAACAGTCTCGGGCGTATGCTATTTCCTTGTAATAGCCCCAAATAAAGAAATCGATGGGGTTGAGATCAGGTGAGCGTGGAGGCCACCTAATTGGTCCGCTGCGTCCGATCCATCTGTTGGGGTATGTTTCATCTAAGTAATTTCGGACCTGGGTTGCATAGTGACACGGGGCGCCGTCATTTTGCAACACCATGGTTCGTCTGAGTTCGAGATTCACATCTGCCAGCAACAATGGAAGTTCATTTTCCAAAAAGTTTTTGTATGTTTCTCCATCAAGTCTGGACGGCAGTTCAAACGGACCAATTAGTTCGCCATTGAGGATACCAGACCACAAGTTAACGCTGAAGCGATGTTGAAATGTTGAAGCTCTCACTTCGAGTGGATTTTCATTCGCCCACGTGTGGTAATTATGAATATTGAATATAATGTGGTTAGTTTTCAGTATTCTTATCATTAATTAACCTTAGGAACGAGAAAATAGCCAAAAAAAAATAATTACTTAGATGGGTAATTTTAAGAATTTTTCCACCTCGCTGTCTTTGAAGGCCGATTTTAAACAAATTACTTCACATTTTTTATGATTATGAAAGTTGAGAGGTCACCTGTTAAGATTTTTAATTTAAAGTTGAAAATTTGAGTCATAATTTACCGAACGTAAATTTTTCACTTTAGATCAACATTTTCATAACTTTCATCACAGTTACGAAGCTGATTATTTTATGCATAAAAGTACTACTTATGAAAATTCAGTTGCAAAAAAAAAAAACTCGATAAAACCCTCTACTTTTTTTTTAGAATTTTTTTAGGTTGGTCAGGTCGAAAATTTTCAAACATTCAGAAAAAAATTCATAACTCGAAAACTATGAAAAGTCGCGGAACATACATGGGGGTGATTCGAATACCCCACGATACGAGGGACCGAAATTTTATTTTTGGACGTCAATGTTCCGGCCACCCATAATTAATTCAAGTTCCCTACCCAGGTAAACTAATGTTACTTTATTATTCTATGATAATAACCAATCTTTTGAAACTAAAAACAATTAACTTTAATTACAAAATAAAGCAACATTGTATGTGAGATGTGACAATCACTAGCTCTTTTGCCAAACTCATAGAGCGATTGTTCCTTAAATATAACAAGGCGTTCTAGGAATATTTCATTTAACTAGAGGTTTTCGTCGCACCGTGTTTTAGATTATTCAGTTCCTAGGAATTGTAATTTGGTTATAGTTAAGGGCTTTTAAGGGCTGTCAGTGTGCCAAATATGGCTGAAACAGTTAGTTGAAAATCGACCTGGAAAATTTTCACGGCGTTTTTTGCATATGTAGCTACTAGCTTAACAACTAGCGGGCTCAACTTGCGGGATGAAATTATATTCATTATAAGGTTAGGTTTGAACTGTGACCAACCACTCGTGAACCGAATTTATTGGTCGCAGTAATGAAGCCAGGGCCTCCCGACCAAATGGGTTAGGTTAGGTTAGAACTGTGAGGCGCGGCATACACTCGCAGAGTGTGCCGCATTGGAGGAGCCACGTCGTGCTCTCATATCAGAAATCGGAGCCGACCTGTCGCTACCGGTCGTCGCTCGCTCGATGGTCGGCAGCGCCGAGTCGTGGGACGCGGTGGTATGCTTCTGCGAAACAGTCATCTCACAGAAGGAAGCTGCAGAAAGGGAAAGGGAGATCACGAGTGCTCTCCTGTCCCGGAGCAGCCGCACTGGGCATTTGCGGAGGGCAGATAATGCCTTCTTCCAGGCCCCCTAAATGTATCCAGGTGCGACGGACTCGGGGACATCCATCGCCCCCCATTCCACAGGACCCGAGATGGTGGCGCGTAGTGTTCCACGCGCGCCTCTCTAAGACGTAACGGGGGAGTTCAACACCTCACTCCCCCCGTATGGGACGTGGCCCGCATGGCGCGTGCCATGACCAATCCGGGGCAGCGGAAGTCACACTCGCACCCGCAGCCCCCGACGCAGGTGTACGCGAGAACACCGGGGTGACTTTAGTCAGAGTAAGAGTTTGACAGACCCCTCTGCCCACCCCAGGGCGGAGGACATCCATGAGGATTTGCACTCCTATAAAAAGAAAACCGGGCAAGAGCGAGTCGGACTCGCGCACCGAGGGTTCCGTTCCGATTTCTGAAAAAGTGTGCTATTTAGAGACATCGTTTTATTTTTCCTGTAATCTTTACATAAACTTCTATCACATAGTATATTTTCAGATTTTGCTCTTTGCAAACTTCGGAGATAAGGGGTAAATACCCCCCCCCCCCTTATCTCCGAACGGTATTTTTTTTTACATTTTTCATCAAAAGTCGAACACTGTGTGGCCTAAAAAAAAAATATGTTTGAGAATGTGCAAACAGCGTTCTTTCATATGATACCCCCACATGACCTAGTAGCTCCACTTTGAATTTTTAAGACCCCCTTTCACCCCATGTTGCAAAAAAAATACATATATTTTTATTTCTTTCTTATTTGCAAAATAGTTGGGTAAACGTCATCTAAAACTGTTCCAAATGTCAAGTTGATAGCACTAGTAGTTCTTGAGATATCCAGACAGCCGGATGTCATCCAGCTGTGACAGACAGACAGACCGACAGACAGACAGACTGAGTCACACCATAAGGGTTCCTTTTTTACCATTTAGGTATGGAACCCTAAAAAGGTTAGAACTGTGCCCAACCGCGCGCGAGCTGAGCGAGTGAAGCGAGCGGAGCCGCAGCATTGGTTGGCGAACGCTACTTCCAAAGGCTAGGCTGTTAACTAAACGGCTAATTAAGCTAGTTGGCTGCGACATAATTATACACGACAACAATTTGTAATTGATTTAAATATTATTTATTTTAAAACGTTGTAGTACCGTAATTATTATACACTACTTTGTTAACAAAATTGGGGGCCACTTTTTTAATTTATTGTAATTACAGATACTAAGTAGACATTTTACATATGACAAAATGGGCGGTATAAATAAATAAACAAACATAGAATATTTATAAATTCTTAATGAACACACTTTATCAGATCTGAGAATCGAACTCCGTATCTCACCGTTAACTTCCTTTCAAACCCGATGGTAAGTAATAATATTCACCAATATTTTACGCTGCCTGAAATTCAGCAATGAATTCCGCACTGGAAGCTTTCTCGGGACATTGCGACGTGTACAAGTTCCTTGAGTTTGCACTAGATGGCGTTGTATGTTATGGCAAATAATAAGTAGGCTGTTTCCCGATTAAACGTTACGAAAACAGTAATTTTATAGACTTACTAATGTTATTACTTAGGACTTTGTTTCATATGTAAATGTATACACATTTGCAATTGAAATTACCCTTCAAACATTATATCTACTTTTTGGAATATGTTTTATTATTGGACAGGAGAATTTTTAACCTATGTATTTAATTAATTTTTACGACACTCATTATGAAAAGCCTCTCAATTAAACTCTATAATTTAAAAAAAACCCTTATTTTACGATTTCTCACTCGAATCAACTTTATTCCGTGCAGAAATAAAACCTTATTATTAATAAACTTGGAATTAAGTATCATCATCATCATCATTATCACTTCAGCCCGGAATCACCCACTGCTGGGTATATATTGAGTTAAGGCGAAAACCAATCGCTCACTTACTTACGACCCTATAAAATACCATATGGTATTTTATAGGGTCGTAAGTAAGTCATTTAATTTCCCTGTTTAGTCCATAGCCAGGCTTTGGGCTGGCAATATGCCTTTAGATAGTGCAGTTTTATTAATTTTTAACTCGCACATAAAATATGTGCCAAATGCGGTTTCAATTAGAGCTTTGGCACAAAATAATATTACTACACAACGCACGCAGAACGCAGATATCAATCTTTTAGTTGAAATATTAAATATAAAGCTATTGCTGTAAACCATTTTAATAACACACATAAAATCAGACCTGTATTCTCAGAGGGTTAGGCAGAGAGGTGGTACACCCATATTTTGCCAGTGGTGGCAATAAATAAGTCAGCCCTGAATTTATTATACAATTGTTTTGTTATAAATAATTATAATAAATCGTTCAACAAAAACGTGTAGATACACGTTTTCTATTAAAAAAAAACCAGTCAATAGCGAGTCGGACTCACACACCGAGGGTTCCGTTCCAATTTCTAAAAAAGTGTGCTATTTAGAGACATCATTTTATTTTTCCTGTAATCTTTACATTAACTTTTATCACATAGAATAATTTCAGATTTTTATCTTTGCAAACTTCGGAGATAAGGGGGGCCGGAACGGTATTATTTTTTAAATTTTTCATGCGGGCTAAAAAAAATTAAAAAAATGTTTCAGAATGTGCAAACAGCGCTCTTTCATATGATACCCCACATGCCCTAGTAGCCTTACTTTGAATTTTTAAGACCCGCTGTTGGAAAAAAAATATAAATATTTTAACTACTTTCTTATTTGCAAAATAGTGGGGTAAACGTCATCTAACACTGTTCGAAATTTCAAGTTGATAGCATTAGTAGTTCTTGAGATATCCAGCTGTGACAGACAGACAGACAGACAGGGTTCCTTTTTTACCATTTTGGTACGGAACCCTAAAATGTAGGTAAACGCTATACAATTTTTGACAGATTGAGACTGAGATGAGATTGCGAACGTTGTTAGAAATACGAGAATTGCCCCTCAGTTTCAACGTTATTTTCACTTGCACATCATAAAACGACTAGGTCTGTACAAGTGACATTCAACCCTAGGTTGCTAAAGATTAAATTTGAATGCAGATAGATAATTAACCGGGTTAGATTTATGAAAATCGACCTTTACATAGGGAAAAAGGCTAGGCGGAAATTTTAGAGTGGATTTTTTATTAACGTGGATTTTTTGCAGAACTGACGAGGTTTTCTTTCTGAACTATACAAAAGTGTGACATTTATTCCCACGCGAACCCCAGACATAAATAAATTAGTGCGAAGCATATTGGCGAACTTTTATAAATAAAAGCTTACCTATATACGAAAACTAGTAGGCAGTATGTGGGCATGAAATTAAGCCCCATTTAATAAGGGCCTAGCTCAAGCCTATTACCTGGAAAACTTGGAATTCTACCGACCGCTTTGTGACCTGATTCCTGAAACATAATTGAATTTTATCTAATTTCTATAGGCTATTAAAATACATAGGTAATTAAGTAGTTAAATACATCAAATACACTAGTAATTAGTATTTGACATCTAAAATACGCCGACACCACAGGATAAGACATCATCTTTGTAGGAACCTACAGATTTTCACTTCCAAATGCTCTGGTAATACAAAATATCTATGTAAAATATGTTGTAGTAAATATCTACGTTTGATAATTTATCCTAAGTTTTTACGTTATGACTCAAAAAAGTAATTTAGGGGGAATGTCAGATTACATTATGCTACTTAGTCGGTTTTCTATTGGTGAAATAGTAGATTATTCACCAAGGGGTAGTACGGTGCTACAGTGAGAATTACTTGTCCTCTGGTGTCGCCAAAGGATGGGTTATTCTCTCTGTAGAACTCTGCAGAATTTTTACTTCCAAATGCTCTGGTCATACATAATATCTAGTAAATATCCGTTTGATAATTTATCCTAGGTTTTTACGTTAAGTCTGATAAAGGTAATTTAGATAGGAATGTAAGATGGCTATAAGAGTAGGGGAAGACCAAAGAAACGAGGGATGGATTGTATGAAAGATGACACGGCTAGAAAGGCGGTGACTACCGAGATGACGACTAATAGAGAAGTATGGAAAAAAGGACATCTTGCGCCGACCCCAAATAGATTGGGATAAGGGCAGGAGAATGATGAGATAGGAATGGAAGAGTCTAAGCAGTATTATTTTATGCTAGTCGGTATTCTATTGGTGTTATATCAGATTATTCACCTAGGGGATAAAGTAGTGCTTGCCCAAGACTAAATCCCCGAGGAGAATATTTTACTTATCACAACTTTTGTGAGGTAATTTTGTTAAATGTTCATAAGAATTTTTAGTTTCGGTTCCAAATTAAAATCTCCTTATTGACCACCGGGTTATAATGAAATTTAGTTTACTGTAATTGCCCTGCTAGAGCTTAGGATTATAATGGATTATAATGACTTACTTTAGGTTAAGTTTGCTTCACATATAATTTGACATTATCAAGCAGGTGATGTGAAAAATATTATTATGTTGACTAATTGTTCCCACTGCTGAGACACAGGCCTCCTTTCTAGAGAGGGCTGCCTGGGTTTGCCCACGACCTACAACTCGGTAAGTCGGTGCCGTTACCACTATGTCACCACTGCTCTTAGATCGAAGATCTACTATGACTGACCTTAAAGCCAATTTTCTCTGTATTAACGTTTAAAAAGTTGTAATGTATTTATACAAGCTCTGTACAGTACGACACAACTTAGATGACTTAGATTTCGCCTAAAGCAGTAATAAAGATTGGTGATGTTGAAGGCGCACTCAGTTCGGATCGTGATCGGTTTTACGAATATTGCCGCGATGCTACATCTAAGTTGTGTCGTACTGTACCATATCAATTTGTATCACAGTTGCTGCGAGTCGCTTATAATTAGTTCGGATTATTTCATTGATCAAAGCCACCACTTCGATAACTTAACTGTACGTAATATAACACTAATTTAATTACAAACTTCGAAATTGCTTCAATTTTATCAACTAAAAACTATCGCTACGCTTATGAACATACACATAAACGATACTTAAGTAATTTAAAAAAAAAAAAATTAAATCAGAAAAATAAGTTATTCGGAAACTGTTAACATTATCTATAAAATCCACGAAAACAAAAAGTTCGGTACAAGATAATAAAAGATAAAAAAAAAAAAATTTTTTTACGTGTTACAATATCGAAAAGAAATATTGATGATACCCAACGAAATAGGGAAGAGAGGGATTTGTGGCTAAGTATTAACAGTTGCACGGGTGGATCAATCAGGCTAAGCTACGCTTGCTTGGGGGGGGGGGGGGGTGTAACTGGTTTCTGGGGGTCAGATAGGCAGTCTCTCCATGTAAAATACTGGTATTCAGCTGCATCCGGTTTGACTGGAAGCTGACCAGAACGTAGTTGGAAAAAGGCTAGGCAGATGTGTGATGATGTCCAAACAAAATAACGCAGCCTAGACTCTGGATTACATAGGACTTAGGTAAACATAACTGACGTAATGTTGGATGTACGTACTATAGGTACCTACACCTCTACCCAACCCTTCCAGGACAACAGCCGTGATATTATGTTATGTTATGCAAACAAAATAATAACACTACATCTATCGGACTTTTTTGTAATTATGCACGATACGGTTACTGTAGTTACCGTATCGTGCATAATTACAAAAAAGTCTAAAAGATTGTACCTTGTTCTACCTGTAAATAATGCCATCGCGCTTTCCGAGTTACTCGAACATAGCATATACCGTAGCTGAAAACACCGCAAAGTATTTCGTTAACCTTTAAAAGAACGAAAGCAATGAGATTAAAGATAAGTACGAAATGCCACGAGAATGCTAGACACGCTAATTAGATTTTCGCAAAACTTCTGTTTACTTCAAATTAATTGTTTTCTTTGATGTAAGCATGAAAAGTCAAAATATTGTTTTTGTTTTTATTATCAGGCAGTTGCAGCAAGAGAACGAAACGAAAAGTTATGATTTTATGAAATTATTTTCGAGTACTTTTTTACTTTTGTGTTTTAAATTAAACAGATTTAATCAGTAATTGTGGTTATTTTCAGTATTTTGCGGTTTGGTTGCTGATTCCGATTCACAGCTTTTAATATTGATAATCAACAATTAGTTGCTGTGAATCGGAATCATTAGGTATGTTGTGTATTTTCACCAGTCTGTGTGGATGATGTTCTAATTTATTTTGCAGATAGTGGTATTCGAATTTGTGTGGGGTAGGTACTACAACTAAAAATGAAAAATAAAGACTTTTCCCAAAAAAAAACGTATAGGTACATAACCTCCTCCTTTTTTTCAAGTCGGTTAAGAACCAAAGACTTCCGAAATAAAATTTATTTTTCACTTTGCAGGTAGTGTTTTTTATGGAAGTAAGATTTTTTTTTTTTTTTTTTGTAAAAAGTTTTTGATTTCAACCTATTGTAATCGTGAATATTCCAAATTGATATTTTGCAATCTCACAATTTATTTTGATACTACTTGATTATTGTGGAAGTACATATCTACTTTTACGTGATTCGTTATTATCCGACTGTGATATTGTCATAGTTAGACAAGGCGCGTAGTAGGTACCTACTTTAAAGTTTCTATTTTTTTTAATCATAATTATTATCTTAGGCCATCTATTAGTCGTACGATAGTCAAGTCAATAAGACTACTTTCTGGGGTGTAAAGAATCTAGATTTCTCGAAGTATGAAAAGCAAATACCTGACCAGTTCATTATGCAGCTCGTTTATCCTTACGTGCTCACACGTATCGTGATCCTTAGCTTAACCATGATAACGATCAAGATAGAATTACTAGTATTGATTAATTTTGTGCCCGAGATAATTTGCAAATTCAACCACTCAACTAGACATACCAAATTAATCTGCAGTTTCCAGTCAATCTCTAAGACAACTTGACCCACTTTGAAGGTCTTTTAGAATAAAATGATTGGTTATGCCAGTTCAGTTCAACTGTGGACGGGATTGCCTCATATTTAAGAGGTAGTGTTGATTTAAAATGTCAAATCGAAGTGAACGTAAATCATAATTATACCTATTGGTAATGTTTATGTGTTTGAAATGTCTTGTACTAACTTTTAAGGAAACAGAGACGGCGTCGTTGGGAAATAATAATTGTGTTGCAAATCGAACAAGCTTTAAATCTTGTAACTGCTGATATTTGTGTTCTAATTAAAATCGTGATTGCTAGGTGTCAATGCACGTTTGAAAGGCCCAAAGCTACAAAATAAATTATGAAATATTACTAGGTATAATTTTTACCTAGGGGCTCGTGGCTAAGTAATAACAGCCGCACAGGTCGATCAAGCTACGCTTGCCGCGGTTAGACTGTGTATGGATGACCATCTTTAATTTTCAACCAAGACCCCTCCGTGCCTCGGAAAGCACTTTAAGCCGTTTTTCCCGGCAGTCATTCGTGGATCTATGACAGTCGTTACGGGTCGTAAGAAGTCCGAAAGTCTGACAACCAGTCTTACCATGAGGTATCGTATTACTCAGTAACTTGGTTGTGGAGGTTAGATAGGCAGTCACTCCACGTAAAACACTGGTATTCAGCTGCATTCAGTTGACTGGAAGCCGACCCCCAATATACAGTTGGGAAAAGGCTAGGCAGAGATGATAGTTTTGACCTATACAGTTGATCTAGTGATAATTTTTGCCTAGTAGGTCAGAAACATGTCTGAAGAACGTGGAGATACGGTTCTGATGCCTAGGTCGGAAAAAGTGTTACTGTGCCGAGTTGAGTCTTGAGTCTTTATTTATGCCCATTTAATGGCTTAGGTTAGGTTAGGTTAGGTTTTTTTCTCTGAATATTCGCGTGCACATAATGAATCATAGTGGAACTATATCCTAACTTAATATTATAAATGCGAAAGTGAGTTTGTTTGTGTATTTGTTACACTTTCACGCTATAGCGGCTGAACGGATTTGGATGAAATTTGGCACACCGGTAGACTATGACCTGGCAGAGGACATAGGCTACTTTTTATAGACAAACCGCGGGGGCGAAGCCGCGAACGGAAGCTAGTCAACTATAAAAATCTGCTTTCGTGAGTGTGTTGAGTACCAAATACGCAAAAATACGTACATAAATTTTCTTAAAAATAAAAGGCAAGGGCGTAACTTCAATTTATGAATTTTTCAACAAAAGCTCCTAGTCGGCCTCAGCTGTCTTTTCTTGCTTGTCCATCAGATAAGACATGACATGCGCTTTGTTTGCTTGTCTGGGATCTCAACTCAAAGGCGTTCGTCTATTTCATCAGCAAGGCATATTTCGTCAAACAAGAGAATCTCAGTAACTATTTATTAGTTATTTAATTAATTATTCGTTTATTTCAGGCAGCTGTGGCCCATACAAAATATAATAAGTACAAAAAAAACAAATATACACTAATACATATAAAACATAACTTATAAACTAAGACACACGAAGCGACGGCGTCGCCGCGTCGTGTTACGCTGCGCGGTGTCCCTTCGGCCAAAACTCTTCCTTTAGGAACGTGTCGAGATCGTGTGTCGGTCGGAACCCGAACCACAAACGACTTGAAGTTCGTGTTGTGACGCGGCTCCAACTTCTCGACCCTCAAGGTCCACTCGGTCTTCACCTTCATGTACTCCACGATCTCCTCAACTTTCATGCAGCATTCATCCAAGCACACTGCGTGTCTCCTACAAAGTCCCATGAATCTGTCAATTAAAACCACCACTAAATTAGACCCACCGCCACATTATCACCAAGTCCACCCATCCGTCATCATTACACTTGCAAAAACACCATAACTTTATCATTTCGGCGCGAGCTCGCATTTACATAGCCCATTTAAAGCCAACGATTAAATATGATTTATGTGCCGTGACGTCATGATATCGTAACTCCTGGCTCCGAAGGGAACCATACCATACCTCTCGAGGGAACCACAACGAGCGTGAAATTAGTAATTAAAAGTCACGTGCGACGGAGCCAAGCTCTTACTTGGAAAATCTTTGCTCCCAAAAGGCATCTTTGCGGAGAGTTACAGGTTCCCTCGAAGGTATATTGCTGGGTAATATTTTTGGTAATGGTGAAGAAAGGCCATTTTCTTTGGCGCAGTCGTTCTTCATTCAGTGGCAGTTCTGGGCTGTTAAAGTTCAGTTAAGGGGAGAGACACTCGTTTATAACAAGGCATCTGTTTCATAAAGCCTCCGTGCATAAAGCGTTCACATGACTTCGCGCGTTTTATTAGGACATTTTGCACACGTGTGATAGCGCCAAGTGGCAGTTACGTGAACGTAGCTTTATTTGAGTTACGCAGAGGTGTTTTTGATCGTGGTTTTACTGATACAGGGTTTAAGTAAACAGTGGCAATCTTTTAAGGGGTCATTGTACTCGTCATTATGAACAATTTTTACTATGGAACCAAACCTGAAATCGCGGAAAAAAATCTGCTCTTCCTTACATTTTGACTAAATAAGCGAACATAAATGTACTGAACACCTGATTTTTTTTTACTGCCACTTACATCCTGTAGATGACATGTACGTGCACATAAGACTATGATACGTACCTACACTACGGTTGCGGTAATTGCGCACGTCATTTCAGCTTAGACGAGTTCTAATTGCATGATCGGTTTTCATACAAACGACCTAATATCTTCTTCAAAGGTTGAGTTGCAATATTAGATAGCTAAACTCCTGTAGATGAAACTGAATATTCTACTCATGAAAACTAGTTATGCAGTTGAGTGAAAACTAACGAGTTTAATGCTCTTCCCGATAACCGACATGCAAGCTTCAATCCAGAAGTCTATTAGAATTCTCACAATTTTGCAACTCGGTTTCACAACTCTCATGTTTCATTACGAAGAATTGCAGGAACACGTTACCAATTCAGCAGTCAATATGGACCTCAGAATGCATGGTCTACAACCAAAGAACATTGATATGGGGTTTAACGAAACTAAACTGCTAACCCTCATGGATAATCAACGATTTGAAGGAGAGCAGTGGAAGCAATTAATTTTAATCTATCTTTAGCTAATCGTCAAAGTTGGACGATTAACAGTCAATACCAAACACTGAGGGGTTGATTCGGTACATTCTTCAATTGAATACGTGTGTAACGGTTGTGAGATTTGCTCCAAAATGTTTAATGTTTTTAGGGTTCCGTACCTCAAAAGGAAAAAACGGAACCCTTATAGGATTACTTTGTTGTCCGTCTGTCTGTCCGTCTGTCTGTCTGTCTGTCTGTCAGTCTGTCAAGACCCTTTTTCTCAGGACCGCGTGGAGGTATCAATTTGAAATTAATATCAAATACGTAAGTCTATAGTCCCTTGAAGTCCTAAAAAACTCAAGCTTCTAAGTCAACGCAATAAAAAGATACGGCCGTTTATGCGACATATTTTGATACTCGCAAGTAAATCAAAACCTATAGGGTACTTCCCGTTGACCTAGAATAATGAAATTTAGCAAGCAGCAAGGTCTCACAGCATAAGTAAAGGAAAAAGTCCGAAAATTGGTAATTTGTTATTTGATCACATAAGAAAAAAAAAATGGGATTTTAATGAGTTTGTTTTTGGGATAAATTCTTTTCAACTACGAAACCCTTCATTGTGCGTGATCCGACACGCACTTGGCCGGTTTTTTAATGTTAACGAGAGTTTAAGATGTTCTATGAAGTATTTTATGTCACCACACTAATGTCGACTAGAAATTTTGTGGTTTTTTTGCGATAAGTGCCGTCGTTTAATTGCTATTGATGAAATAGTTGCAGCTGCCTAAAGTGAATAATCAGGCAGTGACCGAGTGGCGTCCAAAGACTGGAACACGAAGTGTCAGTCGTCCGGTGGCGAGATGGGCGGACGACATAGTTACCATCGCGGGTTGAACCTGGATGAGGCTGGCACAGGAACCTGGGGATAGGCACAAGAAAAAAGAGTCTCAGAACGTGGGGATAGGCACAAGAAAAAAGAGTCTCAGTACGTGAAGATAGGCACAAGAAAAAAGAGTCTCAGAACGTGGGGATAGGCACAAGAAAAAAGAGTCTCAGAACGTGGGGATAGGCACAAGAAAAAAAAGTCTCAGAACGTGGGGATAGGTACAAGAAAAAAGAGTCTCAGAACGTGGGGATAGGCACAAGAAAAAAGAGTCTCAGAACGTGAAGATAGGCACAAGAAAAAAGAGGACTATGCACAGCAGTGGGCGAAGTCAGGCTATGGATGAAGAAAGTAAACAACAGACACGTAGTAATGAAGAACTGCCCCATTTGTAGTTGAAAACTAGGCAAATGGTGCATCCATTTGCCTAGTTTTCAACTCCCATCTCCTAAATCAAGTAGTATAGGTATCCTACCCAGTTCAATACCAAAATAAATAGATGATCATTCAGCCAAAGTACTAGTAAACGCTAAAATAACGTTCAAACTCAAAGAATTAATGATATTCTCAAAAAAAAAAAAATTTTATCCTCACCATTCAAGTTACGATTATCTTCTTTTTTCCTAAAATACCTAAGAGTCTAATAGATCTTTAAATTATTTTACTGCTCAATAATTAAGATTTAAAAAACTGAAGTGTTAATCGCCTTTTGTTGCTGCTTTACATGGCAAGCATTAAAACTTTATTTTTTGTGGTGGTCATAAAAGGTGCATAGAGTATTGACCTTGTATTGATAGGCGGGAAACTGTATCTCAGAGTATAGTGTTCAGATAGCTGAACACTATACCCTGACAATACTGTCATACTAATATTTATCATAGGACATTTATGTGTCACTACTACAATAAATATTTCGTCTTAGTACCATTACAGAGTGCGAGGGTGTGTTGGTAAAATTGAAGATATTAGGTGTGGATGTGGGCATGTGTGTAAAAAACACTTCAATTTATACGCTTCTTCAAAAGAACGTGTTATCGACATAAGACATCCTTTACTAAAACAGAAACATAATAAATCGATAGAATATCAAAGTCTCGTGTTATTTGAGGATACTCGATTCCATAACGATGTTTCCTTAAAGAAAGGTGAAAATGTCAAACACAAAAACGGCCCGAATTTATGCTTTGGACGTGAGAGTAAAAAAACACTTACTTATTTCGCGTAAAAATGTTTTTGGAGACTTGTTTCGGGAGAATTACTACGTATCATCGATGTTATATGTTTTTTAAGATGTAAAGTTGGAAGTAAGTAAGATTTTGGTAGGCCGTTTATTTGGAATGGATGTTTGAGCTCTCTTATTGCATCTATTATTTATATCATAACTACCTAGGATAAACTCATCATTCTTCTGCCCTTATACCAATTTATTTCAGGTCACCGCAAAATGTCTTTTTCTTCCATACTTCTCTATTGAGGGGCTTGTGGCTAAGTAATAACAGCCGCACGGGTAGATCCATCAGGTCTACGCTTGCCGGGGTTGGTCTATCTTTACATACTGAGACTCCTCCGTGCCTCGGAAAGCACGTTAAGCCGTTGGTTCCGGCTGTCATTCGTGGATCTTTGACAGTCGTAACAGGTCGTCAGAAGCCCGAAAGTCTGATTACTGGGTTGTGGAGGTCAGATGGGCAGTCGCTTCATGTAAAATAGTGGTATTCAGCTGCATCCGGTTAGGTTGGAAGCCAACCCTAACATAATTGGGAAAAGGCTAGGCAGATTGACTTCTCTATTAGTCGTCACCTGAGTAGTCACCCTTTTCTAGCCCTAATCATCTTACACATGGTCCATCCTTATTTCCTTTGGTCACACACTCCTATACCTAAAAAACGGTTCTACTAATCTGCGTACTAATAAAAAGCTTGTCTTTGACCTGCCATTGAATCCAAGATAACAATATAATCTTGGTCTTGCTCGCCACAACCTGAACAAATAATTAACGGACAATTCCATGCAAGTGTTTGTTAGAAATTTCTCATAACTAAACTTTGGTAATAACGTCACAACGTCTACCGGTCGGTAATGACAACATTAGCACAAATGACACACCTAAATTAAGAAATTTTACCCGAATTTTTGGGCAATAACCGATCAATGTGCTACTTTTAGCACGGGCCGCTATCAGCATTTCAGTCGCTTTTTGGAAGCTCTCTACAGCGACTTTTACTGCGAGTTCACTCTTAACTTCACATACTATTAGGATTAGCAATCAGTGATTTATTTGCTTTTCGGAAACTCGATACCTACCTACCTACTTAATACCGCAGCGAGTATCGAAGAAGTCGCTGCAAAATGCGATTTTGCCATCAAAACCGAACGTATAGTGTCAGTTACCAAAATTTGATGCAACATTGATGCAGTCGCAAAATCACCGATCTTTGATTCTGAAAGAAGCTTGTCTACTAGCGCTATTTTATATAAGCTTGCCCAATATCCTACTTCCTACCATAGTCACAGTAATATTATAAAGGCGATAGTTTGTGAGTGTGTGTGTGTGTGTTTGTTACTTCTTCCCGCTCAAACGGCAGGACTGATTTGGATGAAATTTGGTATGTACATAGCTTATACCCTGGATTAACACAAATACTACTTTTCATCCCGGTCTACGAGGGTGAAACCGCGGGGTGCAGCTAGTAATATTATAAATGTGAAAGTTTGTAAAGATGTCTGTTACTCAATCACGCAAAAACGGCTTAACGGATGAAATTTGGCACTCAGATAGCTTATAAGCTGGATTAACACATAGAATAGTTTTTATTTCGGTAGTAGGTTCCCGTGGGATAATTTCCGACGTCCACGCGGGCGAAGCTGCGGGCAACGGCTAGTATTTAATAAAGTAGTCAGAAAATTTACGCCGATGTCCATGTTTTCTGATGAACTTAATTAATTCATTACAAAAGTTGTGTGGCATGTTCGTTCCATTTTAAACCGAATGGCTTTTGGGGTAAATAGTTATTTATTACCTCATTAAGGCATATTAATGTTTCGTAGGCACTAAGGTATTTCAGTGCGCGTCAACGGTTTAATTGTGTGTACAATTTTGAGCTGCTCTCTAAGCTATGAAGGCTTTAAACAAAACTGGAAATATATATGTACCATAGATTAATATCGTAGCCAATTCAACTAACCGACGTATCCGACATTTCGACATTTTGGACTAAACCGATAGCCGACTTATCTATAGGTAGTAATTTGATACATTTTCCAAGTCGAATCGATCTGTCTAATCGGCGAATCTGTACCTATGCCTTACGGTCTCCATGATTATGCAAAAATCGAGACCGATATCTGCAGTTTATATAATTATCTACAGTTTACATAAAAAAAAGAAAAATAGCTTTAAGATTTTAGCGACGATATAAGGTCCCATTAAAATAGATGGACATATTTTCACACGGTGTTCTACCCATGAATATGAACAACTTTTATTATAGGAAAAAATCAGCTGCTGCCTACGTCTTGACGAGTTTGGTGTAGGTGTAGGTACATAAATGTACTGAATAGCAGATTTTTTTTCGCGATTTCAGACTTAGTCCCATAGTGAGGGTTGTTCATATTCATGGGTAGAACACCCTTTTGAAAATTTGTCCATCTATTTTAATGGGACCTTATATAAAAAACAGATCTCAACCTTAGAATTTTGACATTTATTAATCTACTAGCTGACCCGACAGACGATGTTCTGTCCCAATTTCAATATTCCCATATAAAATCCACTTTCAGTTTTCCAGAATTTTCCAATTTTCCCGGCAACTTTTCCAATTTTTCTCATCGTTTAAACCTTCCCTGGACAAATGAAATCAAACATTTCAAAACCAAAATCAGCTAAATCGACCCAGCCGTTCTGAGTTATAAAATTACAACGAAAAGTGGCATTGATTTTTATAGATATAGATTTAATCAAATCTCCCTTAAGATTATGAAATGGGACAACATAAAATTCCGCCTTATTGCTGTGAAGGGTTGAGAACATGTTTAAGTCCCATGTAATAAGGGGCGAGCCTATTGCCATCAACTGGGCACAAAACTAGACAACCGGCTGCAAAAAAAAAAAAAACCGGTCAAGAGCGAGTCGGACTCGCGCTCCGAGGGTTCCGTTCCGATTTCTGAAAAAGTGTGCTATGTAGAGATAAGTATCATTTTATTTTTACTGTAATCATTACATAAACTTCTATCACATTGAATAATTTCAGATTTTTCTCTTTGCAAACTTCGGAGATAAGGGGGGGAACGGTATTTTTTTTTACATTTTTAATCAGAAGTCGAAAACTACGCGGCCTAAAAAAAAGAAAAAAATGTTTGAGAATGTGCAATTAGCGTTCTTTCGTATGATACCCCACATGCCCTAGTAGCTCCACTATCATTTTTCAGTCCCTGTTGCAAAAAAAATATAAATATTTTAATTTCTTTCTTATTTGCAAAATAGTTGGGTAAACGTTATCTAAAACTGTTCTAAATTTCAAGTTGATAGCATTAGTAGTTCTTGAGATATCCATCTGTGACAGACAGACAGACATACAGACAGACAGACAGACAGACAGACGGCCAGACAGACAGACAGACAGACTGAGTCACACCATAAGGGTTCCTTTTTACCATTTTGGTACGGAACCCTAAAAACCGGATAGTAATTAAATTTCGGATAGTTAAATAACACTTTGCCCGACCTGAGCATCGAAGCCAGGACCTCATTCTCAGCAGTAGCACTCGCAACCACGAAACCAACGAGAACTGAAACAAACTTTTCTTTAATAGGAATTAATAATTCAAGTAGTTAATTTATATTAATTCCCTCACACTACGCCGTTACGATAAGCCAGAAACTTAACTCAAAACTAATTACCTCAAATAGTTCCCTTAACGCGAAACATAATTAACAAGATTACCAAACTTTTTCTTTCCAGATTCCCAATTTTCGAACAATACATCTTTATGAACAACAAATTATGACATGGAACTCTCCCTTAATTTTGCATCGCGACATAAAACAATCTGTCATCTTCCAAAACTCCTGATCAACAAGTTATAATCCCATAAATCCTTAAAACCCTGACAGGAACAATAAACTTTATAGCTTGGAACATTTTCTAGGACAAGAAAGTGGAACAAATTGCTTAGGTGAAAACCCTGCGGTGTCGTAAAGATCCAAGCTTAGTTTTCTTGGCGGTACTTCGAAAATGTGTTACTCTTGTGGGCTTACAATCTTTTGGAATAGGACAAGTATATCCTGTCCTTTTTATAAAGGCTTCTGAAGTTTGTTTAATTGAAAGATATCACATGGTAGTGTCGCCACCCTTGAGAAAAAAATCACAAGTCTGGAGATAAGGAACATTTTGTTTTCTATGTTCACATTTTTAGTCAGATTTGAACAGAGGAGCTCGTGGCTAAGTAATAACAGCCGCACGGGTCGATCTATCAGGTTAAGCTACGCTTGCTGGGGTTGGTCAGTAGATGGGTGACCTCCTCCATGCCTGTGGGCCTACTCCCTAAGCACGAAGCCCGTAGTTTCGGCCTTCGTTACGGGCGTTTCCTACTCCGTATCACCTAAGGATGGATGATTGGTTTGGGGCCCGAACGAAGTATGAATGACAACATGATTTTCCAGTTGTCCCTACTCCCGATGTGTTTTTGTCCGTACGAAAATTTAACTTTTACACTTGTTTTGATGTATCGTAATGTCAGACGGACGGTTGAACTGACGGACGGTAAGACGGACGGACTTAGGGAGTAGGGCCCCTGCTTCGTGCCTCGGAAAGCACGTTAAGCCGTGGGTCTCGGCTGTCATTTGTGGATCTTTAACAGTCATAACGGGTCGTCAGAAGCCCGAAAGTCTGACAGCTAGTCTTACCAAGGGGTATCGTATTACCCAGTTACTGGGTTGTGGGGGTCAGATAGGAAGTCGTTCATGTAAAATACTGGTATTCAGCTGCATCCGGTTAGACTGGAAGCCGACCCCAACGTAATTGGGAAAAGACTAGGCAGATTGATTGACATTTTTAGTCAGATGAGGTATAATGTTTTGTATCAAAAAAATCAACACTAAACCTACCCACCTACCTAGTACCTACCTACCTATCTCCCCCATCCTAGTTACATCTGGGGGTACCTAGGATGTTTAGTGTTGATTTTTTTGACCTCACCTGACCTATCTCATCTGACTAAAATGTGAGCATAAGAAATTTCAAAATGTTCCATAATCTCCAGACTTATGATTTTTTCTCAATGGCGGCGCTAGTTGGCCTTACTAGGCTTAAAACACATACACACATTACACGGAGCAAGTTTCTGGAACGTTCAATAGCAATAATCGCATGACATAAAGCAAGTTCAATTTCATTGCCATTCAAGAATCGTCTGCAATTTCCATAAAATGACACAGAGCTAGAGGCGGGAAGCACAGAACCGGTAGAAGTGGCGGTGCTTGGATTTATTCCGATCTAATACCAACAAAGTAATACCACTGGTATTTGTTTGAACTCATATTTATTTTCTATTCCTATCGGATACCAGTGTCTAAACTAATTGTATTAATTTTTTTTTTTTTTTTTTTTTTTTTTTTTTTTTTCTTTTAAATATTTTTGGACATTTCACACAACGCCATCCAGTCCCAAGCTAAGCAACCTAATGCTTGTGTTATGGTAACGAGATGGCTGATAAACTACTTATATACATTTTTTTTTTTTGTAAATACATACATATTATAGATAGAAAAACACCCAGACTCGAAACAAATACTTGTAGGTCGTACAAATATTTGTTCCGTGCGGGAATCGAACCGGCGACATGCTGCGCAGCAGTCAATCGCTCAACCACTGCGCCAACCGTGTCGTCAAAAAACTAAAAACTATTTAAAAATTGGTATTCGTTCGGAATAGAAAATAAATACGAGTTCAAACAAATATCAGTGGTATTAGTTTGTTGGTATTAGAACGGAATAAATCGGTGCTTGGGGGAGGGCTATATCAAGCAGTGGACGTCTTTCGGCTGAAATTTAAAAAAAAATGAAACAGAGTTGCACGTCCTTGTACAATCGATTCAAGTATTACCCGTATTTGCGCTGTCAAATATTTCACTCGATTTTATTGAACATCGTGTTTCGTTCGCTTATGTTTGAATGATACAAAATTTTCATGTCAGAATTGAATGCGATTTTATTGTAGGTACGTGCTGTTTACACCTACCAGTTTAGAACGAAAAGTAACGTGCCCGTATCGTGCAACAATATTGTACGTGTTGTTTAGACGGTGGCACTTAATTGGCGTCCAATTTTATGGTATTCCACAGGCAATAAACTTGCACAGTCTAAATAGAGCTTTAATGACCAGCGGGCCTAGGCAAAGTGACATTGTATCAGCGATCACGATGGTGGAACCGTGGAATAGTCTAATTTAAAGTGCCACAAACTTATAATCTGACCCGGTGACTTTAACCCTCTAGGTATATATGCTTATATCACATAAAAACACATCATATAAACGTAAAAAAACATCCTCCGATGGAAAACTAATCATCATCAGTAGTTGTGGATGTGTGTAAGTTTGTGGCACTGTAAAAGTCGAATTGACATATACCGAGAACGCCGAGTACACCGAGAGCACGGGACAAAGGCTTAGGCAGGGGACGCTATTGTAACCGATATTTTTCTAATAATAAGCGCACAAAAAGCCAAATTATGACAATCCTGATAAAAATCGTTGAAACATGAACAGCCTCGTCAAGCGATTGCCACTTGCCTAGGCACTCTATTAATCTAAGAAGCGTGAGAAGGTCCACTTTTAGTTTTCCTTAAATAAGTACTTTAATACTTCTAGGGCAAGACCAAACACGTGACAAAGGGATCATTAGTTTACTAACAAAGATTTTACAAGAAAACATCACTCACAAAAATATTGTAGGCGCCATGAGTTTCACGACCGTATTAACAAACTTTGCTGTGTCATTACAAGCAGGCGTTTCACACAAAACGAAGCATCATCACCCCATTTCGGCCTTATTTTACACAAAATATGTAAAATAAAGAACATAAATATATAATACTAAAACGTAAGTACTAATTACGAGAGTATGATCTGAATTTGGCTCGGTTCTGTGTTGTTTTAGTGGAAAGCTCGTTTGGCAAATAGACTAATGAGGTCTCTACGAGTTATGTGACGTTCACCCCAATCAGTTTCACAGATTTACTCTTTATAGCTTTTGTTTTAATAATGAAATGAAATGCAATCTTTCATTTCCAGATATAAATCCAAATACAACTTTCAATAAATACACATAAATAACGTAATATATACAATACCATAATAAGAACATATTCCCATTACAAACATACACACGTCGATTATTTACCTGACTCGCTGCCTTTAGTTTCAACATGCTGTGTTTTAAGTTTCCTATAATTCATAAAAAAGTATGTCATTTAGAGCACGAATTGTCGAAGAGGTACTTTACATTTTCACAGCAAATAATACACAATGCATGCACCGATGTACTAAAGACTGATTGTTCATTATTCAGATATATTATTTTAGAGGAATAAATATGGCGGTTTGACAGCTTTTGTATACAAAATATGTCAAACTGTCACATTTACTCTTCAGATAAAAGTTATCTACCTATTGAAAAATCAGCCCTTAGTTCATTAATTCTGTATAGTTAATATAGGAAAGATTTAAAATGGTTTACTCCGGCAAAAACCAAGAGAGCAAACATTTATTTTTAATAATATGGAGCAAACTTTAAAAAGTGAAGCTTTTACAATTTTTCTGACTTTGCTTCCAAGAAAATAATACTGTTGATACCAATTTTATTTTAATATTCTTCTTAGCGTGTCGATGGCAAAAATAACTCAAAAAATAAAATATACAGTTTTTTATATTTGTTTGGCCTAAAATTCAGCAACGCGATTACCTGTTTCAATATCTAATAACGTTAAGGCCGGTTACAGTGCTTCACTTCACCGACCATGGTGCGTAACATCGGTCCTGACCACAGACTTATATTGGCGAATCGATATTATAAAATTATTATTTTTTACTCAAATAATCTTTACGTAACACTCCCTCTTCCCTTTCGGGATACCTAGGCACAACCGGAAGCAGTGTGAAACAAGTAGGTATAAGATGCAAGCGGACGGAATGCTCGGACGCGACTTCTCGCTCAAAAGACGAGGCGAAACGCGGCGGGGCCTTTAAATCGTTTTGAATCGTTTACTCGCGGACGGGGAGTTCCCATCACTAAATCGCTCATGTGACGTCACAGTAGGTGGAAAAATAATGGCACGCTTGGTTTCTATTCAGACGATGAGACTTGCGTAATCTAGCCAATATAAGTCTGTGGTCCTGACGATACCATTGACCACCGTCAGTTTCAGTGTACTCCTGACTGACACACAGTGTCAACTCGTGCAGTCGTTTACACAATGGACGTATACGTGTACACCATTAGCGCGACCGACACGTATGCACCGACGCGTTGAGCAGTGTAACCGGCCTGAGAAAATATATCTACGAAATATCACTAAAATCATTACCTAATTGAATTCAACACCAAACTTTAACGCTTTATCGTCAAACAATTTAAACTAGTAACTTGTCTCAGAATTTGGTTAATCAAATTGTATCAGCTCAGATTACAAGTAGCACGTTAGGTGCATTAACTACTTTGGATATAATTAATATACTTACATGAATTAAATTAGCCAAGAGTGTTGAATCTTGTTGAAGGCAAAATTAGAAGATCGATAGTGTATTTTCGGCATCAATTAGATAGTTTACATAGAAATGCACTTGAGAGGGTGGACAAGGTAGGGTACTGTAACTGTTGGTATCTTTAGAATACTAAAACATGGATAAGCTAAAGCTTTCGATGCTGTGCAGCTAACTAAGAAACTATACTAGTCGCGGGCTCGAACTCACTAGTGGGCTTTATTTATTTATTTATTCAAGGCAACTACAACAGGTAACAAACAAAGTAGATATATAACTAAATTCACATTAAAAGTTTCGACCTGATTATCACCTAAAGCGTAATCGCACAACATGACCAGCAGCAACAATAAATATATAATTTAACACAACTACAGTAAAAAAAAACCGGTCAAGAGCGAGTCGGAATCGCGCACCGAGGGTTCCGTTCCGATTTCTGAAAAACGTGCAACTTAACTGGTTCATTTTTAAAAAAATTTCAGCCGAAAGATGTCCACTGCTTGATATAGCCCTCCCCCAAGCACCGATTTATTCCGTTCTAATACCAACAAACTAATACCACTGATATTTGTTTGAACTCGTATTTATTTTCTAATAAATTAACTACTTGAATTATTAATTCCTATTAAAGAAAACTTTGTTTCAGTTCTCGTTGGTTTCGTGGTTGCGAGTGCTACTGCTGAGAATGAGGTCCTGGCTTCGATGCTCAGGTCGGGCAAAGTGTTATTTAACTATCCGAAATTTAATTACTATCCGGTTTTTAGGGTTCCGTACCAAAATGGTAAAAAAGGAACCCTTATGGTGTGACTCAGTCTGTCTGTCTATCTGTCTGTCTGTCTGTCTGGCCGTCTGTCTGTCTGTCTCTCTGTCTGTCTGTCTGTCTGTCACAGCTGGATATCTCAAGAACTACTAATGCTATCAACTTGAAATTTAGAACAGTTTTAGATGACATTTACCCAACTATTTTGCAAATAAGAAAGAAATTAAAATATTTATAATTTTTTTGCAACAGGGACTGAAAGGGGGTCTTAAAAAATAAAAGTGGAGCTACTAGGGCATGTGGGGTATCATACGAAAGAACGCTAATTGCACATTCTCAAACATTTTTTTTCTTTTTTTAGGCCGCGTAGTTTTCGACTTCTGATGAAAAATGTAAAAAAAAATACCGTTCCCCCCCTTATCTCCGAAGTTTGCAAAGAGAAAAATCTGAAATTATTCTATGTGATAGAAGTTTATGTAAAGATTACAGTAAAAATAAAATGATACTTATGTCTAAATAGCAAACTTTTTCAGTAGCACACTTTTTCAGAAATCGGAACGGAACCCTCGGAGCGCGAGTCCGACTCGCTCTTGACCGGTTTTTTTTTTTTTTGCAGCCCGTTGTCTAGTTTTGTGCCCAGTTGATGGCAATAGGCTCGCCCCTTATTACATGGGACTTAAACATGTTCTCAACCCTTCACAGCAATAAGGCGGAATTTTATGTTGCCCCATTTCATAATCTTAAGGGAGATTTGATTAAATCTATATCTATAAAAATCAATGCCACTTTTCGTTGTAATTTTATAACTCAGAACGGCTGGGTCGATTTAGCTGATTTTGGTTTTGAAATGTTTGATTTGATTTGTCCAGGGAAGGTTTAAACGATGAGAAAAATTGGAAAAGTTGCCGGGAAAATTCTGGAAAACTGAAAGTGGATTTTATATGGGAATATTAAAATTGGGACAGAACAACGTCTGTCGGGTCAGCTAGTAGATTAATACATTTCAAAATTCTAAGTTTGAGATCTGTTTTTTATATAAGGTCCCATTAAAATAGATGGACAAATTTTCAAAAGGGTGTTCTACCCATGAATATGAACAACCCTCACTATGGGACTAAGTCTGAAATCGCGAAAAAAAATCTGCTATTCAGTACATTTATGTACCTACACCAACACCAAACTCGTCAAAACGTAGGCAGCTGATTTTTTCCTATACTAAAAGTTGTTCATATTCATGGGTAGAACACCCTGTCCATCTATTTTAATGGGACCTTATATCGTCGCTAAAATCTAACTGAGCGACGCGTGACGTAACTGATTTGAAAAAAATTTACAGGGCAAGCTATTTTTCTTTTTTTTTTTGTAAACTGTAGATAATTATATAAACTGCAGATATCGGTCTCGATTTTTGCATTATCATGGAGACCGTAAGGCATAGGTACAGATTCGCCGATTAGACAGATCGATTCGACTTGGAAAATGTATCAAATTACTATAGATAAGTCGGCTATCGGCTTAGTCCAAAATGTCAGATACGTCGGTTAGTTGAATTGGCTACGATATTATATCTATTGTAGATATATATTTCCAGTTTTGTTTAAAGCCTTCATAGCTTAGAGAGCAGCTCAAAATTGTACACACAATTAAACCGTTGACGCGCACTGAAATACCTTAGTGCCTACGAAACATTAATATGCCTTAATGAGGTAATAAATAACTATTTGATGTGTCGATTCTAGATTTAAACCTTTTTAGGGTTCCGTACCTCAAAATGAAAAAACGGAACCCTTATAGGATCATTCGTGTGTCTGTCTGTCTGGACAGACAATTTGCTCCGAATCTAATGGACCGATTAAGTTGAAATTTGGTACACATATGAATTTCTGGGACCCAAACACGTATGGCTAAAGTAAATAAATGAATTTTGAATATGGGGTCAGTTTTAGGGGACAAATAAGAAAATTTAAAAAAAAGTGTTGCAAACTGCACCGTGTGACATATCAAATGAAAGGGAGGGTGAGGGTCTCAAATATATTTTTTTAATAATTTTAATAATAATTTTTTTTAAAGTTATTTAAG
Source organism: Cosmia trapezina (assembly GCA_905163495.3). Lineage (NCBI taxonomy): Eukaryota > Metazoa > Arthropoda > Insecta > Lepidoptera > Noctuidae > Cosmia > Cosmia trapezina. The sequence goes on from LR991034.1 coordinate 18,188,245, forward strand.
AAAATAGACGAAAATTGACTATTCCCCCCCCCTTATCTCCGAAACTACTTAGCCTAAAATTTTGAAAAAAATACAGAAAATAGTTCTTTACCTGTAGATTACAAGAAAACCTATAATAAGTTTGTGGTCTTAAAATCACATGGTAAATCTCTCAATATTGTGAGTACAAACTTACATTTACTGTTGGAATGTATGGGGAACATGTTTTTCAACTATAATGTTAAGTTTGTTCTTGGGATAATTTCATCCCAACTACGGAATCCTTCATTGTGCGTGGTCCAACACGCACTTAGCCGGTTTTTCTTTTATTTGGCAGGTCATGCTCTCGAGGTCCCATTGTCACCTAGCCAGAATCTGATGAGGGTATCCCATGGAAATCGAGGGAAACTCTCAAATTGATAGGCAAACCTATAGCATTTTGGGGATTTGGCCATTTGGTGAAGTGGAACTGATGATGAAGAAAATGTGATGATATTGTAACTGAAATAAATTACAAACTGACCCACTAAAAACTGAAAAATATTTTTTTTTTACAAAAAAAAACAACCGACTTCCAAAGAAAACACTACAAAGTGAAAAATAACTTTAATTTCGGTAGTCAGTGACAAAAAACTAAAAGACATCCAAAGACACTGACTTCCGAAATTAATGTTATTTTTCACTTTGTAGTATTTTTTTGGAAGTTGATTGTTTGCTTTTGTAAAAAAAAATTGACTAAGAACTCATTATTTTATTAGCATTACTTACGTTAGGTATCGTGCAGAAGATTTAATCTCAAATTGAATCTTAGCGACATAGAATAAATCTAGCAAGAAAAGGAAGAACTGTTCCATCCGTAACAACAAAACCATTTCCTCAGAGCTATTCAATACGTACTGAAGAAAGGGAACCTTAGCAATACGAAATATTACTTACATTTTTTTCTACGTTGAATCTTTCTTGTATTCTCGTATAACAAAAAAATTGCTCGATGTTTTTCCGATATCAACTATCATTCTGACATCCAGTGTCGTGTTTTATATTCATAAAGACTATTGGAATTCTGGATGTGATTCTATCTGGATATGATTCATTGTTATAGTTATTCCAATATTGTGGTTTGTGTTACTTTTGGGCAAAATAAATCAATAAGAATCAAACGAAATAGTCGCGAATTTTTTCTTTGAATATTTTCGTTATGCATAGGTTTTTCATAATCTTATGAGCCGAACAACGGAAAAACCTAAATCACATGTTTTCAGATTTTTAGCTATAATGTATCGTAAAATGCCACACGATATAGCACTCTGAAATCCATACTAATATTATGAATGCGAAAGTAACTCGTGTCTGTTTCTGTTACATTTTCACGCCTTAACGGCTGAACGATTATAACCTGGGTTAGTAACCCTGGGTTGGGTGGATACTTTATCCCGGCAGTACGTTCCCGTGGGAAAATTTCCGACTTTCACGGTCGACGTTCCCGTGCGAGAATTTCTGGCCTCCACGCGATCGAAGCCACAGGAAAAAGCTAGTGTCAGGTCATTTCCAAATTAATTCACAATTCTCAGCGAAAAAACAAATATCGCTAGTCAAAACAGGAAAAGCACTCAAAGCGTTAATTATCTGTATCCACTTACGCCAACACTAATAAAACAGGCTTCAGCAAGATGTCTTCCCGTCCCATTAAACAGTTTCCTAACTAATCAAGCGCGGACACAATATCCATAACTTCATTATAAGCCGCAAAACATTTCACAAACTCGATTACTATGCCCATAACAGTTCAGCGTCTTTTTATGGATACTAAAGGACATGTTAATATTCAATACGAAGATTTTATAACTAAACTTTTCTTGTTAGTTCCAAGTTTCCGACGCGTCAGATACAAGGCTTGGGTTCCGTAGCTGCATATCTAGTGCATGGCTCCAATACCACTTTTTCTGCACACGGTGACGCGACATGTTTTTACAAACGAGTCACATATTGCCCGCAGTACGGCAGACTGGTAAGTAGTCCAATATGGGAATACCTTCTGGTGGTTCAGCTGATTTGATTTTCAATAGCTTTGGGTTGTTATTTAGGTTAGTGGGTTAACTGAAGAGACAGCGCCAGAAACGAATAAGATAACTGTTCTTTGTGAATTAATTTGATCGTCTTCAGTGGTTCTAGCAATAATTACAATCAACAAACCTACTGTGAATTTAGATATGTCTGCCAAACACACATATACACAGCCTCTTACATTACATGCCATCCATTCTGATATACTAGACACTTGATTTAATTACATCCAGCCAAAGAGCGGAACGTCTACGATGATGGACGTGAAGGAATTTAGGGCAACGGCCCTTCATTTTACTTTAACTCAATTTGTTGTATAATGTAGTTTGTTATCCGTTGAAGGAGTTTAAGTAGTTTTTAATACTTTTCTCGTTACGGGCTTTGTTTAAGGCTTGTCAGTCGCAAAAAGTGCTGTCACTGTCGGACTGCATAAAAAAGAAAGAGAAGCGCGATGACACAACGCTTGCAAAATATGAAGTAATTATCAATTTACAAAAAATCTGTTGATTAAAGTAAAAAAGTAATGACAAGAAATCATTCCTTATTAGTTTGTAAAGAACTGTATAGGTAAATTTATGAACACTTTTAATGAAAACTGTAGGATTAATATGGTAACAACTCGAAAAAATAGACCGAAATAGACCTGGATTTATGTTTTTTTTTTCCTTTCCTCTACAAACTAAAATCGATTTCAGGACACATGAAATCACTTCTTATGTATTTTAGATTACTGTGTATTTTTTTCCTATCAGAAAGATGCTATAGTTACTGTAAAAAATGGTTACAAAGTTACTTAGTTTCGCCGTGTTTTAGGAAGGAGCAGCCTTAAATCTAGGATAAAGTGCATCTAATACCTATCCTTCTTATAAACTTGTATAAAATGCTTTGGTAAGAAATTGCTAACTCAGCAACTGAAGACGCTTGCGGAGATTGTACAATTATGGGACGGTTAAGTAGATTCATCATTGTTTCAGTGAAGCAGGCTTTAACACTAGAATAAAACAATGTTTAGTTCCACCAGTAAAACATGTTTAAGAAAAAATTATGTGAAAGTACGAGTATATTTTTCCAGTAACAACTTTTCCTAAAGTGGGCCATCGTCATGTTTGCGAACCGTTCGAAGAAAAGAACACATTCACAAATATTTCAGTAACATATGGCTGTTATATCAAAAGAACACAACATTGAAACCAATATCATCACACCAATGGAATCTGAAATCTTGAGAGCAACATTCAAATTGGCTTTCGTTAATCGTGATAGGTCCCAAAATTTCAACCATCCATTCATCGGACATGCGTAAATCGGGATTAAAATATATCGGTCCACAAATTGGGCTTCAATTCTGTAGGCAGTTAGCGTAATCCGTCTTTGTAATTGGTTTTGCGGGTAGTTCGCAGTAAGAGTTAAGTGAATGTTTGACACTTCTGTGTTTCGTTTTAAATTAAATTTTTAGGTGCTCCGAAAGTTCTGAAGTGGTAAGTTTTGACACGTGGATTTTCAATTTTACGGTCGTAATACTTTTTGTTGTTACTAGGTGTTTAGCTATACTTCAATATTCTGTAACTGTGGAGTTTTAGCCGGCGGCTACAGCCACGGCTACGGCTACACGACTATAAGGCTTTTATCTTTATTATCATTAATTTCTTAAGGCTTGTCCGCCGTAAAAAGCGTGGTCACTGTCGGACTGCATAGAAAAGAAAGAGAAGCGCGATGACACAACGCTTTCAAAATATGAAGTAATTACCGATTTACAAAAAATCTAGGGATTGGACTAAAAAAGTAATCACATGAAATCATTCCTTATTATTTTGTATAGAACTGTATAAATTTATGAACACTTTTAATGAAAACTGTAGGAGTAATATGGTAAGAAACTCGAAAAAATAGACAGAAATAGACCTAGGTCTAGCCTTTTTAGGGTTCCGTACCAAAATGGTAAAAAAGGAACCCATATGGTGTGACTCAGTCTGTCTGTCTGTCTGTCTGTCACAGCTGGATATCTCGAGAACTACTAATGCTATCAACTTGAAATTTAGAATAGTTTTAGATAACGTTTACCCAACTATTTTCCAAATAAGAAAGAAATAAAAATATTTATATTTTTTTCGCAACAGGGACTGAAAGGGGGTCTTAAAAATTCAAAGTAGGGCAACTAGGGCATGTGGGGTATCATATAAAAGAACGCTGTTTGCAAATTCTCAAACATATTTTTTCTTTTTTTTAGCCCGCATAGTTTTCAACTTTTGATGAAAAATGTAAAAAAAAATACCGTTCCCCCCCTTATCTCCGAAGTTTGCAAAGCGAAAAATCTGAAATTATTCTATGTGATAGAAGTTTATGTAAAGATTACAGGAAAAATAAAATGATGTCTCTAAATAGCACAGTTTTTCAGAAATCATCAACAAAAATTACATAATTATAAATGATGGTACGGAACCCTCGGTGCGCGAGTCCGACTCGCTCTTGACCGGTTTTTTACTTTAGTTCTACAAACTAAAATAGATTTCAGGACACATGAAATCACTTCTTATGTATTCTAGATTATTGTGTATTTTTAGGGTTCCGTACATCAAAAGGAAAAACGGAACCCTTATAGGATCACTTCGTTGTCCGTCTGTCTGTCTGTCTGTCTGTCAGTCTGTCAAGATCCTTTTTCTCAGGAACGCCTGGAGGTATCAAGTTGAAATTAATATCAAATACGTAAGTCTGTAGTCCCTTGGAGCTCTAAAAAAATCAAGCTTCTAAGTCAACGCAACAAAAAAATACGGCCATTTAAGTGCCATATTTTGATACTCGCAAGTAAATCAAAACCTATAGGGTACTTCCCGTTGTCCTAGAATCATGAAATTTAGCAAGAAGCAAAGGTCTTACAGCACAAATAAAGGAAAAAGTCCGAAAATTGTTAATTTGTAATTTTTTCACACAAAAAAATATTTTCAAGTCTGTCAGCCTGTAAGACCCTTTTTCTCAGAAACGCGAGAAGGTACCAAGTTGAAATAAATAACAAATATGTTAGTCTATACAGCTCTTACAGCTCTAAAAAAATCAAGCTTCTAAGTCAATGCAATAAAAAAATACGGCCATTTAAGCGCCATATTTTGATAATCGCAAGAAAATCAAAACCTATAGGGTACTTCCCGTTGTCCTAGAATCATGAAATTTAGCAAGAAGCAAGGTCTTACAGCACAAGTAAAGGGAAAAGAAAATTGTTAATTTGTAATTTTTTCACACAAAAAAATATTTTCAAGTCTGTCAGCCTGTATGACCCTTTTTCTCAGAAACGCGAGGAGGTATCAAGTTGAAATAAATAACAAATATGTAAGTGCCTTACAGCTCTACAAAAATCAAGCTTCTATGTCATCGCGATAAAAAAATACGTCTATATATAGGGTGACTGGTAATTAGTGACCGATACCTAAACACATGATTGTGCTCATGATAACAAACAACTTTTACTATGGGACCAAACCTGAAATCGCGAAAAAAAATCAGCTGCCCCATACATTCATGTTCGCATAACTCGTCAAAATGTAGGGAGCAGCTGACTTTTTTTTCGCGATTTCAGGTTTGGTCCCATAGTAAAAGTTGTTTGTTATCATGAGTATAATCATGTGTTTAAGTATCGGTCACTAATTACCAGTCACCCTATATACGACATATTTTTATACTTGCAAATAAATCAAAACCTACATGGTACTTCCCGCTGACCTAGAATTATGAATTTGGCAAGAAGCAAGGTCTCACAGCACAAGTAAAGGAAAAAGTCCGAAAATTGTTAATTTGTAGTTTTATCACATAAAAAATTTTTTTTTTCGGTAACAATGTTAAATTTGTTTTTCAGATAAATTCTTTTCAACTACGGAACCCTTTATTGTGCGTGGTCCGACACGCACTTGGTCGTTTTTTTACTATCAAAAAGGTGCTACAGTTACTGTAAAAAATGGAAACAAAGTTACTTATTTTCGCCGTATTTTAGGGAGGACAAGCCTTAACAGGATGAAATTAGGTTTAGAAGTATTTGACTCCGCTGCCATGTTCTTTCAATGGAAGTTGGTCTTGGTATTAAAATAATTCTTAGTTTATTTTAATTAATAATGTCGAGACTTTTTATTTTAATTAATAATATTCTCTTTGAAGAAAACATAAGAAGTTAGTTCCCAGAATTTCGCTTGACTTAATTTTCGTCACTTCTTTGGCAAGTTCTAAGACAAAATTCTTAACTCTTCACATCTGCGTCCATATTCAATACTTGTTGTTTGATCTGCTAATTGTTTTGAATAATTTATTTCACTTGAAGAGTAATTAAGAACTTTGTTAGGGAGTAGGTACTTTTATGTTAATACTATAAAATTTATGCTGGTTTAAAGTACGTGATCAAAGTTCTAATGCCTACGTCGAAACCTTTACTGAATATGTATGGGATTGTCCAGGCGTTGTTTCTATTTGTTTGTTTACTGATTATATAGGGATCAAACTTCTAAGAAGTTCTTTGTTTATTTATAACGTTGGATTCTTAGGTATTTACTGCTGTCGTCTTTGGGTGTTTGTGAAACTGACAAGGGAATTTAATTTTAGGTTTTTTTTGATCTTTGGCTTACAGTAGTACCCAAGTAATATGGCTTATGGATGTACCTGCGCAGAAGATGAATTTTCAAAGCACGGGAAATGCTATTGACCGATCGACACGCTCCTTTTTTTCCTGTACCGCTATTGGTCGGTAGCTGCCGCCATGTTAGCGCGCGCCGCTTGACAGCCTTACTTGCGAGTGAGACGGAACTAACAGCTGCAGTGTATTATGAACCTTATAGTACTGATCTGAGGTTGATTGTAAGTTTTAAGTATTCTCGTTAATCTTCGGGGCCATACTTTCTTTTCTGTGCGAACGAAGATTCACGAGGCGCCTTATTAGTTGAGTACTACTGTTGTACAAGTTTATTTTAATCAAGCCTTGTTTTGATTTATTTCAAACGGAAATATATTAAGGGCCTGCGTCACCACCTGCGAATCCGTTAACTTACTTGGCAGATAATTTCATACAAATACTGTTCCTTTTTTTTTAGAGGAGCTCGTGGCTAAAGTAGTAACAGCCGCACGGGTCGATCCATCAGGTTGCCGCTTGTCGGGATTGGTCCTTGGATGGGTGACCATCCTTACATACCGAGATTCCTCCGTGCTTCGGAAAACACGCTATGCCGTTGGTCCCGGCTGTCATTTGTGGATCTTTCACTGTCATTACGGGTCGTCAGAAGCCCGAAAGTCTGACAACCAGTCTTTCCAAGGGTATCGTTTTACCCAGTAACTTGGTTGTGGAGGTCAGATAGGCAGTAGCTCTATGTAAAATACTGGTATTCAGCTGCATCCGGCTAGACTGGAAGCCGACCCCAACATAGTTGTAAAAAAGCTGTGCGGTAGTAGACTTCCATTTTTCAATTTAAGTGGTATTAAAACCATCGTGACACAGTGATACAGGCCCTCAATAAAATTTGACAAAAATAAAACAAAAGAACACTGATTCGGATTTTTATCCCAGTGAGAACACAGCACTATACAGATGCTTTTCCCAGTTTACATAGTAGGCCAAATGGACAATACTGCAATACGGATTAAATGTACAGACTGACATCGATTGCCAGACCGCGATGGTGATACATTCAATATTACCACAACTGGAAATTCGTTTCGCGGTATTTGCATACGCGGCCGGATATCACCCACTTTTTGTGACGTCAGACAACTACATAAATTAAATATAGGTTGTTTTAATGTAAACGAACGTCAATGTATATAGTAAGTAATTACAGCTCCAACATATTTAAAAACACTCGTCACAAATGGAAACCCGCAGCGGTATGAAACAAAAATTAAACACAAAAGCGAGAAAAAAAAGAAAACACGCCCCGAATTGGCGCTTTTAAGCTGAATATTAAAATGGGGTAAGCACAAAGCATGGTAATCCATTTACGTAATTTTATTTTGAGTTCGCATAACCGAACTGTCATTCCTTGTGACGCCATATAAATGAACTGACGGTGACTTGCTATAAGCAATGATGGATTTTTAAATGTTAGCGACACTGTAATGGGGTTAGCGTAATTTATGGGCGTTCTGAAATACTTTGAGTACCTGTTTATGTATAGGAAATTTAGGAGAAAATTCGTATGAAAAGAGTAAAGCATTTTCTGTTAACAACGAAATTCTCAAGTCATTTTCTTGTACATTTGACTTGAATGTGGCTGAGGAGACATTTTGAGTAGGTATGAAAGGAACTGATTATGTGGAAGACTTTATGTTACTTATCTACTTGGAGATTTTATTTAGATGCAAAGTTAAAGATTGTATTGCTAAAATCCAGGTAAAGTATTTATTTTAACAAATTGACACATTAAGTTTTGTCGTCATAGAGCCGTTTCATAAAGCTGTCAAATAATGCACGTTGTAATTCACATTTACGACAATTTAAGTAGGTGGGTGTAGTAAATTTGATAAACAATTTATATCCTTGACTTTACATAGTGAGACTTAAACTTAACGCCTTTATAACTGTTGCAAACTTCTTGGTTGCAGTAAACTTTATAAAAGATTTTTATATTTTTTTATATGAATGTTATTTTTTATTCTTATGCTTGTATCTGTCAAAAGTTTAGTTTGTGTTTCCCATATTTTATGTTATATTCATCGTCTTTTCACACTAAAATCATTCCACCAACCATTTACACATACAGTCCATTTTAATCGCCTTTATTTTGGTCCTTCGAGCCGGATTAAACGCAACGAATTTTTACACTTAACAGTTTTGTACCAACCCTCAAAAGATACGCTATTAATATAGAATTTATATCACTGTCTGAATATTTAAACTGAAAGTACCGCGATAAAATAACGACTGACTATATTTCCCTTCCGAAGCTTCATTTACAATCCACAAAAGAAAAAACAATCAGTCCGTTAGTTACAAATTCACTTCGCAAACTGTTAAAAGATTCCCATCAAAAACTACTTCTATGCTAAGTGAGCGAAATCAAAAAACAATAAGCTAGTTATAATAAACGGGAAACAATTTATAAAACTTGAACTGGGGAGCATTCAAATCTGCTCTGGTGCGCTCGACTTTTCAAAGTCACCACCCGTAATTCATATTTCTGCAGTCTTTGTAAGAATTTCTTTCTTAAAACGAGTGTTTTAAGAAAATTTCCTATTTCATACTCCGCGGAGTCCCGGCTTGGGGCACAATTCGGTATCTGTTTTATTAACTTTCTTTAGTTCCTTGAGCTCATGTAATGGATTATGATTTAAATTTTGAAAATGTTGCGTCGTACTTTATTACATTTTCTTTGAATGCTGTAAAAAGCAGTTTTTATCTAGAACATAACTAGATTTTATGAGTCCCGGTAGCTAAATACCTATATTCTATTTTAAGACGCGTCAAGCTATAACGTGCTCTATGAAACCATCTACTCGTTACCACAACCAGTATACTAATACTGGTTGTGGTAACGAGTAGATGGTTTCATAGAGCACGTTATAGTAGTTTTTTTTCTACGTTTGTGAGATGGTATCTACAAGATTCAAACGGGAAATAATCATGGTAGTTAATCGCTCTGCAAACAGAAAGGTACTAGACGCTTGATTGCTACAATAAGCCTATGAGATGAAGTTCCAAATACTGCATTCTTATTCTTTCACAAGCATCTAAAGAAAATCTCAGTCAAATCGGCACAACATTTCACACATAACTTAATTACGTTCACACATCAAAACCAACATTTTCTAAATAAATAATCTATGACAGAAGAAAATTCAAAATACGTTCCAATTAGAGTTATTTGTAACTCTTAATAATAGCAATCAAATGGTGTATCTCAAATATTCCTTTATATTTCTGTTGTAAGCTCTTATAAAATGTACAAAGTTGAAAGACTCTAATTTCAATAGAAATGGGGATCTCACTAATCACGCTTCTGAACTGAGATACTTTGATTTTAATGTTTATTGGTATTTTGAAATAATTAATTCTTTAGAGTGAAATTGTATTGTATTTATATTGTACTTTTGGCTGTGTTGTATGAGATTGAGTTGGCAGTATCGAGTATATTTTGCTCTCATTGAAATTGATGATACTTATTGGTGATTGGTGATAGGTAGGATAATATGTCGTGTTGAGAATTGTAGCGAGTTTTAATCGACTTTGGTACCTCATATTGCCTGTACTCCCGAGCGGGAGTATAATTATGGCACAGAGTATATTGCACACTCAAGCGTCGGTCGTTTGGTTATGTTTAAGTCTTAAAACGTTTTTGATCAATATTAGATTTAAATTGTTTCCATTATTTTAATAAAAAAATAGGCTATGCCATGTTGTGTCAGAAAAAAATATGTTGTTGTGTATACGTTATACGTATCCAATACATATTGTGGGTTGTTATGGTTAGGTCGGATAATCAAAATTAAAAGTCAATGCGCGCTTTTATAATTTCTAACGGGACGAGTACTTAAGGCGGAGATTTCAAATTGTCAAAAAGGTGGTTTTTTAAAGCTGTGTATCTCATAAACCCTAAATAATTTTGACAAATAAACAAAATATAGGTATATTTTCGAGTCCTTTCCGCATACAGTGAACTCAAAACATAATTAAACATATTTTAATGCACTAAATAAATCTTCAAACATAGCTATTAATAATCTTTAAAAGCTGTTTATTCCTTCATTAACAATTAAAATTATGATTAAAAATATGCCATAAAATGTCAAATGCCAAACTGCATCCGGTGATGGATTATTTTTTTATTAAATAGTTAATTTCTAATTTTATACGATTTTATTTGCACTTTTACGACATAATTTCGGTGCGCGTGAGTATCTTCTATCTCGTGCGTCAAACTAGACAGCCATAAGGCCATTTCACTTACACACCGAGCTAAACCACGCTTGGATGCAGGGCCTTAAAAGTAAGTAAAATGTATGGAAATTTATGAAGACGCTTTTAAACCGTCCACGATAACGTTATAATATGTATTTCGACACATATTATGGGCGTGGCCGTCCACGATAATATCGTCACGTTAGAAAATATTACAAAAGCGCACAATTTATATCGTATGCATTTTATTCTGAAAATCTGGTAATTGTAAATTACCAATCATAAAAAGGGTATCAATCACAGTGTTGGATTTAAAAACATATTGTTCCGGGAATATTTTAAATTCATAATTATTTTATTGGAAGAATAAACTTGCATTGATAGCTTACTAACAAAAGCTGCAAAAGGTAGATTTTATGTTTTTCCATTAAAAAGAGAAAATAAACACTTCATTTTAAAAAATATTTCAAAATTGAAATGTATTAAGTTTTATTGAAAAACTAGTTGCGCCCTGCGTTTTCACCCACGTAGACTGGGACAAAAAGTAGCCTATGTGTTAATTCAGGGTATAAGCTATCTACATAACACATTTCATTTAAATTGGTCCAGCCGTTTGAGCGTGAAGAAGTAACAAACATACAAATAAACACATACACCCTCACAAACTTTCGCCTTTATAATATAATGTGATTGGCCATTGTTTGAGCATTGCCTTAACAATGTATATTTTATCCGTTATCACTACTCATCAATGTGCCAAATACCATGTTGATCGGAAAATATTTCTATATGCAGACAAGTGATAAAAATTATATTATATAGGTACCTATCTTCTTAATCCTGACAACATGAGAGGGTGATATAGGTATTATTAAGAGAGGAAAAATGCAATCTTGTCTTGTGTGGTTCGCTAAATAATGTACTCAATTGCTCCTAGAAGAGTTCCATGACTGAACAAAAATCGGAATGGCACAACTGTGCATTATTCCGACACTAAATTTCGTGCTTGTATTCAGCGCCGTATTTCCTAGCCACAGTGACACAAGGTTCCTGCTCCGAAACAAAATTACTGGAAAACCCAACCAAATGAAAATCGCCTCTGTGTTGATAAAAGTAAGAGTTAATTTGAGTGCTACTGTTAAAATTGCACTTCATTATTTGACAAACGATTTAAAGGTGACTTGCAAAATTTATCGTGAATTTTATTTTTGCATCCTCGCCCAAGTTGACAAAGAACGCAACGATAAATTGCTAAAGGGGTTATGTTAGGTATTTTTCGATTATACAGGAATTTCTCATCTACAGGTGCTGTGAAACGCGCATTGTGCTTTGGAGTATTATTAATATGCGAATAATGCTTTTACATAATATATGTGAATTCGCCTATCTCGATGGTAAAGCATATTTTCATGATCAATCAATCAATCTGCCTAGCCTTTTCCCAACTATGTTGGGGTCGGCTTCCAGTCTAACTGGATATGGAGCGACTGCCTATCTGACCTCCGCAACCCAGTAACTGGGTAATACGATACCTCTTGGTAAGACGAGTTGTCAGATTTTCGGGCTTCTGACGACCCGCAACGACTGTCAAAGATCCAAGAATAACAGCCGGTACCAACGGCTTAACGTGCTTTCCGAGGCAAGTAGGACTCTCGGTATGTAAAGATGGTCACCCATCCACGGACCAACCCCGGCAAGCGTAGCTTAACCTGGTAGATCTGGTTCACACTATTGCCACACCAAGCAATAACAAAAAATGCACAACTTTTAGCGCCACACAAAACTAAAAACGAAAACAGATATTGAATTCCGAACGCTTTGAATACCTACAGAAATTCAACTCGATAAAAATATTCTTACCGTATTACGTAGGAAACGTCTGGAATCTGTGAATTCCGTGAGTGAATATTGAAAGATACATAACTTAGACACGTATCTATGTTCGGGGAACATTTTTCTATTACTTTTCCTACTACAGAATTGGGCATTTATTTGTCGTGTATTCATGAGAAGCCTGGTAGGTACCAGCCTGGTATGGTTGACTTTCCCTGTCTGTGACTTACGCCCTTAAGTTTGAGCAAAACTAACCATGCCAAAAAAAGGTAGAAAAATACCGGCCAAGTGCGTGATGGGCCACGCGCAGTTATAGGGCCCATAGTGCACGCCGCTGCCCGTCGTTATTGGAGCGTAAATATTATTAATTTTAAAAAAATATTTAGAAGAAAATAAATTTATTTCACCCAGGTTAGGTAAGGCACACAATATTCACACAAAAATAAAAAACCGGTCAAGAGCGAGTCGGACTCGCGCACCGAAGGTTCCGTTCCTATTTCTGAAAAAGTGTGCTATTTAGAGACATCGTTTTATTTTTCCTGTAATTTTTACATAAACTTCTATCATATAGAATAACTAGCTTTTGCCCGCGGCTTCGCCCGCGTGGATGTCGGAAAATATCCCATGGGAACGTTCATGTGGAAAACATAGGGCATATCCCTAACTTGAGAAATGCTGGGTTTCCCATACAAACTTTCATCCCTTTTATCATCCCTTGTAGGATAATGTTTTAAGACAAAAAGTAGCCCATGTCCTTTCCCAGGATGCTATCTATAGCCTTGCCAAATTTTATCGAAATCCGTGCAGTTTTGTAAATTTTAAAATCAATCCCTATTTTACCCACTTAGGGGATGATTTTTAAAAAACGCTGAACCGCATATTTCTTAACTTCTTAAAAATAATACTACGGGGGGTCCCGTAGTATTATTTTTGAAAAAAAATAGTATCCTATGTCCTTTCCCAGGATGCTATATAAAGCCTTGCCAAATTTTGTCGAAATCCTTGCAGTTTTGTAAATTTTAAAATCAACCCCTATTTTAACCCCTTAGGGGATGATTTTTCAAAAACGCTGAACCGCATATTTCTTTATTTCCTATCAGAAGCATACATTTTAATTTTCACATCCCTAACTTAAGAAATACTGAGTTTCCCATTCAAAATTTCATCCCCTATATCACCACCTGTAAGATTATTTTTTAAGACCAAAAGTAGCCTGTGTCCTTCCCCAGGATGTTATATAAAGCCTTGCCAAATTTTATCGAAATCCGTGCAGTTTTGTAAATTTTAAAATCAACCCCTATTTTACCCCTTAGGGGATGATTTTTCAAAAATGCTGAATCGCATATTTCTTAATTTCCTACCAATAGCATAAATTTTTTATCCCTAACTTAAGAAATACTGGGTTTCCTTACAAACTTTCATCCCCTATATCACACCCTGTAGTATTGTTTTTGAAAGTATCTTATGTCCTTTCCCAGGATGCTATATAAAGCCTTGCCAAATTTTGTCGAAATCCGTGCAGTTTTGTAAATTTTAAAATCAACCCCAATTTTACCCCCTTAGGAGATGATTTTTCAAAAACGCTGAACCGCATATTTCTTTATTTCCTATCAGAAGCATACATTTTAATTTTCACATCTCTAACTTAAGAAATACTGAGTTTCCCATACAAACTTTCATCCCCTATATCACCCCCTGTAGGATTATTTTTTAAGACCAAAAGTAGCCTGTGTCCTTCCCCAGGATGCTATATAAAGCCTTGCCAAATTTTATCGAAATCCGTGCAGTTTTGTAAATTTTAAAATCAACCCCTATTTTACCCCCTTAGGGGATGATTTTTCAAAAACGCTGAACCGCATATTTCTTAATTTCCTACCAATAGCATAAATTTGTTATCCCTAACTTAAGAAATACTGGGTTTCTTTACAAACTTTCATCCCTTATATCACACCCTGTAGTATTGTTTTTGAAAGTATTCTATGTCCTTTCCCAGGATGCTATATAAAGCCTTGCCAAATTTTGTCGAAATCCGTGCAGTTTTGTAAATTTTAAAATCAACCCCAATTTTACCCCCTTAGGATATGATTTTTCAAAAACGCTGAACCGCATATTTCTTTATTTCCTATCAGAAGCATACATTTTAATTTTCACATCCCTAACTTAAGAAATACTGAGTTTCCCATACAAACTTTCATCCCCTATATCACCCCCTGTATGATTATTTTTTAAGACCAAAAGTAGCCTGTGTCCTTCCCCAGGATGTTATATAAAGCCTTGCCAAATTTTATCGAAATCCGTGCAGTTTTGTAAATTTTAAAATCAACCCCTATTTTACCCCTTAGGGGATGATTTTTTCAAAAATGCTGAATCGCATATTTCTTAATTTCCTACCAATAGCATAAATTTTTTATCCCTAACTTAAGAAATACTGGGTTTCCTTGCAAACTTTCATCCCCTATATCACCCCCTGTACTTGTTCTTGAAAGTATCCTATGTCCTTTCCCAGGATGCTATATAAAGCCTTGCCAAATTTTATCCAAATCCTTGCAGTTTTGTAAATTTTAAAATCAACCCCTATTTTAACCACTTAGGGGATGATTTTTCAAAAACGCTGAACCGCATATTTCTTTATTTCTTATCAGAAGCATACATTTTAATTTTCACATGCCTAACTTAAGAAATACTGAGTTTCCCATACAAACTTTCATCCCCTATATCACCCCCTGTAAGATTATTTTTTAAGACCAAAAGTAGCCTGTGTCCTTCCCCAGGATGTTAT
Organism: Cosmia trapezina; assembly: GCA_905163495.3. Taxonomy (NCBI): domain Eukaryota; kingdom Metazoa; phylum Arthropoda; class Insecta; order Lepidoptera; family Noctuidae; genus Cosmia; species Cosmia trapezina. Next base: position 18,203,760 of record LR991034.1, read on the forward strand.
ATAAAGCCTTGCCAAATTTTATCGAAATCCGTGCAGTTTTGTAAATTTTAAAATCAACCCCTATTTTACACCTTAGGGGATGATTTTTCAAAAATGCTGAATCGCATATTTCTTAATTTCCTACCAATAGCATAAATTTTTTATCCCTAACTTAAGAAATACTGGGTTTCCTTACAAACTTTCATCCCCTATATCACACCCTGTAGTATTGTTTTTGAAAGTATCCTATGTCCTTTCCCAGGATGCTATATAAAGCCTTGCCAAATTTTGTCGAAATCCGTGCAGTTTTGTAAATTTTAAAATCAACCCCAATTTTACCCCCTTAGGAGATGATTTTTCAAAAACGCTGAACCGCATATTTCTTTATTTCCTATCAGAAGCATACATTTTAATTTTCACATCTCTAACTTAAGAAATACTGAGTTTCCCATACAAACTTTCATCCCCTATATCACCCCCTGTAGGATTTTTTTTTAAGACCAAAAGTAGCCTGTGTCCTTCCCCAGGATGCTATATAAAGCCTTGCCAAATTTTATCGAAATCCGTGCAGTTTTGTAAATTTTAAAATCAACCACTATTTAACCCCCTTAGGGGATGATTTTTCAAAAACGCTGAACCGCATATTTCTTAATTTCCTACCAATAGCATAAATTTGTTATCCCTAACTTAAGAAATACTGGGTTTCCCTTACAAACTTTCATCCCCTATATCACCCCCCCGAGTATTATTTTTGAAAAAAATAGTATCCTATGGCCTTCCCCTGGATGCTTTATAAAGCCTTGCCAAATTTTGTCGAAATTCATGCAGTTTTGTAAATTTTAAAATCATTATTTCCTATCAAAAGCATACATTTTAATTTTCACATCCCTAACTTAAGAAATACTGAGTTTCCCATACAAACTTTCATCCCCTATATCACCCCCTGTAGGATTATTTTTGAAAAAAAAAGTAGCCTATGTCCGTCCCCAGGATACCATCTATAGCCTTGCCAAATTTTATCGAAATCCGTTCAGTGGTTTAGGCGTGAAAAGGTAACAGACAGACAGACAGACAGACAGACAGACAGACAGACAGACAGACAGATAGACAGACAGACAGACAGACAGAGTTACTTTCGAATTTATAATATTAGTATGGATTTCAGATTTTTCTCTTTGCAAACTTCGGAGATAAGGGGGGCGGGGGGAAGGGTATTTTTTTTTTACATTTTTCATCAGAAGTCGAAAACTATGCGGCCTAAAAAAAAAAAAAATGTTTGAGAATTTGCAAACAGCGCTTATTCATATGATACCCCACATACTCTAGTAGCCCCACTTTAATTTTTTAAGCACCCATTTCAGTCCCTGTTACAAAAAAAAATATAAATATTGTCTTGTCGGGCCACGCACAATGAAGGGTTCTGTAGTAGGGATGAATAATTTATCCCAAAAACAAACTTAACATATGAAGAACATGATCGATATACGTCACGGTCAATTCTCCAACTGCAAATGCAAGTTTGTAATTGCATTTTTATGTGACAAAACTATTTTCGGACCTTTTCCTGTACTTGTTTTGATTTAATTGCGAGTATCGAAATATGTCACATAAATGGCCGTAATTGCGTTGACTTTGAAGGTCGATTTTTTTAGAGCTCCAAGGGACCTACATATTTTATATTGATTTCAACTTAATACCTCTACGCGTTCTTGAGAAAAAGGATCTTGACAGCCTGAAAGACAGACAACGAAGTGATCCTATATGGATTCCATTTTTTCCTTATCAGGTACGGAACCCTAAAAACAAACTGTGACTGTGTGTGTGTTAACTTGGAAACAGCAAAAACAATGACAGCAGCAATTATTTCGAATTTATACTAGATATCCAACAATCTCAAACAACTGTCAAAGAATGTCAGTTGTGATTTGAATATACGGACAATTTAGTAAATTTGCTTAATAATAATTAATTTGCCAGACTTTATATAACATATGTTATAAACCAAGTGATTATTAGGACATTATAAAAAATGCCCGGGAACTATTGAAATAATCAAATTGACCGGGCATTTTTTATAATGCTAGTCACCTATCATATGGGGCAGAACAATTAAAACCAGATTTTATTACTGTAATTTTTATTTCAAGCGTAGAATCAATATATAAAAACAAATAAAATCTTTCCGTTCATAGATTGTGTTGTTTTCTTTGACGGGGACAGTTAATTTCTCTGCCTCTCCAATAGTCATGACATCGAATCTCCTCAAATGCTGATAATCTTCTGGTTTTTATTTGACTCTTTTAATATCGACGATTTCACCTTTTTAATCATCTTTGTATAAGCTTCATTCCTAAAAAACTGGGTATTTTGTCCTTTGAGTGATACCAATTCTTTTAATCTTTCGTTAAAACGACGATTCGTGTCGACTAATTTTGATTTATCTGTGGCGAACTAATTACCCAATCACACAATAACACAAACAACTAATATGTGCTCGCTTTCAATGCAAAACTAAACAATAAATAAATAAATAAATAAATATCCTTGGGCATTTCACACAACGCCATCTAGTCCCAAGCTAAGCAACCCAATGCTTGTGTTATGGTAACGAGATGGCTGATAAACTACTTATATACATTTTTTTTTTTTTGTAAATACATACATATTATAGATAGAAAAACACCCAGACTCAGAACAAATACTTGTAAGGTCGTACAAATATTTGTTCCGTGCGGGAATCGAACCCGCGACATGCTGCGCAGCAGCAAACAATCAATCAATGCAGCAGCAGTCAATCGCTCAACCACTGCGCCAACCGTGTCGTCAAATGACAATAGAGCCAATGACAATGACAATGACAATAGAGCCGATTGACGGTATTATCAGATTGCCCAAAGACCACACTGTAATATTTATAATGTCGAGGCAATGTGATAAATAAGGAAGTTCAAATTATAATTATTGATTTCGCCCTAAGTAGCTTGTCATTATTCATAATGCGCGGGCATTATGAAAAATGCCCCTATTTATTACTTGGTCCATAACATATACAAGGATTCGTCAAGACGAAGGGACGAAGAAGCTTGGCAGAAGCTCTTGAGCGTCTGCCAAAAGCAATAAACGCTTGGCGAAAAATAGGCGACCGTGTTAGGTGGTAAGTTGCTTGTAACAAACACATAAACATTCTAAACAAATAAACATTCTAAACACATAAATATTCTAAACACATAAACATTCTAAACACATAAACATTCTAAACACATAAACATTCTAAACAAATAAACATTCTAAACACATAAACATTCTAAACACATAAACATTCTAAACACATAAACATTCTAAACAAATAAACATTCTAAACACATAAACATTCTAAACACATAAACATTCTAAACAAATAAACATTCTAAACACATAAACATTCTAAACACATAAACATTCTAAACACATAAACATGCTAAACGACACTTTATGCAGGCCAGGCGCACTCCACATTTTAGGTATGAAGCTACAAATACGCGGAGGGCTCGACTTGTCGGGCTAATTCAGCGTGGGCTGCCGCGCACCGGCCGGCTCGCACGTTAGTTCGATACTCACTCACGACGCGGCACGTGAGTAACGTAAAAGAAGACAGCCCTAACGAGTCAGAAGGTATAAAGAGCAACTTCTAGGTGAATATAACTGTAGACAATTAACGCTGTGCGACCTGCGTTCCACTTTATCGTGTCGCTATTAATTTAAATGATTTAGCTAAGTGAATCTTCTGTACTTGTACTTATTATGTATTCTGTGCTTTCGGGTAAAAGGGTGTAGGAACTGTGTTCTTCGCTAGAAAACACAAGCAAGTTAAAAATTATCAATTATTTTTAACTTTTTTAATCTCATCGGCAAAAATTACGAATTTCCATACAAACTTTCATTCCCTATTAGCTTTTGCCCACGGCTTCACCCGCGTGGACGTTGGAAAATATCCACGGGAACGTATTACCAGGAAATCCTTCCTTCTCGCGAAGGAGGAGGCGGAACGCGTGAGGGAGAGGCAACCTCACGCCCTCAGTCGCCGTAGGAGATGCCTTGGGCGGCGGGAATCGAAAGCCGATTCCCAGCCACCGTAGGCGCGGGCTTGCGCTCGCCCTCCGGTAAGGACCAGGTACGGGTCGACGGCGCGTGGTGTTCCACGCACGCCTCAAAGAGATGTCAGCAATGATGGGGTCTGATAGGGCCGATGCCGCCGGGGTCGCGGGTTGTTTGAAAGAGATACCGTGGCCCTAGCATAGGCAACTAAAGGAACATGGATGGGTTTTAGTCAGTAAAAGTCTGCCACGCTCTTCCGCTCCACCCAGAGCGTAAGAAGTCATTTGATAATTTCCCATCCACAAAAACAAAGGAAATCCTTCCTTATTCCTTGTTTACTTACTTGTTTTGTTTAAAGGGAACCTCTGTACAAAATTTCAGCGTTCTAGGTTCAAGGGTTTGGACTGGGCGTTGATGAAGTCAGGACTTCTCTTTTTATTTAGACTATAGATGTAACAGCTTTCATCTATTTTTGAAAATTCATCTCCTAAAGTTAGCTCACTTTCGTTATTATGAAGAACTGTTGTGCCAAATTTCATGCTTCTAGCCCAGCCCAGCGGTTTAGGCTGTGCTTTGTCTGCCAGTGAATGAATGTATGAATTAATTCAAGATTTTTAAATATGACAGTCTCAGAATCTATCTGTAACTTTTGCTGAGTACACTCGAGAGAAATGAATTATAAGGTCACCCACCTGAAAGTCTCGGAAACTAAAATGCTAGTTTAATTAATTAATTTGTGTTTATTAGACAGTTAAATGTTCTAAATGTTACCTCAAGATACGAATTATGACTATATTTCCAATCCCTCAAATATCTTAAAAAGGGGTGTGGTACACAAACATTTTAAAATATTATTTTAATTTTTTTTTTCGGTTTATCGAAAACGCTGAACCGCTTTCTTTATTTCCTACCAAAAGCATAAATTATCATATCATAGAATTTTCATATCTCTGGCTAAAGTAATGCTGGGTTTCCCATACAAACTTTCATACTTTATTTCGTTAAGCTAGCATTCTTAGTTTCCGACACTTTCAAGTAAGTATCTTTATGTGACCCTAATTCATTGCTCTCGAGTGTCTTTCTCAATCTTCTTTAACGATAGGTACTTCATACATAGGCCAATATCTACAACGAAGCTTCAAACAGGAAACAATTTGTCTCCCTTATTAAATACGAGCAAAATCACCAAAAATAAGCACCTATTCTGCAATATTTTTACTCTAAAATCACGCGATAACAACCTACTTACCCTATTAAAGGCTTAAGAACCCAGTGTCGTTGACGAAAATTGATCTACAGAGGTTTCTAGCAAAGTTGAGATGGAAATTCCAAAATTAATGTTAAGGTTGGGATACACGACGACAGTCTAGGCATGAGACAAACTCTTTTCACTTATAATCGGTGCTAAAAGTTAAGTCTTTATTAATTTCAATGTAACCAATTTCAATTTCATCCAGCCATTTCAGCTTTATTAGAACCCAATGGCACTACGCGCCGGGCTATAAAGCAAGACAGTGTCAAAGTGACAAATGTACATTCACTATGGCGCTATTGCGAGACTGAATTGCAGATGTAAGTATTTTCACTGTTTTTTGCAGTCTTAGTCGAGTATCTAGACAAGACATATTTGACGTCTGACAGAAGTGTCCCAAAAATGACACAATTTAATTGAAATACAAAATTTGCAATTGCAGCACGTCAATTCATCGCGAAAGAACGTACGACACTGAATCGAATCAGAATCCCGTATCACACAGTCTCCAATGTCATAGACAGCCAATACAATTGAGTTCACTTCGAGCTAGGACTTTGGCTCAATATGCGACAGAAAATTGCGTGTCGCGATCACACCATCGACATTTTGTGTCAAGTATCGTTGTATCCTTACCTTTAAACTCGCACGTAATCTCGCTAGGGCAAAATGTACGTAACACCTCTTACAATGGCCTGTCCCTTCATATTAGGTCGGCCTTTCGCCTCCCGGGATTATATGGCTGTAGTAACCGAGGTCTTAGCGCGTTAAGTACTTTCTCGTTGCCAGATGAAGCTAGGGAATTATGTATTGATTAAATCATTCAGTTATACGATGATGTTATGTTGCAATAAGGCTTGTTTCGTTTTGGTTTTTGGTGGAAATGTGGTACCAGGTTGTAACAGATAAGAATGCATTGTATGGTTCAACATGTTGGGTAAAGAATGGCGAATTTTTTTTTAATCCATGCAAGTTGGAGTTTGGGCACAGATTGATACAGATGGGACACTCCGCAAAATCATTTAAATAAAAAGCGACTCTTGCTACGACACAATAAAGTGCAATTCAGTTTGCAGAACGCTAATTACTTACACTTATATTCACCTACACATTGCCTCTCTTTCTATCGCGTAATTCTTATACCATCGGCGCGCGGCATTTCTACTGAATTAGACCCGTGGACGGGGCCCGCCGTGTACTTGTAGCTTCATACCTAAACTGCGGAATGTCCCATCTGTATTAATCTGTGGTTTGGGTTTGAATTTTATTTCATGTCTTGTTGGCCATAATATACAACATGTATCAGAAAGGTGTGGTCATATTTAAGGGTGTGGTACAGACCATCAAACTGGTACTTGTGTGGTACTTTCTCCATGGGACCAACATCGCAATCGCGAAAAAAATATAAACTGCCCCATACAAAACTTCAATACCTACTGAGCGGCTGCTGCAGGAGCTGAAAACCTCTAAAGGCGCAAATATAACAATCTTATTGAGAGCTATATCTTTGAGCCGTTTGGGGTTGTAACACTAGGGCCTCGGAGTCCAAGTGCTCATCGAGTATGTCGGGATATCGCCAAGCGGTTGGTCGACTCCCAGGGACCAGACAGCTGTGCAATTTTTAGCACAATGAATCAGCATTGCCATCCAACGTGGCAATGCTACCAGTCCTTTTGGGGACTTTTGTCATTAACAGCGATGTGGACGAATTTTTTTGATACCCTATGAGCTCTTCCTCTCTTTAATTTTTATCATATAATTGTACATAATATATATAGCTTGCCTAGCCCCATGGGAGGAAGGCGTGATTTAAGTTAAGTTATGTGTGTAAATTGAGGTTAAAATTGTCTTCACCTTGTTAATATCGATCGGCAAAAAATATTTACATTGGTGTTCGACAGATTGTTCCATATCGAGCAAGATCCCAGAGCCGCCAGACCTTACTTATTTTCTGATTAACAAAATGTATGGGATTGAGTAGTGTTAGTATGTACATACTAACACTACACAATCCCATACATTTTGTAACAGCCAGAAGTCGACTAGCAATCTCACAAACCATGGCATAGCAATATTAGTTTACTTATTCTTCGGCGCCGCAGCCCTTATAGCGCAGGAGATAATGGTCATTGCGGTGTAAGTGGGCTTCTGGCCGTTGACTGTACTTTGAACGTATAAAAAAAAAAAAAAAAAAACATTTATTCTGACCAAACACAAATATAAGTTTATAAAACCTGCCAAACTGCAAGACAGTTTGTTTGTTGTTTGTTGTTGTTTGTATGCATACCTGCTAGCTACACATTTACTCGATTTTAAAAAGCAAGCATGTAGGCACATTAAAAATAACCCAACAATACTCGTACCATCAACTTAAAACACTCACACCCAATTACCTTAATGGGCATCAGTAATTTTGATACGTATGCTAGTAAAAAGGTTAGACCCAAATGAGTATGGATATGATAAGCTATATTGGTAAACATCATTAATACTGGGCTGCAGCGTTTATGTCAACACAGCGAGCGTCGAGTTCTACGGAGTCTACCCTGCGTCAAGGCACGCCAAGCATCGACGCCAACAAAAATCCAGACGCCGAGAAGAAGAAACGTTTTTGTGTATATTGCAAACATTACGGACATAACCGCGAGCAGTGTCGTAAACTTAATACAAAAGACAATAGTAATAGTGTACATTCTAATAAGATATTGTCATGTTTCGGATGCGGCGAGAGCGGGGTGATACGTTCTAATTGTCCAAAATGCAATTCAAAGTCGTATGGCGTAGGAATAAAATCGACCGCGCTAACGCGGTCAATTTTATTCCTACGCCACGGTCGCGTAATTCGCGTACCATGTACGCATCAGCAGACGGTAAACCGGCTGCACAGGTGACTAATATTGATGTTTCTCCTGTGATTTCAACTAGTACAGGTAATGTTTATGATTCGTTTAATTCAAAACCGAATCGTAAACATCGCAAAATTTGGAGAAATATTTTTGATCGCTCTGGTCAAAAAAGTACTTTGTGCTCTTGTCAGTGTCAAACACAAAGTAGGGTGACCATGAATTTTCCTGTACAAAATCCAGAAATTGGTATACCGTGTAGGGCGACCATGTTGACTCTACTTTTCAACAGTGACCAATTAGATACATTAGAATCAGACATTAACTCTAACATAAAATCAGTTATAAATTGGCTAGAGAATAATAATTTGGTAATAAATTTAGACAAGACAGTAATAATGAAATTTCAACAAACAGTAAATCAGAATTTAAATTTAGATATAAGATATAATGATAAAAGGATTGATGAGACGAATGTGACAAAATTTCTGGGATTAAATATTGAAAGCACTTTAAAATGGAATACCCAGATTGACAAAGTATGTAGTAAAGTAAACCAATTTTCTCATGCGCTGCGTATGCTAAGTAAAACGGCCAATCGAAACACCGCACTAACTGCATATCATGGTCTAGTAGCCTCAACATTAAGATATGGCATTATGTTTTGGGGAAACGCCTCGGGTAAAGATATGGTGTTTAAGTGTCAGAAAAGGTGTATTAGAGCGATCTGTAACCTGCAAACCACTGACAGCTGTAAACAATATTTTAAAAGTATGAAAATTTTAACAGTTCCCTCATTGTACATATACCAGACATCTATGTTCGTCAAAAATAATATGTATAAATTTGACCGAGTAGGTAGTCAGCGTCGAGCTGACCACCTACAAACTGTTGGATCTAAAACTGCTTTATACAAGAACAGTATTTTCGTAATGGCTCCAAAATTATACAATAAATTGCCAAAGTGTATCAGAAGTGAGGAAAATGTCAGCCATTTTAAAAAAAAGTTGTTCCTGTTTCTAGTTGAAAAGACGTATTACTCGATTGAAGACTTTTTAAATGACAAATTATGACTAAATTTAATTTTCTTTGACATTCATAATAATTAATAATATATTTCAATTACTTACTTTATTTTATGCGGCTCATGACATTTTTTCAATTGCTTCATTTCTTTTATCCTAGACTTTATTAATTACTAGCTTTTGCCCGCGGCTTCGCCCGCGTGGATGTCGGAAAATATCCCATGGGAACGTTCATGTGGAAAACATAGGGCATATCCCTAACTTAAGAAATGCTGGGTTTCCCATACAAACTTTCATCCCTTTTATCACCCCTTGTAGGATTATGTTTTAAGACAAAAAGTAGCCCATGTCCTTTTTCAGGATGCTATCTATAGCCTTGCCAAATTTTATCGAAATCCGTGCAGTTTTGTAAATTTTAAAATCAACCCCTATTTTAAACCTTAGGGGATGATTTTTCAAAAATGCTGAATCGCATATTTCTTAATTTCCTACCAATAGCATAAATTTTTTATCCCTAACTTAAGAAATACTGGGTTTCCTTACAAACTTTCATCCCCTATATCACCCCCCTAGTATTGTTTTTGAAAGTATCCTATGTCCTTTCCCAGGATGCTATATAAAGCCTTGCCAAATATTGTTGAAATCCGTGCGGTTTTGTAAATTTTAAAATCAACCCCGATTTTACCCCCTTAGGGGATGATTTTTCAAAAACGCTGAACCGCATATTTCTTTATTTCCTATCAGAAGCATACATTTTAATTTTCACATCCCTAACTTAAGAAATACTGAGTTTCCCATACAAACTTTCATCCCCTATATCATCCCTTGTAAGATTATTTTTTAAGACCAAAAGTAGCCTATATAAAGCCTTGCCAAATTTTATCGAAAACCGTGCAGTTTTGTAAATTTTAAAATCAACCCCTATTTTACCCCTTAGGGGATGATTTTTCAAAAATGCTGAATCGCATATTTCTTAATTTCCTACCAATAGCATAAATTTTTTATCCCTAACTTAAGAAATACTGGGTTTCCTTACAAACTTTCATCCCCTATATCACCCCCCTAGTATTGTTTTTGAAAGTATCCTATGTCCTTTCCCAGGATGCTATATAAAGCCTTGCCAAATATTGTTGAAATCCGTGCGGTTTTGTAAATTTTAAAATCAACCCCGATTTTACCCCCTTAGGGGATGATTTTTCAAAAACGCTGAACCGCATATTTCTTTATTTCCTATCAGAAGCATACATTTTAATTTTCACATCCCTAACTTAAGAAATACTGAGTTTCCCATACAAACTTTCATCCCCTATATCATCCCTTGTAAGATTATTTTTTAAGACCAAAAGTAGCCTATATAAAGCCTTGCCAAATTTTATCGAAAACCGTGCAGTTTTGTAAATTTTAAAATCAACCCCTATTTTACCCCTTAGGGGATGATTTTTCAAAAATGCTGAATCGCATATTTCTTAATTTCCTACCAATAGCATAATTTTTTTATCCCTAACTTAAGAAATACTGGGTTTCCTTACAAACTTTCATCCCCTATATCACCCCCCCTAGTATTGTTTTTGAAAGTATCCTATGTCCTTTCCCAGGATGCTATATAAAGCCTTGCCAAATTTTGTCGAAATCCGTGCAGTTTTGTAAATTTTAAAATCAACCCCGATTTTACCCCCTTAGGGGATGATTTTTCAAAAACGCTGAACCGCATATTTCTTTATTTCCTATCAAAAGCATACATTTTAATTTTCACATCCCTAACTTAAGAAATACTGAGTTTCCCATACAAACTTTCATCCCCTATATCACCCCCTGTAGGATTATTTTTTAAGACCAAAAGTAGCCTGTGTCCTTCCCCAGGATGCTATATAAAGCCTTGCCAAATTTTATCGAAATCCGTGCAGTTTTGTAAATTTTAAAATCAACCCCTATTTTACCCCCTAAGGGGATGATTTTTCAAAATCGCTGAACCGCATATTTCTTTATTTCCTATCAAAAGCATACATTTTAATTTTCACATCCCTAACTTAAGAGTTTCCCATACAAACTTTCATCCCCTATATCACCCCCTGTAGGATTATTTTTGAAAAAAAAAGTAGCCTATGTCCGTCCCCAGGATACCATCTATAGCCTTGCCAAATTTTATCGAAATCCGTTCAGTGGTTTAGGCGTGAAAAGGTAACAGACAGACAGACAGACAGACAGACAGACAGACAGACAGACAGACAGAGTTACTTTCGAATTTATAATATTAGTATGGATGATAGTAAAAATAACCTGCTTACTAATATTATATTTGTATGCCGATTATTGGCCGAACATACAGATCAGCTGAAGTGTATAAATAACACCTTTTTGTACTTATGTTCACAAATAAAGATTGATTTGATTTGATTTGATTTGATGTTTTTCACAGGACAAAATCCGAAAAGTAGTTTACCGGGTACCGTTGTGATTACAAATGTTGAATATCCTGAGCCTGTAGTTCTTAAACGACGCAGGGGTCGTCCTCGTAAAGTCCGCTAGTGGATTAGGATTGTTTTTGTTTGACCGGTCATGGGGACATAGCCCGATCAAAAGGGGGAGGATGCGGTTCTTACTTTGTTTAACCAGGCATGGGGTCATAACCTGGTCAAAAGGGGGAGGATATAACGCGAACCCTTTTCTAACCGCTCCCGCCACAATCCGCTCGTCCAATAAGGTCGACTCGAAGCTTCTAGAAGGTTCTAGAAGCTTCGAAATAAATGACGCGCAGCCTTGTCGTTGACTTTTAGAGAGACGAAATCAAAAAAATCAAAATCAAAAGTCCTTTATTCAAATTAGGCTGAGAATCAGCACTTTTTGAACGTCAAAATTACAGTAAGACAGTCCCCACAAAACGCCCGCCCTTCACCACTTCCTAGTGCTTTAGCTGGGAAGAAGAAGTAGCGGAACAAACTCCCCAGCAGCACAGCTGTCTGATCAGTTAGAAGAACTAGATTCTATACAATAGTACCTATGCAAAATAATTTACGCAACACAATACATTAAATTATATTTTTGTCAAATAAAATAAAATAAACAATTTTAGTAAGTACTTAACTCATGTAACCTGTCATTATGTAAGCTGATCCTGGAGAAAGAACATAACATAAACATTGTCTTGAGTTAATCACAGCGACCAACTATTCTTATCGTTTAAGTAATCGTTGATAGAATAGTATGCCTTTGAACAAAGATTGGATTTAACTTTAATTTTAAACGCATTAAGAGGCAAATCTAGCAAAGAAGAAGGTAGCTTGTTATAAAAAGTTATACCAAGACCAACAAATGAGTTATGAACCTTATGAAGCCGATGAAATGGAGCACGTAATTTATCCTTATTTCTGGTGTTAATATTGTGAATATCACTGTTTTTACTGTACAAATGTATATTTTGCCTAATGTATAAGATGTTGGCGAAGATGAACTGTGATGCCACTGTGAGAATACCAATATCCTTAAAAAATTCCCTCAGAGAAACTCTAGCACCTAGCTGGTAAATTGCTCGAACAGCTCGTTTTTGAAGAACAAAAATATTTTGAATATCAGCCGCTTTGCCCCATAGCAGAATACCGTAGGACATAACGCTATGGAAATAACTAAAATAGACTAAACGAGCTGTATCAACGTCAGTGTATTGTCTTACTTTCCTGACGGCGTAGGCGGCTGAACTGAGTCTTCCCGCTAGGCTTGAGATATGTGGGCCCCACTGAAGTTTAGCATCTACTGTTATACCCAGAAAAACTGCTGATTCTACAGTCTTAAGTACCTCTTCATCTAAGACGATGTTGGGTCCCAGATTTCTAACATTCGGTAAGGCAAACTTTATACATTTAGTTTTCTTGGCATTGAGAACTAAGTTATTTGTCGTAAACCAATCCGTAACCATTGAGAGTGCACTGTTTACGTCATCAAAATCATGTCTGTTTCTGTCTACTTTAAAAATAAGAGAGGTGTCATCTGCAAACAGTACAACGTCACAGATACCCTTTAAATAGAATGGTAAGTCATTGATATACACTAGGCTGTATGTCAACGTATGTCAACAGTCAACTAGGCTGCGCAGATATTTTAGATACTTCTATTAGATTTACAAAATTAGGTCTTCGCCCCCGACTATTTATGTTAAAATATTATTTATTAATTTAACATTTATTATTAGAAAATAGAAAATAGTTTATTGTCCAGGTAATACGGTAAGTACGTACACAGGTTCACATCAAGTTGAGACGACATGAGTAGCTTAAAATATTACCTGTAGCTATGTTACAAAATTTTATTTATAAGTTAACCCCAAACTACACAGCCAGTCAGTCTAGTTAGGGGCTCACTTTTGCATTGCACATGGCTTATAAACTAATAAAATGCATTGTACAAAATGACTGCTTTCCTTACAAACAGTTTTCTTCATGAATCGTTAAGTACGGACTGTTTTTATTTTAACGCTTTGCTTTATCCTGGATTGAAGCCACTCACTTGACACAATCAACCGTCAAGCCGCTTCCTGAAACATCAAAGAAAAACTTCTTATCGCCTGAGTAAGCGAGAAGTTGAAGAGTGAAGATAAAGATTTTTTTTTTTGTTGTAGGTCGGACGAGACCTAAAACTTGAATTAAATTTGACCCGCGGGGCAATTGCGTAACACACTTACAGTAGGAATCTGTTTCATTTTGACAGTTCAACAACATTCATTCCGTTATTTACTTTGTTGAGCAGACTTTTTCAAACATTAAGAGCCTATACTACCTCAGGTTTTCATCTCGCTCACACGATACTGCTCGCAGACTAAGTGAGAGCGAAACTGAGTGCGGTGCTGGGCGCCGATAGTTTAGGTGCTTTTTACGGTGAAAGTAATGTTAATTTGAATAAAAACTTTTTTACAAAAACTTCCAACTTCCGACTTCCAAAAAAAAACTACAAAGTGAAAAATAACTTACTTTAATTTTGGAAGTCAGTGTCTTTGGATCTGTATTTTAGTTTTTTGCCACCGACTTCCGAAATTAAAGTTATTTTTCACTTTGTAGTTTTTTTTTGGAAGTCGGTTATTTTTTTTTTGTAAAAAAGTTTTTATTTTTCTCTTTTTAGTGGGTCAGTTTGTAATTTTATCTAAGTAACAATATCCTAATGTCAACTGCGCATCTACTTTTACAAAATATTGCTTTTCCCGATCCTGGGACGTTAATTGTTGAGGAGTTCTCCTAGTAAGAACCAGGAGAACTGGAGCTGATGGTGAAGTCACCATCAGCTCCACTTCACCATATGCATTGTGACGGAGGAGCATAAATTGGTAATCGAATCGCAACCCGTGAATACTTATTATTGAGTAGTTCCGATGGCCATAATATGTGGTCTTCATCATCGGTTCCACTTCACCAAATGGTGCTTTTCGACGGCAAATGCACAAGTTACCTACTATAAAAAATATCCAAATCACTATAGGTGTGCCTATAAAATTTGAGGGTTTTCCTCGATTTTCATGGGATACCCTCATCAGATTCTGACTTGGTGACAATGGGACCACCTCGAGAGCATACCCGATTAACATTTCATTTCCAATTAATTATTTAAAAAATTTATGCTACAATAACTTTATTAACTAATTATCTCTTTTAAACCTATCAAATAAAAAAATAATTTTTAAAATCGGTCCTCAATTGACGGAGAAATCGGTGTACAAACATAAAAAAAATATATATATTATATACGCGACGAATTGATAAACTACTCTTTTTTTAAAAAAAAAGTCGGTTATAAAAATCAAAAATATAAGACCTGCTTTACAGTTAGTTCAGTTAGTATGCAAAGGTTCATGACATAATTTGAAGTATTTTTTTAATACCAGCGGAGACCAGCGGTTTATTGTTAAGTTTGGAGGAAACTTGGAATTTTTTTCTATCGAGAAAATTTTATGGAATCGTGTTTTTGTCTATCATGTACCTAACATTAATCCTCAACTTTGCCATATATTTATATCAAAATAAAATTATTGCTGCAGCATTTTCGACATAACGGAGGATCATGCTAAGCCATTTGAGGTAGTATTATAGGCCCTGAAGAAGGAATGGATTAGCAATATGCTTCAAAATCATGCAGATTGTGATTGATAGTGTGTTGCGCAATTAGGGTCTCCGATTATGTAAGCAAATTACGTCCCTACCTACGTTGAATTTAAGCCAATTTTTGAAGTGAAAACTCCTTTAGGCGCACTTTGCGCTCTTCCTGGACAGGAAACGAAACTGAACCGTCATGCTCGGGTCATTGACGCTGAATCCGGTATACTCGGCTCCAGTCGGTCAGTAACGCTGAATCGGGTATTCTCGGGTCCAGTCGTCATCAGATGTTAAAATTAGAAAATCATATAAGTTTTTACTTCTATTGCAGGCTGTTGCATGCTACGATATATTATATACTTGCACAAAATTGGTCTTCGCACAATTAATTTAACGTGTGTGGGATGAATTAACACAAGTATCCGAGACATTCGGTGTCACGCAGACTTTTGCAAGTATACCAACATCATGAGGACAGACATACAATCAATCTGCCTAGCCTTTTCCCAACTATGTTGGGGTCGGCTTCCAGTCTAACCGGATGCAGCTGAATACCAGCATTTTACATGGAGCGACTGCCTATCTGACCTCCACAACCCAGTAACTGGGTAATACGATACCCCTTGGCTGACTTGAAGACTGTGGTTGTCAAACTTTCGGTCTTCTGACGACCCGTAACGACTGTCAAAGATCCACGAATGACAGCCGGGACCAACGGCTTAACGTGCTTTCCGAGGCACGGAGGAGTCTTGGTATGTAAATATGGTCACCCATCCACGGACCAACCCCGGCAAGAGTAGCTTATCCTGATAAATCGACCCTATAACCTAACCTAATAAGAACACACACTCTTTTATTTTACACGTGTTTCTGCGCTATACACATTGTTTTCATTAATACCCCATAGCCACACCATCCAATATGGATGAACAAACATATCTCACAATTTGTTTCCTTACATTACAATAATATTGTGATCCATTTTATTTCGTGAAGATGTAGCCCTTTGTGTAATGGTATTGATTTGGAAATACCTCGCAAACACTTCAAAGGCCTTTGTTACATGAGAAAATGTCGATGCATTATGGCTTTATACCTCTACTATTGAATTTAATGATTGGATGTTTTTTTCTGAATATAATAATGTGGTGGGCCTTGAAAGAGAAAGGTTTGCACGGGAAGTACGTAGAGTTAATTCGTGCTATGTACAGTCAATCTCGTACCTACGTCCGGTCGGCTGCTGGCAATACCGACGAGTTCAATGTGGCTGTTGGCTTGCACCAAGGGTCTGCTTTAAGTCCTTCCCTCTTCCTGTTGATTATGGATGCTCTGACGTCGAATCTACAGGAAGAGGCACCCTGGTGCATGCTGTTTGCCGATGACATTGTTCTTGTCGGTGAAGATGTACCTGAGATTCGGAGAAGATTGGAGAAATGGCAACAGAAGCTGGAGAATGTTGGCTTGAAAATCAGCAGAACCAAAACCGAATACATGTTCTGCGATTTCGGCGGTATCTCCAGTGCTGGAGCCATAGCACTTGATGGCGCGCTTCTCCCAGTCTACTCCGACTTTCGGTATCTCGGTTCACTCGTCCAAAGCGATGGCGAAGTAGATCGGACGGTTAAGCACAGAATTAACACTGGATGTATGAAATGGCGGCAGGTCACGGGAACAATCTGCGACTCCCGCATATATAAAACAATGGTTAGACCTGCTGTCTTGTATGGATCAGAATGTTGGGCCACAAAAGGGATGAATGAAAAGCAACTGCATGCAACTGAGATGATAATGCTAAGAGGAATGTGTGGTGCTACACGAATGGATAGAATAAGAAATGAGTATGTACTCAATAAGAAATGAGTATGTACTCATTTCTTATTCTATCCATTCGTGTAAACTTCCTCTTGTGTAAGAGGAAGTTTGAAAGTGGACCGGTGACTGAAAAGTTGTGCGGAAACCGGTTGTCATGGTATGGGCATGTGATGCGGAGGAATGAGGAAAATGTGGTGAGGAAAGTTTTGAGTATGAATGTCGATGGCTATAAGAGTAGGGGAAGACCAAAGAAACGATGGATGGACTGTGTGAAAGATGACATGGCTAGAAAGGGTGTGACTACCGAGATGACGACTAATAGAGAAGTATGGAAAAAAAGGACATGTTGCGCCGACCACAAATAAATTGGGATAAGGGCAGGAGAATGATGAATGATGATGAATAATGTTCATGTAAATGAACATTATTCATCATCATCATCATCATCATCATGTAAATGAACATTATTCATCATCAACATTATTCGTGATCATTTTCTTGGAATGAGTAGGTATTTTAGCATGAAAGCTGTAAAGCTAGGGTTTCCTAAGACATAGCGTCCGCAATTTACC
This sequence comes from Cosmia trapezina, assembly GCA_905163495.3. Lineage (NCBI taxonomy): Eukaryota > Metazoa > Arthropoda > Insecta > Lepidoptera > Noctuidae > Cosmia > Cosmia trapezina. The sequence continues at coordinate 18,221,388 of LR991034.1, forward strand.
GTCGAATGACGTCACGGAAACGTTATTTATTTTTAACCTAGGAAAAGGCTAGGCAGATTGATTGATTGCCATAAATAGGTAACAGAGAAATTTGAGACCCTGGCACCAGAGCTAGGTTAGAGTACCTGCATTTCAGGAGCCAGTGACTTCTTCCATTTAGGTAACAATTAAAAGCAAGTATATGTAGCAAAAGGTCCTGAAATTACCATACTCAAAAATAAGTTTGATAGCAAACATTAAATTATTTAAAATAGAGTGAGCTAAAGGAGATCTGTTAATAAGGTTATATCAACCTAGTATATCTATTTTGAGCGCTATCTGTAGATAGCGTTAATTACGGGACATGTTGAAACATGTCCCGTAATTAACGCACACGCTCTAAAGGGGTCATTGTACTCATAATTATTAACAACTTTTACTACGGGCTTGGTGCTTGAAATCGCGAAAAAAAAATCTGCTGTTCCTTACATTATGTTCGTAATCAGCAGATTTTTTTTCTCGATTTCAGTTTTGGTGCCATAGTAAAAGTTGTTAATAATGATGAGAACAAAGACCCTTTACAGCGTGTGCATTTATTACGGGACATGTTGCTTAGTAATAATAGAAAGAGGTATTTTTTTGTAAGTTTGTATGTAGAGGTTAATCTCTGGAACAACGAGTCGGATTTGAAAAATTCTTCTCGCATTTGATAGCTCAATTCTTGAGGATGGTTGTAGGTTATTTAACATTACGCTATGGAGTCGAGCACGAGCGGAAGGTGCGATGCGATGCGGTGGGTCGGGGAACAAGAAATTTCACGCGGACGAAGTCGCGGGCAGAAGCTAGTCATCATATAAATTCATACATTGTAAGACAAAGTTCTTCAGCAGTTTGCTTCATAGATGAACTTAACTTGTTCACAGCTTCGTTTTATGTGTTGCAAGTGCAAAAGTTTTTCTATCGAGGCAACAGGATGTCGTGAAAACTCACTACTTACACTACAACTCAATTTTCAGAACGGTTTGGATTTTAGAATTTTTCTAAACGAAATTGTTACCAATGGAGTGACGAAACGCAATGCAGGTGAAAAATGATATTTTATTCTTAAAATTAAAATAGCATGAAAACTTAAAAACTAAACTTAAGTTTTCATAAAATGAATGGTTTGGAAAATCAACTATCGTTTTAAAAAGATATAGTTTTTTGCACTTGTACATATTATTTTTTTAAGACTGTTAGATTTTAAATTAAGTAAATACAATAAATAAGGAATAAAACTAAAAAATAATAATAATAAAATTAATGTATATATTATTTATTAATGTATATAAATTAATGATATTAAACATAATGAGGGATATATGACGTTCACTAGGTGGCAGCACTAGGGAATGCAATACCGGGATCCCGCGTACATTATGCGGGACTTATCGGGATAAGTCGGGATAAGTTTCGATCGGTATCGAAAATTGAGCGAGATCCTGCGGGACTGGCAGGATTACGGAGCGACCGTGTGCAAATTGAACAATCTGGAGGCAGGTACAGCAGCATCATCAGCAGCACCATTGTCACATCAAGATGAACTCGAACTGACCTTGATCAGTATTCGAAAAGTTCTGGATCTGGAACAACACAACTTAGATTCGGCAATAGTAATCTTGAGGTTTTGAAACAAGCCTTCAATTTACCTTTAATTTGTGAATGACGAATGTTCCTGACGATTATGACTAGCGTAGAAGTAGAACGAGCCTTTTCTGATGCTGGCTATAAGGTTAGGAGCCGTTTAGTCGACGAAAAAATTAATAAGTAAGTAATATATTTAATTTTCTTGTGTTTTCTTGACATTTATGTCTATGTCTAAAAATATTAATGAAGTCTTAAAATTTTGATTAATTTGAGAAGTCTACGTCCACCCTGCTGGAGCCCACAAACACCTGCCGGTCGATTCTGTAAAAATCTCACCGTGAAAAGTTAGGTGAAGTGAGTTTGTTTTTGCTAGGAATTGACACTATTGACAGGTCACTCCACGCTCACTTCACCTTAGTTTTCACGGTGAGATGGTTACAGAATCGCACTGCTGGACCTCACGGGATTAAGAAAAGTCAGTTCCGTAAATACCGGGATTGAAATTATCTTGCGAGATTGCAATCCCTAGGCAGCACGGAGACGTCAGGTCCGGGCATATGTGAAAAGTGTCGAAGCGCCTATATTTTCTTTTGTCGTGAACTCGTGACTGAATTACGAAAGATTCAATGAAACAAATGATGAACGTTATCGATCATATTTTATATTCGTTGTCGAAATAGAAGATCTCTTGTCAAAGTGACGCCAACGTGGCGTTGTTTTTTCATAAAACCCTCATTAAGTCCTAATAACAAGTATCAAATGCAAACTAACCAACTAACACAAAATAAACGTTACAATTTGAATTTCGAACCAATGTAATTTGAATTTTGAACCGGAGCCACGGGTCAGCCGCGGTGACCGCTTGGCACTCGATGTTGCCGTACTTTATGCCCAACGTGACGAATGGGACCTACCTACATACGAGCCATTTACGTACCTCTATGCTAAGAATTTATTACCAAGTGTGACTTTCAGCGGTGGAAAACTGGGAATTTAGCTACGAAATATTTTGGAGAAATATTTTTGGGGAATATGACGGTTTAGTGAGCACGCAAACTAATGAGGTTAAGGGTTCACGAAGTCAGGGTTCCGTTCATTGCATTTTTGTAACTACCTATATTTTCATTTGAAAGAGTGTCCATGAAGTTTATTGCACGTTTTTCTACGTAGGAAGGAAGGCTTTGCACCGGGACAATTCAAAGGTGCCTCTAACAGGTTTAGTTGAAATAGTAAATGCTTTTAGTTTGAGTTAAATTTGAGTTTATATTCTTCCTCTCTTATTTTGGCACGAACAATCACATGAGACAAGCATCGTAAACATTTTAGACAGTCATTGTCTTCTTCTGTCGTGCAGACATAAACTGAGTTAAAATTGCCGATGCCGATGAGAAATTTTATCCAGCCAGTAAGATTAACAGCACAAAATATTACGATCTGACTGTTTGCGAAGCGGACACAGATAAACAGCAGTTATGGAACTGCCGTGAATCAAAGTGGCTCAAAAGCCTACACTGAATGGTTCATCATTAGTACTTGAATAATAAATATTCTAGTAAAACAAGCTCTGAAGCACTCACGACATCGTGTCATTAGCTCTTTATAACAACATCTAGATTTACAAAATGATTACGGTAGTTCCAATGAAAATATAGTTAGAGCTGTCATCATTATTATAAGTACCTATTGTATATTCTAATACCCATAATACGAAAGTAAACAAACCGAAAAACTTCACATAACCAATAACTAGTTTCAAAGATAATTACAACATAGTTTTCGAAGTATCGAACTGTTGCTATTGGCTGGTGAAGCAAATGGTTTAAGACTGGTATCGTTTTTCGCTATTTCTAAAATTGATGCTATTGTTTTCATTATAAGTATTAATGGGGTCTATCATGGGTCTATCTGTCTGTTGCCACTTAAAAGCGGAATATCTATAATTCTAATATTATAAAGCTGAAAAATTTGTTTTTTTGTATGTTTGAACGCGTTAATCTCTGGAAGTACCAGTCGGATTTCAAAAATTATTTTTGCATTTGATAGCTCAATTATTTATCATTATGCTACGACCGTTAGGAGCCGATCAAAAAGAAAACAATGTCAGAAAGAACGCTAAGCAAAAAAGAAGTAATAGCGCAGGCAGGCGATGCGATGCGACAGGGTAGTTCGGGGTAACCTGAAACACGCATACAAAGTCGCAGGCAGAAGCAAGTATAATATATTCAGCTTTTAAGTCTTTCACTTTACTGATAGTGACACAAGCAGAGATTATTTTGGAATCTGATTATTATATGATATATACCTGAAACAATAATTTCATTAATACAGAATTTATATTGAATTTATGAAACCTCAAAATTATAGCCAATCTTTTATCAAATATCATAATAATTATAGCATTCAGTGATGTGTCGAAACTACCGTGTTCTACGAAAATGTCGTACAATGTAGGTAGGTTTATTTATTAAAATTATTTTTAACCAAAAATAATGGTTACACTACTTTTGCATTACTGGTCTCAAATTACGTTTTTGTTCTCGTGTAAATGGGTTACACACAAACTTACTGCGTCATTCGTTACAGTCAGGTGTGAATGATTAATGATAATGCTGTAATGGTTATCATACACGGTTCAACCAATTTTGACTTTTGATTTGGTTGAATCAACCATGAGTCTACATCCAGTAGTGGACTACGATAGGCTTAGTTGATTGATTGGACCAAATTTAATAGTAGGTATAAATATAGAGGTGAATCATTCAAAGACAGCCAAAATTTTAGTAAATTGTGCCTTTCAATCACAGTTTTTTTTAAAATTGATAGTCTCAAATTAGCCCACTCTCTCACATGATGGCAAGTGAAGATGCGGTCGACGATGGTGCATGCTTTCTAATTTGTGTTTGTGAAGTAAATCAATTTGGTAGAACCGTGTAATACTGCCTTAACACGAACATACTCGTAGATACTTATATGGCATTTGTGGAAAAAGGTGTATCATTACTGGTATCGTTAGCAGAATCGATGGTTCGTAGAACAGAAAAAGTGATTAGTTATGAATGTGGTCAGGTGAATTTTGATGTTTTACGAGGAATTATTCATATTACGTGATGGACTCGTCATGCATGGTAAATTTCTAGGTTGGTCAGTGTGCGGCCATGGGAATTGTATTAAGTGATGAATGAATTTATATTTTTTCATCGGAATTCGGTTTTACTGTGGGTTGTGAATGTCTGTCAGTCACGAAAGGATCAAAAAAATTTGCCTGAAATGCAAAAAAGTATTCTTTGGCGAAGACTACAGAAAAGAAAAACCGTTTTTTTTTAAAGAAAACGACTCTTCTATTCTATTAATTCCACACTTTAACAACTGTCAAAATTTGGTTAATAATCTTACAATTTGAACTCACTGTATAAAATGGAAATAATATGAAAAGCAAGGTTCCTTATTTTTTCAACACTTATGTAGGTGCATGGTCTCAAAACTACTAGAACAGTGAAATTAGATCATAATTCATATTACCGTTATTGAAAACAAACACTTTTTCACTATGTCGACTCATTTAAAGTCAATTTAAGGGTCTGAAAAACTAGTTAAACACAGGCACGCAACGCAATAACTTGGAAGATCGATTGGTAACAAGTAACAACGTTGGCTTCGTACTGAAACATTTTTACAGAAGGTCGGACGAGCCTTTTGTGTGGGATATTAGGGTTTGTGCAGACGACTTGTGATTGGAAATACCGAAAAAAAAAGACGGGAGGTGTCGTGGGACACCCGGCTTGAACGAAGTTCCTTTCGCTGCAGGTTTATTATGTATTAATAATACAGAGCCATCTAATATCCATCTAGTGTAGTTTTTAGCTTGCTCTGTAATAAAAAAAAACAAAAACTTTTGATACTTCAAACTGACGCCATTACGCTTGTTACGTCACAGTTACTGCGTTAAAGAATTTCGTTCCAAAAAAAAAAAAAATGGAATGCATTAATATTTGTGTTGTCAACAGGCAGGAAATGCCAGTGAACATTTCAGTGCTGGACATTATCCCTTTTCTGTTGTTAAGTACAATTTATTCGAATTTACTTAGGTATCTTTTTACCCGACTGCGGCGTACCCCAAAAGGAGGGTTATGTGTTTGACCTGTATGTAAGTATGTATGTATGTATGTCCGTTTCTTTGTTCCCTCGTAACTCCTAAACGAATGAACGGATTTTTATAAATTATACGACTTTAGATTTGTCTTGGTGGCGCGAGTGTCACTGGCTAATAAAATCAAAAATAAAGTAAAATAGCGGATTTGGGGTGACCATATTGTGGAGTTCGAAATTTTTTGGGTGGGATATCAAAATGAAGGGTTTTAAAAGGTGATTACAAAAATATATAGGTACAACGTATATGTTTAAAAGTAATTCGAAGTGACAAATCGAATTTTGATAAAAAAAATTGCTTTGAGAGTTAGGAGGGTTAGGACCTCGAAACCTTGGCTATTTGTGCGCTTATTTAAATAACCCTAATGGCCAGAACTCATTGCAAGAACTAAATCGTCTGCAAAATCTTTCACATTAGTAAACTAAAAAGCTGGAAATAAAAAAGTAATTTAAAAGAAACTAAAAAACCCGAATGCAGTAAAAAACTAAAACTGAAAAGCTAAAAACAAGCCCATTTTAAATTTAATAAAAGTTGGAAGCAGGCGGAATGCATTCCATATTTTTTTTTTCCATATCTTTTATATTTTCAAACTCAAAATGTCCCGCCTGCTTCCAACTTTTAATTAAAATAATTCACATTATTGACAAAAGGTAATTTTAAATTGAGTTGTACATTAAAAGTCTTTTTTTTTTTAAAAGTCTATTGAAGTGTATTACCTATAGTCCGGCCATCGACAGAATGCGTTCCTGACACCTGTTAGTTAGACAATTTCTAGTTGTAATATCTTAAATTCGCAAAACACATATTCGTTAGTATGAAACTGACATTTGTGCCACGAACGCATCCTTTTGACGGCCGGACTGTAGTAAAGAATAGTACTTACAGCAATATTCTGCTGCAATATTTTTAGATGACATAAAACCATGGACCTAATATACTATATAAACAGGACTGAGCTCTCCAAAAATCGTATCATACAAAAATTAACCTTAGGTATTGTACTTTAGGTTTACTTTTGATAGGATATCTTAGCCGAGGCAAAACGAGCCGAGAGAGAGAGCCCGACTTGAGTAATTCGTTTCTTCTTTCTTTTTGCTCAATTGCCAACAGATAAAAATGATAAAGATGGTTGAAAAATTTCACCAACTACAAGTAGGTAAAATAAGTTACGTAAGTATATTTTTTTTTAGCATTTAGATTAGTTTTAAATAATTTTATTTATAGGTTTACAATCTGTATATCAATAATTTTATAAGTAAGCTCCATGAGTAAAATAAACAAAATAATATAATTTTGATTATTGTTTGGTACATATAATTACTCTGGTAACACTGAAATCTGACATCAACGGTTTCATGGCGGTTTTTTTCAATTTAGATAGCGAAAATGGTGAGAAAGTGTTGCATCAAGAAATGTAAAAGTGAATGTTATGCTGGTTGTGGCATTTAATTTCACAGGTAAGGAACTTGTAAGGAATAACAAAGATTTAAATAAATCTTGATAAAAGACCTAAAATTGTTACTAAATAATAACAATTTTGAGTCTAAGTAGTGTAACCAAGCTCTAGAGGTTTTATAAGTAGTGTATTTCTGATTAAAACCATTAATATTAGGCGCATAATAAATACAATTTGTACTTATGTATCGCATGATTGAAATAGCATTATTTTTAAGTTGTTTACAGCTTTCCATCCAAAGAAGAAATTCAACAAATATGGTTGGATGTAATTCCAGAATCATTTTAGTTCCCTTTGCTTCAATTACATACTTACCCAAACCAGCTCTGTAGAGTAAACGAAAAAAGAGCAAGAAAGTACCATGGTCCCAGAACGAGACTCTACATGCCTACTTCATCATAAGCCACGCATACCTACGTGATCAAATTTGATGATTCGCCACAAGACGAGTCTTACCAATATTGTAGTCCTTCCTTCTTGCCTCAAAACATGGGTAGGTACACGATTCAACGCCGACATAGAACACAATAATGTTCAGTTTCATAAAGGAGCTTTCGAAAAAGGTCTATTTCTTTATATTATTTAATTACAATATGTTTGTAATACAAACAATAATTTGAAATCACTTATGGTCAACCGGACGCAAATTATCTCTGTAGAAACGAATTTTCCTCTTTGTCATAAAAATGTTTGGTCACCCTATTAGAAGGAGATAAACTGCCTCAATGTGACATATCTCTCTCTGCTCGTGTTTTTGGTATGAGAGCTCAGTCCAGTTTGTATATTAGGTCCATGCATAAAACAGCTGCAAACTTCCATAGTTCTGTAACATTTAAAAAGCGGTTTGGTGAATGACAAATCGCGAAAAGTTTGTAGCACTTTTCTACAAACACAGTTTTGTAAAAACTGTCTTCTAATATTGTATTACAACTAAGATGAAAGTTGCTGTCATCGTTTAGGTACACAGCCAAAACAATTCTTGAAAATTATGTGAGAATCCGAGCTTTATATATTTCTCTTTCATTTCCTATTTTGCATGGAAACTTAATTAAAATTACAATAAAATGGTGTTATCTCGAAAAGACCAGGTAGCTAACACCGGCTGTTGTCAAAAAGATAGGGTATAAAATATATACGAACGAGAAGTAGATAGAATTTGTTGACTTTGAACACAATTTCACGATTCTGAACGTTTTTCCCACCAATTAGGGCGAATTTCACCAATGAAACTGAACGCGATCACCACATGAGCCCCTTATATGAGTGACAACTATTATTTATTTTCTGTTGAATATTGACACTGACAGCTCTTGAGCGCGGATTCTTACTTAATAATTCTCGTATTTAGAAAGAGATACGTTTATTTATTTTATTTTTTATTTGACGCAAAGCACAACAGAATAAAATAACAATTTGTAAAACAAGTTTGGGGAAAATATGCGTCACATCTACGCAAAACGGCTACCACTCAGCATAATGCCGCGACCCCATGCGAAACGGAGCCCCAGCGCTGGTTTTCAGCGATAGCTGGCGTTGACGCGATGACGTCGACCGGTGCAGCATGTAACAAATAATATGAAATTAAAAATAAATAAAAATATAAAGTAAATTCTAAAAGTATATAAATAAAAATATAAAGTAAATTCTAAAAGTATGGATCTAACCTATAGATAAAATATACAGAAAATGACATTCCCGCATTCCGTTCCGCGACAGCACCGACTCCCACGCCGCAGAATGCATTATCTGTGCGCGCAGCTGTCAGCGGAAATACTAGAACAATATTACATAATATTTTAACATGGCGTAGCATTATGCAATTAATGTTTTGATTTTGATGAAATTATGTAACAAAGGATGTATTGGGTGATTAAGTAGGCATTTCCTACGTAAAGTGAATTTGTGTTAGACGTGAATGATGACAAAGACTCGGACACACAAATGAGATCAATATGAAATGGTAAGTGAGAATTACTTGGTTAAAATAAAATATGGATTCATGCATCGAGACTATTGAAATAAATTACTAATAAATAAATTAAATTAGATTGGATAAATATAAATTAGGATATGATACAAACAAGGGACGATACCTGACAAACCGTAGTGTGCCAGTTGAATAATTATCTTATCTGGTCGTCGTCCTTACATACGGACGACGAGCAGATGAGTTAAACAGCCCAGAATAACAGAAACAACAGAAAACAATCAAGAAAACAACAAGAAACAACAGAATATCAGCATCAGATTACATTTGCCTGACAGATGCTGAGCTGGACTCCCAATTGGTGCAACCTTCAGTCACACCACTTTGCTTGTTCTTTATTTGAATTTTGTATGACAATGAAAAAAATAGGTATTCTAATTACAATACAATGAGGAGATTTAATACAATACAATAGATACAATACAATTTCATACGTGAGGAGGATCTCCTCACGTATGATTTAAAACAAAAACAAAATTTTCGCCATCTTGGATTTTCATTTTGACTTCACTGTCAGCTACTCTAGAAAACGATACCCATGATGAAAAAATTGATAACTTTCGTAGTCGCTATGTTGGATTTTAATTCCGACCAAATTAAAATTAAGTATAATAATTAATTCGATGGAAGAAAGTTGTAACGTGTAGGTAAGAAGTATGAACGCTTTTAAAGTATGAACGCGCTTTTTCGTTACGTGACGTTTTCTACCAGTCAAATCCTACCGCAAGGCGAATTAAAGAACTTCGTTCCAATCATACTTTGTAGGAATATTGGCTAATATAAAAAAAAAACATAGTGTTACTCAATGAACAAAACAAATTGATAAAACAATTGTGCCGCTAGGAACATTCGATTCCGCACTGCACCCTAATTGCGTAACACACTATCATTCGGAATCGGTTTCATTTTGACTACTCAACTGAATGTTTCATTGCATGATTTACAAAATATCAATCTGCCTACCCTTTTCCCAATTTTTATGTTGAGGTTGGCTTCCAGTCTAACCGGATGCAGCTGAATACCAGTATTTTACATGGAGCGACTGCCTGTCTGACCTCCACAACCCAGTAACTGGGTAATACGATAACCCTTGGTAAGACTGGTTGTCAGACTTTCGGGCTTCCGACGACCCGTAACGACCGTCAAAGATCCACGAATGACAGCCGGGACCAACGGCATATCGTGCTTTCCGAGACACAGCGGAGTCTCGGTATGTAAAGATGGTCACCCATCCACTGACCAACCCCTGCAAGCGTAGCTTAACCTGATTTTACGGCTGTAATTACTTGGCCACGAGCTCCATTGCGTGATTTACAGTACGGCAAAAATATCTTGGCAAGTCTGAACATGGCAATAAGAACTTTTGCGCATGGTCACTCACACTCGCCTCATGTCACCATTTGGTTCCTAAAAAATGTTACTGAGCAGCCTTTTGCGCGAAGTTCAGGTTTGCTAAGATAAATCGGTCGTACTGTACGTTGTCAAGCAGACAAATTTTTCGAACATATGAAGCAATGGATTAGCAATTTGCTTCAAAGTTATTCAGATTCAGATTGATAGTACCTATGTAATATTGATAACCCTGTGCCCGGTGCAGGGTTATCAATATTAACTGCGTGCAGACCCAAGGTAAGTTTATTGAATGGTTTCCTTTTGTATACGTACGTAGTAGGTGTTGTTTTAACCTTAGAACTAAAAGTACTTTAAATAAAAACATGGCCAGTCGTTCGAGTGGAAGCTAATTTGAAGGTTCCACGTAAATGTTCACGTAAGTGTTACTTACGTGAACTTACGAGATTCCTCTTGACAAAGACACCACACTAAAGGGTCCAGGTGTTATGTCTGATGCACTGTGATCGCGTCCCAATGTTTCCTTGCCGTTGTCGCCGTGTCGCTTGTACTCAGTCGTCGCACCCAATTTGCTTATGTAAATACGCAGTTTCCGTTCTGACCTGAATAATTCATTGCCCAACGTGAACGTTTGACTCCCGCCAGTTTTGAAAATCAACAGAAAACGGAACGTCTACGCAAATACAAAGGATTCAAAATTATAAAACTTTCTTTGAAATTAGAATTCGAACGGTCCTGCGAGTACTTCTCATTTGTACGTTTGTTTATCTTCAATTTGAATTTGGAAATTGTTTTTGACCTGTACCCGTAGATAAATAACTTTTTAATAAATTGCAAGTTTATTGGCGAACTCGGACGCGTTTTCAGCTGTTTCGTATTTGGTTATTTAACTTTTCGTTTTATTTGAAGCTTTTATTTTTATCTTGCAGTCTTTATATAACCAAATGCATTTATTTTTTAGTTTTTTCTGATTTTCCAGAGTATTGTAATATTACTTTGTTATTTTGGAAAGGAAACCATTTTAAATTATTCAAAGGTTTTTTACCCAAGAACGACCTCTTCACAATAATTTTTCTCTCGTCTAAAATGTTAACTATATCCCTCTTAATATAATAAACTCCATACATCGCATAACTACCAACATTCTAAATTGAAAATCCAAACGAATTTTGCATTTCGTCCTCACGAAAGTTTCGCACTAAACGAGCGTTTAAATTGGCGCCGAAACAGATTCGTAACATCATTCGTTCTGAATATTGGCATCACGTAGAGAAAGCCCTTAGGGGGATCGCAATACGAGCCAAGGGGTTCGAGAAAATAAAATCGCTGCCTCCACTAGCATCCCCAGACGACTCAATACAGGTACCTTAGTAAATTGGACCTTTAAAAATACGACTTATTGGACTCATTTTTTCTGTTGGTTTGTTTTGGTTGTGCAGGTGAAATGTTTTTTGTAGTGTATGGAATTTGTCTCCAGAGTTTTCATATATTTTGTAGTTCTTATTTCTAAATATTAATGAACAAGTTAAAGAATAATAATAGTCAAAGTAACACACACACATTATGTGTGTGTGTATAGTAAAGTAGTAGTTACAGTAGTACAGTACAGTACTGTTTATGATTAGAAATGATGAAAATATGACATTTAATTTTTTATTTAATTTAATTTTTATTTAATTCCAATACGAAATAGTTGACTGCAGAAGAATTGTTATTTGAATTGTAATTTGATTGACATTATTTCTCTTCATTATTATTGTGTATTAGAATCTTGTACTTTTGCATGCCATCATCTGGTTAAATATGGTTGTTGCTACTTATATTTTTATGTCACCATCTTTTGTACCTACCCATGTTTGCAAAATAAAATATCTTATCTTATGTTATCTTATCTTAATAATTTATAATTTTGTGTTTGTTTCTATTGCATGATGTGGTCTCCTATAATTGAGGGAGCACATAGATTTCTGTTCTTGTCCTTTATAATATAGCATGTAAGGTGTATTCTTTGTTGGAGATCCTAAATAAAATAAAATAAAAATAAAATAAAAGTGCATATTTATGTGCTGTGTAATTTTTTAAGTGCTAATACGAGTGTGTCCAGAACAAGTAGGTATATTTTGGTTTTCTTTTGTGCGATTTGAATGGATTATTTTGTATAGATTTTTATGTGCACATGTAACAAATAGAAATCTATGCAAAGGTCAGACGTAAATGGATTCTAAATTATTTTCTTCTCAAAGCAGTTTCGAGTGTAATATTAATAACTTAGCAAAATCTATTTGAGTCAGCCTAATCATGTTTATACCTAAGTTTAACTTGTAATTAGTTAATTGGTTGCGTTGCTGTTTTAGATAATTACGTTGATAACAAAATCTTATCTTACCACACTTAGCCCACGAATAAGAAATCATATAATTCAGCTGGTAGAGTGAAATGGCTGACTTAAATGATTAAGTTAACTCATGTGATCATAAACAAATAGCAAACTGTTTTTATTTTAAGTAAAAAAGGTTTCCTTTTTCTTGTCCCGTCCAATCTGCCTAGCCTTTTCCCAACTATGTTGTGGTCAGCTTCCAGTCTATACGGATGCAGCTGAATACCAGTATTATATTATCTGACCTCCACTACCCAGTTACTGGGTAACACGATACCTCTTGGCAAGATTGGTTGTCAGACTTTTGGCTGACTACCCGTAACGACTGTCAACGATCTAGGAATGACACCGGGACCAAACGGCATAACGTGCTTTTCAAACCACGGAGGAGTCCCGATATGTGATGGAGAGTCACCCATCCACGACAAAATAACCGAATACTTCATGAAATGATCAATTCTAAGATCTGGCCACGATGTGGATACTATTACAGATTCTTTTGGCTGTAGTCTTATTTCGATTCAAGCGTTTTGTTTTACGGTTTTTATCATTCTCATTGTCTGGAACTACAACTACCACATTGTATATAGGTACTGTAAAGGTTTGTTGCATTGGTCAAACTTAGTATGTTACAGGCTGACATTCTTTCATTCAAACATCGAATTACTTTTGAAGAAAAGCGGAAGTATGGCCGGCCTTTTAATGGGGTTGGCTCCTTTAAAACTTTTGGCAGATGACGCTAGCATAGCTTTCACCTGTCACATTTGTTAACTCAATTTGTGTGTTCGGTTTTTTAAATTTTTTCATCTAAATACCAGGATGGATGATAAGATAAACATGTACTCAACATGGAGAATAAGCGATCTAAAGGCTGAACTGAAAAAAACGAGGTGCTTCTATTGGAGGTCGCATATTATAGATGCACTGGCATGTGTGAATAATCTTTTATACATGTCTGTCACCAATTTAAATAAGCGTAGTTACGGCCTTGTTTATGTTTTTTATGTGTCACTAGCTTGTAAAGTATTAACCACGAATATAGTACTATCAGACTACACTGCTACTCTTGTTATTACCCCTTATTTTACAATAGGTTATGGTCTTATACATGCTCTGATAGTGCTAGAGCATTTAATAAGTGGAGTGGTTTAAATATTAATTGTGAAACTTACGAAATCTCAATTATGTCAACTGAAGTTGGCATAAGTGGTATTAAGAAGCTGAAAGGATCGTCAGACTACCCAAACTGGAAGTTCTTGGTGCGAAATTACTTGGAGAATAAAAACTGGTGGGGAGTAATTTCTACAAATGTAGTAAATGCTGACGTAGACCGGCAGGCACGAACGACAATATGCTTGTTGTTAGAACCAGAGTGCTTTACCCACGTCTACAATGCGAAGACTGCGAAAGAAGCCTGGAACAGCTTACAGAAAGCGTATGAAGACAAAGGTTGGGGAAGACGTATACATATTCAGCGAGAGCTTTTCAACTGTAAGTTAGAGAACTTTGATTCTATGGAAAGCTTTATATCCAAAATTACATTCCTGACACAACAATTGTCCGATATCGATGCACAAATCCCTGATGATTGGATCATATCGATTTTGCTGGGTGGATTGACTGCTGAGTACAGCCCTCTTATCATGGCTGTAGATAATAGTGGACAAGAGATCACGTTAGAGCAAATTAAAACGAAATTGTTACAAGAAGGAAGTAGACAGAGTAAGTTGAACACAGAGTACGAACAAGCCTTAGTAACACGTAAAGTACAGAACGATGCAAGATCTAATATCAAAACTAACGATCGTAAGCAGAAGTTCGTCTACAAGTGTTTTAAGTGCCACAAGCAAGGACACAAGGCGTCCGAATGCAAGGAGCGGATCAAAACCGCGAATATCTGCCTGAATACGAAGGAGGCGATACACAAAGATAAGTGGTATTTAGATAGTGGGTGCTCAAATCATATGACCCACGATAAAAGCAAATTGTTGTCTTATACACCTGAAAAGGGCAACATGAAGATCTCAGTAGCAAACGGCGAGAAGTTATTGGTGAAAGGAAGAGGAAATGCTGAACCACGAGTCAGCGAAAACGAAAAATTTATTTTAGAAAACGTTTTACATGTTCCTGATTTATCCATGAACTTAATTTCGGTGAGCGATTTGACCAAGAAGAATTATTGCATGAATTTTGACAAAGGAGGTTGCATGATTCAAAATAAGAATCGAATTGTTGCAAGATGTCAAGAGGTCGACGGAATTTATGAATTGACAGAAAATAAAAATAACGTCGTGAATGTGACACTGTCAAAACAAAATGAAAATATTTCGAACATTTGGCATAAAAGATTAGCTCATTTATCGCGTAATTATATGAATAAAATGAAAGTTTTAGTAAGCGGTATGGAATATAAGAGTACCGATTTATGCGAGCCGTGTATTCCATGTATCGAAGGAAAGACATGCAAAAGTCCCTTTAAAAACCAAGGTACGAGAGCGAACGAGGTCTTACAGTTGGTTTTTAGCGATGTTTGTGGACCTATCGAGGAGCCGTCGTTCGGTGGTTCGAGGTATGTTCTTCTATTTATCGACGATTATACTCGGAAGACTCATGTGTATTTTTTGAAGAACAAAAATGAAACTTTTGATAAGTTCCGTGAATACAAGGCGGAAGTTGAGAATGAGACGTGTAAATCTATTAAATGTCTGAGATCTGACAACGGCACAGAGTACTGTAATGGTAAATTTAAATCTTTTTTGAAGTCTGCAGGTATAAAACACCAGACGACTGTACCGTACACGCCGGAACAAAATTCTGTCGCAGAAAGAGCGAATCGGACTATAATAGAAAAGGCCAGAACATTACTGTCAGAATCAAATCTGAGCAAGAAGTATTGGGCCGAGGCTGTTAATACTGTTGTATACCTAAAGAACAGAAGCCCCACGAAAGCATTGAACAATACAGTACCAGAGAAGGTTTGGACTGGAAAAGATGTGGATGTTAGTCATCTGAAAATCTTTGGTTGTTTGTCGTATAGATTGATACCAAAACAAAAGAGACGCAAACTGGACATGAAGACGGAACCGATGATTTTTATTGGATATCCAGATAATCAGAAGGGTTATCGTCTAATGAATCCTAAGACAGGTGAAGTGACAACTGCGAGAGATGTCAAATTTCTGGAAAACGTTTTTCTTCAAAAAGAAAACGTGGAAAAGTCGGAAGTGATAATAAACTTGAATACAGATACTGTTCCTACCAGTTTATCCATCGGATCTACAAGCAGATCTGAACCCTTGGAGGCTCACGATGATGTGTACCGTGATGCTGTAGACGAGAACGTGGAAGTATTGGAGGAGATAGGGACTGAACCTCCTGAATTTGTAGTACCAGAGCACGTACCTGATGATGTATTGACTGAATCGGAAAGAAGGTATCCAGTAAGAGAACGGAGACAAGTCGATCGGTACGGATGCAATGTTATGTATGCCAAGGAGAGCAATCTTGATGGTGATCCATTGACTATTAATGAAGCGTTGGCGAGACCCGATGGTGACTTATGGCAAAAAGCGATAGACGATGAACTTATGTCACTAAAGGAGAACCAGACTTGGACGTTGGTGGATCTTCCAGCTGATAAGAAGCCTATCCAGTGCAAATGGGTGTTCAAAATTAAGAGAGATAGCGATGGCAAGGTAACAAAGTACAAGGCTAGACTAGTAGCAAAAGGGTTCACACAGGTATGTGGCGTAGACTATACTGAGACTTATTCTCCAGTAGTTAGAAGCTCTACTCTACGTCTGTTGTTCTCGCTAGCTGTTGAATACAGTTGGTTTATTGACCAGTGGGACGTCACGACCGCCTTTTTATATGGTAAAATTAAAGAGGATATTTACATGTTCCAACCAAAAGGAGCAGTAGTCAAAGGTCAAGAAACCAGAGTATGTAAACTGCAGCGTTCTTTGTATGGATTGAAACAAGCTTCGAATGCTTGGTTCAAGGAATTGGACAAAGAGATGTTCAATTTAGGTTTTGTGCAATCAAAAATAGAACCGTGTTTGTATCAAAAGGAACTTAAAAATAATAAGAAGTTAATTGTCGTTATTTACGTAGATGATCTTTTTATTTTTGGAAATTGTGAACAAGAAAAGCTAAAATTAAAAACCGGTTTGCTTGACAAGTTTAAAGTGAAAGATTTAGGCGCGGCTAGGCATGTTTTAGGCATGAGGCTGAGAAGAGATAAAGATGTTATTTGTCTAGATCAGCGACAGTTCATTTCGGACATATTGAATGAATTTAACATGACGGACGCTAAGCCAGTTTCGACTCCCATGGAAGTCGGAATGAAATTAGAAAGATCGACAAATTCCCATAGCGATCTGCCATATCAAAGCTTAATAGGGTGTCTAAATTATTTGGCATGTAATACGCGACCAGATATAGCACATGCGGTGAGTGTACTTTCACAATTTAATTCATGTTATGACGAAATACACTTTAAATGTGCGAAACGGGTCTTAAGGTATTTGAAGGGCACGTCTAACCTTTGTCTCACTTTTAGGAAGTCGGGAGATTTAGATTTACGAGGCTATGTTGATGCAGATTGGGGAGGGGCACTTGATAGAAAATCTTTCACAGGATTAATTTTCAAATTAGGTCAAAATATAGTATCATGGGAGAGTAGGAAGCAAGCGACGGTATCCTTGTCCTCCACAGAGGCAGAGTACGTAGGATTGAGTCAAGCTTCGAAGGAAGCTCTATATTTACGTAGTTTACTGAACAGTTTGACAGCTGTGGATAGTAAAGCGGTAGTAATTTATAATGACAATCAGTCGGCGCATAAAATTGCAGCTAACAAAATGATGCATAATAGAACAAAGCATATAGATATCAAGTATCATTTTATTCGTGAGTGTGTACTGGCTAACAAAGTTGAAATAAAGTACATGTCAACTGATAAGATGATAGCGGACATCTTAACTAAAAGTGTTCACAGCCCGAAGCTTAGAGAATTTTTAAAGGATTTATCCCTGTCAAATTATTCTATTAAGGGGGTGGATGAGTAGTTAGATGTTTTGATGTTTTATGTTTTCTATATGTTTTATTTTTTCTATACCCAAGTGTTTTGTGTAATAGATAATTTTCTATGCATGTGTAATAGATTAAGGGGGCGTATTGGAGGTCGCATATTATAGATGCACTGGCATGTGTGAATAATCTTTTATACATGTCTGTCACCAATTTAAATAAGCGTAGTTACGGCCTTGTTTATGTTTTTTATGTGTCACTAGCTTGTAAAGTATTAACCACGAATATAGTACTATCAGACTACACTGCTACTCTTGTTATTACCCCTTATTTTACAATAGCTTCTTTACAAGGAAGTAAAGCAGACCTTATTGAAAGGTGTACTCTTAAAATTATACATCAAGCTATTTTATTTATGAAATAGTTTTGTTTGTAGGAAGTATACATTTCATAATACTTTTCGCCAATTATACATTACTACAAAAAGCCGAATTAGACCACTTTTTTTAAATTAATTTTTTAACCACATTTTTTTAATTCTACAGCTATCCGAAATTGGTGTGCACCTATTTCTTTGCAATAAGGCACTTCATATTTCTTAGGCATTTTGTAAAATCTTAAACAAACAAATACTTCATACAAATGAATATAATTTTGGTTAAAGCTATGCTAGCGCCACTTTGACAGTAGCCAACCCCATTAGCTGCAATAAAATTACAATTCTTCTGTCACTTCTATTGTCATTTCGCTATCAAATCAATCAATCTGCCTAGCCTTTTCCCAATTATGTTGGGGTCGGCTTCCAGTCTAACCGGATGCAGCTGAATACCAGTATTTTACATGGAGCGACTGCCTGTCTGACCTCCACAACCCAGTAACTGGGTAATACGATACCCCTTGGTAAGACTGGTTGTCAGACTTTCGGGCTTCTGACGACCCGTAACGACCGTCAAAGATCTACGAATAACAGCCGGGACCAACGGCTTAACGTGCTTTCCGAGGCACGGAGGAATCTCGATATGTAAAGATGGTCACCCATCCACTGACCAACCCCGGCAAGCGTAGCTTAACCTGACGGATCGACCCGTGCGGCTGTTATTACTTAGCCACGAGCTCCTCGCTATCAAATGGGAACATTTTTAACAAAATGACAGTGTTAAGAAGTGTCATTTTACTCCAGCTAATTAAAAGTTCGAGCATAGCTTTTCTTCAATGGTGGTGTCAGATTCTAGCTAGGGCTTCGATAGGAGAGTCATATATTTTAAGTTGAAACTGAGTTACATTAATGTAAGTGGCCCACCCTCTACTTCTTTAATTTTATAGCGTAGCTATACCCCTGTGAGGTTCGACCCCTCACAGTACCTATCCCATAATAGGTACCCAATTACTAAGAAAACTCTCGTGAAAATTTCTGTTAACAACAAAAAACTAATTAAAACCATTCTGCAAATTTCAATACAAACTTTCCAAGCACAAGTAGTGCTAATATGCTAGAATTTTTGCACATGACCTAATTCTGGAAATTTCCCTTTTGCGTTCGTCCTTTGTTTACTTTGAGTAAATTCCTGTCCCAGTCACTGTTAACGTTGTAGTTATGTATACAACATGTTGGTAAAGGAAGGATACGGAATATGGATACATTTCGGTGTTACAAAGGAACAATACCGTATGGTACTGCATTTTGTCCCAAATCATAACATTACGCTTGTATTCCCTCCTACAAAATCTGCCTAGCCTTTTCCCAACTATGTTGGGCTTGGCTTCCAGTCTAACCGGATGCAGCTGAATACCAGTATTTTACATGGAGCGACTGCCTGTCTGACCTCCACAACCCCGTAACTGGGTAATACGATACCCCCCGGTAAAACTGGTTGACTGACGACCCGTAACGACTGTCAAAGATCCATGAAAGACGGCCGGGACCAACGGCTTAACGTGCTTGCCGAGGCACGGAGAAGTCTCGGCATGTAAAGATGGTCACCCACCACTGACCAATCCCGGCAAGCGTAGCTTAACCTGATGTACCGACCCGTGCGGCTGTTATTACTAAGCCACGAGCTCCACGAGCTGTATTCCCATCTATAGTACACCTGAATTTCGACAGTTATATTTAAGTCACATGGGACTAATAGGGGGCGAATCTATTGTCATCATCCAGTGGTGGCCCAGTGGTAACGGCCCCGACTTACAAGTTGTAGGTCGTGGGTTCGAACCCAGACAGGCGCTTTACTTTGTGCACATTATTTCATCACCACTGCTCTCAAAACGGTGAAGGAAAACATCGTGAGGAAACCGGCATGTCCTAGAACCAAAAATTCGAAGACATGTGACATCTAGCAACCCGCACTATGGGCTCGTGTGTTAGATTACAGTCCACTTCCTCTCATTGAGAGGACGCCTGTGGCCCAGCAGTGGGAACATTATAGGCTGATTATGTGCTATTGCCATCAACCGGGCACAAATCTAGACTCCGGACTGCTACTGAGAATTTCCCATTGGGAAAACTCAATAACACTTTGCCTCACCCGGACTCGAACCCAGGACCTCATGCTCAACAGTACTGCTTGCAACCACTAGACCAACGAGGCAGTCAGTGGTCTATCCCCTGCTGGCCTCCCCCCAGCGACGCCCTAAGACGAAGCCCGTATCCCACAGAAGGTGCCCTTAACGAGTAGTCCTTTACTTTATAAGTTATTATGCCCTGGCTGGAGGCCTTAATTTATTGAGGCACCCACAGGAGATGTCATTCACAAAAAAAACGAATTATCTGCTGGTAGGTAACAGCATATTAAGTTATGACTTGGCTGTAAGTCCATACCTCTTGTTTACTGTGATAACCAATCCGTAAACAACGCCTTCCTTTTCATCAGTTTCTTGTTCTGCCTGTCTTTTGTCTTTGGTCCATAATGTGTAAGTCTTTGAAATAATTTTTTTTTTTATTTATAGAGCAATTAGGTACAGACGACAGCACATCAAGCTACTACAATCTGTCAAATTTCTTTGATAGATTTTCATCTTTATCGCTAAAGCATTAGGTTCAAGGTTGAATGGGAAAATTTGACAGTTTCGGGTGGCTTGACCTGCTGGCGTCTGTACCTACTTCTACTTCTGACGACAGCCGGGACCAACGACTTAACGTGCTTACCGAGGCACGGAGGAGTCTCGGTATGTAAAGATGGCACCCATCCACGGACAAACCCCGGCAAGTAGCTTAACATGATAAGTCGACCCTTGCGGCAATCGACGCATGTTGGTCAATCGACTGATGTATCGACCCTTGTGCAAAGCAAGTTATCTAACATATTAATATTAATATAATATGCTTTATATTACAATTAAGTGCAGCGATAAAATTGCTTTCCACCGTTTTATTGCAAACTATAATTCAGTTATAGTTCCTGGAATATGCACGAGTTAGATGAACAATAATTTAACTCAAATACAAATCATTTGACCTAAATGTCCAATACAACTCTATTCACGTAAACAGCATTCATCAATATCATCGTATTTAGTACCATTGTAATATAGTTCTATTGTTTCCATCAATATGATCAAATTCGGAATCGGTCGACATGAAACTTTTGCATAACGTACCTATTCAAATATTGATATACTGCATAATGATCATAGATTTTTCTCCTATCTAAAGTTTACTCATCAAAGATTTGAAAAAGGAACTTCATTCTTTTCTCCGGGAATCGGAAAATAGCCAAGCAATCACAATTTTAAGGGAACAAATCTCCATTACTTCTAGCTCCATTTCCACACTGGCGGAGTCGATGGAAAAACTTGCATCTAATAAAACTTCAACATAAGGAAGTGAACCATCTCGAAGTTTGCACTGAAATTCAAAAACGGAACACTTTCTAGGGGCAATGCGACCAATTTGCTTATGTAAATGTGAAACCATAGTGTTGAATAATACAAGACACAAACACCTCCGCGGAAAATCAACAGTCTCGTTTGTGAATCATGTATGAAACGACTGGCCCTACGTGTTACTTTTTTGTTTACATTTGAATTTGGAATACCATTTTGTCATGTCATATTGATTTCATACTGATACAGCTATATTGATTTCGGTATTTTTTATAGTAGCTCGTGCATTTGCTCTCGAAAAGTACCATTCGGTGAACTGGAACTGATGATGAAGACCACAGAGGGCCATCGGAAATACTCAATTATATCTAAGTATATAACAGGTTGCGATTCGATTACTTTAATATGGTTTATGCTCGTCAAAATAATGGTAATGGTGACTTCACCATGAGCTCCATTTCTCCTGGTTCTTACTAAGAGAACTCCTCAACAATTAATGTCCCTGCATCGGGAAAAGCAACATTTTGTAAAACGTGATGAGCAGTTGACATTGGGTTATTGTAACTTAGTTAGATAAATTACAAACTGAACCACTAAAAAGTGAAAAATAAAAACTTTTTTACAAAAACAAAAACCGACTTCCAAAAAAAACACTACAAAGTGAAAAATAACTTTAATTTCGGAAGTCGGTGGCAAAAAACTAAAATACAGATCCAAAGACACCGACTTCCGAAATTAAAGTTATTTTTCACTTTGTAGTGTTTTTTTTGGAAGTCGGTTTTTGTTTTTGTAAAAAAGTTTTTAAAGTTTCTAAAAACGAACGACACCAATTTCGCAGAGATAGCCTTCTCAATGACTAAAAAAAAGTAGCAGCCGGTATTAATGTTAAACTTCCGGAAAATCCATTAGAAATATTTCGACGAGAGTTTCTAAACCTATAAATATTACTCCTAACGAAGTTATGCAGGAGGAGTTCAATAATAAAACCAATTGGAGCGAATATTTACTGAAATGGACTCAGTTAGACCACCGGTCTACCCAATCATTCGCCATTCTCTTGTTTCAATTGCGCCGATAAATTGGATTCCACGTCAAAAGACTATCGTTTCAATGATTCAGATTTTGCAACTACAAGCGTTTTATTCCTATTCAATTCCCGTAGCAGTTCTAAAGAATTTTTAATCATATCATGTCAGTGCTATGTCAGTTTTCTCTCTATTGATGGATTGAAACAGTCGGGCTATTATATTTTATGAATATAAAATTACTTATAGGATGTTTACACGGGTAAACGTACACGGGTAGGTACGTGTAAGAATGGATTGGTATTGTTGTCCAAGGATATTTATTTATTGCTTCTTTCTTTTACGAGTCTTTGGTTTCATTCTTTGTATACTTATCCTTATAAACTTGTAGTTTGTTTCCACAGCAAAAGTTAACATAAATTCACGATTTAAGGCTCTTACAGACAGAGGCGATATCGCGTCGCGACGCGATATTTTTCTACGGATATAATATCGAAATATCGCGGCGCGACCGCGATATCGCCTCTGTCTGGAAGAGCCTTTATGTTGAACTACTAGTCGTGCCCCGCGGTTTCACCTGCGTAGACCGGGATAAAAAGTAACCTATGTGTTAATTCAAGGCAAGCTATTAGCAAATTTGATACAAATCGATCCAGCGCAGCCGTTGAGCGTGAAGAAGTAACAAACAAACAAACAGACATACCTACTCACAAATTTTTGCCGTTATAATATTAGTGTGATAATATATGATGGCCCAGTGTTTAAGGCCTCGGCTCTCGAGGTTGCATCGAGGCGAGGTTGAGGGTTCAAATATATGATGGCCCAGTGTTTAAGGCCTCGGCTCTCGAGGTTGCATCGAGGCGAGGTTGAGGGTTCAAATATATGATAGCCCAGTGTTTAAGTCCTCGGCTCTCGAGGTTGCATCGAGGCGAAGTTGAGGGTTCAAATATATGATGGCCCAGTGTTTAAGGCCTCGGCTCTCGAGGTTGCATCGAGGCGAGGTTGAGGGTTCAAATATATGATGGCCCAGTGTTTAAGGCCTCGGCTCTCGAGGTTGCATCGAGGCGAGGTTGAGGGTTCAAATATATGATGGCCCAGTGTTTAAGGCCTCGGCTCTCGAGGTTGCATCGAGGCGAGGTTGAGGGTTCAAATATATGATGGCCCAGTGATTAAGGCCTCGGCTCTCGAGGTTGCATCGAGGCGAGGTTGAGGGTTCAAATATATGATGGCCCAGTGTTTAAGGCCTCGGCTCTCGAGGTTGCGTCGAGGCGAGGTTGAGGGTTCAAATATATGATGGCCCAGTGTGTAAGGCCTCGGCTCTCGAGGTTGCGTCGAGGCGAGGTTGAGGGTTCAAATATATGATGGCCCAGTGTGTAAGGCCTCGGCTCTCGAGGTTGCGTCGAGGCGAGGTTGAGGGTTCAAATCCGAGCAAGTAGCAATGTAACTTTTTCAATTCTTAAGTACCTACATACTGAGTTTATATTGTGAAGGAAAACATCGTGAGGAAACCTGGAATTTATAGTTAACACTAGTTTCTGCCCGCGACTTCATCCACATGAAATTTCTTACTCTCCCAACCCACCCCGTCGCATCGCGTCGCCTACCCGCGCTTTACTTCGTTTTTGCTTAGCGTTCTTTCTGACTTTTTTTCTTTTTGCTCGGTTCCAACTAGCTACCATAATTAATAAGGTAATCGAATCGCAACCCGTGAAATACTTAGGTATAATTGAGTAGTTCCAATGGCCATCTGTGGTCTTCATCATCAGTTCCACTTCACCAAATGGTGCTTTCTGAGAGCAAGTGCACGAGTTACTATAAAAAATACCCAAATCGCTATAGTTGTGCCTATAAAATTTGAGAGTTTCCCTCGATTTCCATGGGATCCCCTCATCAGATTCTGACTTGGTGACAGTGGGACCACCTTGAGAGTATACCCTGTCGAACATAAAAAGAATTTTGTTAATCCGTCTTTATATGACGAAGTTATGCCCGAACAAACATACAAAAAAAAAATAGAAACATCCGAATTGATAATCTCCTCCTTTTTTCAGAAGTCGGTTAAAAATACTGGTATTCAGCTGCATCTAGTTAGACTTGAAGCCGATCCCAACATAGTAGGGTAAAGGCTAGGCAGATGATGATGATGCTGAAGTCTTATGATGATGATAAGTCTTAAAGTCGTTTCGTCTTAAGCAAGCGTGGTGATCAAACTTGTTTTACAAATTGTTATTTTATTTTGTTGTGCTTTGCGTCATGTTTACCGCAAATAAACGTATTTCTTTCTTTTCTTTCTTTGTGCCTAGTCAGTATGAGAAAAGGCATTTGCCCTGGCAGCACTGGGACAATAATAAGCTAGTAGGTACTTATAATGATTATTTAAAAGACTTTGGTGGAAATACGAAAAAGAAAAGAAAGAAAGAAAATACGCTACACAAAAATAATACACCACTATTTTTTAATTAGTACAAAAAAAAATGGGGCTCTATCCGTACCCGTTACTGATCATATTTGTGTAGTCAAAAGTAAAAAAAACGAAATACCAGAATTGTCCACGAAAATTTGTCATAATTGGTAAGTTCATGATTATGATACGATAATAGCTGTTGGAGGCGGGGCAAGTTCGAGCGAGAGCACGCGAATGCGAGAGCGAGAAAATAAATACAACTATGAACAGCCTGTACAATATTTCCATACATTGAGTGACATTTTGGGATATCAACAAACGCCAATAACTTTGCTGTTCATGAATATTATTTATTGAGACTTTACATATGTAATAACAAGACCTTCTCTAATAAGCCCTTTAAGTATTTGTACTAATTAAAAAATAGTGGTGTATAACAATACTTAATAATAAAAAGATAAAAAAAACAACGTGCGACAACAATAACAAGAGCGGTGCAGGAAACATCGAATTCTATACTTATTTTAATAAAATAAATAAAAAGACTTTTTTACAAAAAAAAAAAAACAACCGACTTTCAAAAAAAAAAAACTTACTACAAAGTGAAAAATAACTTTAATTTCGGAAGTCGGTGTCTTTGGATTTGTATTTTAGTATTTTGCCACCGACTTCCGAAATTAAAGTTATGTTTCACTTTGTAGTATTTTTTTTAAAGTTTTTTTAAAGTCGGTTGTTTTTCTTGTAAAAAGTTTTTTTTTTCACTTTTTATTTATTCATTTATTTATTTATTTAACACTTCAAGCACAAATGTACAGAGGCGGACTTAATGCCATAGGCATTTTCTACCAGTCAACCAGTTTTTAGTGTGTTAGTTTGTAATTTATCTAAGTTACAATACAACTGCTCATCACCTTTTACAAAATATTATTTTTCCCGATACAAGGACGTTAATTTTGAGGAGTTCTCCTACTACGGAACCAGGAGAACTGGAACTGATAGTGAAGTCACCATCAACTCCACTTCACCATTGCTATATTAAAGTAATCGAATAACCCAAGTGAAATACTTATTATTGAGTAGTTTCGATGGCCATCTATGGTCTTCCTCATCAGTTCCACTTCACCAAATGGTGCTTTACGGGAGAAGATGCACGAGTTACTATAAAAAATACCCAAATCGCTGTAGGTGTGCCTATAAAATTTGAGGGTTTTCCTCGATTTCCATGGGATCCCCCAATCAGATTCTGACTTGGTGACAATGCGACCACCTCCAGAGTACCCTTTCAAACAAAAAAAGAATTTTTAAAATCGGTCTACAATTGACGAAGAAATCGGTGTACATACATAAAAAAAATATATACGCGACGAATTGATAACCTCCTTCTTTTTGTTTTTGAAAAGTCGGTTAAAAAGAGAGAAGTCCTGACTGACTGACTGAATGACTCATCAACGCCCAGCCCAAACCCTTGGACCTAGAAAGCTGAACTTTTCCACAGATGTTCCCTTTATAATGTAGACAAGGAATAAGGAGGGAATTCCCGGTAGTACGTACCCGTTGGGTATTTTCCGACATTCACGCGGGCGAAGCCGCGGCTAAAAGCTAGTTATAAAATAAAGTCGCTTTTCGTGTCTGTCTGTGTGGCCGCGGTGTTCTTCTAAACTACGCAACGGATTTTGATGCGGTTTTCACTACATTTAGAGAATTTATTCCGGAAGGTTTATATATATTATAAGTTAATATTTAACTTATGTATAATATAGAAACCTTCACGTTTTTATCAATTCATTAAAACATTGCGAAGCAGGGGCCTACTCCCTAAGTCCGCCCGTCTTTCCGTCCGTCCGTTCATCCGTCCGTCTGACATTACGATCCATGAAAACAAGTTTAAAAGTTAAATTTTTCGGACGGGCAAAAACACATCGGGAGTAGGGACAACTGGCAAATCATATTGTCATTCATACTTCGTTCGGACCCCGAAACAATCATCCATCCGTAGGTGATACGGAGTAGGAAACGCCCGTAACGAAGGCCGAAACTACGGGCTTCATGATTAGGGAGTAGGCCCCAGGGCCGGGTAACTAGTAATGGAATAAAAACACTCAACAAACACACATGACATATTTGATTTCGTTCAATTTTCGGGCCTCAAAGTATGACAAAAGAAGCGGCTTAGTGCGAGTCGGACTCGTACATGAAGGATTCCGTACCACCGTACAATTTATGACTCTTTGAAGGACCCTAAACGAGATACAATATAATTTTTATTGTTATTACTGCTATGGCCATAAGTGTCCTTCAAAACGTTAATACATGTTAAAAAAAAAATTAATAACCCCTTTAACTTTATTTAATTTTTATTATTTGTTGTTATAGCGGCCATAGCCACTGTGAAAGACACTTGAAAATTTCACAGAGTGTGTTGCAACACACTCTGTGAAATTTTCAAGTGTCTTTCTTTTATAGTTCAAAAGTACGGACGGACAGTGGCTATGGCCGCTTGGAACCTTAGTGTTAGGGTCCTTTGGCACCATATAAGTACGGAACCCTAAAAAGAAGAAAAACCTCTTAAAAGAAGTACTAACGGGCGAAAGTAAAATTTATCTGGTAGCCAAGCATTAAGTTATGTCATATTGGTTTATCACTGTTTGCACAGGCTTCATAAAGGTCAGTTTCTCATCTCGCGGCCGTTTACTGGATTTGAAAGGTTTACAATAGCCTTTGAACGACAGAGTTATGGGACCTCCAGAGTTTTTCTTGTAAACATTTAATATGTGCTTCTAATCTTTCTTTTTGCAGTGGTGTAGGCTCAGACTAAATAAAAAAACCGGCCGAGTGCGTGTCGGACTTCGCACATTTAGGGTTTCGTACCAAATTTGATTTATCAATATATTGGTATTTGTTAGTAAAATATACGTAATAATGGGAAGTTAAAAGTTCTTCGGAACAAAATTTTGTAAAAAAAACTGAATTTGGTGGCTTCTCATTCCTTAGTTTTATAATATTTTTTAAATAAAAAAATACAGTAATTATCTACCCAACGAGTTCTAAGCAACGATACTGCACTCGATGGGGTAGGTCAATTTTTTTTTTTTGACAATTTGTATGGCTTTGAGTCTTCTTAGGTATACGCAAAATACGCGCATTGTCGTGGAGTTGCGGATACCAGCCCGTATTACCTATGGTTTTGGGTCATTAAGATACTGTGAAAATTTGAAGACTGTATCTTCAGTCGTTTGGCTGTAAAACCTGTGTGACAGACGACGGATAGATGAACACGTAAGGAACAGAATATAAGGTCCGTTAGGACCCTTCGGGTACGGAACCCTAAAAACCAAGACAGGCCCTGAAAACTGTAACGTAAGGCCTGTTTCTGCACAATGAAGGGTTCGGTAGTTGGTATGAATTTATCCCAAGAACAAACTTATCATTGTAGTTGAAATACATTGTTCTCCCATACATTTCAACTGCAATTGTATGTTTTTCCGCACAATATTGAGAGATTTACCATTTTAATTTAAGACCATAGACTTCTTTTAAATCCTGTAATATAGAACTTGTATTTTATTTATTTAAAATTTAAGATTCAGAAGTTTCGGAGATAAGGGGAGCCGGGAATGGTAAACTTTCGTCTATTTTCTTAAATATCTTTAAAATATTTTATGTTAAAATTAAAAATAAAACTATTGGGTCTCAAGTAGTTTTTACAGTAAGCCCTTTCATTTCACATGGTACAGTTTCCAAAACTTTTTTTTTGCCCCCAAAAGTGACCTCCATATTCAAAATTCATTTATTTACGTTACACGTCCCTGTTTGGGTCACAGAAATTCATATGTGTACCAAAATACTTAATCGGTCCATTAGATTTGGAACAAATTGGCTATGACAGATAGACAGACAGACAAGCAGACACACGAGTGATCCTATAAGGGTTCTGTTGAGGTATGGAACCCTAAAAAGCGTTAAAAACTTCACCTTTTCTTAACTTATCGTCTAGGGCCTATACAAATACTTAGGACCTAGCTAGGCTTTGTAATATCGCCCTAAGCCTAGTTGCTTTACGACCAATTAATTAACTAAGTTTCCCTATACATAAATACATAACAAGCCCCTTCCTTTAGAGCAGCGTATAATATACAGTTATGTGTTGGATCTCGCACTTAAGTCCGCGATTAATAAAGTTTGTGCAAACATTTATAACGCGGGTGTACTCGTAGTTGTTAGTTAAATAAACGGCGCCTAAGCCTTAGTTCCACCCTTGAGTCACTGTGTGATGTTGGCGGCTTTACGGATCTTGGTTTGAATAGATTCTGTTTTAGGTATTAATAAATATGTATATAGCGACCCATTCCTGCTTCGCAAGGTTTTTACGACTAGAAGAAACTATGTTAAAAAGTATGGAGATATGTAGACTTAACTATCGCATTAGGGCAACCTGTAATGATAAATTTAAGGTGTTATAATCTATATAAATAAAAAGAGAAGTCCTGACTGACTGACTGATTGACTGACTCATCAACGCCCAGCCCAAACCCTTGGACCTAGAAAGCTGAAATTTTGCACAGAGGTTCCCTTTATAATGTAGACAAGGAATAAGGAAGGAATTCCCCGTAGCAGGTTCCCTTGGGATATTTCTCGACATCCACGCGGGCGAAGCCGCTAGTAATAAATAAATAAACAGTGATGTCTTTCTTTAAAAAAAGAGTTTATTGTTAATGTAGGCATTACACATAAACCTCCCGGAATCCTACTAATATTTTAAACGTGAAAGTTTGTGAAGATGTTTGGATGTTTGGTACTCAATCACGCAAACGGATGAACAGATTTGGATGAAATTTGACACAGATAGTTTATTTATTTAAATAACCTGGGAGACTTACAGCTAAAACAAACAGATCAAGGACAGTACATTAGTCTGAAAGTCCTAACCTGGATTACCACATCGGATATTTTTTATCCCAGTAGTAGGTTCCCGTGGGATAATTTCTGACATCCACGTGGGTGAAGCCGCGGGCAACGGCTAGTAAATTCTTTAAATAATGGTGAAAACCCTATCAAAATCCGGTGTGTAGAGAACAACGCGGTCACACAGACACGAACATCAATCGACTTTAGTATATAATAATTACGTATAGATTATAGAGGACCTCGTGGCTAAGTAATAATAACCTCACGCGGCTACGCTTTCCGCGGTTGGTAATTGAAAGGACCATCTTTATATATCGAGACTCCTTCGTGCCTCAGAAAGCATGCTAAGCCGTTGGTCCCAGCTGTAATTCGTGGATCTTTGACCGTCGATACGGGTCGTCAGAAGCCCGAAAGTCTGACAGCCAGTTTTACAGAAAAATATATTTATTCGTTTTGGACCTGAAACGTGTGTTATTTGTAGATCCCAAGGAAGTAAGGGTCCTTTACAGTAAGTACCTCTTAACAGTTGACATAGACTATATGAGAATATGATAGACGAAGAATTGTGTAAGAATGCTGGTAACAAAATTGTTAAGATTTATCTGTGTACATATTGTGTCTTTTACAATTATAACTTGTGCTACAGAAATAGGACCGTTATGATCACTGAAACAATTCAGTATGATCATCGAAGCGTAGCTGGCAGAAGCAGAGCCTCTAAATTCTAAAACTCGAATATGGATCGAATCTGATCGGTTCTGCCATGTAACAATCTGTGAAACAACGGAATGAATCTGACAGGATTTCTGAAACTCGTATCGTAACAAGGAAATATTTTACTGCCAGAAATACACTACTGGGCAACTGCCGATCGAGCCTTCCTGAATTGCAGTGTGGCTTTTTAGATTGTTGTGAATTCAAATTTGGAACAATGATGACACCAAATTGCATGATTTTGATGTTTAAGGACTTCATACCTCACATGTAATTGCACAGTGACTCGATTTAGTAGTCCGGGAATGTATTATGAGGACTTGGCATGGTAAATTTTCACGTGCGTGAAAAGCCTTAGTTACTAAACCAATATTCGTTAAGTCCACAAAAAGTGCTTGATGGATGATGCCTAGAAAATATAATAAAAATATTTAAATTAAATTGAACTTCTCTCAAAATTTGTTAGTTTAGGATTTAATATATTGCCACATTTAGATGATATATGTTTGTTTAAAGAATGTTAAGGCACCCCCATTTGAAATGAGGATCCTCATAAAAATATATTGGTACTTTAAAAGTATTTGTTTCAAAGTAATATTTTAATTAAGTATGTTGTAACGGCTAGGGCCTTGCAGGTAGACTGGAGCAGGTATAAAGAAAAAAAAAACCGGTCAAGAGCTAGTCGGAATCGGTCACCGAGGGACCGATTCCGACTAGCTCTTGACCGGTTTCTTCCTAGGGAGAGGAATTGAAGAAGTCTTACTGCACCGACCCCAAATAAATTGTGATAATGGTAGCAGAATAATGATGATGATTTGGTAAGTTATTTATCATATTACAAAAAAAAACATCACTTTAATTAGGTAATATTGTAAGAGCTAACAGCAACTACAGGTAGAATGTAATGAAAAGCTAATATAATTTTCCCTACTTTCAGCGGGAAAATTATAGAATGTATCATTTCCCCGCTGTCATTCGTGTGTCTTTGTTTTTTTTCTAGAAGATTGAAATACCCGAGTAATGTGACGCATGTGCGTGTGTGCTTTAGTGATGTGATTAGACGATTAGACATTTAGTAGTTTTGTAGTTACTCGACTAAGAAGTGAAGTGACTGTTGTGAAGCCACAACGTTACAATGTGATAGTTCCGAATTTTAGATTAGAGTTAATTGGGTCACCAGAAAACAGTACTAGGTGTAGTCACACTACTGCTTCTTCTGCTATGGTGTATATTCTTTTATACAACATAACTACTACGAACTACTTCACCTTCAATAATACTGTAAACACCACCATTTCAGTTAACACAAAACCTCTTCAATGTACAGTTAGGAACACATTTTAATACCATAAAAAGTGTGGTAAGCGGCACATATGAGAGATTACTCATGCAGCCGCAGCGCCAAACTTTGTAACACAGCCGTTTGGTATGCAGAACTTACGCTAACTTATCTCGGAGGCCCGCTATCATATTTTGTTTGAGATACTGTTTTGCTTAGTTGGCCTCGTGAAAATTTTGTTTAGAAATTCAATAGCGGTGTTCCGGGACAATAAATAAATAAAAACGTAAAAATAAATTAATACTGTATCTATGTACAGACGCCAGCAGGTTAAGGCACCCGAAACTGTCAAATTTTCCCGATCAACCTTGAACCTAATAATTGTAGTAGCGTGATGTGCTGGCGTCTGTACAAAATTCTTGTGATTGTTCTCATTTGTGACATAAAACTTTTTTTATTTTTATTAAATAAGTGTTTTTTTTTTCTACACTTTGGTCATTTGCATACGGCACGGTTATTTTTCGGTACGGGGTATAAATTGCGCCGTAAAAAAAACGTGTTTGTCAACAAGCTTCCTGATCCATACCACACTGACGACCGTGCATACACACGGCGTAAAAACTGTGCCGTAGAAAAAAAGTGTCTGCCAACAAGCTTCCATCCATATTGATCCATACAACACTGACAAGCGTGCCTACACACGGCGAATAAACGGTAATTTTTCACGGTAAAAGAAACATTTGTGTACAAAGGGCCTTAGAGAGTCCTTTCTGTGATAAAACTTTGTATGATAAGGATAATAATGATGGCGCTTAGAAAAACCAGTCGAAAAAGTTTTTAGGTAGAGGCACCGCTGCCGCTGACCAAGGTTCAGACTAAAATGAAAAAGCTCCAAAAATGGCTATACAATCAGGTTAGTTAACTCCAGTACCACCTTAACTGATAAATGACAAATGTAATGAATATTACCACGCCAAAAACCATAGTTACCGACATAGCTTGCAGAGTAAGCAAGCTGAAGTAGACCCGATGGCCGATGTAGCAGACGAGTCCTGGAGTGGAGACCCATTATGGGATGCCCCCACCTAGATGGACTGACGACAGAGGCGAGAACAGGGTGTTATTTCGCAGCCTGGGAGAGGTCTATGTCCAGAAGTGGACCGTGATAGGCTGTGTTGATGGGACAATCTCATAGTCTAGGACATGCACGGCGACAGAAGAGAAGACAAACACTGCTTCACTATCACTACATAGTATAAAACAAAGTCGCTTCCCGCCGTCTGTCTGTCTCTATGTATGCTTAGATCTGTAAAGCTGCCCAACGGATTTTGATGCGGTTTTTTTTAATAGATAGAGTTATTCAAGAGGAAGGTTTATATGTATAAAACATGCACGGGCGAAGCCTCAGGCAAAAGCTAGTTCTTTATAATTCGTTCAAAGTTCATTTCATAATTTCATTAATTCAAAATCAGTAGTAGTAGATACCAATTAGAAGTTCCGTTCATTTTAAACAGAGAAACGTTGAAGTGCTTAGATTCTACGAAAGCCAAATAAGTGATTCTCAGAATAGATGAATGTGGTTAGTTCAATGAGATTATTTGACGTATATAAGAAGGTATGTGAAGCGGTTTGAATGAAAATGAAATCCACTCGAACTTTTGACATAAGTAGTTGAATTGAATGAAGTAAATATCTTGGTATAAAAGGCATTGAGAATCAATGTAAACTAGAGCAGTCACCGCGAACTTTTTGTGCAACATGGTGTTGTCTGGGACAGCAAACGTCCATATGCCACGGTTGTCACATTTGACATCCGTACACATTATAAATGCGCCGCGTGTCCCTTTAGGCGCGATTGGTACAATTCGTGATTGGTCCAATACACCTTATTCGCGATTGGACCATCGATTTATCATCATTCAACATTTTAATAGGTTTATGTTTATAAGTTTTACACACGCACTTTGTGAACAAGGAAACGTTTTGTTGTATTTTGGTTGACAGTAACACCAACCACATGTACGATTTCGACTAACATGTAAATCCGCCTGCCACAAGTTCAAGATAATTTATATTATAAGGACGCTATTACTGTCAAATAACACTAAAGTAGGCCATTAAAAGTCACTTTTGAACGTAAAAATGTAAAAAAAAAATAGCATTGATTCTACTCCTCTCTATGGGCAAAAAACTCCATAGTTACCTACTCTTTTAAAATGTTTTACAAGATTTTGCATTAAACGTGAAGAAGATAAATATTTATAACAATGTCTAGAATAAAATACTGGTATTCAGCTGCATCCGGTTAGACTGGAAGCAGGCTGACCCCAACATTGTGGGGAAAAGGCTAGGCAGATGATGATGATCTAGACTAAAATGACTAATAAAATTATAAATAACATATTAAACATAACTCAAATTATAAATTACTAATAAAATTATTATAATACTATCTAGAATAAAATTACTTACTAATTGATAAAATTATAAAATTACACACAAAGTGTTAAAAATTAAGCAATGACATGATAATAGAGACTGTGGCCACACACATTTTTCTCAACAATGTTTACACAGTGTGGTGTCTTGGTTTTGGTTAGGTTTAGGTATCACAATAAAACACTGTTTGCAATATCACTGCGTTAGGCGTGTTGTCATAACGGCCGCTCGGACCAGACTGAGTGTGGCGCACCACTCCACAATCCCCCCACTGCGCAACCCCTACCACAGCACGCATAACTTGTTTATTAAACGTCACATCTCTTCTTTACAAAATGTAAAAAAACAATAATAAAATCATTTGCTTATAAAATAAATGGCTGACAATATTTCAATTAATCTTGCCAGTAATTAATCACAAAGCTAGTCGTTCGTTCACAAATCTAGGTCTTCATGGAGAAGAAGTACAAGAAACTTCAAGGAAACAGTATTAAAGTATTCTATCAACACATTTCTTACATTTCCATAACTTATCGTTAACTTCAAAACAGTTCTATCTCTTGGACCAATCAATCAATCTGCAATCAATCTGCCTAGCCTTTTCCCAACTATGTTGGGGTCGGCTTCCAGTCTAACCGGATGCAGCTGAATACCAGTATTTTACATGGAGCGACTGCCTATCTGACCTCCACAACCCAGTAACTGGGTAATACGATACCCCTTGGTAAGACTGGTTGTCAGACTTTCGGGCTTCTGACGACCCGTAACGACTGTCAAAGATCCACGAATAACAGCCGGGACCAACGGCTTAACGTGCTTTCCGAGGCACGGAGGAATCTCGATATGTAAAGATGGTCACCCATCCACTGACCAACCCCGGCAAGCGTAGCTTAACCTGACGGATCGACCTGTGCGGCTGTTATTACTTAGCCACGAGCTCCTCTGGACTCTCTCTCTTGGACTCTTGGACCATTACTCTGAATAATAGCAACAATAGAACTTGAATATTGCATTATACAATTTCAACACATTAGCAATATAATATACCTTACACAAAGACATAATCATAATAAACAATTATTACGGTATAATATATGTTAATAGTTAATAGTTAGTTTGTGAATCAAATTCATTACTGGAATCACCAGTTTCTGATTTATGGACCGTCCATTTACTTTATAATTTCTTTAATTGAATAATGTTTCTACGTGACGTCTGTTCTGTAATATCATCCTGTTCTTCATCACCAACTCTTTTTTTTTTTAATGAGATTGATAATTAAATTGTTAAGTTAATACATTTCCTTTAATCATTTTTGTTGTTTTCTTTGATCATAATATTGCTATTTTACTTTACTTTCAAGTAATTTGACATTTTTGCTAGCCTAGCAAAGATTTCAAATTTCAGATTTCAAATTAGCTAGCTTTGTTATTTTACTTTCAAGTAATTTGAAATTTTTTGCTAGTAATACTGCTAGTGTTGTGAAAGACATAAATCCCTTAGTATTTATTTCTAGGCCAAAATAGATTTACAAGACTTGGGGACTATTAGTCTCAAAAGTCACGACTCCTTTGAGTCTTTTAAGTCCCGAGTTCTTTGACTCTTTGAATCCTATGTCCTCTAAGTATTATATTTTAGACACACATCTAATTTAAATTTTTTTTACTTGGCTTAACTTTAGATAAGGAGTCAGGCGACTCAAACCCAAATTCTTTGAGACATACTCGAGGAAGTAGCTATCATAGGCAGGTTTGGGCAGTACCTGAATTTCTTGTTATTTGAAATACAACTACCTATTTGGTATTTGTTTTCAAACTACTACTTACAAACGTAATTTGTAATTAATATTTCAAATACCTAACGCTGAAGTGTTTTGTAGCTAGTATTTCAAACACTTATGATTTCAAAATACATTTTTACAATACATTTAGTGATCTTATTAATGAAAACGAAAAATAAGCTGCCTCATACATACACTAGCATCTGCACTAGAAGCAGTATATATGTTAATGTTTAGAGTTGGCAACACTACGTGTACTGACTGAATTGTTCAATTTTCCATTGAAATAGTTATGAATTTTGTCTATTAGTATGCTTGTATAAATTTAAGTTATAGGGCTCTATAACTACCTATCACTTGTACCATAAGTATTCCAAAATTATATAAGCATTATTACGAGTAGCACTTTCAAGTGTGCAAGTTGAAATCGTTCTTACATTAGGGCACTTAAGACAACTTTATAAGGCTCTGAATGTATTTTGTATTTTTAATAAACAGAGTCAAAATATTTTGTATTTCAATCGAAGCAAAGCATATTATATTTTGCCCAGCCCTGATCACAGGTAAAATTAGCTTACGAATCTATTTACATAAATTCCCAGTTTGGCAATAAAAATGCTACCACTAGTAAGCAAAACGATTCTGTTTTGTTTGTAAGAACCAAGCATTAGTTGCTCAGGCACTAAATATAACTTGATAGTTTTTTTTTTTTTTAGTTTTATTGAACTCAAAAGAATTAATTAAACAAAATACTCAAAATATTCATTGCAAGATTTTGATCACTTACTTTACAAATTAAAGTGCGTTTAATTTTATTTAAATAAACAGATGTGGTCTGATTGTATCTGCACTTTTTATATTGGTAAGTTAAAACATTGTCAATTTGAAGTATTTAAACAAAGTAATACCATCTGCCTAGCCTTCTCCCAACCATGTTGGGGTCGACTTCCAGTCCAACTGGATGCAGTCAAACACCAGTATTTTACATGAAGCGACTGCTATCTCACCTTCAGTTACTGGGTAATACAATACCCTTTGGTTAGACTGGTTGTCAGACTTTCGGGCTTCTGACGACCCGTAACGACTGTCAAAGTTTCACGAATTACAGCCGGGACCAACGGCTTAGCGTTTTTTTTTTAAATATTGAAGTCACCACACATAATTACTTCTTTATTTACAGTTTCAAGTTTTGCCAAAACATTCAGTTTCAAGTTTTGCCAAAACATTAATTACTGACTCAATTATAGAGTATTTTTTAATAATTTGGGGGTCTGTCAACGCACATGGTATATTATGACGTGCTTAACTAGCACAACACAAGAAAGTTCACAGCTAGGTATGTTCAACAGATAATTCAACTGTCTTTACGAGTTTCTGATTGAATGCAACTTTTGTTTAGGATTAGTGAACCAGCACACACAATATTATGTTCATGCAATTTAACTGCAATGGTTCGTGTCACTATAATGACTTGACCTTGTGTTCACGTTCTGTGTCCAAACAGTTTATTCTTTCATTATTTCTTTTTTGTTTTGATATCATCTTTTTCCATTTAAAAACTATTAGAGTAATAATGGCATTAGGGTCATAAATGTATTCTTAATTGATGAAATTATGTATTTGTAGGAAGCCTGTGGCATAGAATAATTTTGAGAAGAATGACTCAGTTTGTTGCAAAGTAATTTCCATAACGCCTTTTCCAAAACTATCAGAAAACATAATGAAGCAGTAAAACTTTACTACTTACAAGGAAGAGAACTAGTTTTTAACTGAACTACTTGCAATGGACCTTGTTCAATGCCTGGTGTATCCTGATTGGGGATACAGACCCAAACACTTCCTAACTGGGACTGGTTCTCCGTTGCCTCAGTTCGGAGAGTGGCAAGTTTAGATTTCCTTAGCAAAGAACAATGAGAGCTGCTGAGAGTTGGTGTGTCCACTTGTCTGCATTAGATTTGCACATGTCCACAAACTCATTTGCAGCAAGGATATGCTTCTGAATTAGTTTTTTTCCAGACCTCACATACCTAGTATAAAGAGACTGCATTGACTCTTCTTATACCTGAATTTCAGACTAAGCGTTGAGTATCAATCTCATAAATGTTCTTACTGTCTTCTCATTTAATTTGATAGTTATTGGATTTATTTAGTAGCAAAACAAGTTTTTTTTCTTATATTTGAACTCCGTTTTTTTTATTCCTTATTGCATCTTTTTATGATTTTATTTAGTTTTGCATATTTTTTCATTTTATTTTGAGCTATTTTATAACTATTATTATTATGTTTCAATTTTCAATATAGAAACTTCAGTAAAGTCTATGTTTAGTAAGGAAGAAATGTTGAAATTGGTTTTATATTATTCAATATATGTTACTAGTTTTCATAGCCAGAGTACATTCTTATTGTTTTGTTTCAGTAATTTAGTAACTTGTACATTTGCATGAATTAATTGTATTACTTACATGTATACCTACTTACATGTATTCCTATTTATCTGGTACCATTCAGACTTAACTGAATTACCACATTAACAATAACTCATTTAAAATGCAACGAAAGACATTCAAAACTACTGTTCCATTTTAAACAGAACAACAAATTTATAGTATTATTATTACAGCGTAACTATAGTGAAAACCATTAAAATTGTCTGTATTTAACTGATAATTAATCTTATAAGATCAATGAAATAATATTGCTTGAAAAGTAGACCAAACAAACCAAAGAAATATTTTTATTTTCACTCGAAGGCATATTTTACTTTGCAATCTTTAAAGTGTTTATTATAAATATGAAACCTAAAAAATTATATTCAAATTATAAGTTTCTTGTAACACTAAAAGGAGTTATAATAATGTTTCAATTTCGAGATAATTGTTTTGATAAAACCTAGTTGGTTTTTATTTTCACTAGCGCTGACCCAATTTCTGTTGAAATCTCGTTCTTGGGGATTAATAATGTATTTGGATTTTGTAGTCTATATTTGCAAAAATGTTTATATGATTATCTAACAATGTCCGTGGTTTTTCGACCACAGGTATAGCGTGATGAAATAGGTAACTCACTTGTTATTTTCACATTGCAAATTGTGAAAATATGTAGGTAGGTAGGTATTTGATAATTATGCCCGAATGTTTTCAAGATTACTTTGGGCTATCTGCTACTATTGTCTTTTGTTTGTTGTTTGACATTGCTTAAAAAAGTTTTGTTTGTATTAACTAATTTTAGCAGTTCACTATTTAATCCATACCAATATGTTTTTTCTAGCACTAACAACTTAGCTAGTTGGTTTTTTATCCACTAAGGTACCAGGTATCCAGGTAAGGTACCCATTGGATTTATTTAAGCTTATTTAGCTTAAAGGTACCCACTATTCATTTGATAGTTTACCTTTTCAAATTACTTCGTAATGTTATGATATCGATTAACCAAATAATCTATCAGTTTAGGTACCCACTATTCATTTAATAGTTTACCTTTCCAAATTACGTGTAATGTTTTGATACCGATTAACCACATAATCTATCAGTTTCGCACTTTCCACGACTCATTTGCCTTTTTGGCAATTTTGTTATAGTTTAGTTGGCACATATCAACAAACGAGGTCATTATTCTTTTGTTTTTTTTTTTAGATGTTTAAAGTGAAATGTAGGTAGGTAAGTAAAAAAAAAATTTATTCGTGACTAGATATTCACGGTAAATAAACAAAGAAAATTAAATGCCACTCACGAATGATTGACGATTTGATTTGATTTGACGATGATGATGATGATGCATTAAATGACATTCACGGTTTTCACGATTACTTACTGCCATTTCATGTGTATTTTCTTAAGAGCAATAGGTACACTCTTAGGTATTGGTAGTTTTTTGAATATATGCTATGTTTTACCAC
This sequence comes from Cosmia trapezina, assembly GCA_905163495.3. Taxonomy (NCBI): domain Eukaryota; kingdom Metazoa; phylum Arthropoda; class Insecta; order Lepidoptera; family Noctuidae; genus Cosmia; species Cosmia trapezina. The sequence goes on from LR991034.1 coordinate 18,261,601, forward strand.
AAATTATTCAGGGGAAACTTAAACTACATGAAACCTCATTCGTTAACTTGCCAACATATCTCGCAACCATTAGGTTGTTTTAATTTTAAATTTTATGCACGACATACCTTAATCCTCGTCGCCACTTGTGGTGTCTTGGTTTTGGTTAGGTTTAGGTATCACAATAAAACACTGTTTGCAATATCACTGCGTTAGGCGTGTTGTCATAACGGCCGCTCGGACCAGACTGAGTGTGGCGCACCACTCCACAATCCCCCCACTGCGCAACCCCTACCACAGCACGCATAACTTGTTTATTAAACGTCACACACAGTCATAAGCACACACTCTAAGGCTGAAGCTACAGTAAGCAGCGATTTGCGATGCGACTGGAAGAGCGAAACGAATAACGAGAGTAATATTTGATGTACGGCGTAGCCATATACGTGAGCATTCATTTATTTGTTTTAATCGCTCATGTGTCGCAGGTTGCGTCGCGGCCTAATGTAGCCTCAGCCTAAGGCTCTTCCAAATAGACACAACACGTAATATAATCGCGCGCGACGCAAAAGTGCCGCGTGTTGCGCGCGATTATATCGCGTGTCGCGCCTGGTTTGTAAGAGCCTTTTACTCAAATCATGGTTGTAGGTAAGTAATAGAATAGATTCTATGCTATTATATTACTTAACTGTATATTCTTTACACCATACGAATTACAAATATAATGCCGTTATTAATAGCCGTGGAAATCAATTCAGTTCAAAAAAATAATTATGATCTGTTCTTAGTTCCCAGATGGCAGTAGGTACTTACTGTTCTTGGTATGTTTATCAAGCTTTCAATTATGTTTAGTTCCATGAAAATTTTGCCAAGGATTGAATAAAATATTCTCTTAGGTCTCTACTCGTAGAAACGTCTAGAGCTTATTATACGTGGAAAGTGAAAATCATAAGCATGATTAGATTTCCTTGAAAGAACAGTGTTTGTAGAACAAGTTACACAGAAAAGCCTTGATTTTATACTAGCTCGACTCCAAAGATGTTTCTAGGAATATGAACGTTATTATAACGGCGTTGTTCAACCAAACTATGACCTCCTTTACTATTCTACATTTTGAGCAATTCCTCATTAATTTTCCTGATTGTATGGTATAAATGTAGGTAACATAACAATGTCACCTACATTTTATACCACTATGTATAAACTTTTATAAATTCGTGATGTTATTATATATTTTTACTGTCCACAATATAAAAATGGACCCGTTAACTGAATCTGTCAATAAAAGTACTATCGCAAACAAAAGTTTCTATTCAAAAATTCAATCCATCACAACTAGCCTTTGAGTCATCTAAAAATTCACGTATAACCGATTCACAGGCAACTGACGTAGATACGTAAAGAGATATCGTACCAAATCGTATTTTCCTTTCAAACCTGTTTCAATTGTAGATTCAAGTGTAGATAAAATTTATGATCGTACTTTAGCTTTTGGTTTATTTTTTATTTTGCTGATTACAATATAAATAAAATATGCTGCGTTGTTATCAAGTGTAGTTATTAAACTAGTTTTAACCAACAAAATAGGTAATTGCAATTTTTGAAAATGGTAGAATCTATTCTTCTCCTATTATTGTAGTCAAGTGACTACAAATTGTTTACGAGGAACTCGTAGCTAAGTAATAACAGCCGCACGGGTCGATCCATCAGGTTAAGCTATTACGCTTGCCGGGGTTGGTCTGTGGATTTGTGACCATCTTTACACACCGAAACTCCTCCGTGCCTCCGAAAGCACGGTAAGCTGTCATTCGTGGATCTTTGATAGTCGTTACAGGTCGTCAGAAGCCCCTTTCAGGCTTCTGACGACCTGTCTCGTATTATCCAGTTACTGGGTTGTGGAGGTCAGATAGACAGACGCTTTATTTAAAATACTGGCATTCAGCTGCATCCGGTTAGACTGGAAGCCGACCCCAATATAGCTGGGAAAAGGTTAGGCTAGATTGAATAAAGAGCTGACCCGACAGACATTGTTATCCTTTCCTTAACTTATACAAAATGTCTTAGAATAAAAGGACGTTCATTCCATTCCATAAAAATCTAATTGCCATATTACGAACATTTTAAAGCCGTTCTCAAGTAACGCGCTTACCAACGAACAGCGTTTAAATTTTTAAAGATATTATATTTTTAAAAGACTGGGTTAACTTTAAAGGAAAATATTACCAGCCTTCCAGTCGATAGTTTGCTCGACATAGTAAATGCAAAGTGAATGAGTTAGTATTTAATAGAGAGGAGCGGATATTGCATAGACCAGACCTCAGACTTTAGCAAGTTCAAAGCTATTTAGAGCATAGTTTGTAGAGCGATATGCTCTTAAATACTTTTTAAATTCTACTGAATGAAGTGCCTGATGTTCGAATGTTAGTGTTTGTAACAGTTTAAGTATTTGGCTAAGCATCTGGTCTACCCGTGTTTTCATTCAAATCAATCTATATTATTCACCAAAGACATTTCATGTAAAGAAAAATAATGTGTATCAATTATGATTTTAACAACTGCTTATTGAAAAACTTCAAATAACTTTAATTGATTTTGCAAGCTTTTCTTTCGTTACTAAAATTAATTATTTTTTGTTTTAAACTAATTTCAAATTAGTTTCTTAATGTGATAATGCGAACATAAATTCAAAAGTTTTTGCAGCTGTCACTTAAAAATACAGTTGTCTACATTTTCGTCTACTTCCACTCTTCTTAACAAGTCTCACATTAATATTTTGTTTTCTTCTTCCAACATTTTAGTTCAGTCAAAAGCTATGAGTTATGACGGTATCCAAACTTTTATTATAACGAATTGACGGTCAGGCCGCATGTGTTGTCCGGAGAGACAAGTTTTATACACGATATATTTCATCCGGAATTTCCTTTTAACTACGTTGGTATCGACTGTACCTGGTAGTGAATTGTGGTTTCTTCTAGGTCTGTGTAATTTTTACCAATAATTCTACCATCTTTGTATTTATGTTGACGTAAAAAGACTTGTTTATTTTTAAACAGTTTAGATAATACGATATTAGTAGGTTTCAGAATGTGCAAAATGCACCGACCCACGATAAGGTTTGATCTTACTAGTTCTTGAAGAAAAAATCTAACTTGAAACATGATTCCTCATTAACGGTAATGTTATCAAATAACATCGAATATGTTGATAGCATATTACCAGAAGAACCGATATTTCGTAATTACATTCATCACCTACTTATAAGCCCTATAAATAAACGCTAAAAGTGGCAATTTGCTCAGAATTCAAATAATTCACGAGTTGAATTCTGTTACAAATTAATCCCGTTACAAAGTATTTGCATGGAATGAAGGTTATCTGTGAAATCAAATTTTCTACTTCTGAAAAAAATTGTGTTAAATATTTTTAGAACACATTTTAAGGTCATTACAAATCCATAATTGAGAGAGAGAATCAAAAATATGTTATTTAATATTCGAAAATGATTATACACACAGTGACTTGATTCGAATTATGAATAATTGCAATGTTTTGATTTTACAGATTGATGATGATGACAACCCACCACCAGGATCTGCGACCAATTCGGATTGCACGTAGTTGGTCACAGTTCCAACCAAACCTACAATTAAATTTCATTCAGGCGACTCGTTGAACAATGCCGTTTAGTTAAAAGGCTTGGCTGTTAATTGAAAGGCTAATTAAGCTGCAACATACCTAAATACTATGATTGACCAGGGAAATAAATCATTGCCTTTTTTACAATCCGTTCAACCGATTTTGACTTCTATTCCGTAGGCTTAAGGATGAGATTAAAGGCAAAAAATTGGTTACAATACCAACTGTTTACTGCAGCTGTAATTTGTCATGCCACCAACGCAATAGAAGTCAAAATCGGTTGAACGGACTGTAAAAAACCGGGGAAGTGCGTGTCGGACCACGCACAATGAAGGGTCTGTAGTTGGGATGAATTTATACCAAGAACAAACTTAACATTGTGGTTGAAAAACATATTCTCCCATACATTCCAACTGTAAATATAAGTTTGTACAATATTGAGAGATTCGCGATGTTATTTTAAGAACACAGACTTCTTATAGGTTTTCCAGTAATGTACGGGTAAAGAACAATTTTCTGTATTTTTTTCAAAATTTTAGGCATTTGAAAAAAATACAGAAAATGTAGTAAAATGGTAAATTATACAGAAAATGAAGTAAAATGGTAAATTTTCGTCCAAAAAAAAACAAAAAAAAATACATTTGAGACCTTCATAAATACATTTATGAGACACGGTACAGTTTGCAAAACTTTTTTTTATTTTCTTACTTGTCCCCAAAAGTGACCCCCACATTCAAAATTCATTTATTTACATTACACATAGAAAGAAAGAAAAACTGTTTAATCACGAGAAAGTGATGCACATCTGTGTTTGGGTCACAGAAATGCATATGTTTACCAAATTTCAACTTATCGGTCCATTAGATTCGGAGCAAATTGGCTGTGACAGACGGACAGACAGACAGACAGACACACGAGTGATCCTCTATGGGCTCTGTTTTTTCCTTTTGAGGTACGGAACCCTAAAAAGGTATGTATAAATGTCAAATCTTATTGTAAATGGAGTATAGACATCCAGCGACTCTGATTGGCACCAACTAGCTGGACAGATATTGCCATCGCCTAGCAACAAATCGGATGAACATGCGACTTGCATACTGTACATGTATACACGCACGCGTACTTTGCACAAAACCATGAATAAAATACTGTCTCTAATCGGGATTCCGGTGGATGCGGGCCGGATGATTTTTGTCAATAAAAATAACATTTCTAACATACCTAACAGCTTTGGGATGCCTGGTCCCAACATCGGTACGCATGCATCAGACATCGTGGAGCTCAACCCAATTTTAGGGAGCTCAACGCCTCATAATTTCTTTTCATCGGCTGCAAACCCATTGATATTCTGACATCGAACTAAATGTTATCGAAAATACTTCGACAGCATTTTGAAACAATTTCAATATTCACTACAATTGTATAATGGAACAGAAACCAATTAACTGTTTGTTTTCGATAACAAACACTCACCGTGCATTGAATTTAATTTTAATACGTCTATTATATTTTGACTGTTACAATAGTAGCAGTATCTGTGTACCATTTTTGATGAGATTTAAAAAAGAAATGAGAAATCCTCAATAGTTTGTTATTGATGAAAACGCTTGCAAGAGTCCTTGCCATGCATATTAGGCAATTCTTCCATGTTTTTCAATGCTGCTGCCATTTTCTTTTGCAATTTTGCCTGTGGTGCTTCTAGTTACTCACATAAAGCCACTCAACATTTTCAAATTTTATAAAGCAAACGTTTAATAGTAAGGATATTCAACACGATGGAACTCCCTAATTCATTTTAAATGTTATAAGTAGAAAATCAGAACAGCAGTGCTGCAATTTAAATAGCGGCCAGTTTTCAAGTATCATTACTACCAACAAGAGCACTCAGTTACCTAAACAACGATTTTGGTAACCACCGAAAATTTTTAACTACCGTATTTCTTTGCGATAAAGTCTAAAGTCGTTTGGCGGATATTTGAGTGATATGTAAAATAGGAATTTGCAGTTTTTTAAATTCAGAAAATTCCTGTGACTCCCAGTCAGGCGGGCGCATCAGTGTGAAAAATGCATGAGTCACTGCGTTCGAAGCCAGTTGGTGGGAAGCGAGGGCAAGCCTCATAAACTTTACATACCCAACCGTAGGTGAAATATTCTTCGGTACGAATTGTAACATATTTGCTTTAATTTTTATCTCGACTTCTAACTCTTCATGTATTGAAGTTGGAAAATATTACTTCTTTCTTCTAGTTTGTTGTTACCATTTCTATGTCGGTTCACTTGGATTTGGTTTCTTTGAGGTTTTGTTTATTAACTTTTCATCATCTTGAGTCATAGATGATCTAAATTATGCTCTCTACGCAGACGAAATCACATTTCAACAAGGCCATTTTTTTATCGAGCCTTTTTTACCAAGTCTTTTGAGACATTTGATCTTTTGCGAAACGGTTTTCCCTATTTTTTTCCTTATTTTTCATAAATATCAAACTGAGAAAAAAGTCATTGAAATATTGAATACCGCAAAAAAACAAATAACTGTTACTGTTACTCCTAAACAAAAGCAAAACGATACGTCACAAAAAAGCTTCGAAAATTATCACGAAAAGGCGCGAACGGAGGAAACTAACAGTGCATTTATCTTGACTGTAACTATATTAAATAATGGCCTCATATAATAATAATAATAATATAATAATATTCTTTATTGTTCTCTCATAATCACAAACACAGTATATAAGTCAACGTCACGCTAAAGTTTCCTCTAACACAATAATAAAAGGGCTTCCAAATAACACCAATTATGTAAATACCTTTACGGCGATCACAAAGGATTTTTTCGTAAAAAAAAAAACGTAGATGTTAATTTCACGCGGTGAAAGTAATCAATCACGGACGTATATATATAGGATGATTTATTACTTACAACAGCTGTAGTATTTTAATAACACCTCTTTTGTTCAATAGTTCTCGTGTTTAGGCCTTCTTCGGTGGTTTTTTGACACCTTGACTTGATGTATTTGTAGCCGGCAGGCAGGATAATGTAACGGAGGAAGAATACCTTAGGTTTTAATAAAAAGTTTGTTGTAAAAGAGGTTGATCGTCGCATGTTTGCTAGTTAGGTGCTAGTCACGCTACGTCAGTTACGCATAATTATAGAGAGTTCATTGTAATTACTAGTAACGTAAGTTAGACCTAGCTTTATAAAATATTACATGAACGTACTTAGGGCGAGAAGTCAGATAGGTATATTATTTTGTACAAAATTATGGTTCAGGTACCTTTTAATTATAATAATTTATTTAGAATAAGAATCAACACAGAGTTACATACGAGTACATTGCACAACATAAAAATATAAAAAGAACACATGTAGGTATTTCTGTTTCACGAGATCAGCCTGTCACTAAAGTATTCCTGCTCCATCTTCACATTGAAAAGCCCTGACATGTTTTCGCGTGCCTCTTACTCTCCATTGAAACTGCTCTTATAACTGAGATTTGTATTTTCACTTTCAGCCAGTACACTATTTGAGAATATGCGTTTCCCCATTTCTCATAAAGCTTTTAAGTTACCTATGTTACAGAAATAGCTTACACTATTGGAAAACCTTTTTGAGCGGTCATTTGACGTGAAAATTTAGCTCCTGCACTGTGCTTTGGATTGTGCCAGTCAATGATAGTTTCCTTCCGTAGATAAGTAGTCTGTGGACAGAGTTCAGATCAAAGCTAGGTCAATTGCTATTAGCATGTATGCTTCATTCTAATAATATACTTCCAAATGCTAATTTCAACTCAAAATAAAAAATAAAATGACAACAACGTTATTAAGCCACTCTTTTTCACATCATTTCATTGAGTAGCAATGAAAATATTCGCCGTATTTTATCCGTCCGCCTAATGTTTCTTATTAATCTCAGTCGTTAAGGGCCGCGTGCGTTATTTTGTTATTTATCGGATGGTCGGACGTTATTGCCACCTTCATTAATCTCTTGGATTCTTGAAGGAAATCCCGCAAAAAGCATTGTTACCCTTAATGATAAATGTTGGGTACGATACTCCCCCCTCGTTTCTTTTTAGGGAATGTACACATTAAGCGACGCGACCGTGAGTTGATGGGCCAATCGGTCAGTGATGAATGACCGATAATGACTCAGGAAGATTATTAGTTCCCTCTCGCAACTGTACCATTTAATACCTACTCCATGTAGGGAACCTCTCATTAAATTGAATGTAAATTTTTGAAAGACCATTGCAAAAACTTTCATGTAAAAGAATTATGTCAGCTTAGAAGAGAACGATTACCAGTATATACTGAAACCTTTCAGTGAATGATTGCCATTCTTTAAAAGGGCACTGCAGAAAATTCACATACTTGAAATACCTAAAATTAAAAAAAAATAATCAGTTTAACCACAAACAATAACAAAATGAACAATAAACAACCACAACAACAAACAATACACAATACACAACGACAACAACAATTATAAACAACACAACACACACATAAACAAACACAACAACAAAACAAACACAACACACAACAAATAATAAATGTTGTTGTTGTGTTTTTTTATAAACAATTTTTCTTTCTTTCTTTCTTTTTTTTTTAGCTTAGAGAAAAAACGATTTCCAATACTCAAACCAGATTTCCAGGAAGAAATAATACACCGCTTACCAATAAACACACAATGATATAAGGAACGGCACACAAGATGAAAAAATAAAGTCGTGTCGTCGCATCGTCGCAAAACGCTTAATGTGAAGCCACTCTTACACGCTGTTCCGTTCACAGCTGCGTTTTTAAGGTAAGTGTAATTTATCTATGAATTGTTCGGGACAGTTTTATCTTTTTCTCGAGGTGAGTCCGACGTTGAGGGGTGTTCTGTTTCTTCTGAACAAGAGATACGTTTTATAAGGGGGAAGGGAGGTGGACTAAAAACTCATTCCTGAGTACTTCGCGATTTTTTGTTATCAAAAATATAATGCTTATCGGTAATTTATACTCGTTTTTCGACGTCTATTAACCAGATAATTTTACTCTCAATGATATAATGAGAAAATCTCTTGCATTTAAAAGTCAGTGCCTAATACTTCGGAAATAAGTTGGGAATTAGTACAAAGGCATTCAAAAGTCATAAAACTATTCCCGAAGTTTGAACAAGTTTTTTTATTTCTGGTTGTCGAAAACATTTGAGATGAATAGCAAAATTTTCCTCTTTTCTTTATTCCTGGAAGGAGTAAGTAACATGATTTATTTCTTTTTGAAAGAAATTTATTGGGAAGTAGTTTTTCCATAGTTTTGGGAAGGGTCTCTCTACTGTATGGAGTCGAATGATCTTTAGCTTTAGTATTCGGATTGGATAACTGACTGTTTTTCTTCACAATAAGTTGATAGCATACAGGGTGTAAGTGTAAACAGTGGCAATCTTTTAAGGGATCACTGTACTCATCATTATGAACAGCTTTTACTATGGGACTAAACCTGAAATCGCGAAAACAATCAGCTGTTCATTTTGTTCAGATCAGTTCAGTTCGTTTTTTTTTGCCATTTTAGGTTTGGTCCCTTAGTAAAAGTTGTTCATAATGATGAGTACAAGGACTGTTTCACTGTTTACACTTACACCCTATATAAATAGAGTCGGCTCAGAATTGGTTCTGAGTTTTGGCACCTTCAGTAACGTCTATCAGTTCCAGTATCTGCCCGTGACATCACAGCGGGCTCTATCAGAATACCAGCGCTGCGACACTCATGTTAAGTGCCGCAGCATCATGCTGAGATAGGAACCTTTTGGCCTCGTATAGGACTTTTTGTTTTTTAATTACTTATTTTTATTTTTTTTATATATTTTGTTTCTCTTTTGTTTTCAACTTTTATTTTGTGTTTTAGTTTTAGTTCTGTGCGAGTCACAATAAATACTTTTTCTTTATTTCTCTTTCTTTCCTGAAACGTGCAGGCAATAGGACCCGTTGGACACTGACTATACTAAAGTACCCAGCCACGGGGTTATCACACCGTCAACTTCCAAACTGCGGGCTGTTACTAAGATATTCCTAATGGAAAAATCTACTTTACCTAACTTAACCTGGGAATCGAACCCAGTACCAGCTCAGCAGTCGCGCTTGCAACCACGAGATCAGCAGGGTAGTTAAGCCGTTGGCCCCGCGCCTGATCTCTCTCCGGTCGTGTCGGATTGTCGTCTTATCGGACTATGAGAGTGAGGGAAAAATGTGTGCACCTATGGCGGCGCACACACTTGTGCACTATAACATCTCCCACGCTAAAGGCGGAGGCAGCAAGCGAAGACTATTCAGGGAGATAGGTTGCCATGGTCGAAATTAGGTCTGGAGGACTGAAGATTGTTTCCGAGACCGTTACTTTCGTTTATGAGACGGCGAGATCCTTGATGGACCAATGTTAGCGCGGGGAGCAATGAAAAGCGGACTGTATCAAAATAAGGCTGATATATTGCCGTCTAATATTACAAAATAATATAACTTCCCGGACAAACAATTAATAGTTGAGTTTAAGAGAGGAGTGTCGTCCGTCGCGGTGGAGTCCGTGGACGCGAGTGGTCTTCGGGTCGTGTTGCTGAGCTTACGCTCTTAATGCTGGTCGCTAGTTTTCTTTTCAAATTGTATGATATTTAAAAAAAATACACGTATTAAAACTTACAACTACAACATCATACAATCAATGTTTCCATGTATTCCCAAACCCCAAAAGTAATACCATACAAAAATGACCCTCTGTTTTGCCACGGTAACATTTTTCAACAAATTCCGTCAACGGTATTAGGTCGTGTGTTCCTGATTATGGTACTGCCCCACGGCTCCCCATGGGCATCGTAAACGGCGACCAATTCCTGCCTGCGTGGTGATTACGGCCAAATTCTCACATAGGTATAGGGGAAAGCCACAAGGACGTCTTTCGGCTGACATGGTTGGTTATCCTTTCTGAATAAATAAAGAAGATTGGAGATTGGAGAGCAATATATATAGTTGTGAGTCTGTGAGTCACTTGATAAAAAAACCAGCCAGGTGCGTTTCCGATCACGCACAATGAAGGGTTCCGTAGTTGAAAATAAGAAATAATAAAAAAAAAATAATAATATAAGTATAATTTAAGTATCCCAAAAACAAACATAGCTTTGTAGTAGTCAAAAAATACATAATTAATAAAATTATGCGATAAAATAACAAATTAACGATTTTTGGACTTTTCCCTTTAGTTGTGCTGTGAGACCTTGCTTCTTGCCAAATTTCATGATTCTAGGTTAACGGGAATTACCCTATAGGTTTTGATTTACTTGCGAGTATATGTCACATAAATGACCGTATTTTTTTAATGCGTTGACTTAGAAGCTTGATTTTCTTAAGGCTCCGAAAGACCATAGACCTACGTATTTGATATTAATTTCAACTTGATACTTCCACCCATTCAGGAGAAAAAGGGTCTTGACAGGTAGACAGACAGACGGACAACGAAGTGATTCTATAAGGGTTCCGTTTTTCCTTTTGAGTTAGGAACCATACAAACACCTTATTATATCCACATAACAACTCAGAAATCATAGCCTTGGTTTAGACGTCAAAACGTACAAAAAGGAAAGTGAGATAGCTACAGATTAAATTCTTAACAACCTTATTTATAATGATAACATTTCATGATCTTCAAAAAAAAAACCGCATTACCTAAGGAAACACAAACAATAGATAAGCACTCTCAGTTCAAGCCTCCTGTAAAAAATATCCCGCAAAGAAAAATCTTTATCTCAAGCAACACACCTCAATTTCTTCCCCACTGTCTTAATTACACTCTTACGCTGTGACGAACGTTCCGCGGACTCCTAACAATGTACTCATTAACTTAATCGGCGGCCATTTTCCCTGTGAATGAGACATTACAAACATGTAGCCAGAACTTTACGATTTTCTCGTGCATAAAAACGATTTCCTTGAATAATTTCCCGTTTTTGTGTTCAACGTTGGACTGAACTGGTAATTTTCAGCGATTTGCCGATGATGGGTTTATTTTGTAGGTACAAATGTGGAGGATTTAGTAGCAAGTGGTATAGCTACATTTTAGAAGTAGGTTAGTCCAATTATATTAGAAGCAATACCTTGATGAGTAATTTGAACCATGCCAGTTGCGCTATGGATCTGAACCAACGCTCAGCAGCTTAGTTGGAGATAATGACAGGAATATAAGTAATTTCAAACCTACAGTTCCATTTAAATAGTTAATATAAAAATAAATAATTTAAAAAATTAAAGAAAACACGACTGCCGTGCCAAAACACAAAAGCAGTATTAAATGATGCACAAAATTATAAACTTCAATAGAATTAGAAAAACAGGTTCAAACCAAATTAGGCTCCTAATATCAGATACCCAATAATAACACAATATAGAATGCCCAAAATTAGATACCCTACATAAATATAGCTATAATTAATGTATTATTAATCAACGGAGGTATTTAAAAAAAAATAGGTAATGGACTCTTAAAATAGGATATCCGATATTGATCAACACCATTTATCCGATATTGGAAATTCGTATAGTAATATTTACAAATATCAAACGGTTTTGTCGCAATTTTGACAGTCGATAAATGCGTTGCAGTGTTTCCATCTAGTTCGTATTAATAGTAATGGACTGCTCGATGGATGACGTTGTAGAGGAGATATTGATATATCCGAAATTAGGCAACCATCGGATATTCGGGTCCCTTCCCCTACCTATTTAAAGATTTATAATTAGTTTTAGTTATCATTTTGTGTTTTAGCATGAGACATAAATATTTACAGTCAGTACTTACTCCCGTTATATGGCAGGAGTTTTGGTCATGGCAAAAATATTATGCCATAAAAAAATTCTCGCATCTATCTCCGCTACTGAAAATACAATTTGTGTTCACATCAGCACACCGCATAATGTGTGAGCTCGTGTGATGAATAGAACCCTCTGATATAATCTCTTAATCCCCTAAACTCCATGGGTGGGGGGCGATTAAAGGTTTAGAGGGAAGGGCATCAGCATACAATATGGTACCAATACACTGGGAAGGGATTAATAAGGAATACACGCGCGTGATGGATACAAAAATACGTGTTTCTTTGTGGATTTTATTGAAGGTTCCTCCTGTGCATGTGTGTGCTTGGCCGGTTTTATTACGACAAAACCGGCCAAAAGAGAGTCTGACACGCGCACCGAGGGTACCGTTCTGATTTCTGAAAAAAGTGTGCTATTTAGAGACGTGGTTTTATTTTTCCTGTAATCGTTACATAAACTACTATCACATAGAATAATTTCAGATTTTTCTCAATGCAAACTTCAGAGATAAGGGGGAACGGTATTATTTTTTACATTTTTAACAAAAGTCGAAAACTATGCGGCCTAAAAAAAAGTGTTTGAGAATGTGCAAACAGCGTTCTTTCATAATGATACCCCACATAGTAGCCCCGCTTCGTGTATTCGGAACATCTTTGCTAAATTTCAGCTTTCTAGGTCCAAGTAATTGGGCTGGGCGTTGATGAGTCAGTCAGTACTTCTCTTTTATATAATATAAAGATATAAGACAGTATAGATAGATAGATATTAGTTTAGATTGTCTTAAACGACGAGGGGTGATTTTCTTAAACCCTAATGTCTTTAAAAACATTGATTAAATTCTGAACCTGTTACGTCTGTGTGTCTGATTGATAGACACGGCTACATATCAAGCTATATTTTTCCAGTACATGCTGATCTCGCATTTTATAGGATTTCTGTACAATGAGAGGTCAGCTTATACTGGAAAACTATAGCTTGATATGTAGCCGTGTATCTGTATACTTCTATCTGTTGAAAGTATAACAATGATATTCATCCTCTTGAAATAATCTCTTAGTCCTGTCACTCATGAGCTACACACACCTTGGTCACAATAGTACCCAGCTGCAAGATCAAACTTCCGTGTAATAACATTATTCACTTGCTTGACAAACTGTCCCAAGTCTGAATAAAGTTTCCTTAAGGCAAACTTAACGCCCGTAAAATTCTAGTAATTAACGTAATGGTGGAAGATTGTTTTCCCTAATCTTTTGTGATGGGGAGATTCCTTGTTCTTGTTAAATTGTGATAAATGTGATAGAGACTTCGGTGGTTTGGGTTCACTGTTTTGTGATTTAAATGAATAGAACTCTGTATTATGCGCGCTTTTTGTTATTATTGTTGTACGCTGACGTTACGTGTATAAGTAGTTTTAATTAGATTTATTAATATGTATTAAACTTTTTAAACTTTCGCGATTTGTACACATTATCAAATATTATTTAGAACGGGTCTTATCGCGATAAGACCCGTTCTCAATAATATTTTATAATATGTATTAGTTATTGCTTAAGATAATTTTGTGTATTTTATCTATGTGCCTAGTTGCCTGATAATAAAATGACTATGATTATTTTCGGATTAATTACATAATTGAAAAAACCGGTTAAGTGCGTGTCACACTACGCACAATGAAGGGTTCCGTAGTTGGGATACATTTTACACAAAAACCATACTAAACATTGTAGTTGAAAATCCAGCATGTTGAAAAACCACAATACCAATTTTTTAGAGTTCCGTACCAAAATGGTAAAAAAGGAACCCTTATGGTGTGACTCAGTCTGTCTGTCTGTCCGTTTGTCTGTCTGTCTGTCTGTCTGTCTGTCAGTCACAGCTAGATATCTCAAGAACTACTAATGCTATCAACTTGAAATTTGGAATAGTTTTATATGACGTTTACTCAACTATTTTTCAAATAAGAAAGAAGTAAAAACATTTTTTTTATTTTTTTTAGGCAGCATAGTTTTCGACTTTTGATGAAAATTGTAAAAAAGAATACCGTTCCCCCGTTCACCGAAGTTTGGAAAGATAAAAATCTGAAATTATTCTATATGATAGAAGTTTATGTAAAGATTACATGAAAAATAAAACGATGTCTCTAAATAGCACACTTTTTCAAAAATCGGAACGGAACCCTCGGTGCGCGAGTCCGTCTCGCTCTTGACCGGTTTTTTTTTAAATGTGATAAAGTTACAAATAACTATTTTCGGACCTTGTCCTTTGCTTGTGCTGTGAGGCCTTGCGTCTTGCCAAATTTCATGATTCTAGGCAAACGGTACACCGCTATCCATCACGGTCAATTTTCCAACTGCAAATAAAAAAATTAAAGTAATTACAAAAAAAGTAAAGTAAGTAAACTGTAAGATTTTTTCTTAACTTGTGCTGTTAGACCTTGCTTCTTGCCAAATTTTATGATTCTAGGAATCTAAGTCAACGGGAAGTACCCTAAAGGTGAGTATCAAAACATGTCGCATAAATAGCCGTATTTTTGTATTGAGTCGACTTAGAAGCTTGATTTTTTTAAAGCTCCAAGGAACCGTAGACTTAAGTATTTGATATTAATTTTAAGTTAATACCTTTACGCGTTCCTGAGAAAAAGGGTCTTGATAGAATGACAGACAGACAGACTGAAAACGAAGTGATCATTAAGGGTTCCGTTTTTTCCTTTTAAGGTAGGGAACCCTAAAAATTAATAAATAATTGACAATCTGCGTTAAAGTAAAATTTTTGCAAGTTGATGTTTAAAATCGTGCAGCTAGATGAAACAATACTCAATATTAAACTGAAACTCCAAAAAGATCAGAAGTTTTCAAAATCTACATCTTAAAGGAACGTAATAATTATTTTTTCGTGAGGGGTTAAATTAGTATTTACCCTCTGTTTGCCGCTCCCAATTAATATCTACCCTTTTTAAATTGAAAAAGTTTTCAATTCAAATTTTTCAAACCTTTCCGGAAGTTTGTACCAATTTTAAATAAATCGATGTGCTCTTCTATTAAAAAAGTTTTTTTTCAACCAACCGAGTAATTGTTGGAAGGAGGATTTCCGTTTCAGGAACAGATGCCTTCATTTAAAATTAAAACTTTTCTCCCACTAAGACCCACCCACTTTATTCTAAAAGTTAATTAGCTAACACCAGCTCGTAAACTGCTTTAGGTACAGTAAAGGCTCAAAGTAGAAAATATTAAAAATTCGTCTTTTACGTAAACATTTTTACGGAGTATCATTAAAAGTTCGTAACTTGTAAACTGTTTTCTAACATTTTGAAGTATAAGTTTGGCAGTCCAACTAGAATTCCTGTAATTAACGCTTTCAAGGACATTAAATGGACAAAGACGTCATAACAGTTAAACTTCTATTGTGTTTCGCTCAGTGTCCTTGAAAGCGTTCAAACGTCTAGCGCACACATGGAGTGCGTAAGGAAGAAACGTAATATGTATATAAACGTATGTCTGATGTTGGTGTGCGACCGCAGGCACAAACTGCCTTGTCATATTAGAAATAGTAAGAATAATAATGAATTTAATAGTAATCTCTTTAAGCTGCTAAATGACAAGGTATATTATTCAGTCAAGGAATTTCTGGATGACAAATATTGATCAATTTTTGTAATCTAAACTTTAATTGTTTTTTTTTTGCAATCTTTTGACATTATGTATTTTTTATATTTTCTATTTTCATGACATTTTCCCTACTTTATGACAATTTTATAATTATGACATGCTTGCATTATCTTTGACATTGTTATTTCTTTTATTTCTACTGCAAAGTTTTTTTAATCTGTTTTTGTGTGCCTATCGGCGGGACATGGTTTGTACAATAGACATTTATAATTAAAAACACCTGTAATCACCTATGTTCACAAAATAAAAAAAATGGAATGAATGAAAAAGGCTTACAGTACTTGTGAACCTATGGGGTCTATAAAGTATACAACTATGCATCTGACGGTATATGCCAATGGCTTTAAGTGGTTATAGCTTGCGTGTTCTGTACTGAGCTCACGCAACGCGATGTACGCCCACCCAGTAATAGGACTCGCCCATCAAGGAGCGCTGTCCCAAATTATACGAATTATTGATGTATTATACATAAAACAAAAGTATTATAATAAAACATGTATACTAAAAGATCATCATCTGCCTAGCCTTTTCCTGTCGCCGACGCGATATTGCGATATTATATCAGTAGAACAATTTCGCGTCGCGACGCGATATCGCCTCTGTCTGTAAGAGCCTTAATACGTTAACTGGTAACTAGTTGTCAGATTTTCGGTATTCTTATGATTCGTAATGACTGTCAAAGATCCACGAATGACAGCCGGGGCTACTGGCTTAACGTGCTTTTTGACGTACGGTGGGGTCTTGGTATGTAAAGATGGTCACCCATCCACGGACCAACCGCGGAAAGCGTAGCTTAACCTGATCGATTGATCCGTGCGGCTGTTATTACTTAGCCACAAGCCCCTCATGTACTAAAAGATAAGTAATTAAATTATCTTTATAATGGTGAACGTTTCAAAATACGCTTAATAGTTTTGCGTGATTCTCAGTTTTTTATCCGCGTTAGACATAACTTTAGAAGTAATTACATTGTGTAATAAAAACATAATCTAAAATATTCAATTATTAAAAAAAATATTATTTTTAAGCTTTAATACATACTTACATATTTTTTTTCAAATAATTAATTCTACTCGTTTAGACGAGATCTTCACTTTAAAATCATTAAAAGCCGGTTATCCTGTTTTGTGTTGCTAGATTTAACTAAGGAGGTTTTGACTGCAATCACTTTTAAGACCGAAGAGAGAATTTAAAAAAAAATACGTGTCGAACTGAGAACCTCCTCCTTTTTTATCGACGGTTAAAAAGGTTTTCAATTAAATGCATTTGACCTTTCAGCGTCGGCTAAACAAATGGTAA
This sequence comes from Cosmia trapezina, assembly GCA_905163495.3. Taxonomy (NCBI): domain Eukaryota; kingdom Metazoa; phylum Arthropoda; class Insecta; order Lepidoptera; family Noctuidae; genus Cosmia; species Cosmia trapezina. The sequence goes on from LR991034.1 coordinate 18,279,011, forward strand.
TTACTAAGCGAGAGACGACGGATGGTTTCATTTTACCGGAATAACGAATGATTCTACTACTTGTGCAGGAATAGTAATTAAGTACTAAGTAGCTGTTATTTATGTCAATGTACAGAACATTTTTCTCTACTTTTGTTAGTCATTATTTTGTCATCATCGCTCAAGGAACTTAACCATTTTCTATTTTGCCCAATGACTTTATCGTTATCATCATATGCCTAGCCTTTTCAAACTATGTTGGAGTCACCTTCCAGTCTAACCGGATGCAGATGAATACCAGTATTTTACATGGAGCAAGTGCCTATCTGAGGGCCTAGACGAAATAACATTCGATTAGCGATGACGCTAGTAGAAATGTATGGGGTTGACATAAGCTATCAAAATGTCACGTGATCATGTCAATGTCACTTTGAAGCTGTAGCGATTGTAGGAACAGAAGCACTCCGAAGTGAATGCTCTTTGTCTAGGCCCTCTGATCTCCACAACACAGTGACAGCGACTTTATTATCATAATTGACCTAACTCGGGATCCTGGGGTCCCTAGATTTTTTTTAAGTTGGTCGAAAAATTCAGAAAAAAAATAATAACTCAAAAACTATGAGAAATCGTGGAACATACATGGGTGTGATTCCACGATACCAGGAACCTATTTTTTTTATTTGGACGTCAATCAACCAGCCACCGTGTATATAGTACACATACATCGACGACACGGTTGGCGCAGTGGTTGAGCGATTGACTGCTGAGCAGCATGTCGCGGGTTCGATTCCCGCACGGAACAAATAGTTGTACGACCTACAAGTATTTGTTCCGAGTCTGGGTGTTTTTCTATCTATAATATGTATGTATTTACAAAAAAAAAAAAAAAAAAATGTATATAAGTAGTTTATCAGCCATCTCGTTACCATAACACAAGCATTAGGTTGCTTAGCTTGGGACTAGATGGCGTTGTGTGAAATGTCCAAGGATATTTATTATTTATTTATTACATACAAACTCCTATTGTGGGATATTATGTATGTATAGGTTGTGAAGATTAAAGTAACAATTACGGTCACAGTAGGCGTACTATTGATCATAATAGCATATTGTATATTAATTATGCATCAGTTATTAGGTACTGTCGAGCAAACTGCCTGTTGCATCTTCAAGCATATTCAAGATATTAATAATCACCTATATATATAAATAGGCCTGCTTCTGGTCTGGTGGTCGCAAATGCTACTGCTGATCATGAGGTAATAGGTTCGATTTCTGGGTCGGGAAAAGTGTTATTGGTTTTTTCCTTCTGGGATTTGTCAGAAGCAGCCCGCGGCGGAGTCTGAATTTGTGTCCGGTTGATGGCAACATGGTCGCCCCCTATTAGATGGGACTTAAACATAACTGGCAAAGTGTGGGTGTACTATACGTACACCTCTGCCTAACTCTTTGAGAAATACAGGCGTGGTGTTCTGTTATCTATGAATGTATAAATAGGTTTTTTCGCTGTTTTTTGAGAAAATAAAATATCTCGTCAAAAATGAACCACCTTGTTCATTTTTGGCCCGTTTACCTATTGGCCCATGAGTGATTTGATACCTAACCGCAAAAAAACCAACTGAAAAAATGGAAACAATATGAAAAGAAAAACGAGTATCCTTGAAGTACCAAAAATAAATAAATGAAGTCGGAGACATCTAGAATGTAACGGATGCCTTTCTTATTGGGGTACACATTGGTGTGACACGTAACATGAAAGGTAACACAAATTAACCGTCCTAATTTGTATAATGCAGCATGAAATGCAACACAACATCTAGGCGAAATTGTTTCAACATGACCTTACATTTCATGTTACGTTTCACCAATCTGTCCCCGGCATTAAAGAGTAATTTTTAACTGATCATTAAAAACTTATTGACCATCTAATGACGCACGCTTTTTTTAAAATAATGAATCTCTAAAACCTTTTAAGGCTTCTAATGATGCACACTTTTTAAAATAAATAAGCCTCTTTTTAAGTTTCTGGCCTTTTCTGAAAGTTGGTCGCAGTAACTAAGCTAGGGTACCGCGACCAAATGGGTTAGGTTAGGTTAGAACTGTAACCAACCGCGCACGAGCCGAGAGAGCGAAGCGATCGGTGCCGCAACAGCGGCTGACGAGCGTAACATCCAAATTGGTCGCAGTTAATTGTCTGTTTAGTAGTTTTAAGACCCCAATTTGAAGTTTACAAAAGAGGCGCTAACATTATTTAGATTGTTTAATAATATGTTTAGGAGCGCAAAACTGGAAATAATTGAGGGTTGATTAAATAATACATGCCTTTCTAAAATATACTGGTTAAAATTTATCCTTGTTCCTAAAGAATTCAAACTTTTCAAAGTAGCACAGGTCAAACTGAACAAAGCCTTCCATCCTATCTAAAGTTACATACCTCCGCTTACCTCAGATTGAGTCACCTCACGAAGTATTCCTTTGGTAAATATTCCGGAATCCTCTCCCTAACTAAAGGGCTTATTAATTCCGAGGAATTCTGATGTCCTTACTTTGAGTAGACAGGTAGGGCCGAGGTCACACAAAGGGCCATCAATTTATATTGAGAGCACTCCTCCTGTTAGCATAAATAATTTCGTCAACAGATATAGGTACTTGTGCGTAATTGTTGGGAATTAAGAAAGTAAACGAAGGTTATCAAGGTTTAAATATAAATTGGGATGTTTGAAACGGAAGAAAACGTTTATTTGAGCGTGTAGAAAGGAAATTAGGAGAGTTAGAACGAAGATTCCGTACCTACGTCCTTTTCTTTTAAATTTTTAATTTGGATAAAACTCTAAGTGTCTTTTGGCACTTCTGTAATACAACGTATCCTAGTAGTAAAATATAATGTATACAAAGTGGAGACTACAATAAGACAGTAAATTAAACTGCGTTTAGATCTAAATAATTATGTAATTATTATTAGTATTTATTTATTTGTCAGATAACATGATCCATAATGGTTAGTAACAACAGGAGCTTATAAACTATGTTTGTAGGTAATGAATTTAAATTTAAATTACAATAAAATGAAATAAATAACAATTAATAGTACATTATGATATAAGTGCGGTAAGATGAAAATTACAGCCGAGGCGATATTGCTAGCCCGAGCCGTAGGCGAGGGCTACAAGAAAGCAGAGGCTGTAATTATCAAAGCGCACGTATGTCATACGACGTTTTATAACATATTTGCGAGGAAATAAATAAAACTCGGACTTTCTTAAACGAATAAATCTTTAAAAACACACTTTCTGGAAATGAATTTGCATCTTTGCTTGTTTTCCATACGATGAAATTTTGATCCGCTTGTAAGTATCTATCGGTCGATTTTTCGGGCAAGAGGCTTAGAGTAGCCTTTTTCGCTGCCTCTGAGACTTCTGGCGGTGTCGAATCAATAAATTCATCATTACTTGACGACATTTTCAAATAAAAACAATACAGCGAAAAGAAAAAGCGCGCGGAATAATTTTTACTTGTTCACAAATTAGCGATGCGCACGCATCAGCGCTTTTTTTTAAAGGCAAAGGCACAAAAACAGCCAGTATTATTAAAGTAAATTAATATTTTTTTGTTTTTGTTACAGATAAATGGTTGTAATTTATTGCCAAAATTAATTAAATCAAAGAATTAAATGTTAAACATTTAATTCTTTAATTTTATTTTATCCCAAAGTTAATTTTATTCATAAAATGTTGACCACTTTTCTGACATAAAAACTCTTTGCTTTGCTTTGTTTGCTTTTTTTTCTTCAGATTTTAAAAAGTACCGTTGGTTTTAGACGGAGCATCATGATAAACCGTACGTGTTACCTTATTAGAAAGAAACTGGTGCGTTTTACTTTACGATTACGCACAAGTACGTAATGACATACATTACGATATTGAAATTGGTGAAATAAGAGGCCCTTTACGAGCAAATGTGTTATAAAATATTTTATCATTATGGTTAGTAACAACAGGAGCTTTTATACTATGTTAGTAGGTAATCTATATAAATAAAAAGAGAAGTCCTGACTGACTGACTGACTGATTGACTGACTCATCAACGCCCAGCCCAAACCCTTGGACCTAGAAAGCTGAAATTTTGCAAAGAGGTTTCCTTTATAATGTAGACAAGGAATAAGGAAGGAAATAATTCTTGGGATATTTTCCGACATCCACGCGGGCGAAGCCGCGGGCAAAAGCTAGTGAATTTATATTACAATCAAAATAAATAACAATTAAGAACATCTTATTTAACCGTTCCCAACCACGATACTTACCCAGAGCGAGTGTATCGGACACTGGTAGGTATAGTTTTTTATCTCACGAAAGCGGGCGAGCCATACTTGTATGTGTAAATGTTATATGCACATTGTCTTTGTGTGCGTAAGCTCGAGAGCGCGCTACCTGCAGGTACGCACACAAGAGCGCGTGTCGAGCGCGTGTCTATACGCATTACATCTACAAGTATGGCTCACCCGCTTTCGTGAGTTAAAACAACTATACATGTGTCCGATACATATAACTGTAGTTACTAGAAACTATCTTCAGAATGTTGTTACTGCTGACGCGTACTCTACCCAACAGCGACGACACGCGCTTGCGTCTTATTGCGTATAAGTCATCCGTACGCGCTTCGCCAAACATCGCGGACGCACTGCAGAACCGTGGCAACCGCAACAACATCCTGAAGACGTTATTGTATTGTACCCGCAGAGCGCTGCATGTCCTTTGAGTATAATTAACCCACAGGCTGCTCGTGTAGAAAGATTGACAATATGTGTAATAATAAATAATATTTTTTTCAATACACTTCCTTGAAAACTGGTTCATATCGCACTACGATTAGGTTCACAATGCAATGTATGTCGCACGCGTGCGATTTTTCATTTTCCCACCCGTGTGCGGGAATAAAAATTGCCACAGATAACTTATACCTATACTTAGTCCAAATTAGTTCAATGCCTCTATTTACAACTCTCTATTCGGAGGTGAATGTTTTTTTTAAATCTCGGCAAGGAGATATGCGTCTATAAGGCGTTAATATTTTTTGAATATTTAAATGATGTTTCTTTATATATTAATATCAAAAACCATTATTATTAAAATAAAAAAAACGTTTATGAACAAATTAACATTTATTTATTATTAAAATTCTATTTTTCATATTGTGCTGTTTATCGGCTTTATACCTTTGCTTCTCTTTCAACCTGGCGAAAGCAAAGCGCGGAAAAAAAATTAAATCATAGTTTCCTATTAATTTCATGACAAAAATATTTTCCGTTATTTTACTTTATTTCTTCAAAAGTGTATTGAAAAACGTCGTTCTCGTTTGCTACACGTCGACACGTGGCAGTTATCGGCTCAAAAACAACCTCGCCTACGGCTCGGGTGTTTTAATTCCGCCTCGAATGCAATAACAAACGTTCTCCACTTGTATCAAAATGTACTATTATTAACAAATGTGCACACAACTCATCTATCCTAACAAAAACACAATGTATAAGGTTTTTAAAGGTAGAGTAAACGACTATATCAGTTCCAGTATTAATTGTGTGACAGGCACCGCGGCGCCGATGCCTCCCTAGCTCCTATTCTATACAGCAAAAGTTTTTAAGCAATCCGCAAGTTTTCATGGGTGTTTAACCCCATGAATATGAACAGCTTTCACTATGGGGCCAACTCTGATATGATGGGAAAAAAATCTGATGTTGTTATAAAACTATATTAAAGTTAAATGACTGACATATTAAAATGTAAGTTACTAGAAAGCAATCTACAAGTTAACACTATTTACACTAGTTAAATGACTAACTAACTAACTATACAAATAAATACAAAAACAAAAGGACACTTAGGCTCGTCCGCATCGATGTTATCCGGAAACATGCCCAGAAGACTGGCAGCACTGCCGCCACATTGAATGGCAATAATGCTAATTATTTGGCCAAAGAACGAGCCAGCCCTCAGGTCACGTGAAGTCTCGACCAGTCGTCAAGAAATTTCCTTAAAAAGTAGACGCGCACTTGAGCCCCATGACCCGAGCTTTTCGGTCCCAAACGACTCAAAACTGTAGTTACCTATAAGGTTACAGTATTTACGCCGCTTGAGGGTCTCAGCAGCCGCAGCAGCGGCGCCAGCATAGCACGTCGTAATTGGAACATAAGATGGCGCAAGGGACAGACAACTCATGGTAAATTTTAATAATTTAAGAAAAAAAAAATAAAAAGTAAGCGATCAAAGTTAAACCGTGAGTCGAGATACTTTGATCACCCATGTTTTTACTATGGAATTCAAAAGTAGACCCAAAATGATACTACGGAAAAAATAATCAAAAAAATCGACCGGTAATTTTTCATTTTATAAGCATTTTAATGCTTAAGGGTAACTTTGATCATATAAATAAAACAGATTTTACTCTAATCAGTCTTTATTTTACGACTTAGGAACATAATTTGTTTTTACTTAGAAATAAGCAATAGTTTAACTTTCAAATCACAAAAAATTGTATTCTAATCAGTTCTTTTATTATTTCTCTTGACAAAGCTTCATTTAATAATTCGTCACTGTAATTTACATATCTTCTCATTCCGGGTTTTTTTTTTTGTAATCTCGCGGCATGATGTTTCTGAAGCAATAGATTAATAATAATATATAAAGAATCATAAGAATCGGATAAAAGTAGTTAACCACACCCTTACTTTAAAACGTAGGGTTACTTTGATCACCGATCAATCTCACCCAGCCTGTTGATTAATGTCACCCCGCGTTCATTTTATGCCAATAACAAAAGCAAATTTTGAGGTTAGGGAATCACAATATTTTTTATAGTTCACAAATTAAAGTTAAACTAACCGAATATAAATTGCATTATGCCCATACACAAAGCGAATTAGTTACGGACAAAGTTTTGCAGGCGAAATAAAGATATTAATATGTAGTTACTCACCTTTTCAATTGTTTTATGCAAAACCAGCCGCCGCACTCGCCTTTGCTTCTAAGGGAAAGATGGCTGACGATCAGTGTTGCCAACACGAAAAAAAAGTGGGCTAGTGCGTTCCGTTTTCTCAATATTTGCACTTAAGTTTCTAAAAGAAGTTTCGATCAATGTCGCACCGCGATTTAAAGGGATGGTATTTAAAAGTACTTCAATTTATTCCCATTTCATTTAACTAATTTTGCCTGTGTTCCACCAAATATACTGAATGTGCACCAAAATATGTTCATTAAAATATGTCATAACGAGCATCTATTGGATATGGCGCTCGGCGGCCGCTGCCGCGGCACCGCTCGCTTCGCTCGCTCGCCGTCGCGCGTTAAGGGTCACTGTTCTAACCTAACCTAACCTAACCCAAATGATTCACCAATGTGAAGTTTCGGACGCGCGGGTGTTTTGTGTAACATTCAGGAATACTTGGTGTACGATCAGTATTTTGATGTACCTTTAGATTTTTGGTGAACACAAAAAGATTTTTGGTGAACACAAAAATATTATCCGATTTAAAGTAACCCCATTCTACGGTAATGTTCAAACATTATCTGAAACTTCACCACGACAGCCTACATTAAAACAACCCATAGTACACCAATTAGGTCACAAAAAAAAAATCTCTGTCATCTTTTTTGCTACTACTACCGTCCGCCAATAAATTTTCTCCTTTATAAGCTCATTTTGCACGTAACCACACTACTTTCCGATCAAAACTCTCGCTGTAGCGAACGCCAATTAACTGACACAAAACCATTTAAAGTACATAGGATCATTATTGGTTTCAGGTTGACCTGCCGAGATTTATTTATGGCCCATTTACGATAATAGTCTAGGAGGTGGTATTTTAAATAGTTTTTCATTTGTTTTTGGGAATCAAATGTAAGGGTTTGGCTTTTGTGTGAGGATGGATAAAAGTGGAGATAAAGTAGAGAACTTGAAAATTTGCGTTCAATCTCTATTGACATAAATATAATAGTTATTTAATATGATCTTGAAAGCTACGTTTAAGAAAATACGAAAAACCAAACATTTTAAAACGACTGAAATGTATTGAAAATTTCTGTAAATACGGGTTTATTTATAAACGTTGCTTAAAATTAAGTAATGATTAGTGACTGCTTAACCAACGTTTATAAATACAGCCGTTATGCGACAATTTGACAGTCATTATCATCTACCCTTCTCCCAACAATGTTGGAGTTGGCTTCCAGTCTAACCAGAGGCAGTTGAATTTTACTTTAGCGACTGCCTGTCTGACCTCACAACCCAGTTACTGGGTAATACGACGCCCCTTGGTTATCGACTGGTTGTCAGACTTTCGGGCTTCTGACAACCCGTAATGACTGACAAAGATCCACAAATGACAGCCGGGACCAACGGCTTAACATGCTTTCCGAGGCAAAGAGAGGTCTTTGTATATTAATATGGTCACCCATCCACGGACCAACCGCGCCAAGCGTAGCTTAACTTGATAAATCAATCCGTGCTGCTGTTTTTACCTAGCCACAAGCCCCTGAATCTGTTCCTAACTATAGGATACTTTTATAATTCATTTTATTTTCTTTTTTAATTATAATTTTTCATAAAATATAATACAAAATGCTCAAAGAGAACATTTTATTTTCGAGTACACGAACTCCCCGACTACAAGGGTATAGTTAAATTGGAATTTAACTTCGATATCATGTGCTGTTCAGTATTAACAATCAATTTCCTGTGTTATGGTTCGGTTCCCTCTTTGATATTGACCAGTTAAAGTTGATTTCCTGACCCATCGTCTTATGGGAAATTGGTTTCTCGGGCTTGGAATTAGACTTTAGAGGAAGACGTGATTTTGAAGGAAACTGCAAATTTAGTGATGCGACAATGGTTTTTTTGTGCTATTTTTACCCGACTGCCCCAGAAGTAGGGTAATGCTTTCGTTCAATGAAGTTGATGGAGCATCGAAGCTTTGCTTAATTTTTTTTTCTGTAATGGTAAGTAGATAAACCGAAATTATTGTGACAAATAAATAAAAAAAAATGAAATTCCATTTTTGCTAGTTTAGACGTAGCAAACAAAGAAACTCGCAATATAAAAGTCACCTAATTATTTAGAATAAAACTTGTTCAAAAACTGAGATTTTCTACATATAATAGCAAATCAGAGAATCCGCACGAGAATGGCTCAACGACCTTCAAATCACAAAGTTAAATAAAAAACAAAAGTGGTTTTAAAATAAAATTAAACATTCATTGATCTTAATTTTTCTGTTTTCATACAATTATGTTAATTCTATGCAATTATGCATATTCATCTAAATTATGAAAAATTAATACCCCAAAATTAGATTTGCATGCGTTAGAAATTGTTTTAAATAATAAATGAACACAGAAAGTCTATGCTTTATTTAATTACTTGGGAACATAATTTAAGACGCATTCACTGAATTCCAATTATGAAAGCTTTTTATACTCAATGTTTTTGAAATGAAAATTAATCATTAATTATTAAAAAGAGTAAATAATTTTAATGATCCTATTAATTTTTATAATCGTTTCTTAGAATTCTCTTAGGTTTTTTTGCTGAAACTTTGGTTGAAGCAATTTTTTTATTTTTCAAGTCCTCACCTTCACTTTCCCATGGGGGTAGGCGGAAACTACAGAACGTGCTACGACCCTCAGTGTAATAGATAATTGTTCAGGTTCATGATACGAAATTTATGAGAGGTTTTAGATATTTTTAAATTAGCCTGTGTTAAGATTTAATTTCTTAGGAAAGCGGTTAATCACTCAGTATAACGGCTGCCCAAAATCAGAGATTTTTTTGACACCTTAATGTTAAATACTGGCGAGAAGGACAGATTTTCTTGACGGCCATTATAATATGACGGAAAAATGACGGAAACCTTGGATCTAGCTTTTTGGCAAAACATCACCACAAAGGTTTACCTCTCATACCTACTGTATAAAAAATATTGTGTTTTACTTCTACGACTAACATTCTATAACTATCAATGTTTTACTTCTATAACTATCAGACTAACATTCTTCTTAAAATCCACATAACTACATAAATCTTATACCCGTCTACGACAGTTCATAATTCAACTTCATAAATTGTCTTGAGCTTCACAATCAAAGTTTAACAGTTTCTTTTATAAGCGGGTATGTAAACACGCTGTGTTGGTCACGATATATTGAAAACCAACTGCTTTTAGACATGCGAGGATGGTACGATGTATGATAATGTATGAACATGGTTTATGTATAGAAATAACTGTCGTGAATTAATTTTGAAAACATGGACTAGACATTGTAATAAGAATAAATAGTTTATAAATTGAAATTCAATTGAAAGAACCGAATTGCAGAAATTTGAGGAGTTCTGTGGATATTTCAACACCAAATCATCATAGCCTAGTCTTTTTCCCAACTATGTTGGGGTCGCCTTCCAGTCTTACCGGATGCAGCTGGATACCAGTATTTTACACGGAGCGATTACCTATCTGACATCCACAACCCAGTTACTGGGTAATCCGATACCCCTTGGTAAACCAAGTCATCAGACTTTCGCTACTGACGACCCGTAACGACTGTCAAAGATCCACAAATGACAGCCGGGGCCAGCGGCTTAACGTGTTATCCGAGGCACGAAGGGGTCTGGGTATGTAAAGTTGGTCACCCATCCACGGATCAACCACGGCAAGCATAACTTTACCTAATCGATTGACCCGTGCGGCTGTTATTACTTAGCCTCGAGCCCCTCATTTTACCACCAAATACTTCTAGCATATTCTAACAATATTTCGTAGTCAACATTTTGATGCTGTTCAAAATATCAATTACCAGGCGCTAAATTTCTTTGTCTCTACACCTAACGTATTCGCGGAAAGGTAAATGTTCAAACAAAATAAAAATACTGTGTATTTCAAATAGCAATAGTACAAATACTTCCTAACTTTATCAAAAATAACTTTTTCTGACAAACATTTTCAATCATAAATCTACATTTTTTCATAATAAAAATAATATTTCATAATACGCTCGTCGGACGGCTGTCCGTGTTGACAGGGAAATGCTATTACGTGCCCATTGGTGACAATACTGAATAAATATAATTCATATTGAATGTAAGTGGATTTAAAAAGTAGGTATCTTCTGTAAAACCTATTCATGCTCTATTTATGGTAAAACTTTACGTGTATTTTTTCACAAATAAAGGAAGGATTTTTATGTTAATTTTTGTTACAAAAAAAACATACTTGGTGTGTTTTTCTGATGTTACGGATTTGTTACAACATTAATTCTCAATTTCCTTCTTACAAACTTGGAAGAAAGAAGTAAGTGATAAGCCAATTAAAATGCAAACATACTAAAAGAAACTTAGGTCTGTATTACAGAAGGAAACTTAAGCACTGATCTTTGTTTAAATCTTGTTTCAACCAATCAAATGGTTTGAATCTAGTTTTAAGTAATGCTTAAGTATTTTTCCTTCTGTAATACGGACCTTGGATACCTAGTACAATTTTCAAGTTTGTTTTAGAGACTAGTACGACATTGAAATTTATAGTTTACCAATCGTTGCTACGCGCGTAGCACTACAGGTCTACGCACGTAGCACTAGAGCTCTACGTGCGTAGCACTAGAGCTCTACGCGCGTAGCACTACAACTCTACGCGCGTAGAACTACAACTCTACGCGCGTAGCCATTATACTGGCGTAGCAAACGTAGCACACGCATAATACCATTTAGGCAACGATTTTCTATGATGTCAGCAGAACACTGAACTCGGCTAAAACTAGCCGCACTTAATAATAAATCGCGCTGAGAACTGACAGAATTCTAATCCGACCCGAAATAGTGACCCATTTCTTTTTGCTCCTTACTTATTAGGATGATTAATCTGTAGTCCGGTTTTATATTTTTGTCTTCCACTATTACTATTTAAGGCTTTAAGGCTCTTTTTTGTGAAGAAATAAGAAACATTGGTGCAGATTTTCATCAAGAATGAACCTTAATTTTACGTTATAAAATTAAGGGACACCAAAATAACTTGGTTTATTGAATAAAACTCTGAACATTGGAAGTAATAAGTTTAGTAAAGAATTTACTAAGCATCGGAAAATTTCTGAGCCTTGAAGGAACGGGATTAAATATTTGCCTCAAAATAACTTTGTTTAGGTACCTTTAAAATTGATTCCATTTTTTAATGAAAAAACATAAGTAGGTACTTATTTTTATAAAAAGTTTATCCTGAGATATGTATATCATAAAAGATTAAAGGTTGTGTATTATTAAATTTACCTTTGTCACGAAAAAATGTTGATGACACAATATTATTTTGTAAACGAAATCCTTTGTCATACAAATGTCTGCAATATATGCAAATGTTCAGCTCATGTTGGTTTTTTTATCGGCGTTTAATTACAGTGAAACAAATAAATTTTTTTCAGTAAATAACGGTCTATGTAATCAATTTTTCGTTAACTCATCAAAGCTGCGAACGAAATTGAGACTGGAAATAAAAATATCCAATTAGTGGTTAATGGACAGCTGAAGCGTTAAATGTAATTAGCGGTATGTGGTGGCTGCGAGGAGCGATTGTGGTCGCCACCATCGAGGCACCGTGCTCTGTGCTGAAAGAATCGCTTTTTTATTTTATGACGTTTAGTGCGCGATGTTACAATTAAAGTGTAGGATTTAATCGTTCTTTAATTAAATAATTAAAAGAAAAGTTGGTATCTTTTGTTTGAAATGTCATTAAAATCTGTATTTTTGGCGGGAAACAAGCAGGTGACAAAATTTTGTGAAATTTGAAGACATGGAGGCCTGTCCCCTAGGGGTATCATGTTACCCAGTAACTGGATAGACAGTCGCTCCATGTAAGGTACAGGTTCGGTTGCATCCGTATGGACTGGAAGCCGAACCCAACACAGTTTGGTAAAGGTTAGGCAGATGGTGCTTATGCTAAGCAGGCTACCACATCTTCTGTAGACGTGCATTACCAGCAGAGCTTTTTCACCAACTTTTAGAAAACCTTTAAGTTTAGAAAATGTTTTTGAATCTATTTCAGAAAATCTAGTCTCCAAACGGCTGGTTGGACACTTCCCATGACCCAAGGGCTAGCTTCTGCTTTGTCCAGAGGCTAAGCATTGCCATACAACATGGTAATGCTCTTGGGTACTTTACCAGTCAACAGTTATGCGGAGAAATTTTTCGACGCCATTATTTTGGGGTAGGATATTATATTTTTATTTAATAATTTAATTAGAGCAGTAGTGGCCCAGTGGTAATGGCCCCAACGTCATGAGCTCAAACCTAGGCATGCGCTTTAGCGCATGCCTAGGTTTGGGCGTTGGGGCGTTGGGGGAAATTATTTACACAAAGTAAACTTTGTGTAAATAATTTCATCACCACTGCCATGCACTGCTTTCAAAACATCGTGAGGAAACCGTCATGTCTTAGAACCAAAAATTCGAAGACATGTGACATCTATCAACCCGCACTGGGCCCGTGTGGTGGATTACAGCCCACTCCTTGTCGAAGAGTAGAGGCGTGTGTCCCAGTAGTGGGAACAGTATAGGTTGAATATGCTTATGCTAATAATTAATTGGTATAAGTGGTTATTTATGTACAGTCAGCGACAGCATTAGCTGACCCACTTTACATAACATACACAAATATATATTATATATTTACATTTATGAAAGGTGGGTCAGCTAATGCTGTGGCTGATTGTACCTACATATTATAATTTTAATTCTGAATATACTTGTACAAAACCAATAATTAAAAGGCATTTTATTTTATATCGTTATTAATGATTCCAGCATCAATCGAAGCGTGATCAGTGATGTGGTTAGTTCAATTAGCTAATGTGGTCACGAATCAGAAGCGAAAATGTTTAATATTGGATTTGAGGGTTATCTTTTTGTAGTAGCGTGGTCGGATTAATTTGAATTTATTCATTACATGCTAGAAACTAATTTGTTATTTGGTGAAGTATCGTTTTGATGTGCGGTTGTAAAATTTAAATAAATAATCCGACGGGTATAACGTATCATGCAGTGATTGCTATGTATCACATTAGAATAATTTATATAAGAAAATGCTCTATAATAGGGATGTAGCCTGTGTAAAAAAAAGGAATTCTATTAAGTCCGTCAGTCAGATAATAAAAAAATATTAGACACGTATTTTTTGCTATAACATATCATTAAAACATAACTTAGAGGGGCTCGCTATGTCACAACAACGTATAAAATCTAGCAAGACGTGACGTCATGCCACATTTTAACTCAATGTCTATCGCGGTAATCTTTTGAATATGTAAAAAAAAACTACGTGTCCACTATTTTTTGAATAATCTTCATGAAGAAAAAAAATCATTTTTAGTCATGATCCCTATTGATACGATTATTTTACATTTACGTTTAATTGATTATTTCAACATACCTACATAATTACTTGATTGTATTTTGGCTAACAGTCAGTTTCTTCAACAACAACTAAAGTAATCATAAAAAGTTTTATTTTGTAAAAGGGCGGAGACCTGGTGTCCTGAAATACAGGCCTAGAGCTTAGCTCAGGCACCAGTCTCCCACAATATTCAAATAATGCATTCATGGTGTATTGTGTATTTTCAATAATATTGTGGTGAGAAATAAACATTTATCTTATCTTATCATATCTTATCTTAATCAGTAAAAGTTAGAGGCAAAAGTAACAATAAAAGCAACAGCTAAAATTGTGAAGAAAAAAAACTAACCGTTACTTTGATGAAGAAACTGGCTGTAAGTCTAAATAGGGTAGAACAAAATTGTGACAGTAGTCTTGAAAAATACTTGGCTTGGAACGTCACTCTATTAAAAGATATACCGTTGTAAAAGTATTCAAGAATTTTATTCGGGCAAACTCCTGCTATAGTCAAAATCAAAATCAAAATCAAAAGTAATTTATTCAAATTAGGCTGAGAATCAGCACTTTTTGAACGTCGAAATTACAGTAAGACAGTCCCCACAAAACGGTCATGCCACGCGTGCTGGCATTATTTTAAGACTTATCACGATACATTTTATTTAAACAAATGTCAAACCATTAAGAGCAGACAAAATAATGCAGTTACATTAATATGAAATATCACTTAAGTATATAACAAGATTATGTATTGTTATTCAAAACTATGATATTTCACTGCAAGAGACAAAGCCTCAACCGCTTTGAAGATAAGAAAACCATTTAGTATAATTAAGATAACTTCAGTAACAGGGGCCAGTTGAGAACAATATATTTAAGAAATCATAAACAATGAAGAATACCTTTGAAGTTAAGACCTTTTGTTTAACTTTATTACCTTTGCTTTAAACTCTTATTTAGTAAAAATAAACAACCACTTGCGCATCCATAGTACCATACTAATGTTACAATTATGCGAAAACAACTGTTTAAGTGTGTTTGCACTTTAAATGGCCTTATTTTTTTTATTAACTTAAAATAAACTAAATAAAATTTTAATTCAGACTACGTCCATAAATATGTTAGTATTTTGGTGTTAGTAATAATAATGCTTATAAACAGTGGGCTGCATTAATTGGGTACCCCAGTTTTTTAAAATTCTAATACAACTGCGGTACCCAATTGATGCAGCCCACGGTACATAGGTTAGTATTGTTTGTTATTGTGTTGACTTAGAAGCTTGATACTTTTTAGAGCTCATGGTCCGTAAACATAAGTATTTGACATTAATTTCAACTTGATACCTCCACGCGTTCCTGAGAAAAAGGGCCTTGACAGACAGACAGGTAGAGAGACGGATAGACAAACGGACAACTAATTGGTAAGATCAGTTTTTTCCATTTGAAGTACCTACGGAATGGTAAAAACGACAAACAGACTGATCATCTTAGAAATAAATACTTCTTAAAACTGTTTTTGCACTAAAAATTAAGTCAAAAATCGTGACGTAAGTTACTAGGTATTGAACATCATTATTATCTAAAGTTAAATCACATTATAACCCAACGAATGGCGATGAAACCTTTCATATATCTGGCTGAGCTTGTAGGTGAGCACGAGGATTATTCTCTGTTCCGGCTGAATAAGCCATGACGATATTGCGCGATCGAATATTGCGAGAAAAGCCGCGGTACAGCTAGTTTTTTATTAGTGCAGTAAGCAAGTACTGGCAGGTAACGATAATGGCTTAGGGTAAGGTGGTTTTGTTTTTCCTAAATGCTTGTCTGTAAAGAGGTATTTTTTGAACCAGCGCAGCGTCGCGGCAGAGGTTTGGATAATTTGCATATCGACATGTTTATAGTATGCTTACATTTTTTTATGGTTTACATGACTGTTTTAATAATGTGGGTATCGATAAGCCGGTTGCAGACGAAAAGCCAAGCTAAGTTAGTTTAGCTTAGCTCACAATAGCTGGCGTAGTTTTTCATACTTGTGTGCAGACCGCAAACTATGAACACATTAAGGTGCAAAAAAGGGGGTACTGGATATCTCCGCCTTATGAGATCCAATTTCGATGGTTCTTTTTTTTATTTGTAATGTAGTAACTTTAAATTAGTCTCATAAAAATTTGGTGAAGATCTGATGAGGATCTACAGCGTGATGAGCAAAATAGCTCCTCAACATGCAGCAAATTGCTCACTTTTAGATTTCTAACATTGGAATCGGCCCTTTAACTACTACTAGGTCTCATCAAAAAACTAGAGTATTCTCTAAAACGAGGCTTTAAAACTAATATTAATTTTAGTTTTACAATAAGGTCACTAGATGGCGCAACTGTGCCCCGCTAGAAAAAAAAAAAAAAAGTTATTTCAAGCGGGATATTCACCAATTATCCGCTTGAAATAACTTTAGTAGTATATTAATTGTTTCAAAAAAGTTTGTGTTCGCGAGGAGTACGTACTAATAATAATACCAGCTTATTATTGTCTGACTCTTCTCACACGAGAAGGCACGAACATTGATGCCCACGCTTGCTCAAGACGGGTTGGCGATTTCAGACAAAAAATAAAAGTATAACCTACCGTAGGTAACAAAACAAGAGAAAACATTAGAAAACACACACTTCCTTCTCAAGATGGGATGATTACAAGAATTATTTCAAAAACACATCTCAGTTTGCAGTGAAAGTTTTACCTCATCATGACAAACGACAACCAATCAGCGAATTTTTGAAAAACTACCCTAGAAATGCGATTCTAATCGACTATTTTCAAAAAACCTCAGCGAAGTTGACGCATCGCTGCTACCAATTGAATTCCGTCGGTTCGTACTGCGGCGTACTGTTGGTCAAACAAGAGCGGCGTAGTGACAACGTGATCGCGTCACGTACGGCACTACGACGTAGTTTATAAACATGGTAGTAGATTTAGTTCCTGGTTTTGGATAGGTATGCTGAAGCATTTTTAGATGATAAAATAATGCGGTTAAAAAAAAAACCAGAGCATCTTTTCTATGACTTTTGAACTCAATCGACACTGTAATATTATAATATTTATAGTCTCTATATAAAGACATTTTTAGCACTGAAGACTAGTTTTTCTGATAACTGTAATGAATTCGGAAGTGTGTAGGTATAGACTAGACCTCGGAGCTCGTGGCTAACAACAGCTATAACAGCCGCACGGGTTTATCGATCAGGTTAAGCTATGCTTGCCACGGTTGGTTTATAGATTGGTGTCCATCTTTAAATGTCGAGACCCCTCCGTGCCTCAGAAAGCATGCTAGTCGTTGTTATATTCCAAGACCCCTCCGTGAATCGGAAAACACGTTAACCCGTTAGTCCCGGCTGTCATTCGTGGATCTTCGACAGTCGTTACAGGTCGTCAGAAACCGGAAAGTTTGACATCACTTGGTAAGACTGGTTTTCAAACTTTCGGGATTCTGATAACCAGTCTTATTACCAAGGGTATCGCATTACACAGTTACTGGGTTGTGGAGGTCAGATAAGAAGTTGGTGTGTTCCGATGGACAGAGAATACTTGAGTCATCGCTCCCATTCAGTTTGGGGTTACGCTATGAGCATTTTCCAATGAAAATTAAAATAATATCAGCAGTTTTACAATAAAATACAATACAGCAACCAACCAATGCTTTTCTTTTGCTGTCCTTCTCTATTTCTTTTATTTATAAATAGCTCAATCAACTAAAACAATACGTAGGTAGATATCACTCTAGAGCCGCACCCTAATTGCGTAAAACACTATAAATCGGAATCTGAATCATTTTGAAGCAAATTGGTAATCCATTGCTTCATTTTTTCGAAAAATTTGTCTGCTCGATAACGTAAATGGCGGAATGAATGTTGTTGAACTGTCAAAATGAAACCAATACCCGTTGCCGGTCTACTCTGAAATGACTCGCCCCACTACTGCATTTATCCTAGTGTACGTGTAGTGTATACTCTACAAAAAACCGGCCAAGTGCGAGACAGACTCGCACACAAAGGGTTCCGTACCATATTATATGTTTAACAATCGCAAAGATAACTTTGTATTTCATAATGATACTGTGAATCACAAGCTTATTTTTTGCAGTTGTAGAAAATCGCCCATATTTAAACAAAATACCTTATGAACCGCCGTTTTTAGTATTTCTTGATTAAGTACAGAGTAAAGTACATTATATAACAGAGCTCGTACAAAAATGGTATAAAATTGACAACTTTTACGGCCCCCTATTTCTTCATTTTAGAAGATAAACAAAATAAAAATGTCTTTGTACTCTACTCGATGAGTTCTACACAATAACACCCCACAAACAGGTTATTTTTTTTTCAAAATGAAAACTTTTTTGTATGGGGACCGCCCCGTTTAATTTTAACTTTACTTTATTTTTATTATTTGTTGTTATAGTCGTAATAGAAATACACAATCTGTGAAAATTTAAACGTCTACCTATTAAGGTTTATAAGATACAGCCCTGTGACAGACGGACGGACGGACAGCGGAGGCTTAGTAAGTTTGTACGCACAATATTGAGATACTAGCTAGACTGCCCGCGGCTTCGCCCTCGTGGATGTCTGATTTCATGGTTTTAATTTTCTATTATTGTTTATTTTACATCAAAAGTATAAATACTGAGTTTCAAGTTAATCGGACTGCGCTTTAAAATTCTTCCATACAAACTTTAACATCCCTAAACCCCCTTTGAGAGGTAGTTTTGAAAAACTAATAATGACAAAGTCTAGTACTCACATAGGCAAGTATTTGTGCTAAGTTTCAAGTTCATTAACTAAATTAATAAGATTTTTCATATAAACTGTATCCCTGTTTTCACGACCACAGGGGTAGAATTTCAAAAATCGTCTGAGATGTTTCCATAACATGTCTCAAACATTATTTACACCAATTTTCGAGTTAATGGTAGAATTTCAAAAATCGTCTGAGATGTTTCCATAACATGGCTCAAACATTATTTACACCAATTTTCGAGTTAATCAATCCCCAATAAAATCCTCCGTTGTAAAATTTACTACCCCTTTTCACGGGGTAAATTTTTTTTTTTTTTTTTTTTTTTTTTTTTTTTTGTCAGCAAGTGACGGGGCCCAATAGGGCCGACGCCGCTGGGGTCGCGGGTCGTCTGAAAGGGTTACCGCGGCCCTGGCATAGGCAACTGAAGGAACACGGGTGGGTTTTAGTCAGTAAAAGTCTGACACGCCCTCCCGCTCCACCCAGAGCGGGAGAAGTTATTTGATGATTTCCCACCCTCAAAAAAAAAAAAAAAAAAAGGGGTAAATTTTTGGAAAATCCACACACACGTTAGTTAGTCTTCATTTTTGGTCTAAAGTACAAAAACTAGTTTTGAGTAAATCGGACCGCGTGATAAAATTCCTCCATACAAACTTTGACACCCACCAATCCCGTCTTCTGGGGTCGCGGGTTGTTCGAATAGACTAAGAGGTGACAGGATTTTTCGTAACGATCATGGATACGGTTAGATTTACTTCGATGGGTTGTAGAGTAGTCCCCTAATGTGAATGACGTCGGTCTGCCTGCTCTGAGTGGTTGCAACTTCGAGTTATAGCGCTTACAAGAGGCGTCATTGTTACGAAAAAAAACGATCAGGGAAATGGTCAGTTTTGGTACACATTCAAAGTATGGCGTCTCCGCAGATGAAAAAAGTTGGTCTGCCGGCTCTCACTGGTTGCATTTCAGAGCTATGATGCGCGCAACATTGTTGCAAAAATAAAACGATAACAGAAATGGTCAGTTTTAGTACCCATTCGAAGTATGGTGTCTCCACAGGTGAAACGAGTTGGTCTGCCAGCTCTCAGTGGTAGTATTTCAGAGCAATCGTTGTGTATGCAAGACGCTTATTTTTGCCTAAAAAATACATCAAAAAACGGGACAATAGGCGAATTTTTCAAGTGTACGCCGGCCGGTGTCGTACCCCCACCCTACACCTGCGCCCGCTGCGTGACCGTTCCCCCTGTAAAGGAATAGGGAAAAAGCTAGAGGTGTCAAGAGGTGTCAATAAGAGAAATGGTCAGTTTTAGTACCTATCCTAAGTATGGTGTCTCCACAGGTGAAAAGAGTTGGTCTGCCGGCTCTTAGTGGTTGTATTTCAGAGCTTTGTTATACGCAAGGCGCTTAGTTATAGAAAAATTCAACTTAACGGTAATCAATAAAATAAAGAATGAAATCGAACAAATCCAATTTTTAATGATTCAACTTGTTACTTTGGGTAAATCACAGATTAATCATTTTGTAGAGTATAGCTAATGAAACAACTCAAAACATATAGACTGTTAGAAGTAAGTAAATATTTAACTCTAAGTCTTAGCTATATTCTACAAAATTATTTATCTGTGATTTACCCAAAGCAATAAGCTGAATTATTAAAAATTGGATTTGTTCGATTTCATTCTTTATTTGACTGATTTGTATATATACAGGGTGTCCGGTAAAGAATGGATAACCTTGGAATAGCATATTACAGACATGATGGCCGTTCTTAAAAAAATACAAAAAAAAAATATCCCCACTAGTAGGTACACACGGCTACACATCAAGCTATACATTTCTAGTTTAGACTGACCTCTCATTGTAAGGAAATCCTATACAATGCGAGATCAGCTTATACTGAAAATTTTATCTGTTGTCGTATTTTGATTTTTGTAGTCTCCAAAATATCATAATGTGCGTACATTATGATTTTTTGGAGTCTCCAAAAAATATTTTATTTTAAATATTTTTTTTTGTATTTTTTTAAGAACGGCCATCATGTCTGTAATATGCTATTCCAAGGTTATCCATTCTTTACCGGACACCCTGTATAGATTTACAAGACCATAAACTTCTGATAGGTTTTCCTGTAATCTATAGGTAAAGAACTATTTTCTGTATTTTTTCCAAAATTTTAAGCTCAGTAGTTTCGGAGATAAGGGGGGGGGGAATGGTCAATTTTCGTCTACTTTCTGAAATAACTTCAAAACAATTTGTTTTAAAATTATAAAAAAAAATACATTTGAGACTCTCACAGTAAGACCTTTCATTTGATATGTCACACAGTACAGTTTGCAAACCTTTTTTTTTTAATTGTACTTATTTTCCCCCCAAAAGGGACCCATGTTCAAAATTCATTTATTTACGTTACATGTTCGTGTTTGGGTTACCAAAATACATATGTGTACCAAGTTTCAACTTAATCGGTTCATTAGATTCGGAGCAAATTGGCTGTGACAGACGGACAGACGGACAGACAGACAGACAGACAGACACACGAGTGATCCTATAAGGGTTCCGTTTTTTCCTTTTGAGGTACGGAACCCTAAAAATAATAAAGCAAAGCAAAAAATGGGAACACATAACACACAATCTTAATTAATCAATTTAATTATCGCACACAAACGTAACCATCCATTCACATACGTCGTACAGACGTAGAAACACGTGACCTACACCTGTACGGCTTTCATTGTTTATTTTTATTGCCGGGACCAAATTCACGCCCAAATAAATGTGAAGTAAAACCTCCGGGACGTTAATTAAGTTCTTGGCTTTTACGGCCCCTTTGCAGCCTGCGGTGTTACTCGTAATGAGTATTAGGGGGTTAGAGAATGCCCGTATCGGATGTGTGGCTAAGACTTTGTGACTAGAAACCAATCGGGCTTGACTCGCGTTTGGGAGACCACTGAGGGATTTAAGCTTTTTCTGCTGTGGGCTTGCCAAAAAGATGATTAGTGGGCGTGTTTTTTTTCTTAATAGGGTTAAGCTCATTTTCTGTGATAGCCAGCGCAGTAATCTAGTATATACACACTAGTATTTTCCCCTTGTGGCCAGACAGTTACAATCCGTGAGGCGCATAGATATCCGGAGAAATGACTTCACTCTTAGATAATATACATCCAGTGTGCGAAACAAAATCGACGCGATATTTTTACGTCTGTGCGAACGTTGACTAAACCAGCAGAACGCCAGATGTGAAGAGTCATCTTGCTCTTCGTCCACGTTCATACACACACACTGGTTGTGAGTCTCCTACGTAACCAGACTCTTTCGGGTCGGTTTCCAACAAACGGTAAAATCGTCGCGGGTTCTCTAGCATTTTTTAAAATTCACTGATTAGATAACTGTATCACTATTGACTTTAAGTATAAAATTCGACGCAGACGCGTTTATCAAGTAAGTAAGTAAGTATATCATTTATTCTCTCTTCACAAAGCTGACTTAAAGTAAATGTTATGTATGTAACAAGCGTCAAGCTTTGATGGACATCGTACCACAATAGCTTTAGTCTATCGCTAATTGCATTTCCAATATAAAGCCTATGTTTATTTTGTTAAAACAAAGTCAAAAACAGGGCAGACCACAACACATTTTGGCGGCAATATTTCCAATATCGTTATGTGATCGCCCCGAGAATTTTGTTGTTATTTTTCCGATATTTTTTATGGACTAAATCAAATTTGTTTCGGAGCGTACCTAGTATTTTAAGAATTTTATATTGCTTTTCTGATATTTTATTTTAGCGAGCATTTTCAGATGTAGCAATGCGACATATTTGTCAAAAAATTACAAAATTGTCAGCTTTTCACGACGGGTTCTGCTTAATAAAACAGAAAATGAAACTTGTAAAAAAAAAATACAAACATCCGAATTGAGAACCTCCTCCTTTTTTAGAAGTCGGTTAAAAATGTCGGATTGTCATCTGTCCGTTTTATAAAACAGTTGACGTTAGCTGTTTTTTTTTTCATCAGTTTTGCCGTTACTCAATTATTTCAGGGTATCGTCACACAAATCTCACAATCCCCTAGATCAGGAACAACTAATTCAAATATTTGTTCCGCGCGGGAATTGAAACCGCCACTTGTAGCAAAAGCCAATCACTTAGTTAGGTACTGTGCCAATCGCGTCGTCTGGGCAATTATGGACTGGTATACTACTTTCTAGGGTTCCGTAACCGAAGGGTGCCAGACAGAACCCTATTACTAAGCCTCCGCTGTCCATCTGTCCATCTGTATTCTGTACTGTATCTCCATGAACCGTAATAGGTAGAGAGTTGAAATTTTCACGGATTGTGTATTTCTATTGCTGCTATAACAAAAATTAAAAAAATAAAATAAATTTAAAAATTAAAGACAATTTCCCCATACAAGAAACGTGTTTTTTTTAACTGAAGTATTTTTAAATTATATTGAATAATAATACATAATAATAATAATATTTATATTTTAAAATTTATGTATTTACTATTGTTAAATATTGTACCTACGTGTCCAACTCGCACTTGTCTGATTTTTATTTGCTAATCTAGGATAGTTAAAATAACTTCCATGATAAACATTCATTTTGACGTGTTTAATGTTTGCTAAAACCAATTTACCGATTAACATATTAATATGTATTTCGGTAAATTGGTTAAAACAATCATCATTTATCATTGTTCTAAATAAATAATTCAACGTACTAGCTTATTTTAGATTTTCCTGACTATAGTTCCAAAAAGTGAGTTTTCTCACTTGACTCACGAGCTACACAATATAATTAACACCAAGATTGACATGTGTGAACGTTTTGCTGTAGCAAAACGTTCACGACAGTGGTCAGTATTGCTTAATATATACCCCCAAACCGTACCGTAATCCTTCCATAGCAACATTCAATTATGTTAACGGTATAAACGTACCTATTCCATTAACGGGTCAAACGGGACCGCATGTCATGACGTACACATTTCAATCTGCTGTACCGTTTGCTACCAAAATCAACTATTAACCCACCGCATGTTGGAATTAACCTGCGTATTTATTGTTTTTCGAGTAGCAATTTTGGTGTTGGTGTTATAGGTTTTGGCTGGGAATATAAATAGTCCTGTGTCATTGCATAACACATATAAAAAATTACAATTGATCGCATTATGGAATGCATATAATTTAAAATTATCTTTATTGGCCGGGTATTTGAACTTAATCAGTTCACCGAATGGTACTTTCCGAGAGCAAATGCACGAGTTACTATAAAAAATACCGAAATCGATATAAGTGTGCCCATAAAATTTGAGGGTTTCCCTCGATTTCCATGGGATCCCATCATCAGATCGGTCCAGCCATTTTCGAAAAGGTTCCGACGAATTGAGAACCTCCTCCTTTTTGAAATCGGTTACAAATGGACTGGACTGTCACTGGACATAGTATTTGACGTCATCAACAGATCGCGCGAAAATGGCAGCGTTTATCAAATATTTTAATTTAAATATTTTTTTAAACTTAATTACTTACAGCATTTTTAAACAGTAGGTATTTAAATTTTTACTATGTCATAACGGTTACACCATTATAGCAGTGAATTAAAATTGCAAAATTAAACATGTACTTAACATGTTTATACCCTATTACTTTAATTTTTGCAGTTCAGCCACGTTAATTGCGTTTATTTAAGTTGCTCGCCACAACCCTTACCAGGAAAAACAAGAGTGTGTAAATTAATAACGCGCAACACTACCGTTCCATTCACCAGGTGTTACAAGCTTAGCAAAACAAACACAAAACTACAGTTACGGCGTCCGCTCTCTTCCGCGTCCCAGATGTTAATGACATTATCTAATGCCCACGTTGTGTTACTACTTCTGTGTGAATGTGACAACTACCCACATTTTGCTTCTGTTCAAATAATCATATAGCTTTCAGTTTGTAGACATATTTGTTTTTCTAATTGACATACCACATCAATTTACCATTTCATATAACTGAAATAATGATAGATAGATAGATAGATAAAACATTTAATTGGTGCACAACACACAAAAGTACAATTAAATTAATATAAAAACAAGGTGCCAAAAAAAGAAAAGAAGAAAAACATAGGGCAAATAAAAATGACACTGTGACATACAAAATAAAATTAATAACGAATAGTGTGAGTGTTTTGTGTTGTGTTGTAGTGATAGTTGAGATTTAAATATACAGACAATAATTTAAGTTGATAGTTAATTGTCATTATTAAACCAACATATTTTAAAAAGTTAATTTTATAAACGATACTGGTGATTGTGCCATTTTCAGTACAGAAAATTATATTATACTAAAAAAAATAAGTAAAAATTAAAAAAAAAGAAAAAAAAAAGTAAGTAAAAAAAAAGTAAAGTAAAGTAAGTAAGTAAAAAGTAAGTAGTAAGTAAAAGTATAATATAATTTTAAATAAGCAATTTGTGTGGAAAGATTTAATATTCCGTTGGGGTCGGCTTCAAGTCTAACCGAATGCAGCTGAATACCAGTATTTTACTTGGAGCGACTGCTTATCTGACCTCCACAACCCAGTTACTGGGTAATACGATAACCCTAGTTGTTAGACTTTCGGGCTTCTGACGACCCGTAACGAATGTCAAAGAACCACGAATGACAGCCGGGTCCAACGGCTTAACGTGGGTCTTGTAAGGGGTCTTGGTATGTAATTTTTATCAAAAACCAATTATGCTAACAAATATTATTATTCTCTGGGACTCCACGAGACAGGCTCGACCTAGTGTGGAGTCCACTAGTTAATTCATTATAAATATGTTTCTTTTGTATTACTTTTAAGGAAATGTAAGATATTTATTTTGGTTAATAAACGATTTTTTTTTTTTTTTTTTTTTTTTTTTTTTTATCAAAATGCTAAGTACTTAAAAGTACCTACCTAAACCAGTGTTGCTGTTTTTGTAACAATAAAATACTTTAAAAGATTTTTCAGCCACGACTTCTGACTGTTAATTAATTCCTAAAACTTATTTTTCGACAAAGTCATAACATTAAGTTGGTAGAACTTTTGTCCACCAATATAAAGCAGAACTGGAGAACAATACGAAGTATTTTATATAGTTTTTTCTTGTAGCCTTAATTCGAAAGACTGCGATCAACAGATTAGATTTTCAAGCTTTTAACAAAAATAAAAACCATAATCACTAGTAGGTACTGCTGGCAGAAGTAAAAACTTGACAGCGCAACGCGTCATATTACCATGTCACGTGACGCGTGACGTGTGACGCGAACTCATAAGATGTTCCCCTACCAAAAATCGCTCAACGCATCTAAAGAAGTTTTCACTTCAAAATACGAATTACAAAATCCTAATCTTCTTACCAAAGAAAAGCACGGGACAATATAGCGTCATAATAAGGCTCATAATGTGCAGCGTACATATTCAAAGGCATACCAATTCTGAATCACTCCGTTGAACGTTGGCATCCGAGGTATTTCTCGTCACGATGATCCAGCCCTAGCTTGTTACTTTGCATTCTCATAATTCCTAAGGAAGGTTTATGGTTTATGAAATATGATGTAGTGGCTCTAGGCGTACTGAGAAATATGGCTTTTTAAAATGTATTTAATATAAAGCTTCGTTGTTATATGTTAAAGCTTCGCTGTTATTGCAAGTATTGCAATATTGTAGCTTTATGCATTCTTTGTAAAGCTACTTTAAAATTATGGTTTATGTCTCTATTATTTATAGTATCTACCTGATCAACCGAGCTTTGATCAGGTCAAAATAGAGAAATGAGACCTACCTAGTAGGTCGATCTTTCGCCTTCATAAACCGGTAGAACCGTTTTCGAGAACGTGATTACAAAATATAGAAATATATTGCTCATTTAATAGATAGGATAAGTCAGTAGGTAGTGGGTTAATTCAGTATATTTGTGTTTGTTGATGTGGTGCATTTTTTGTGTAGGAGATATACAGGGTGTAAGGGACAGTCCTCCGCAAACTAACAGGGTACATTCAGCTCCTCATTCTGAATCATATTCCACCGGAAATTTTCTAAGGAAAATTTTCATTTTTTCAATTTTTTTTTTCAGTTACATTTTCATTATTTCTATGTAAAATTGCATTGTGTGTTCGCAGCACTCCATTTATGTAAAAAAACTGCAAAAAAAAACGGCAAAAAAAAAACCAGCAATGGATGTTGAAATACTCTAACCAACAAGGCGTGAAATCAGCTGTTCACTTTCTGTCTAGCTACAGAGTTCATCGAACTCACCGCATACGTATTACCTACACCTCCCAACCAGTAATAGACGCTCCGATTTGTGCACAAAAACACAAACAAATCAGGTTTATTGGAGTCCCTTAACGTTCCTGAAAAAATTTCATGTACCGGTCATCTTAGTATGACATACTGAATTCACCCTATTAGTTTGCGGAGGGCTGTCCCTTACACCCTGTATTATGATCTGCTTAACCGAGACTTACGTTTGGTTTAATTTAACGGCGATTGTCATGAACGCCCAGTGATTATGGCTTCGGCTCCACCAGCGGTTTCCTACAAAAGTTCAATACCTACTCTCTCAAAATGTATGAAACAGCTGACTTTTAGGGTTTCGTACCTCAAAAGGAAAAAATGGAACCCTTATAGGATCACTCGTGTGTCTGTCTGTCTGTCTGTCCGTCTGTCACAGCCAATTTGCTCCGAATGTAATGGACCGGTTAAGTTGAAATTTGGTACACATATGGATTTCTGTGACCCAAACACGTACAACTAAAGTAAATAAATTAATTTTGAATATGAGGGTCACTTTTAGGGGGCAAACTACAAAATTAAAAAAAAAAAGTTTTGTAAACTGTCCCGTGTGATATATCAAATGAAAGGACTTACTATGAAGGTCTCAAATATGTTTTTTATAATTTTAAAATAAATAGTTTTAAAGTTATTTAAGAAAATAAGACGAAAATTGACCATCCCCCCCCTTATCTCCGAAACTACTGAGCCTAAAATTTTGAAAAAAATACAGAAAATAGGTCTATACCTGTAAATTTCAGGAAAACTTATAAGAAGTTTGTGGTCTTAAAATAACATGGTAAATCTCTCAATATTGTGAATACAAACTTACATTTACTGTTGAAATGTATGGGAGAACATGTTTTGTTTGTATGTTAAGTTTGTTTTTGGGATAATTTCATACCAACTACGGAACCCTTCATTGTGCGTAGTCCGACACGCACCTGTCCGGTTTTTTTTGCGATTTCAAAGTTGGTCCCATAGTGAAAGTTATTTATATTCATGGGTAGAAAATTTGGCTGGTCATTGAAAAATAACCCTGTAAAGGTAGTAAATCCTGAAATCGCCAACCCGTCTTGAGCAAGCCTGGTGATCAATTCTCGTGCCTTCTGTGTATGAGAGCCTTTGCCCTGCATTGGAACAATATTAGGGAGCAAAACTGCTCGTAAAGTATTGTTTTGGACCAGTAGGTATATAAATAAAAATCTAATCTAAATAAAACCACACGACCAAACCCACTCTAAATATCTACAGCATTTTTGTTCTGTTTGACTATTAACATGGCGCAAGCAATTTGTTTACGAACAACATTTTAGTCCTTTCAATGGTCCAGCGGTGTAATCCAATTTGCGTGTATCGGCACGCGTGATAGCCGCATCTCACCGGGCGAACCTCAACGATTTACACACATCGGACGAACTCGGTTTTTGATTTGATTCCGTTTAGATGCGATGTTGTTTTGTTTTGGTCTTGGCTTTTGTTTTGTTTGACACGTATGTGATGCAAGATTTTTGATCGTAATAGGGATATTGATTTAATTTTTTTTTTCGGGTATTTAGATTATTAAAAAATATTGGACACGAATTTTTTTCTTTTTATACGTAATCAAAAGATTAGGGTGATACATTGAGTTAAAATATGGCATTAGGTCACTGATTGCTAGATTTTATACGTAGTTTGTTATAGATATGACGTAGCAAGCTAACGTAGCTACCCAACTTTAATGCGTTTTACCTGTATTTTTCTTATTAATGTGATAAAGTAAAAAATACGTGATTAATATTTTTTTATTATCTGACTGACGGACTAAATAGATTTTTTTTTACTCATCACGCATCATTCTTATTGCGCATCATACCTTCTATCACAATCCGAAGGATTTTTAAGGAAATTCTTAATCCAGTGCTTCATTATAATAGTTAAAAAATCCTCAGCTCAACGAAATAACGCAATGGATGATGTTGAATTATCAAAATAAAAGACTTTGCCATTGTAAAGCTCCATTTACACAGTGCAAGTTTATTGCCTATGCATACCATAATATAGAAGGGCAATTTACTGGCACCGTCTAAACAACACGTACAATATTGTTGTACAATACGGGCAAGTTAGTTGTCATTTAGAACTGGTATAGGTGTAAACAGCACGTACAATAAAATCGCACGCACAACAAATCGCATTCAATTCGGGTATGAAAAATTTCTATCATTTAATTAAATGATAGAAATTTTTGCCAACGAAACAAAACGATCAATAAAATTTAATGAAATATATGGCAGCGCAAATACGAGTATCTAATACTTGAATCAATTGAACAAGGACGTGCAACTCTATGTCTAGACGAGGCAAAACTTACATAGGTACAATAATTGCGTTGCAATTTTATTGCCTTTTTGTAAGCCGCATGCAATTTTATTGAATAGCAAAACTTGCATACAAATATTGTATGTCATTTTATGGTAATCTTACGCGTGTAAACAGTTGCACGCAATTCTTGAATGGCAATAAAACTGATCGTGCTTTATGGCATGTGATTATTGCTCCACAAACTTGCACCGTGTAAATGGAGCTTCAGTGTGTTAATCTGTATGCTATCACCCCCCCGAGCTACCGATTTTGTATATAATGGCTTCCATAGAGAAATCAAGGTATCTCGTAAACTTGGCAAGAAGAAATTTATGCCAGAATATATTTGAATTATAGAGCTCTATTTTATCTATCTCTAAATTAGGCTGATTCTCATGAAACCGGCTAGCAACTAACTAGGTTAATTTAAATAAAATCAATATGTTATGTGTATATGAATCAAAGAATCAAATTACATGTTAACAGTTTGTACCTCATATTTGCATTCACAAAAAGCGTAGGTACCACAATAAAGTTTGACACAATCCCGTTACTCCAATTCTTTCGGCAGTCGTCGGCTTTCTTCCGCTTGTTTCCTCAACGGCAAAAAATATATAGGTACAGAAGGCCGGGTTCATACAAATATACGTGAAACGCACGCGTCTATTATGGTCTGTTCCAAAATTTTCTGATAAAACTGTAAACAGGTGGGTCTGTTTACAGTTTTATCAGAAAATTCAGGTTCAATTCAGGTTAAATTCTTACGCAATCCCTGACTAAAAGGAACTCACTAAAGACATTCATCTGTAATTCTGTAATTAAGGTTTCAACTTTTTAACTAACCGTTTTTTCGAACGTTATTTGTTGATTTTTGAACTACACTTTAATAATATTATTCAAATATGATTAATTTGTAGTTAAAAAATCATCGACTAAAATTCAGGTTATAAAATTAACCTAAAATTGTCAAATGAAAAACATCTTTATGGTGATTTTAATTAGAATTTAGGTTCGGTATAGGAGCACTGCGCTGCAGGCTAGGTGACACATGGTTAGTTTGTTGCCTGAACCTGTGCCTGAACAGTGAAAGGCCGCTGAGGGTGACGGGGTCCGCAAGAATCCATGCGGGCTGACCTAGCTGGGGGAGCGTGACGAAATGCGCAAGCACTCCAGCAGCCCGGCTAAAGGTAGCAGCAGAACACCGTGTGGTTTTAGTCAGTAAAAGTCTGACAGACCCCTCCACCCACCCCAGGGTGGAGTTCATCCATGAGGATTTCCACACGATAAAAAAAACGTGGCACATGGTTATTTGCCACGCTGCATGACTTATTTCTGACTTGTTCAGCTACACCACTCAACCAATGTGCCTAAGCGCACTCGCGACTCTCATTAATTTGTTTGACATATTTTGAGATCACATACGTAGGATACACGTGTGTGTGCTAGCGTTTTCACTTAATGTACGGACCCAGTCTTCTGTATCCATCAATTCTGTGTCGACGATTTCTGAAGATATTACCTCGTTCAGGTACTCAAAGCTATTTGGATTATTTGGAGCATCCTGTACGTTCCAGTACCTATTTATTTCTGAGTGTAGATTCTAATACAGCTATTTTAGGAGTGGATGTATTCTTCACGTGTGTGGAGTTAATCCTGTGGCTTTGTTCTGTCAGTAGAGATGAATTATAAAATGAAAATTTTGTAAAGCTCATTGGTACGTTATTACCTACCAGCTATTAGGATTATGATATTTAAGGGTCGACGAGTAATACGATAGCAGTGGGTTGTACTATATTTTTATTTAATACATATTGTAGTTACAATTATATTCCTTACATTACGAGACGTAGGAAGAGACAGAGAGAAGGAGGATGTAGGCACAGACAATATATAGTTTGCACAGGTCTGTAGTACGTTCTCCTTTGAGTAAATTCTAACACCCCACCTCGATTTTAACTTCTTCAGAATTGAAATCGTTAATATTACAATGACGAAGTCAGATGTTACTTATCTAATAATACGTCTCAATGTCTCAAACAAAATTATAAAATTAAATCTACAAAATAATAATTTGTGTTTCATTTAACTTTGTTAATAACTACACTTAATTTTATCATGAAACATTTTACAATAACAAACATAATACTTTAACTCAAACAATATTCAACTTAGTTTTTAGAATATTAAGTTTTTCATTAGAAAGTGTTTTGGTCAACAGATCAGATAAATTGTTGTCAGAACTAGTGAATTCAACTTTTATAACTTGCTTAATTACTAGGTCTTTAATAAAATGAGTTTTAATATCGATGTGTTTAGCTCTCTTGCTATTTTCGAAGGATTTTGTTAATTCAATAGCTCCTCTATTATCCATATACAACACACACTTTAAATCTTTCTCTTTCATACTCTCTCTCGTACTAAAATCACAGAATAATCTTTTTACGTACAAAAGATCACATGCACTCGTCGCAGCTGCTACGTATTCAGCCTCAGCGGTTGAAAGTGAAACACAACCCTGTTTTCTGGACAACCAAGCGACAACATTTCCGTTGTAAAGAGTAACCGAGCCTGTTACACTTTTCCTGTCGGTATGGTTACCTGCCCAGTCAGCATCTGAAAACGTCTCTACCAAATTACATTTTTCTTCATGTTTCTCGTACAATAATCCAACATCCATAGTCTTCTTTAAATATCTTAATACTCGTTTAGCTTGAATCCATAGACTTTTAGTCGGTTTGTCAAGATATTGACTCAAGTATGATGTAGCAAACGCTATGTCTGGTCGCGATACAGTTGATATATACATTAAACCTCCTATTATTTGTCTGTATGGGACATCTTCAATTTCTTCATGCGAGTTTGCTTGGAATCCCTTGGTTAGTGGTGTATTTACTCCATTGCAATCACTCATTTTAAACTTTTTTAACATTTTCATAATTTGTTTTTCTTGTGTTATCTTCAAAGTTTCATTTTTTCTCACTATTTCCATCCCTAAAAATGAACCGTTTTTGATTTCTCCAAAATCTTTCACATTAAATTCCCTTTTCAAGCCATTTACTGTATTTTCCAGATTTTCATTATTGCCAATTAATATTATGTCATCCACATAAATTATCAGCCAAACATTAATTTCTTTTCCGATGTATAGACAAAAATCGTTTTGAGATCTTTCGAATCCTTCGTTAAGTATATAGTCATCAAATCTTTGATTCCAACATCTAGGACTTTCTCTTAATACGTACAGTCCTTTGTTTAGTTTTAACACTTTATTTCCTTGTACCTCAATACCTTCTGGTGGTTTAATATAAACTTCACTCTCCAACTTTCCGTTTAAGAATGCAGTTGGTACATCTAATTGCCTGATCTTCCATGATTCTTGTACTGCGTGTGCTAGTACAACTCGAACTGTTGAAATTCTTGCAACAGGTGCATAATTCTTCCCAAAATCTTGATCTTCTATTAGTTTGTATCCTCTTGCTACTAGTCTTGCTTTTTGAACTCCATTTTCTTTTGTGCGAAATACCCATTTTGCATCTATTAACTGTTTTCCTTTTGGCAATTCTGTCTCAGTCCATGTTTCCATTTTATTATGTGCTTGTATCTCATTATCTATTGCTTCTTTCCATCCCTTTTGTAAAGCTTCTTTGAATGTCTCAGGATCATTTTCACCCATTAAACAATACGCTATGTAAGCATCTTCAAAATTTTCTGCTACTTCATCCTCTCCTTGTTCATAGTCTTTAAGATATTCTGGTTTCTTAGTCACTCTTTGTGGTCTGTTAAATTGTCGAGGTTCATGTACTTCTGCTCTGGTTTCTATGTTCTCATGTTCTTTTTCTTGTATTTTATCTTCTATTTCTCGTTTTTCCT
Source organism: Cosmia trapezina (assembly GCA_905163495.3). NCBI lineage: Eukaryota > Metazoa > Arthropoda > Insecta > Lepidoptera > Noctuidae > Cosmia > Cosmia trapezina. Next base: position 18,312,688 of record LR991034.1, read on the forward strand.
TCTCTTCAGCCTCATAGTCTTCTTCATAGTAATATTTATTAATGTCTCTTTTCTTGTCCTTCTCTGTGTGTTTTATGTCATACTCGTTAAATCTCACATCTCTGGAAATTATTATTTCATTTGTTTCTGGATCCCACAATCGATAACCGTTATTAGCATATCCTACCATTCTTAATTCCTTGGCTCGATTTTCTAACTTATCTTGTCTGGGTATAATGACAGCCCATGCTTTACTGCCGAATACTCTCAGTCTTGATAGATCTATTTTTTGTAGCATTACTTCTTGTGGTGTTTTGTAGTTTATGGCCGATGATGGACATCTATTCAATTGATATGTCGCATATGCCATAGCCTCTGTCCTCAAATGTTTCGGAAGTCCAGTTTCATTCAGAAGAATACGCGCTCTGTTATATAGTGTACGATTCATTCTCTCCGAGACTCCATTCTGTTGTGGTGAGTATGGTTGAGTATACTGCACCAAAATTCCTTGATATCTGCAGAATTCTTCAAATTTTCTGTTCTTAAATTCCCTTCCGTTATCACATCTAACTTTCTTTACTTTGACTTCATTTTTATTTTCTAGGTTTCTGATATAGTCGATCAAATTATCCCTTGCTTGACTCTTGTATTGTAGAAAGAATATTTTGCAGAAATGAGAATAATCATCTACAATAACTTGAAAATATAACTCACCTTTTAACCCTTGGTGACGGACTGGGCCCATAACCTATTAGGATTATGATATTTAAGGGTCGACGAGTAATACGATAGCAGTGGGTTGTACTATATTTTTATTTAATACATATTGTAGTTACAATTATATTCCTTACATTACGAGACGTAGGAAGAGACAGAGAGAAGGAGGATGTAGGCACAGACAATATATAGTTTGCACAGATCTGTAGTACGTTCTCCTTTGAGTAAATTCTAACACCAGCTAGTCGGTACCTTTGCTTATAATCTTATTCCATGATTCATCTTCAAAAATAATCAGATTGATTTTTTACCATTAATCAAAAGTTGTCATCATTCTTCTCGCCTTATCCCAATTTATGTATTTGGGGTCGGCACAATATGTCTTTTTCATGCTACACCCCAAAACTAAAATGTAAAAAATGTATTGTAATCGAAACGACACGATTTAATTTCGTTTTAATTTGATAGGCCAGGAGAAACTTGACCCAAATTATAGGTCACAAGATTTCACCATTTACAAAGTATGAAAAAGTGAAGTGAGAAAGAAATGAGGAAGGCAACTGACTGTCAAAATGGCGCTGTCGTAGCTAGTTCCCAAACCAAGCTAATAATGTAAGGCGTGAGGTGGTTTTTATGTATTTTTGTGAAAATTACTCGTTGTTGTGTTCCTAAATGCTCGGGAATTGGTGTCCATCGTTTTCCGAAAATCCTAAGCTTACAAGATTGTGGTTTAAAGCTATTCGTAGGGGATTATTTGAATTAAAAAGAGTTCGAGATTAGGTCGGAAACACTTCAAAGAAAGTGATTACGAGGAAATAAACAATATGTAAGGTTTTTAATTGTGACTGTTTCCACGACGAATAAATATTAATTTAAAATAAGGAAATCACCAAAAATAATGAAATAGTGGAATAAAACCAAACTCATGAATGAAAACGAAATGGAATGAATGAACTAAAATTCATTATACTGCATAATAAGGAACTATTTACGTATAATTGTATAGAACAGATAATAGACGGTGCTACTTTGGATTTTTTTTCATCGAAAAAATTTCAAGCAGTATGTATTTAATCGTGTTTCAATTTTAGTGCAACTGTGGCGGCATCTACATCGCCACATATGAACTACGCATCAATGACATGACGTCACGCAAACCTGCATCGCGCAATTAGAGTTTACCACGCGATTAGCATATATACAACGTCCCGACATCAACCGTTGGGCAGTGGCCCACCAGACACAACACCCGTCTGGTCGGAGGATCCTCCCTTTTCTATGGAGGATGAGTGAACTTTACACCCTGTTCCTCATGCCTCTAAACAACAACAGTAGACAATATGGTCAAATAACACCCAAGGAAAATCCAAATGATTTAACTATAAATACATTTGGTTTTATAGGAATTTTAAAAACACAAAATTATCATTGTATTCCCTTAACTGGTAACAACAGCAAAATGAAAACAAAAAGACCCACGAGTAGATCCGTATTAACATTGAACCAAAAATCACAGTTTAATCCATAAATTTAACCTTGTCAGCATTATTCGAATTTCCCCGATCAGTAAATAGGAGAACATTATTTTAGCAGATTATTACCGTGAACGAGGCTTATACAGAAGATTAGAGTAACCATAAATTATTAATTATCAACTTATTACGATGTTGATGGTAAACAATTAATTTCGCCTTGTATTTCATTTTACTTATTAATATAAGTAAAATGAAATACAAGGCGAAATTAATTGAATTTGTTTGTAGAAACTAGATTTATCGGATTATATTACTTTGGTTTTAATGGTGGATTTTGATGTGCAATTTGAATTTTGATTCTGCAATGCTCAGAGGATTTTTTGACGGAAATTTATAAGAAATAGGGTGTAAATTATGTTACTGCCCAGGCAATAACTTAGCCAGACACCACTCAATCCTGGATACCTTAGAAAATACCTTTCAGGGGCCGTACCATGACGTGAAAAAAATCCTCATGATTTCGTTGAGAAAAAAGGATGGTGCTATAGGTCGTATATAGCTCCGTCTCTCTCTCTCTCTCACACTGAAACCATGATGGATCCATGATCTTTTTTCACGCCCTGCGCTTTTGTCTGTCTTTGACTGAAGAATTTTTTATAATTTAATTATTCACTGTCTTTCCGCAATCCCCCTGCCAACGCGAGAAAAGGCATTGACACTTATTTATCTTTTGTCTTCTTCCCCTTTTTATGCCGCTACATAATCACTCGTCATTAATAAAAAAAAACAATCCAAAATTCAAACCAACAATATCATAATACCTACTCCATATTTTTTATTTACCCTCAAAATACTCTCCCATTCAAATCAGTTAAATGTCAAAATTGGTTATTCCTCTCACCCCTTTAAAAATAAGCACGTACGGAGGGCTATTTTATCGCGGTCCCTACCCAACAAGCAATTTTAGATAATCTACTTGCCTTCAAGCCGGACTGAAGTTATTTACAATCAATTTCCTTCACTATTAAAGGCTTGATAAAATGTTATGCACGTAACGTAAAAGCTCTGTTAGTTGTTTGTATTTAAAGTAACTATTATGGGAAGGGTAAGTGCTTAGTTTAAAAGGGAAGTCTTAAGTTTAGAGTTGTTTGGGAAATTAGGAATGAGCATTTAAAAAAGGAGTTTTAAAATAACACTCGAAACAAATACCGAGTTGTAATTTAGATGTCACTATACAAAAGCGTTTTTAAACGGCGTCATCAGAGGCCTTAGATGCGTGCCGAATAGGAATACGATCGCGCTTGCTTCAAGTTCACACGATAGCTGTCAAAAATACGCATTGGTACTGAAGTTCGCGAGTATTGCCATAGTATTGCGGAACAAAATGGCGTCTTGACAGTACTATTCTTATTTGGCACGCGTAGTACTCGATTGTACCGAAACAGAATAAGCGCCGTCTAGTGACTACAATGGGAAACACAGTTATTCCATACAAATTGACGTAAGTTAATGTAAACGTAAACGCGATCGAGTAAGTATAAAAACTCGCACTAAGGCCTCTGATTGTAAACACTCGCTGCTTTGTTAGGGCCTATTGCACGATGTCTGAATAACCACAACTCACCGAATAAATGAAAAAATTGAACTTTTTAAATTTGTATGAAATTATCTGCCAAGTAAGTTAATAGGAACTTAATCATAGGCCCTTAGACATGCAGAGATAACAGCACCATTAAGTTATGACAAAATATAAAAGAAAAGGTATAGGTATGGTATTGAGAAAAGATGATAAGGCAAAGAGACATTATACACCGACCCCAAATAGTTAACAAGAGCATGATAAGTGATATTCGAAAATGAGTGAAAAAACATAGACCAGGACCCTAATTGCGTAACACATTATCAATCGGAGTTGGTTTCATTTTGACAGTTCAACAACATTCATTGCGTTATTTACGTTGTGAAGCAGACAAATTATTCGAACATATGAAGCAATGGATTAACAATTTGTTTCAAAATTGTTCAAATTCCGATTTATAATGTGTTACGCAATTAGAGTGCAGGTAGCACTCATGGGATTGAACATTCCAAATTTAAAAATTTCGCCAATGTTAAATTCCTTTAAGCGTTGTTGGAATTTTATTCTAAATGGAATATTCTCAGAAAAACCGCATTGCGTTGGCGACTATTGAAATTCACGTCACAAAGTTTTATCTTTGTAGACATAGTCAAGCAATTCCAAGTTAAATTCGGAACTAAAGAACAAAGGTCACTACTGAACATTGTCTCGTAACATCTCGACATATGAAGATGTAATTACCACCATCGCTACCTTGTGCCATCTAACCACGGGTTGGTTAGATGGCACAAGGTAGCGGCACTGGGCCCCTTGTGGTGGATTGGCCCACTCCCTCTCACAGCCAGGAAGCCGGTTTCCTAGCAGTGGGAAAATTATAGGCTCCATGCGCGTTGATTACTTCTGCTACTTCTTTTATAAAAAAATATCAATAATTTAGTTTTACTAAAACGTGGAAAACCAATTCTCAATTCTTTATTGCATTCCATAATGTAAAACAGTGGTAAGCATAAAATTAAGAGGAAATTCGGGTGTTCTTTTCTCCATACAAACGCTCTCGCCTGTTTTCTTTCTGGTTAATGACCATAAAGCAATGTTTTTTTACAGAAATATAAATATTAGCTACTTGTATGCCCCTATGTTTTCCTTTTTGATTATATATTATTTTTATAAGAACTAGAACCCTCAAAGAAATTGGCTATTCAGAGCGCTATCAACAGAGGCTTAGGTCCGTATTACAGAAGGAAACTCAAGCACTGATCTTTGTTTAAGGTCCGTATTACAGAAGGAAACTCAAGCACTGATCTTTGTTTAAATTAAGTTTAAAACTAGTTTCAACCAATCAAATGGCTTGAATCTAGTTTTAAGTCATGCTTGAGTATTGAGTGACGTTCTGTAATACGGACCTAAATCTAGATTAAAACTAGTTTCAACCAATCAAATGGCTTGAATCTAGTTTTAAGTAATGCTTGAGTATTGAGTGACGTTCTGTAATACGGACCTTAGTGTACAGACAATGTTAACAAAAAAAGAAAAACATAGGGTTATATATCCTTCTTATTCAGTTTATGAATAATCTTTTAAATTGGTCCAATATTGGAGGAGGAAATAGTCGAGAGCCAAACCTCAAAATGTGACTTTTAACATAGGCTATTCAGTTCTGCAGTTGTCCTTATCGCGCGAATTTGAGGGCGGAGCGCTCGGCGAGCGACGGCAATAGTTTCTTCAAATACCTAATTTTCAAAAGTCTGGCCGCCCGCATTTCCTCTTAATGACACAATTGTGGACTCTGTCGGACAGCATAGTAGGAGAGTGGAGGAAGAGCGCTTATTTTGTGTTTTTTATTATTTATTTATTCTGGTAATTGTATTTTTATTTTATTAAATACAATTTATAACGCGAACCCTTTTCTAACCGCTCCCGCCACAATCCGCTCGTCCAATAAGGTCGAGTCGAAGCTTCTAGAAGGTTCTAGAAGTTTCGAAATAAATGACGCGCAGCCTTGTCGTTGACTTTTAGCGATACGTATGTCAACAGTCAACTAGGCTGCGCACATTTTTTAGATACTTCTATTAGATTTACAAAATTATGTCTTCGCCCCCGACTATTTATGTTAATTTTTTTTTAAATATTTAATTTGTTTAAGTGGTTTAATAATGTTTGGGCTTTATTTCTTACTAAGTAAGTTATGAATAATTCCTGCTTGAGTAAATAGGCCTTTTTAATGTAATACCTATAACGTTTAATTAAACCAACAAGAAGTTTAGATATGGCTTTTATGATTTTATTCAGAATTCCTATCAAGATACACATAGGCGTAGTTCCATGGAAAACAAATTGTAAAGGTTACGCTAACGTATGCAGACAGACAATCATTATAATTCTATATCAATAAATGTTGTTGACTACAAATATTATGACTGTGTCGGTGTACGAATTGGTTTCGTGTTCTAGGAACTTTTGGCAATACAAATACATTTATGGAATTTCTCTTATAATATTATGAATTGATTGTGACACAATCTAGAATTTTTTTTTAACAGAAAAAAGCAACCGACTTCCAAAAAAACCGGCCAAGTGCGTGTCAGACCACGCAACAAACTTAACATTAAATCCCAAAAAAAAAATTATGTGATAAAATTACAAATTAACAATTTTCGGACTTATCCTTTACTTATGTTGCGAGACCTTGCTTCTTGCCAAATTTCACTATTCTAGGTCAACGGGAAGTACCCTATAGGTTTTGATTTACTTACGAGTATCAAAATATGTCGCATAAATGGCCGTTTTTTGTTGCGTTGACTTAGAACCTTGTTTTTTTTATAACTCTAAGGGACCATAGACTTACGCATTTGATATTAATTTCATTTCACACCTCCGCGCGTTCTTGAGGAAAAGGGTGTTGACAGACTGTCAGACAGACGGACATACATACAGACAGACGGACAAACAAGTGATCCTTATAAGGGTTCCGTTTTTCCTTTTGAGGTACGGAACCCTAAAAACCAAACAAAGTGAAAAATAAGGTTATTTATTTTCGTTTTTAGCCACCGACTTCCGAAATTATTAAAGTTATTTGTCATTTTGTAGTGTTTTTTTTTGGAAGTCGGTTGTTTTTTTTTTTTGTGAAAAAGTTTTCGCTTTTTAGATATGGTACATAACCCACACATACACTCCTTTGCAAAAAAAACGGGCGGTTTGGATTTTTCTACATTATTGGTAATCATTTAGTTCTAAAGAGGTTTGAATAGCCAAACTATGTTACTGGCACTTAATAAAGAGTCTGGGTATGAAAAAAAAGTTAACTTCAAATTCGAAACTGTTGTTTTTAAAAATAAAAGGCTCTTTCTCAGTTTATGACTTTTTACTTACTACTCGCGGGTTTGCGGTTAAAAGGTTATTAGACAACTAAAACTAACTTCTCGTTATTTTTATTAGAATAATTTATGTTTGTCGCATAATTCTGCTTTATTGTGACTTAAAACAGAATATCTTTGTGTCGATTGTAATGGCAGAAAAAGCAATAAGAGCTAGTAAAATTATAGCGCTGCTGGAAGTGGGGTGTAGCCAATGTTAGGGCTCACAGCGGTTAAACGTGAGTCGTTCCACCGTCCAAAGAACCTAGACTCGATACCAAGAGACAGATTCCGTTCAAAGAAGGCAAGGTTCTGGGAGAAAACGTTAAACACAACCACGAGACGACCGGTTTTTAGTGACTCAGGCGCTGAGTAACCGCGAATGCAGTTACATAGACCTCAAAAGAAACATTGAAGAAGTACGAGGAGCACAAGTTAGCCTATGGACAGTGAGGAGGAGGTTTTTAGCGGTTGATATACGCAATCGACGAACAGCACGGGCCCCCAAGTTACTCCGTGAGCACCGGATTGATCGACTAAGGTTTACGAGAAATTGTCTATCTTGGACACTAGGTAACTGGAGTAGCGTACTCTTCTCCGATAAGGCTCAAATTTATCTGAATCGTGAGGACCGACGTCGGCGAGTGTTACGAAGACCAGGGGAATGCTATGCCGACGTGTGTTTCGAAGAAATCACCCATTGTGGTGGAAGGTCCGTTATGTTTTGGGCGAGCGTAACTTCCAGCTATCGTACCGAGATAGAGTTCATTGAAAATGGCTCACTAAATGCGCAAAGGTACATAACAGGAATAATTTGTCAACATGCACAGCCCGCACTGACTGTAATTGGTGAATATGCCATTCACGTGGACGATAATGCTCGGGACCACCGTCCTGGCGACGTAGATGCTTATATGCAAGAGGTCGGTATTCGTCGTCTGGATTGGCTAGCGCGGAGCCCCGACCTTAACCCCATTTAGAACGTCTGGGACCTTCTAAAAAGGCGAGTACGATCCGTCCAACGCCTTCCACAAAACATCAGGGAGCTTAAACGTGTGATTTCGGCTGAGTGGGAACACATTCCACAGGACACCATGAAAAGCCTGGTGGAAATCATGACAAGATGATTACATACCGTAATCGTTGCAAGGGGAGGTCATACTCGTTATTAATTTTTATTTTTTAATGTGTTTTTTTATTAAAATACCATAAAAATACTCGTAGTGTTAATTTAATTATACCCTAAAAATTTTCATTTTAACACGACTCTCTGTTTACATTGACTAAAACACCGATTCCAGGATTTAAGGTTTAAAACCTATATTCTCAATGATAATAAGAAATTTCTAGTCATTTAATGACATACTAAAAATATTAACATTATCCATAGAAAAGCCAATGACTGTAAGGTGCCCGTTTTTTTTGCAAAGGAGTTTATTTGAATACCACTACCGCTACATAAAAACTACAATGAAAGGAAGTTATTGTAACATCATCCACATAGACTAACTAAGAAAAAAAAACGTATAATTGTAGCTTACTCAAAAACTACCCAAGCGAAGTTAATAAATTTTATATGAGACCAACTTCGAAGTATATATTATAATATACCCTCCCAAATATAACGGGAATCGTTCAAAGTGGACTACTCTGTAAAAAGTTAAGCGAGGTCATCCATCCATACTAATATTATAAATTCGAAAGTAACTCTGTCTGTCTGTCGGTCTGTCTGTCTGTCTGTCTGTCTGTCTGTCTGTCTGTTACCTTTTCACGCCTAAACCACTGAACGGATTTCGATAAAATTTGGCAAGGCTATAGATGGTATCCTGGGGACGGACATAGGCTACTTTTTTTTCAAAAATAATCCTACAGGGGGTGATATAGGGGATGAAAGTTTGTATGGGAAACTCAGTATTTCTTAAGTTAGGGATGTGAAAATTAAAATGTATGCTTTTGATAGGAAATAAAGAAATATGCGGTTCAGCGTTTTTGAAAAATCATCCCCTAAGGGGGTAAAATAGGGGTTGATTTTAAAATTTACAAAACTGCATGGATTTCGACAAAATTTGGCAAGGCTTTATATAGCATCCTGGGGAAGGCCATAGGATACTATTTTTTTTTCAAAAATAATACTACAGGGTGTGATATAGGGGATGAAAGTTTGTAAGGGAAACCCAGTATTTCTTAAGTTAGGGATAACAAATTTATGCTATTGGTAGGAACTTAATAAATATGCGGTTCAGCATTTTTGAAAAATCATCACCTAAGGGGGTAAAATAGGGGTTGATTTTAAAATTTACAAAACTGCACGGATTTCGATAAAATTTGGCAAGGCTTTATATAGCATCCTGGGGAAGGACACAGGCTACTTTTGGTCTTAAAAAATAGTCCTACAGGCGGTGATATAGGGGATTAAAGTTTGTATTGGAAACTCAGTATTTCTTAAGTTAGGGATGTAAAAATTAAAATGTATGCTTTTGATAGGAAATAAAGAAATATGCGGTTCAGCGTTTTTGAAAAATCATCCCCTAAGGGGGTAAAATCGGGGTTGATTTTAAAATTTACAAAACTGCACGGATTTCGACAAAATTTGGCAAGGCTTTATATAGCATCCTGGGAAAGGACATAGGATACTTTCAAAAACAATACTACAGGGGGTGATATAGGGGATGAAAGTTTGTAAGGGAAACCCAGTATTTCTTAAGTTAGGGATAACAAATTTATGCTATTGGTAGGAAATTAAGAAATATGCGGTTCAGCATTTTTGAAAAATCATCCTCTAAGGGTTAAAATAGGGGTTGATTTTAAAATTTACAAAACTGCACGGATTTAGATAAAATTTGGCAAGGCTTTATACAGTATCCTGGGAAAGGACACAGGCTACTTTTGGTCTTAAAAAATAATCTTACAGGGGGTGATATAGGGGATGAAAGTTTGTATGGGAAACTCAGTATTTCTTAAGTTAGGGATGTGAAAATTAAAATGTATGCTTTTGATAGGAAATAAAGAAATATTCGGTTCAGCGTTTTTGAAAAATCAGCCCCTAAGGGGGTAAAATAGGGGTTGATTTTAAAATTTACAAAACTGCACGGATTTCGATAAAATTTGGCAAGGCTATAGATAGCATCCTGGGAAATGACATGGGCTACTTTTTGTCTTAAATCATAATCCTACATAAAAGATAAAAGGTGATAAAAAGGATGAAAGTTTGTATGGGAAACCCAGCATTTCTTAAGTCAGGGATATGCCCTATGTTTTCCACATGAACGTTCCCATGGGATATTTTCCGACATCCACGCGGGCGAAGCCGCGGGCAAAAGCTAGTAAAAAATATATATAAACTCGTCGACTTGCGAATCCCCTCCTTTTTTTTCGTCGGTTAAAAATGGCAAGTAAATTTTCTGGATAGAAAAATACGAGTATGTGTTTAGTGCATATATTGACTTTCTATTGCCTTCCAAGTCATGCCCCACCTACAGTTGCCTCTATTTATTATTCTCCTCTTTCTATAACCGAAAACCCTCCTGAATATAAAACTGCGCCATTATTCCGAACTACAGTGTCTTTCAATCTTCCCACATTACATATTCATTGTATAACACATCCACCGAATCCTAGTCCTTTAAAAACGTTCCAAGTCACGAACATGCATTCAAGAAGCGGCCATGTAAACGATTTAGCTTCAAGCCTTGCAGCAAATAGCCCTGCATCAAAATACGTATTAAGTGTGCTAAGAAAACAAGTTCTAGACCGTGCTCTACTACCTTAGTGCCTGTATAATAAAATCTATGAAAGTAGAGTACCTTTAGGAGGGTAATTAGGGTTCCGTACCAAAATGGTAAAAAAGGAACCCTTATGGTGTCACTCAGTCTGTCTGTCTGTCACAGCTGGATATCTCAAGAACTACTGATGCTATCAACTTGAAAATTGGAACTGTTTTATATGACGTTTACCCAACTATTTTTCAAATAAGAAAGAAATAAAAATATTTTTTTTTTTGTAACAGGTGCTGAAAGGGGGTCTTAAAAAATCAAAGTGGGGCTACTAGGGCATGTGGGGTATCATATGAAAGAACGCTGTTTGCACATTCTTAAACATTTTTTTATTTTTTTTTAGACCGCATAGTTTTCGACTTTTGATGAAAAATGTAAAAAAAATACCTTTCCCCCTTATCTCCGAAGTTTGCAAAGGGAAAAATCTGAATTTATTCTGTTTGATAGAAGTTTATGTAAAGATTACAGGAAAAACAAAACGATGTCTCTAAATATCACACTTTTTCAGAAATCGGAACGGAACCCTCGGTGCGCGAGTCCGACTAGCTCTTGACCGGTTTTTTTTATTTCAGGGTTGTGCCGTCAAAACGAAAAGCGAAACACGCGAGCGATAACGCCGATGGCTTATGGTTACGGGTATGGCCCGTAGTGGATGCTTGGGTTGTCTATAAGGGTAATAAAAATTCGGACAACCCTTTGGTAATGTTTACTGGGGGTAGTTTTGGTTATGTGTAGTAAGCGGTGTGGGAAATGCAATCTTTGTTCGTTTTGTGGACTGTTTGTGCTATTTACTTTTGAATAAAATTTCAGTCATGTTTAAAAAATTTCAAGTCAAGTATAAGTAAGTAGTATAAGTAGCAAAGTAGTAGTAGTCGAGTTAATTTATCTCACGAAAGCGGGTGTTGATGCCTTTATGTTGTTAATCGTGTGGTTTAAATTGCAATAACTAACCCGCTTTTGTGAGATAAATTGACTACAGTATTCAAGTAAAGTAGTAAAAGAATTTATATCGCATTTATGCGAGAAAAACTTGCTGTCTCGAAAAATGCAATTTTACAGGAAGCAATATGTACCTAACTTTAAAAAAATTATGATTAGTAAATTAATGTGTTTTTTCATTATATGAGTTAACTAATAGACTTTGAAAAAATACACAAAAGATTCTAAAATGTTACTTTAAATTTTCGAATAAATAATAAAAAATACCTTTTCCAAAATGTTACGTTTTTCTCGCAAAGAGGCGATAACATATTAAATAGGAAATTGTATACTGAATGTAGTGACAAGATTCTTAAACAGTTCTGCCAACAAAACCTTTACTAAGCAAGATTTATCAACATTTGTGATTACACACGTCTTGCTTTTTTAGATGTCAACCTAAAGTCAAGGCCAAGGTTTCAAGAAAAATCGTCCGAAAAATGATAAAAGAAAAACAGGAGACTACCCTTGAATAATACATTTTACACGGACCATTAAAATGGTGACATAACGTGTATACACAGACTATACATTTTACGACAGACAGACATTACGAGAAATATGAATTATTATTATTGTCTTACCTATGCCGCGTCGAATCGTAAATTTCAACCAATAAAATTAGTATGCATAGAATTGTCTAACATTTATATACGGCTATGATAGTAAAATTTATGTTCATACAGTTATTGCTGAAAATCTTAAGATTTTTACTGACAGGTTTTATGTCTATGAACTTTATTTGAATGTGTGGGTAGTGTTTTTATGAATTTTGCTATCTTTATTTTTGACTTTATGTACTCAGTCCAAAGTTTTTATTTTTAAATTGATACAGACAACGAGAAAAATGTGTCTTTACAGATTTTAATTTGCATGTTGCAGCAAAAGCTTTTATATTTGTCGATACCTATTTTGTTTTGTTAAAGTAATTCATGCATAAACCCACAAAAAAAAAACAATCACGTGCGTACTAGCGTAAGCTATGTATTTATGTATATAATAAAATAGTAACGAAGTCAAAATTGTGCAGTGGGCTGCATCAATTGGTTACCCCAGTTGTATTATTTGAATACAACTGGGGTACCCAATTGATGCAGCTCACTGTACATTGAATATTTTTGAAAAAAAAAAGGAATATTGCTACGAGGTGTGGTGACGAGTCTGATGCCGTAAATGTAGTTATTAGAATTTTTGTCTGTTTGTCTGGATATATGTTCCGTATTGGAGCTAGATTCCGTATAGGAGATAGATAGTTTATAACCTGGATTTAACACATAGAGTACTTTTTAGACCGGTAGTTATCACACGGGCGAAGCCACGGACAGATATTTAAACTCTACTGCAATATTATAACTTCGTATTCTAATACTCAATATTGTAATACCATCTTTTCATAGACAAATTATTAACAATATTCGCTTTCAAAGACACGTCAACGTTAAATACAACAGTGCGTGCGACCTGAACGATGGACATCCTATTGCATCGCTTACCAACATTTGCATATACGCGACAAACTACAGATACGCCACGTGACTTTCTATAGGTATAGATGAGTGGCAGTGTTCTGTTTTTGAAATACAAAATAGTTTTTTTTTTTTGACAATATTTTGATGACAAAAACTGCTGCTATTTTCTGTAGAGCAGATTAAGAGCCTCGCGCGATACTGCTCGCATACTAAGTGAGAGCGAGACTGAGTGCGGTGCTGGGCGCCGATAGTTTAGGTAATTGCTTTTTACGGTGAAAATAATGGTAATTTCAAAAAAATAAAAAACATAAGACCTGCTTTATAGTTAGTTCAGTTAGTATGCAAAGGTTCATGATCTAATTTGAAGTACTTTTTGAATACCAGCGGTTTATTGTTCGGTTTGGAGGTAACTTTGGATTTTTTTTCTATAGAGAAAATTTTATGGAATCGTATTTTCGTCTAAAATTAATCCTCAACTTTAATATATATTTATTTCAAAATTAATGCTGCAGTATTTTCGACATAACGGAGGATCATGCTAAGCCATTTGAGGTAGTGGCCGATATATTTATATTCGATCTTTGAATGAAAACTAAACAAACAACAGTGGCCTTAGAGCGAGTTTTTATACTTACTGGATCGCGTTTACGTTAAAGTTAACTTACGTCAATCTGTATGGAATAATTTGTGTTTCCCATTATTAGAGTTCCGTAGCAAAATGGTAAAAGGATTATTATTATTATTATTGCGACTCTGTCTGTCTGTCCGTCTGTCACAGCTGGATATTTCAAGAACTACTAATGCTATCAACTTGAAAGGAACAGTTTTAGATGACGTTAGTCCAACTATTATGCAAATAAGAAAGAAATAAAAATCTATTTAAGTACTTAGTTTTTTTGCAACAAAGACTGAAAAGGAGTCTTAAAAATTCGAAGTGGGGTTACTTGGGCATATGGGGTATAATATGAAAGAACGCTGTTTGCACATTCTCAGACATTTTAGTATTTTTTTTAGGCCGCATAGTTTTCGACTTTTGATGAAAAGTTAAAAAAAAACACCTCTTATCTCCGAAGTTTGCAAAGAGAAAAATCTGAAATTATTCTATGTGATAGAAGTTTATGTAAAAATTACGGGAAAAATAAAACGATGTAGCACACTTTTACAGAAATCGGAACGGAACCATCGGTGTGCGAGTTCAAGTCACTCTTGACCGGTTTTTTAGTCATCAGACGACGCTTATTCAGTTTCAGTACAAATTGAAGTTTACGTTAAAGTGATCGAGTGGGTAAGTATAAAAACTCATACTAAAGGCCTCTGAGTACCAATCATTCTACAATAGAATATTATGGGTTTAGGTACAGCCCAGACAACAATACAGGGTTTTATTAAATTAGGTAGCGAAACTATTCGCAGACCAGAGGGGTAATTCCCGTATTTTTAACAACGTTCAAAAATGTAGGTAAATAGCGTTTACCTAAATTTTTGACAGTTGATTGTCGCTGGCATGAGATTGCGACTAGAATGTGAACGGTATTAGGTACGAGAATTGGCCCTCTGATGGGTATTGCCAATTCCGCTGGGGTCGCGGTTTGTTTGAAGAAGATACCGCGGCCCTGGCATAGGCAACTGAAGGAACACGAGTGGGCTTTAGTCAGTAAAAGTCTGACACGCCCTTCCGCTCCACCCGGAGCGGGAGAGTTATTTGATGATTTCCCGCCCTCAAAAAAAAAAAAAAACAAAAAAAAAATGGGTATTGCCAACTAAACACAATAAAACAATTGATTTGATGATAGTTTTTTGAGGTTGACAATCGCTGGTATTGTAGTACTTACTTAACGTATGAGTTGAGAAAATCAGTTTTTTTTTTTGTTTCACGTTTAGATATCGATACTTATCGTCTGCAGAGTTTCCAACTGCCCGGGGTTGGTGACCAATCAATCTGCCTTGCCTTTTCCCAACTATGTTGGGGTCGGCTTTCAGTCTCTGGATGCAGCTGAATACCAGTATTTTACATGGAGCGACTGCCTATCTGACCTCCACAACCCAGTAACTGGGTAATACAATACCTCTTTGGTAAGACTGGTTGTCAGACTTTCGGACTTCTGACGAGTAACGACTGTCAAAGATCCACGAATGACAGCCGGGACCAACGGCTTAACGTGCTTTCTGAGGCACGTAGGAATCTCGGTATAGAGATGGTCACCCATCCAATGACCAGCCCCGGCAAGCGTAGCTTAACCTTATGTATCGACCCATGCGGCTGTTATTACTAAGCTACGAACTCCTCATTGGTGATGACCATAGAACATTAAAAAAACCTTACTTTTAATAAATTTTCCTCGTAATAACTTGACTTACCAAGAAATTGTTGCGTTTCGTGCCTAACTAAGGACTTATTTACGTTTACAGCATTCGCACATTAAAACCGTTTATGACCTTACATTTTTGTCATAAAACTGCATATCTAGAACCATTAATTTAAAAAAAAGAAACACGCCACACGTTGACACGCCTTGCAATGTTCTATAATGTGAGCAGTTAAGGGGCCTCTATTCTATTATAGCCTGACTATAAAAAATACCAATCCCCACTCCTAGACAGTAGACATAGGCTCCAAGTGAGTCGGTTTTTACCCGACTACGGCGAAGCAAAAAGGAGCCGGTATGTTTGTATGTATGTTCATCGTATCCACATAACTTCTAAACTACTTATCATGATTTGACAAATGAGGATGTATGGATGATTTGATGTATTGTTCGAAGCATCTTGATTGTCCGCTGGTTATAGGCCGTCTATGTGACGTAAAATGTCACATAAGCACAGAGGTTCCCTTTATAACATAGAAAAGGAATAAGGAAGGATTTCCCGGTAGTACATTCCAGTGGAATTTTTGTGACATCCATGCGGGAGAAACCGCGAGCAAAAGGTATTTGTTATTATTTAAAAATGTAATGCGGCTCAGCAAATTCTTTATCACGGAATTATAACCTCAAAATAATTAAAATAAAAAGTAAGTTTAATTTAAAACGTGTAGGTATCAAGTTGAAAATAATATCAAAGACGTAGGTAGTCTATGATCCCTTGGAGTTCTAAAAAAATAAAGCTTATAAGTCAACGCAATAAAAAAATACGACCGAACAAAAAATGCGACATATTTTGATACTCGCAAGTAAATCAAAACCTATAGAGTACTTCCCGTTGACCAAGAATCATGAAATTTGGCAAGAAGTAAGGTCTCACAGCACAAGTAAAGGGAAAAGTCCAAAAATTGGTCATTTGTAATTTTATCACATGAAAGATATTTTTTTTGGGATTTCAATGTTAAGTTTGTTTTTGGGATAAATTCTTATCAACTACGGAACCCTTCATTGTGCGTGGGCCGACACGCACTTGGCCGGTTTTTTATTGTCAGTGAAGCATTTTCTACTTCCCTCTATCAAGTCCTAGATTCTAGACCTCACAGTAATATACTATGAACGTATTGAACTTTTCAGTACGAATATTTCTATTTTTAAATACAAAAAGCAAACAATAGTTGTTTATGCAACTGACGTATAATAAGGGGTATATACCTAATTATGTACAGTTGCATACAAGACTTTATCTACATCCATGTTATCAATTCTCTATAAAAGGTTCTGAAACAGTTTTCTGCAATACTAATACTCGTATCGAACATGGCGGCCGGCGTCATAGTATACGACGTGAATTCGAATAAGTTCTTTTTTTAAATTACGGCGCTGTTGTAGTGAAACGCGCGTGCATTACAATGTTCTTTATTTGAAAACGAGTTGCATTATGAAATTCAGTACAACATTAAAACACCCCTTTGGATGCTATTATGGTTACCATGGTTACTATGACGCTGGCTGTTTTAATGTGGGCAATAAGCTAACTGTTTCAGAAACTTTTATAGAGAATTTATAGCATGGGTGTAGATAAACAAACAAACACACTTGGTACATTATAGCAATATTTTACAAACTATTTAAATAGGTACTCAATACAATATCAATATAGACTTTAGATTTTTTTGAAGACAAAATTTAGGTTCCGAGGCTTGAAGAGAATTATCATAGAAACTAGGCGATTCTCCAAACTTCAGTTTCATTACGCACGGTCCGTCAAAAAACTAGTACTTTTACGCTAACTGTCAAATGAGATACTTTGTCAAATGACTACTCTGTTACAAAAATCATTTGAGGCAAATCATATACTTTCAATTTTATATTTAGTACTTTAAAATCGTTTGGAATCGTGACAGTGATAATTAAATTAAACCTTCATTTTCATTTTAAAATCATTATAAGACAATCAGTTTGATGCGTTATTACGTTAACGAGTCCAAATTTACCGTGACCTGTATAACTACAACCTCGACAAAGTTCATTAAAATTGAGTTTTTTTTTTTTTTTGATACAAATGATGTGGCACTTCAAGAAATACTAGTTAGTGGTTACATAACTTGACGCTATTATACAGGGTGTTCGGCGCATGGACCGACACAATTTTTTGGGGGATTGGGGGGGTCATTTGCTAGGTTTCACCTAAAGACCTCCATGTCCTAAGTGTGACGGTAATTGAGATATGTTTTTTTTGGTTCTTTCTTTGAATTACCCAAAATCTCGCCTTTGAATCGATATTTTTTTTTTGTTTATGGTTGTAAAAGAATAAAATAATTTTTATTATAGTCTACAATGTATTATTATTCGAAATAAACTAAAAAAATATAATTACCGTAATAAGTCTTTTCTTAAAACACTCCATAACTGACTCTCTAACTAGTATTTTGACTACATTTGAATTGTTTTTCATAGCGTGTAGCATACCCTTAGAAAGGGTACAAGCTAAAGAACTTTTTGAGATAAAAATAAGGTCAAAATGGCTTCATTTAAAAAAAAAAAAATAATTTAAGAGTAGTAATTTTTCATACATTTAAACATTTTTAAGACTTTGGAAGCACATTAGTCATTTTCTACTGATCAATTACATCAAATAATAATTTATTTAGAATAAAAATACATTGCAGACTATTATAAAATTTATTTTGTTCTATTGCAACCATAAACAAAAAAAATATATCGATTCAAAGGCGAGATTTTGGGTAATTCAAAGAAAGAACAAAAAAAAACATATCTCAATTACCGTCACACTTAGGACATGGAGGTCTTTAGGTGAAACCTAGCAAATGACCCCCCCAATCCCCCAAAAAATTGTGTCGGTCCATGCGCCGAACACCCTGTATAGAATTAACGTAAAGTTTTAAAACTGCTAGCTATCAATGTCGAATAAAACATGATGAACACGAACATCGAGATCGGATATATTTAAGAAACTCAGCACCCTTTTGAATATCGGTCACTGTCGGACTGCATAGAAAAGAAAGAGAAGCGCGATGACACAACGCTTGCAAAATATGAAGTAATTACCGATTTACAAAAAATCTAGGGATTGAACTAAAAAAGTAATCACTTGAAATCATTCCTTATTATTTTGTAAAGAACTGTATAAATTTATGAACACTTTTAATGAAAACTGTAGGAGTAATATGGTAAAAACTCGAAAAAATAGACAGAAATAGACCTGGGTTTAGCCTTTTCTTTCTTTAGTTCTACAAACTAAAATAGATTTCAAGACAGAAAAAATCAATCAATCATGTATTTTATTAGATTATTGTGTATTTTTTTTATCAAAAAGGTGCTATAGTTACTGTAAAAAAAACTTTTACAAAAAAAAAAACAACTGACTGCCAAAAAAACACTACAAAGTGAAAAATAACTTTAAGTTCGAAAGTCGGTGTCTTTGGTTTTTATTTACTTTCGTTTTTTTTGCCACCGACTTCCGAAATTAATGTTATTTTTCACTTTGTAGTGTTTTTTTGGGAGTCGGTTGTTTTTTTTTTTTGTAAAAAGTTTTTTTTTTTCATTTTTTAGTGGTGCCTATCTCACACAAATCTGAAAACCACTCGCAAAATAAATTAGAGCATCATCCACATAGACTAAATGGGAAAAATACGTATTAAATTATTGAATCTAACTCAAAAGCCACTTATCAGAACATATTTTTATGCAACCATCTCAGGAGTATACCATTTCAAATAAAAACTTTGCAAAAAGCTAAGTCATGTCAGAAGTTTGGTAGGCGTAGTTTTAGTTGCCGGACACAACGAGACTACGAAATCTGCCTTCTGACAATCAAGGCCACACATAACAACATACAACTCAAGTAGCGCAATTTAAAGTAGCATATAGTTAGCATTAAATCATTTATAGCCAGAGTGCACCTCATGACAATTCCAATAAGCCCAAACACGGCTAGGATACATTGTTTTATTACTGAGTTCCGATGCCTACCTTCCGGCTTCTTCATCAGATCGGTTCAATGGTATTTTCATCAGAACCATTTTACTTAAAGCTTCGTCATAGTCGCTTAACAATTAATCGAGATATCTTATCGCCACCCGTGAAATACTTATCATCGTTGAGGAGTTCCCGTGGCTTTCTGTGGTCTTCTTCATCAGTTCCACTTCACCAGATGATACTTCCTGAATGCAAACGCTTGATTTGTTGATGAAAATACCAAAAGAGCTATATGTATGCCTATAATATTTGAGGAGTTCCCTCGATTACTCATGGATCCCATCATCAGAACTGGATTTTGACAAAAATAGGACCAATCTGGAAGTAGGCCCTTTCAAATAAAAAAAGAATTTTCCGAATCAGTTCATAAATGACGGAGTACTGAGGTAACAAACATACAAAAAAAAAAAAAAAAACACAACCGAATTGAGAACCTCCTCCTTTTTTTGAAGTCGGTTAATTAAAAAATGGAAACAAAGTTACTTATTTTCACCGTATTTTAGGGAGGACAGGCCATGTTTTTGTTCGTTCGTGCGTACACGGCTTAGAGATCCAATCCTACAACCGCTAAAATAATGACAGCGGATATAACGAGGACGTTGCCGTTGCGACGGTGCACCGGTGGCGGCGCGTCACTGTTGTAATGGGAACACCTTTTAACGTATGGCAACTGCATTGTGAATGTGACGGGCAATATTATTATGTTCCTCTATATACAACATTAGTTATTGTTTACACTAAACCTGAAAAGGGTTCATTGTACCTTGAAATCGCGAAAAAAAATCAGCTGTTCAATACATTTTGACGAGTTTGATGTAGATAAATGTACTGAACAGCTGTTTTTTTAGGGTTCCGTACCAAAACGGTAAAAAAGGAACCCTTATGGTGTGACTCAGTCTGTCTGTCTGTCTGTCTGTCTGTCACAGCTGGATATCTCAAGAACTACTAATGCTATAAACTTGAAATTTGGAACAATTTTAGACGATGTTTACCCAACAATTTTGCAAGTAAGAAAAAAGTAAAAATATTTATATTTCTTTTGTAACAGGGACTGAAAGGGGGTCTTCAAAATTCAAAGTGGGGCTACTAGGGCATGTGGGATATCATATAAAAGGGCGCTGTTTGCAAATTCTCAAACATTTTTTTTCTTTTTTTAGGCCGCATAGTTTGCGACTTCTGATGAAAAATGTAAAAAAAAAATACCGTTCCCCCCCCCCCCCCCCCCCTTATCTCCGAAGTTTGCAAAGAGAAAAATCTGAAATTATTCTATGTGATAGAAGTTTATGTAAATATTACAGGAAAAATAAAACGATGTCTCTAAATAGCACACTTTTTCCGAAATCGGAACGGAACCCTCGGTGCGCGAGTCCGACTCGCTCTTGACCGGTATTTTTTCGCGATTTCAGGTTTGGTCCCATAGTAAAAGTTGTTCAAAATGATGAGTACAATGACCCCTTTTCGGGTTTAGTATAAACAAAAACTAATGTTGTCTTTTCATTAGTTTTAAGTTAGCTGTAAACTGTACTTGTACAGTCAGCGTCAAATATATCGGGAATTCGGGACGAACAGACTGTTCAAAATGATCTAAACAACTAAGAAAATTAAAGTTTATCTCAATTGGATAAAGTTCTTGTCAGAATGACAGTTGTCGTGTACTGTCTTCATTCTGAAACTTTCCTTGTATCATTGAGTTAATATTTCATTTTCATAATTGTCTAGATCATTTTGTGCCTAGGCTTACAATTAACATAAATTAATTTAGTTCGTGGTGTTTACCTTGAAGTATTATTGTTACACTGTTCATCAAAGTTTTTATAGACATGTTATTTATTTTGCTCAAGATGTTAGCGTAGACAATTGTTGATGAATAAAATTACTATTATTTTATTTATGCATAAGTACAGGTTTATTACAGGTTCACGTTTGTATTGTACATTAAACCAGAGATGGTTTATATTGGTACTCACATAATAAATACATACTCTGTATTCAACTAACAAAATTATCCTATCTCATCGTCATCAACAGGATCAATTAGTACCTACCTACCTAAAAAGTAACAACCGAATGAAGGGAGATATATTTGTGATCAACATCGACTGATTAAAAACAAGCTCCGTTTGCAACAAACATTTTTTGAAAGGTAAGCATACTTTGTTTGTAAGAGCTAAGGCTGTATTATGGTTGTGTACATTGATAAAATATCGTTCTGATACCAATGAAACAAAATGCGATCAGGGGCCGTACTATGACGTGAAAAAAGATCATGGATCCATCATGGTTAAGTTAAGAAAAAAAACCGGTCAAGAGCGAGTTGGACTCGCGCACCGAGGGTTCCGTTCTGTTCCGATTTCTGAAAAAGTGTGTTATTTAGAGACATCGTTTTATTTTTCCTGTAATCATTATATAAACTTCTATCACATAGAATAATTTCAGATTTTTCGCTTTGCAAACTTCGGAGATAAGGGGGGGGAACGGTATTTTTTTTTACATTTTTCATCAAAAGTCGAAAACTATGCGGCCTAAAAAAAATAAAAAATATGTTTAAGAATGTGCAAACAGCGTTCTTTCATATGATACCCCACATGCCCTAGTAGCCCCACTTTTAATTGTTAAGACCCCCTTTCAGTCCATGTTGCATAAAAATATAAATATTTTTATTTCTTTCTTATTTGAAAAATAGTTGAGTAAACGTCATCTAAAACTCTTCCAAATTTCTAGTTGATAGCATTAGTAGTTCTTGAGATATCCAGCTGTGACAGACAGACAGACAGACAGACAGACTGAGTCACACCATAAGGGTTCCTTTTTTACCATTTTGGTAAAAAAGCACATCTAAACCGCGTTCAAGTACTGTCAGCGTCATGCAATATTTTGCAACAATGATGATACTGTCAGCTCAAGCGGTTTAGATGTACATATTATTCGCCTTTAGTTTCATAAGTGATATTCGGCCTCCACATTTTAAAAGGTTGGCGTACCTACCTACTTCGTTTGTAAGAGCTAAGGCTGTATTAAGCTTGTACAGATTGATGAAATATCCTTTTGATACCAAAAGTCCAACGCAACGTCTGAAACATTACCTTCCAGATACATTCACCTTTCATTTGTAACCTGTGCTTTTATTAAATAAAAGTCCATATACAAAGAATTTGTAATTTCAATCATGTTAGATATATCGTACGCACTTCAAAGTAAAGATTTTACTTTTATATTTTCGTCGATCATTTTCATATTACATTTTTTCTGTACCTAATATCCGTTTTTTACGATTAATATGAACATCAATATTTGGAGAATCAATTCTTTTTTTAATTTCAAAACGTTGCTTTCATCAGAGAAAATAAATCAGGAGATAAATACTGTGATCTTTTAGGGGAGTGTTTGAACTTTGATCAATGAGTATACAGGGTTATTGGCAATATGTCGGCAATCTATCGAGGGGATGTAAGAGAGCTAATTTGCAACCAAATTACCCCTTATGACCAATGATCGGAGTAGGTAGATTGAATTGGGGTCATTGATCCGAAACGTATGTATTAATATGGACATTCCTCCGGAATTTCGAAATTATGGTTGATTATTAAAAAAAAACCGGAACTTATGTAGAAATTGTAGTAATTTTATTTTTGATAAAAATTGGATGTAAAATGTACATAATTTAACAATAAACATTTATCCTTATTGTTATTCATTCCACCCTTAATGTCAATGACCGTGACCACTATGAAAACAATTTGTAAAATTTTGTGGCAATAATTAAAGGCTAAAAATAAAATATTAAAAATGTGTATTTAAAGCTTCGTCGGAATTCAATTGTTTTTATTATTCAACAGATAAATAATAAATATCTAATTTATTTTATTAAACGTAAATTTGTTAAATTAAATACAAAACTAAAACTAAACCTTAAAAATCTAACAAATAAATAATAAATTAATTTAAATAGGTCTTAAAAATTAAAAGTGGGGCTACTAGGGCATGTGGGGTATCATATCAAAGAGCGCTGTTTGCACATTCTTAAACATATTTTTTATTTTTTTTAGGCCGCATGGTTTTCGACTTTTGATGAAAAATGTAAAAAAAAATACCGTTCCCCCCCCCTTATCTCCGAAGTTTGCAAAGCGAAAAATCTGAAATTATTCTATGTGATAGAAGTTTATATAAAGATTACAGGAAAAATAGCAGTGCTTCGAGGATCTATATTGGATTTTGATCATATAGATGACATGGACATAAATGAAATATACATTCGATTGGGTGTCAGTCGAGAAAAATTTATGAATATTTTGGAACAAACCCCGTCATTGTCGAACGTATCAACTCGGCCGAACACAACATTAGCCTGTTACCTAATGAAGCTGCGAAGTGGTGAAGCAAACGAAAGGTTGGCATCACTTTTCAACATGAGCCGGCGAACCCTTGAAGGACATCTTAAGTTAGCCAGGGATTCCCTTTTTTTGGACTTCGTTCCTGGACATCTGGGTTACGACCATATTGACAGAAGGGACATAGCTAATCGAAATCTTCAAATGCCAAATGCTGTTTTTGGAAATCCAAATGCAGAACCCTCAGATAGAAAGGCAATTGTGATAGCAGACGCCACTTATATCTACATTCAAAAGTCCACAAACCATTTATTCCAAAGGCGATCGTATAGTCTACACAAATTCACGAATTTATTGAAACCATTTTTAATAATTTGCTGCGATGGTCATATAATAGATGCATTTGGGCCATATGCAGCTACAGAGTCGGATGCACAAATCCTAAAAAATATGATCGAAGACGAAGAAGGCAGTATTGATTGGTTTTTTAGACAAGGGGATGTGTTCATCTTAGACCGTGGATTTCGCGACGTAATCGACGATTTACATGCCTGTGGATATGAAGCACACTTGCCAAAAACAAAAAATCGCAACGAAGATCAATTAACGACAGAGCAAGCTAATAAGTCTAGGTTGGTTACCATATGCCGCTGGGTTATCGAAGTTATAAATGGTTGGTTTAAACGCGACTTCAAGTTATTTCGGCAAGATTTTTTTAATCGTGCCTTGCCCCATATGATGAAGGATTTTAAAATAGCCGCTGCGTTATTGAACGCATGCAGAGAACCATTACGTGATAATGTACACGCAGAAACATTTGTAAGAATAATAAACCAACGATTGAACCAACCAAATCACCTAGCAGAGTATGTCCTAGGCAACAACTTAAATCGTCGACGGGCTAGCTTTGATAGTATTACTGGTAACCAACCTAACTTAAGTGATTTTCCGTCACTGACCGAGGACGATTTAACCCCTCAAGTGTCGAATGCACCCCATGTGTGCATAAGAAAAACCGTTTTTTTGTTAGCTATATAAGTTTATATCACATATATATAAATGTAAAAAAACATCATCCGATGGAAAACCAATCATCATCATAGTTGTGAACCTATGGAGTTCGTAGCTAACCCCCCCGGCCCCCCCGCGTGTCAAATGCACCCAAAGTGTGCAAAAGGACAAAACTTTACATAACAGGTATATAAGCTTAGATCACATATATATAAACGTCAAAAAACATCATCCGATGGAAAAAATATCATTATCAGTAGTTGTGAACCTATGGGGTTCGCAACTAACCCCCAACCCTCCCCACTCGCTGGGGTAATGGGTCTAAAATTTGCCAAACTCAGACACTTGAGGGGTTAATTATTTTTGCACTTGGCACATATCAAGTGAAGTTAGCTCGCAGCTATTATGCGGAGCATGTGCGACAAGGCCTATATAATATAGAAGTGTATAGAGATACCCAATGTACAGGTCTAGTCGAGTACGGCATTACAGCTACAAATGTTTGGCTTCTCCGCTGCCGAATACAAACGCGACATGCGCGGTCTAGAATTTATTATTCTTATATTCTTATAGACAGGCAGAAAAATGGTAGGGAAGCTATAGAAAACTATTATTGCAGTTGCCTTAGCGGTAAACGCACTCTGGGTTGCTGCGCCCACATAATGTGTATAGTTTGGTACTTAGGGTGGGCGAGAAACCAAGAGGAGGACATTCTTTTGCCAGCTGATTTTTTAAATGAAAAAATTGTTGATGAAGATTAAAGTCCAATAATTATTGTAGTTATTAAGTAATATTGTAGTTATTAAGTAATATTGTATTATTGTATTATTGTGGCATATTTTTTTTATTTTAATAAATCAACGTATTTAACAAACCTTTAGTTTTATTTAAGCTATCATTATCTTATATTTGTATATTACGTATATAATAACATAGTCATATCATTATAATGTACTTAATTCATTATTATATCAATGTAACATCATCACGAGGTGTACAAAATATTGTATTTAAGATACAAACTGTAATCATTCCATTTAAATGATTAAATTAGTTTTTTTTTTTATATATAATCCACCTATGATAACTTTTTATCCAAGGAACTTACAGAAACAGTCTTTTGTAGTCTTATTGTATACATAATTGGCTACTAGAAAATAAATAGTACAGATGTGGCCGCCGATGGGACAAGCTCCATACAATTTTGCCCATTGTTCTTTGAATTGAGTTGTAATAATATCACTACCAACACTAACAATATTTAATTGGATCCGGAAATACCGGAATTACTTTCCGGGAAAATGGCTTATCCATGTTCTTCTTTCTGTGGGCATTTATGATACAAGTACCAAAAATCAATCTACCTACTCCGATCACTGCTTATGACCCATTTACATATGACTCATATGCAAATGTTAACCATTTTCGAGTAATTTGACATTTTACATTTTTTTGAAGACATCTTCGTACATATACAACTTAGAAAATTTATAAAAGATCAGGTAATTGGCACACCTTGAGGGAGGACTTCCAACGCTACAACTTCAGGTTCGTAGTCACCTCGAGCACGATAGGTACACGAGTACATAAGCATTACTTCAATTGTTACTAAGGTGCTCATGTTTTTTTGGGCTCGAAGTAACTACATCTTGGTAGGTAAAATATGTTTCGTATATTTTCAGAGCAGTACAATATGAAACCCATGTAGCCAATAATCTAGGTCAGTTTATATGATTAGGATAAAGACCGGGAACATAAAGTTTTCGTTATACAGGTATTAATAAAATAAAATACAACGAAAATGAACAATATTTTAATATTTTTACACAGCTCACTTTATTTAATTAAAGATCAAAAAGAAGAAAGATAGAATTCTTATTTCGGTATTTTTATTGCGAGGATACATTTTGCATTAGCAAAATTTGATTTTCATAGTAACTGACCATTGGATCATACAAATCAGAAGAGAGCAAGTGTATTCATTTACTTTATTTGTAATACTATATTTTTGTAACGAAAATCGTTGGAATATGTCATCAAAGAAAACAGTATAACAAACTAATTACAAACAGTATAATTAATCTACTAAAAAAACACAAAATAACTAAAAAAGAGTGAACTAGAAAATTTGGTCAAATAGATAAATCAACTCCTTAAATTAATAATTAAATAAGTTCTTGTCTAGACTTTGTTTTAGTAGATTAATTAGACAGAAAATTGGTAGGTAACAAAAATGATTGTATAACCCATTTAACCAAAGCAAACGTTTTAAGACCTCGATTTTACAAA
The DNA here is from genome assembly GCA_905163495.3 of Cosmia trapezina. NCBI lineage: Eukaryota > Metazoa > Arthropoda > Insecta > Lepidoptera > Noctuidae > Cosmia > Cosmia trapezina. The sequence goes on from LR991034.1 coordinate 18,339,998, forward strand.
ATGTAATACCATTATCGTTACTTATGGTAATTTTAAAATGTACACAAAGGGTAATGCGGACACAAGCGAACTGAACCTTTGGATAAGCAATACGAAATAAAGCCTCTCTTCTATATTAAAATTCACATTCCCATTACGAAATCCGAGAGAACCCTTGCCTTCGACCACTTTGGACGAAAATCTAACACCTTTAATTTACTCGAAATCCCCTTTAATTGAACGGACGGCACGTTCCTTTCATATATTTCCATGACCTCATTTTATCAGACGGATTATTTTAACACATGCTGGTGTCTAAAAACTGACAACTTTATTCGAAATGATATAATGAGCGTTACCTCACTTCAGACCAGCTGCTCCGTTGTTCCTGTCATATTAAACTTTTATCCACTTGGATACTATTGCATCTGACTACAATTATCCGTCTTATCGCAGTAACGATAAGATCTCATTTTGTATATCTGACAGCAAAATGTAAGTTGGCACAATGGATGTTGCAGACGCCTCCTATATGTGTTTTGACGTTTTTATCTTGTTTAGTGTGGGTTTGTATGGTACGCGAGTTTTTAGTATTCCATTTATTCTTATTCTTATACGGTTTTAGTGTAAAATCCGCTTTGTATAAGAAAGAGGATTCAAAATACATTTGTAGTTTTTCATGAAATATTTATTGTCAAGTTATAATGTTGTTATTTTCGGTGACCTTATAAGTTACCTATTAACCCGTCGCATCGCAAGTCGTAATTACAGAAACAATAACAGCCGTTGTGTCTTCGAACCTATGGGGTATACGACTCGCAGAGACGCAAAGACGTCTACCGTACCAGATAATCTTGAGATACAAAGGAGATAAAATATTATAATTATCGATGTCTTTAGCTACATTAAGCTAGTTGACAGTAAGAAAAATATCTTATGAATTTTATTATGTAAGCTTAAGTATCAAAATTCAACTTTGTTTAGTAGATAATTTTAGATTAATTATTATTTTTGAGAAATAATTACATAAAACCGGTCAAGAGCGAGTCGGACTCGCGCACCGAGGCTTCCGTTCCGATTTCTGAATTAATTAATATTTTTGAGAAATAATTACATAAAACCGGTCAAGAGCGAGTCGGACTCGCGCACCGAGGCTTCCGTTCCGATTTCTGAAAAAGTGTGCTATTTAGAGACATCGTTTTATTTTTCCTGTAATCTTTACATAAACTTCTATCACATAGAATAATTTCAGATTTGTATTTTTGCAAACTTCGGAGTTATGGGGGGAACGGTATTTTTTTTACATTTTTCATCATAAGTCGCAAACTATGCAGACTAAAAAAAACTAAAAAAATGTTTGAGAATATGCAAACAGCGCTCTTTCATAATAATATGATACCCCACATGCCCTAGTAGCCCCACTCTTAATTTTTAAGACCCCCTTTCAGTCCCTGTTACAAATAAAATATATTTTTATTTCTTTATTATTTGCAAAATAGTTGCGTAAATGTCGTCTAAAACTGTTCCTTTCAAGTTGATAGCATTAGTAGTTCTTGAGATATCCAGCTGTGACAGACAGACAGACTGAGTCACACCATAAGGGTTCCTTTTTAGGGTTCCGTACCTCAAAAGGAAAAAACGGAACCCTTATAGGATCACTTCGTTGTTCATCTTTCTGTCTGTCTGTCTGTCTGTCTGTCTGTCAAGACCCTTTTTCCCTTTTTGTATAAATAATAGATTATTTGAATCGATATCGAACATCGTAGGGCAAATCCAAAAGCAGAGGCTGGGAACACTGATTATTTGTTTTTAGTTTTTTGATAGCAGGCTGTCACAGATTTGACGATTATGGGCGAAGTTCACCGACTTTTAAAACTTGACAAAACCAACTGTTGTTACAATACAAGGTAGGTTTGAATGTTGGTGGAGCAAAGGCCTATAAGGATGATAACATCACTCGAGCCGCCATTACTGTGTGCCCCGTTTTGACTACGAAAATTTAACTGAGTTCTATAATAGTTATTTATGCAACTGACGTATAATAAGGGGTCTTAAAACACGAATGTGGGTAGTATCACATGAGTGTTTTAATACCTAATTATGTACAGTTGCATACAAGACTACACCCATGTTATCAATTCTCTATAAAAGGTTCTGAACCAGTTTTTTGCAATACTAATACTCGTATTGAACATGGCGGCCGGCGTCATAGTATACGACGTGAATTCGAATAAGTCCTTTTTTAAATTACGGCGGTGTTGTAGTGAAACGCGCGTGCATTACAATGTTCTTTTTTTGAAAACGAGTTGCATTATGAAATTCAGTACAACATTAAGGCATCAGTTTGGATGCTATTATGGTTACCATGGTTACTATGACACTGGCTGTTTTAATGTTGGCAATAAGGTAACTGTTTCAGGAACTTTTATAGAAAATTTATAGCATGGGTGTAGATAAAATAAAAAATAGAATTTTGATGAAATATGAATGTTTTAAGGAAAATAGACCACAAGAAACATTTTTAATCGGTTTAAAAAAAACTGTCAACTAGCATATTATTGATGTTGTGAGAAAAATATATTAAATAAACGGTAACAAAATAAACCACACACACAAACAAACGATTTCGAAGATAATCTCTTGTAAGTAATAAATAATCCCGATCTCAAAAACATTTACATACACACCCACGTAGCGTAGCTTTAAAAAAAAGACGCACCTAAGGCTCTAAGGTTCACTGAACGCAAACATCGAAATCCTAGTGCTAAAATAATAAGTAGCTACATACTAACACCGTAGACTGTAGATTCAAACGACTCCTGACTTCTTCAATGAAATCGAATTAAAGCACCTCGGATCCCGTGCGAATCCAGCATGAATAGCCAAGACCTAATTCAGAACACTGAACGCCTAACTGTACAGGTTGAATTATCCAGAATGTGAAAGCGAAAATACTCAAAGAAAAGTAAATAGTTTTGGATTTTTTGTAAAACGTATTTCAGTTTTCTTAGCCAAGAATCGAACCAGTTGATTTTGGGAAAAAAAGACACACTGCATTATTGCATTATCCATAATAGTGTCGGATTACATTATATGAAGTAATGTCAAACGGAAAACAAAAAAAAATATTTTTCACTAATTGAAGTTTCGTATTTCACCTTTCACGCACACTTAAAAAAATCATACTGTATGTCTGTATCTTCTCTTATATCTAAGACTACACAGGAAATAAAAGTTCTGAACATTTTCATTCATATTCCGGATTAGGGTTATGCCCTATGTCAGCTATAAATTTTGCCAAAATTCAGACGTTATGATCCCAATTCCGCACGACTGGATGTATGCATGGATCGTTTACGGCATTAAGTGGGGGAGATAGGGAAATTATAAGAGGTGAAATGGGTAAATGTAATGGATAAGGAAGAAGATGTAGCTCCTGTACTATGTGTTTGCATTTTTGGAGTGAATTATGTATGTGAACAAAAATGTGGTAGACGGAGTAAAGCCCTGTACAGGGTGTAAGGGACAGCCCTCCACAAATTAACAGGGTGCCTTCAGCTCCTTATTGTGAATCATATTCCACCGGAAATTTTCTCAGGAAAAGTTTCATTTTTTTTAAAGTTTTTTCGGCTAATATTCCTTTATTTCAATCCAAAATTACATTCTCTATTTGCAGCACTCCATTTATGTAAATAAAACAGCTAAAATCCAAAAAACAGCAATGGATGTCGAAATACTTTAACGAACTACGCGCGAAATCAGCTGTTCACTTTCTGCCTAGCTTCAGAGTTCATCAAACTCACCGCATACTACTTGCATACAATTGATACAATACAACAACACAGACGCGCAAGACGCTCCGATTTACCGAGTCGCAACAGTATTGCCAACTTATCAAACCTCTATTTGTGAACCAAAATGTTAGAACTAACTTGGTTCACATAAGAACTTCTCTAATTTTAAATGCAAATCTTTTCGTGCACTTAAATTCTAAAGGAAAGACGCACTTAATGTGCCCTTGAGTATTCGTGGTAGGTACATACCTAATTACTTAATGAATTCTACTTTTCAAGCGATCACTGGATCCAGTTTACAAGCCACCCAAGGGGCTTTTCATGGCTTTACGATAGCTACCGACTGGTAGTCCAGTCGGGAATCGAACGTAAGCACTCTGTAATGGAAGCCCAGTCTTCTATCACTACTATGAATCTGCTTAGCATAAACTTTGAATTAAATTGACAAATTAATCGTTTCATTTCTCCAAAAAAAAAACAGCTAACATTTATTTAGTCGAGCTTAAAATAGTGGTATTTTTGTACAAACATTTTTGCAAGAAATTTCATGCAAAATTTTTCGAGTAGTTGACAACACTGTTTTTGTGTGGGATTTTTCGTGTAGTCATTAGTACAATTTAGTTGTCCTGCGACTGTGTCGCACGCGCGTAGTGTCCTGCGACACTATCTGGCAGTATCGCTCGCTGTTGCAGTCGCATTGTGAAGTTTACGTACTTACCCATTTGGATTTATTTGTTGTTGTGTTGTTGTCTGTGAGAAATGGCTACATTTAGTGCTCGTGAGTATGGCGAAATGATAATGTGCTACGGGGAAGCTCAGGAGGTCACAGGTGATTCTAAGGTAGGATTAATTTTTGTGCACGACGCACTATCAATTACAACCTGATTGATACCTATTGACCATAGACTTATAAAAAAAGATGGACTCCGCGCCGCGCATATCGAAAGTGAAGCACCGTACCGATCTATGTGTGCATGATTTGAGTACCTGCAAAGACGGCGTCGCTCGTGTCACGTAATGGCGGCCGGTCGGCATACTATGATGTAAATGTGTGCGCGAGGCGTGTTTGTACAAACGGTCCGGCATACTTACTGTGCTTCACTTTCGATATGCGTGGCGCGGAGTCCATCTTTTTTTATAAGTCTATGCTATTGACTGATTGATTTCTATTAAATTTTCTATGTAATAATAATTGGAGGTACGTTGTACACATAACCCTCCTTTTTTAACTTGCCGCAGTCGGGTAAAAAAGGGAAATACACTTCGACATTAGTTTTAGCTATTGTTTGGTACAAAATTAACTGTATTGTTTATTATTTTGTTATCTTTACTCGTTGTAAAAGGGCGGCCAATGAGGTGCCTGAATGCATGTTTGCCAGTAGTATTTTTTATTTTTATTGACTGTTAGTTTCATCTATTTGTTATTTGCGTTAAGTACAGAAACTACTTTGGTATTAATTTGTTTAAAAATGGCTCGTGGACGATACAACGTTTTACTTATGCAAGCCAGAAAAATGGTTTATAACATCATTCAATTGATGAAAAAAGGAGAATGAAAATGGCGTTCGTTCGCGTTTCCTTGGAGCTAGTGCAGATAAAGGTTTTTGAGGGAATACAGCCATTATCGTAAATTATTATTCCTTATTTCATAAAACCTTATTTTTCATTGAACCCTACCCGTACTTGACAATAAGTAGGTGCCATACACCACTTAAAACATTCAAACAACTTTCAGTTATAAAAATAATTAAATGGAGCCTAAATTATTGTCGCCTTTACTCTACCTGCGCGTAAGTACCTACCTACTCAACTAACTTGCGATCCGCCACTACGCTTACTCTCGCGGCGCGAGAATTGATTGACCCCGTGGCGGGTAGGTGCTGCGCTGCCGTTCGCTACGTGCGTTTTGCCACGGTAGCGATACATTGCGTGTGAGGTAATAAAACAAATCAGGTTTATTGGATTCCCATAACGTTCCTGAAATAATTTCATGTACCGGTCATCTTAGTATGATGTACTGAATTCACCCTATCAGGTTGCGGAGGGCTGTCCCTTACACCCTGTATATATTTTTTTTCAATCACTCATCTTTTTTAACGTTTAAATTCTCGACGGCCACTTCATGTCAGACAGACGCATAAAAAATTAACAAATAAGAAAAAAAAGGAAACTCACCTTGCGTGGAAGCAGGTATTATTTTCTTAGGGTTCAAAACTGTTATTTATTTTTCACCTTGGCAACGTTACCAAACAGTGTCAACGTCGAAAACTAATTCTCAATAATTTGTTTTACAAAATTACCAGCTATATTACCAGCTATGTTTGGCGACTCTCCCTAATAAATGGTTCGGCAATGACATTGCGTTTCTCTTTTTTTACCCATTTATTACATTGGTCTCGTCATATAAATGAGCAGTGACGCCTTTTTGCGACGCGGCGGTCGATAGCCTACATTTCATTAAAAGGTTTCTAGCAAAAGTGAGGCGACTTTTTTGAGTTAGTTACCAAGTTTCTTTGAAGCGGTTACATGTTTTGAATTACTGAAATACAAGATTTTTATTCCACTTTTTTGGTCAGACACTTAAAGCGCTTTACAAATTATAAAAGGTTTCAAGATAAATAGGTCCTAATACCTTGTTTACTTATCTAGACTGTCCTTTGTTCCCTTTGCTCTTTCTATAACGTGGATGGGAACGATGGTAACGTATAGAAATATTAAAGACCGAAGTCGGATCCCCAAAATAAGATCTCTGTTTTTGATTTCACACACTACCTCTGCTTTTGGACATAATCTACTGCCTGAAATGTAAACCTGTGAATAGGTACGTGTAAACAAACTGCTAAAAACCTACATTTATTCCTGCATACACACTTTTTACTTTAAATTCCACCAAATTGCACCAAATAACTAGAGAAGAATGCAAAACAAATATCCTATCACATGCAAATTCGGTGCAGAAAAAATCAATTGAGGGCAATGGCTCGCTTTGGTAGGCATGCATGCCAGCTACTACACTTGTTGTAGTTTTTGAAAACTCCAATAAAATCTATTTATAGTTACAGAAGTTATGGGTGGAGTGTGATGGCTGTACTGAGAATGAGATTGTTTGTTAAAAGAATGAAAGAAATGTGTTGAGCTTGAGCATGAACTCACGCGTTTCGTAGATTGGTTTCGAAGTTGCAGTCAACATCATCATCATCATCATCATCATCAATCATTTAAGCCGAAACTAGTTCCGTGCTGGACATAAGGCTCCCCCGAGTGCCGCCATTTTAACCGGTCTTGTGATTCTCGCATCCAGTGAATTCCGAAAGAAGATTATGTAAGAAGCATGTAATTGGCTTTCTGTTGACTATTGTTTCCCTTTTTGTTGTTAAGTTATTTTTAGTTTCCCATGCTGAAATAAATAAATAAGTATGTATCTATCACATAACCTATTGTGGTAATAGTAATTTTAATCTAGGTGGATTGTCTTCACATATAATGATATAATTAATGTAAACGAAATATTATAAAACAATTAATCATACGAAACCCATTCTTCTCCATACGAAACTACCATTTGGAAGGGGCGACTAGAATCAATTCAAAAATTGTTTTTGTAAATTTTGACCTTCAAAAGTTCCTTTCATGTGCCTATTTGAAATAAATGATTTGACTTTGACTTTGCATATTTCCAGTATTTAATGCACTTTAAATAGGATCGTCACAAAACATCGATATCGGAAAATCTTGAATTCAAAGAACTCTTGAGAATGTTGTCTGGAATTATTTTGAGATAAACTATCTCAAGTTACGAGATCTTGTTTGGATGTATTTTTGCATGTATCTAGAATGATCACCCAGTTAGCTCCAAATATATAATTATAGCCACACTTACGACATACCTATCTTACTCATATTAATTCGTACTTACGTAATCACATAGGTTGTCATAACCCATGTTGCTTCTGGCTACTTACTCATTATTCTTCTAGCTCCATTATATCCATCCAAAGAAACAGCGGTCACCACTTCTTCCGTTTGAGTATGAGAACTCATAGCTTGCCTGATCATTGCGTGTCTGACTTAACTAAATTAGAAATGCTATGCGAGCATGTAACAATATTTACATAAACGCATTGTAATAAACTTGAGTTACGTGCAATTATTTATTTAGAAATTATTCTTTGAATTTCCATTTTGCAAGTTTCACTGAAGGTTGATCTTCGTAAAAACTTTGTAGTTTTTCCTCCTGCTTATTAAATGTTTATTATTTAGGAGATACAAAAGTTGAATAATATGAAATATTGTATCCAAACAAAGTTACATAATTATAACAAAATTATATAATTATAGTGAATGACTCCATACCTTATTACGTTCATTAAATTGTGGTGAAATGTTTTTAGAATATTAAAGAAAACAACTCAATTAAAAAACCTTATTTTATTTTCAAAACAATCTGTACTTATTAAGTACAATAAAATTTTACCTAGCGTTCGTTTTTTTAACAATGAAAAATTACAAGGTCCTTATAATTATTAGTTATGTTTCACTTGACACTTACAATTTGATGCGTCTAGGAAATAAAGTAAAATAAACTTTATCAGCTAAATAATAGAATCGACATTTATTTTTATATTGACTTATCACAGGTTGACTGTTCTCACGCTATGCTGGCTTCTCGTTGGCATTGGCATCCAAAAGTTTGAAGACAAAAAGTATGTAATATGTATAACTTTGTACAAAATATTGGGTAAAGGTGATATGTGGTATAAGGATGCCTCATTGGTCAATTAACTTTTTATACTGGACATATGAAATTATTATGTGAAGGTATTTAAATAATTACATACTTGTTTTTTTTTTTGGTATCTCCACGTCATTGTCGTTATATTGGACGACGGACGGATCTTAAGGAGTCATTATAATTATATTTACAAATCTTTTTAAAAAACAAAGCATGAGAACAGTCCCAACATTAATATACAAAAAATATATACATAGAAGATACAACACTAAATGTAGCTATTATTATATTAACATTTCATTTTAATTACATTTATAATTCATAAATTAGGCTTCTAAGAAGGAGGCCGTCATTTAAACTTATTAGTCATGAAACAACACTTTTAATTCATTATTAATTTAATACAATTTCAAAAATTTACTAGAAACAATTATACAATAATTTACGATATCAATTATATTTAAAAAGTTTTGTATAAACGCATTATTAATAAAATTATTCAGAAAAATGTAGACATTATTTACAATCGATAGTTTTTAGATGGAGACAGAATTATTTAAACCTGCTATTTACAAATGTACGGAAGTATTAATTAACTGAAAAAGGAATAATGTTTTTTTCACAGTAATTGTCACACTGTATAAAACAAATCTCCTGACAATTGACATTTCACATCTTGTAATAAATACTTCATCAAAAAACCTTGGTATCTTTTAAAATATTTAATTGATAATTTTTTAAACCTCTTTTAAAGGTTTTGTTAGTACAAACGAAAAAAACATCGCACCACTGCAATCAGAAAAAACATCAACTAAAGCACATAGCATCGTTTATTTTATTTGAGATATATTGTCGATATGTTCCACCGGAATCATTGCTTTACGAAAACGTATTTATCTACATACCATTTATTTACAGTCTTCACATTTTTTTTTCACATAAGTTCTAATAAAAATAGCTAAACAATGTCTATAACTTTCGCCTAGTTTCATTTCTTTCTTCGATATCGTTTAAAAATTGCAGCTTCTCTGATGCGTTGCGATATCTGTGAGAAAAAAAAACGGTTTTTAACAAATATTAAACAACTAGCCAGAGATTGAAATCGGTCGATTCACCCTACCACGTCACAAAATGGTTACATTTCTATTTTATTGACATTTGATTATTAGTGTCCCGCTCACTCATACTTACTGTAAATCGTATCTATGTGTAATGATGGATGATTATATTTTTATGGTGTGCATAATAAAGAGTATTCGATCTATCTATATCGGATGTGTGAGCTCACTCTTCTCAGTGTAGACACTTTCGCGCGACAAACGTATGTATGATTTAAATCTTTGTAGACTAGCTTATGAGGTTGCTGATTAACCGGAGTTTATAGATTTGATAGTGATATTAGTTCCACGGTATGGTGATCCATCGCGTTTCAGAACGCTCAATATTGAGAAAAAAATGGCGCCTATATACATATCTATGTATTTAGACGAAGTTTTTTCTGCTAGCTATCTATCTAACATCAATAGCTATTGAAAACTTATCTGAGAACTTCTCAAACCGGGCATGAATGTTAGAGTAAGGTTGACATAGTACAAAAACAGACCAGACTTCTTGACGAAAAAACTATAAAAATTATGACGCAATGTTTGTAATAAAGAAATTCTTTATACTAAAAAGAATTCTGCAAAGTGAATATTATTTTAATATTGTATAAAAATGCAAGTCTGTAGTAAAAGTTTACTTTACCAAGCTGCAAATATTTTATGGAGATTTTGTTAAAATAGTAGTAAAAGAGTTTTTAAAATATGAGTGTTTACTTACTTGGATCGTTTTTTTCTCCTAACTGTATCTACTGGCGTTGCTTCCACGCATAAAACTATCAGTCTACTGCTGCATGAATATCTGTAAAAAGAAGAAACATTACAATCTTTTTCAGAACAATTAATCCTAGCTTAGTAAAAGAGAACCTGTACATTATGTATAATTATCTCCATGAATTCCAAATTAAGGGGATACATCGATAAGTTGTACATGTAGTGTATATGTTTTATACGATTATACGTAAACAGTTAAATTCCTTATTGTGCAGCAAATTTGCTTTAAATGGAAGTTATTTGAATATTTTAAGAACTTACAAAGGTTCAGGTGCGCGTGAGAGTTTTCTATCTCGCGTATTAAACACCATTTCACTTACACACCGACCTAAACCACGTTTTATTTGCAAACACAGTCGAACATAGTGATATTACTGTGTATGTACAATCTCAAGGATTGTACACAGTTTTTAATAGATAATTAATTTTTGCTACCCATTTTTTATGAAACACGTAGAATCCTACAAATACGTACATAATTATAATATTACTTCTGCTTATCATTGAGATCCTATTTCCTTAAAAAATATCCAAACCACTTACGTTTCTTGGTCTAAAAGCTTATTGGAGCGAAGCGAAGACGCGAGTCCAAACTTGTCCGGATTACTGCTGTGCCAAGCGTCGCAGTACGCGTCCATTGCTGGCTCGCCATTCGGATTAGCTCCGTGCCACACGGCTTTAGTAGGCCTAAAGCGCAATGGATAACAACATTAGAAAATTTGTAGCAGCCAACGGAGATCGTAATTTCGTAGCTGCTCTTTGGAGATATTGGTTTTATTAGACGCAATATGAACGTAAATATTATGAGTATGAAAGACAAATTTGATAAGCTTCAGATTTCATATAAGATTGGCAGAATAAGGCTTGATAAATATTACGAATTTATTGATGAAATCATTAAATATAATACGATACTATATGAGAGGATTTTGCTGTATGAGATTATTATAAAGTAACGTGATAAACTAAAAACGTAAACGAAAATGGGAATGGTAGTGAATAATATTAATTAAAGTATGTTTTTAATAACAAAACTCATAACAAAGTTTAGTTATACGCAATACTAGGGCAATTAGTAGACTAAACTCCATTAAATGTCTCTTCTGACCTAGAATCCACTCTTTATTTACGTTATATAAATACCTACTAATTATCTGTTTGGGGTAAATTAAACGTCAATTTCACAGTCTACGATATAACTACTTTACAATGAACTGTCTTTGTCAGTAAAACATTGTCTGGAAACTTTAATCACCCATTCTTAAGTACATATTTCTTTGGTGGGATAACAAGGATTATCTGCTTAGAGAATGAATAAATTGATAGGGCGTCCCTGTTTGTGACTAACGATTATTTTTAATTAGAATACCTGTTTGGTCGACGAAACATTTTAAGTACTTTTGTCATCGATATTATTTTGATCTCCAAGAAATAATGTTTGCTTACTCATCAGAAAATAATGTCGAACTTTTCAACATGCATTAAGATTCTTAGTAGAGTTTTGAACTGCGATACTATTTACAAGTGAACCAATATGTAGTAGTAAATACTAAATAAAATAAACGAAGGTGGGAAAACCAATAAGAAGCCAATGAAACCAATCCAAGTCTCGCCAGTACCAAGAAACCTGAACCGTTTACACTTTCATTTCTTGAACCAAAGGCAATACAATATCCCAACCTTAGCTAGGTTGAGTGTATTGGGTTCAAAGATTGAAATACGGTAAGTACTCATACCGCCAGTCGTTTCCAAATGGCCAGAGAAAATAAGGCAGCTTATTTCCAGGTTATACCGAACAGTAAAGACTGTACTTCTTTCACTCTCCAATTTTCTTTCCTTTACAATTCGTCATAGTGTATTTTGACAATCTGTGTCAACAGCTTCGTTATTGAACAAACGTACTTTGGCGTTTTACTCATTCATATTAGTAATCGTACTGTCTCTAACCGGGGTTTCAGAAGCGACGCATTAAACAGTCGATTTTGGTATTGATACAATGAACATTTCGATCTTATCACCATTAATTTGATTGTGTTTCAATTTTGAGTTTACTATCTCTTTTGACTTTGAAAGGGAGGTGAATTAGTCTGAGTCTCAGACTATGCACACTTTCTCTTTATATTAACAGTACCTAAAGCTGAATACAAAATCATGACGTAACAAAAAAAAATTGACTTATCATTAAAAAAAAAACTGTTGTTAGCTGAGGATGCATACCATCCAGGATCCATGAGGACATTCTGTCCACTGAAGCTGTAGATCCTGGGAGCATGGGCGAAGAGTGCTCCTGAGCCATCAAACATCTCGCCCCAGGAGTTGAAGAGAACGTCGCCCCTCGTGTTCACTACAGGTATCTCTCTGTCTACCCAACTTACGATTGAGTCTATTGTCTGAACCCTGGGAACAAAGGAAGACATTGTAAAACCTGTTTAAAGCTGGAACAAAACTTACATAATTATGTTGCTAAGTTTTCAGAATACCTGGAGTAGAAGAAAGTACGTTCTTATCTACCCACGTGGTGAATTGACACCAAAAGCAGACGACCTAAAAGATATCAATCCATCCAATTTATCTTAATATTATTTTCTTTAAGGAAAACATAACTGAAAGTACTTGAATTCTCTACTTTTGACCCGTATTAAAAGCCTTTTAACCTTTGATCCCTCCTATAAATTCAGACAGCTATAAAACGGTCACTTACCTTGACGATATGAAGGCTCTGAAAGTGCCATCCATGTTAGCTCTCTGAGATTGTCTTCTACATTCGTAGTTGCTGCTACTGACTCCATGCATATCACCTGTATGTGGCTCATTTAAGGCTGCTAGGCGTAACTAAAGCAAAAAAAAAACAGTTGAGAGTCGAAAAATTAATCCAAAGAACCTCAAGTAATTTGCACACGCAAATTACTTGAGGTTCTTTGGATTAATTTATAAAACGGATTTGTCTTATAAAAGATTGTCGACTTTATTTTAAAAATGATTTCCCTGAATTAACAGATATTCCATTAGGCTCAAAGAAATCTAGTATTCACAGAGAAATCTTGTCAGGAATTGAAAATTATTAATGTCACCAGAGCAAAAAAGTGCTTTCGCAAAGTGTAAAAAGATTATTTCTTCTAAGCCTTGAGATGGATTCAGGCTAGCAACTGTTGTGAAATGTCAGGTAAGCAAGGTCAAGGTTATAAAAGTGTTGAATCATAGCTATAGCATTATACAACCAGGTGTTTTGTATAACGCTCTTTTTAGTGCAACGTTTCACTGGAAGATTTATATTATTTTTGCATTTTTTTAAGTCCTATTAAGATTATTTTAAGGTTAAATATAATTTGATATCTTTCTATGCTTGGTGGAAGTGAAACATGTGATAATATTATGAACTGAAGCTTACCACAGGTCCTTCTACAGCTGGATTCTTATGATGTACTAAACTGGAAGTTTCGAGAATGTTCTGCAAAGGCGTCCGAGTTGGACCTCCAACTGGTGGCGTGTGGATAGCTAGTAAGGAGCCCATCTAAACATAAAGAATTATATGCGTGAAAAAACTGTCTACTATGCCTGTGTAGACTCGATTGGTGGATTCGCAAAGATAGATCGTAAAATACAAATTTTCTTGCATTTTTTTGCAATTTGCAAGTCAGTGTCAGGTTGTATCAAAATATGATTTGCGCATAAAATTACAAAATAAGAATCGTTAATCTCTCTCTAAGCTACATTTATTCTAAAACGTCATGGCATGATCTGAAATCATTATAGAACAAATCTAACTCAATCTCATTCACATTAAATGTTTCGTTTCTCTGTAACATCATTTTGCAGTCAACGAAAATTTTGAATAATAATGTGTTGACGTAATACACTGATACAAAAGCTTCAAGTGTAGATACCGCTGAGACATTCATCATACAGTCACAGAAAATAAGTATTCTTGTTAATACTTTCCGCAATTAATTGTGAGCTTTACCCACCGACTTTAAGATTGAAATTTAACTATTTTGAAATTTGTGAAATTGTTTGCTCATTCAAATGTATATCCATCGGGAATAGGAATAAGTTTCGTTCAAATAACAAGACCCGAATAAAGGCGGAGTTCCTTATTCCCAATAGGGTAAGGAAAAGAAAATTTTCTTTATTATTCATGAATATTTAAGGTCTGAAATCTCGTGGTAATAATATTTAGAAATCAAGTTTCTTTCGTCGATGACGGAGAATGTTTTAATCCAAATGAACAGGCCACCGGGGTCGGTAGGGTAAGGCACAAAAGTTATGAAACAATTTTGATTATATTCAATAGCCCATTGTTTCAATAAACAAAATGTCCGGATGGAATGTTTAGGTAATTATTAATCCGTGACTAATTAAACGTTTTCAGAATTAGAAAATTACTTCATCATGCAATTCTTTATGAGTGTGAACTCAGCTGAGGTAACAGCTTATATATATTTAAAATTGTATTTTTCTGTTCAATTACTTAAACCTTCTAATGGATATAAAGTACTTGTTCTAGCTTGTTAATAATTCTATATTTCATTTCATATTCCATTACGTGCCGTGTTAAAACCGGGTGCTTCAAATTATCTAACCATAACCGTTCATTAACTACCACGCACCCCACTTCACAGTATTGGCAGATAAATAACTGATACTTAACTCCATTTTAGAGCAAATGTATATCGTATAGACATGCTTTATTCATCGAATTGTCTAAAAAGATTGAAAAGGGACTCAATTTTTATTTGGATTTAGCTAAAGGGTTTCACCAGATAGACCAAAATCAACATTCAATAGAACCAACATAAATTTTGTGTGCACCGCAGGGAACTCATTTCAATGAACAATTTACTGATATGATATTGAACTATAAGACCGTGATACTCGAAACGAACAATGGAAACATACCAGCGTACCTATAGACATGGAAGGCAGGTATGCCCGGCCGATGGTTTTGTGTATCGAAGCTATTGGCTACAGTCAGGCCTGTTTTGCCTATCAATACGACAGTGATACGGAGATATTGTTATAGATTTCAATAGAAGCGATACATTCAGGTAAGCATGGTGGATGAGAGTGAATAACAATTGGAGACAAGAATTACCTACTGGAAATAATATTAGACAAATATAATAAATAAATAAAAATAATATAATAATAATGAAATATATTGAATAAGGTGCTGTCCGTCTGACTTATTCATTACAACGCAATGGCATCAGTCTATATCTATAAAATAAAAATCAATGCCACTTTTCGTTGTAATTTTATAACTCAAGAACGGCGGGGCCGATTTAGCTGATTTTGGTTTTGAAATGTTGGACGTAGTCCAGGAAAGGTTAAAACGATGAGAAAAATTGGAAAAGTTTCCGGGAAAATTGGAAAATTCTGGAAAACTGAAAGTGGATTTTATATGGGAATATTGAAATTGGGACAGGACAACGTCTGTCGGGGCAGCTTAGTATTCTATATATGTATATTATGACATAAGTAAAATGTATAACTGTGCATTTTCTTGTTCAAGTTAATTTTAGGAAACATACGTATTGCAAGATAAAATATTATTGAAAAAGGTTTAAAATCGGTAACATGCTACTCACAGCTACGTACTGCCAGCCGTTGTTGACGCGAACCAGCAAAGCTTGTTCTTGGATGACGTACGCCAAAGTGCCCAGGGGACTGTTTGTGCCAAGCTGTCGGAAAAAGTTACGTTTAAAATTTCTTGGTAGTTTGCGATCAATTCCGTTACAATATGTAAGGTGAAACAAGGTCCCAACACAATACCTAGAAATTCTTAAACAGTGTTCAAAACTGTTTCTGTGAAAGTCGTTCAGATATTTTGTAGGGAACTTTTTGACTTTGTTTATATCACACTACTTACACGAATCAAAGAATCTGTAGTCTTAAATAGTATGGTCCCAACAATAGCTCTTCCATCTTCGTCATCATCGAAATCACCGTTATCTCCAAGAGGATCCAAAGGATCCCGGTATGCTGTAAAAAGCCATTTTATTTCATAAACTATTCCTAACAAAACAGTGCCTTACTGCGTTCAACTTTAAACCAATTTTTTGCAACATTAAAATGTAAATAGGAATTTTTCAGCTCTGCTAGTTTCAAAGTTCCCGGTGTATAAGAAAAACAATCCTGACTTAGTTCACGGTAAAAGTGTTTGAGAAAAACTATCGCGTACCGTACGGCTCCTGGCGGTATTGTACCAGATGGTTCAAGTTTCTTATAATTTGTAGTGGATCGCGCTGTTTTCCTGTTGAATAAAAAACAAAACTATTTTTAATACCGTAACCGCTAGGTGCTAGGTTGCTAGGTGATTTTTTCAATATTTTCCTCAATAAAATATTATAATGAAAGGAACCAAGATTTTTATTTCCAGTAGAGTCTCAAACCTCTACAAAAATATTTTCATAATAAATATAAAGTATAAATAACCATGTTATAACATTTTTTTCTTCATTTCATTTATATGGCAAATGGCAATTCAACGATTTACTCACTACGACGAGACTTACGACTCGAAATCGTAGGTATTGTAAATTCGTCACTTACAGAAGTGTACAGCAATAACAGAGAACTTTATTATTAAAGGACGTGTAAGCTACCGATATTTGAATTACATAATAAGTTACAAAATAAACCGTTATTTTATAATACAGTAACATTATTACTCACCTCCGGTAGGCTCGAGCCGATTAATCCCGGGGCTATCGGTCAGTGTATCTGGCACTTCATTTGGATAAACACCAGGTGGACCCGGCGGACCCGGCGGTCCCGGAGGCCCCGGAACGGTCATGTATTGGATGTTAGTTGCAGGGCTCCCCGCGGGGCCGGGCGGGCCCCGCGGTCCATCCTTGCCAGCCGGCCCTGGGGCACCGTCGTACCCCCGATCGCCTTTCTCGCCTTTCACCTTAATGTACACAATTTTTTTGCTTTCATATTTTTGTGAGGTCTGAATTTATTTTTGAAAACTATTTCAATTTGCTAGTTTAGTTTCAAGACTATGCGCCACAAAAAATACAATACAAATAATAAAAAACTTGGAGAGAATCTCTTTACATTTTTTCTATTTTGTTTATCATAACTTCAGTGTTTTCAGGGATGTTTGGAAAAGATTAAAAAGCTTTTCTTGGTTCGTTCCGCTTTTAGTGAAATAGAAAAACAAAAGCGTTTATGCGCAGCATCTTAACGCAAAGATACATCTGCGTCTTCAGTTACTAAAACATTCATTATTCTGCTAGAGCTTGTAGCTATGATTAATTTATCTACAGACGCAAAAATACAGAATAGGATGTATCAAAATGTTGTTTTCCCATTCTACCAGTTCTGCCATCTACTAAAAAATATCGAGAGGCTATGGATGTACGCTACCAAAGCCAAAGGTTCGTATTAGTCAATACGGAACAAAAGCGGATTGTTGGCCACATGCGGGCGCAGTTTAGCCCTGCTGCCACTGCATATTCTAGCCCCTATGTTGTTTTTGGATCAGATTTTTTTTATAGAGAAACTGTAACGCTGAGATAAAAACGTTTCTCAGAATAATTAGAATAATATTTGACTACTAAATCTCAAGACCTTACTCACTAACTGAGTTCTCTAGAACTAATTACGCAAGATTTTTTTCTATGGCAACTAAAGCTTAACTCCTTCAATCAAAAAGTCAACACATTTCTAAAAAAAATACTGAAGCTAATTCGATCCTTTGAAAGCATTCCGTACAAACACGCACCTTCAGTTGTATCATTCCGAGTACCACTCTTCATAAAGGAAAAGAAGGAAAAAACATACATATTCAACCGTCCAATTAACCTGGTATATGGCATTACCTTTTCTAAGTCAAGTGGGGTCCCGCCTGGATCTCCTTTTTCCCCTTTCGGCCCGGGAGCGCCTGGCTGCCCGACGGCACCGGGTGGGCCCTGTCAAATGTATAACTGTAATTATGGTTTATCCGGAATGTAGGATGGAGGACAATTTAATATGAATTTTGGCCCAATACTTACTTGAAGTTATTTCTGAGAAAATGGGTTGGAATTGGACAAATGTGATAAGTAAATACGTAAATATTTTTCAATATTGTTGTAACCGAAACGTGTTGATTAACGATAACTAGATTTACCCAGAAATGTTGCGCTTATCGTGTTCTTTATTGTGTTTGTAGAATAATGTACGAATTGGAATCCATTCCATCCTTTTAGATCAGTAAATCCGAAAGCCTTAGTTTATAAAAATTGGATTAGCCTCTGTAAGTTTTAGACAAATTCCAACTTTCTGATGAATTTCTTTTTATTTTTATCACCTGTGCAGAAAAATCTTTAGTTTAGATTATAATTTTGTTTCTCACCGTCCATCCAGGTAGTCCTATATCACCAGATATTCCATTATTGCCTGGAGTTCCTGGGGGCCCAGGGACGCCTGGTGGACCTCTGGGCCCAGGGGGTCCGGGATGTCCTCGTTTGCCTCTCGGGCCCGTATCTCCTTTATCACCCTGATTTGAAAACATTTGATAATTTGTATACACGCTCGTAACACTTGGTTATGATTGGTTAGCAGGATCATAAACATGTAGGTACAAGATTTTGCTCTTAGCTTCAAACATTAATCATGTGCTGATATTATTATTTGAAACAATACGAAGTTTTGGTGTAACTGAACCATTCTTAGACGTAGAATGAATAGAATTCGCTTTAAGAATTTGTTGTATTAAATGTTGATTGTTTAATAATGTAATGTTTGTAAACCAAAAAGTGGAAAGGAACCTTCCTTAAGAAATTAATTAATTAATTAATTTATGTACATATAGAAGAAAAAAAAAACATAAATATAGAATAGCAGAAAGGTACTGCCTATTAAGGTGCTGCTTAGCATTTTGTCATAAGACATGAAATCGTAAAGCATATTTTTAATTTCTCACCTTCGTCATCACTAAGGCTTCATCTCTTGATAATGCAACAGGTCCAGGAGGGCCAGCATCCCCTTTGTCTCCCTTAGGTCCATTTAAACCCGATGGACCTTGCGTGCCAGGTAGGCCGGATGGTCCAATATCCCCACGCTCACCCGGCTTGCCGTCAGTGCCCGGAAAGCCTTGGGGACCTTCCATACCTCTGAGCCCCTTTTCACCCTAAATAAAGTAAGTATTGAACTTTAGTATTTGGTATCGACACGTTTTGCAACTTTTTTTCCAGTTTGGTAATTATTTTTTAGTATTTTTTTTTTTCTTTATATTTTTGTAATGTGATTTAAAGTTTTTGTTTTTAACCAAAAACAAACCTCATACTACCAAGCTAAACTTGAACCCAAAACTAAAATAAACTGTACTGTATCTCTTTCATTACCGATGGAATCATTTTATCTACTATGAAACAAAATATGGGCAAGTACAGTGGCGTGCACAGAGTTTTTAGACAGGGTAGGCAGACAATTTTAAAAGCCAAAAATACTTACTGCATGTTGGTTTTGGTTCGTCGTCTTGTCGATTAAATAGTATTTAATAGCCACCTCAATTAAATAGTATGTAATAGCCACCTCAATTAAATAGTATGTAATAGCCACCTCAATTAAATAGTATGTAATAGCCACCTCAATTAAATAGTATGTAATAGCCACCTCAATTAAATATTATGTAATAGCCACCTCAATTAAATAGTATGTAATAGCCACCTCAATTAAATAGTATGTAATAGCCACCTCAATTAAATAGTATGTAATAGCCACCTCAATTAAATAGTATGTAATAGCCACCTCAATTAAACATAAATAGATTGTCTGATTTTATAGACATATCAATTTCGGCGCGTTTGTTTGATGTTCAGCATTTGTAAAATTAAATAATAGCAGTGAAAAGATGGTGGTGTGAGTATAGGTACCTACGGAGGGATCTTTATAGGCTCCTTAGGAGCCTTTAAATTATTTTAAGATTTTTAATTTGTATATTAAATCTACACATCTTTATGTAAGAATGTCTGCAATATGGAATTATAAAAGTTGGAAAGGCGTTTCATTTCCGTAAAAGGTTTTTTCTATTGAAATCATGGAGTTCTAGATGTTCACAGTGAATATTATCCATTTTTCATACTATTATCGACGTTAAACTCTTAAATACCAAATAATATGGCTCACAAAACAAATCTAAACAAATCAAACAAACATTATGACGACTCAGTCAGAAACTCGGACTCAGTACAAAAAATAATACTACAAACAAAAATAGTGTAAGTTATGATGCAATCTCAATGAAACAATGCTACTTTTTAAATTAGTTATATAGCTAATTTCGGTTCGGAAAACATCGGCTAGTTTCGTTATTTGTCGTGTTGTACAAAAGACACTGTCTATTTTGTACGGTTGTGTGCGTTATTGTGACATTGTGTGCCACGTATTTATATGAACGCACACCCATTAAATCCGTATGACCACGAGAGCACACATATAAACTTTTAGACCCGAATAGTTCGTGTCTTTCGCGAGGCACTCAGCGCAGCGGGGCGCTAGTGCAGCGCAATGTCACAATACTGAAAGAGCTTGCTTGGAAGTTGGAACAAGTGTTTATGATTTTTTTTGTTTATTGTTAGTAAGTATCTCGTTGATAAAATAATAATAGATATCAGAACAAGGTTATACTGAGTTACGTACGGTAGGCAGTGTCTTTTTGTCTTTATGAAACGCACGCCACTTTTACAAGGTCTAATTAAAATAATTGAATAAAACGGCATTTCGGCTAAGACACAATAATAAAAAACAGCAAAACATCTTCGAGGATCTGTTTTCTCAGAAATCACCAAAATAATATTATTTTGTTGGTGATTTCCGAGAAATTTTATCCATGAAGATGTTAAAGCTGTTTTTATTTGCTTATATTATAATTACCTTATCTCCTTTCTCTCCAGCATCGCCTTTTCCGCCTTGTACTAGCGCCGCTTCTGTGAAAATATTATTTGATTTATATTCAGTGTGTAACGAAATACGTTAAATAGAAGCATATGTTATACCTATGGAGGTTGCTACTTGGGTTAGCACCGTGTTCAGAAGGTATAAACACATAGTATTAATGTAGAATATAATGTTATTTCATAATATCGACTATAATGGGGGGTTGTTTATCGATACCTTCCATTACTTATAAGCTCCTAAAAAGGGTTCGGTATAGTAATCTATGTATGTATTGTAACATACTTGAATCAGACATGACATATAAGTAAATTGGAAAAGAAGTTATAATAATGAAACTATTACTACAAGGTTGTCTGTAAAAGATCGCTCTTAGCGATAAGACCGCCCATTGTGTCACCCTATGTAAAATTTCAACATTTATATCTGTAATTTTTATGGTGTGCATAATAAAGAGTATTCTATCTATCTATCTATCTATCTATTTCCGATAACTTATTTATTAATATTGGTGCAAATTGGTGTTTATCTGTCTAGCATCAAATAATAAAATGTTTTTCGCCACTCCAGACCCTTCCGGCCCCATCGGCCTGCGAGCAATGTGTCCTGCCTAGAGATGGGTCGAGGGCAAAAACAAATATGGACAAAATGGGCATAAACTTGGCATATTGGGCATAAATGAGTTTACGCCCACATAAATGCCCGATCACTGGGCATAAAAATGAATAACTTTGTTTTGTAAAAATAAAGCAGGAACTTAACTTAAAATGAAACTTAATGTCAGTAGCAGGACTCCTGCCCACTACCACTTAAGTTTGGCACATAACGCAGTGTCTCAAAACGAAAGTATTGGACCAGTGCGTGTTTCCAGTGATGACACTGAAACGTGCAGGTCGCTCACAATGGGCCTTATTAGAAGGCTTAAAGTCACCCAAAGGGCAATGGAGAGGGGTATGTTCGGGGTTTCCCTATGTGATCGAATCAGAAATGAAAAGATCCGCACAAGAACCAAGGTAACCGACATAGCCCAAAGGATTGCTAAACTTAAGTGGCAATGGGCAGATTTATTTTCATAGCCGTTCATAAGTCACAGGGTGATAAATTACGAACTGTAGCAAGGTATACCGTAAAAATGTTAAGCTACACAATCACTTATTACTAAACAATGTTTTAATTTCCTTTCCTTCATCTCTAATTTCATATAATCTGACACTTTATGTACTCAGCAAAAGCTTCGAGGAGTGAGTTTGAGAGAGAATTTAGAAGGTACAGCCCTTCTAAATTCTCTCTCAAACTCACTGCTCGAAGCGCTCCATTAGAATGGAACTTAATTAGTGACTTAGAAATTAATGTTTGAGCGTTTTGTCTACTTGTATGAGTTTTCAACAGTAATTATTTTTCGTGGCCTTCATACCAAATTATGATGGAGTGAAATATCGTTTGTTTTACATAATTATGGGTAAATGTGACGGTTCAACGTGCGTGTCAATGAGGAACATATTTAAGTTAAACCCCATACATGAATTGAAGCAAAGTGAAGTGTAGCTTTGTACTAAACAAAGTAATATTTGCCGTAAACGTTAACATCGTCAAATACTATGCGTGCCAAATAATAATAGTGCTGTCTAGACGCCATTTTGTTCCGCAATACTCGTGAACTTCATTAGCAATGCGTACTAATTTGACAGCTATCGTGTATTTGACAGCTACCGGCAGTACTAATTTGACAGCTATCGTGTGAAGTCCTATTCTTAATTAGCACGCATAGTAGGTACCTAATTAATTATTTCTTAAAATAGAAAGTGATCTCTACAGGATCAAGGGTCGTTGTTAATACCTTACCATTTTACCTAAATGTCAACCACAAATAGTTAGTTAGATACATTGATTTACACTCTGTTCCAGACTGTCTCATCAAGTTTCTGATCTATATTATCTAAGAGCGTTAACGTCGCGCGCGCTGGCAACGTCGCATTTCTAAAGGTTTTTTGTGATTATTTTAATCAATTTAAATCAAAGGACAATTTCCTCTCTCAAATGTTTTTATCGTTGGTATTTATAAGTATGTATGCTATTTTTTGACGGTTATTTTGGTACTTACTCTTAAAAAATGAAATATTGTCAATTATTTTCTATATTCTATTTTCTACAGGATACTTTTTTAAGCAGTGCTCAAATTTTCACAGGGTGTTCTACCCATGAATATGAACAACTTTTACTATGGGACCAAACCTGAAATCGCGAAAAAAAATCTGCTGTTCAGTACATTTATCTACACCAAACTCGTCAAAATGTAGGGAGCAAATGATTTTTTTTTCGCGATTTCAGGTTTGGTCCCATAGTAAAAGTTGTTCATATTCATGGGTAGAACACCCTGTGAAAATTTGCGCACTGCTTAAAAAATTATCCTGTATAGTCTTTTGATTTGTGAATGAAATATTGTCAATTATTTTCTATAGTCTTTTGTTTTGAATTTATTAAAATAATCACGAAAAGCCTTTGGAAATGCGACGTTGCCAGCGTGCGCGACGTTAACGCTCTTAACGACAACTAATCACAAAACTTGATTTTTGACAATCTGTTCAATCAATTCAATTGAATAGCACATGAAATTCTGTTCTACTTAAATTAAAATAGTTCACTATTTCACTAGATTGCATTTCGCGTTCTAGTATTGTTTCCACAAGCAAGACTGTCACGCCCTGTTTTAATTCATTCATTCAGTATTCACTAAAACCAATTGTGTCAGTCCACGAATGACAGCAAACACTTTTTATGTTAATTAAAACTGTAGTGCTCAGACCGCAACGTTATCTTGCCCTAGTTTGAGGTCTTTTAATTTTGATTAGATTACTTTTGCTGGGAATTAGATTTCAAGGGTGTTTTTTTTAGAATTGATAGGTGTAAGAATACTATAATTAGCGATTTAACAGAGCTCAGGAATATGGTCAGCAACATTATTATGTTCGGTGGGTATAGATTAGTCATGTATAAACATATCTACACGACCTTATAATTTGACGGTTTTATTAACTTTATTTCATTAGCATTATTTTATCGTAATATGTGTTTTAAAGTTTCTGTAGGTAATTCAAAATATGGATCTTTGTGTTCGAAATCCTACTAATTTTATAAATGTGAAAGTTTAGATGTTTGGATGTTTGTTTATCAATCACGCAAAAACGGCTAAACGGATTTGTATGAAATTTGGCACACATAATTTATAGCCTGAATTAACACATATGATACTTTTGATCCCGGTAGTAGGTTTCCGTGGGATAATTTCCGACATCCACGCGGGCGAAGCCGCGGGCAAAAGCCTAAAGAATAATAATAATTATTATTATTTTTTGTTTTTGGAAAACGTATCTGTATATTGCTTTGAGTGCTACGCCACTCTCATTCCAATAACATTAAATATCAGCAAAGACCTTCGACCAACATTGGGTTCAAGTGATCATCACTTTGCATGGCATTGCAAGGATTATGAAGAGATTATTCACTATGGATCCCTAACCACCGTGTGTTGGATCATTTAGCTCCCTTCAAAATGGTTGAGCTGAATGGTGCTTATCTACGCGTTAGGTTCGTGAACGGGTGATGTCAGTGAAGGCTGGTTGTTTACGATAGTAAAATAAACAAAGATTTCTTGATGCAATATGTTTACTAAAGGTCTTTACAATTTTTATAACTTTTTAAATACTAACGCACAGTGAGTTTGCAACATGTGTGTTAAACGAATGAAGGAATGAATGCAGGAAATGAATATAATAAAAAATATAATGAATATAATAAAAATTTAAATATAATTTTATTTTATTTAAATTTTGAATTGTTTTTTTATATTTTTCAATACACTTCGTCGAAAACAGGTTCATATCGCACTACGATTAGGTTCACAATGCAATGTATTTCACACGCGTGCGATTTTTTATTTTCCCGCACGTGTGCGGGAATAAAAATTGCCACAGATAACTTATACCTATACTTAGTCCAAATTGGTTCAATGCCTCTATTCACAACTCTCTATTAGGAGGTGAATGTTTTTTTTTAATCTCGGTGAAGAGGTTTAATATTATTATTACGTCTTTACGGCGTTAATATTTTTTGAATATTTAAATAATGTTTTTATATAGAATATTATCAAAAACTATGATTATTACAATAAAAAAAACGTTTATGAACAAATTAACATTTATTTGTGTTCTAAACTCGAAAATATTTGAATTTTCTATTTTTCATATTAGGCTGTTTATCGGCTTTATACCTTTGCTTCTCCTTCAACCTGGCGAAAACAAAGCGCGAAAAAAAAAGAAAATTTAAATCACAGTTTCCTAATAATTCATGACAAAAATATTTTCCGTTATTTTATTTTATTTCTTCAAAAGTGTATTGAAAAACGTCGTTTGATACTCGTGGACATTTGTTATTGCATTCGAGGCGGAATTAACCGATTGCGCCAAGAACGTTCTCCACTTGTATCAAAATGTACTATTGATTACGGATACTTTTAACGTTCTGTATTATTCTCACATGCCTAACTTAATGAATGATGTAATCTTATAGTTTAAAATCTTCTGAAATCAGAATTCTCCTTCCCTTAATTACCTCAATTTATTTGTTGTCAAAGCAGGATAATTTCATTTCTAAAGCGTTTAAAATATTATTATTATCATTATAATGCTGTGTTGAAACAATGCAGGGCAAAGGCCTTCCTGCCCTCTTTCCATTTTTCCGGTCTACTGCGATTGCAGGCCAATCCTTTAAGTAGTCCTTTCCTTTAAGGAATCCTGTGCGTACTTCATTTCCTGCTGTTTGGGAGTCACGGGTGGTTTTTGCATTGCGTTTTTTAAATGATTATTGTCAACATTCAATAACTATAATCCTAACATCTCCAACCCTATACATTCAATACTGGGACTTGATACTTAAGCTCTTCTATATCTAGCCGTTAGAAATGGACCAGCCGGTGTTATAGATGAGCTAATACCAGCGATTCAGTATAAACTGATGCTCTCATACGAAGATGATTAATGACTAACGATCGTAACAGATTAGCTTATCCCGGAGATAGTGTGGATCGAACTCATATTGCGTTACGTTATCAATTGCAGTTGGTTCGACTTCACGATTAATAATCTCATAAGAATGGACATCAAATAACAGCGTTAAAATTTGTTAACTGCCGAGAAAAGACGTCTTTTTAATAAATAAAAATGTGAAAAATATTTTTTTTTACAAAAAAAAAACAATCGACTCCCAAAAAAACACTACAAAGTGAAAAATAACTTTAATTTCGGAAGTCGGTGTCTTTGGTTTTTTATTTACTTTCGTTTTTTTTTGCCACCGACTTCCGAAATTAAAGTTATTTTTCACTTTGTAGTGTTTCTTTGGGGGTCGGTTGTTTTTTTTTGTAAAAAAAAATATTTTTCACTTTTTAGTGGTGCCTACCCCACACAAATCTGAATACCACTCTGCAAAATAAATTGGAGCATCATCCACATAGACTAAATGGGAAAAATACGTATTAAATTATTGAAGCTAACTCAAAAGCTACTCATCAGAACTTGAAGATATTTTTATGCGACCATCTCAGGAGTACTTATACCATTTCAAATAAAAACTTTGCAAAAAGCAAATACGTCGCGCTAAGTCGTGTCAGAAGTTTGATAGGCGTAGTTTTAGTTGACAGAGATAAAGAGGCTACGAAATCTGCCTTCTGACAATCAATTTGAATCATTTATAGCCAGAGTGCACATCATGACGACTCCAATAAGCCCAAACACGGCTACGATACATTGTTTTATTACTGAGTTTCGATGCCTACCTTCCGGCTTCTTCATCAGATCGGTTCGATGGTACCATTTTCATCAGAACCATTTATTTAAAGCTTCGTCATAGTCGCTTAACTATTAATCGAGATATCTTATCGCCACCCGTGAAACAGTTATCATCGTTGAGGAGTTCCCGTGGCTTTCTGTGGTCTTCTTCATCAGTTCCACTTCACCAGATGATACTTTCTGAATGCAAACGCTTGATTTGTTTATGAAAATACCAAAATAGGTATATGTGTGCCTATAATATTTGAGGAGTTCCCTCGATTCCTCATTTATCCCATCATCAAAACTGAATTTTGATAAAAATGGGACAAATCTGAAAGTATACCCTTTCAAATAAAAAAAGAATTTCCCGAATCGGTTCATAAATGACGGAGTACTGAGGTAACAAACATATCATTTCATCATCATTCTCCTGCCCTTATCCCAATTTATTTGTGGTCGGCGCAACATGTCCTTTTTTTCCATACTTCTCTATTAGTCGTCATCTCGGTAGTCACACCCTTTCTAGCCATGTCATCTTTCACACAGTCCATCCATCGTTTCTTTGGTCTTCCCCTACTTTTATAGCCATCGACATTCATACTCAAAACTTTCCTCACCACATTTTCCTCATTCCTCCGCATCACATGCCCATACTATGACAACCGGTTTCCGCACAACTTTTCAGTCACCGGTGCCACTTTCAAACTTCCTCTTATGTACTCATTTCTTATTCTATCCATTCGTGTAACACCACACATTCCTCTTAGCATTCTCATCTCAATTGCATGCAGTTGCTTTTCATTCATCCCTTTTGTGGC
Organism: Cosmia trapezina; assembly: GCA_905163495.3. Lineage (NCBI taxonomy): Eukaryota > Metazoa > Arthropoda > Insecta > Lepidoptera > Noctuidae > Cosmia > Cosmia trapezina. The sequence continues at coordinate 18,367,901 of LR991034.1, forward strand.
CCAACATTCTGATCCATACAAGACAGCAGGTCTAACCATTGTTTTATATATCTTCCCCTTAAGTTTAAGGGGAATGCGGGAGTCGCAGATTGTTCCCGTGACCTGCCGCCATTTCATCCATCCAGTGTTAATTCTGTGCTTAACCGTCCGATCTACTTCGCCATCGCTTTGGACGAGTGAACCGAGATACCGAAAGTCGGAGCAAACTGGGAGAAGCGCGCCATCAAGCGCTATGGCTCCAGCACTGGAGATACCGCCGAAATCGCAGAACATGTATTCGGTTTTGGTTCTGCTGATTTTCAAGCCAACATTCTCCAGCTTCTGTTGCCATTTCTCCAATCTGCTCCGAATCTCAGGTACATCTTCACCGACAAGAACAATGTCATCGGCAAACAGCATGCACCAGGGTGCCTCTTCCTGTAGATTCGACGTCAGAGCATGAGGTAACAAACATACAAAAAAAAAAAAAACACAACCGAATTGAGAACCTCCTCCTTTTTTTGAAGTCGGTTAAAAAATAATGAATATTTTTATTCTTCCTGTGATTACTCTTTGTTGTGAAATTAAATCAGCCAATTCAAAACTTTACTACTTTTTATTATAATTCAATTTGTTTAAAACGTTGTTATAAACTATTCAACAGCTTTTATGTAATTTTTAAGCATAAAACTGTATAAAATAAAAGAAAAAAAGACCTGATTAGAGACTTGACGTCACACAAATCCTGCATCGCGCAAGCAAAGTTCACTCATACTCCATAGAAAAGGGAGGATCCTCCGACCAGACGGGTGTTGTGTCTGGTGGACAACTGCCCGACGCGGACGGTTGATGTCAGGACATTGTATATATGCTAGTCAGATTTGTGTGACGTCAGGTCTTGAAGCGTAGTTCATATGTGGCGTCGTAAATGCCGCCACATTCAATTCATCTCTTTATCTCACATTATTATGAGCCTTCTCTTCTCGACTCTTCATTTTATTGTCAAGATCTACATTACTTATGTATGAAACCGTGATAATTATCAGCCTCATTACAACCAATACCGTGATAATTATTACAAAGTAGCTGACCCGATAGAAGTTGTTCTGTCCAAATTTCAATAAATTATACAAAAATCCCATAGAAAGTGCAGTATCAGTTTTCCCGAATTTTCCAATATTCCCGGCATTTTTTAAAGTTTTCTTTCCGTATGAACCTAACTTGGACTATTACAAACATTTTAAAATAAAATCTAGCCAAATACGTCCAGCCGTTCTGAAGTGATGCGCTTACCAACGAACAGCATTAAATTTTTATTATAAAGAATTATAGGGGTGTTGATTTCACCTATACCCGAATAACATTAAACTTATTCTTTACCACAACTGATTAAGTTAAACTTACAACACGTACTCCTATATAACTGCCTAAAATAGTTACATACTGCTAAAAAGGACTGTCCAATAATTAATTAATTAAATGGATCTAATCAGTTGATTGATTGATTGATAATTATCTGGTGTCGTGTTAGCTATTAATTAGTTTAAACAGACACAAGTGAACAGTATCCGAAGTAGGGCAGTTGTTGGAAAATGTTTTTCGGAATTCAGGATCTTATTAAGAAAAAACACGAACCACTTGTTTTGGGACTAATGGGCAGAAGATATTGCTTTTTGAAGAAAACATTGAAATAAGGAAGAGGCCATTTGACTACAAAATACACTTGAGTAGGTAAATGAAATCATGATCAAAAATTAAAATAAAACTGCTGTTACTCTAGTAAAGGCAATGTAAACACAGATGCAGAAATAAATTCTTTCACAACAAAGGACCATGTAGTCGTGGTCAACGGTAAATTACACGAACAATCAAATAATGATAACATATCATAATATCACGCATGTATTCCCAGAAGGGTTAGGCAGAGGTGTACCTATAGTACACCCACATTTCATCAGTTATGTTAAAGTCCTATGTAATAGAGGGCGAGCTTATTTCCATCAACCAGGCACAAATCCAGACTCCAAACTTCTACAAAGAACTCCTAATAGAAAAACCCAATAATAACTAACCCAACCAAACTCAACCAACCCAATAATGATACGACTTTCAAATAATGGATCAGCTAAATTATTGGCAAAACACTTTGGTAAAATAAAAAAGTCGTTATGAATCTATATTATATAAAACAAAGACGGGTTTGTTACAACACTTATAACTCGAAATCGGCTGGATCAATTTTCATGGTTTTTGTTTCGTTGGATTTGTCTCCGCCCTGAATAGCAGAATACATTATAAAAACAATGAAAACTTAAAGAATAAATAATTATGAAAATGAATCATTTTCCATTTAATTATGTTCCTTTGTTTCGTACCTGTCAAACATTTGTTTTCCTCCTGTCATCCTGTCAAATACTGTGATTGACATTTATGCATGCGTTCAGAAATGTATTTTGTGTAAACTATTTAAAAAGGGTGAATAAACTTTTGTCTGTATTTTTTTTAAAGAATTAAAAAGGTTGAAAAGTGTATTAAGCAGATTTGAATAGAAGTTCCTCAAATATATATGCGTGCGTTCCTTGGTATCATAATTTTTTAACATCTTCTAATTGGTAAATCTAATTAATTATTGACACTTCCCGTGACCCAAGGGCTGGCTTTTACCTTGGCCAGAGAATTAGCATTAATTGCCATATAACGTGTGTACTTTACCAGTCGATAGCGATGCTGAGGAATTTTTCGACGCCATATTTTAGTTTTTTAATAGTTTTAGTTAGTTTAGGATATAATATCTTTTAACTGAATTTTAAAGTAAATTAATGTTTTTTTAATACTAAAACAATACTTAAATTATAAAATCTGCTCTCTCACTTTTACTTTTGGCTATAACAAAAATCGGTTCTTATTTTTTCCTGAAAAGTTGAGTTTTTGCGATTTCAATTGTAGTCTCCAGGGACGACGAGCTAACGAAAGCAATATCCCTTTTGAACTTTGACACATACGGCCTATCGTACTATACTTACATAGAACGGTAGGGCAGGTAAGTTGTAACAAAACCAGCCTTATCTGGCCTCATATTCTATTTTATTTACATCTGTATTAAGCTAAGCCAGCTCAACATAAAGGTATGATTGCTGACGTGTGGCTTACTGTACCAACCTAGCTTTAATTATTTGGGGTCCCGATATTATGTCTTCTTCTTCTATTACATCTCTATTAGCCGTCATCTCATTAGTCACTTCCTTTATAATGATTATTATTATTACACTATTTATAACTCAAGAACGGCTGAACCGATTTGGCTGAAAATTGGTGGGTAGGTAGCTTAGAACTAGGAGACGGACATAGGATCCTTAAAAAATCTGATAAAACGTGGTTTATCATCGGTTGGACCGATTTAGATGAAATTTTGTGTGTATATTTGAATGGGTTCCTGGATGGTTTGAAAACACAATTGAACCTGGTAGGTGGCGCTGTAGTCGGGTTCTAGGATCGTTCAGACAGGACAACGTCTGTCGGGGCCGCTAGTAAGTAACTAAATTAAATTGACAGACTGTATAATGGTTTCAGTGACCAGGTCCAGTGCAAGGCTTGGCTGACAATAATGATCATGCCAACCACATTCGTGGAAGGCATCAGATTATAGGGCGTCCCATAAAACAATATAATCAACTAATTGATTTTCCAGATACCTTGCAATACCTACTAAAAATAATTTCCATGGTTAGGGTTAATTGAAATTCCCTTAGTATAGTAATGTATGAAGTTTAATCACATTAACTGACTATTTCTTTTTTTATATATTTTTTACTTCTTGTAACAATACCGTTTTATCCTTATTGGTACCTATGTCCTTGATTGGTAGAGCTAGATTCAACATTCAATATACTCCTAATGTTTTTCCAAAATCATCGTCTTGATCCCAATTTATTTGGTTTTAAAAACACGCGTTCTTGACAAATTCTCAATGTCGAAAATATTGGAGATGGAATTAAAGTATTTTTTTAAGTGGTTTTAAAATAAACCACTTAAAAAATAATTTAATTCCATCATTTAAATTATTAGTTCCATTCTTACATGACTTACCAGTTCTTGTGACGTCAGTTGATATAGCGTTTTCAGATATATCAGAGAGAGCAGGTCCTGGGGGGCCGGGCAGACCACGAGCACCTACGTATGTATTAAATATTACATATTAGTAAATTTAAGCTCAAACCATACATTCAGGGACGAGAAAAACATTTGGGGACTTGCGTACAAATTGAGACTCAACTTTTTGAAGAAGAAATTATTGCTACGGGAAAAGTTTTGAGGAAGAAATAAAAGGTATGATGTTTCCGTTTTTGTGAATGTTTCAATTTATACAAATGGACTCCATAAAATACACCTGTCCGATTTTCCAATGATTTATTTCAATATGTTAACTTTACGGACAACCCAAAAAAATAATACCGCCAAAACATCCGATACAGAAATAAAACAAAACTCTCAAGACGATCGTAAAAAGTAACAGCAATAATAAATAAACTGCGTGCAAGCACTCGAAAACCAATCCAAAGGGTTCACTGCGCGAAGAAATAAAGATTTTCCAAATCGTTACTATAAGCCCCTAAAAATCTCGCGAACGCTTTACCCGAGTATAAATATGGGTCATAGAGTAACATAAAATTTGATGGTTGAGTTAGTTTGTACCTTTTTCCCCTTTTTCGGCGGGGCGTCCGTGTGGGCCTGGCAGGCCCGGTGTTCCATCGCGGCCGGGTAGCCCCCGCTCTCCCTTCGCGCCATGTGGCCCTCGCAGGCCAAGATAGCCCTGTAACACAGTTATGAGCTCACGGGTCGAAGGTAACATAACGTGACGTTACGAGGGTCAAACCGTCACTTATTGCGTTAGACCCAAGTTTATTATCCGAATACCTACTAATTTGGCGACGGGGCCCGTGTGATTTTATTTTGATTTAGTTACACTCGTAAAGTTCTATGGGTGTTTTCATGTTGTTCTCTTTAGTAACATGCTGTAAAGGAACCCTTCATTAAATTAATATGGAGGAAGTAGGAACCACATGGCATGTGAACAAAGAAGGTTATTTGAGCAGGTAACAAAATGGAAATTTTTATATTTAGTTTCAGTAAGTTAGCGAGCTCAGGTGGTTTTAGTTTGACATAAATATCAGGCTTATTCGAGCATTCACAGTTTTGTGTAAACCGCAGAAGTTTTGATTGATAGTCGGGCCAAGTTAGACTAATAACTTATTTTTCTAGTTTCTCAACGTTGAAATAACATACAAAATAAATTATGGCACCGACTTCCACTGAACGTATGTAGTCGTAAAGAATTAGTTTAGTATGAATACTTATATTATCGATGTGAACAAGTACAATCCACAATATAGCAAGTAACTGCCTACCTACATCACAAAGGTAATTAATTAATCAATAATCAATAAGCCATCCTTATCCGGTAATTAACATTCTATATTTTCTAATTGCTTATAAGTATATCAACTAACACGGAATATTCTTCCCACAATAAGCTGCTTTACACGATACGATTAATCGTATCAATTTAGTAGTGCTAAACACTTTAAGGATTAACCATTTCATTGAAATTAATACAAAATAAACGAAAATATTCATAATTATTTTAAGCGCAGATAAAATTGATTTCATAGTAATTAGTTTTTCTGATAACTGTCTAAAAGCCAACAGAATGAAACTATTTCGCTATTTTCATTTATTCAGCAATACAGTACCTAGGTACGGTAATAGTTTATATTTTACGATATCGGTAATCCATGAATTTGTAAAACACAAAATTGTAAACAAAGCTGTGAAACACTCGAAATAAATGCATATTTCAAATCCGTCATCATTTTTGTTTAAATCTTGGAACTAAATTTTGTGTAGGTACCTACCTCTTATCACAATCGGAACGTGTGAATCCGCTTAAAGTCCACACTATCATATTTAGATAACACTCACCCTTTCGCCTTTGTCACCCTTAGGGCCGTGTAATCCCCTCTCGCCCTTATTCCCTTGATATCCTCTCTCTCCTTGAGGACCCGGCAGTCCCATTGGACCTCTCTCACCAGTAGGTCCGAGAATCCCAGGATTACTGGACCCGTATAATCCCGTTGATTCCTGCGTAAGACATGGTGATTAGTGTATTCAAAAGTTGGAAGAATAAAATGTTTATGACGCCTGGGCGCCTACTCTCTAAGCACGAAGCCCGTAGTTTCGGCCTTCGTTACGGGCGTTTACTACTCCGTATCACCTACGGATGGATGATTAGTTCGGGGCCCGAACGAAGTATGAATGACAACATGATTTGCAGTTGTACTCCCGATTGGTTTTTGCCCGTCCGAAAAATTTTACTTTTACACTTGTTTTGATGGATCGTAATGTCAGACGGACGGACTTAGGTAGTAGGCCCCCTGGTTCTTGTGGTATGTAAAAGTTTTAGAATAGTGTCAAGACTTGGGTCGTTGGCGGGAGATTAGCGAGTGATGACTGATGACGAAAGGGAAAGCTTTGCAAACTATTTGGAGTATATAAATATATTTTTGTTGTGAGAATATTTAGTTACATCTCTTGCAAACAAGTTATATTACAATTTGAATAGTTAGTCTAAAGTCTAGTAGTAGGTAGTTTTAAAGTCTAATCAAAACTGAATACGAAGGTATTAAATATCAAGAATATGCCCAGAATTATGAGCAATTAACAAACTTCATGTTTACTAAGCTTCCTAACACCATACAAAGTTATCGATACACGAGTATCTTGAGCCAAAACAACAATAACTTATCGAAGCTTCGAGAGGATCTAATTACGTATCAGACTTGAAGTTGATATATTGGAAGCATATACTGATAGATGGCTGGATTATATTTACATGTTCGCAGTGTTGTGCGTTGGTAATGCTAATGATAGTTACTAATATAGGCTCACTAAGCGGCCATCTTTCTTTTTCATATGGTTTAGAGCTGATCAAAGATCAAGATGTCAAAGTGAAAAGATTACCGGCACCTACGTATGGCTGGTAGGAGGACACATTGCTCAATTTATTGAGGCTTTAGGTCCAAATAAAGTTATGAAAACTTTTAAACATGACATCCCCTTGATGTTTTTCAACACAAACCTTGGAAAATAAGCGGTATTGAGTGACTCGAAGCAATGACATGGACAAGACACGATGGTTTAGTCGAAAGAGGGATATTCACGAAAGTTACTGAAGGAAAGATATCCACCTGAGCATGTAATGGCGGCGAAAACATGCCTACAAAAAGTAAATTAGCAAGCTTAACACATGACCACTTTTTTCTTTAAACCATTACTTTATTAAAAACTAGGCACGCTTGCAACTAGGAACACAAAAAAGAAATCGGGCCTGAAGTTTCGGAGATTAGCCGGATCAAATAGACAGATATACAAAATTTTTAAAAATGATTTTATTCTAAGTAGCGTACGTACCTATACACTTTAAATGCATTTAGTAAAAGCTGTTATTTTGATGGTACAAACAGATACTTCAATTTTATTTATTTGTATAGTTATGCAAGGGAATTGAGTTAGAAGGCTAGAAGCATCACTGACCTACTGGAAACTAATTTCTGTGGGTGAAGTCTGCCCACATTTAGCACGCAACTCAGTGGATAGTTCGCTGCAGTCATTTGTACCTGTTCAGGTCTAGGTAAATAGAATGAAACCTTTGAGTGTAGTGCTAAGTAATTGATAGGGAGATAATTTAATTTATTTTATTCCTTCGTGCTGAGTGTTTTATTTATTGAAGGCAATAATAGGATGTTCCCACGCAATTTCTCATTATTTCTTCTCTTTGAGTTTCATGTTCGACTTATGAGAAATATTATTCATCTTAGTATTCTTATTTTACTTTGTTAATCTTAGTTTCTTTTGCTGATGCTTTCTCTCATTTGTGTTTTTTTTTTATATCAAAGTTTTGTATTTCATATGAATGAATAACGTCTGTGAATCAAATTGTCTATTTATTTTTAAGCTTATTCATATTTGAATATTTTTTTTCTGATTTCTATAACATTTTTATACATTTTTTTTAAACACAAAGACGAACTTGAGTAGAAACGGGACATACCTAATGTTTTTTAAACTTAAGTTAATTAAGGAATTCTTAATCTATTCCAAATTGTCCAACAAGATTTAGCAGCAACTTAATTAACACGCTTTGTATGCCGTAACCGTTATTTAGAGATTTCGGTTTAGTAACAAGAAAAAAGCCATCCGAGCAAAGCAGATTTATTTAGATAATGGTGTAATTAATCTCTGGGAAAATTCGAGTACACAAACCCTTGCCAATAAAATTAAGACTGACTCGTTTATATGGTAGACCTAAGAAATTAATTTTATGGATATTGGTTTTGCTAAATACATGTTTATTATATTCTATTCTAAATGGAATATTTACTTTTGCTCAAAGATAGTTTAGAACCAACAAAACAGATTAAACTGGAAGAAGTAATAATATTAGAACTTGTGTACTTACTATTAACGCTGACGTCATTGGCCCTGGCGGTCCTGGGGGGCCTGGAGGTCCTTGCAGTCCAGAGCTCCCGTCTGAACCAGGATCCCCTTTAGGTCCAATCTGACCCTCAGGCCCAGGTGTGCCAGTCTCACCCCTCTCTCCCCTATCCCCCTTTGGCCCAATAGGTCCAGGCGGCCCTGACTCACCCATTTGTCCCTGAAACAATAAATGAGTGAATTCCGAAACGAAACTAGAACCTAAATTATGAGAATCAGATAATGATGTCGTGTTTATAAATCACTACAATTTGTTGTAGGACACTGAAAAACTGCTAATCACGATGAAGATAATTTGGAGCAAGTTAATCAATACTGATTTGTTACATAATTTATTTGCTTTGAAGAATAATTACTTACTCGCTAAAGAATAAAACACTCTTATGTCAGCTAGGAATTGTGTTATTTTGTCTAGCTTAGACAAACTTCTTTGGCAACTTTGGACGTTAAAAAGTAACGAGATTTTTTAACTCTCCAATAACTAATTCACAAGCTGAAGTGGATTTTAAAACTAAGTATTGTGCTACCTGATTTATCTATACAGCAATACGTTTATCTAAAAAGTACATCTTCAAAGGCAATTTATGGACTCATTAATTTAGCTAAAACAGCGTAATCTACATCATTAGTGAAAACATCGTGGTATATAACTGAATCTTAATTACGTATGTAATTTTAGTATAATGGTATTCATTACCGTTGGGACTTAAGTTTATAAAGCTTACATGAAAGGTAAAGGTGAAGTGAAAAGCGGTAGCGGGATTTCTACCAATATTTAATCCAGTGCTGTACTTGATAGATGACGTAGCAAGAATTTGATCTAAGAGTTGCATTCGACATAGTTTACTGAGCATTTCAATTTTTTTTTTTTTTCATTTCTTGATCCATCAGCCAATAGAGCAGAAAAAATAAGAACTGACTGGCTTTTAAAACTTGAAATACCCACAAAAAGTTTTTATTAGCTACTTAAATACTTTAAACATAAGTTTTTTCTCAAGGGAGCTTCTTAGGTCCATTTTTGACGACAATACTTCAAGCTGTTTTTGTTTTGTCATGAAATTTAATAATCGTCATGTATATTCTAGTCATAAATTTTATTCGACCTAATCGATTTAGTAGATTATAATGTAAGCCGTAAGCATCAAACATTCATATACGGACGTGTACAAAATATTACTCTCATTTTGACTCTGCTGTGTATTTTCTGTGTAGCCAAATATAAATGTAACGTACACATAAAGGCTAAACGGGATCCACGAGAATCTATATTAATACTGTTCGGGGTCCGTTGTGTTATAATACAATAAATATTTACGAAAAATGTTCATTGAATACGTTTTCCTTTGGGGAAGTTTTATTTACGAAAATATTACATATTAAAACAGATATAAAGCCTTTTTCTGTGATGTGATAAAAATACAAGTTACATAACTATTAAATTCATTTAATTTTATTTAGATCCATTTTACCCAGTCATTACCCGTCCTATGACTATTTTAGTACTCCAGTAAAAAGTTTCCTTGATCTTAGAAGGAGATTAATCATAAGTAACATGCCTTTATGAAACAAGTTACGAGTTACTTTAATTTTTATTTTAAGAATAGAATCGTAATCATCATCAACATTACGCACATCTTTGGTGCCACCTAAACTTGATAAACTGTCCCAAGTTATTTGTGGTCGGCGCAATACGTTTTCTTCTTTCGCTCTCCCCTGTCAACCGTCACGCTATCATTCACTCCCTCCTCTTTCATATCATTCCTCACACAATCCATCCGTCAAACTTAGTAAAATGATCCAAGTTATCAATTTTTCTCTATGTACTTTTTTAACATGTTAAAACCTTTAATCCGCTATCGCCTCCACTAAACTCATTGCTTTACAAGTCTACGCCTTGAGTGTAATCATATCTTTTATTAACCTCATATTTTAATCCACAAAGTTCCCAAGACGTCTTAGAGAGCTAGATTTCCCTTGATAATCTCGAACGTTAATGTCAGGCAATAAATAGCTCTGAGAGTGAAGTAACCAGTCTTTTGCATATTATTTTGCTTATTCTGTAACCGTTTCTCTTTCGTTTTATATGATGTTGGTAAAAGTTTTTATTGTTAGTGTGTATATAGAACATGATTAAATGGAGTTTTATTTCATGTGATGAAGCGGTTATGTAAAAGCAATAACAGCTTAACTTTTTAGCTTCAGGCTTATGATCTAATGAAATTCTTCTTTTATAATCTCTATATGAGTACAACCAATATATTCTCTTACCGTTTTACCAGGAGCACCAATAGTTCCATCAGCTCCCGTAGGCCCTTGAGGTCCTGGAGGACCTTTCAGCTCTGGCATCACCTCCAAAATTTGGGAGATATCGTTTAAACTGCATCTGCATTGCCCCGGTCCCAGATCCTGACAAAAATACAAACTATTAAATTCACGTCAACTGAGCATGAAAATTTAGAAACGGTTCCGGCACAGTTTTTGTATTGTTATTTTATTCTGGGAATGTGAATAATTTAACCATGTAAATCTTTTTATCTCCTATGACATTTTCCATACTATTTGTTTTAAATAGTTTTTTTATGATTTTCTATGGAAACAAATTTTCTCTATTTGCTTTAATTAACCAATGAGAGGAGTTTATGAACAGAACATGTAACGTTATAGGAAAACGCAAAGCAAATTCAGCCTATGCTGTTCCGACTGCTGGGATACAGGCCTCCTCTCGGTAAGAGGACATGGGCCGTAATCGCGAGCCCAGTGCGGGTTGGTAGATGTCACATGTCTTCGATTTTTTAGTTCTAGGACATGCCGGTTTCCTGACGATGTTTTCCTTCACCCTTTTGAGAGAAGTGGTGATTAAATAATTTACAAAAAGTAAAGCGTCTGTCTGGGTTCGAACCTACGACCTACAACTCGTAAGTCGCCGCTGGTATCACTGGGCCACCACTGCTCATCACTGCACAAACGCAGTAAGCATATTCACTCTTTAAATATCAGTTACTTTACCATAAAAATTGAAACAGTAATAAAATCATGCAGCCTATAAGTAACGGCATCATTAGGGTCTAAACTGTTGCAATTAATTCTCATAAAAGAGTCTTTAAAATGTCTTCTAAGTTTCGAATTTGTTTTTTATTGCCACTCTCTTAAAGTTTCCTTTGTCAGTAATAGGTAGCACTATCTTTCAAGTCGACAATTACGACAAGTATTTACTAATGGAAAAACTTTTATAGACTCCAAAACTGTATTGCGGTTAAGAGGCCTGTCGCATTTTATCAACTCTCTCGCTCAACGAGACCTTATTTTTAAGGTTGTTAAATGAAAAGATGCTTTTTTGAAAAATGTAATCAATTAGCGACTAGTAAATAATATTAATTTAGTAGGTAATTAATTGCTAAAAACACATTTTTACTGTGGCATTTATTTTACTCATCTCAAAAATAGATACCTAATACTTTTTGAGTTGAGTTTAATAGATAACACAATATAAATGTAATTTAATGATTAGGTACGGTCAGCAACAGAAGTCGGTTAACACTGCTACTTTTTGACATCATCAAAATTAACACAAAATGATTCGATAAACTGCTTTTTTTTCGTTTAACTGTTGAGAGTTAATGTTCTTAAAATTTTAAGTAGTTCTGTTCCGATTTGAATTAAATATTTAACATAATAATTAAGATTAAAAACTGCAAGTGTTAATGGACTTTTGTTGCTGACTGTACCTATCAAAATAATATTATTTACTAGCTAGTTCGCTTATTGATAACATTTTTCAAAAAGCATTTTTTCATTTAACAATCTTAAAAATAAGGTTCGTGTGTTGTTTACCTCGTAAAAAAGGAATATCGCGATAAGACCCGTTCTCGATATTGTTTTATAATGTGTACAAATCGTGAAAATTAAAAACAGTTTAAATATGCGTCCGTCTGTGCGTAACTGCGGCGCACTCCAACTGTTGCGTACAGGATGACTTTTTTTATCGTCTTGAAAAAAATAGGCAATAATAGGTGAACAGAGTAGAACTCTATGGCATATCTAAGCATGGTGCATATGATTTGAATTTCTATATTTTTTTTCAAAATTTCTGTTTTTATTGTTCTAGTATGAAAAGTTTACTTCGAATTAATTGTAGTATTTATTGATATTAAGATCAATTTATGTCGAAACTATATAAAAAAAAAACTAGGTATGCCATTAGGCTTCTACTTCGTTCACCTATTATACCCTATTCTTTTCAAGACGGTAAAAAAAATCATCTGGTATAGGTACCTACTGAGATTTCGAAGTGCGTCGTTTCGGCCATTTTCTATGAAGGTAAACTACTGTAACATTATTATACTGTGTTATTACGTATTCACAAAGCTTCTCTTTCTATCATTCATAATATTCAACAATACGCCTACATGTAGTGTATAATAATGTCTAACGTAACTTGCCCCCTTTCTCGCCGTTATGGCTCATCATTCATTCTGTCTACGAAGAATGAACCTTGTTTAAACATTACTGTTTGTTATAATCCCTAATAGCATCTTCCCCCTTATATTAATCCAATTTCAGTTCACGATTGTGCAAAACACGCGAATTTTACTACATATCGATGTAACGAGGTACGTGACCTGAGTTATAACTTTGTCAAACTCAAGCAAGGTAGGGTGACAGAGATCCCCCGGATTAGTGAAATCTTGGCCAACTTCTGTAAGTCTTGTCCCGAAACTTCACAAAGTCTTCGGATTGTCCGTAACAAAAGTGTTTGTTTCGAGTGAGTACTTAATACCTTCGTAGTTTTGTTTTGTTTCATGTTATTTTCATATATGTACTTACGTTTTCTCCTTTCTCTCCTTTGTCACCAATGAAAACTAGATCGGGAAAATCGTGACGTCATTAGTTGTTAGTTCTATGTTTGTGATGAAGAGTTAGTATATTAACAAAGCAGAACAAACAGTAAAATAATAATGTTATCTTACACAATGTGGTTTATGGATCATTAGCAAAATTTTGATGTAATTACATTAATTAAACGGGAGTATCACACATCTCTCTTGAAGGATATCATAATTTCAAACACTTAAAATTATTACGCTTCCAAGATTAGATACAGTTGCTAGACGCGAAAGTATTTAAACCTTTCAAACATACCATATATTTGTAACTAAAGTAGGTTATATATATAAATTGTATATAAACTACTTTGCAAAAAAAACGGGCACCTTACAGTCATTGGCTTTTCTATGGATAATATTAATATTTTTAGTATGTCATTAGCATAAATGACTAGAAATTTCTTATTATCATTGGGAATATAGTTTTTAACGCTTAAATCCTGGAATCGGTGTTTAAGTCAATGTAAACAAGAGTAGTGTTGAAATTAAAATTTTTGGGGTATAATTAAATTAAGACTACGAGTATTTTTATGGTATTTTAATAAAAAAAAAGACGTTAAAAAATAAAAAATAATAACGAGTATGACCTCCCCTTGCAGCGATTACGGCATGTAATCGTCTTGGAATGCTTTCCACCAGGTTTTTGATGGTGTCCTGGCGAATGTGTTCCCACTCACCCGAAATCACACGTTTAAGCTCCCTGATGTTTTGTGGAAGGGATTGGACAGATCGTACTCGCCTTTTTAGGAGGTCCCAGACGTGCTCAATGGGGTTAAGGTCGTGGCTCCGCGTTAGCCAATCCAGACGACGAATACCGACCTCTTGCATATAAGCATCTACGTCGCCAGAACGGTGGTCCCGAGCATTATCGTCCATGTAAATGGCATCTTCACCAATTACAGTCAGTGCGGGCTGTGCATGTTGACAAATTATTCCTGTTATGTATCTTTGCGCATTTAGTGAGCCATTTTCAATGAACACTATCTCGGTACGATAGCTGGAAGTTACAAAACCAAAACCCAAAACATAACGGACCTTCCACCATAAGGGGTGATTTCTTCAAAACACACGTCGTCATAGCGTTCCCCTGGTCTTCGTAACACTCGCCGACGTCGGTCCTCACCATTCAGACAAATTCGAGCCTCATCGGAGAAGAGTACGCTACTCCAGTTACCTATTGTCCAATATAGACAATTTCTAGTGAACCTCAGTCGAGCAATCCGGTGCTCACGGAGTAACTTGGGGGCCCGCGCTGGTCGTCGACTGCGTATATCAACCGCTAAAAGCCTCCTCCTCACTGTCCATAGGCTAACTTGTGCTCTTCGTACCTCTTCAAGGTTTCTTTTGAGTAGACCTCAACTGTAACTGCATTTGCGGTTCCTCAGCGCCTGAGTCACTAAAAAGCGGTCGTCTCGTGGTTGTGTGCAAAGTTTTCTCCCCGAATCTTGCCTTCTTTGAACGGAACCTGTCTCTTGGTATCGAGTCCAGGTTCTTTGGACGGTGGAACGACTCACGTTTAACCGCTGAGAGCCGTAACATTGGTGTAGCCAATGTTACGGCTCTCAGCGGTTCCCCACTTTCAGCAGTGCTATAATTTTACTAGCTCTTATTGCTTTTTCTGCCATTACAATCGACACAAAGATTATCTGTTTTAAGTCACAATAAGGCAGGATTATGCGACAAACATAAATTATTCTAAAAAAAATAACGAGAAGTTAGTTTTAGTTGCCTGATAACCTTTTAACCGCAAACCCGCGAATAGTAAGTAAAAAGTCACAAACTGAAAAAGGGATTATTATTTTTAAAAACAACAGTTTCGGATTTGAAATTAACTTTTTTTTCATACCCAGACTCTTTATTAAGTGCTAGTAACATAGTTTGGCTATTAAAACCTCTTTAGAACTAAATGATTACCAAAAATGTAGAAAAATCCAAACCGCCCGTTTTTTTTTGCAAAGGAGTGTATATATGATAGGTATTGACATTTTTTTTAAAGTCGCAGCAGTTACTACTTTCAGTACAACATTTAATTGAAATAAGATACCCAATCATAAAATCTGTAGAAAATAAAAGATCCACGATGAAAATCTAAATCAATGCAAAGAAAAAACTGCCTCCCAAATAACTCTGTATAAAATATTACATGAAAGAAATGAACCTATCGCCTCTGAAGCCAAAGTAAAGACTTACGAAAATATGTCAAGTGTGATTGATGTATTGTGAAGAATAAAATCCACTTACATGGCGATGTGTGTGACACGACAGCCAGTCTGTTCTCATCTGGGTTTACCTGCAAAAATAAACGTTTATTTATATACTAAATAAGCTCTCTTATACTTTCATAGGGACTTACTTTCCTGTGTGAGATGAAAACACATCAAAGGACAAAATGACACATTTTATAGACTCCAAATTGTATGTTTATATATTTCCTTTGAAACGATAAAAGCAAGTTGAGAAACGCTTTTAATAAACGTATCGGAAACTGACTATTAAAGCTTTGGTGTGATTGTGAAAGTCCAGAAATAAGGACAGGATGGCGGATACCCGGCCAGCGCCCATGGACTTACTGACCTAATTCTCGTGTCGACTATTATTCCTCTGTGAGCTAAGGAAGTGATGTGTTTTTTGTTGCAGATTAGCCCACAACTAAATAGACTGTGTATTATGTTGTGTAACAAATTACTTAAGAACCATTTTGTACCTGAACATAGACTTGTACCATATCTCAATTGGCTTTTGCTGAAACTGATTATAGGAACTTAAATCTTGCTACGCCTAAAATACAGAGGTCCCTGAGTCAATAGACAACCTAACGTGTTTTTGTCGAAAAGCTTATACGAGATTAGAATACAAATGTTCACACAAAAAGAGGTCGGGTTAACTACACGGCTCACAGTCCACTTTAGCTTTGAAATGTACCAATTTGCAAGCGGTAGTTGGGGCTTAAAAAATTACAGCTTCGCAGTATGAAACAAATTGCTAGAACGTAGTCAGAATACCAAAATAATAGTGGATATTTTTTGACACAATGTAGATTAATCATCGACGCTTAATATCGATGGCTTATACGCAAAAAAAGTTCCTTGATTGATGTGGAAAATGGTCAGCTATCGTGAATTGTGTTTTATCGGCTTAGATAAAGGGTCGATGATCGCTTGAGCGGCTATATTGTTATAGTAGCTCCGTAGAAACCTGGGGTATGTGTTTGTTAATTACATTTTTAGGGCAGTGACGTAATTGCGGCTTTGTCAGAGCCACTTAGATCTTATTGCGTAGTTGCCTTGAAGTATTCAGGTTCCAACTTGTTCCTTGTTATTGACCAATTCGTTCATTTTCTTAATAAAAATTACGCAATAAGTATAATGAAATTGCTTCGGAATTGGATATGACAACAAAAGTGTCACATTTCAGACGTTTTAATCATGACAGGTTTTCTATTGTGCTCAGAAATATATACTGGAAGGTCTCTTAGAAAGATTATTTGTGTATTTGTAAATTTTTTTATGGTAAAGATTTTCTTTCTATACCAAACAGTTTCCACCGTTCATAATGAAAATTGTTTTGCATTTTACTACCACGCGTAGCGAGAATCGTGAGCGATGACTATCAGGCTTCACCACAATACGTCTTTGCCAGGAAACCGCACGAGTTTCAAAGTTTGCGAAATAAATAGGAACATTAACACGTAATCGGGTTACTGCGTTAAGTTTTTACAACGGTCCGTAATAAGGTCAGGGGAACTGTGAATGTACGAGTTGGTTTGAGTATAAAACTTCGGGACTAATCAGGAAGCAAAAAAACTGGTCAAGTGCGAGTTGGACTCGCGCACCGAGGGTTCCGTTCCGATTTCTGAAAAAGTATGGTATTTAGAGACATCGTTTTATTTTTCCTGTAATCTTTTCGAAAATAATGCGGCCTAAAAAAAATAAAAAATTGTTTGAGAATGTACAAACAGCGCTCTTTCAGTCCCTGTTGCAAAAAAAAAATGTAATCATTTTTATTTCTTTCTTATTTGCAAAATAGTTGGGTAAACGTCATCTAAAACTGTTCCAAATTTCAAGTTGATAGCATTAGTAGTTCTTGAGATATCCAGCTGTGACAGACAGACAGACAGACAGACAGACGGATAGACAGACGGACACACCATAAGGTTTCCTTTTTTACCATTTTGGTACGGAACCCTAAAAAAGAACGTAGTTTAGAGTGCTTTAGAGTTTCGCTTAGTGAAGGTGGCTAACGTTGAGTTGCACGAAACCAACATTAGTTTAACCCATCGCACGCCAATTAGCAGACACAATAGATTTTTTATTGTTATCTACACACCTGGGTGTCAATCGACGCGACGTTTAAAGAGTTAACGTAGAATTTAAATTCATGCCATCCCATACATTTTGTATCAAAAAGAAAGTGATAGGATCAATATAAAGTCTCCGTTAAACCAATGTTGGTTTTGTGCAACTCACGGATAGGTTTTGTAAATAATTAAAGTTTTCCTTTATTTATTAAGACTTCCTATATTATGAGTCATAGTTTTACGACGGTCAACGTCGCCGACGATGGACGGCGTCAAATAATTGTCGTTTATTGAAACAAGGTTATTAAATATTTACTACGCCATGACGGAGGTGAAATCAATGAAACGTGTCTATTGGGGCGTTCCCTAATATCATGTCAATCAATCAATCTGCCTAGCCTTTTCCCAACTATGTTGGGGTCGGCTTCTAGTCTAACCGGATGCAGCTGAATACCAGTATTTTACATGGAGCGACTGCCTATCTGACCTCCACAACCGAATAACACGGTAATACGATACCTCTTGGTAAGATGTAGACGACTTACAGTAGTACCCAACTAATAAGGCGCGTCGTGAATCTTCGTTTGCACAGAAAAGAAAGTATGGCCCCGAAGATTAACGAGAATGCTTAAAACTTACAATCAACCTTAGATCACTACTATAAGGTTCATAATACACTGCAGTTGTTAGTTCCGTCTCACTCGCAAGTATGGCGGCTGACTAACATCATGGCGGCAGCTGCCGACCAATATCGGTACAGGAAAAAGAAGCACGGTGCGTGGAGCGTACCGATTGGTCAATAGCATTTCCCGCGCTTTGAAAATTCATCTTCTGCGCAGGTACCTCGGTAAGCCATATCAGTTGGGTACTACTGTACTTCATAGTTGTTTTTTTTTTAGTTAGCCTGCTGCTGTTAGACTGCTGAGCAAAAGCCTCCCTAAAATACTTCCTTGTTTCCCTCCTTTCCTAACCCCCTCATTCCTCCTCCTTCCTCTTTTTCTTCTTTATTTTCCTTTTCTTGAGACATATTCTCGACCCAACCCTTACGGTAAGTGTCTAAGTCGTCTCGCCACCTCTTCCTGGGCTGGCCTCGGTGGCGCCGTCCATCCTCAGTTACCCACTGTGTGGAGACTGTTGCCCAGCGAACACTGTGCATGCATGCGGCTGACGCCAAAATGTAATCCCATTTTAGCTCGGCAGCCTTATAAATACTACTTTAAAAAGTTTCATGAAGTATTTTAGTATCAAAACTCAACTAAAGTTATAAAACAGTCGAGCAAACTAATTTATATCAATGGTTTTATAACAACTACTAAGGGCTGTATTCACTAACTTTTAAAACGGCTGTTTAGATATCTATTCAGTTATTTCCTTAGAAAGTTTGACATCAACTGTTTAGGGTGCGTCTCCACTGACGCGGAGCTGGGCGGAGCGGAGCGGAGACGTGCAGGAATCGACCAATCATAATGGCTGAAATCCTCATCGCGTCTCTTGTCTCGTCTGTAATTGGACGATTCCTGCACGTCTCCGCTCCGCTCCGCCCAGCTCCGCGTCAGTGGAAACGCGGCCATATACAGCTAACCAGTGCGGTAGTTTGAATGTTGGTGAGCACAGCCCTAAAAAGGTTAGAATAACCCGTTGTTCTACGTCATCAACCATTGCTACGACACGCGATGCGAATTTGTTAAACAATGCCCTTTCCCAAAGTTTGAGTCACGTGGTTTCGTGTATCCCTTGTCGTCTACAAATGACAATGGGTCAATTATAATGTTGGTACCTATAACTATAATTAACTAGATATTATTTTGTTTTATTCCATTCAAGTTTATTCAGGCGTGTACGCACGAACGAACAAAAACATGGTGAACACGAACATCGAACACATCATCAAACCCAGGTTTAATCTATGGACGCTTTTTTGAATTCCGAACTTTATTCCGACACAAAAGATGTCAGTTTTATAAAACTGACAACTTAGTACCGGACTAAGTTGTGAGTTTTATTTAAAGAACTGTATTTCTATTACAGCTAGGTTCTGATTACAAAAACTGGCTCTATGGTTTAAACCATGACAGAAGAAAAACCGCGTTTTGTAATAAGACCGTAAATGTTCAAAGGTACTGAGTTTTTCAAATGTTCCGTGATCGATGTTCGTGTTCACCATGTTTTGCGCGTTCGTGCGTACATGACTTTAGAATCATTGAGCGTTGCGAATAGTGGTAATGTTTACTGTTTCACCTGTCTGTACCTAGTGGTTCTAATCAGTTGAGCTAATTAATAGATCTAAATCACGTACATTAGCTGTATGATTGTCACAATATTCATTGTCAAGACGTTTCTTTGAATCACAGAGAAATTGCCTAATGAAAATGTGTCCGTTTGGTTATGTTGAATTGAAATTCACATCTTGCTTGATGATGTCATTATTCGAAAAAAATTTAAAGTAACAGGATTACCAAACCACCAGGGCCCCAAGTCTGCTATTTTTTTACATTCCAACACGAAGCCATTGTCACTGCATTGTCATTTCGCTAAAAGTTCGTAATCTGCTAAATTCATAATTTCATACAATGGAGTGTCAGTGGTTGACCATTGGAAAGTCATAATGACGCCATTATGATGCCATTATATTAGTAGATTACCAAACTTGTCAAAATCAACAATTATGAAATCAATGATAGACCATTCTGACACTATTGTTATGCAGACTTGAGGCCCTGGGGTCGTACTATGACGTGAAAAAGATCATGAATCCATCATGGTTCCGTTGACAAAAAAGGATGGTGCTATAGGTCGTATAAAGCTCCGTCTTTCTCTCTCACACTGAAACAATGATTGGATCCGTGATCTTTTTTCACATCATAGTACGGCCCTTGAAATGAAATGCAAAAAATAAAACAAAATGATACAAACTACTCGTAAAAGAAATAATGATCGGCTCAGACGCTATACGATCGAAAAGTATAATTTACATCATTTGTTTAAGCTAAAATTTCATCATTACAAGGAGGAATTCATTTGCGATTTTCGCTACCGCGACCCTGGCTGTAATTACAATTTGGGGCGGCGAATAAATTGTATTTTGTAAATGAATGTCGCTGCTTTGATCCTCAAGCGAAACGGAATTTTCTGTTATTAATTATTTTATTTGTTCTGGTTCACCGATCTGAAATCATTATCAACCTTATTTTGTATTTGTTTATATAATCAAGAGTTTTTTTCTTGTGTGTTTGTTCAAAGTGTTTTTACTCTTAGATATCCATGTGACAAACCTCATCCAATATTTCTACAGCACATCAGTTTTTTATATTTTGTTGGTTAAAGTGGTATCCTAAATTGGGTTCAGAATTGAGAGCAACTAGCATTGAATAAAGTTTAACAGGGGCTAAATTTATTGTACCATGAGACAACCACAATGGTAGGTATGACCAAACAATAAAAACAATAAAGATTTTATATTGTTTTAAATAAAGAGATAAAGAGTAATAATCTATATATATAAAATTCAAAGTCCTGACTGACTGATTGATTGACTGACTGACTGACTGATATATCAACGCACAGCCCAAACCGCTGAACCTAGAGACTTCAAATTTTGCACATAGATACCTTATAGAGTGTAAGCATCTACTAAGAAAGGATTTTTGGAAATTTCATCCCTAAGGGTGTCAAATAGGGGATGAAAGGTAAGTTGCGTGTTCCTAGACATGACAAAAGCCTTTGATTTTGTTTGCCATAAAACACTACTCTCAAAGCTTGAGCATTATGGAATCCGGGGTAAGGCCAACGACTGGGTCAAAAGTTATCTTTCTGAAAGAGTACAATGCGTGGAAATAACAAAAACGTGTCAAAATGAACAAAAAACCTATAGGTCAGAATACAAAAAAAATAATTATGGCACGCCACAGGGAGGAATCGTATCCCCACTACTCTTTCTAGTTTACATCAACGACATTCCAGAGGCTATAGGTAAAGATTGCATACTGTTCGCGGATGACACTACAATAATGATTAAGAGTGACAGTAACAAAAATTTAGAAAAAGAAATCGTCCAAGCTCTGGATAATGCAATCGATTGGCTAGAAAAAAATAATTTAAAAATAAATATGACTAAAACAAACATAATACAATTTCAGACATACAATGCAAACATAAATAAACTAGACATTAATTATAAAGATTCTCAATTGACTACTATCGATAATTGTGTATTCTTAGGTATAACGATCGATAAAAATTGCAACTGGAAAACACACATAGATAAAATTCTGGTAAAAATAGATCGTTTTATTTATGTGTTGAAACGAATTAGGCAAACAGTAAACCGTGACACTGCAACGCTGGCTTACCATGGTTATGTATCGTCCGTACTTAGATACGGCATTATAATATGGGGTAACTCAGTAGATTTTGACAGAGTTTTTAAAGCTCAAAAAAAATGTATTCGAGCCATTTGTGGAGCTCACTTTTTAGACACCTGTAAGCCCCTATTTCAAAAACTTAATATTCTACCTTTGCCGTGTTTATATATTTTTGAAATTTGTATTTTTGTTAAAAGAAATTACAATTTATTTGAAATTAGTACTGAAAGGCCAAACAGCCGAACAAGGCATAAAGACAGACTTCGGCTGCCACAAATAAAACTAAAATTATTTAAGAAAAATGTATACTGCATGTCGATTATTATTTACAATCATTTACCAAATACTATTCAAGATTTACCGCTGACAATGTTTAAAAAAGTGCTTTTCAAATTTTTACTATTTAAAAGATATTACACCATTATGGAATATTTAGAAGACAAGTCAATAGACTCTGTAATTTGTAACATAGATTAATTTTGACATCGCATGATTTTTTTAAATACATTTGCACGCCATGTTATGGCAGGATATGCTGAACTAAACAAATTAACACCTTATGTACCATATTCTAGCAAATAAATATTTTGATTTGATTTTGATTTGAAAGTTTGTATGAAAAATCTTATTCCTTTAGTTAATAGATTTGAAACTTCGCATGAATATTTGTCTAAGTAAATTATAAAGTTTGTCATTTTTAGTTTTCCTAAACTACCCCCTCAGAAGGGATGGGGGGTGTCAAAGTTTGAATGGAGAAATTTTAACGCGCGGTCCGATTAGCACAAAACTCAGTATTTATACTTGAGATCAAAATTGAAGAATATCTTATATCAAGGTTTTTTGAAAATCTACCTCTAAAGGGGTGAAAAGGGGTAGTAAATGTTACGGGGCAGTTTTTACTGCGGAGCTCGATTAACTCAAAAATTGGTGTAAATAATATTTTAGTCCAGCTACGGAAATATCCCAAAGTATTTTGAAAATTCCATCCCTGTGGGGGTGAAAACAGGGAAATATAGTGAATACGAAAAATCTTATTCATGTGGTTAATTAACTTGAAACTTGGCACAAATGCTTGCCTAAGCAAGTAATAAAGTTTGTCATTAATAGTTTTTACCCCAGAGAGAAGGGTAGAGAAGGAGGGGTGAAGGGGAGGAGGTGGTGAGGAGGGAAAGGGGGAAGGGGAGAATGTGGAAAGATAGGGAGGGGAGAGTTAGTGAGGAGGGCGAGGGAGAGGATGATGTAGGGAGGGGAGAGGGATAGGAGAGTGCAGTGAGAGGGAAAGGTGTAGTGAGGTGTGGAGAAGAGAAGAGGGTGAGGGGAGGAGCTGGTGAGGGTAGAGGGGGAGGGGACAGCGGTGAAGGGGGTGTGAGAGTGTGTGAAAGTGGGAGGAGGAGGTTAGCGGGAAAGTGATGTGGTGAGGGGGTGATAGGGAGAGGGGAATGGAGAGGGTGAAGTGGTGAGAGGGGGCGGTGAGGGTGATCATGGGGAGGGTGAGACGGGAGAGAAGGGGATGGGTGAGAGGGGGATTAGAGGGAGGGGTGAGAGGTAGGGTAAGAGGGGGGAACGAGTGCCTTTACACCTTAAAGTTGCTTTTTGTATAGCACTGATTCGTTAAAGAAACCCAGCCCGACAGAAATGACTGAAAAATAGAAAGTCGGAAACTCGGAACGGCACAAAAAAACAGGAGTAAACTACAGTCATGCGTCGGAGCTGACACACACACTTTTTTTTGTTTGTTTGAACGCGCTTATCTCTGGAAGTACCAGTCGGACTTTAATAATTATTTTTGCATTTGATAGCCCAATTCTATAGGCATATTTAATATCACTAAGACTCTTAGATGCCAAGCAAAAAGAAAAAAAAAGTCAGAAAGAACGCTAAGAAAACGAAGTAATAGCTCGGGCAGGCAATGCGATGAAAGGGGTGGGTCGGGGGAGCAAGAAATTTCACGAGAACGAATTGGCGGGCAGAAGCTATCTCAATATTTTTGTTCCTGTGGCATAATTTCCGACATCCACGCGGGCGAAGCCGCGGGCAAAAGCTAGTATTATATATAATTACTAATATAATATAATAATAATAACGTTGTTAACGTTGTTATTTACCAAACGAACAAAAAAAAACGAAAAAAACGTAAACGTACGTTGTTTTTGTTGTTGTTTTGTTGTTATTTAATATAATATTAATACCGTTGTTAACGTTGTTATTTAGTAACAATCACGGTCATGACCAATGGTTTACCAACCATTGGTCCATTGGTCCTTGGTTGGTTGGTTGGTTGGTTGGGACCATGATTGCTACTATATAAGAAATCACCATCCTCCTGCCCTTATTCCAATTCATTTGGGGTCAGCGGTTAATTTCATTTGCATGTCAATCAATCTGCCTAGCCTTTTCCCAACTATGTTGTGGTCGGCTTTCAGTTTAACCGAATGCAGCTGAATACCAGTATATTATATAAATAAATAAATAAAATAAATAAATATCCTTGGACATATGGAGCGACTGCCTATCTGACCTCCACAACCAGTTACTGGGTAATACGATACCCCTTGGTAAGACTGGTTGTCAGACTTTCGGGCTTCTGACGATTGTCAAATATCCACGAATGATTGCCATCAATAGGGTAGAAATCCAGAATAAGGGCTGCTACAGAGATATTCCTGATGGAAACCCCAATAACGCTGCCTGATCTGGGTATCGAACCCAGAACCCATGCTCAGCAGTTGCGCTTACGACCACTAGACCGATGAGGCAATACCTATATTTTTAGTCTGCTTCTAATATCCCGTATTCACAAGACACCAAAACAAACCCCTTTTACAGTCCGTTCAACCGATTTTGACTTCTGTTCCGTAGGCTTAACGATGGCATTAAATGCAAAAAAGTGATTACAATACCAACTGTTACTGCAGCTGCCATTTGTCATGCCACCAACGTAATAGAAGTGAAAATCGGTTGAACGGACTTTTATGGTTTGTTTACCTTATATCTCACGGCTCCCTGAATACGGTTTAGTATTATTAATACAGGTTATTGATACCAATAATATTTCTTAGAAGCAAACTAAGAAGTAATTCCCTTCAGCTGACTCAAACAATATGGCCGAATGGCAAGCAGCTGACACGGAGATATTTTCTTCTATCCAAAAATCAGCATACAAAGTCGAATATTATTAGTAGAGCGAAAGAAATCGATTTGTATTACGTCATATTTTACTTGACGTAGCAGAGATTGAAATCCGATACGTATCAGAAAACAACTGTATATGTAGGTAATCTAAATAATGGAAGTTTCGGATTGTGGAATGGATTCCATGTAGGTAATTTAAAACTAATATTTTTACCTTTGATTTGATGAAAGGTCGAGGTTAAAATTTTAAGTAGTTTTGAAATACAAACATCGAAAGTGTTCTATGTCCAAAACATAAAAAAAATGTTATTAAATTTTTAGGGTTCCGTACGTCAAAAGGAAAAAACGGAACCCTTATTCATTATCCATCTGTCAGTCTGTCAAGACCCTTTTTCTCAAAATCAAATCAAATCAAATCAAAAAAATCAAATAAAATCAAATAATTTATTTGCCTGAATATGGGTATATAAGGTGATACATGTGATGATGATGTGTGGACACATCTATAGGTTACACCATGGTACACACCTCCCTGCCTACACTCGGCAGGGAGTGACACACATCCCCGGGCCTACCCACCCGGGGAGTTAGTTAGGGCCATCAGGTTCCATCGCGATTTCCTTTTCCCTCCCCGTGTCGCGTCTTGTCTAACTCCGCAGACTTTCTCGAGTTTGCTAAAGGGTACCTCATCAAGGACCCTGATTTCTTCCTCGGTATCCTCCTCGGAGTCCCCGACATTAAGGCTCGCATTGCCTCTGCTTACCAGCAGGCTGCGTCCCTACCTTCTTCCTCTAGCATCGCTGAATTCAGTGATGCATTAGAGATTCCTCCCTCCGCGACCGTCGCGATGGACACCGACGTTCCAGCGTCGGTGTCCTCGGCTCGTCCCAGTTCGCCTTATTCAAGCGGCTCCTCCGTCTCCTCGGAGGCTGAGGAGTCCGCTTCCATGTCCGCTTCCGCTTCTTCCTCCTCTTCTACCGAGGACGATGGGTTCACCACCGTCCAAGCGGGGAAGAGGAAAAAGAAGATGAAAGCCAGCGCCCATGCCCCGGCAGCTAAGAAGGAGGCCTTAAGGGATATCCCCTCCCCTCCGCCTTCAGCTCCCGCCCCCGCTCCCGCTACCGTAGCGCCTACTCAGACTGTGGCTTCCTCAGCCACAGTACCTCCCTCTCCTCCTTCCGTCCCAACCTCTGGGGTCCCTCCCGGCCTGACCACTTCTTCTTCTTCTGCTTCTGCTTCTCAGAAGAAGAATTCTCCGCCTCCTTTATATATACAAGATAAAGCGAGGTGGACCGACGTCTAGCGCTGGTGCGTTGATCTTAGGATCAACTTCACCAGTGCTCGTTCTACCCAAACGGGTATAAAGGTGACTGTCCCGACGTCTAACGACTACCGGGCACTCTCCAAACTCCTCAGGGAAAGGAACGTGTCCTTCCACACGTACACCCTCCCGAAGGAGCGTCAGACTCGAGTGGTGATCCGTAGGATCCCTCGTGAAATCCCCGCTGAGGAGATAAAAGCCGACCTTCAGTCGCAAGGTATCCCTATTGACGAGGTTCACCGTATGTACCGCTCCCGTACCGGAGACGCGTACGATATGGTACTCGTTATCTGTCCCCATGTCGATGGGTATCACCCTATTTTCCAGGTCCGTGCGATCTGCAATCTCTCGGGCATTGAGATCGAAAAGCCCCACAAAAGCGGCATCATTGGTCAATGCCACCGTTGCCAATTGTATGGCCATTCCCAACGGAATTGCCATGCTAAACCCAGGTGCGTCAAGTGCCTGGGTGATCATGGTACTTCTGACTGTACCCGCCCCAAAGATCGTGCTCTCTGCACTGATTTGCCGAGCTGTGTGCTCTGTGGCGAATCAGGGCATCCAGCCAATTACCGTGGCTGTCCTAAAGCCCCTAAGTCCCATTCCTCCAAGCTGGCCAAGCGTGCAAACGCTCGTCAGCAGCGACAATGCCCTCCTCCTCAGCCTCAGTACAATTTCAACATCCCGTTGAACACGCGATTAAGCCCTCAGCGGCCTAATGCGTGGTTCCCAGTTCCCCAACAGCAGGCGTTCCCTGCCTTGGTGAGCTCTCAGCCCACTCCCACTCCCACTCTTACTCCAGCCACCAGGGACCCCAGAACCAGCGGACTTCTTCCCGCTCCTTCTCAGGCCCCCGTGCCTACTCCTCCGGCTCCTAAAGCTGCCCCTGCCGCTTTGGCTAACCCTCCCGCAACCGCCCCAGTGGCTAGCGGCGACGATGTTGTCGATCCCTTCAGCATCATAGCCTCCACTTTCCTCACTTTTAATACCCCGCGCGCATGGCAGATGGCCAGAGAGTTGCAAGTCGCGCAACGTGCCCGCGATCTTACTCAGATCCTTAAGATCTATCAAGCGTATCCCGAGATCACGCGCGCCCTAAATTCCTACTCCAACAATTAACTCAATAATGGATAGAGGAATTAAAGAGCGTTTCAAACCCAGGTCCCTTAATTTAGGCTTTTTCAACGCCGACGGCCTCTCAGGCCAACGCGATGAGATCGCCTCTTTCCTCCGCGATCACCAAATTGATATCCTCCTCATACAGGAAACCTTTTTGAAGCCCAGATATCGTAACCCGTCAATCGCCAACTATCGCATAGTTCGCAATGACAGGGAACGTTGTCATAAGGGCGGAACCCTTATTTATTATAAATCCTCCCTATACTGTATTCCTATGGATGCTCCCCCCCTATCGCGATTAGAAGTGTCCGTCTGCCGCTTAGGTATGACAGGCCACCAGCCGATCACTCTTGTATCGGCTTATCTTCCTCCCTATTCCGGCGTCACAGAGAATTTTCAATCTCGGTCTGACGACCTCTCTGCCCTTCCTAGCTTGAGCGACTCCGTTATCATAGCGGGGGACCTCAACGCTAAAAATTCCGCCTGGAATAGCTCCATCACCAATACCAGAGGTAGACACCTGCTCGACCTCTGTCCGCGATTACATTTCGATGTTGTTGCTCCCATGACTCCCACTCATTTTCCCTATGACTCTAGTCATACCCCGGACGTACTTGATGTAGCGCTCCTAAAGAATATCAACCTTCGGTTGGACTCTATAGAGGCGATACATGAACTATCGTCTGATCACCGTCCCGTTATTCTAAATCTGGTCCCCCGCATCGGTCGCCCCGACCCCTCTCAACCCCCTCCCTCCCGTATAGTGACGGACTGGAGGAAAGTAAGCGAATGTCTGAAATCCTCCACATCCCCACTCTTAGACTCCATACCTGATTATTTTGACTCTATCGCTGACACGACAGCTGCGATCGACTCATTCACGGAATACGTACAATCAGTCATGAACGATTGTTCAAGGGAAGTTCCTGCGGTGGATGACCACCGCTGGAAGTTTCCTGACGATGTACGTGCTCTGTTGAATGAGAAGAACGCAGCTGTCCGTGCCTACAGCAGCTTTCCCTGCCGCTTGAACAAAGTCCACATGCGCTATTTGCAGAAATCTGTAAAGACACGCATCGAGGAATTGCGTTCCGCCGGTTGGGACAAGATGCTGAGCGAGCTTGAGCTTAACCACCTTGCCTTCTGGCAGCTTCAGAAGAAGCTCAGGTCCCGGGAGTTTACCTCCATGCCCCCTCTAGTGCGCCCAGACAATACCATCGCTTTCAATGATATCGACAAGGCTGAATGCCTTGCCGATAGTTTTAGACCTTAGAATCCCGACCATCCGTCAATTCTTGAAACGCCTTTCCAAGCGTTTCTTTGACTCTGCCGCGAAGCACCGCAACCCTCTGGTTGTCGCGTCCGCTAATTATGTCCCCTCTAGAATCAGTAAAGTCCGCCGTCCGCGACTTGCACTCTCTGAACCTGATGACCCTATTACCCTCCTCCAGGAAAGTAGTAGTGCTACTAGTACTCTAGTACGCAAACACAGATCACACAAATCATCATTCCGACCTCGCCGCCGAGGTCCTCCGCGTAGACGAACTTCCCTTGTAAATGTAAACTCATCTCCCTTGATCGGTAATAACGAGCCAGCTGGTGGCGTAGCTGAGCCTGTAGCTTTAAACTCCCCTGTTAATAATAATAACCCCGATTTGAGCCAGCCAATTGTACCTTGCTGTCCTCTCTTAGTCAGCGACGCCCTAAGCCGAGGTCCGTACCCCACAGGGGGTGCCCTTAGTGCGCAGTCGCTTAGTTTATAAGTAAAAACATGCCCCTGGCTGGAGGCTTTGAGTTCGCTTAAGGCACCCACAGGATAGTCCGGTTAAGCAGTCTCGACCCCAAGTGGTCACACTGCGAGATGCCATACAAAAAAAAAAAAAAAAAAATGATGATGTGTGATGTTTTTGAGTTAGCTTCGATAATACGTATTTAATCCTCTTTGTGTATCTTGATGACGTAAATAATACTTCCTTGTTGCTTACATAGCAAGTATACGAATTGCTAAGGAGTAAGTACCTACCATAACTTAAAAGTAAAAAAAAAAAACAACTGACTTCCAAAATAAACACTACAAAGTGAAAAATTACTTTAATTTCGGTAGCCGGTATCTTTGAAAAAAAACCCTGTTTTGCCTAAAAATCGCATTAGGTATCGATTAATCCTGACTGAAATGTTGCCCGATAAGTATCGACATCTTTGCTTCCTCCAACATCAAGACTCCATTAGTATCTTGTCTTAATTGCCAACTCGTTTAGCGATTACAGGAGTAAGGAGACGATTATGACGAGCCTATACTTATATTCTTGGTTTAAAAAATGTTCGAGGATTGAAATTTATGAAATTATGTACTTAATTGCATTCAACATCACGACAGTGCCAACATTTCAACTGGATGGATTAAATGGGATTTATCATATCTTCTAGGTTCTGCCCGCGACTTCATCCGCGTGAAACTTCTTGTTCCCCGGACCCACCCCAACGCATCGCATCGGCTGCCCTCGCTATTACTTTATTTTCGCTTAGCGTTCTTTTTTAGGGTTCCGTACCAAAATGGTAAAAAGGAACCCTTATGCTGTGACTCAGTCTGTCTGTCTGTCTGTCACAGCTGGATATCTCAAGAACTACTGATGCTATCAACTTGAAATTTAGATGACGTTTACCCAACTATTTTGCAAATAAGAAAGAAATTAAAATATTTATATTTTTTTTGCAACAGAGACTGAAAAGGCGTCTTAAAAATTTAAAGTGGGGCTACTAAGGCATGTGGGCTATCATATGAAAGAGCGCTGTTTGCACATTCTCAAACTATTTTTATTTATTTTTTTTATTCTGCATAGTTTTCGACTTTTGATGAAAAATGTAAAAAAAAAATACCGTTCCCTCTTTATCTCCGATGTTTGCAAAGAGAAAAATCTGAAACTATTCTATGTAATAGAAGTTTATGTAAAGATTACAGGAAAAATAAAACGATGTCTCTAAGTACCACACTTTTTCAGAAATCGGAACGGAACCCTCGGTGCGCGAGTCCGACTCGCTCTGACCGGTTTTTACTTTTTGCTCGGCTCCAAAGAGACTTAGCGTGATAATAAATAGCCTATTTGCTTTTCTCAAGAATTGGGTTATCAAATGGAAGATGAATTTTTCAAATTCGACTGTTAGTTCCAGAGATTAGCGCGTTCAAACCAACTCTTCAGCTTCATTATATTAGTTTAGGTACTACTCGTAACTTCTAGAGTCAATTCTTTGTTCACTCTTTTTAGGCTAATTCCTAAATAAATATAGGTAGAGAATAAGTGGAGATTTCTTCTTTTCTTAACCTATATTTTTCCACAGCTAGGCAAAGATCTCCCCCATACTTTTAAATTCATCTTTATCTGCTGCTTTTCCGGCCAATCAGTCAAGAATGAGTCTAGGTCGTCGCGCCAGCGTTTCTTGGGTCTGCCACGGTGACGACGCTAGGGCATAAAGAAATTCGTTTATTTGTGGTGAAATCCTAAGTATTACAAAACGTTTTACTTCTGCCAAACTGCACAGCAGCTTTTTGGCAGATGTAGCATCTCATCTCATATTACAATTTTATTTTATGTATAGTTTATTTAGGAGCTCGTGGCTAAGTAATAACAGCCGCACGGGTCGATCCGTCAGGTTAAGCTACGCTTGCCGGGGTTGGTCAGTGGATGGGTGACCATCTTTACATAATATCGAGATTCCTCCGTGCCTCGGAAAGCACGTTAAGCCGTTGGTCCCGGCTGTTATTCGTGGATCTTTGACAGTCGTTACGGGTCGTCAGAAGCCCGAAAGTCTGACAACCAGTCTTACCAAGGGGTATCGTATTACCCAGTTACTGGGTTGTGGAGGTCAGATAGGCAGTCGCTCTATGTAAAATACTGGTATTCAGCTGCATCCGGTTAGACTGGAAGCCGACCCCAACATAGTTGGGAAAAGACTAGGCAGATTGATTTTGTATAGTCTGTTTTTTTGTGTTTTTCATTTTATCTTTTTCGATTTAAAAGCACCTTTTCTCGTCAATCATTTACATAGATTTGTCCAATCTGAATACTTAGGCATGTCTCACTTTAAGTCAAACGAGAAAAACAAAACTTAATGGTGCTTATAAGAGCTGGCCTAGCAACCTGTCACCGTTCCGCCTAATCTTAACTAATGGACGTCGGAATTGTTTTGTTTGGCATTCAGCTTTTACTTGAAAAAGTGGTTGAAATCGTACAGGCGTGGATTATACTGAGAAAAAACTTTGAGGAGATTTAATAGCATTTTTTTGGGTGCTATACTCCATTTAGAATAAGATTACACATTTGAACAAACCTTTTTTACAGTTCGTTCAACCGATTCTGACTTTTATTGCGTTGGTGGCATGAGAAATGGCAGCTGCAGTAAACAGTTGGCATTGTAACCACTGTTTTCCCTTAAATGCCATCCTTAAGCCTACGGAATAGAAATCAAAATCGGTTGAACGGACTGTAAAAAGGTTTGTTTAAATCTCTAGTCTTATTGCAAATGGACTATAGTCCTGTCTGGATCGTGATTAATAAGAGATCTATTCTGTTAAAATCTCAGCATGAAAACTTTGGTGAAGTGAGCGTGAAGTGAATAGTCAATAGTGTCAATCCCTAACATCAGGTGGAATGACAGCTTATTTCAAGCTCAGTTTACCTAAGTTTTCACGATGAGACTTTTACAGAATAGGCCAGCTGTTAGCTTTTAAGGGATCGTTTGATTAATAAAAATTAACGATAAAATAGGTATGGTTGACGTCACTGAATGAATGTAATCGCCTATCATTTGTCATCAAGTATAGAGTTTTTTTTTTGTATGCCAAGACATTCTAAAAAAAAAACTCGCCAAGTGCATGTCGGCCCACGCACAATGAAGGGTCCCGTAGTTGAAAATAATTTGTCCCAAAAACAAACTTAACATTGTAGTAGAAAAACTAGAAATCTCAAAATATTTTTTGATGTGACAAAATTACAAATTAACGATTTTCAGACTTTTTCCTTTAATTGTGCTGTGAGACCGTTCTTCACGCCAAATTTCATGATTCTAGGTCAACTGTAAGTACTGTAGAGGTTTTACTATATACAAGCCAAAGTATGTAACTGGCTGACATTTCGATTATTCAAACATCGAATATTCTTATAAAAAGTGATGGTCGCTTTTTATAAGAATTGACAGATAGCGGTTAGCTAGGGCACCGCGTAGGACCTAGGGAGTGTATTAAAGTTTTATTTCTATTTTAATATAGCGGGCTTCAGCCCCATTTCTTCAGTACACTACTGTCTTTTATTATAAAGTAGTTAGCCTCCCGCTGTGTGGTTCGAGCCCTCACAGTACCCTATAGGTTTTGATTTACTTGCGAGTGTCAAATTGTGTCACATAAACGGCCGTATATTTTTTATTGCGTTGACGTAGAAGTTTAATTTTTTTAGAGCTTTATGAGACCATCAGACCCATACGTATTTGATATTAATTATTAACCTTATACCTT
The DNA here is from genome assembly GCA_905163495.3 of Cosmia trapezina. Classification (NCBI taxonomy): domain Eukaryota; kingdom Metazoa; phylum Arthropoda; class Insecta; order Lepidoptera; family Noctuidae; genus Cosmia; species Cosmia trapezina. Next base: position 18,401,049 of record LR991034.1, read on the forward strand.
CACGTATTCTTGAGAAAAAGGGTCTTGACAGACTGATAGACAGACAGACGGACAACGAAGTGATCCTATACGTTCCGTTTTTCCTCTTAAGGTACCCTAAAAATAATGTTAAAATGATAATGTTGTTCCTGTTATGTTTAAAATACTATTAAATTACTTTTTATATCTTTAATAAAATCTTAACGTTGCATGTCATTAAACTATTAGGCCAAAATGCCTTCAAAACAAACGTGCCTCATAATTTATTGACATTTATGAACGCACTATAAATCTTGCCTATCATCGTCAATTATATATAACATGCAAACTACCAACTAATATTAACAGTGCTTTGGTTTTGGCGCATTAATATAATAATAAATTAAATTACTCTAATTAGTAGGTACTATTATTATCCGATTACACGCTTTGAAAATCAATAAAGCCCACCAAATTATGAGAGCAGTGGTGGTCCAGTGGTAACGGCCGCGACTAACGAGTTGTAGGCCGTAGGTTCGAACCCAGACAGGCGCTTTACTTTGTGTAAATTATTTCATCACCACTGCTCTTAAAACGGTGAAGGAAAACATCGTGAGGAAACCGGCATGCCCTACAACCAAAGACATTTGTGACATCTACCAAACCGCACTGGGCCCGCATGGTCAATTACGGCCCACTCAGAGAGAGTGGGCCGTGTCCTAGCAGTGAGAGGGAGTGATACGTAGGTTCGAATGACGTTTTTGCGAAGGTCGACATTTCGAAAAATTTTGCAAGTGGTACGAGAGCAATTTGCAATGAGACGAGGCACAGAGAGCATGGTCTTTTGATTTGGTTTGGGAAAGAAAAAAAAAAAAAAGAAAGACAAATTAACTCAACATCCGATTTCAATACCATGACTTTCGAACTGGCGGGCGTACTGATCGCAAAATTTTTTGAAATGGCGAACTTCGCGATAACGTGTTTCGATGTAGCGGTTTTCGATCTAATGAGTTTTCGAACTGGCGTACCAATCGAATTTTTTTTCGAAATGGCGACCTTCGCAAAAACGTCATTCGAACTTACATATCACTCCCCAGTGAGAACATAGGCTGATTATGAAGGTCCACGAGCCACCGAGGTCTGTGTCCTAGCAGTGAGAACATAGGCTGATTATGAAGGTCCACCAAAACATGAATATTATTGTATTAGTAGAGGGATATTATTCAACTACAAAGTTTACCAGAATCTAGCATCTAACCAATCTGGCCTTTTCCCGACTATACCGGACCCCAAGGCTTCCAGTATAACCCTCCGAATAGTTTTTGACCACATAATTATCTATTCAGTTTTTAAAGTAGGTACTTGGTTACGTAAACAAAGCCTTCAGAATAAAATGCAGACCATTATCGATGATAATTTCCAAAGACAAACTATAATTTTCCGTAACACAATAAATCATAATCAAAGGGTCTTTTTATTTCCAATCAAATTCGTAGCAAGCATCAACTGTTAATGACTTTTTTCCGTGTCCAAAAGCAGTCAGAATTGGCTGTTATACTTGTTGTTATTGTTTTACGTAAAATGTAAAACAGTACGCTATTCAATATTATTGTATAAATATTAAATAGCGTACTGTTTTAATCGATGTTATGATTATTTTATGACTGCTTGCCCAAGGTGCAAAATGTGTCCCTATATATGTATCAGGGAGCATGTATTTTTTAGTCCTATAGAAATCCTACAAACGTTTATAAAACCACATTTGTATTTTATAGGACGCATGCAGTTTATAGGACGCCCTATAGTCATTTTTTACAGTCCGGTAAAGTGCAATTCAATTTTATAATTATCTTATTACGTGCTTTTACAAGATATAGATTTATGCATGGTCGAAGACGCGCCCCACTACTCCTCCTAACCGTTGCACACATAATATACTCTAAATAATAATAAAAAGGCGCGTCTTCGTGGATTGCACTATCTATAGCTATAATTGTTCTATAAACATTCCGGTAAACGCAAACCTACTTTCATACAGAAATAAAATCAAGAGCACATAATTTACTTGATACTACTTACAGATAGAAAAATGATTTTGAAAATGAAACATCTAACTTTTATTACAAGCAAATAAAGCCTTCCTTCCACAAGGAGAAAACCGCTGGATATTAGAAGCACAGGACCGATGAAGTACGTGGCTACACTTGGTGAAGGCCTATGTCTGGCAGTGGACGTCTTTCGACTGAAATGATGATTATGTTGATAAAGTAAGTAGGCATACCATACACATAAATGATTAGTCATAAAAGGTGTATTTAAAATTGCTTGGAAGTCGGCGCCCTAGTGCTTAAATAGCCAACCGAGCATTTTTTGCGAAAATGCGTTTAAAAAGACTGTGTTTACAGTTATACATTAAAAACAAATTTTCACAAAAATGGTCGGTTGGCCATTCAAGCACTAGGGCAACAAAATGGTAATAAGAATTTGTTGTCACTAAATATTTGGGCTGAAAAGCAAATTATGTGCAAATTCCAAAAGACATACACCAAGACCTCTGTTTCTTTATGTTCTTAAAACGTCATAAAAATCAGAAAAGTGTAGTGTAGTTTATTTGCAAGTGTGCGTTTATATTTATGTACTAAGCATTTAGTCCGTACTTAAATCAAGTAAACTGTTTATTACATTAATAATGCCGTTGACAATTTGTACCGTTTCAGTCAACAATATTGTGTACCTACTGTGTCATTTTGATATATTTTTAACGGTGAACAGTTAACCTGACGTCAAATAGACGCCTAAAGTTATAGCTGTCATCAATAATGTCTTGAATTATTAATTCGAAAATAATAATTTTCTATTTTGTCACACGTCTATTTTGGGTCTCTCGTCGTGCGTAAGACTCACGCCAACGCTGTGCCCAAAATGTAGACCTTTTCAAGCGTATGACAAGAAAGGATTTAAGGCTCCTCCTTCCTAAAATACGGTGAAACTAAGTAACTTTGTGAACATCTTTTACAGTAACTATAGGTAGCATCTTTGTGATAGGAAAAAAATACACAGTAATCTACAACACATAAGAAGTGATTTCATTTGTCCTGAAATCTATTTTAGTTTGTAGAACTAAGGGAAAAAAAATCTAAATCCAGGTCTATTTCTGTCTATTTTTTACCATAGTACTCCTATAATTTTCATTAAAAGTGTTCATAAATTTATACAGTTCTCTAGAAAATAATAAGGAATGATTTCATGTCATTACTTTTTTAGTCCAATCAATAGATTTTTTTGTAAATCGATAGTTACTTCATATTTTGCAAGCGTTGTGTCATCGCACTTCTCTTTCTTTTCTATGCAGTCCGACAGTGACTGCGATTTTTACGGCGGACAAGACTTAAATGGTAAATTCGCCCACCGCATCAAAAGATGGCCGCGTTTCTGTTTCGTTTTGCCTTAGGACACTATGTGTCTAAACACACTATGCCGAAGTTACGCGACCAAAGTTCCGCGGCTGATGTTACGTTCCGACGTGTTCGGCTGATATTGACACACCATAAGTGCCGAACATACGCGGCGAAAATTCAGTTAACGCCCCCCCCGTCCCTCCCGTCCCCCGCGCCGGATCTTCTTCGGCAATCGAACCGAACTTCGGTCGCGTATGATGTGTGCTCTACAGCATACGTTGCCGCCGAATTGCCGCTGAACTTACGTTCGACCGAAGTTCGGCTGTACGCTAGAACGCAACGTAATTTCGGCATAGTGTGTCGTCAGTAATTCAAATAGCATTGCAGGCGTAATCATGCCGAACTTCGGTCGCGTAACTTCGGCATAGTGTGTTTAGACACTTAATGTAGGTATATCGCAGAGACTTGATTGTCATTTATTATTGTGTGAACTCACTCTTCTCAGTTTGGAGACTACCGCTCGACTAAAGTTATCACAATCTGAGAAGTCCCATTCGACATGAGGGTGTCCCGCTTTGTCCCGCTATGTTTGTCTCTCTTTGGCATAAGAAACGATATGGGCTGTCAAAATGGACCTATTATTTTGTAACAACTCTAATGTCCGGTTTCTGACAAATTATTAAACGGAGTTTAATCTCTCAATAGGTATTGATTCGACAAAATTATCAAATTAAGCGAATTCCTTACTTAGCTCGGTTTTTGAAGTCTTCAGATAAACCCTAGATAGTAATGGACTCGGCTTTTCAGCTAAATTCTTCCTTAACGACGTCTTCAGAAACACGATATCGAACCAATAATCACTATCGAATGGATAAACTCCGTTTAAAAACCTCAGAAACCGGGCATTAGAACGGTGGGGGCAAATCTAATGATTTAAATCTTTGATGACAAATTATTAAAATAAATGTTACAATACAATTTCTGTCTTTAAAGACGCTTCTTAAAAATATTTATATAATTTTCAAAATTGATATTGTAACTTTCATGTCATCAAAATCATCAAATAAGTGTTGTGAAATCTAAAAACCGGCCAAGTGTGTCGGACCACGCACAATGACGGGTTCCGTGGTTGAAAATAATTTATCCTAAAACATTTCAATTCCAAAAAAAATATGTAATTTAATTACAAATTAACAATTATCTGACCTTTTCCTTTACTTGTGCTGTGAGACCTTGCTTCTTGCCAAATTTCATAATTCTAGGTCAATAGTACCCCAAAGGTTTTGATTTACTTGCGAGTATCGAAATATGTTGCATAAATGGTCGTATTTTTTATTGCGTTGACTTAGAAGCTTGTTTTTTTTAGAACACCAAGGGATCGTAGACTTACGTATTTGATATTAATTTCAACTGGATACCTCCATGCGTTCCTGAGGAAAAGGGTCTTGATAGACAGACAGACAGACAGACAGACAGACGGACAACGAAGTGATCCTATACGGGTTCCGTTTTCCCTTGTGAGGTAAGGAACCCTAAAAACCAAGCAACGGTAATCAAAGGCCTATAACTGAGCTCGACTAAGCTGAAATGACGCGCCCTACTACTTTAATTAAGTAGTGGGTAAATAAGGTAATTTCAACTAAGACAAGCCAAATAAATCAAAAAAACTCATAATCGATCAAAAATAATATAATTGGCTATCGAATCTTTATAGGCAGCAATAGAAATATTATTGTTTGAATCACTTGTGTACAATCGTTTCCAGCCCATTACATTCGAGTAGACTACGCATTAATGTCATGCTAACAGAATATTATCGATAGGTTTTAGATGTGGGCTTTGAAATAGGCGATAATATTTAAGAACCGGATGCGTTATATTCATCTATATCACACTGATATTATAATGGCGAAAGTTTGTGAGTGTGTGTGTTTGTATTTTTGTTACTTCTTCACGCTCAAAAAGCTGGACCAATTTGGTTGAAATTTGGCATGTATATAGCTTAAACCCTGGATTAACACACACATCCCGGTCTACGCAGATGAAACCGCGGGGCGCAGCTTGTCTATAAATAAAAACCGGCCAAGTGCGTGTCGGACCACGCACAATGAAAGGTTCCGTAGTTGAAAAGAATTTATCCCAAAAACAAACTTAACATTGAATCCCAAAATTTTTTTTTATGTCAAAAAATTACAAATTCACAATTTCCGGACTTTTTCCTTTACTTGTGCTGGTGGGAGACCTTGCTTCTTGGCAAATTTCATTATTGTAGGTCAACGCGAAGTACCTTATAGGTTTTGATTTACTTGCGACAGTTGCGAGTCTCAAATGTATCGCAAAATGGCCGTATTTTTTAATTGCGTTGACCAAGACGCTTGATTTTTTTAGAACTCGTAAGGGACAATAGACTTACGTATTTAATATTAATTTCAACTTGATATCTCCACGCATCCTTGAGAAAAAGGGTCTTGACAGACTGACAGAATTGAAAATTTTTTTATGTGATAAAATTACAAATTATAAATTTTTGGACTTTTTCCTCTATTTGTGTTGTATAACCTTGCTTCTTACCAAATTTCACGATTCTAGAACAACAGGAAGTACCCTATAGGTTTTGATTTACTTGCGAGTATCAAAATAAGTCGCATAAATGGGCGTATATTTTTATTGCATTGATTTAGAAGCTTGAGTTTTTTAGGACTTCAAGAGACCAGAGACCTTCGTATTTGATATTAATTTCAACTTGATAGCTCCACGCGTTCCGGAAAAAAACGGTCTTGACATACTGATAGACAGACAGACAGACATACGGACAAACAAGTGATCCTGTAAGGGTTCCGTTTTTTCCTTTTGAGGTACGGAACCCTAAAAATCAGTTACTGGGTCGTGGAAGTCACATAGGCAGTCGCTCCGTGTAAAATATTTATATTCGCCGTCCGCAAGCTCGCGCCTACGGTGACCGGGAATCGGCTCTCGACTCCCGCCGCCCAGGGCGTCTCCTGCGGCAACTGAGGGCGTGAGATTGTCTCTCCCTCACACGTTCCACCTCCTTCTTCGCGAGAATTACTGCTTCGCTGAAGGAGGTGACGGCTTCCCATGCACTCTCGCTCCGCACCATGGCCTGGACCAGGTTTGGACGCGAGAGGTCGCCGCCGTCGCTCGCCTCCGTGAGAATACGGCGGTGCTCCGCCCAAGCCGGGCAGGGACCTCCATTGTATGCTCCACCGTATCCTCCGAGCAATCCACACAATGATGACACCCGGGAGTTTCTTCCCGCCTTATGCGGTACAGGAACCTTCCGAAACAACCGTGTCCGGTAAGGACCTGCGTCAGGCAGAAGGTGAGGACGCCGTGGCGCCTCTCCAACCACTCCTCAAAGAGGGGACTTATCGCCGCAATTTTGGTGAATTTTTTGTTGTATTTAGAAAGAAAAGAAAGAAAGAAGAAAGAAAAACTATTTATTCCCGCGAAAAATGACGCACATACATTCGTATTTGTAATTGTCTAGCAAAACACACCAGAAAAGTCGGTTTGATATGTATTTTTGGATGAATATCACAATAACTGGAGAATGAGACATGAAAATCACCCAAGCGACACCAGGTACAAACAGCCAATAAAATATAAAGGACATGGCGAAGAAAGATCTTAAATTAATCAGGTTCGTGAATAGGTAAACGTCATCATTGCTGAAATAGGCAGTTTGAGTTTGTTTACCCATTTGCAACGTCTTGATTGGAAGGAACATTCAAAAATGCATCAAATTGCTAAATTGAAGTAGAAAGTTAAAAGGTTAAAGGAACAATCGAGACTAAGGACTTCATAAGCAAAACTTTTATCTTACTGAAAAAAAGTTAAGAATAAATACTAAAAAAACTTAACCAAAATGTAATCCTCAGCTGCAAGTAAAAATAAAAACAATCTGCATTTGAATAATTCTAAAAGAAAATGCTGGCACACTAAAACATAAATTCGAAATATAACAAGCGTTTTTATTTAACAAAAGCTTAACTGTGCCCGTTCGCTGCACTCGTGGCCACAACCAACTCGGCTGCAAACGTTGTACTGCGATCGTAACTTTGACCAGTAAACGTTGTGTGATCGTGGTTGCAAAATATCATCCGATGTTTACTTGTATTTTCCGTTGTTTTTGAGGAAAAAGAAAAAGAGAACACATGGTAAAATATTGTAATGGGGTAAAATGTTAATACAGATTTTGTAGATGTCAAAATGATTAGAGGCTTTTTTTGACACAATAATGCTCAATTTATTAATCATTGAATAAAATAAAACAATAAGAAAAACAGAATAAAGAAATGTTTTTGAAATTAACAACAGCAAACCCTTTTTTCTTCAATCATAAATCGGATTATAAAATTCTCAATGGGATTTTTTTTTTTAATACAGAATTTCTCGGAAAGTATTATTGAAAAATCCTTTATGCCAGGCGCAGAGATGAACTTCATAAAGAAATATAATTTTTGGCTGCGAGCCATTTTTATTACGAGAGGTGAAAAATTCAGTCGGTCCAGGGTATTTTTTTTTTTATTTGCAAGTGAAGATCAAAAATGCTTGGAATGATTAACTGAAGCTGGGATTTTGCTTTATTAACTAGCCATTTCTAGTGAAACTGTAAATGTATTTTTGGAGAGGAAGGTTTGAGCTGACTGATGAAATATGCAGGGTGTAAGAAACAGCCCTCCGTGCAAACTAACAGGGTGTATTCAGCTCCTTATTTTGAATAATATTCCACTGGACTCCGAAAAATTATTTTTTTTATCGTTTTTCAGTTACTCCTTTATTTCTATGTAAAATTACATTCTCTGTACGCGGCACTCCATTTATGTACAGTGGGCTGTATCAGTTGGGTACCCCAGTTGTATTAAAGTTATAATACAACTGGGGTACCCAATTGATGCAGCCTACTGTACATAAAACAGCTAAAATAAAAAATCAGCAATGGACTTTGAAATACTCTAATGCCCGGGCCACACTAACGTCAACGTCAATGCCCATCATCGCCATAAACATCGCAGTAAGTGGTGGCTACACCTACGGCCAATGTGGCCGCGACATAACGAATGACACGCGAAATCAGCTGTTCACTTTCTGCCTAGCTACAGACTACAGAGTTCATCGAACTCACCGCATACCTATTACCTACCCCTCCAGACAACAGACAGTATTGACAGACTATATACGCGATTTTTTAAAAATAGTAATAGAGTTCAACCAACCATCACTGCTTTTAGTCGTTGAAAACTACTGTAAAAACACGATAAAACTCCCAAACAACCATTTTCGTAATAGAAACTCTATACAAACATTTTATGATTAAAGAGTGTTTTCTAACTCGCCCTATTTATCAAGAAATTCTTACTTTATTCTCATACAAAATTATGGCAAACAATAAATAAAACCGGTGTACAATCAAAAGTTTAATTTCCGATACCATTTGGAAAGTTCTAGAACCATAAAGTAGGGTTCATGACTCACAAACATTTTCTCGAAAAACGGTTGGTTTCGTGACTGTGGTACATCGACGGTGCAGTCTAGGCTTTATATCAAACTGTATCATTTGAGCTTATTTTCTTTCATGCTATCTTTGTGCAAGTTTTATTCTTTTATTTAGCGTGATTAAAATAATGGATTCTTTAAAAAAAATATACTGGCAACTATAGAATATATTGTAGAGGAAATCATTGAAGGAAAAATAGAGTCAGGCAAGGCAAAGCTATTATAATATCTCACAAATAATACAAAAGATATTGAGGGTAAGAGACATTGAAGGAGTTCCAAGATGAGTACAGAAATCATAAAATGCTGTACAATCAAATAATTAATAAAAAAATAATTGGAGCAATATTTACAATGATACGTATGAATTAGTTTTACATAAAGTAATAAACAATTATTATTCGCAATTAGACGTGGTATAGTGGTTACGTATGTGGTAGGTATGTTATTACTTTTTATCAAGGTTAAAAGTCGCCGCCATTTGACCTCTACCAAAACCCAACTTCAAATTAATATAACTACCTGTAAAAACATATAAAGCCTTTATTAAAATAAATACATACACCTAGAAAATTACTATTTAGTGCCTAAAAGCCTTACCATACAGAGAACGTGTCACTTAGGTTATAACCAAATAATATAAAGTGACATACTCGACCTTTGCCGTAAATTACTTAAACTTGACTTAACCACGTCGTCACAATCAATCACTTAAAGTAGTACTTACAATATCAGCACTAAGAAGTCTGCCGCCACTGTTGAATATGTATAAGCATAATCATTATAGTGTTCCCACTAATGGGACTCAGACCTCCTCTCGGTGAGAAGGAGTGGGCCGTAATCCGTTGGTAGATGTCACATGTCTTCGAATTTTTGGTTCTAAGGTGAAGAAACACATCATGAGGGAACCTGGTTGAGCGCTGGCTGCGTGTGCTAGTTTTCTCACGATATTTTCTTTCACCGTGTTGAGAGCAGTGGTGATGAAAAAAATTACAAAAAGTAAAGCGCCTGTCTGTGTTCGAACCTACGACCTACAACTCGTGAGTCGCGGCCGTTATCGCTGGGGTACCACTGCTCTGGAATATGTAGATAATTGTATATCGCTGGTACTTAATAGACATGATAGTAGATACGGAAAAGGTATCAAGCAAAGCTTAGTTACTTCATTCATGGTTTTCGTAGCTAGATCTTCATTTTATAAAAAATGGAGGGGTAACTTTTTCTATAAAACTTTTCGTAAAAGCCAATGCCAGATTCACACGATACTAAAATGTAATCTCACAACAACAAATTAATTAATTAATTAATTAATTGTTTTTAAATATGTTTTTATTCTGTTGTAGTTTGCGTCATGTTTACCGCAAGTAAACGTTTTTTCTTTCTTTTCTTTCTTTCTTTCTAACAACAACAATGTACAATTATTTTTTTCCACACATTTACTTTCACAGGCCCCAAATGCATCAAACTGTAACACGGACACGTCCTAAGTCTATTTTTCACATAAATATCATGCGCTAAAAATTATCAAGCGCATATAAAACTAAACGTGATGTGAAAAACTAGCTCACGCCAAATGCAGGTGAAAACCGTTTATAGTAGGTACGTGCGTGACACAACAAAAGTTGAAATTGTAAATTGGATGTCAAATAAAATTCGGTCTGTTTTGACAATGGTATGATGCGGGCTTGTACAAATACATTAGGCTTGTACTGCAGAGCATGCAGGAAATACAAGTAATGGGCAAAAGCGAAATATCAAAAAACGTCAGTCGTGGCTGCCAGATGGATTATAACAGTATGTTCTAATTAGTAGTCACTGAGACATGAGGACGTCATAGCAAGGTACGATTATATGACATATTTACTAGGAAAGAAACAATAAATAATACTGAATTTTCAATACTAAGTATTTAAATACATGACTAATAGAGGCATGCACAACATGAGTAGTGGAAGACCAAAGAAACGATGGATGGACCGCGTGAACGACGATGTGACTAGAACAGGAGTGACTCAAACTCAAACCGTCTTATTACAAAACAAGATTCATCTTCAAACCCAGGTTTAAACTATGGATCCTTTTTTGAATTACGAACTTTATTCCGACACATGAAGATGTCAGTTTTACAAAACTGACAACTTAGTACCGGACTAAGTTGTCAGTTTTGTATAATGAACTGTATTTCTATCACAGTTAGGTTCTTATTACAAAAACTGTCTGGATGGTTTAACCCGTCGCACGCCACAATAGATTTTTTATTGTTATCTGCACACCTGGGTGTCAATCGACGTTTGAAGAGTTAAACCATGACAGAAGAAAAACCTCGTTTTGTAATAAGACCTAAAGCATTTATTTCAAATACACCAATTACAGGCACTTTTGAATTGCCAAGGGGTCAGTCAGTCAGGAAGATGAAGCTAGTCACCCATTAGTAGAATGGGTGACTAGCTTCATCTTTACCTTTTTCACCCATCTTTTCACAAAAAATAAGACACCTTGCGCCTACCACAAATGAATTTGGATAAGGGCAGGAGAATGGTGAGGCATGCACAAAATCTATAAAAATAAAATGAGAAGTTCTGACGAGTGACTGATTGACTGACTCATCAACACCCAGCTCAAACCATACCTATAAAACTTTTTACAAAAAAAAAAAAAAACAACCGACTCCCAAAAAACCCTACAAAGTGAAAAATAACTTTAATTTCGGAAGTCGGTGCTTTGGTTTTTTATTTACTTTCTTTTTTTTTGCCACCGACTTCCGAAATTAAAGTTATTTTTCACTTTGCAGTGTTTTTTGGGAGACGGTTGTTTTTTTTTTTTGTAAAAAGTTTTTATTTTGCACTTTTTAATGATGCCTACCCCACACAAATCTGAATACCACTCTGCAAAATAAATTAGAGCATCATCCACATAGACTAAATGGGAAAAATACGTATTAAATTATTGAAGCTAACTCAAAAGCCACTCATCAGAACTTGAAGATATTTTTATGCGACCATCTCAAGAGTATATCATTTCAAATAAAAAAGGCAAATACGTCGCGCTTAGTCGTGTCAGAAGTTTGGTAGGCGTAGTTTTAGTTGACGGAGATAACGAGGCTACGAAATCTGCCTTCTGACAATCAAGGCCACACATAACATACAACTCAAGTAGCGCAATTTGAAGTGGCATATAGTTAGCATTAAATAATTTATAGCCAGAGTGCACCTCATGACAATTCCAATAAGCCCAAACACGGCCAGGATACATTGTTTTATTACTGAGTTCCGATGCCTAACTTCCGGCTTCTTCATCGGATCGGTTCGGTGGTACCATTTTCATCAGAACCATTTATTTAAAGTTTCGTCATAGTCGCTTAACTATTTTAATCGGGATCTTATCGCCACCCGTGAAATACTTATCATCGTTGAGGAGTTCCCGTGGCTTTCTGTGGTCTTCTTCATCAGTTCCACTTCACCAGATGATACTTTCTGAATGCAAACGCTTGATTTGTTGATGAAAAAATACCAAAATAGCTATATGTATGCCTATAATATTTGAGGAGTTCCCTCGATTCCTCATGGATCCCATCATCAGAACTGAATTTTGATAAAAATGGGACCAATCTGGAAGTATTCCCATTCAAATAAAAAAAGAATTTTACGAATCGGTTCATAAATGACGGAGTACTGAGGTAACAAACATACAGAAAAAAAAAACACAACCCAATTGAGAACCTCCTCCTTTTTTTGAAGTCGGTTAAAAATGTAGACAACGAATAAGGAAGGAATTCCTGGTAGTACGTTCCTTTGGGCTATTTTCCGACATCCACGCGGGCGAAGCCTCTGGCAAAAGCTAGTTCATAATAAAAGCTCACTCACACTTAGCCAAATGGGTACAACATGGCTCAAAACAAAAGTCGAAGTTTCCAGTAAAGGAAAGATCACTTCTTCTTGTGCTCTTTTCTTTACTGAAAACTTCGACTTTTGTTTTGAGCCGTGTTATAGCTAGCTAGTTATGGAAACACAAAATGTGATTTGGTGATATGAGTACCTATAACTGAAGTATATAAAGCATATGTGTTCCTATTTTTAAGGCCGTTTGCATTCCAATCTCAGACTGAATCTGTCAAAAATATCTCTAATTTACCTACAATTTTGACAAGCTTCTGACTTTGACATTGCAAAGATGAGATTGCGACTAGATTTTAAATGTTTTTAAGTCTTTGCGTGACGTATGCACCCCATAGGTTCAAACAAAATGGCTTTTTAATTGTTTCTTACAACATGCGACGGGTATTACGAGATTGGCCTTCTGTAATCTAGTTTCTCTTGTAGCCTTTGGGTCGTATGTGCGGATGCGATAAAACTAAGATTAACTGGAAATCTCTGATAAATCTTTTGGTTTAATTTACCGACCAAATCCGACCAGCCGAGCTTTTAATTTATGACCACACTAAACTTAAGAAAGACACACTACGCTAATTTGACGTGTTATAGCCGTTTCATACAACTGTCAAAGAATGACAGTGTTGTGCTTTGAATATACGCATAATTTTAGTTAGTACCTAGTTGTTTCTGTGAATGGGGAAGACAACTGTCAAAATGGCGCTGTATAGCTAGTTCCCAACACAAGCTAATGATACCAGGCGTGAGGTGGTTGTTGTGTTCTTAAATACGTCTAAATTGGAGTCCACCATTTGCCGAGAGACCATAAAATTAGAAGAACTGGTAAATTTTTAAAAATATTATAAAGAGTTTGAAACATTTTGAAGAAATTAATAATTTAAGGTTATAAATTCCGACACTTTCCATATCAAATACTTGTTATTAAAATATTGAAATAACCGAAAATAACGAAATAGTGAAATAAAACCAAACTCATGAATGAATGAATGAATGAAATATCAAATTTATTATATAGGCCTATGGGACCTAGCTATGATCATGCTATCAACAATTAGCTTAGCCCTATCTTCCTTCATTTTTACGTTTTACGTAAACTTACTTACTCGATTGCTCAACTACTTAACTTTTCATCACCATCGTCGCCAGTGATAAAGTTAACATAACCATGTTTAAATAAACTACATAAAATATTCGTTTAGAATGACCCGTGACTTTCACCCACAGTTATATTATCAAAATGCATGAAAAATTAATGATTTCAGTCACGAACGCTTTCCGCTGAAAGCGGTCGTCATAGTGATGAATAATGAATTTCTGCTGAAATAAAATATCGTATAAATTCTTTTTTTTTCCTGCGATGAGTATTTTTTTGCGAAATAGCTAAGGGCGTCACGAAAGTTGTTGTATAATAGAAATTGGTAATTGGATACTTGGAAGCGTTTGTATACCCTGTTAGGTATAATTTGTAATCTATATTATTGGTCAAGAAAGAAATTGTGACGCAACAGAACTTATATTTGAACTATAATAAGATTAAACAGGTAAAAACCACCTTAGGAACTAACATTATCGCGTGTCCCACGACACCTCCTGACTTTTTAAAGGAAAACTTCTTTAGGCAGAGTACAGACGAGAAGTACTTTGCTGTTGACAGAGCAAACTTTAGCTGTCGACAAAGGCAACTGCAGCTGCCGCTATTGGTTGGCGCTTCCCGTCGACATGTGGACGGCCAATGGCGACAGCTCAGAATGGGCATAGCACGCGCGCAGTCTTCGCGGCGCGCTATAACAATGCTGAAGAGATGGTGGACGGCAATCGGCGGGTCGAATACTACAGCAGTTGCTTTTGTCGACAGTAGCTGTTGCCTCTATCGACAGCAAAGTGCTGCTCGTCTCATTTGACGCCGGGGCGTTGAGCAATTTTGGTTGGGGAAAATCTTCCAGGTTCGCGTCACCGCCTCACTGCGACACCTCGACACCACGACATGCTATGCGTAGTTTGGAGTTTTCACTCATCACCACGCTTAGTCAGGTGGATTGACGTTTTTAAGCTAGTATTTTCTCATCAAAGTACCTACCGGAATGAATAAATGTATTGCTTTCATTCTTTCTTTATCCGTTAGTATTCAAAAGACGACTGTTAGATGATTGTACCACCAAAAGAATTTCAATCTCATTCTAAACATTTACGAAAATACGTTACTTAGGTAGGTACTTACTCAAAGTCAAACAAGATTAGTTTAAGTCCAAATCGAAGTCACAAGATTGGAACTTTATAAAGTCAATTTAGGTAAATGGATAACTATGGCTATGGTGTTTGTTATGTACAGAGTGTCTCAGTGTATGTGTATATTTAGAAATAACGCATACTTATGATGCGCAGTGGCGGCACAGTGGTAACAACCGCGACTTACGAGTTGTATGTCGTAGGTTCGAACCCAGAGAGGCGCTTACTTTTTGTAAATCATTTCATCACCACTACTCTCAAAACGGTGAACGGTGAAAAAAAACACAGTAAGGAAACCGGCAAGTCCTAGAACCAAGAACTCGAAGACATGACATCTACCAACCCACACTGAGAGAGAGGCCTTTTTTTTTTTTGTGGGGATGAGAAATCATCAAATGACTTCTCCCGGTCTGGGTGGAGCGGAAGGGCGTGTCAGACTTTTACTGACTAAAACCCACCCGTGTTCCTTCAGTTGCCTATGCCAGGGCCACGGTATCTTTTTCAAACAACCCGCGACCCCAGCGGCATCGGCCCTATTGGACCCCATCTTTTGCTGACATTTCCTTGAGGTGCTCGTGGAACACAACGCGCCGTCTACCCGGGCCTGGTCCTTACCGGACGGTGAGCTACCCACTACTCACCGTCCGCAAGCCCGCGCCTACGGTGACCGGGAATCGGCTCTCGACTCCCGCCGCCCAGGGCGTCTCTTGCGGCGACTGAGAGCGTGAGGCTGCCTCTTCCTCACGCGTTCCGTCTCCTCCTTCGCGAGCATTACTGCTTCGCAGAAGGAGGTGACGGCCTCCTATGCACTCTCGCTCCGCACCATGGCCTGGACCAGGCTCGGACGCGAGAGATCGCAGCCGCCGATCGCCTCCGTGAGAACACGGCGGTGCTCGTCCCAAGCCGGGCAGACCTCCACTGTATGCTCCACCGTGTCTTCTGGGCGATCCACACAATGGTGACACCCGGGCGTTTTCTCCCGCCTTATGCGAAACAGGAACCTCCCGAAACAACCGTGTCCGGTGAGGACCTGCGTCAGGCGGAAGGTGAGGACGCCGTGGCGCCTCTCTAACCACTCCTCAAAGAGGGGACTTATCGCCGCAATTGTGGCGTGCCCAGGGCTGGGTTGCGACAGTCGCACTCTCCATGTCGCCATGAGATCCCGCCGGAGCTCTATCCGCTGTACCGTGATTTCTCGCGGCAGCGGACTTACGCCCCGGCGTTTCGCCTCCTCACGCCACTCCCACACGTGCGCGAGGACTTTTGCCTCCAAATCCCATGGCGGCAATCATGCAAGGAGGCTCGCCGCCTCACCGATTATCTTCCTTTGACCCCTCAAGTGTCGAATGCACCCCATGTGTGCATAAGAAAAACTCTTTTTTTGTTAGGTATATAAGCTTATATCACATATATATAAATGTAAAAAAACATCATCCGATGTAAAACCAATAATCATCATTAGTTGTGAACCTATGGAGTTCTTAGCTAACCCAGGGGGGGTTCGCCCCGCGTGTCAAATGCACCCAAAGTGTGCAAAAGGACAAAACTTTACATAATAGGTATATAAGCTTAGATCACATATATATAATCGTAAAAAAACATCATCCGATGGAAACATATCATTATCAGTAGTTGTGAACCTATGGGGTTCGCAATTAACCCCAACCCTCCCCACTCGCTGGGGTTTTGGGTCTAAAATTAGCCAAACTCAGACACTTGAGGGGATAATTATGAGTAGGGGAAGACCAAAGAAACGATGAATGGACTGTGTGAAAGATGATATGGCTTGAAAATGGGTGACTATTGCGATGACGACTAATAGAGAAATGGAAGAAGAAGACGTTGCGCCGACCCCAAATAAATTGGTCCAACATTTAGAACTATGTATTGTATTTATTTTATTTCTTACTAGCTTTTGCCCGTAGCATCGCCCGTGTGGATGTGGAAAATATACCACGGAAACGTGCTACCAGGAAATCTTTCCGTATTCCTTGTCTACATTGTAAAGGGAACCTCTGTGTAAAAATTTCAGTTTTCTAGGTTCAATGGTTTTGGGCTTGGCGTTGATGAGTTAGTCTTCAGGACTTCCCATTTTTATTTATATAGATTATGTTATTTTTATCTCAATATATACTGCACCGGTTGACGTCATCACGTCAACGCGCAACGCCGGCTATCGCTGAAAACCAGCGCTGCGCTCTGTCTCGCATAAGGTATTGCCATTTTGCGTGTAGGTATGTGACGCATATTTTTCGTAACTTGTTCTTTTTGTGTTTGTGTTCTTTCTTTACCGCAAGTAAAAGTATTTTCTTTCTTTCTTTTTATCAAGGGCAGACGAGAACGATGATTATTGTCTTCTTAGAATTGTTTGCTTACCCTGAGGGCATAGTCAAAGTACCATTCTATCACCGATAAGGATTATGGAAAAATGAAAAATGTGTGGCACTGAAATTATGTAGGTACCGATAAGCTTAAATAAATATGTCAATTATATTCAAAGTCGTTCTAGAATTACGAAACGCGGAAAGCGAGTGCCACTAGTCTATGCTCTCTATAAAAGTAAAATGAGTAAAAAATATCTGTATAACAGTTCATTAACACTGAATTTCTTATTTAGCTAAGTTTTAATTTAAAAAAAGAAAACCTTTCTCAGGCACCTAAGTTAATTGGCAAGAATATTTTAATAATTTATTATTTCCTATGAAAAATATACTTCAATAAATCAGGGAACCTAGATTTTTTATTATTATTATAATAACCCTTAGGCTTCAGAATTTAAATTGGGAACTTTACAAATATCAGATAGAACAATATTTTAGCAATAAACAGGCTATACCTGTTTCACGGCAAAACAAACATGACGGATTCTTCCGGATTCGTCTGATTTCCAGAATTTCTGATAGGAAATCTACCTAAGAGAGACGTGTTAATGATTTTTAAGGTGAAAATTATGTAAATACATATTTCTTATTGTCGAAAATCATAATTTGATTAAGATACAAACTTACACTGACCTGAAAATTGCAAAAACGCAAGAAAATGAATTTGGTGGGCTAGCACAGCGCAATCATTTTAAACCAAAATGGTATAGGATAGTTGTATTTTCGATTAAATAATTGTTCGATTAAATATTTACGTCACGCGGTCGTGCTAGATTATCCGAGAAACGCAAGATGGCAACACTGATCCATTTATCGTTCCTAATTTTCTCCTCAAACAAAGTTCAGAAACACAAAATCACAAATCAGCTCGGTACACACGAACCCAACAAAATTTCCATCATGTTTCCCTCACGACCGCACAACTAAACACAGACGAATCGAATCCATGATGTAAATGACAAATACATATTCCTATGTAAATTACCAGTTTACAATACAAACAATGTAGTACCTACTCAATAATTGATTGGGTACGTAACTTGATGCCCGAGGGAGGTACCAAGTTGGGTCAAGGACACACGATCGAAAAATCATTTAAGCTAGCGTTTGAATGAGTAGTTTGGTGGAAATTAGTTCTGAAACTGTCGGTAGGGATTGATTTTTCGTTTGGATTCTAAACGTGTTCTAGCGTGAATAAGGGTCTAAATGTTTGTAATATTTTGACCTTGTGCATTTTTGACGCATGCCGTTCTGTTCGGCTTCATATGGAACATTTATTTTTAGTAACGTAATTATGAATGTATTTGAAAAAAAAACCGGCCAAGTGCGTGTCGGATTTCGCACATTTAGGATTCCGCGCCAAATCTGATTTATCAATAATAATAAAATTTCATGTAATGTAAGTAACTTCAATATTCATAAGATGAACGGGTAAGATTTACGTTGAGTATTCTCGCTTTTAAAGTTCTATGTGGTCACTTTCCTAAGTGATTTCCGATTCGAAGTTTACATTTATTATACATAATTGAATTACTGAACTAATAGGGTTGGTAACGAAAAATGTTTTGTACGTCATTTAGATTATTATAATATCTTGGACACGTATTTTTTAATATATAATTAATATATATTTACGTAATCAAAAGATTACGGCTATACATTGAGTTAAAACGCGGCATGACGTCACTCCTTGCTAGATTTTATACGAAGTTTGTTATAATTGTGACGTTGCGAGCCCCCACTCTCAAACCTTAATGCGATTTATCTAAGTCACTTTTCAAAAAGTCTATTATTTTTTTATTATCTGACTGACGGACTAAATATATTTTTTTTTCCCAGGCATCATCCTTATTACCGAAAGTAATAGAAATCCATCCAACCAATACCTACACATAGGAACAATATACTTAGTTAATGTAATTTTCTATCGAGCTTGACTAAAATCTACATCACACCCACAAATCTAGCTGAGTGAGTTGTTTTCCACAGCGTCTGATTGTGCTCAATTCCGACAAAGCCAGAACTTTTTCAGACGGAAGTTCTTGCATTGTTGAAAGGCAGACGACAGTATCTGACAGTACAGTAGGAGCTATATAAACAGTGCACTAAGTACAATAGACTTTGAATTATCAAAATACTAGCTGCGCCCTGCGGTTTGACACGCGTAGAGCGGGATAAAAAGTAGCCTATGTGTTTATCCAGGGTGTAAGCTATCTACCAAATTTCATTCAAATCGGTCTAGCCGTTTAAGCGTGAAGAAGTATCAAACATACACACACACACCCACATACTTACAAACTTTCGCCCTTTTTAGGTTTCCGTACCAAAATGGTAAAAAAGGGACCCTTATGGTGTGACTCAGTCTGTCTGTCTGTCACAGCTGGATATCTCAAGAACTACTAATGCTATCAACTTGAAATTTGGAACAGTTTTAAATTACGTGTTACCCAACTATTTTGCAAATAAGAAAGAAATAAAAATATTGATATTTTTTTTTCAACAGGGACTGAAAGAGGATCTTAAAAATTCAAAGTGTAGGCATGTGGGGTATCATATGAAAGAACGTTGTTTGCACATTCTCAAACAATTTTTTTCTTTTTTTTTAAGCCGCATAGTTTTCGACTTTTGATGAAAAATGTAAAAAAAAATACCGTTCCCCTTATCTCCGAAGTTTGCAAAGAGAAAAATCTGAAATTATTCTATGTGATAGAAGTTTATGTAAAGATTACAGGAATAATAAAACGATGTCTCTAACTAGCACACTTTTCCAGAAATCGGAACGGAACCCTCGGTGTGCGAGTCCGACTCGCTCTTGACCGGTTTTTATTTTTTTGTGGATGGGAAATCATCAAATGACTTCCTGGGTGGAGCGGAAGGGCGTGTCAGACTTTTGCTGACTAAAACCCACCCGTGTTCCTTCAGTTGCCTATGCCAGGGCCACGGTACTTTCGCCTTTATAATAGTAGTGTGATTAATTAGGTTAATTTCTCACAGCAACCCGGAGTCTAATGTTTTTCCCTGTTGATGGCAATAGGCTCGCCCCTTAGCAATATGTAGGTACTATAAGTATAGTTCTGCCTTATCCTTTGGGATAAACATGCGTGATGTTATGTATTGTGGTATGTTTTTTCCTATTAATTTACGAAAACACTTTGGGTTTTCGTCCACGTAGATCATTATGCTTATCCTATAATTCCCATTGTGGTTTGTCTCTAAACCCAAAGGTTGTTTGTTTAATAATGCCTGAGGCCGTTTGTCCACCGCCACGTTAACGGGACATAAACGAGAACGAGATAACACCGCCAAATAGCGATATATACATTTACTATTATATGGCTGCGTGTCCACCGCACACTACCACCAGGACATCACGTTCGGTTCGAATAATCTCGTTTCTCGTTGACGTCACGTTGACGTTGTGCGCTGGACAAACAGTGTAAAGCATTAAGTCCACTTTATGTGCTTGATGTAATTATGTACCGAG
Source organism: Cosmia trapezina (assembly GCA_905163495.3). Taxonomy (NCBI): domain Eukaryota; kingdom Metazoa; phylum Arthropoda; class Insecta; order Lepidoptera; family Noctuidae; genus Cosmia; species Cosmia trapezina. The sequence continues at coordinate 18,421,903 of LR991034.1, forward strand.
ACCCCTTATCGCAAAATATCGAAGTTACAATACGTTATGAAGTTAAAACTTATATTTTCATAATCGACACTCATTCATCAATTATTTAGTTACCTACTGTATCAATTTTGGAAGTTATTTATTGATTATCTGTTATTAATTGTCCGATAATAACCGAAAGGGCAATGTTTTATTCATTTGAATTGTGATTCTCATAGTTTGGAAAATGTTACCGCAATTACAAAATTAGACGTACGTACAGAGCTGCTGTGTGATTGGGCTCATAACAGGCTCATGCATAAAGTCTGTCATTGGGGTACTATTTTTGAATTCGTAATCAGAACGTTACGATATGAGTGTAAATAAAAGACAGTGCTTTTTTTAAATTATGGAATTTTAACTTGCAAAAAAAAAACAAATGCTAAATAAAAGAAGTCTTCATTTCATACATTCCACAACTCAGTCGTTCCTCACACATCAGCCCAGTAGTCATTAAGCCACTACCCGCCTTTTAGACAGAAAAGCTTTCAGATCTTTCTCTTAGCAAAAAACGAAAAACATTCTCGAAAAAGGAGGAATATTCTCGAAAAAAAAAGAACCATGTACATCGTTGGATAATGTAATTCTGTGCGAAGTTGTTGATAGGAGAGATCGTGCAAGTAGGTACCTATGTTGGTTAAATCCTGGCTCCCTTTCAAGGATGGGTATTAAGGGGGAGTGGGAGATTCCAGTATGAAGGAAAATGTAATGGGAGTCAAGTGCTGTTTGCATATTTTCACATGTGTTTACCTTTTAATGGAAAGGCAAATAACAATAGCAACTTTTGGGAAATTCAAATGAAATTCATAATATTACTTACTACCTTTTCCCCGCGGTTCCGCCCGCGTGAATGTCAGAAAATATCCCACGGGAACGTCCTACCGGGAAATCCTTCCTCGTTCCTTGTCTACAAGGAATAAGGAATTATAGGTTCATGGGTTTGGGCTGGGCGTTGACAAGTCAGTCAGTCAGTCAGGACTTCTCTTTTTATTTATATAGATGGATAGATATTCCTTTTAGATAGGTCTATTATTAGAACGTAAACGAGGTAAAAGGAGTATGTAAGGATCGTAGTAGCTGGCGTTTTGAAGTTTCTGCCTACCCCCACGAGAAGAAAGCGTGAGTTTATTTTTGTATTATTAGAACATAAAATATTACTTACCTACATTATAATGACGCTATAATTAGTGATTCCAACTAAGAAACTCGCGTATTTTGGTATAAAATATTACAAAAAATACCTAAAATAATTGTCATTGTTACACGCAATGATAACTACCCAATCCAAACAGCATTTTTTCAACTTGTTCCACCTCCCCAACCTATCTAACGATCACGTAAGCAAGAATTATGAGCACAGATCGTTATATTGTCTTAATTATCGGATCGCGTGCACGTAAGCAAACGTTTTTAATTTCCTTCGCACCTCCGTTCAATGGCATAGTTATAAATTAAGCAATTAATATATTTACGAAATTACCATATAATTGGTACCTAATAAATTTTATGAAAATAATAATGTTGACCATTTGCAAACAAAATGTGTGTATTAATTTATTATTATACAGGATTGTCATAAAATTTAATGTCAATGATAATTTATTTTCCGATGGTCATTTTTAATTAAAGGGCCGTACCGTATTTTGTGTGGCGTGGATTATATTTTGTGTCAACAATAATCGTAATTTTTGTGTTAGGGCAAGCCTGGTTTTACCGGATGTTTATTATCGAATATCGTGTAATTTTCACCGAATACTGTAATTGGAATCATGTTTATCTATCGCTTTTATAAAAAGCTCGTTTAGGCTTCGTTTAATTTTAGTGCTCTTTAAAATATAAAATGCTCTTGTATTTAGTAACCGAATTGGATATTCACTTTGGATATAAGTAATAGTACCTATGTCATTAGAAAGTTGGTTTTAATAATTACCTTGAAAGTAAATACTACTACTACTTTTATAATTAGGTGTAGGAAAATTAACGGGGATAAAAAATTCACGATGCGAACGTTAGTGATTTTTCACACAATTCCACGCTTCTGTCTGATGAACGACCGATATCTACATCAAACAAACTGCTTAAAGTGTTTTGTATTTAGTTTCAGTTATAATATTTACAATAGAAGAAAAATCTAAATTCTTTCATCAAAAAGAACAACCCAATAACACTCAAATAACAAAAGATAACAAGTACAAAATCTACATGTTTATATTTAATACCCGGATTAGGCTTTGGGCAATTTACTTTGCTCTATTACTCGTACCGAAACCGTTTACGTATAAAAGCAACATAATTTTTAAATCCACCCAAATCCTATTTGCATGATTGCGAACGATACACTATCGAGCTTCGCCGTAAGAGGTGCTCCCTAAAAAGTATATACGAAAGCGGATTGTTTCAATATCGACTCGTATCTATTCGTATGAATTATTTATATGTATCGTAGCGACTGTACCTTCCTATGCTCGAACCGAGTGCTCCTGGGCGTGACTTGACTCAGCTACAGAAGGGTTTCTTCTGAAATCTATTGAACGGACTCCAAACTCAGACCCCTGACGGACAATACCAATATACCCGCTGTTTTATCAGCTAAACCTTTTCGTATAATATATACACTTATAGATCTCATTTCGATACAATTTGTATGAGTTTTGAGTTGTATCAGCTTTTCACTCCAGGCGGTAGGATACGGGATAAAATGTTTGTTGCCCAACTCCTATTTGGGTTCTTGAAAAATGGAAGCGTTTTTGCATTTTAGGTGGAGATGCTTCAAGTGCCTCGCATCAAAGGAATTTTCGATAAATCAAGAAAAGCGTGCCCTTAAGGAAAATAGGTTGAGTGATACATACATATTTAAGTATGCGTATGTAGAATGCGCCAGAATATAACCCAGTTATTTTGAGAGTAGCGAAATGCTTGTGCAAAACGAAGCCGGATCAAACTACCTATAAAATTGTATGGCAAGTGTTATGCCTTAAAAGCACATAAAGGAATCCATGTGAACATCTAACCGAACAACATTTTTTTGTTTATTAGAATAGATATTACGCGTATTTGTGCTGGATCAATGTAATGGAGTTGCGTAATGTGAATTCAGCATTTATAATCCCATTAAACATTAATGGAATCAATGTTTATTACCACCACATGAAAATGTTTTACAAAACAATTTCTCAGCATTTTGTACACAAAAGCTTTACACCGTAACAATCATTAAAACATCAGATTATTGTCGTAAAACATAAAATTCTAATTACATTTTCGGACACGCTAAATCCAATCCAATTTTTCGGACAAAAATGTACCTACGCCTCAAATCTCTGATTAAACAAAAATAAAATCAAATTACGCCATCGCCAATACGTGTTGCGGTACAAAATTTTAAAACTCTTGTGTTTTATGTTAATTAACGTTTGTTTTTATTTGAAAACGGTCCGCCATTTTGCGGGTGGCGGGTAAAATTTAACTTTTAAAATGTGAGCACGGTCGAGGAAGGGGTTTCGCTTACGCTATCTTCTGTATAATCTATGAAATTTGTCGACCTACGTTCAAGCGGGCCCACACTCGTATAACGGGATCGTGAATATTTTGTAAGTACACGAGCAATTTTAATGAATTTTGTTTGGCCGTAATGAGGTGACGTCTTTGCCAAAAGGCTTGGTCAAGTGTTTTTGTGTGAAATTGAGTTCGCTCAATTCAGATCCTTGTTATGGGTGAACCGTGGACAAGAGGGTTAATCACCTCTTTAGGATCACGGGTCTCCGGAAATCCACTTTCAAGGATCATGGGATTTTGTTCCTCTGACAACTTTTCTCAATGACATTGTGTGGATAATGTGTTTCAAGTATTGTACTATTTAACACTGGAACACTACACAAAAATAAATTATATCTTTTTGGGAGTTGATATGCAGAACCGGTCTTTATTTTTAACCGACTTCAAAAAACAGTACACCCTGCGGCTACCTAGTACCTCATATGACCTCATGTTACATTTATAACATGAACTCTTCGATAATATTAGAAAGTTTATCTTAGACAACATAACCTAGGGTCACGGGTTGTTTGGAAAAGATACCGTGGCCCTGGCATAGGCAACTGAAGGAACACGGGTGGGTTTTAGTCAGTAAAAGTCTGACACGATGATTTCCCATCCACAAAAAAAAAAAAGATGACATAACCTAACTTACACATTTTTGTAAGCCTGGATTTTAGAGCTTTGTGCCTAAAAAGATTTCACCTATTTTGTGGTTTACAACCTTACTGCCACACATTTTTGCGCAAAACAAACAGTCCTAAGTACAAAAAAAGAAAAAATATTGTGAATACAGAATGTTGTTTTGAAAAAATCTGGGGAATGCTCTGACATGTTTTTGTTAGAGGATTCTGAGGGCTTACTTGTAAATGACTGCGCATCCGTCACTCCCTCTGCTTCTGTTTTATATCCTCTCTTTGTGTTAGTAGCTCTTTGTTTTTGTTATTCTTTAACCTTAGGAAAACATAATCATTTGACGCGGTTTGCTTAAAATATGTTGTTTTTAGGGTTCCGTACCAAAATGGTAAAAAAGGAACCCTTATGGTGTGACTCAGCCTGTCTGTCTGTCTGTCACAGCTGGATATCTCAAGAACTACTAATGCTATCAACTTGAAATTTAGAATAGTTTTAGATGACGTTGACCCAACTATTTTGCAAATAAGAAAAAAATTAAAATATTTATATTTTTTTTGCAACAGGGACTGAAACGGGTTCTAAAAAAATCAAAGTGGGGCTACTAGGGTATGTGGGGTATCATATGAAAGAACGCTGTTTGCACATTCTCAAACACTTTTTTTCTTTTTTTTAGGCCGCATAGTTTTCGACTTCTGATAAAAAATGTAAAAAAAAATACCCTTATCTCCGAAGTTTGCAAAGAGAAAATTCTGAAATTATTCTACGTGATAGAAATTTATGTAAAGATTACAGGAAAAATAAAACGATGTCTCTAAATAGCACACTTTTTCAGAAATCGGAACGGAACCCTCGGTGCGCGAGTCCGACTCGCTCTTGATCGGTTTTTGTGATGGCGACAACGTTTCGTGACTTAAAGAGGTACCTATTAGGACAGACAGGTGATAATATAAGGTGAAATGGTCTTAAACATAACTGGCTAAATGTAGGTGTACTGTAAAGGTTTATACTATGGTCAACCTTATTATGATACAGGCTGACATTCTATCACTCAAACATCGAATTACTTTTGAAGAAAATTGTAACCCACTTTTTTTCAAAGGAAAAGTCACATTCTAGCCATAGACTACTATTATATATACTGAGAATTCTAGCTAGGGCAATGATAGGAGTGCACTGTAATTATATTAAGTTGAAACTGAGGATTAGAAAATATATAATTAGGTATCCCTCTTTACCTCCTTACCTCTTTAATGTATAGGGTAGCTATCTCCCTGTAAGATTTGAGTTCTCAAAGTACTATGATTACCTCCACTCCTATCTGATTGGCAAAAACAGAAAAAACAGCCATGATTTTATAATATTACTGGCGGTCCCGACAGACGTTGTACTGTCTGAACGATCCTAGAACCCGACTGCAGCGCCACTTACCAGGTCCAATTGTGTTTTCAAACCATCCAGAAACCCATTGAAATATACACACAAAATTTAATCTAAATCGGTCCAGCCGTTTAGGAGCAACTAGGTGACAAACAGACGTACAGAAGAATTATATATATTAACATGTATATTTTGTCCCAATAATATTCACACAGTAAAGCTCCATTTACACGTCGCCATTTTATTGCCTGTGGCATACCATAAAATTGAAAGGCAAATATCTGGCACCGTCTAAACTACACGTACAATATTGTTGCACGATACGGGCAACTTTGAAGACTGGTATAAGCATGTACAAGAAAATCACACAGTACATACAATAATTGCTCGTACAATAAAATCGCATTCAATTCTGGCATGATCTGACATTTGTGCTGTCATTGAAATATGAGTGCGGTAATGTGAGGGTGTGTTAATCGTTGTTGCTATTTTGAGGCAAGAAATCAAATCAAGAACAACTTGAAAAATATCTTGAGAAGCGTTCAATAAAATTTAATAAAATATCATGTCTAGGCAAAACTTGCATGCAATAATCGCCTGTCAATTTTATTGCCTGGTGTAAGTCGCATGCGATTTTATTGAATGGCAAAACTTGCATTCAATTATTGTACATGCCATTTTATGGAATCGCACACGTGTAAACACTTGATGCAGTTCTTGAATGTCAAAAAACTTGAACGTGCTTTATGGCATGCAATTATTGCTCTTGAACGTTCCAGAAGCTTGCCCCGTGTAAACGGCGCTTAAAGGGTAAAAAATATTGTCTCAAGGCTAGCCTAAGCAGGATTTTAGTCGTCTCGACATCATGACGATAGAGATCGTAAACTCTTAAGCCATCGCAGGTACTCGTAAGAATAAATGCAACACATACAACAACAATACAATACACACAACGCTAACCTCATCACGTTAACCTACATTCAACTCAAAACGTCCGTAAAACTCGTTTTGCTTTATACCATCATTCTGAACCCAGATTTTAACAATACAAGAAGACTCTTTTTATCCAAAAAAACTTTTTTAAACATAAACATTAAATTTTTCCGCGTCAAAATTCGCGAAAGGAACCTTTTATCTAAATAAATGGAAAACTGAGATAATTGGAAAAGTTTTTTAGATAACTCTCAGTGCAACGCAAATTGTCAGAAATGTGAGTTCATAATGGAAATAAAGATGGCGCTGAGTTGCGTAAACTAAAATATTAATGATGTGGAGTTTGGAAATTTTATTGTAGGGCTAATTAGCATAACTTATTAGAGACAAGACTACGTAGGTACAGCGGAGTGTTTTATGGTTTGATGTACCTAATTTTAATTTTTGTACCTATAAGTAAATTACCAGTGACTACTTGTAAATAGACATGAAACCTTGTCACAATTACAAAACTTGGAATTAAACAGGGGTATATCTATTGTAGGAAACTACAATGCAATGGATGTTGAAATATTATAACGAACAACGCGTGAATCGTTCACTTTCTGCCTAGCTACAGAGTTCATCGAACTTACCGCATACCTATTACCTACCCTTCCCAACCAATAACAGACGCTCCGATTTGTACATAAAAACACAAACAAATCAGGTTTACTGGATTCCCATACCGTTCCTGAAATAATTTCATGTAGGTACCGGTCATCTTAGTATGCTGAATATACTGAATCCACCCCATCAGTCTGCGGAGAGCTGTCCCTTACACCGTGTATTAGTGCTACTATTATTTTATTATACTTTTTAGGGTTCCGTACCTCGTAAGAAAATAACGGAACCGTTATAAGTATGATCACTTCGTTGTCCATCTGTGTCTTTCGCTATCTGTCAGTCTGTCAGGATCGTGTTTTCAGGAACACGTCGAGGTATCAAGTTGAAATTGATATCAGATACGTATGTCTACGTTCCTTTGAAGCTCTAAAAAATGCAAGCTTCTATGTCAACGTATAAAAAAAACGGTCATCTATGTTCTATGTATCTTTATTATTATGTCGCTTACAATACGGTCATTTAAGCGACATAATTTTGACACTCGCAAATAAATCAAAACCTAGAGGGTACTTCCTGTTGCCTAATCATGAAATTTGGCAAGAAGCAAGATCTTACAGCACAAGTAAAGGAAAACGCCCGAAAATTGTTTAGTTAGTTTTTTCACATTAAAAAAAAAATAGTTTTTTGCGATTAAAAAGCAAATAAAAAATCTTATCTGATCTTATCTTACAAACTTACATTTCCAGTTAGATAATTGACCGTGACGTAGGTAAATCGATGTATGATAAAAGATTTTTTTTTCAACTACAATGTTAAATTTGTTTTAGGGATAAATTCATCCCAACTACGGAACCCTTGATTGTGCGTGATCCGACACGCACTTGGCCGGTTTTATTTATGAGAACTGAGGGGCAATTCTTGTAATTTTAAGAATTTTCGCATTCTAATCTCAGTCGCAATCTGTCAAAAAAGCCTCTAATTTCCCTACATTTTTGACATTGATTGTCGCTGTGATGACACTGCGACTTGAATTTGAACGTTTTATAAGTACGAGAATTGGCCTTCTGGTCTTTGAGATATTAATCCTTCCGACCGATTTCAGTCGCAGTGGCTTATTTCAACGGAGATTAGTCAGGTACGTCGAAAATAATTTTATGGTGCGCAACAGTGTACGCAAACACAGGTACACTCTCTGTTCCTTTACCCTCATAGTCCAATGGGATGGCAATCCGACACGACCGGGGAGAGATCAGGTGCAGGACCAATGCCTATCCGAGGCACGGGGGTATCACAACACCAACTTCAAAACTCCGGGCTGTTGCTGAGAAATTCCTAATGGAAAAACCCAATAGCACTTTGCCCAACCTGCGAATCGAACTCAGGATCCCTAATTCAGCAGTCGCGCTTCTGACTATGAGATCTACGGATCAGTTGTGATATTATTGAGATAAGCGTTAGCCACTCACGCGACAATTGCACGAAACTGAAAAAAAACTAAGTAATCTATTGTTCTAGAACGAAATTCGTAATCTAGCCTAGTCTATGCACTTTAAGAAACAGTAATTGGTTTCACATCAAATGTTTTGTGTACAAGCTGTGTATAGCTAGGCAACCCGTCGCGCGCCGACACAAAAAGTCTCCAACAATCCTGATGTCGGTTGCGTTAGTGGTTAGGTAAAATAGCAACAATACTCACGGCTCGATGTGTAACAAATGACGTCCTTCCTTGAAGCCTAGCGCTAACTTTAGCCGGAGTATCCTCATCTTCTCGCCTCGGATCAAACCACCCAACAGCTGCACCAACCACTAAGACAGCTCCAAGAATCATCAGTGCTAAGAATCCACCAATAGCAGCCTTTGTCGTCTGCGATATAACCATCGCCATTTTGTTTTTGGCACTTATCACCTCATGCTCGGATTGTCACGTGATCACTTCACTAAGTTCGTGGTTTATGTGTTCTAGTTGTTAGTTTACGTTTCATCGTATTTTAGGGTGTTTGGTGTTCATCTGTAACAAGAGAGAATATTTGAATTATCGTTCTGTGATTTAAGGGGCTCGTGGCTAATTAATAACAGCCGCACGGGTGGATCAATCAGGTTAAGTTACAATTTTCGCGGTTGATCCGTGAATGGGACACCATCTTTATATACCAAGACCTTTCAGAGCCTCGGAAAGTACGTTAAGCTGTTGGTCCCGGCTGTCATTCATGGATCTTTGACAGTCGTTAGAGGTCGTCGAAAGCCCGAATGTTTGACAACCAGTCTTAGGTGTCGTATTACCCAGTAACTGTGTTGTGGAGGTCAGAAAGGCAGTCGCTCCATGTAAAATACTGGTATAGTCGCCAGCACGTAACTTGGCAAGAATCGTTAGATGCACATTTGATTTCTTTAACTTTCTTATAAACTGAGATGTTTAAAAATAAATTATATCAATAATCATAGAATAATGGCAAGCAATAAAAGTAAAAAAAAAAATGTAGCACTAAGTGTACATGTGCGAATTTATATCCACTTTGCTAAAACCTTGCCAAGTTACAAGTTGGCAAGGTTATATTCAGCAGCATTCGGTTAGACTTTAAGCCGATCCAACATATAGTTAGGAAAAGGCTAGGCAGATGATGATTTCAATACACTTGGTAGTCGTAACTCGTAATTACCTATTGTAATTCAACTTACAATGCACACAGCACAACTTACAATTCTCAATACAGTCAGTACCTCATTAGATTTTTGATGGAAGTGATTTTGACAGGAATAATAATATTTTGTCTTTTATTTTCGATTCATGTATTTTTTTATGATTTTTCTTTCACTACAATGAAAATACAGAACACAGTGAATTAAATCGGAACCAATGTCCTGTATATACACAAAGTAGAAAGTAGGTAGCTAGACAATAGAAAGTTGATATCTGCAGGTATAAATAATATTTGCGCACAAAGCACTAAACTTGCCTGAATAGACTCAGTCAAAATATAACTTTCACGAATATGTCATCAAATGTTTTGAAAGCACCTTTTTATTCAACAACGAAATTTTATCGATGCAGTAAAGCAACATTGATTGTCAATCCTCTCCGCGTGTGGTACTAAAACAACTTTTATATGACCAATCAATACAGTTACTGCAGAATTCTGCCGGAACAAAAAGGTTGACGAGGCAGCCGAAAACATTACAGAGAAACGAGTATAAACAGCTATACTCATTACGTCATTCCCGTACAAAGAAAATCTAATAAATCGTTACACTACACGACCGATATTAATCGCAACCAATACAATAGCCGTTATAAATTGCTTTATGCAAATTGTGTCTGAACATAATATTCAATGTACCTGTTGTCAATACAAAGGTACGGGATCGGAAGGGAGGGGACAGTCTGACGTCGTATTGTATGCAAGGAGCTCGATAACCCAGATACTAAAGTAAATAGGGTAAATAGTTCCAACGTAACAAAGAAATGTTGTTGGTAATTGTGTGTTTATATAATACAAATGATATGGGTCATTGTTGGGTTCGGCTGGCATCTAATCGTGTGTGAAGGTGTCGGAATTTCGTGAAAAGATATTCTCGTGTCGAAGTTGGAGACTTTGTGAATAGAATGCGTGACTTATTACCGATTATCTGAAGGTTTTTTACGTGTGAAAAGTATTTATCTATGGTATTTTTGAACATAATTATTTCTGATAGACAGACATGACCAATATTGTCCAATGTAGACGATGTTCTATTTTCAGTCTCATAATCTCCGTGTCCGAATTCCAATTTTCTGTCTTCTTCTTCTATAGCTACATCTTCGTTACCCATCATCTCAGTACAAACCCCTCATTCTCATCCTCCGCATCATGGTAACTTCTTTCTACACAATTTCTCATACAGAGTGAAATATATAATGAATTTCCTTACACATAGATCCAGGTGCCTAATACATATAAGTGAGTTATCTTCCAACATTTTTAAACTCACAATTCCATATCTCTTTAACACCAGCCTATTGAATGAAATAGAATCGTAAAGCGTAAAGAACGCTTGTCAAAGCGAGTAGTAAAATTCAATTGTGGCATTATTGATAAGCATACCGAGGTTCTACATATTCATCATCCTTCTACCCGTCATCCTAATTTCCTTTCTCCTTCTTGTATATAAATAATGATTGTGAACACCGTTAGCTCATAATATATTTCGTGAGATACTATCGATAAATTGTGATCGCGATCTATCGTTTTAACTTTCGATAGTTCATAATCTATCCATGTCAAACCGACAAATTGTGTACGAACCTGCACTTACAAACAGGGTTCACAATCTATCCGATTTTAACATTCGTAAAATTGTGAACCGTCCCTGATTGGTAGTTCTTGGCGGTAGCCGAACTGAAGGCCAATTCTCGTACCTAGAAACGTTCATATTCAAGTAGGTAGCAATCTCATGCGACAATCAAATGTCAAAAATTTAGGTTAGCGCTATACAATTTTTGACAGATTGAGACTGAGATGAGATTGCGAACGTTGTTAAAAATACGGGAATCGCCTCTTGGTTACAGTAACAGTAACCCTGACCTGGGTAAGATTAAGTTAGAAGAGTGACTAACCGCGCACGAGCCAAGCGAGCGCTTCTTCCATTTGGTCGCAGTTACTTGGCTATTTAGTATGGTGCGTTCGTCGCATGCAAGTTTGATACCAGTACACGGTCTGTCGGTTTGCCATGGATAGATTACAAACTACCGAAAATTAATACGATAATTTGTAAGCAGTATGGTACAGTTCACAATTTATTGACAGTTTGCAATCTCGCGAGACAGATTACAAACTAACTGTGTTCACAATCATACGGTGACATCTCTATTAGCCGTCATCTCAGTATAGGTACTAACACTCATTGTGTTCATCTTACAACAGTCCATACATAGTTGCTTTGATCTTTCTATCCTTTCAGACATACACATTTAACACTTTATGGCCTATTTCACGATGTACGAATAGCCACTACTTACCGAATAAATTCAAAAAACCGGTCAATTGCGAGTCGGACTCGCGCACCGAGGGTTCCGTACCATCATTTATATGTAATTTTTGTTGATGATTTCTGAAAAACTGCGGTATTTAAAGACATCATTTTATTTTTCCTGTAATCTTTACATAAACTTCTATCACATAGAATAATTTCAGATTTTTCGCTTTGCAAACTTCGGAGATAAGGGGGGGTGAACGGTATTTTTTTTACATTTTTCATCAAAAGTCGAAAACTATGCAGGTTAAAAAAAAGAAAAAATATGTTTGAGAATGTGCAAACGACGCTCTTTCATATGATATCCCACATGCCCTAGTAGCTCCACTTTGAATTTTTAAGGCCCCCTTTCAGTCCCTGTTGCAAAAAAAAACAAAAATATTTTAATTTCCTTCTTATTTGCAAAATAGTTGGGTAAACGTCGTCTAAAACTATTCTAAATTTCAAGTTGATAGCATCAGTAGTTCTCGAGATATCCAGCTGTGACAGACAGACAGACTGAGTCACACCATAAGGGTTCCTTTTTTACCATTTTGGTACGGAACCCTAAAAATGGGACAGATTTCGAATGAAATTATCTGCTAAGTTCAATCTGCCTAGCCATTTCCCAACTAGATTGGGGTCGGCTTCCAGTCTAACCGGATGCAGCTGAATACCAGTACTTTACATGGAGCGTCTGCCTATCTGACCTCCACAACCCAGTAACTTGGTCATACGATACTCCTTGGTAAAACTGGTTGTCAGACTTTCGGGCTTCTGACGACCCGTAACGACTGTCAAAGATCCACGAATGACAGCCGGCACTAACGGCTTAACGTGCGCTTAAATTATCTGCTAAGTTAATAGGAACTTAATCGTAGGTGGTGAAACAGGCCCTAAAAGTCTAAACTTTCCCTACGTCTTGACCCTCAGTCCTCCGTACACACTTGTATACACAACCGATTTCTATACTTGAACTTCTGTTGCCTAAAATACCTAATGAGGTTTTTCACATGTAAAGCTAAACGAGATATAGGTTCCTACATTTTCCATCAACATTTTCAAACCCCTCATAATTCCATATCTCCATAACACCAACCTACTGAATAAAACAGAATCGTAAAGCGTAAAGCACGCTTGTCAACGCGAGTAGTAAAAGTCAACTGCGGCATTATTGTGTTGTTCGCGTGCGATGGCCTAGAAACCTGTTACCTGTGATCTTTTCCAACACGTTAGTGCTGCAATACCGAGGGAATATCTCGGAAAATGTGGAGTTACTTTGAATATTAAGCTTTTTGCTGTAGGGGAGATTGAAAGACGCGATATAACAATAATAAATGGCTTTTGAAAGACTTCTATTTCTATGGTTTTTGAGGTTGCAAAGTCGTACACCCTTTTTATTTTTGTGGATAGGAAATCGTCAAATAACTTCGGCCACGGGGAGGGCGTGTCAGACTTTTACTCACTAAAACCCATCTGTGTTCCGCGGTATCTTTCCAACAACCCGCAACCACGGCGGAAAGTCGTATAACCTGATTTGGTACTATATTTAAAGAAAAAATGGCATAAATACCATACATACGTTTAAGTTATATTTTGTAAACTCGGGGCTTTTTAAAATTAAAATAAATATTTCCGTACACCTTGTATAAGCTTCCCAGGAAAAACAAAGTTTATAACCGCAGAAAACTCATTAAACGGTTCAGAACTTTGTACGAAATGTTGGTAAACATAAAAATATATAGGCACATACATACCTACATAAAACACTCAAATATTACTCGGTATTTCTCACTAAAAATAAACGTAGACCCAAAATTAATATGTCAAGTACAGGAAACTTATGTAATTGCACCTTTTGTTTTCCATAGCAAAGACATCGTGCCTATTTAAAAGAGAAAATTAAAAATACAGAGTTATATTATTTTCACCGTTTACATAATTATTAATGTATGGTTGAATTTAATTTTGCGTTGGAAATTTTATTACTGAGCGTGGTCTTAAAGTTATAATTAGGAGACCGGTTTCCAGGAATCATTTTTGGTTTGGACGTGAAGGTTGTTCGAGTGAAGAGGTAATATTTTGTTTGTAGTTTGAGGTAAAATACACATCGTGTTTTTGTTAGACTGTTGAACAATATTTCAGTAATTAAATAACTTTTAATAAACATAATTATGATTTTGTTCATACAGAAATTGAGGAGCAAAGGAAAAATATACGTCCGCGATGTAATACAAAATGCAATATCACAACACTCAGTACCACTCACTATCACTGGCTCAGCAAGTATTATTGGTTATCTGCTACGACAGCGAAGCTCGCGTAGCTGTGACATCGTTGCATCGGCTACGTCGTAGCACCGTAGCAATACTCTTATCTGGACCTTGGGGTATATTTATACCTTGGGTATATTTATATACCCTAATGAAAAATGCTGAAAATGACAACGAAAAACATTGAAAAAGTGCAAAAGTGGGGTTATTTTCTTTACTCTTTATACGTAAAGAAAAAGACAGAGACGAAGTCAAAAGCTTGGTGCGCCTTCAAAGTTAAGTAGTCATTAACGTCTGCAGAACCTTACGTTTTTTTGCAAACTTTAAGCAAATTTCCCTTCTCTACTAATTTACTGTTTGAAAGTAGGTACCTAAAAATGCTAAGACGTTGTTAAAGTTGATAGTATCTCGCCAACGCCTTTAGAGATAAGTAGAAGTAGTGACTCGAGATTTACGTATTAATTTTAAAAGTCGAAAAGGTGCAGATTTCACCACCACTAATAATTGTAATTAGAATCTTCATTATAAAAGTGGCGTAGCTCCTTATAAACTTCCAATAAACTTCTCACAACTCCTAACTGAAATGTCCAAAACAGGGCAACACCAGCGTACATTTTCCACTTGCTCACCATAATATTCCCCTTTAAACACCACTATTGTAATTAGACTATTCACTATAAAAGTGGCGTAACTCCTTCCAATAAACTTCTCACAACTCCTAACTGAAATGTCCAAAACAGGGCAACACCAGCGTACATTTTCCACTTGCTCACCATAATATTCCCCTTTAAACACCACTATTGTAATTAGACTATTCACTATAAAAGTGGCGTAACTCCTTCCAATAAACTTCTCACAACTCCTAACTGAAATGTCCAAAACAGGGCAACACCAGCATACATTTTCCGCATGCTCACCATAATATTCCCCTTTAAACACCACTATTTTAATTAGACTCTTCACTATAAATGTGGCGTAACTCCTTCCAATAAACTTCTCACAACTCCTAACTGAAATGTCCAAAACAGGGCAACACCAGCGTACATTTTCCACTTGCTCAAATATTCCCCTTTAAATTTCGTGTAAATATAATAGCAACATGCTTCAATTTCTGGACCGACAACAGTACTACGTCGCAAAGCCCAGGTGTAATTTGGGAGCGTGTTACCGTTTACCGTCCGTGACAAAAATGAGTCGAGGGAGACTTAGCGTATGTACCTGGAGTTTGTGTAAAGGTCATAAAAAGCTTTGTATATATAACCTTTGAATGTAAATGGTAACTGGAACAGATAAGTCTTGTTAAGCATTGGTTAATTTGTTTCGAATGTGAAGACATGTTTGGCGCATTGGATTTGTGTAAAGCAAAAAGCTTATGGTTTTAATTACCTACCATACAGAAAAATTAATAACAGATCTGATGGTTACGGATACGGATGTTTGTAATATGTAATAAAATTTATTTCAGTTAATTGTAAAAAAAAAACACTTTTACAAATAAATTATGTTGTGTGTTTGTGTTGTGTTGTTGTTGTGTTGTGTTGTTGTTGTTATTTTTATGGTGCGCATAACAAAGAGTATTCTATCTATCTATCTGTGTTTGAAAACGAGAAGAGATCGGTATTTCCTATCCAACTAATCTGTAAAGAATGAGCGAAAAAATAAGCGATTTTGATACTTAGGCCCTGCACTTAAACTGCCTTGCTATAATTTTGGTAGTTTAAGGCACCCAACACAACATTTTCATAATTATAACAATAATATCATTCAACCCGTCTAGCTTTTTCCCAACTTTGTTGGGGTCGGCTTCCAGTCTAACCGGATGACCAGTATTTTACATGGAGCGACTGCCTATCTGACCTCCACAACCCAGTAACTGGATAATGCGATACCCCTTGGCAAGACTGGCTGTCAGACTTTCGGGCTTCTGACGACCCGTAACGACTGTCAAAGATCCACGAATGACAGCTGTGACCAACGGCTTTTGGAGGCAAGGACGAGTCTCGGTATGTAATGATGGTCACCAATCCGCGGACCAACCCCGACAAGCATAGCTTAACCTGACGGATCAACCCGTGAGGCTGGTATTACTTAGCCACGAGCTCCTAACAATAATATCATTACTCTATCTGAATTATGTAGGTACTTACTTACTTACCACACAATCTATATATATAAAACAAAGACGGGTTTGTTACAACACTTATAACTCGAGATCGGCTGGATCAATTTTCATGGTTTTTGTTTCGTTGGATTTGTCTCCGCCCTGAATAGCAGAATACATTTTAAAAACAATGAAAACTTAACGAATACATAATTATGAAAATGAATCATTTTCCATTTAATTATGTTCCTTTGTTTCGTACCTGTCAAACATTTGTTTTCCTCCTGTGATCCTGTCAAATACTGTGATTGACATTTATGCATGCGTTCAGAAATGTATTTTGTGTAAACTATTTAAAAAGGGTGAATAAACTTTTGTCTGGTTAGTATGGCTCGACTTCGTGCTTCTCAATCACAAGATTTAAAATTCGGGAAAACTGAAAGTGGATTTATTGAAATTGGGACAGGACAACGTCTGTCGGGTCAGCTAGTTATAAATAATACACAACCCTTCGTGACACTAGAATAGATTTAAAGTACATACATACTACCTACTATCTCATCACTTCTCTTTAAAACTGAGTTAACTAATAACCAGCCTTCCCCCACGGAAGCGACCGCCCGCAGGCTTATTGTGTAATGCGCAACTGCTACTAATTGCGTTACAGGCGAATTATGATGGAATTATTATTGGACACAAAGCAGTTTACTTTAATGTTTCACAAAAAAATAGGTGTGCGGTGCAATTATTTCTGTTAACTTGACCTGTCCTGCACTTAAAGTGCCTTTTCGTATGTCCCTGCTATTCAGGGCGGAGACAAATCCAACGAAACAAAAACCATGAAAATTGATCCAGCCGATCTCGAGTTATAAGTGTTGTAACAAACCCGTCTTTGTTTTATATATATAGACTAGCTGACCCGACAGACGTTGTCCTGTCCCAATTTCAATAAATCCACTTTCAGTTTTCCCGAATTTTACAATTTTTCCGGCAACTTTTCCAATTTTTCTCACCATTTAAACCTTCCCTGGACTACGGCAACCACTTCAAAACCAAAATCAGCTAAATCGGCCCCGCCGTTCTCGAGTTTTAGTGAGACAATCGAACAGCAATTGATTTTTATATATAAAGATACATAGATAGATAGATAACATTGTCATCCTACGGAAACCGCCGGCAGCTATTCCAAATACTTATTTCTTAATATTGTAAATCAATTCTCATAGACATCAGTTTAATGCCGATTGTAAATTCTCTATCCAAAATACGTTATAAAAAATGCAATTCTTAATTTCGTCATGTCCATCTGTCCGTGCGTCCGAATGTTATACAGCCACATTTTACTCGTAGACTATTTCGATGATAATTTGAAAGAAGATGTATTCTTTGCACCGCTTAGTAATGGTGTAGTGAAATTACGATAAACATAATTAGGGGTGGCATTCCCCATACAATTAAGTAAAAGAGGGATGAAAAAAAAATCTATGCACATAAGCGTGTGGGATAGATATTGTTGGGTCTCATAATTTAAATGATAAAGATGTGTCTAAACTATAAGTGATGTGATAATTTTGGCTACAACCGCAGAATTAACTTTATTCTTCATAGTTTTTTCGAGAAATAATTTGAAATACTTACAAACTTATTTTTACAGTTCATAAAATTAATGCTGTGCAAAGTGCATGCATAAATATTCTTCTCAACCTTAGATTGTGATCTCAACTACGGAACTCTTCACTGTGCGTGGTCTGACATACACTTGGTCAGAGTTTTAAATATCGTTATGAAACCGCCACACTAAAAAAACAATTTGTATTATTCAATAAACTAATAGTTCAAACAAAAAAACAAACTTAACTCAGACTCTTGTGATTGAGAAGCACGAAGTCGAGCCATACTAACCAGACAAAAGTTTATTCACCCTTTTTAAATAGTTTACACAAAATACATTTCTGAACGCATGCATAAATGTCAATCACAGTATTTGACAGGATGACAGGAGGAAAACAAATGTCTGACAGGTACGAAACAAAGGAACATAATTAAATGGAAAATGATTCATTTTCATAATTATGTATTCGTTAAGTTTTCATTGTTTTTAAAATGTATATATATTATAAATAATACACAACCCTTCGTGACACTAGAATAGATTTAAAGTACATACATACTACCTACTATCTCATCAACTGAGTTAACTAATAATCAGCCTTCCCCACGAAAGCGACCGCCCGCAGGCTTATTGTGTAATGCGCAACTGCTACTAATTGCGTTACAGGCGAATTATGATGGAATTATTATTGGACACAAAGCAGGTTACTTTAATGTTTCACAAAAAAATAGGTGTGCGGTGCAATTATTTCTGTTAACTTGACCTGTCCTGCACTTAAAGTGCCTTTTCGTATGTCCCGGTTACCGGGCGGCTAAGGGTTATGAGCCTGTACGTCATCTTTCACACGTACCGGCGTAATTTGCCCGGAATGCCCTTATACTTAGCCACCGGGTACCCGGCAACCGGGATGTATTAAAAGGCACGAATTATCCTGCAAATTATAACGGTAATTTACGTCATGTCTATCTAAAAGTGAATATAGGTAGATAGATAGATAGAATACTTTTATTATGCACACCATCAACATTACAGATATAAATGTTAAAATTTTACACTAGATATAATTAGGTAGTATCTCTCAGACGTGGGTAAGAAGGTTTTCACTATCAGAAAACGAATGGAACTCAAATGGAGTGTGGCAGGACACCTGGCAAGGCACAGTGATACCATGGAGTAAGGCAGTAACCGAGTGGCCTCCAAGGTCTGGAAGACGAAGTGTCAGTAGGGCGTGGTGGCACGGGAGCGTGGGGATTGGCACAAGAAAAAAGAGGCCTATGTCCAACAGTGGGTGAAGTTGGACTGTGGATGATGAAGATCTCAACACTTCATTTTATTTCAAAACTAAGTCAACATTACAATCAGCAATTCAGCATTCCCCCACGGAAGCGACCCCCACAGGCTTATTACGAAATGCGCAACTGCTACTAATTGCGTAACAGTTTGTCAAAGCGTCCGTTCGCACGGCACGTTGTAATTACGTAGCGAGCAACATCGCACTTTGCATTTCAATTATGTTCTAACGTTATGCTCTGAACATGTGAACGATTATTTTTGCACACTGATATTGATAGCCGTTGCGGTTGTTTGAGTAGTGTAATCTAATTTGGTTGGTGGCGATGGTTGCGCGGTTGTAAGCGTGGTACGCTTTTATAATTAATAATAATAATAACTCGGGGGAGGCTGGATCGCACCAACGCAAATGTATACGTACATCCGTGGTGGGGCGACCCAGACTGCCAGGCACTTCTTCTCTTGCCACCGAGCGGGTGGGCAGGTTGCGGATGGCCCAACTCCGGCTGCGGGACCGACTGTGCAGGTCGATCCCGTACCCGGAGCATCTCAAGAGAGATCCCGGACAAGAGAAGTTCCCGAAGGCCAAATCCCAGGCTTAGGGTAACCCATAAACCCATTCCTATGTTCCTAACACCTAACCAACCCTTTCTTCCTTATCCACACATCCCGTCGATCCCAAATCCCAATACAATCCAAGCCAAGGTCGCACATGCCGAGGGCTTCATGGCTAGAGGAGAGGTCTAGTCGTTAGTGTGCCAACTCTGGATAATAGGGGACCTCCAGTTTTATTTACCCTTACTACAGTGAACGCAGGGCTCTGCTGTAGTCGACTTTTTAAGTCCCTAGCTACTCGTGGGAACAACATGAATACTAGATCTAAAACAAAAAAACAACTTCAGGCGAATCTGCCTCAGCTAACTGACGAAACTTCACAATTCTCTTCGTCATCTCCTTCATCTCTTTTTCCATCAATTCCATCATCATCAAAATCTTTCCGCGTCACTCCGACGCCATCATCATCATCAATCAGTATACAGTCAGCGGATGTTGTACAGGAGACTAATTTTGTCGACGATACTGTACCCACCGCTAGAACTGCAACAAGTCGTAGGAAATGGAGCATTGAAATGAATAAATTCATCCTACGCACTTATCTTCATCTTACTAGTATAGATACAGACAAAAATGCATACCTTCCATCGCTCCATACAAAGTTTTTAGAAAAATACCCGGCTATGCAAGTGAGCCGACAAAGAATAGGTGACCAGCGTCGAGCCATAGTCCAAAAGAAATTACTACCACAGGCCACAATAGATCAGATCTATGAGGAAGTCAGAGCCGAACTACAAATGGTACACACTCAAATACAGCAACACTCTACACAACCTCATACACAAATGGGCCAGCGCATGAAATGGACGAACGAATATAATGAAACAATAATTAAAATATATTATACTGCCACAAAATTAGAAACAGATAAAACAGCATATAGAAACTATTTACATGAGGAATTCATAAATATATATCCGCAATTAACACATCTAACAGAACAAAGATTATCTGATCAAGTGAGAGCGATTTTAAATAACAATTATATAAACCCCAACAGATTAGAAGAAATTAAAAACCAGGTAGCAACAACATTAAGGGAAAGTAACACCAATACACATAATATTGACTATATAAATAACGATCACTTGAATACACAAACGCAGACAGACTTAGAACAACCTGATATAAATACTTACTTTACTGACACACCTACAAACACCCTCACAACTCATATATTACTAAACAATAGCACAGATACTGACATATTATATCAGACATTAGTAAATACAGATGAAGATAATTTTTTGAACAACATAGATATTGGTCAACTTGGACCTACACAAACTAACTATAATGCTGCCCCAGAAATCAACACAGAAATTGAAGACACATTTCAACAAGCTCAACAAAATTTTACTGACACATTCCCCACTAATAGACCATACATCCCCAAGCAAAAGACATCTAGAAAGTTTTCCGAAATAGTTACATACATAAATACTATCATTCTCCCGAAGCACGTAGATGTTGACACTGAATTCCTCAAATTGCAGACCATAATTTACTGTGCAGCATGGACGGCAGCTACATGCAACGGAGCTAAAATACTATCAGACTCTACACAAAATGAACCGCGCACATTTATACAGCATAAGCCAAAATGGCAAATCAGATTAGAAAAGAAAATTAAAAATCTAAGAGCAAACATAGGTAGGCTGACACATTTCATTAATGGTAGTAGAAGTCAAAAATTAATAGCATCAGTAGAAGAAATAAAGAAAAAATACCAACTACACGCACAACACGAAAACTCAAATACACAAATGGAACACTTTTTAGATACGTTAAAACAAAAATTAAGCGCAGCATCCAGTAGACTTAAAAGATATATAACATGCACGAACCGCAAAGTACAGAACAGAAAATTTACTAACAATGAAAAAATATTTTATAGGAACCTTGCATCTAATAACAGAGATACCACTAACCAAACCCTAGAGACACCTTCATCCGAAACACTAAGAGAATTTTGGGGCAACATTTGGGAAAATCCAGTATACCACAATAATCGCGCAGACTGGGTGAACGAAACAACACGAGAAATCTCCGAAATGGAATTTGAGTTTATACCTATAGATACATTTACAGACGTCATCAAACGTACACACAACTGGAAATCGCCTGGCACTGACCACATCCACAACTACTGGTATAAGAAATTCTCTTACACACATCCATTCTTACATAACCATTTAAATACATTCATCCAATCACCAAATTTACTTCCAACATACATAACACACGGAGTAACTTATATGATACCTAAAGACATGAATGACACTAAAAACCCCGCGAAATATCGACCAATTACTTGCTTACAAACCTTGTACAAAATCTTAACAGCCTGCGTAAGTGAAGTAGTGTATGAAAATTTAACTAAAAATAACATTCTAGCAGAACAACAAAAGGGATGTCGTAAGAATAGCCAAGGATGTAAAGAGCAACTTACCATTGATGCGATTACTATGAACAGCGCTGTTAAAAACAGAAAGGAGATTCACACAATGTTTATTGATTACCAAAAGGCTTTCGACTCAGTTCCGCATAGCTGGTTATTACACGTCCTAAATTTGTATAAAATTCACCCAACAGTGAAACAATTTTTAGAAACTTCCATGCAGAATTGGCAAACTGTCCTTAAAATTAAGTCATCCTCCTCAACTGTAGCTACTGAGCCAATCAATATAAAACGTGGAATTTTTCAAGGAGACGCTCTAAGTCCTCTTTGGTTTTGTATGGCACTCAATCCACTTTCACACTTGCTTGATAAAACAGACGCAGGATTTACCCTGGCAAACAATGACACACAATACACTCTTACACATCTTATGTACATGGATGACATAAAGTTATATGCAGCTGACAATAAAGCGCTTTTCCAACTAGCTGACATAACACAACAATTTTCTGACGATATTTGCATGTCATTCGGAGTAGATAAGTGCAAAATTTTATCAATTTTAAAAGGAAAAATCCAAACTAATAGTTACACACTCGCATCAGGTGAATCGATCGAGCCAATGGATGAACAGAGTACATACAAATATTTAGGGTTTAAACAGTCCAGGCAGATACATCAAAAGATGTCAAAACAAGAATTGATAAAAAAATTCTCACACCGCCTCAACCTTATCTTAAAAAGCAACCTAAACTCTAGAAACACAATTAAAGCCATCAACACATTTGCAATACCTATTCTCACATACTCTTTCGGAATTATACGATGGTCAAAGACTGATATCAAAAAACTACAGTGCACTATCAATACACTCCTCACCAAACATAGAAAACACCATCCAAAATCATGCATACAACGACTTACACTGCCACGCCAAGAGGGAGGAAGAGGATTAATAGACATACACAATTTACACAACAAACAGATACTTTCACTCAGAGCGTACTTCCATAACAAATCAGAACATTCATCACTACACAAACTGGTAACAGAAACAGATAAAAAACTCTCACCACTAAACCTACAAAACAGGGACACGCAAATAAATGAACACATTGTTAGTACACAACAAAAAATTGCAACTTGGTCTGCAAAAGCCCTACACGGAAGACACCGAGCCTTCCTGAGCCAGCCACACGTCGACAAAGTTAAGTCGAACGAATGGCTTAAACGAGGCGAATTGTTTCCCGAGACCGAGGGTTTTATGCTGGCCATACAGGATCAAATAATAGCAACTCGTAACTACAGAAAGTACATAATAAAAGATCCCAATCAGCCGACTGACACATGCAGACATTGCAACAGTGCCTCTGAGACCATTCAACACATAACAGGGGCCTGTAAATCACTCGCACAGTCAGATTATAAACACCGACATGACCAGGTTGCCGCAATTATACACCAACACTTAGCACACAAATATAAACATATAGGTGAAATGATTCCATATTATAAATACAAACCTGAAATCATTTTAGAAAACAGGAATCAGAAAATCTATTGGGACCGAACAATAATTACAGACAAAACCATTCATTACAATAGACCTGATATCACCGTACACGACAAGATAAACAAAACAGTTTACTTGATAGATATAGCTATACCTAACTCACACAACATTCAAACTACAATATCCGAAAAACTTAGTAAGTACCAAGATCTCGCCATAGAAATAAAAACCCAATGGAAAGCACAAACCGTCCATATCGTCCCTATAGTACTCTCATCTACTGGTGTAATACCGAAGGCTCTCACACAAAGTCTTAACACTCTACACATGCCCTCTCACACACTTTACATGCTCCAAAAAGCCACCATTCTCAACACCTGTCGCATCACCCGAAAGTTCCTGACTTCGTCTACACTATCATCCACCTTCTCAATTTAATTTTCCCCTTACACACTTGGTTCCGGCCCGTGTGTAAGGTCGTAAACTCTCTTAATAGAGAAGAAAAATAAAGAACTCAACATAATAATAATAATAATAAATATCCTTGGACATTTCACACAACGCCATCTAGTCCCAAGCTAAGCAACCTAATGCTTGTATTATGGTAACGAGATGGCTGATAAACTACTTATATACATTTTTTTTTTTAAATACATACATATTATAGATAGAAAAACACCCAGACTCGGAATTCATAACGTGACGATATTATCGTAGACATCCACGATAACACAAGGAAGTAAAATATATGGAAATATATGAAGACGTTTTTTTTCCGGTAACGTACACCGATGTGATGTGGTGAGACCAAAAAAAATGTGATTCCTGCACCTTTTGATAAATAAATGAAATAAAAATTACAATTATTGTATAAAATAATGCGTTTACCGTAGGTACTATGAATGTAATTAATTACCAGTGACATGATAAAGATTCTTCTTTTGTTTGCTTTTAAAACTTTTCCTTTAATTAAAACGAATTCAAATGAATATAATTTACTTCAGTTTTTCTGAGAACCCATCGTATTGTTGAAATTAAATACTACTAATTATTTAGTACTAGCTTTTGCCCGCGGCTTCGCCCGCGTGGATGTCGGAAAATATCCCATGGGAACGTTCATGTGGAAAACATATCATATCCCTAACTTAAGAAATCCCCTTACAAACTTTCATCCCCTATATCACACCCTGTAGTATTGTTTTTGAAAGTATCCTTAGGGGATGATTTTCCAAAAATGCTGAACCGCATATTTCTTAATTGCCTACCAATAGCATAAATTTGTTATCCCTAACTTAAGAAATACTGGGTTTCCCTTACAAACTTTCATCCCCTATATCACCCCCTGTAGTATTATTTTTGAAAAAAATAGTATCCTATGGCCTTCCCCAGGATGCTATATAAAGCCTTGCCAAATAATGTCGAAATCCATGCAGTTTTGTAAATTTTAAAATCAATCCCTATTTTACCGCCTTAAGGGATGATTTTTCAAAAACGCTGAACCGCATATTTCTTTATTTCCTATCAAAAGCATACATTTTAATTTTCACATCCCTAACTTAAGAAATACTGAGTTTCCCATACAAACTTTCATCCCCTATATCACCCCCCGTGGGATTATTTTTGAAAAAAAAAGTAGCCTATGTCCGTCCCCAGGATACCATCTATAGCCTTGCCAAATTTTATCGAAATCCGTTCAGTGGTTTAGGCGTGAAAAGGTAACAGACAGACAGACAGACAGACAGACAGACAGACAGACAGACAGACAGACAGACAGACAGACAGACAGACAGACAGAGTTACTTTCGAATTTATAATATTAGTATGGATAGTATGGATAGATGCAACTGATCCAACTGACTGATAATATAAAAATTCATATTTTTCATAGCCTTTGTACGCACGGCTACAGATCCATCTGTACATTTCCAGTATAAGCTGATCTCGCATTGTGTAGGATTTCCTTACAATGAGAGGTCAGTGTAAACTGGAAATGTATAGCTTGATGTGCAGCCGTGTGTACAACGAATATTCTCATTTGATCATAGTAGGTATTTGTTTTGTTTGTTTGTGATGGTTTTGTTTTAGTTTATTTTTTGTGGGTATTTGTTTTCTCTTTGAAGTCCTACCACAAAAATTAAAACCGGCCAAGTACGTGTCGGACCACGCACAATGAAGGCTTCCGTTGTTGAAAAGAATTTATCCCAAACATAATTTAAAATTGTACTTCTAAACATTTTTTTCCATATTATATCAGATATCCATATTTTTTTACATATATGTTACGTCACGGTCAATTCTCCAACTGAAAATTTAAGTTTTTAATCTGAAAAAAGATTTTTTAATATGATAAAACTACAAATTATCAATTTTCGGACGTTTTCCTTTACTTGTACTGTAAGATCTTGCTTCTTGCCAAATTTCGCGTTTCTAGGTCAACGGTAAGTACCCTATAGGTTTTGATTTATTTGCGAGTATCAAAATCTCATAAATGGCCGTATCTTTTTATTGCATTGACTTAAAAGCTTGAGTTTTTTAGAGCTCCAAGGGACCATAGGTTTACGTATTTGATATTAATTTCAACTTGATACCTCCACGCGTTCCTGAGAAAAAGGGTCTTGACAGAATGACAGACAGACGGTCTGTCCGTCCGTCAGACGGACAACGGGATCCTATAACGGTTCCGTTTTTCCCTTTTGAGGTACGGAACCCTAAAAACACTCTATAATTATCCAATTAAAACTTCCGATCAAACGTCTGCCCCTAAAATAAAGCTTCTGGCTTTATTTTACACAATAAAAAGTAACTGACATAAAAAGAAAACAAGAAACTCTCAATAGCACTCGCCAAAGAAACATGAAAAACTTCAATTAAAAAAACTGACTGAGATCTCTTCGATCCACTTGAACCACCTACAGAGGTTGGGGTGAAACTGTGTGTCTGACACTTTACACCGACACTTAGACAGACACTTAGAGCTCTAGACACATTATACACCCCGAGGTGTCGCTTTGACATTGAATGCTTTAGTTAAGATTTTTATTGTGAGTTAGAATATTCAATTTTGAATTCGGAAGGTGGTAAAAATAATGAGCGGGATGAAGTAATCACGACTGGTAACTCTTGCTTTTGCATAAATTGTGTCGACTGGAATCAACTTACTTTGAAGCACAGAAATAATGAATGCTCCCCTTTTTACACGACTGCCCCAAAAAAAGAGTGTAATGTTTTTATTTGAATGAGTAAATACACGCTTTTCAAGAGTCATTTGGGGCTAGAAAACAGAAAACTGATAGATTACTGGAGTAAAATGATTCGTTTAATTTAATTCAATTATTGAGGTTTCTTTTTAGGGTTCCGTACCTCAAAAGGAAAAAACGGAACCCTTATAGGATCACTCGTGTGTCTGTCTGTCACAGCCAATTTGCTCCGAATCTAATGGACCGATTAAGTTGAAATTTGGTACACACATTGATTTCTGTGACCCAAATACGTACGCCTAAAGAAAATTAATGAATTTGGAATATGGGGGTCACTTTTAGGGGGCAAATAAGAATTAAAAAAAAAAAGTTTTTCAAACTGTACTGTGTAATATATCAAATGAAAGGGCTTATTATGAGGATCTTAAATATTATATTTCCATTCCCCCCCTTATCTCCGAAACTATTAAGCCTAAAATTTTGAAACAAATACAGAAAAATGTTGCTATTTAAATGTTATTATAGTATTCAGGATTATTTAACAGAGGATGTAAGGACATATTGTTCTCAGAAATATTGTTGTTGATGTGACATGTGATTATTGCACCATTTAATTCTATTATTATTACTTTGACATTTATTTACAAATATATCTTGACATTCTCACTCATTTAAGGCATGACATTTTAATCTTTATTATTCTAGTGACATTAATATTTGCTAATGTTTAATTATTTATTATTTCTTATGTTTATTTTATGTTTAAAGATTTATTATTTGCCATTGTGAAATTACCAAAATAGTGTTATTGCCTAATTATAAATTATTGTTGCAAGTAATTGTACTTAACAATGCTGTGTTGTGCTGATACAGTTTAATTAAGGCCGCGTTTCCACTGACGCGGAGCTGGGCGGAGCGGAGCGGAGACGTGCAGGAATCGTCCAATTACAGACGAGGCAAGAGACGCGATGAGGATTTCAACCATTATGATTGGTCGATTCCTGCACGTCTCCGCTCCGCTCCGCCCAGCTCCGCGTCAGTGGAAACGCACCCTTAAGCTTGAGATTTGCGCCTCAAAGCGTAATATGATTGAACTATGCTCTATTTTTAACAACTTTATGAATTACCCATATTAGCAAATAAATGATTTTGATTTGATTTGATTTGATTTGAAAAAAATAGTTCTATACCTGTATATTACAGGAAAACCTATAAGAAGTTTTTGGTCTTAAAATAACATGGTGAATCTCTCAATATTGTGAGTGCCAACTTACATTTACTGTTGGAATGTATGGGAGAACATTTTTTTCAACTATAATCTTAAGTTTGTTCTTGGGATAATTTCATCCCAACTACGAAACCCTTCATTGTGCGTAGTCCGGCACGCACTTGACCGGTTTTTTTTTAAAGATTGTCCATGGAGTTTCTTGCCCGTTCTTCTACATACGAACCTACCTACTATCAGGTTTTGGACGGGCAACTAACTTCATCCTTTTGGCTGACCGACTCCTTGACAATTCAAAATTTTCCGTAATTGGTTTAATTGAAATAAATAAACACATTACACCCACTTCCCTGTTTATTCCACCTTACTAGTTTTCACACTGATACATTACTGAAATAAAACATTTGCATGCGTGCGTGCATAAAAATGTTCAATAAATCAAATTTCTGTGCAATATTTCAGTGAAAAATATTTTCGCGATATGTTTACTGTTGCTCTGAGGTCACAGAGGTCGCTTTCATGAAAACGCATATATCTTCATTTTGTCGTATCAAACAGCGAGCGCACTTTACTAGGTCATTGTGTGCCCGTGCTTGAATCTGTGGAACTGAGGTGAAGGAATGTGTGGAGAATTTTAGAATATAGAGTTCGCCTTTATGAAATGAGAGCGTTAGACTTCGCTTCGCCATAAGTGAGTTCGGGGTTGTTTTTAGGGTTCCGTACCAAAATGGTAAAAAAGGAACCCTTATGGTGTGACTCAGTCTGTCTGTCTGTCTGTCACAGCTGGATATCTCAAGAACTACTAATGCTATCAACTTGAAATTTATAATAGTTTTAGATGACGTTGACCCAACTATTTTTGAAATAAGAAAGAAATGAAAATATTTAGATTTTTTTTGCAACAGGGACTGAAAGGGGGTCTTAAAAAATCAAAGTGGGGCTACTAGGGCATGTGGGATATCATATGAAAGAGCGCTGTTTGCACATTCTCAAATTTTTTCTTTTTTTTTAAGCCGCATAGTTTTCGACTTCTGATGAAAAATTAAAAAAAAATAACGTTCGCCCCCTTATCTCCGAAGTTTGCTAAGAGAAAAATCTGAAATTATTCTATGTGATAGAAGTTTATGTAAAAATTGCGGGAAAAATAAAACGATGTCTCTAAATAGCACACATTTTCAGAAATCCGAACGGAACCCTCGGTGCGTGAGTCCGACTCGCTCTTGACCGGTTTTATTTAGTTATTATTTGGTAGTTCATTTTTACTAGCTCCCATTGTGTGCGATTTACTTTGTGATATTAAAGCTTATTTCCTTAGAGGAAGACAGTTCCTCGCTCTGAGCCTTCCTTAAATGTAATCGCAAACGTGCGAAGCCTGACTACAATTCCGTCATCATCTTCTGTCCTTCTCCCATGTTACTTGGGGTCGGCGTAACACTTTTTTTTCTTCCATTCTCCTCTGTCATCCGTCACTCTATCATTCATTCTTTTTAGGGTTCCGTACCTCAAAAGGTAAAAACGGAACCCTTATGGGATCACTTCGTTGTCCGTTTATCTGTCTGTCAGTCTGTCAAGACCCTTTTTCTCAGGAACGCGTAGAGGTATCAAGTTGAAATTAATATCAGTTACGTAAGTCTACGGTCCCTTAAAGCTCTAAAAAAATCAAGCTTCTAAGTCAATACAATAAAACGTACGACCATTTATGCGACGTATTTTACACTCGCAAATTAATCAAAATCACTACTATAGGTAGGTACTACAGGGCAAGAAGCCACGCACAAGTAAAAGAAAGAGTCCGAAATCCGTTAATTTGTAGTTTTATATAGTAGTAGTATTTTGATTTGCATTTGCAAACTTACGTATGCAGTTGCAAAATTAACCGTGAAAAAAAAACAATCGTATCAATGTATGGAAGACCATGTTTTGCAACACAATGTTAAGTTTGTCTTTGGGATAAATTCTTTTCAACAACGGAACCCTCATTGTGCGTGCGTGCGCACTTGGCCGGTGTTTTCTTTTATATCATACCCGCACACAATCCATCCATACCTATTTTCTTTGTTTTTCCTCTCCCTCTTCATCCATCAACGTTTATATTCATCACTCTTAAAACACGTTTTGAATTGTTGTTTTTGATTATGAAACGCATCATCAAAAACTGCAACAGCTGGGTAAATTCTCTGCATTATCCTTATCATCACATCAACAATCTAAGGAAATATCCGAGTTAATAATGTAATAATACGGAAACACCTTTACCTATATCCTATGCAAGCGATAGCAGACCATCCAACCCCAGAAATAAACCCTTCAATTGTCCGCAACATTCCCTCAAAGGGATTCATGAGGTGGTTTATTCTCAGTAGGGAACCGTTCGGATTACGCGGCACGTCCCAGCATTTGCACTATTAATATTAAACATGCAAAAACATTCAGTATTGACCATTTACATTGTTTTCGCTGTTTGTTTTCCTACCCTTTCGGTGTAAGCATTTCCATGCATATCGTATGTAAGAGTATTGACAAAAACCACGCGTTTCCCGAACGTTTTTTCGTATGTACGAGTATGTTTAGTTCCTTCTAGTAGGGGCTTCTGGATAAAATAATAACAGCCCTGGGGCTGTTATTGTATTATGTCGAGATTCGAAGGTTAAGCTTCGCATGCTGCGGTCGGTTCATGGATAGGTGACCATCCATTACATATATCTAGACTCTTCGTGCCTCGGAAAGGACGTTAAGCCGTTGGTCCCGGCTGACATTCGTAGATCTTGGACTGTCGTAACGGGTAGTCAGAAGCCCAAAAGTCTGACAACCAGTCTTACCAAGAGGTATCTTGTTAGCCAGTTATTGGGTTGTGGAGGACAGATAGGCAGTCGCCTTATGTAAAATACTGGTATTCAGTTGCATCCGGTTATACTCTTTCCAACCATTTATTTTACTTTTGACATAAGCACGCCTATGAAGTTCCTTATTTATTGACAGGCAACTAAATCAATCTGCCTTCCAGTCTAACCGGATGCAGCTGAATACCAGTATTCTACATGGAGCGACTGCCTATCTGACCTCCGCAACCCAACTGGGTAAATACGATACCCCTTGGTAAGATTGGTTGTCAGACTTTCGGGCTTCTGACGACCCGTAACGACTGTCAAAGATCACCGAATGACAGCCGGGACCAATGGATTAACGTGTTTTCCGAGGCACGGAGGTATCTCGGTATGTAAAGATGGTCACCCATCCACTGACCAACCCCGGCAAGCGTAGCTTAACCAACGGATCGACTCGTGGTGATCGGTCGTAACCATAGACAAAAAAATGCAATACTTCATGGACGCTGTATTTCTTTAAAAAACTTTTTAACAAAAAAAAACCGACTTCCGAAAAGCACTACAAAGTGAAAAATAACTTTGATTTCGGAAGTCGGTGTCTTTCGTTTTTTATTTACTTTCTTTTTTTTTGCCACCGACTTCCGAAATCAAAGTTATTTTTCACTTTGTAGTGCTTTTGGGAAGTCAGTTTTTTTTTTGTTAAAAAGTTTTTATTTCTCGCTTTTTAGTGGGTCTGTTTATAATTTGTATAAGTTACAATAGTCTAATGTCAATTGCTCATCACATGTTACAAAATATTGCTTTTCCCGATGCTGGGACGTTAATTGTTCTGCTGGTAAGAACCAGGAGAACTCCTCAACAACCACTCACCACACGCATTGTGTGACGAGCGGAAATTGCTTAGCAACCATATTAAAGTAATCGAATCGCAACCCGTGAAATATTTATCATTGAGTAGTTCCGGTAGCCATCTGTGGTCTTCATCATCAGTTCCACTTCACCAAGTGGTGCTTTCCGAGAGCAAATGCACGAGCTATATGCCTATAATATTTGAAGAGTTCCTTCGATTTCTCCAGGATCCCATCATCAGAACTGGATTTTGACAAAAATGGGACCATTTGAAAAAATATTTTTTCAAATCGGTGGGCAAGCGACGGAGTTATGCGCAAACAAACATAAAAAAAAAAATACAAACATCCGAATTGAGAACCTCTTCCTTCGTTAAAAATTAAATATCATTGTGTTAAATCGATTAAAACTTTTCATAAATAAAGTCGATTGCTAGAAGAAATCGAATTGGTAACGCATTAGGACATCACTAATTGATTAGTACTCGACCTGTCGAAAATAAAATAAATGGTAGTAAAGATGACATGGTGGTTGTTGTTATTGCTGTTGGTTGTTGATGGTTGTTGTTGTTGGTTGTTGATGATGTGACTGAAAGCCGACCCCAACATAGTTCGTTCATTCTTACTACATATTGATTTTCGTTTGAAATACATTAAAGTACTTATAATAATATTTATTCAGTTCTTTTAATTTTTATTTTAATAACAATAATATAATATAATTTAATATTATTATTATTATTTTTTAAATTATTATTATTTACAAAGGCTACTCAATTATTAATTGTCGTATATGTACCTACACTTTAATGAATAGTTTTATATGTTTGCGTTTTTTGTGTAGGTATATGCTGGAGCAATTATATGCTTTAATCTTACGTAGGCTTTAATATTATAATTTAGCGGGCGCTAGGGAAATCAGGCATTCGACCCGTAAATGTTATTATATATATATTTTACGCATACCAGTAGCAAATAAATAGGCTGTTTGTCGCAGAATCACGATTTTGGTTGTCAGAATATATACTAATACTCGTAGTAATCTTTTCACTGTCTATAAGGTCAATCATTCTGCCTTACCTATTCCCAATTATGTTGGGGTCGGCTTCCAGTCTAACTGGATGCAGCTAACTACATGTATGATACATGGAGCGACTGCCTCTTTCTGACCTCCTGAAACCAGTCACTGGGTAACACGATACCCCTTACGAGTAGTTTTGTTCTGGCCTCGGTACAATGAGTACCTACCTAATTCTACGTGTTCTGAGACAGCGACGCTGAAAACCAGTGCCGTTGATTCGTGCCTTCGTGCACGGGCCACGGCATTATGCAGAGCGTTAGCCGTTTCGAGCGGTAGTGACGAGTGATATTTCCGTCTAGGATATTGTTCTTTTTATAGGTAGAGAATAAATACCTATTTGTTTTATTTTAGTTTCTAGACATATCTACTAAATTATAAAACAATTTCATGTATACTCGTGATTTAACAGTTTTTCTTTCTTTCCCTTGGTAAGCCTGGTTTTCAGACTTCCTGGCTTCTGACTACCCGTAACAAACTGTCAAAGATCTAAAAATGACTGTCTTTATGATCTGTGTGTGATATTATTAACTGTAGGTATCATGTGAGACTGAAATTTATTTTTGTTTAAGTAGACAATCACTAAAATTCTGTTACTTGACACAAGCCATTCATATTTATGTCACTCAAACACTTTACCAACAGAAACGGAAAAATTAAATGAATAAAACCTACAATATTTCAGCATAAAATCGAAATACCTAATTACGTATTCCGTCAATGTAACACAATATACTGTAAGTACCCGCGCGGATGACGTAATGAGCGTAAAATGAGTTACCCGTTTATGAGTATGAAGTATTTCGTGTAATGAAACATTTTTGTGTCTCTTTTATATGTAGCTGTAAAAAGAAAATAGAAGAAACGACGCTATGTTTATAAGTGGCGGTATTTTAAAGTAGAATTAAGATGGCGTCCTAAAAATAATGGAATGGTTTGTTTTTTGTTTATGTGTTTTTTTTTGTGTAGTTGTTTGAAGGTTTTGAGAAGCTCGTGGCTAAATAATAACAGCCACACGGGTCGATCCATAAGGTTAAGCTACGCTTGCCGGGGTTGGTCAGTGGATGGGTGACCATCTTTACATACTGAGACTCCTCCGTGCCTCGGAAAACACGTTAAGCCATTGGTTCCGGCTGTCATTCGTGGATCTTTGACAGTCGCTACGGGTCATCAGAAGCCCGAAAGTCTGACAACCAGTCTCCACGGGGTATCGTATTATCCAGTTACTGGGTTGTGGAGGTCAGATAGGCAGTCGCTCCATTTAAAATACTGGTATTCAATTGTATCCGGTTAGACTGGAAGCCGACCCCAGTATAGTTGGGAAAAGGCTAGGCAGATTGAGTTGTTTGAAGGTTTTACTGCATTTGTTTTTAATACGCTTCTAGCTTTCATAGATGTTACAGTCCAGCGCCGGATCTCTCTTCGGTCGTTTCGGATTGCCGTGGGAAGAGTGTAGCTGAGTCAGCGCCCTTTTTTTTAATTTTTTGTAGGGCTTGTCGTAGTTGACCTTGAGAGGCCGAGACTACTTAAACGTACAATACTGTGGGTGCCTTAAGCGAACTCAAAGCCTAGGACATAAAACTAACTTATAAACAAAGCGACTGCACGGTAAGGGTACTCCCCCTGGGATACGAACCTCGTCTTAGTACGTCGCTGGTAGGAGGACAGCAAAGGGACAGGCTGGATCGCATCTGGATAATTATTATTATCTGGGGAATTGATAGTTACAGGCTCAGCTACTTTCTAAACTGTACTGGTGGCGCTATGTTTCGCGGCGGTATCGAAGAAACGCTTGGAATTTCGTTTCAAGCATTAATGGATAGTAGGGATTTTAAGATCCAGGTGGAGGATTTCGTTCCAAACGAACCAAGGAGATCCCGTAGCCTTTCGGAGGAAACGGTTTTGAGGGTCTGCATCCTATGGATGTGTCGGGACTGCGTGTGCAAATACGGAACCCGCATATGTCAATGATTGGGTGAATGCACGCTGTATAAATGCGCAATTTGCATTTAAGCGACAATTTGTTACGTCCATTCAGAACGGAATGGAGTCTACCGAGAGCGAAAGCGGCTCGCGACGAGCCTGTTTTACGTGCTCAGAGAAGGAGAGGTGCTCATCGAGGGTCACACCTAGATATTTGGCTCGCTTTAAAAGCCGATCCCTTGGCAAAATTTGCCAAGGGATCGGCTTGCCAAACATGGTGATCGGTCGGGGGCAGTCTATTATCTTCCGCGCTGATGGCTAGTCTCAGAAAAGCCAATCAACAAAGATGTTATCTGACTGTGTAGGGCAAGGTGTGATAGTCGCACTTAAATATTGCCAATCGTTGTGGCTCTTCGCACCTTCTATATCTGACAACTGTTAGTACCTACTTCTGCTTCTGCTTTGTTCACAAGCCCATTCAAACGGTATTATTCTCAAATTGCTAACTACTTGAATGCTCCAAAAATCTTTTGCTGCAAAGCGAAATTACTATTTCCAAAGAAATGTTAATAACTTTGTCTGCTTTTCACACACATCAAAGAACAACTAAATTACTTGTTTCGTATTAAAAATAATACAAAACAAGTTATTGAATTGTTCTTTGATGTTCATAATGAATACTATTTAAAACTGTATAGAAATAAATAATAATCAGAGTAGAATATACAAATTGAATTTTCTATTATGTTTTATTTTCTGATGCCTGTGGAACTTTAGAAATACTGATGTTTTTATTTCATATCCATTTTCAAGCAGAGATTTTATTATAATATAATAAAATCTCTGCTTGAAAATTGGAATGCTAGAAAAAAAGATATGCCAGATTTAGTATTAAAAAAAAGTTTAAATCGCTCTCCTGTAAAATGCCCTTTTTGAAGTTTAGTACTTTTGCCTTTCTAGTGACGATATCAATTAGGTACCTAGGTCTAATGGCCTTAGTTAGTTAGTTTCATGCAGCATGAAACAGCATGCAGCAGCAGCTGTTGAGTTGCAGAACATCATGCAAGTCAGTTGAATTGAACTACTGTGGTTTCAATGCTATGGTATCGCGGCAAAGGTGTGCTAACGGCATAAAAGTTCCTTAAACTATAAATAATATTATCCATTGAATTGTAATTACTCTATCTGTGACCATGAGAATACTAATCGATATAATTTGCACGAAGTATTAGACAAACTGTCTACTCCGAGTGAATTATAAGAATCGAGTGCGGAAAATCGATTTATAATGGCACGGGCAGACCGCAGACGTTTCACGAAAACTATTTCTACTTTTGCTGATAGTTTTCAATTGTTTATTGCGTTAATCGAAAAGATATTTGTCTAGATCGAAGCCGGTGGCGGCGTGGCGGTCTGTTGTTTTTGCCTAGTTCCACGGGAAAAAGGTGTGAGTTTATGTACCTATAATAATATGTGTATGTTATTTTTCTAGCCATTTTTTTTTTACTTTGTGAGCAATTTTCAATGGTTGAAAGTCCAGAAAAACATGAACAACTATGACAGTGGGACCAAATCTGGAATAGCGAAAAAAAGCATAGCAAGCTATTTTTAACCGACTTCTAAAAAAAGGAGGAGGTTATCAATTCGTATGTTTATTTTTTTTAATGTATTTTTGGGCATAACTCGGTCATAAGACGTATTTGCAAAATTATTTTTTTTATTTGAAAGGGTATGCTCTCGAGGTGGTGGTACCATGGCCACTAAGTTAGAATCTGATGAGGGTATCCCTCAAACTTTATAGGCACACCTGTAGCGATTTAGGTATTTTTTATAGTAACTTGTGCATTTGCAATCGAAAAGCAGCATTTGGTGAAGTGGAACTGATGATGAAGACCACAGATGGCCATCGGAACTACTCAATAATACCTAAGTATTTCATGGGTTGTCGATTACTTTAAAATGGTTACTAAGCAATTTATGCTCATCACAATGCTTATGGTGATGGTGACTTAACCATCAGCTCCGGGTCTTCTGGTTCTTCCTAGAAGAACTCCTCAACAATTAACGTCCCTGCATCGGGAAAAGCAATATTTTGTAAAAGGTGATGAGCATTTTGACATAAAGCTATTGCAACTTAGATAAATTACAAGACTGATGATTAGTAAGAGTGTGAAGAGACAAGCCGCAGCGCAAGCGGCATATAGTAGATTTGTTATGGGTACGTAACAGTGACAATTATAGCGGGGAGAAACCAATAATTATTGGTATCTCGTTCCCGCTACAGCCCGCGTAATATGTTTCTCTATTTCGGTTGTTGAGCACATGACACAACGGGAAATGTAGTAGTTGTGTGGGTGTGTTTACATGTAATTTTATACATCAATGTCTCCAAATAATCAATTCACCGAAAACTCATATGCAAACTACAAAAAAACAAAAAACAGTTAAGTCAATGCATCGTCCATCACTCCATGTACTCCATGAAATGCCAATCGTACGTGCGGGCGTGATAGATAGTTTAAAAAAAGAACCCCCGAAAAAAAGAAAACTCTTTTCTTTTTTTCTTTTTTCGTATACAAAGTCCTTGTTTGTTTATCTTCGAGAATGTTCGGAGCAACCGTGCTCAGATTGAGGCGGATAAGTTATCACTCAAGTAACCCTATCTTGTCAAACGACATGTGTAATCTGGTTCAGGTCACGGGTTTTCGGAAGTGGCTACACGATAGTGTACGGGAGTTAGTGGAGCTCATCCCCACGTTACATGAAATTAATTTAGTTTTATGTATCAAAGTTGTATGTATGAGTATCTGAATGCTAAATTGGAGAACTTGGGTGAGCTCATGAAGATTAAAATGTAACTCAATGAAGAATTAATTTTGTAATTCAGAATGATAAAGGTACCTAACTGATGATAACTCTTTATCTACAGTCTGATTTTTAATTCGACGGAATTCTGACAGCTGTAATTTTTTGACACTTCAGATATCATAAACCTTTTCTGTCTTGTCCTTTTTATAAGTTTTTTATATGACTAGAATTTTTTTGGATATAAAATAGGTAACAAAAAATATGTAAGAGAATGAGATCAAGTACTTAAACTAAATTACAGTGTAAATATTGTTTGTTCTGTGCATTCAATGCAAACTAACTAAAATATTAATTTTATATGGCTAAATGCAAAAAAAAAAAACATTAAAAGAACATATTTTTTAAATTTTAATAATTATTTAGGTATCATTATCACTAAATCATCATCGTTGTCTGTCTGTAGTTACAAGAAGCGAAGATTTTACAAACAAAAAGGAATTCCTAAAAAAGGTTTGTGACCTATAGTTTAGTGGACAGGGATTCCTGTGAAAGAAAAATAATTACCTTACTAATTATTGTAACTTCAATAATTTGATAACAAAAATTCTGATTACCATTTTAAAATCATCAGTAAATTTTTAAGTTTTAGTTTTTCTAATTGAAACCTTAAATTCAAGAAAGATTTTATTTTTATTTCGCTTAAATGCGTTCCGTTTTTAGTAGGACCGTTTTATTCTTGGCAACTCTTCTGAAATGTCAGAATTCCATCGAATTAAAAATCGAGACTGTAGAAATGAAAATAGATGTGTGAATGATTATGAGAAACAGTAGGTAGGTATGAATAGAAAAACAACACTGCAGAAAAACGAAAATAGAACGTTTAAGTCTGTACCTTTTTTAAAATATTTAAACAGCCGGTACAGTTTGCTTAGATAAGATAAACTTGGTTATTTTCTGTATAGACGAGGATTCTAAATGCGGGCCGCTAATTCATATTCCTACCCACCCAAAGAACAATAAAAAAAAAAACACTTTGTGATTCTACAACTACCGTACAAAGTTTTCAATTATAAAATCTTTCTATATAATAAGTTATGTGAGAGGCTGAATGGTGTAATACCATGTATGTCTACACTAATAATCTAACTGAAGAGTTTGTTTTTTGTTTGAACGCGCTAATCTTTGGAACTACCAGTCGGATTTGAAAATCCTTTTTGCATATGGTAACCCAATTCTTGCAGAAGGAAGGCTCAGGTTAGGAGCCGAGCAAACAGAAAAAAGTTAGAAAGAAAAAGTACTTACTGCATTTTTTTATGTGTGATCCTTTTTTTAACCGACTTCAATAAAAGGAAGAGGTTCGGTTGTATGTTTTTTTTTTTTTTTTTTGTATGTTTGTTACCACAGTACTCCGTCATTTATGAACCGATTCGAGAAATTCTTTTTTTATTTGAAAGGGTATACTTCCAGATTGGTCCCATTTTGTATCAAAATTCAGTTCTGATGATGGGATCCATGAGGAATCGAGGGAACTCCTCAAATATTATAGGCACACATATACCTATTTTGGTATTTTCATCAACAAATCAAGGGTTTGCATTCAGAAAGTATCATCTGGTGAAGTGGAACTGATGAAGAAGACCACAGAAAGCCACGGGAACTCCTCAACGATGATAACTGCTTCACGGGTGGCGATAAGATATCTCAATTAAT
Source organism: Cosmia trapezina (assembly GCA_905163495.3). Lineage (NCBI taxonomy): Eukaryota > Metazoa > Arthropoda > Insecta > Lepidoptera > Noctuidae > Cosmia > Cosmia trapezina. Next base: position 18,461,412 of record LR991034.1, read on the forward strand.
AGTTAAGCGACTATGACGAAGCTTTAAATAAATGGTTCTGATGAAAATGGTACCATCGAACTGATCTGATGAAGAAGCCGGAAGGTAGGCATCGGAACTCAGTAATAAAACAATGTATCCTAGCCATGTTTGGGCTTATTGGAATTGTCATGATGTGCACTCTGGCTATAAATGATTCAAATTGATTGTCAGAAGGCAGATTTCGTAGCCTCGTTATCTCTGTCAACTAAAACTACGCCTACCAAACTTCTGACACGACTTAGCGCGACGTATTTGCTTTTTGCAAAGTTTTTATTTGAAATGGTATAAGTACTCCTGAGATGGTCGCATAAAAATATCTTCAAGTTCTGATGAGTGGCTTTTGAGTTAGCTTCAATAATTTAAAACGTATTTTTCCCATTTAGTCTATGTGGATGATGCTCTAATTTATTTTGCAGAGTGGTATTCAGATTTGTGTGGGGTAGGCACCACTAAAAAGTGAAAAATATTTTTCGAAGTCGGTGGCAAACAAAAACGAAAGTAAATAAAAAACCAAAGACACCGACTTCCGAAATTAAAGTTATTTTTCACTTTGTAGTGTTTTTTTGGGAGTCGGTTGTTTTTTTTGTATTTTTTTTTTAAATTAAACTGCGGCGGCCCACGGGGCACAGATAGTTAGATATAAAATTCATTGGTATTGTTATTGGTCAATACTTGTAAAATAACTCACAACAGAGTTAGGTGATGTGACCATGACAATCGGAAATTAATTCTTCCCTTTTAATTTCAATTCAGGAAACTGTCATAAAATTCATCCGCACCTAGCCAACCTTACAAACAATTTTCTCCAAGTTGATTCGTTCAAAAGACGATTTACTAAAGTAAAATTAAGTGAAGCTATCAAAAGTTTAAGGTAAGATAATTGCGTTTGCCGTGGTAGGTCTCAAATAGGAAATGTTAAACGAACATTATAAGTTTCGAAAGAAAATTAGGGAACTTCATTCCATTTGGAAACATTACTTTATTTGAGTTAATGAAGTAGGTACCTACAAAAACGAACGGAATTCAAAATGGTGCGGGAAGGATTTAAGTTGAGAAAGTATTTTGACGTTTATTTAGGCTACTAACCTAATAGCTACTGACTCTTGACGAGAATTTATAGGCTCCATCTTTTACTTGTGAAGTCGCGGGTGTCATAAAGGATCATCATCATTTTGCTGCTTTTGTACCATGTTCTTCTTCCATCTCCCCCTGTCAACCGTCACGCCATCATTCACTCCCTTCACATTCTGGCTGCATTTAAAAAACAATTAAATGCCATCACCAATTTGATGCTCAAAGCGATGATCTTGACGAAATAGTACCTAAAATTATTTTCTAAACTGACTCAAATTGAAGCATCGTTAATTTATTATGAACTGATGATGATTTATTATGAACTGACTTTACTTTTCGTGTAGTCGTTAGGACTACACGAAAAGTAAAGTCAGTTCATAATAAATCTCTGTACATCACAAAAACAGAATACGCATCATCTTTTTTGCAAAACGACAAAGAAAGCACGTCTTAAAAAATTGGGTTTGAAAAGTACAACATTTAAATTTCAAAGCGACTGATACATTTTTGCTCAAGGTTTGCATAATTTCTATGTAAAAAAGGTAGGGACTATGTTGTGAGAAAGCGCAGATATAGCCAAATATACCCTCGAAGATTCCGATTGCTGGCGATGGCAATATTTGCAAGGGTGAGAGAATCGTTTGCTTTCTTTTTACGGAACCCACTTACGGAAACTTTGTTCTTTTTATTGCGTATACAACGACCGTATGCTTTGTCGAGTCCCCCTTTTTATTTCGTCCACATGTATTTCTTGTTTGCTGTTTGTTGAGAATTTTAAACTGAAAGTGCTATTCAATTTTATGTTTGGTGACTTTGATGTCTCTTTTATTGAATGACTAGCGACTCGCCCCTGCTTCGTACGGTATATATGACTTGACGAAATATAGAGATTTCTTTGTCTAATTAAGTATTACCATTGGTGGTATTATTATAGGTGGGGGACAGGCTACACATAAACATTTCGGAACAAATTCTCTAAATGAAAGTAAAAACACATCAAAATCCGTTGCGTAGTTTAGATGAGCAACGCGGTCATGAAAAGCGACTATAATTTATAATATGCATGATGTAATGTATGTAATAATATGATTGTGAAAATGAAACAAAGCTATATTTGATCGTGCATAATTATTATTTCATCCAACTAGTAATTAAATATGTATACAAACATCCGAAAATAGACGCAATTTAATTACCTAAACATGACATAATCTAAACTAATACTCAGTCAGTTATCCGATTAATTATTACACAGTACCAGCTAATGATAAAATTAATATATTTTTATAAACAAACACACCCTATTTCCCGCCTCCGGCTACTAAGCTGCAACCGATGCTCAAAGTGTATAACAATATGACACCCCTCGACTGCGAATAACGGGTGCAATCCTATAGTACCATCACCCACTATTGTTAGCGCGTATCATAAGCAGCTGACACAGTTTATTTGTACCTTACTGGGAAGCAATGAGGAGGTCTCTCTCGATGTAGATTTCTGTTAATTATTAGTAAATGCTGCTAAACCATTGTGTTTTGTGTCGTCCGTTTAGCCATTTTACTTGCATAACTTACTTGCCTATATTTCCCGAAGATGATTATTAATTGTGCTTGTCGTAAAATTTTAAACGAAAATGCTATTATGATACTTGTATTTTCGATCTAAAATCCTTCGAATTTACGTTTGCGTCACACGTTCGTTCGTGCCCCTAGCACGAACGAACTGGTTGTCGGGCTAATCGAGCTTTCGACTGTTTCTTTTACAACACAAGTCAATCAATCTGCCTAGATTCCAGTCTATCCAGATGCAACTGAATACCATTATATTACATGGAGTGACTGCCTAGTCTGCCAATCTAACATCCAGAACACAGTTACTCAGTTACTGGCAGATCTTTGACAGTCGTTACGGGTCGTCAAAAGCCCGAAAGTCTGACAACCAGTCTAACCCAGGGGTATCGTATTACTCAGTAACTGGATTGTGGAGGTCAGATAGGCAATCGCTCCATGTAAAATACTGGTATTCAGGTACATCCGGTTAAAGGCATGCACAGGTTAACCTTCGGTCGACCCGTGCGGCTGTTATAAATTTAGCTACGAGTCCTTCGACTTCTTAACAGCCATGATCGATGCCTGAACTGTCTCCATTCCAAGGTCGAATCGATCGACTTCCGTGATTACTAACCTATACTTTTCTAAATGTAAATAATACGGCTTCAGATTGAAGCAATACTTATACAACTTAAGGCCCGTTTAGCCATAATTTGTTAGTAAATGCCCCATTTAGCATTTTGTCGTACTGTGACAAAATGCAAAACAGTCCGTCAAACTCAGACCAAATAAAAAACCAAGACATAGTGAGGTGTAGTTTTGCACATACTTCCTTCCATACTGCATTGTTCGCAGCGGTATGTCTTGGTTTTTTAATTGGTCTGAGCGGTCAAAATGCTTAATTTAAAAGTGACACTCGCTCGCTTAAGCAGTGAATACCGAAACTATTATACCTTCATTTGTTTTTTGTATTCATGGTACCGTCAAAAGTTTAGACGTAAACTCGGCTACATACATGAAATTACGGCCTTGTTAAAAGAGTGCTAGTGTAGCGTTTTTAGGGTTCCGTACCAAAATGGTAAAAAAGGAACCCTTGTGGTGTCACTCAGTCTGTCTGTCTGTCTGTCTGTCTGTCTGTCACAGCTGTATATCTCAAGAACTACTAATATTATCAACTTGAAATTTGAAACAGTTTTATGTGACGTTTACCAAACTATTTTACAAATAAGAAAGAAATAAAAATGTTTATATTTTTTTTGTAACAGGTGCTGAAAGAGGGTCTTAAAAATTAAAAGTGGGGCTACTAGAGCATGTGGGGTATCATATGAAAGAACGCTGTTTGCAAATTCTTAAACATTTTTTAATTTTTTTATAGGCCACATAGTTTTCGCCTTTTGATGAAAAATGTAAAAAAAACACCGTTCCCCCCCTTATCTCCGAAGTTTGCAAAGGGAAAAATCTGAAATTATTCTATGTGATAGAAATGTATGTAAAGATTACAGGAAAAATAAAACGATGTTTCTAAATAGCACACTTTTTCAGAAATCGGAACGGAACTCTCAGCGCGCGAGTCCGACTCGCTCTTGACCGGTTTTTTTTTTCTTTGCGACGATGGCTCGACGCGCTCTCACTAAGGTACGGTTTGAGCTTTGAATAACATTTTTCCTTTTAATATCCTAGCGGTTTGAGTGTCTATTTTGTGATTCTGTATTGGTTTAATGTAGGTATCCGGTTTGTAGATATTTTTTTGCACGAAGTAAGTATTTTAGTTGGCGTTAGATAGAATATGGTGCTTAGCAATGTATCGTGTGACCTGCACTCAATGACGCCTTATAAAATCAGAAGGACAATTTTCGTACAGACGCCAGCACATCAAGTGTGTTGGATCATTTAACGAATCCATACGTCAGGTTCGTCAACGGGCGCTGTTGGTGGAGGCTGGTCATACCTGGTCATACCTTGAATTAATTTTTTATAATTTTTAATTTAGTTTTTACAATTTGATTTTAGATAAGTACAGGACCCCTACTTCAATATTTTTGTTTAAGTGTTTGTGGCCTTTTGTATGTTTGTCATAGTACTATCGTTGGTTACTAACATAGTTGTCTAAGTATACCTACTAACATAAATATGGATCTCTGTGTCTGAACTAAATAAATAAATAAATAAAAAATAAATAAATACCTTAGCTGCCACGGCTTATTTTAATTTTAATTTTGAATTGTTTTTTTTTTATTTTTTTAATACGGACGCTTTTAACGTTCATCGTTCTCACATGTATAATTTCAACATGAATGATGTAACCAATATTTTGTAACCATATTTTGATTTAAAAGAGTGTCCGTGGAGTTTCTTGCCCGTTCTTCTCCATAGATCTACGTTTTGGAATGGGCAACTAGCTTCAACTTTCTGACTTACCTACTGACCGACTCTTTGACAATTCAAAAGTGCCTGTAATTGGTTTAATTGAAATAAATGCTTTGAGTTTGAGTTTGAGTTTGAGTTTCAAGCCACCCGAAACTGTCAAATTTTCCCAATCAACCTTGAACCTAATGCTTTAGCGATAAGGATGAAAATCTATTAAAGAAATTTGACAGATTATAGTAGCTTCATGTGCTGACGTCTGTACCTAAAAACTTTCAAATTCAAGTCGCAATCTCATGCCAGCGACAATCAAATTTCAAAAATGTAGTTAAACGCTATAAAATTTTTGACAGATTGAGACTGAGATGAGATTGCGAACGTTGTTAAAAATACGTGAATTGCCCCTCAGATATTTTTTCTACGTAAAATAAATCTTTTTAATTAGAATACATTTGCATATTCTGGGTATTCTTATGCCTGTTTTCACTAACGTCAACTTAAGCAACTTCTAATTAGGTAATGCCCAACGTAAGAAGATCCCTAAGCAACCACCATTTTGATTCTCAGTAGGCAAGTTTCGAAATCTACATTTTTAGGGTTCCGTACCTCAAAAGGAAAAAACGGAACCCTTATAGGATCACTCGTGTGTCTGTCTGTCTGTCTGTCCGTCTGTCACAGCCAATTTGCTCCGAATCTAATGGACCGATTAAGTTAAAATTTGGTACACATATGGATTTCTGTGACCCAAACACGTACAGCTAAAGTAAATATATGAATTTTGAATATGAGAGTCACTTTTAGGGGGAAAATAAGAAAATGTAAAAAAAAAGTTTTGTAAACTGTACCTTGTGACATATCAAATGAAAGGGCTTACTATGAGGGTCTCAAATATATTTTTTTTATAATTTTAAAATATATTGTTTTAAAGTTATTTAAGAAAATAGACGAAAATTGACTATTCCCCCCCCCTTTTCTCCGAAACTACTGAGCCTAAAATTTTGAAAAAAATATAGAAAATAGTTCTATACCCGTAGATTACAGGAAAACCTATAAGAAGTCTGTGGTCTTGAAATGACATGGTAAATCTATATATATAAAAAAATCAAAGTCCTGACTGAGTCACTGACTAATATATCAACGCACAGCCCAAACCAATGGACCTAGAGACTTGAAATTTTGCACATAGATACCTTATATAGTGTAAACATCCACTAAGGAAGGATTTTTGGAAATTCTATCCCTAAGGGTGTAAAATAGGGGATGAAGGTTTGTATGAAAAATCCTATCCCTTGAGTTAATAGACTTGAAACTTAGCACGAATATTCATCTAAGTAAATTATAAAGTTTATCATTTTGAGTTTTCCTAAACCTCTGGATTGGGCGTGTCAAAGTTTGTATGGAGGAATTTTAACACGCGGTCCGATTAACTCAAAACTCAGTTTTTATACTTGAGACCAAAAATGAAGACTAACGTGTATCAGGGTTTTCCAAAAATCTACCCCTATGGGGTGAAAAGTTAATTTTATAGCGGAGGATTTTATTGGGGGCTTGACTAACTCTAAAATTGTTGTAAATAATGTTTGAGTCAAGTTATGGAAACATACTAGACGATTTTTGAAATTCTTTATCTGTGTTCGTGAAAACAGAGATACAGTTTATATGAAAAATCTTATTAATTTGGTTAATGAACTTGAAACTTAGCACAAATACTTGCATAAGTAAGTAATAATGTTTGTCATTATTAGTTTTTCAAAACTACGCCTCAAATGAGGTTTAGGGATGTTAAAGTTTGTATAGAAGAATTTTAAAGCGCATTCGATTAAAAAAATGGTACTTGCCAAACGAATTTTCCACGATTTTGACGGCATATAGCTGATGTTTAAGTATTAACAAAGGCTATTTTTATTTTAGAAACATAATTAGGGTTCCGCGCAAGAAAATTAAAATCCATGAAATCAGACAACCACTTACAGTCCAGTACAAACTTACTAAGCCTCCGCTGTCTATTACGGCTATAACAACAAGTAATAAAAATAAAACAAAGTTAAAAATTTAAGGGGTCGGTCCCCATACAATAAACTTTTCATTTTGAAAAAAAAAAAAAATCTAGCATGTGGGGTGTCATCGTCTAGAACTCATTGAAAAGAGTAGAAACACATTTTTTTTTATCTTCTAAAATTAAGAAATTCTCTAGCGCAACAATTCAACAAATTAGGAATTTGATACTTCTTTATACCATGTAGGTACCATAAATACTGTATTTAAGCAACGATACTGAAAACGGCGATTCATAAGGTATTTTGTTTAAACATGGGTGATTTTCTACAACTGCAAAAAATAACCTTGTAATTCACAGTATCATTATAAAATAAGTAAAAAGTTATCTTTGCGATTGTTAAACATATAATATGGTACGGAACCCTTCGTGCGCAAGTCCGACTCGCACTTGACCAGTTTTTTTTATTGATGCTAAACTTGTCCGTGGTTTTTAAGGCAACTTCGATTCTATTAAAATGAGGGTTGTTATGAAAATTCACGCCATCAGTTGGCGCTAATTTGACAAAAGGTCTTCCATTTTGACAATTAATATAAAATATGTGATGACGTTCATCATTCATTTCAGTCATTTGCTCATTATTCATTCACGACTAAAGAAAATATAGGCGGTTTGACACTTGACAGGACCGGAACTGACGTTTCAATGCTGCCACATAGTGAGCGTCATTTCAAAAAACCTTCATTATTAAAAATATGTTGCTATGCAACCCGTGAGAGTTATCTAAGCATTACTCATCGGTGAATCGGTGTCGTAACTTTAATCTATACTTAGGGCCTATTTCACGATGTCCGAATAGCCACTACTTACCGAATAAATTAAAAAATGGAACAGAATTTGAATGAAATTATCTGCCAAGTAAGGTGAAAGAGGCCTTTAATGTTTAAATAGCGCATTACATTTAAGTTCAGATCAGAGTAAGTGAAAATGGCTATAAGAAATGATTATGTATGTTTATTACGCGTCAATATTTTTTGGTCAATATTTTAAAACTATATACCTGACGCCGGCATTTCTTAGTTGACTGATGCCTGAGAAGAAATGCCGAAAAAAACTGCCATGTCATGGTCTCTAAGTCCAAATATTATATTATTAGGATTTTATGTGAGTCCAACAATGCAGGGCCATGTCTTTTTTTTTTTTTTTTTTTTGAGGGTGGGAAATCATCAAATAACTTCTCCCGCTCTGGGTGGAGCGGAAGGGCGTGTCAGACTTTTACTGACTAAAACCCACCCGTGTTCCTTCAGTTGCCTATGCCAGGGCCGCGGTAACCCCTTCGGACAATCCGCGACCCCAGCGGCGTCGGCCCTATTGGACCCCGTCACTTGCTGACATCTCTTTGAGGCGCGCGTGGAACACAACGCGCCGTCGACTCGGGCCTGGTCCTTACCGGACGGCGAGCTACCCGCTGCTCACCGTCCGCAGGCCCGCGCCTACGGTGGCCGGAAATCGCCCCGCGATTCCCGCCGCCCAGGGCGTCTCCTGCGGCGACTGAGGGCGTGAGGCTGCCTCTCCCTCACGCGTTCCGCCTCCTCCTTCGCGAGCATCACTGCTTCGCAGAAGGAGGTGACGGCCTCCCATGCACTCTCGCTCCGCACCATGGCCTGGACCAGGCTCGGACGCGAGAGATCGCCGCCGCCGATCGCCTCCGTGAGAACACGGCGGTGCTCTGCCCAAGCCGGGCAGACCTCCACTGTATGCTCCACCGTGTCCTCCGGGCGATCCACACAATGATAACACCCGGGCGTTTCCTCCCGCCTTATGCGAAACAGGTACCTCCCGAAACAACCATGTCCGGTGAGGACCTGCGTCAGGCGGAAGGTGAGGACGCCGTGGCGCCTCTCTAACCACTCCTCAAAGAGGGGACTTATCGCCGCAATTGTGGCGTGCCCAGCGCTGGGTTGCGACAGTCGCGCTCTCCATGCCGCCATGAGATCCCGCCGGAGCTCTGTCCGCTGTACCGTGATTTCTCGCGGCAGCGGAGTTACGCCCCGGCGCTTCGCCTCCTCGCGCCACTCCCACACGTGCGCGAGGACCTTTGCCTCCAGATCCCACGGCGGCAATCCGGCAAGGAGGCTCGCCGCCTCCCGGGAGACCGTGCGGTATCCCCGGACTAGCCGGATGGCCATGACCCTCTGGGACGCGTTCAACCTGCCGGCTGGTCCCAGCCTTAGGGAACGCGCCCACACCGGTGCTCCGTAAAGGGCCATGGACCGCACGACCCCCGCGTAGAGCCTCCGGCAGGAGGCGTTTGGACCCCCCAGATTGGGCAGGAGCCGCCTCAAGGCAGCCCCAGCCCGTGCCAGTCTGGGAGCCAAACGTCGGAAGTGCTCCACGAAGTTCCACCGGCTGTCGAGGACGAGTCCCAGGTACTTCATCGTCGACCCGACTCCGATGTGAACCCCTCCCACCGTTATTTCGGAACCCGACGGTGGCGCATTCCGAGGACCATGAAAACACATGGCCTCAGACTTGTGCAAGGCCACCTCGAGTCCCAACTGCCGGATCCTCTCCACGACTATCGCAACCCCGCGTGTCGCTAGTTCAGCCGCCGCCTGGTGCGACCTCCCCTGCGCCAGGACCAGCGTGTCGTCAGCGTAACATACTACGCTGACGCCGCTAGGGAGGTCGGCGCGCAGCACCCAGTCGTAACCGATGTCCCACAGATGCGGCCCCAAGACCGATCCCTGTGGGACACCGCACGACATCTCTCGCCTGTTCCACTCTCCCTGATGACCGGGGTAGATGACGGCCCTGTCCGTCAGATAGGCCTCGACCACCCGACAGAGGTAGGTCGGCATCCGGTGATACCGCAATGCCTCCCTGATGCAACTCCAGGGCAGGGTATTAAAGGCGTTGGCGATGTCTAGGGACACCGCCAAGACGACCCCACCCCGGGCCACTGCATCCCCCGTCGTGAGGGCTCGCACGCGCATGATGGCGTCCACCGTAGAGCGCCCCTTGCGGAAACCAAACTGGCTCTCCGCCAAATCCGGCCCCTCCTGCACCAGCCACCCGACGAGGCGGTCTGCAATTACTCTTTCAAAGAGCTTGCCCACCTCGTCGAGCAGCATGCAGGGCCATGTCTGGAAGGGTCTTTTGAAGAATGAGCCACAGCAGCTTTGAGTTGTCCTGTCCACGCATCAGTCATCGTGTATCTCAAACCCTATTTTAGAGAGCTCAACGACCCGTTACGATTATTACAATGACGTTCAATCTGCCTCGCCTTTTCCCAACTATGTTGGAATTGGCTTCCAGTCTAACCGGATGCAGCTGAATAGCAGTATTTATCATGGAGTGACTGCCTATCTGACCTCCACAACCGCCCGCGCGCGCGGCTAATACGATACCCCTTGGTAAGACTGACTGACTGACTTTCGGGCTTCTGACGACCCGTAACGACTGTCAAAGGTCCACGAATGACAGCCAGGATCAACGGCTTAACATGCTTTCCGAGGCACGGAGGAGTCTCGGTATGTAAAGTTGGTCACCCATCCACGGACCAACCTCGGCAAACGTAGCTTAACCTGATGGATCGACCCGTGTGGCTGTTATTACTTAGGCATGAGCTCCTCCTTAGCCACGAGCTCCTCTCTATTACAATGACGATAAGATTATTTCAAATTAAAACCGCTTTTCAAATTAAAACAAGAGCATAGTTTTCAATTCACTAAAAAAAGTACCAGGAAAGCATATCACAGCACAAGTGTTACACCATCTCCATTCGCAAACGTAATCCTCTTTACATTTTTAATTACGATTCCTTTTAACAAAAACGTTGCTCTGGGAAAACGCTCTCCGTTTCCATTTTCTCAAAATGTACACAGAGTGACAGACAGACTGACAACTCTAATAGGCTTTCTTTCACTGAGGCAGCTTGAAAACCCTAATTGCAATGCGTTTCTCCTGAATTGTCTGTTCAAGAAAACAGTTTATTGCCCCGAAATGTGATGTTGTAATTTTGTTGGAAATTTTCTTCTGCAATTTGTTTTAAGTTTTATTATCACCTTGAGGATTCTTGAGGGCCGCAGGTGGATGTATTTTTGCTAGAACGATGATCACGATTGCCCCACGAAATGTGCATGTCCTTCATTAATTTGTATTTTTAACCGACTTCAAAAAAAAGGAGGAGGTTCTCAATTCGGTTGTATGTTTTTTTTTTTTTTGTATGTTTGTTACCTCAGTACTCCGTCATTTATGAACCGATTCGGAAAATTCTTTTTTTATTTAAAACTACTTATTAAGAACTAGATTTTGATAAAAATGAAAGTATACCCATACTTTCATTTTTATCAAAATCTAGTTCTGATGATGGAATCCATGAGGAATCAAGGGAACTCCTCAAATATTATAGGCATACATATAGCTATATTAGTATTTTCATCAACAAATCAAGCGTTTGCATTCAAAAAGTATCATTTGGTGAAGTGGAACTGATGAAGAAGACCACAGATGGCCACGGGAACTCCTCAACGATGATAAGTATTTCACGGGCGACTATGACGAAGCTTTAAATAAATGATTTCTTTCTTATTTTCTGATGAAAATGGTACCATTGAACCGATCCGATGAAGAAGACGGAAGGTAGGCATCGGAACTCAGTAATAAAACAATGTATCCTAGCCGTGTTTGGGCTTAATGGAATTGTCATGAGGTGCACTCTGGCTATAAATGATTTAATGCTAACTATGTGCCCCTTCAAATTGCGCAACTTGAGTTGTATGTTATGTGTGGCCTTGATTGTCAGAAGGCAGATTTCATAGCCTCGTTATCTCCGTCAACTAAAACTACGCCTACCAAACTTCTGACACGACACGTATTTGCCTTTTTGCAAAGTTTTTATTTGAAATGGTATAGGCTCTTGAGATGGTCGCATAAAAATATCTTCAAGTTCTGATGAGTGGCTTTTGAGTTACCTAGCTTCAATAATTTAATACGTATTTCTCCCATTTAGTCATGTGGGATATGTTCTCATTTATTTTGCAGAGTGGTATTCAGATTTGTGTGGGGTAGGAACCACTAAAAAGTGAAAAATAAAACTTTTTACAAAAAAAACAACTGACTCCCAAAAAACACTACAAAGTGAAAAATAACTTTAATTTCGGAAGTCGGTGGCAAAAAAAAGTAAATAAAAAACCAAAGACACCGACTTCCGAAATTAAAGTTATTTTTCACATTGTAGTGTTTTTTTGGGAGTCACTTGTTTTTTTTTTTTTGTAAAAAGTTTTATATTTTCTTTCTTTAATTAACTTTCTTTCTAATTAACTTTGTTTAAATTTTACTTCCTTGTTATAAGCAGCTTCTTTCCAATGTATTTTCTCATTAATTTTCATTAATAGCAAATAGTATACGAGTAGTGGTATGACCGGCTCGCGCGCAATTTTATGTCACGCTTTTTATAAATATTTATTTTTTAAATTAAAATAAATCCCTAATCCACTGATGTCTTTGATGGTGAAGGGGTAGACAAAATTTTATTGAAACGGCTTTTTTCCATCGATAAAACTGTTTTTTTCTCATAATGGACGTATTAAAATGCATTTTTTTATGAAACATTGCGATTTTTTTGTATCGAGCAAAATTGTGTCAATTGTGTTTTGGCCCTCATAATTTACTAAAGAAAATCTTAAATTTTAAAATCATGAAAAAGGATAACGCAAATTTTGAGTTTTTGAGGATAAAAATTGATTTTGTTTCTCCTTACATGTTATGTACAGACTCCAGCACATCAAGCTACTGCAATCTGTAAAATTTATTTAATAGATTTTCATCTTTAAAATTATAGCATTAGGTTCAAGGTTGATTGGGAGAATTTGAGAGTTTCGGTTGGCTTGACCTGCTAGCGTCCACGCTACCACGCTTGTATTCCCGAAGGGTTAAGCAAAAGTGTACCTACAGTACCTACACCCACATTTCGGCAGTTTTGTTTAGACCAACGAGGCTGTGTAAATACGTTTAATCATAAAACTCATCAATTAATCTGCCTACATAGCCTTCCCAATTATGTTGGGGTCGGCTTCCAGTCTAACCAGATGCAGCTGAATACCAGTATTTTACATGGAGCGACTGCCTATCTGACCTCCACAACCCAGTAACTGGGTAATACGATACCCCTTGGTAAGACAAGTTGTCAGACTTTCGGGATTCTGTTGACCCGTAACGACTATCATAGATCCACGAATGACAGCCGGGACCAACGGCTTAACGTGATTTCCGAGGAACGGAGGAGACTTGGTATGTAAATATGGTCACCCATCCACGGACCAACCCCGGCAAGCGTAGCTCAACGTGATGGATCGACTCGTGCGGTTGTTATTACTTAGCCACGTTAATCATAAAACTCATCCTACATTCAAAATTAAACGAACCAACCCTAATTTTAATACAAAGAGTGGTTATATACATGACATAATTCAATAAATTGGTTTAATACTCAACAAGTAACAAAACGGCAACATCGCTTGCAATTGTTGACCTAATTTGACGTTGTTGGTTTTACGATTAACTAATGCGACGTTGCCATTTACATGTAGTACATAAATAATGATGCGTATTTAAACTAGTGACTATTTTATATGTCCTCGTAATGGACATGTTTTACACTTAACTATGAAATAAACTAATTTATAATAACAAATGTCGTTTAATTGCGAGGTTCAGCTGCACAATTCACGGTTGGCTTGTGGATGGGTGGCCATTTTATACCTTGACAGTTCATTCGGGGCTTGAAAAGCACGATCTATTCGGCATAATAGTCGTATTGTAAGCCGAACGTTCGCACGGGCGTAATACAGTCGCGGCGATTTTTTTCGCGCACTGCATTTTCAACACTCTGGTTAGCGCCGAGAGTTGAAAATCCAACAGTGTGTTTCGTCACGCTGGGATGCACTCTGTTTTTGTAAGGTTCGATTCTCGAAGCTCGGCTCAACACCGAGGGTTGAAAATCCAGTGCGCGATAAAATCCCGCCGCGATTTTTTTACGTTCGTGCGAACGTCGGCTAAGACTCTTCAGTTTGGTTCACTGTTCAGATAGAGCGCAAAGTGCGCTTGAGGTTTTCACTTAATTGTAAAATCAGCAACAAGCGCTTGTAAGCGATACACCTCAAAGTCAAAGCTAACAATGGGTACCACAAAGCATTTCTACGGACATACATTCAAGAATCTTCCCAAATAAACCAGCCTCACTATACGCATACCTGCGGGACCCGAGATTTAGAACAGCCGCACGGATTGATCGATTATGTTAAGCAACGTTTGCCGAGGTTGGTCCGTGGATGGGTGATCATCTTTACATACCGAAACTCCTCCGTGCTCTTGGTTCCAGCTGTCATTCGTAGAACTTTGACAGTCGACAGTCGTTAAGGGTAGTCGAAGCCCAAAAGTCTGACAACCAGTCTTACCGAGGGGTATCGTGTTACCCGGTAAGTGGGTTGTGAGGGTCAGATAGGCAGTCACTCCATGTAAAATACTGATGTTCAACAGCATCTGGTTAGACTGGAAGCCGACCTCAATAGAAATGGGAAATGGTTTGGCAGACGATGACTATACCTACCGCAGAACTGTCTAACAATTTATTGTAAGGCCGATTGACACCTATATCTTTGCCTACGATTTGGTTGGACTTACGAAGAAGTAACACTGACTTCAGAAACTATAATTATCATGAATCTTTGTGAAAAGCTGAGTCTTACATACTTTATAAAACCAAGTTATACCTACTACATTGCTAGAGTTTTATTTATCTTTTTATTTTAAGCCGCGTAAACAATACAAAGATACCCAATGATTTTATTTCGTGATTCTTTGAAACGTTTCATCCTCATAAACCTCACAAACTCAACTTTTACTGAAATAAAGCGAATCCTGTGGAAAATTACAGCCAAATTCATTACCTCCTACTTTTTAGGGTTCCGTACCTCAAAAGGAAAAAATCGGAACCCTTATAGGATCACTCGTGTGTCTGTCTGTCTGTCCGTCTGTCACAGCCAATTTGCTCCGAATCTAATGTACCGATTAAGTTGGAATTTGGTACACATATGGATTTCTGTGACCCAAACACGTACGCCTAAAGTAAATTTTGAATTTTGAATATGGGGGTCACTTTTAGGGGGAAAATTAAAAAAAAAAAGTTTTGTAAACTGTACCGTTTGACATATCAAATGAAAGGGCTGACTATGAGGGTATCAAATATATATTTTTTATAATTTTAAAATAAATCATTTAAAAACTACTGAGCCTAAAATTTTGAAAAAAATTCAAAAAATATTTCTGTATCATGTTTATATTGTCTCTGGATGTTAGTGGTTGTTCTTTTTTAACGAATTTCGTGATGCTGATACTTATTGCTATATCTGGGTCATGACTTTAAAATGTGGGAATTCTAGTGATTTAAATTATGGGAAATATTTCAATGCTCGTTTTAATTTTTGAAAAAAAAATACAAAAATAGTTCTTTATCTGTAGATTACAGGAAAACCTATAAGAAGTTTGTGGTCTTAAAATAACATGGTAAATCTCTCAATAATGCGAGTACAAACTTACATTTACTGTTGGAATGTATGGGAGAACATGTTTTTCAACTATAATGTTAAGTTTGTTCTTGGAATAATTTCATCCCAACTACAGAACCCTTTATTGTGCGTAGTCAACACGCAATTGGCCGGTTTTTTTTTTATGTAGGCCTAAGCAATTTTCTACTTTGTTGTTACCAGCCAGGGAAATTAATTGTTAAGCAAATTGACACCCTACGTCAATTTGCCGTGTAAAAGTTATCTGATACAACTCTCAAAAATTACAGTTTCGATTTGAATACTATGGACCATTGACTATGGACAAATTAAGTTCGTCTTCCAGCTGCCACCAGCCACCGCTGGTGGGGAGCGTGAGAGTTGCCAAAAATCAAGTTGAATGGCGTGCAAAAATAGAGGCCTATATCCAGCAGTGACTACTATAAGCTGGTGATAAAAATAGTAGTCAATTTGCTTAAAAAAACCCTGACTTTACATAGAGAGATATCTACTCAAACAAAAACACCAGTCTCACGCATCCAGCAATCGTAAGACTGATTTACACCATACGGGCACGAATCGATTGTCACCGACTATCTTTTCGGTCAACATTGGGCAATAATTTACTTTCTTATCGAATACCCAATCCGCTGAGTCAAATCCGATCGAATTCGGCTATCCCACAGAAAGGATACTGCGCTATTCCTGGACATAAATATTTGAAAAGGGATTGGCTAATGCAAATATTTTGGTCGTGTGTTTAGATAAAAATGGTAGGAAGTAGTTTGGTATCAGAAACTTGGTAATACAATACCCCTTTGTAAGATGCGCGGAGTTTTACATAAAAATATGACAGAAGTGTAAGTGTTTGACAAAACTACTTCATCATCTGCCTAGCCTTTTCCTAACTATATTGGGGTTCGCTTCCAGTCTAACCGGATGCAGCTGAATACCAGTATTTTCAATGGAGCGACTGCCTGTCTGACCTTCACAACCCAGTAACCTGCTAATACGATACCCCTTGGTAAGACTGGTTTCGAGCTTCTGATGACCCGCAACGACTGTCAAAGATCCACGAATAACAGCCGGGACCAACGGCTTAACGTGCTTTCCGAGGCACAGAGGAGTTTTGGTATGTAAAGATAGTCGCCCACCGATGGACCAACCCCGGCAAGCGAAGCTTAACCTGATGGATCGACCCGTGTAGCTATTATTACTTAGCCACAAGCTCCTCTCTGCGCTATCTTGCTAACTTAAGTAACGTAAAAATTTGAATTAAAACAAGCTTCCTTTGATCAATCTAGACCCAAAATTACATTAAACCAAAATTAAACTTTTCTTTTTTTTTTCAAATTCAAAATAATTTATTTCTCTTCACAAACAATCCTACTAATATTAAAAATGTGAAAGTTTGTATATTTGTTACACAATCACTCAGAAATAGCTGAATGGATTTGGATGAAATTTGGCACACATATCTTGTAACCTGGATTAACACATAGGATACTTATTATCCCGGTAGTAGGTTTCCGTGGGATAATTTCCGACGTCCACGCGGGCGAAGCCGCGGGCAAAAGCTAGTGAAATGATAAGTTATTTAACCCCTCAAGTGTCGAATGCACCCCATGTGTGCATAAGAAAAACACTTTTTTTGTTCGGTACATAAGCTTATATCACATATATATAAATGTAAAAAAACATCATCCGATGGAAAACCAATCAAATCATTAGTTGTGAACTTATGGAGTTCGCAGCTAACCTCCCCTCCCCCCCCGCGTGTCAAATGCACCCCAAGTGTGCAAAAGGACAAAACTTTACATAATAGGTATATAAGCTTAGATCACGTATATATAAACGTAAAAAAACATCATCCGATGGAAAACATATCATTATCAGTAGTTGTGAACCTATGGGGTTCGCAACTAACCCCCAACCCTCCCCACTCGCTGGGGTTTTGGGTCTAAAATCAGCCAAACTCAGAAACTTGAGGGGTTAAAAGAAGCTTAAAAACTACGTGACAATGTCTGTGAGAGACTGGTGTCTGCACTAGGAATACCTGCACAGCAGATCACCAGTACTCACTTACTATAGAACAACCTAGGAACCTTATTTCACGTCCTACCGTTGCGTTGCCTGCAACATAAGTGCTAACCTGTTATTAAAACGATGTAATTATGCGAACAACATTCCAAAAGTCCATTAGCAAAGTTATAACTGACCAACACTTAGAGTTCATTGCCATAACCGTTTGTGTAATGTTCCTGAGGAAATAAAGGCATTTTTAATACTAAGTGTGGAACTTTAGATCTCTCTTGCACTGTTTTCTGCATGGGACCAACATCGTAATGGCGAAAAAAATTTCAATTGTCCAATAGAAAAATTCAATACCTACTTGACGCAAATGTATAGGACGGCTGAATATTTTTGCGATTACGATGTTGGTGCCATGGAAAAAGTTGTTCGGTTATACCCTTAAATTTGACGAGGATGCAAAACGACACGTTGTATTACCTTTTATTAGTTTATCTCAAGAAAATGTGCTCAACGTAACCCTACTATATTTCGACTCCTCTTTTTCTACTTATAAAAAACTAATCCTTCAAATTCGAAACCAATTCGACACTTATCTATAGATGCGAAACCGGTTGACAACTAAAACAACAGCGCGGTTGAAAACGTTTTTTTTTCGATGACAATCATTGTAGGTATACCATTTTCGACAATTTCAAATGGATAAATTGAAATAGCATCGAAAGCACGATGCACGACACGGCAACGTCACTCACGGTCACGCGACAACTCGCGCGCAATAGTTTGTAGAGATAAACCATTCTAAAAATGAACGCCCCTCCACAACGGTTACGCTTACATGCAAAGAAGGTGTTTTTTTTAAGGTGTTTTGAAGGTGGCTTTTTATTCTATTAGTACTTTCCCGTGGGATGAAACTGCGGGCAAAATTTAGTAGACCCTATAGCATTTAACCACTACAGAAATCGCACTCTCTTCCCATCATAGTGCAGATTAATTCAATTGCTTAGCCCCTGTGACTACCGTGCCTTCACAGTAATATTAATCCAAGAAAATAGCACGACTTAAAAGGTAACAACGTAGAATTCATAACTTCTGCTAGAATCACAAATTGCCAAGAAATCGCTAACAAGCATCGTAGAAACTGCTTTCCTAAGTTTTCGTAAACAATTTGTATGTATATAATGCATGCCACGGAAAGATGCAATGAGACTTGACGAGCGTACTAGTGCTATTCTGTAAATATTTCACCGTGAAAACATAAGTGAAGTGATCTTAAAGTGAGCTGCCAATAGTGTCAATCCCTAGCACCAGGTGGAATGACGACTCACATCACCTGAGTTATCACGGTGAGATGTTTAGAGAACAGCACTACCTTAGATATACATCTAGATCGAGCCACCGCGTGGCCGGTCATGAGACAGCAATATTAACAGTGAAAGTACTTTGTTTGGCAACATTTTTAAAGCAAAAATACGGCACGCCGTAAGGGACAGAAGTCCCAATCAGTCAGTCAGTCTTTGTCTCAATTTTCCTAATTATTTCGTATATATGTGTCTCACTTCCACACTTCACACTGTAATCATGGCAACGTCTATTATAGATGTATAATGTCATTGAGCACTACAGTATCGCCCGCGCTCTTTCCGCCGCCCCGATGACGCCCGATAGGGTCCCGTCTCAGATTTCATACCGCTAAAGAGACCTATAAATCAGAATAATCAGAATCAGCGAATTATTATCTACTGCGCAAGTCAAACTACGTGGTGTGTCAAGTCTCATCTTTCGTGGCACGCATTGCACAATGTACATCAGATACGCAATAACATGCACCCTAAATCTAGTGTCGGTGGACATGCTAAGTTGTTGGCAACTAAGCTATGTGCACTGTATCGGTAGTCCTAATTTTGGAGGTAGCATAATTTACTTCGACCGTTACCGTTGTGTTAGCGTGTAGTCTTGTCCTCACTTAAGGATATTTAACACCTCAAGTGTCAAATGCACCCCCTGTGTTCATTTGACCTTTACATAATCGTTATATAAGCTTATATCACATATAATAGACACGTAAAAAAACATCATCTGATGGAAAACCAATTATCATCAGTAGTTGTGAACCTATGGAGTTCGCAACTAAACCCCCCCCCCCCCCCCCAACCCTCTGCGTATCAAATGCACATTACATAATAGGTATATAAGCTTATATCACATTTATATAAACGTAAAAAAACATCGTCCGATGGAAAACCAATCATCATCAGTAGTTGTGAACCTATGGGGTTCGCAACTAACAACCCAAGCCCCTGAGGTTTTGGGTGTAAAATTAGCCCATCTCATACATCTGCGGAGTTAATAAGTGTTATGCTTGAAATGAACTATTGAACCTGAATCTCGATACTTGAGTACCTGCCGGCTACCAGTAACGAAATAAAAGTAATGAAAATGCTTCAGATATTTTCGTGGTGCCATTTTTGGCAGTGCTGATAAGGCTTAAAAGCGAAAATGATTCAGTTAAGACCCATATCTTGTGCCTATTTCAAGAGTCCTGATAAGAACTGATAAAGAATTATCACGATTCTATGGTGTTTAATGTACTATAAGTATCTCTTTTCTTCTGTAAATATCTCACCGTGAAAACTTAGGTGAAGTGAGCTTAAAGTGAGCTGTCAATAGTGACAATCCCTCTAGCATCAGATGGAATGACAGTTAATTTCAGGCTCACTTCACCCAAGTTTTCACGGTGAGATTGCGAATAGAGAAAACGATTTTTTTTAATTTTTCCAGATACTTAGCTAGATCGATTTTTCGCCCCCGTAAACCCCTATATTGGAAGTTTCATCGAAATCGTTAGAGCCGTTTTCGAGAACGTGATTACAAATACAGGGTTATTGGTAAAACACCAGTAACCTCTTAAGGGGTCATAGTACTCATCATTAGGAACAACTTTTACTATGGGACCAAACATGAAATCGCAAAAAAAAATCAGCAGCTCCCTACTTTTTGACGATTTTGATGTAGATAAATGTACAGAACAGCTGATTTTTTTTTCGCGATTTCAGGTTTGGTCCCATAGTAAAAGTTGTTCATAATGATGAGTACAATGACCCCTTGAGAGGTTGCTGGTGTTTTACCAATAACCCAGTATAGCTCACCAGCTGCGCCCCGCGGTTTCGCCCGCGTAGACCGGGATAAAAAAAAGTAGCCTATGTGTTAATCCAGGGTGTCGGCTACCTCCACACCAAATTTTATCAAAATTGGTCCAGCCGTTTGAGCGTGAAAAAGTAACAAACATACTCACAAACTTTCGCCTTTATAATATTAGTGTAATGTGATTTAATAGTGACGTAAGTACAGTAGGCCGCTCGTCAGTAACAAAACCAGTATCAGCTGGCCTCTAATTCCATTGAAACTCCGTACTATTCTAGACCAGCTTAACGGGTCCTCTGTTCATAATCGTACTTATCTGTTTAGAGATTCTGTTTTAAAGCGCGATTAGTTTATTAAAATCCCAAGAAGAAATCGCTTAGTGAACTATAAAAGCATTTTATGCTGATCAAAACTTCCATAGTTTGTTTCTACCGAAAGTTTGAAAGTCATTAGAGTGAAGTGATTGAGTCTATTGAGAATATATTAGAAGTGGGGTGCGTCGGAGACATTTTAGGCGCCATACATATTTATGAGCTAGACTGTACTATCAATAAAATATTACATTTGACGGTTTTGTTTGCGTGACAGTTTGATTGTGGCCTTGAGCTTATCCAAGTTAACAACGTGATTTTTTTTAATAATAAGGAGTATCTTAACTAAAAAAGCTCTATAAGTATAATACCCTTTTTTTTATTCAACCTCTTATAGGCAGATTGTGGCGGCATCTATATCGCCACATGCGAACTATGCATCATATTGACGTCACGCAAAATCCTGCATCGCGCAAGCAGAGTTTACCGCGCGACTAGCATTTATATACAACGTCCCGACAATTACAATCGTCGGGCACTTGCCCACCAGACATGACACCCGTCTGTTCGGAGGATCTTCCCTTTTCTATGGAAGTTTACTTTGCACCCTGTTTCATTTATATAATATTAGGTACTAATTTATTGATTATAATTAATGAATAATGAAATGAATATAAATATTTAATAATATATAATACATTGACTATATATTGACTTTTTAATTTAATACTTAATAATGTTCTAATTGATAAAGTTAGTTTAAAGTTATCTTGCTGCGCCCCAATGGGGTTATGTACTCATTAGGCAAGGCCTGTAACTGTGAGTACATTGTGCAATAAATAAATAAATAATTCTTTTTTTTCGCCATTTTTCCAAACCGTTAAATATTCAGAAACGTAACTAAAATAGCATAAGTTCTACTTAATTCAACAAATTAGACCAGCACTTCGTCGCTTTATAATTCTACTTAGCCAGAAAGTTCCGCATGGTCGTTCCACCTAAACAGGCATTGTTAGGCCAGACCCGTATTTCAAATGCTAAGGCCTCGCAACCAGGCAGACCAATAAAACTCTGTCCTAAAATGTCAGCACTATTTCGTTTCGAGATAGTGCTTGTACCTACTTTTCTTGGGAATTGATTGCCAGTATTTAGATTGTGTGGATACTGGATGGACTTGCTACCTTGCAGAAGTTGTAGAATGTAGAGGGAAGAGAGAAACGTTAAGTGAGAGGCTGAATGTTAAGTAATTGCTGTATATTTTATGAACTACTTTTTAATAATGTTTTTTTTTTAAGTTCTAAATACATCAAACATTTTTATTATTTTTAAATTTTTTATTTTTATCATAGGCAAGTATAAGATTTTTTATTACATAAGAATTTATTAGGGGAAAGTGGTTTAAGTAGGTAGAAATCTGACTCTTCCTTCTTAGGGGAGATTATTCAATGGGTAATAAATCATCAATAAGGATTTCCAAACGTAAAAAGTATCTTATCGTAGTTCTTTAAATTATTTTCCATACATGGACGAGTTAAGTAATCTGTCTGTTACTTTATTAAATTTTATAGTTTGTCCAAACTTCAGATCTTTGATCCAACTTACGCAAATTTTCTCTCACATAATCTTTACAATCTCTCAGAATGTTACGCATAAGACCCTCTCTTGAAAAGGCCTCTTAAACTAAATAGAGATGACAAGTCTATCGGTCAAGTTAAGATTCTTGATTAAGATAGCCCTTTGTGAGGTTTAGGTTTCAGAATCAGATTGGGACCACGTTTAAACTTGCTTAGAATTAAATATACACGCGCTTAATGTAAAAACATTTTATTTTCATACCAATTTAAGGCCAGACAAGAAACTTAACAATAAAATCTTTTTTCTTAATTCTGAAGACTGCTCAACTTAATTGTTTTCAAATTCAGCCTTTTTACGGTCTCAGGCAGACCTTTTTGCCTTGATTTTTCTTTTGTTTTCTCTATCAAGATGGATTCAATTTCATTATCTTTTACTAATAGCTATTAGACCCAACGTTTTCTATTAAAATGGTTGGATCCAATTGATGCGGGTAATATCAGATAGAATTACGTCCATTAGTGCTTACAAGTGTAATTCGTTTATTACTTTGTAGATAATACAGAACGACAGAAGAAATCAATATTTTTATCGAAAAAAAATTACCAAACTTGGATCAAACCACTTAAACGAATGTAGATAAATCCCTATTTCAATTACCGACGAAACTATTTTGAGCTATCGCATAAGGCTTCTGACTGAGTCTGTATTTTTAGTGCCAGGGCAAACAGACGGTTGACCGAAACCCAAGCATATGCATGCCACGTCATTCATACATGTCGCCTAGGTCGTTGACCTCTCCACCTAGATTTAGAACTAAAACTAGAATTAGAGCTTTGGAAGAATCATAAATATTTGCTTTACGGAAAATATTTTTATTTTCTTTTTGTACTAATATTTTATAGCTGGAATTATACGTAATCCATACGAATTAAAGATATAAATGTAGAAATTTTATATGGTGGCACAATGGGCGGTCTTATCGCTATATGCGGTATTTTATAGACAATCTTTGGATGGATTTAAAGGGAGAAAAGAGACAATACTGCAGGTAGTCGCGGTCTGAGATTTGGATGAAAGCGCGGAGATTGATCATGTCCTGAATTAACACATAAAATACTTATTTTTTTTACATTAAGGAAGTCATTTAGCAGATTCAATGCTTATATTAGGTGGTTTTTAGGGTTCCGTGCCAAAATGGTAAAAGGAACCCTTTATGGTACGACTCAGTTTGTCTGTCCGTCTGTCACAATTGAAATTTGGAACAATTTTAGATGACGTTTGCCCAAATATTTTGCAAATAAGAAAGAACTAAAAACATGTTTTCTTTTGCAACAGGTACTGAAAGGGGTCTTAAAAATTCTTACTGGGGATACGACTAAGGCATGTGGGGTATCATATAAAAGAGCGCTGTTTGCACATTCTCATACATTTTTTTTTTATATTTTTTAGGCCGCATATAGTTTTCGACTTTTGATGAATAGTGTAAAAAAAAAAATACTATTTAAGGGAGGGACCCCGTATCTCCGACGTTTGCTTAGAGAACAATCTGAAATTATTCTATGTGATAGAAGTTTACGTAAAGATTACAGGAAAAATAAAACGATTTCTCTAAATAGCACACTTGTTCAGTAGCACACTTTTTCAGAAATCGGAATGGAACCCTCGGTGCGCGACTCCGACTCGCTCTTGACTGGTTTTTTATTTAAATACAGCATGATGCCGTAACATGTTCACATTTACCAGCCACAAAGATCTTGTTGTATGTACATTTATGTCCCTTTCAATCACAAGCACACACCTGCACACACCCACCACCTGCCCCACCTACAGTATTAACTTTTCCTACACAATCGAATTCCCTTCAAGGAAAGGGAAGGCATAATGTAATAACAATGCGTTTGACATATCAAATACACGTTGTTAACTTGAAGAAACATCGTGATGTTTGCTCTATTATAATTAAATTTCAGTATATTTAATTGACAGAAGGTAAATAAGGGTTTGTTTATTTCCAACTGTTTTGGGATCGCTTAAATGTATTAATATTTTCATTGTGATTTGATTTTGGTTTTGTTTCCCAGGGGCAACCCTAATAGTCATCACGAGTAGCATTAACTACCTACAGTCCAGAAATTAAAGTGATACCTTAAGGTTGATTTTCACTTGAACTTTGTTATTTTTCCGACAATGCATTGCAAACATCATCAATCAATCTGCCTAGCCTTTTACCAACTATGTTGCGGTCGGCTTCCAGTCTAACCGGATGCAGCTGAATACCAGTATTTTACATGGAGCGACTGCCTATCTGACGTCCTCAACCCAGTAATACGATAACCCTTGGTAAGAGTAACTCCTAGAGGACAGGACGTGGGAGGTTGAACCAGGATGGACCCCAACGGAGCACGACTGGTCAAGAGCACACAACATAGTAACAGGAGACCGAATAAAGTGGGCTATAGATTCCTTTCAGCCATATAAGTCCGCAGGGCTAGACGGCATCTTTCCAGCCCTACTGCAGTGGGGAGCGGATCTTTTGACACCATGGCTGGTGGAGATCTATAGAGCTTGCATAGCACTCAGATACATACCTCTCCTGTGGCGGGAAGTAAAAGTCATTTTTATACCCAAACCTGGAAAACTAGATTACACTCAGCCTAAGGCTTACAGGCCTATAAGCCTCACATCATTTCTACTGAAAACCCTTGAGAGACTCTGTGATAGACACATCCGTGACGGACCTCTTCGGGTAAAACCTCTTCACAAACAACAGCACGCATACTCCACTGGCAGATCAACGGAATCTGCACTGCACAGTGTAGTTTCCAAAATTGAATGCGCGGTGGACCACAAGTGCTTATCACTGGCCGCCTTCATTGATATAGAGGGCGCCTTTGACAAAACCATGTTCAACAGCATCAACATGGCACTCGACAGACATGGCATAGATTCTACCCTGAGAGGCTGGATCACCAACATGCTCAAAATGAGAGCTGTGCAAGTGACAGTAAACGACACCACAAGGGCAATCGTGGCAAAGGGCTGCCCGCAAGGGGGCGTCCTCTCTCCGCTGCTATGGAACCTGGTCGTAAACAGCCTCATCAAAACCCTCAATGACAAAGGATACTTCACCGTGGGCTACGCCGACGACTTAACCATAATAATAAACGGTACCCATGAAAACACCATATGCAACCTCATGCGCCAAGCTTTGAAAATAGTAGAAGATTGGTGCAACAAACACCAACTATCAGTGAACCCTACAAAGACCGAGCTGGTTCTCTTTACAAAAAAGAGGAAGCTGGCTACATTACAACTACCGCGTTTCTTTGGAACAACCCTAAGTCTATCGACTGAAACCAAATACCTGGGCATCTTTTTGGATAAACAGTTGAATTGGGCGAAACATCTCAACTACATCACCACAAAAGCCAGTATATCCCTGTGGCAGTGCAAGCGACTGCTTGGCAGGAACTGGGGGATTAGCCCCAAGGTTACCTACTGGCTATACACCACAGTAATCCGACCAATCATCACATATGGCTCGCTAGTCTGGTGGCCCAGGACAGACCTGAGCACAGCCCAAAAAGATCTCGAGAAACTGCAACGGTTCGCTTGTGTAGCGGTAACTAGCTGCATGAAAACTACGCCTACTGCTGCTCTACAGGCAATGCTTGGACTGCCGCCACTACACCTCTTAGTACGTGAAGAGGCGGCCCTAGCCGCCTTTAGGCTCAATCTGCAAGGAACCCTGAGCAAGGACTCTAGAGTTAAGCACACTCGCATAAAAGAGGATGCGATCAGACGACACCCAATGATGGCATCACCATGCGACAGAGCCCCGAAACAGCACTACTTTCTGAAGCATTATGATATAATACTCACAGAAGAACGGTGTGATTACTCAGGCCCGCAAGAGTTGAGAGTATACACCGATGGATCAAAGACTGACTCCGGAACCGGGGTCGGAGTCTTCTTACACGATCTTAACATTAACATATCCAGCCCGCTTGGGGAATTTAACACTGTCTACCAGGCGGAGTGTGTAGGCATCATACAAGCGTGTAATGCCATAGAAGCCAGGAGAGTCACGGATACGAATATACGTATACTCTCAGACAGTGCCTCGGTGCTCCAATCATTACGGAAAAGTTACATTACCTCGAGATTAATACTAGAATGTCACGACGCACTCGAACGAGTAACGGTTGCTAACCGGAACACAGTGACACTGCAATGGATAAAAGGACACAGTGGATCACTGGGTAACGACGCAGCTGACGAACTAGCTAGGAGAGCATCCAGCACGTCCGTCTGTGGAGCTGAGCCAATCGCGCCCATTCCCTTCAACCAGTTACGCAGGTGGCTAAAGGAGTTCACCCACACACAAGCAGAGAGTTGGTGGTCCTCGACACCAGGCTGCAGGCAATCCAGGGAGGCTATGCCATCCCTGGACGGTACGCTTACCAGACGGTTATTGCGTCTGGACAGAAACGAGCTGCGCCTGGTGACGGGGACCATCACAGGACACTGCTCATTAAACAAACACTTCCACACAACAGGAATAACGGACAGTCCTCTGTGCAGGGCCTGCATGGAGGCTGAGGAGACCGTTGCGCATGTGCTCTTTGAATGCACAGGCGTTGCCCAGATTAGAACAGAAACTCTTGGAATACCCCGATCTTTCACAGATGTTATTAACAGACCCAGAGATTTGATTAACTTCTGGAGGGAGGTGGGCTGGTTGGAATAACCCCCGAAGGCCGCCATGGCTCACGCACAATGGTCCACATGAAGGACTAAGTGCGGAAACCAAATCCTTAACATAGAACATAGACCCTTGGTAAGATTGGTTGTCAGACTTTCGGGCTTCTGATGACCCGTAACGACTGTCAAAGATCCACGAATGGCAGCCGGGACCAACGGCTTAACGTGCTTTCCGAGGCACGGAGGAGTCTCGGTATGTAAAGATGGTCACCCATCTACGGACCAACCCCGGCAAGCGTAGCTTAACCTGATGGATCGACCCGTGCGGCTGTTATTACTTAGCCACGAGCTCCTCAATTATTGTAGTATTGCAAACATCATCATCATCATCATCATTTCAGCCGAAAGACGTCAACTGTTATACACTTACAAGGTCATCGGTATTGTCAACATTTTGAATGAAATTGCCAGTTTGAAAAGATGACGTATACGCCCGCTATGTGAAAAAATAATGTGTTTGAAAATTGCTTAATGTTTTCGCTTGACAATACCTAAGTCCAACACACCCTGAGCAGTCAGTATGCTACTGCCACATTTCTGTTTGGCTTATTAGTTTTAGTATGACGTAAACTGTTCTCATTTAGTATAAATGGCGATAATTTAGAAGAATTTGATCATCATTCATGGTTCATCATCATCTTTCTGTCCTTGTTCTATGTTACTTGTGGTCGACGCCACACGTTTTAACCGACTTCTAAAAAAGGAGGAGGTTCTCAATTCGGATGTTTGTTTTTTTTTTATGTTTGTTCACGCATAACTCCGTCGCTTGTCAACAGATTTGAAAAATTATTTTTTTGTTGGAAAATTGGACCATTTGGGAAGTATACCCTTACTTCCGAAATGATCCAATTTTTGTCAAAATCCAGTTCTGATGATGGGATCCTGGAGAAATCGAAGGAACTCTTTAAATATTATAGGCACACCTATAGCGATTTGGGCATTTTTTATAGTAGCTCGTGCATTTGCTCTCGGAAAGCACCACTTGGTGAAGTGGAACTGATGATGAAGACCACAGATGGCTACCGGAACTACTCAATGATAAATATTTCACGGGTTGCGATTCGATTACTTTAATATGGTTGCTAAGCAATTTCCGCTCGTCACACAATGCATGTGGTGAGTGGTTGTTGAGGAGTTCTCCTGGTTCTTACCAGCAGAACTCCTCAACAATTAACGTCCCAGTATCGGGAAAAGCAATATTTTGTAACATGTGATGAGCAATTGACATTAGACTATTGTAACTTATACAAATTATAAACAGACCCACTAAAAAGCGAGAAATAAAAACTTTTTAACAAAAAAAAAACCGACTTCCAAAAATCACTACAAAGTGAAAAATAACTTTGATTTCGGAAGTCGGTGGCAAAAAAAAAGAAAGTAACCCGCGCAACGCCCACGCATCCGCGGGGCGGGGGTTTCACCGCCCCCGCCATTTTGGATGCGCGCGCGCGCGCTGCCGCTGCAGCTTTAAAAATCTTTTATGCTAAATATTTATATGGACTGATACTAATCTGATGACTGTTTCTTAAAGTGGATAGACCAGGCTACCTACCGCAATTTGTTTTAGAACTATATCTGCCTTAGTTTTTTTTTAATAAGCAAATTAAATATAAAACTCGTATTATTTCACGATCTAAAGCGATGACCCTATGTTTTTTTTTAACTAAAATGTAGCCCCATTCATTAAGTATACAATGACATCATAATATGTACCACCGTTCCTCAGAAGTTTTAAGATACAAAGCATAATATCACCGCGCGCGCGGGACTCACGCGAGGGGGGCCCAACGGTCATTTTTTGAATTTATACAGTACCATTCATAGTATATCCCTGAATATTACCTATTATATTTGTTTTGTTTACCAGATTGAAAAGTTGTCTTATGTATTGTGTTGTTGTATAAATCTCACTTACTGAAATGTCTCTGGGCCGGATGCTGGCTATAGCTGGTACCCTGAAAAATAAAAATAATTGTGTTAAAAAAATAATTAATAGTATTAATTACCTCTGCCTCCCACAAATTCCGCTATATATAGCTATCTCCAAACATGCGTTAAGGTAGGTAGGTAACATATATATACATACATACATACATACATACACACACACACACACACATACGCTTTATACATACATACTATCATTCTCCGGGATGAATATTTGTGATCTCAGGATGGGAAGGGGTTGTGTTCTGTGAATATAAATCTTACTTACTGAAATGTCTCTGGGCCGGGTGCTGCTCTGGGCCGGGTGCTGGCTCTTGCTGGTACCCTGAAAAATAAAAATAATTGTGTTAAAAAAATAATTAATAGTATTAATTACCTCTACCTCTCACAACTTCCGCTATATATAGCTATATCCAAACAGGCAGTACCTAAGGTAAATAGGTAGGTGATACATACATAATAAACATACACTTTATACATACTCTGGTTCTTTGTCCGGGAAACTATTTCTTCCGAGATGAATATTTCTGATCTCACGATGGGAGACGGGGTGGTTGTACTATGTACCTCAGGCAGTACCTAAGGTAAGTAGGTAGGTAACACATACATAATAAACATACATTTTATACATTCTCTGGTTCTTTGTCCGGGAAACTATTTCTTCCGAGATGAATATTTCTGATCTCACGATGGGAGACGGGGTGGTTGTACTATGTACCTCAGGCAGTACCTAAGGTAAGTAGGTAGGTAACACATACATAATAAACATACATTTTATACATTCTCTGGTTCTTTGTCCGGGAAACTATTTCTTCCGAGATGAATATTTCTGATCTGACGGGGTGGTTGTACTATGTACCTATCTCCTAACAGGCAGTACCTAAGGTAAGTAGGTAGGTAACACATGTATAGGTACACATACACACAGTACACATTGGTAAGGTAGATAAATTATACTATACCTTCAAACAGGCGAGGCGCTCTCGGGCGCTCGGGCGCCCGCGTCGCCCAGCGGAGCCTCCCTACCGACGATGGGGCTCCATCACAATCACATCACAGTAACTGCACTTCACCATCACTTCACAATCACTTCACAATCATAGCACAATGAATTTTTTTTTTTGTTAAGCAACACTTTACCATGGTCGATCCGAGGATGGGTGACCATCCATTTCTAGAACACCAGCTAAGCCTCCCTACCGACGATGGGGCTCCTGGTTTTCACAATATTTCACAATGCTGAAACAAAAAAATTACAAAAAAATTTTTTTTTTTGTTAAGCAATATTCGTCGTGGTCAATTCGTGGATGGGTGGGCGTCCATTCTAGAGGCGGAGCTTGTTTTTAGGGTGAATGAGATGCTTTATGCCTGGTCACGGCCAGAAAAACGTGGTTGGAGTTTTGCATTTTAAATTACCCTACTTCGAAATCACAACTAAATGATAATATTTTGGTACCAAATTGTTCGTGATTAATCATGCTATGTCATTTATACACATTTAATTATGTAAAAAGGAGCAATACATTCGTTTTTATCACGTATTTCTAGAGTTATGGATTTTTCAGACGACAATGAAACACATTTGTAATTAGTTCATCGATTTTAAGATTAGGAATTCACTTGCTCTGTTGATAATTCGAAAGAGCGTTAAATCACGAACAAAATGGTATATAATGTTGAATATAATCATTACTTACCACTTCACAAATAATTTTACAGCTTCTCACAAAATGGCTGTTGCCACTACGACGCGCACTCGGAGAAATGGCTTGTCATTATCCACTGATAACTGACGTACGCGATCGGATGCGTTCCCGCGAGTTTCGGTAGAGTTGTAGCAAAAACGTCACAGATTATAATAAGACCGTAACGAGCCGTGTGCAGCCGCGCGCTAAATTTAAAAAAACAAGAACAGTAGCGGAAAAAATGGCGCGAATGAGGTGGTCACTGTCAGATAGGGGGCGTCTGACGTTTATTCGAGGTGGCAACTGTCGGACGAGAGGCGCGTGGCCGGGTAAATAAAAATCGAAAGACACCGACTTCCGAAATCAAAGTTATTTTTCACTTTGTAGTGATTTTTGGAAGTCGGTTTTTTTTTTTGTTAAAAAGTTTTTATTTTATTCCATTTTCCTGTCAACCGTCACGCTATCATTTCTTTACTTCCGTATCGTTCCTGACACAAACCATCCATCTTTTCTGTGGCCTTCCTCTCTCTTTCCATCTATCAACATAATATATTCATCACTCTTTTCGTCACAAACGTTTCCTCCCTTCACATGGGCCAAAGCATTTACTCCCGTAGTTGAAGTAAGCGTGAAGAGATGCGGTCTGTTTACTGCCTCTTCTTAATTTTCGAGTCAACGGTACTTTTTACCCGACTACGGTGAAGCAAATATATCAAATATGATTTTTTATATTAGTTCAGTGCAGTGTGAGTGGAAGGTATTGATTAGATGCAGATGTGTGGAAACTTGGGATTTTCCAGCATGTCACGTTCATAGTCTTTCTGTTAGCAACAACAGACTACGCCCATCAAGGCATCAGACAAGCAAGGCTATGGCAATTTTCCTTTAGACCATTCATTGAAGTACTCATTGGGGAGCCATGTTCAACGGTATACGAGCTGATAAAATTATAATGAATTTTGGGTTCCGTGTCGACGATCCTTATATAAAATACCTCATGCAGTGTTGAAAAAATTAGCTTGTTAACAAGGATGATTATGTATAGTGCATTAGATGTATCATCACGGGTGGCTTTTATCTTAATAAAAGCTCTTATATTTAATCTTAGGTTGAAGACACAAAAACTTTTTGCAGAAAGATTACATAAAACATAAATATTAGCACAACGGGTAGGGTTGCCCTTTTCCACAAGTTGTTCCCTTCAAAGTTTTGGGGAAGATATATGGTTTGGTCCTATTTGTTTTGTCGACCTTACTTTTTTATATAAATAAAAACTTCCAAGGCTGTAATAATTTCAGTTGTATATTAAGCCGCCTGTAAGATGACGATGTGAAAAAAATTTAGGAATGACGTAATCAGTTATTCATAGAGCTGGAAATATGAGTTTTAAATGTAGGCTTTCTGTTGGCCAGAATTATCCCCTAGATGGCCGTTAAGCAAATTAAAATAAGCTTCAGCGAGTGAATTTTTCAGCGATAAAAATAACTTTGTGGGATCAGTGCGTAAATCACGGAGCAATTGTAAAACATTTTTTATTTCATTTCTCTATTTTCATGTCGGTAAAAATATTATGAGTAATACCCACGCATTTGAGAAAGGAAAAATCTTTTCTTTTATATCTACAAGGAAGAGAGGATCATTCTGAAAATGTATCTTTGTAATCTCTTCTTTAGAGAATTTATTTTCACTTTTTGGCGAAAATCCGAGAGCTGTTATTTATATTTCCATGATCAATGTAAAATATTAAAGGTAAGCAGTGTTATTTTTAGTATTTCTTTGCATGAGAATATCGATAAATAAATTACAAATTCTTGAAGTTTTCTAGGAGAAGTTCTAGTAAAGAATTACTCGAAATGATAATAAGTGGATAATTTTTGTTGAGATGGGATCAAATAATTAACCAACTAAAATAAAAGTCGCTATCAATAACGGCCCGTCAAAAATAACCCAAGTTTAAGTGTAGATATAAAAAATGCAACATGATGTCATGGGTTAACAATCTCTAACCTAACCCAGTGATAAGGGTTACCCCATCCAATAGAGGGAAAGGGTATATCCAGTAGTTTTTACGACGCGCGACCTCAAGTGAACTATATAAACATAAAATTGTCGTAAAAATAATCTAAATAATTATGAATCCAGTTAATATGAGTCATAACAGCTTTCGTCATATTACCAGGAATAAATTATTATTAAAATAGCCTGACAATATAATTCTATTAACCCACTTAGGCTGGTGACGTCACAAAAGTTGTAAACACTATTTAATTATAAAGTTGTTTACGGTATTAGTGTTTTGTTTTACGGTGCGGACGCTTTATTTAGAGCTAGGAATGGTAATTTATATTACTGGGACTATGAATATTTTGCTGCGTTGTGCATGGTATGTTGGGCAATGGTTTGCATTGTTTTCTTTTATTAGATTAAGTATAAAGTGCTAAAAGTGTTAGACTGCGTGGCTACTTTATGGTACTCTCGTTATGAACTGAGTCGTTGGGCCATAAATGTCAGTAGCAGTAAGAATCTGCACCTGCTTGCGTCTACATTCAATCAATCAACTCATCCTATCGGAGTCCACTACTGGACATAGGCCTTCCGCATCCAGTCTGTCCCCAGCCACTTTCTTAAGGTCGTCGGTCCCTCTAGCAGGAGGGCGTCCCACGCTTGCCTATACGCAGTCTCCACTCCAGGACTTGTCTGCTTCACCAGCCATCGGTCCTTCGATAAACATGGCCAGCCCACTGCCACTTTAATTTGCTTACTCTACAAGCTATGTCGGTAACTCGGCAGTCATCTCGAGTATGCCTCTCAGGTTTGGAATCCTAATTACAACATATATATCAGTCGATTGGAAGGCATAAAAAGAACATTTTTGAGGTATATTCAATTCCGTTCCAAAACTTATTCTCCCACCTATCTCCTACGCTGTAAAAGATTCCATCTACTTCCTCTTTCTGAACGTAGAAGAATTGCAGACTTGGCGTTTCTATTTAGAATTGCTAACGGTTCAACCGAGCTTCCCGAATTGCTGAATAAAATCGGACTGAGGGTTCCTTCTACTTTTCTACGCAATCCTTATCTATTATATACCCCTGTGGTAGGAACGAATTACAGACGAAACTCATACTTCATCAGAGCGAGTCATACGTATAATGCGGTCTGTCGGGGCGTTGATATCGATATTTTCAATACTAGCGTCTCAAAATTAAAAAGCACTCTTTGTGGTTTCTTTTTTGATCATGTAAACTAATTGATTAGAATTTACGCTGTTTGAAACTAATTTTACTCAAATACTGTTTTTGCTTATCACACTGTCTACCTTCTCGAGTTTTTTTTTCTATTTATATGCTCTCTTCTATCTGTGAAAACTTTTAATTGGCCTTATTTTTATTATTCTCAATCTTGCAAAATATTTAGCTGTAAGTTTTCCAAAAACTGTAAAATAAAATAAAATAAAATAACTCCGTTTCTTTTTCGGATAACCGCATTCTTGATCTTATCCTTCAAAGAAACTCCGAGCATATCTCGCTCCAAAGCGCGCTGAGCGACCATGAATTTATGGACCAGCCTAAATGTCAGTGTCCACTTGCGTCTTATCGATTCGATCGATATTCATTAAATCACTCCAAAACTTCATAAGTGCGAACGAGACAGTCATCGTTAATAACGACTCGGTTCAATAGTGGTTAAAGCGCGACTAGTGAGCGCGGGGGTTTAGGTTAAGCAAAGTGTTATTGTGTTTTTCAATTAGCAAGTTCTCAGTAGCCAATACAGATCGTGGATTAGTGCTTATTTAATGCTTGCCTACTATTTCAGGAGATAATGAATAAAAAACCGGTCAAGTGCGAGTCTGACTCGCGCACGAAGGGTTCCGTACCATATTATATGTTTAACAATCGCAAAGATAACTTTTTACTTATTTTATAATGATACTGTGAATTACAAGGTTATTTTTGCAGTTGCAGAAAATCACCCATGTTTAAACAAAATACCTTATGAATCGCCGTTTTCAGTATTGTTGCTTAAATACAGTATTTATGGTACCTACCTGGTATAAAGAAGTTTCAAATTCCTAATTTGTTGAATTGTTGCGCTAGAGCTCGTACAAAAATGATCTAAAATTTACAACTTTTGCGGGCCCCTATTTCTTAATTTTAGGAGCTAAAAAAAAATATGTTTGTACTCTACTCAATGAGTTTTAGACGATGAGACCCCACATGCTAGATTATTTTTATTTTTTTTTCAAAATGAAAAGTTTATTGTAACCGACGACCCCTTAAATTTTTAACTTTGCTTTATTTTTATTATTTGTTGTTATAGCCGTAATAGACAGCGGAGGCTTAGTAAGTTTGTACTGGACTGTACGTGGTTGTCTGATTTCATGGATTTTAATTTTCTTGCGCGGAACCCTAATTATTTTTCTAAAATAAAAATAGCCTTAAAACATCAGCTATATGCCGTCAAAGTCGGTGAAAATTCGTTTGGCAAGTTTCCTAACTTGACTCAAAGTACCATTTTTTTAATCGGACTGCGCTTTAAAATTCTTCTATACAAACTTTAACATCCCTAAACCTCATTTGAGGCGTAGTTTTGAAAAACTAATAATGACAAACATTATTACTTACTTATGTAAGTATTTGTGCTAAGTTTAAGTTCATTAACCAAATTAATAAAAATTTTCATATAAACTGTATCTCTGTTTTCACGAACACATATAAAGAATTTCAAAAATCGTCAGGTATGTTTCCATAACTTGACTCAAACATTATTTACACCAATTTTAGAGTTAATCAAGCCCCCAATAAAATCCTCTGCTATAAAATTAACTTTTCACCCCTTAGGGGTAGATTTTTGGAAAACCCTGATACACGTTAGTCTTCATTTTTGGTTTCAAGTATAAAAACTGAGTTTTGAGTTAATCGGACCGCGTGTTAAAATTCCTCCATACAAACTTTGACACCCCCAATCCCTCTTTAGGGGGTAGTTTAGGAAAACTCAAAATTATAAACTTTATAATTTACTTAGATGAATATTCGTGCTAAGTTTCAAGTCTATTCACTCAAGGGATAGGATTTTTCATACAAACCTTCATCCCCTATTTTACACCCTTAGGGATGGAATTTCCAAAAATCCTTCCTTAGTGGATGTTTACACTATATAAGGTATCTATGTGCAAAATTTCAAGTCTCTAGGTCCATTGGTTTGGGCTGTACGTTGATATATTAGTCAGTGACTCAGTCAGGACTTTGATTTTTTTATATATATAGATTTACCATGTTATGTTAAGACCACAGACTTTTTATAGGTTTTCCTGTAATCTACAGGTATAGAACTATTTTCTATATTTTTTTCAAAATTTTAAGCTCAGTAGTTTCGGAGATAAGGGGGGGGAATGGTCAATTATCGTCTATTTTCTTAAATAACTTTAAAACAATATATTTTAAAATTATAAAAAAAATATATTTGAGACCCTCATAGTAAGCCATTTCATTTGATATGTCACACGGTACAGTTTACAAAACTTTTTTTTAAATTTTCTTATTTTCCCCCTAAAAGTGACTCTCATATTCAAAATTCATATATTTATTTTAGCTATACGTGTTTGGGTCACAGAAATCCATATGTGTACCAAATTTTAACTTAATCGGTCCATTAGATTCGGAGCAAATTGGCTGTGACAGACGGACAGACAGACAGACACACGAGTGATCCTATAAGGGTTCCGTTTTTTCCTTTTGAGGTACGGAACCCTAATAATAAACGATTAAAAGAGTATTACTTTTCTTCTCAAATGTGAGTATTTACATGTAGTATATGTATGTTTATATATTTTAGCTTTATGTATTTATTTAAGTATATGTTAATTTTTGTTTTGCGTTATACGTGTAGGAATATTTAATATTTTAGTTTAAGACTTCGCATAATCATATTTTTCTCTTCATGTTCTCACAGACTATTGTCTACATTTCTTTTTCATTTCTCCTTTCGCTGGTCTGCTGGAAGAAATTTCTTAAGAAATAAGCAGTACCTTTGTACTCCTATTTATAAATATGATGTATCTCTTTAAATTTTTCTGTGTGTACATAAATTGTAAAATAAATAAAATAATTGAATACATTCGGCATCTTTAGTTACGAAATATGATTTACCTGCATACCTTCAATTGAGTATTCTACTAACCTGCATTCATTTCACACATAGTAATATAGGCCAGGTCGATTTATTTTTCTCTCAAAAATGAACGCTTTCCTCAGCTGCAGAACGCTTGCAGAACAATTTTTCAATTTGAAAAATTGAAAAATTTGCTTTGCTTCTCTCGAATTGATTTGAAGCATCTACCTTTAAGCTCTCAAAGCTACGAAATAAAGGCTATTTTTATTTCTTTACTAATAGATTTAACGTGAAATATGGAGGTATTTTATTTTCTTTCAATTATTTTAAGCTTCGGAATAGTCTATATAATAGGCTGAGTTGATTGATTGAATTTAGTTTTTATTTATTTAATATTTATTCATTAACTCGAATGTTTTTGCGGATCCAAAATAGATAAACATATTAACTATACCTTTAACTGACATATTTACACAGAACGAAGATCCTATGATAAATCAAATGTAAAATGTATTGTAAACTAGCTGACCCGTCAGACGATGTCCTGTCAAAATTTAAATTATTATTTTTTATTTCTTTTAAACCATCCCAGCAGAATAAATAAAAAAATAAATTATTCAAATTGGTCAAGCCATTTTCGAGTTTTAGCAAGTGTAACGGACAGCAATTGATTTTTATATATTAAGAAGATATATAATGTAGTTGGAGTTCTTAATAAATAAATATGTACAGAAAATGCCTCTTCTACTACAGAAAGGTCAGTGCATTGATCATCACACTTGTGAGTTGGATGTTTCAGATTATAATAGCTCACATTATTACCATCGCCCCCGTTAGTGCAAAGATAAAACGACAATCAACTATGTAAAAAAACTATAACAATAACAATGGTAAAAAAGGTTATCCGCAATTATGTAGTAAATTATTTAATTTAAAATTAAACTGTTACATGCCAGGTTTGAAGCTTTTCTTTACCGCTTGTAAAACGGTTTAGTAAACGTTTAGAACACGTAGGACATAAAAATACAGAGAAAGTTTAAAAAAAACGAGCGGCTAATTACAAATCGTTTGCGAACAACGAAGGTAAATCCTAAACAAACAAGATGTGTTGAGGACCGCCACTGTGGTGGTTCAGCCAGTGCCAGTAAGAGTCTGATATAACTTTCCTCTAGCGGAGGATACCAATGAGGATTTCCCAAAAAAAAAACAATGTCATCTTACCGTGGCAAAGAATATGCCATACAATATCTTACTGAAGGTGTTCTAAAATATGGCTACACAGTCCCACACTCGTGCACTTTAATTTTTCGTTTTCCACTTTCCATTCATCTTTCTAGTATAAACGTATGCCTTATTTGAAACGTCAGTTTTTATTAGACAATGGGGCGTACCTACGATCAATTTTGAGGAATGCATTATTGTATGCAGTATGCCCCGCAGCATCACACATATGCCTTACAAAAAGTTGAAGATGTAGGCGCACAAGTGTTGACATACCTTATAGGAGGATGGTGAACAACCTCCTGCATACAACCAGTTCTGAGGATGCTTTATTGCATGCGCTGCAGCATCACACACATGCCTTACAAAAAGATGCAGATGAAAGTATACGAGTGTGGACATACCTTATATTATGGTCAACAACCTCCTTCTGCATAGGATTACCATTCGCATGTCATCGTTATTAGTAACAGATAGGGCAACATTGCTTCCCGGACAGATAAGAAAATTTGCCTGTCAATAGAATTCAAGACGTAGTCCAATTTTAACTAACTTCAAAAAGGAGATGGTTATGTGTTTCACAAGTTTATTTGTCCTTAAGACTATACTGAGTTGACTTTTGTGAGACCTAGGTGGAGTAGAGTGGCCTATTGTATGCTTTGATTTAAATAAGATATTTAGGATAAACTACGATATAGTACTAAATCAAAACCAAGAGTTGTTAGCCACTTACGGTGTATGAAAAAATATTATAATATATTTTCACATCAATTCCGAGGCTATAATCAATTCCTATATACTTTGTACCAAATGAATCTACTAACAGCTTTCCTAAAAAGAAAAAATACAAATAAAAATTCTATTTCCTAAATGGTTTTATCGCTTTCATTTGTTTGCCAAAAAATGTTGGAGTATTTACAAAAGCTATTAAGCAAACTGGGCTTCTATTTTAATCCGGCATATTTTTTACCAAAAAAATATCAAAAACGGGTTTTTACTAAAGCAGAACACCATTTTAATAATAGAGATAACCATTTTCGAGATAATAAGTAACGGTTAAAGAGGAAACCCTTCAACTGTTATCAATGACCGGCTCTTTAAACCGGCTAATAACTGTACTTCCACAAAGCTTTCTTATCTCAACGGTCCATTAGTTACCGGCGCTTAACGTTTTACGTTCGCCGTCTGAAATAAAACCTAGTACCTAACTGTACCAAAAGTGGTACAACTTAAACCTATTTTATTACCAAGGAAAAAGGTTTTACCTGTAAAGCATATCAATTATCGAGAAAACATTAATGGAACACGAGAATAAAACACAAACACGGTCACAGTTTAGTCACTACACTAAGTCGGATCGAGTCACTCGGTCCGACTAAATACGGCTAGGTTGGGTCGTAGCAGCGGCGTAGCGCTTCACGTCCGACGCTCTACGAGTTCGCGGCGGCACTGGCTACGCGGCTACGCGGGCGCGCTACAATCCTCGAGTTACAGTTCGGATTATTGCTCGTAGCACAGATTCTACAATCAATAGCTTTAGATAAAATAGTGTATTAATTTTAAGAAAATTCTTTTGAATTCTCGTTTCATTAAATGTATTTAATGTAAACAGGCTTCGTCTAAAAGTTCAGTAACATTGCTTTTAAAATGTAAAATTGGAATGAACGCTTGATTTTATTCAAATAGATGTTATTTTATGTTTGTAATTGAATGAGTGATAATTGGCTATTGACGCTTTTGAGGGTTTATAATTATTTTTACTAAGTAAAACAAAATTACTTATAAAATTGAGATTTTATTTCTAAAACTGTGAATTAATTAGGTAACTAACAAAAGAAAACATTACCATTCAAAGGTTTAAGTTTGAGTGTTCAAACATCGCATTATAGGTGAATGACATTAGCCTTATTGGAGCAATGTAGTTAGGTAAAATTTTGTCTGAAATACCTAGTAGTGAGTATTCTTAGTAAGGGTTAAGTGATGAACTGAAATATTCATATCACATTGAATTTCAGTATAATCGTACTTCTATTTACATTTAATGCGGGATTTATTTATGTGAATGTGTACACGTAATCGGAGTTTAGAATAGAATAGAATACAGTAAGATAAATAAATAAATAATAAATAAATAAATAATCTTTATTACATAAGGAAGTGGTTACAATTAATGTGAAGTCCCTGACACTTGTGCTAGGTGGTTAACCTGTGTTACAAGAGCCAGTGCCCTCTCCCGGGAGGAAATACTATTGAAAAACTTATGCAATAAGATTAACAATGGAAATTAAAAATATTAAAATAATACAAAATAAATAAATAAATGAAAATTGTTTAGAATGAGCCTGTAGTGGTGATTGTGTGTGTGCGTGTAATGTGTGCGGTGTGTGTGTGTGGGGGTGTGTGTGGGTGTGTGCTTGAAGTATGTGTGTGTGTGTATGTAAATTGAATTGGATGTACAGGAAAAATTTACTGAATTTAAAAGTTAAGTGCCTCTCATTGGCTAGAGTTGATAGATAGGATATTCTTTATTAGATACACCATACGAATTACAGATATAAATTTAGAAATTTTAACATAACTTATATTGCCTGTAGACTGTCACAAATAACGTTTCAGTTTCAGTGACGTCATTGGCCGGTAAATTGCGGATGCTATGTTGCATCCACCGCTCTCCTAGGTAACCGTAGCTTTAGAGAGCACTTCTATCATCATCTGTCTAACCTTTTCCCAACTAGTTGCAACTGACTATCCATATCTAACCTTGACAACCCAGTTACTGGGCCCCTTGCTATGACTGGTTGACTTTCGGGCTTCTGACGACCCGAAACTACTGTCAAAGATCCACGAATGACAGCCGGGACCAACTGCTTAACGTGCTATCCAAGACACGGAGGGTTCTTGCAATGTAAAGATGGTATCCCATCCACGGATCAACCGCCGCAAGCGTAGCTTACCCTGATTGATCAACCCATGCGGCAGTTATTACTTAACCACCAGCTCCTACATCATTCTGCTGCCCTTATCCCAATTTATTTGGGGTCGGCGCAACATGTCCTTTTTTTCCATACTTCTCTATTAGTCGTCATCTCGGTAGTCACACCCTTTCTAGCCATGTCATCTTTCACACAGTCCATCCATCGTTTCTTTGGTCTTCCCCTACTTTTATAGCCATCGACATTCATACTCAAAACTTTCCTCACCACATTTTCCTCATTCCTCCGCATCACATGCCCATACCATGACAACCGGTTTCCGCACAACTTTTCAGTCACCGGTGCCACTTTCAAACTTCCTCTTATGTACTCATTTCTTATTCTATCCATACATCACCCAAAATATAATTAAAACAGTTTTAAACTACTCTGACAGGCAATCAATTTACTATTTTTGTACTTTGAATAAAATATTGTAAAAGTTGTATAAAACGAAAAAGCCTTGAAAAGAAAACCTTTTCTGGTGTAAAACAATTTGTACACGTTACGGTTCAACGTTCACCTCTGTACTTCCGGTAAAATTATTGTTTTGAAAACCGTTTTTTTTTTCGCCTCCAATTTGCGGGTTGACCCAACCGAAGAGATTTATTTTTCCTGTTGACGTATGGGTCAACTATTTTATGGGTTAGGCAAAACATTGAACTTTTTGTTGCCTCACGCGTGTGGACTCTATTTACCTAATGTTTTAAATAACTTTAATGTAATTTAACTGTGGCGTTTTGTTCATATATGCTTGAATGATACGAGTCAACTACCTTCCGGTCACCTGAATCGACCCACCCTGCATTTTTTTTTCATAAAAGTCTGTAAATTTTTAGATGAGAATGATGACACTAAAATGATGGCCAGTATTTCGGCTTCAAAACTGCATAAAAACTTTAGACTTGTAATTATTTCGATATTTTACCTTACAATCATTCTGCCTATATTGGTCCTTCCAGTCTAACCGGATGCCGCTGAATAACAGTATTTTACATGAAGCGATTGCTTATCTGACCTCCAAAACCCAGT
Source organism: Cosmia trapezina (assembly GCA_905163495.3). Classification (NCBI taxonomy): domain Eukaryota; kingdom Metazoa; phylum Arthropoda; class Insecta; order Lepidoptera; family Noctuidae; genus Cosmia; species Cosmia trapezina. The sequence goes on from LR991034.1 coordinate 18,503,777, forward strand.
GACTGGTAAGACTGGTTGTCAGACTTTCGGGCTTCTGACGACCCGTAACGACTGTCAAAGATCCACGAACCAACAGATTAACGTGCTTTCCGAGGCACGGAGGAGTCTCGGTATGTAAAGATGGTCACCCATCCACGGAGCAACCCGGCAATCGTAGCTTTACCTGATGAGTCGACCCATGCAGCTGTTATTACTTAGCCACGAGCTACTCTTGTGATGTTTTACCTTACCTACCTGTTAATATGCACGGTGGCTTGATTTAGGAGTCCGGGAGTGTATTATACCTATCTCTCGTAATTGCTTTACCACCCTAAGGTTAGGAGACTACACTTATCAGCTCAATTCAGCTTTGATCCATACAAAACTGGTGTTTTCTATGGACTAAAGCTGAATTCAGCTAAATAAGTGTAGTTAGTCCGGGAGTGTATTATTGTAGTACCTATCACTCGTAATTGCTTTACCACCCTAAGGTTAAGAGACTTTAGCTATACTTATCAGCTCAATTTAGCTTTGGTCCATACAAAACTGGTGTTTTCTATGGACTAAAGCTGAATTCAGCTAAATAAGTGTAGTTAGTCCGGGAGTGTATTATTGTAGTAAGTACCTATCACTCGTAATTGCTTTACCATCCTAAGGTTAAGAGACTTTAGCTATACTTATCAGCTCAATTCAGCTTTGGTCCATACAAAACTGGTGTTTTCTATGGACAAAAACTGAATTGAGCTAAATAAGTGTCACTTTCATGTCATAAAACGTTACGTTATACTTTTACTCTAAGACCAATGTGACAGTAAGATTCCAACCTTGGTGAAGTTTTAATTTACTTGAAGTTTTGGTTGAAAGTGCTAGTACGAAGTCGAATTGACTTTAATCAGAAGCACATGTCGAAGTATAACTACAGTAACTTTTGTCTCAACTAATCAGACAACGTCACATTAGTCGTGAATAAACTGTCTGAAGAGAACAGGGGTGACTTCTGCACGAGCGCGTACGGACGACTTACAAAAACCTGCACCATACACAGAACCTTGTCATATTAAACGATGCAAATTGTGATACGTCAACGAACGTATAATGTGAAAAAGTCCAAAATTTTCGGGGCCAAAAAGGAATTAAATGTGGAGCGAACTTTGTGATCCGAATGCTAAACAAATTGTAATAAAACACCGCGTGATCGGTCCTACTATGTAGGTAATTAAATCGAAGCTTTGCATCCCTAACAACATCCCAACAACTACCTATAATATAATAATACCAGGATAAACTTCTAGATGGAAGTTGTACAGTAAAATCGGCTCCCAAAAACAATTAGAGCTTTGCCGCTAAATGCGAAGCGACTGCATCAAACTTTAAAACGGTCCCAAGTTTCAGTACCAACGGACGATTCAAAATAGGTTTCGGTGGCTATTTAAGTGAAATCCGTTTCTCGAAAGTTTTGCAAGGCTTAAGAATTATATTCATTGTTTAATGGTAAGATTTAAAACGTAAATTTTAACGAGTTTTTGTTGGATAAGTTGTTTTTCTTTTTAACCGACTTCCAAAAGGAGGAGGTTCTCAATTCGTCGGAACCTTTTTTTTTTTTTTATTTTTATTTTTTTTATTTTTTTTTTTTATGTATGTTCCCCGATTACTCTAAAATGGCTAGACCGATTTGGATTTTTCTTTTTTTGTTCGAAAGGGTATACGTCCCAAGTGGTCCCATGATCATCAAGTCAGGATCTGATGATGGGATCCCATGGAAATCGAGGGAAACCCTCAAATTTTATGGGCACACCTATATCGATTTCGGTATTTTTTATAGTAACTCGTGCATTTGCTCTCGGAAAGTACCATTCGGTGAGCTGGAACTGATGATGAAGACCACAGAAGGCCATCGGAAATACTCAATTATATCTAAGTATATAACAGGTTGCGATTCGATTACTTTAATATGGTTTATGCTCGTCAAAATAATGGTTATGGTGACTTCACCATGAGCTCCATGTTCTCCTGGTTCTTACTAGGAGAACTCCTCAACAATTAACGGCCCTGCATCGGGAAAAGCAACATTTTGTAAAACGTGATAAGCAGCTGACATTGGGTTATTATAACTTAGATAAATTACAAACTGAACCACTAAAAAGTGAAAAATAAAAACTTTTTTACAAAAACAAAAACCGACTTCCAAAAAAAACACTACAAAGTGAAAAATAACTTTAATTTCGGAATTCGGTGGCAAAAAACTAAAATACAGATCCAAAGACACCGACTTCCGAAATTAAAGTTATTTTTCACTTTGTAGTGTTTTTTTTGGAAGTCGGTTTTTGTTTTTGTAAAAAAGTTTTTATTTAGTATATTATTTACCAAGAGAACATTGAGTAGGACTACCAGCAAACAATACCCTGCTCCGCACGGTTTTGAAACAGTATGAAATAGATTAACCATCGATACAAAAAATGTAACTACATTGATGGCAGTTGTAAACCCCGTAAAGTATACTAAGGTATTTTACTCTAGATATGAGAAAAAATCTAAAAATACATTATTTAGATAGCTTAGGCAAAAAGCAGTCGGAAAATGTTACTTTTAAAATAACAATGTAAATTTTTAAATTCAATTCAAAGTTTTCAATCTGTTTTGTACACCATGAAAGTAGCAATCATGTTATTACGTCATACGGGTCTGTAAATTAAAAAGTGTCAATGTCAACTGTCAACTGATCAGCGTATATAGTGTTTATTTACTCAGCTAACTGACGTCATGATCTCAGAGCAATAATCCACTGCGTAAAATTTAAATGAATTTTTATGGCACTTATAGATTTAATAAAAAAATTGTGTTTTTATTTAGTGGGTTATTAGCACTATAGAATCTAATTTTTTTTTATTTTTTTTTTTTATCCTTTATTAAAAAGAACCAGGTTCTTAATAATTAATTACAATCTAGCCTACAAGACTAATAAGCAATTTTAATCTAACTTAATTTTTTACGTGATAATTGTCTGGTCTAACAGCTGAATTGCCTCGATGTTCACATGTTGGTGGAGACGGTGTTCATGGGCCTCAGCAAATTTTTTGATTATGTTGGTGACGGGTTCCATTTTTAGGTCACGATGGAGGTCGTCATTTCTTATATACCAGGGCGCATCAACAATACTCCTGAGTACCTTATTCTGGAATGTTTGAATAATTTTGATGTTGGTCGGTTTAGTACAGCCCCACAGTTGGATGCCATATGTCCATATTGGCATAAGAATATGCTTATATAATAAAATTTTATTGTGTATCGATAGGCAGGAATTCCGTCCAATCAACCAATACATGCTTTTAAAACGCATGTCTAGTTCCTGTCTTTTCTTTTTAACGTGCGCTTTCCAGCGCAGTTTCGCATCAAGCGTTATGCCAAGATATTTGGCTGTATTTACGTATGGCACTTGTTGACCATTTATGAAGATTGGGTGGTAATCACAATTCCTGTTGGTGAAATCAATGTGGAGTGACTTCGATTCATTCAACTTGATTCTCCATTTTTGTGCCCAGTCATGAACTTTATTTACAGCGATTTGTACCTTTTCAATTGCTTCCGTATGGCATGACCCTGTAGCCATAATGGCAGTGTCATCCGCAAAGGTTGCAATAGTATTATTTTCTAGCTCTGGTATATCATACGTGTACAACAGGTAGAGGACTGGCCCCAGCACACTACCTTGAGGCACGCCAGCTTTAATAATTTTTAACTCGGAGAAGGCATCCTCGTGCCTTACTCGAAACATTCTATCTGTAATGTATGATTGCAAGATATCGGCAAAATCATTGGGCAACATTAATCTTAGCTTGTATATCAAACCCTTATGCCAAACTCTATCAAAAGCTTGTGCTACATCTAGAAACACAGTGGAGCAGACTTTTTTATCTTCAAGCGTTCTCTCAATGATGTTGGTAATTCTATGTACTTGGTCTATTGTTGAGTGTTTCTCTCTGAAACCAAACTGATGGTCAGGGATCAGGTTTTTCTCGTTTATCATTGGTTTAAGGCGTTTTAAAAACAATTTTTCAAATAGCTTTGAAAGTGTAGGCAACAGGGAAATGGGCCTATATGATGATGCTTCGTGAGGTGGTTTACCGGGCTTTGCAATCATTATCACTTCAGCAACTTTCCATGGCTCAGGAACATGTTTTAGCACGAATGCAGCATTTATGAGCCTAGTAAGCTTAATTATGGCTTTACGCGGGAGCTGTTTTAGGATTTCTCCCGTAATAAGGTCATACCCTGGGGATTTCTTTAGACTAATAATTTGAATTTCCTTAGCAACTTCTTTCGGGGTCACAAGCTTAATTCTTTGATCTTGCAGGTTATTAGCAAACTGTAGGTTGTCTGCAGACCCGTCATTTGGCTGAAAGGTTTCTTCTAAATGACATGCAAATCTTAGAGCTTTCTGTTCATTGCTTATGGCCCACTTTCCGTTTTCATCCCTTATAGGAGGAATTGGTACAATTGGCCTTTTGAGTGACTTTGTCGCTTTCCAAAGAGAGTATTGCGTTGTATAGTCGCTAGTTAACTGACGTAGGTTAGTATCTAAAGCCTCATCTTGAAAGGTTTGTATCTTTCTTTTCAGCCTTTTCGTAAGGTTATTCAAAAGAGTTTTATCTTGCGGAAATCTAGTTTGCTGCCACTTTTTTCTTTGAATCCTTTTTTCATATAATAGGTTTATTATTTCCTTTGGGTAGGTATTTCCTTTAAATTTTTTTATAAGCTGTGGAGTGTTGTTCCATGCACATTGTTGGATATTGGTGCTAAACTTGTTTACTTCAGAATCGAGCTGATCTTTGCTTTTTAATGAAGTTTTTAGGTCAATAATATTTTGTAGGTCTAAGCTAAAACTTTCCCAATCTGTAAACTTGTTAACTAACGTCAGGTGGTTTTCTTTTAGTAATATTTTGTGACTTAATTGTAGTATTATCGGAGAGTGATCGGAGTTCATGTGGTAGCCCTCTTCCACACTCAGATAGTTGGTCGATATATTTTTGACTATGAAAAAGTCGATAAGGTCTGGTAGTTTCTGGTGGTCAGTTGGCCAGTAAGTAGGTTTTCCAGTACTTATGACCTCACAGTGCATGTCTTTCACTGCGCTTAGAAGCTGTCTTCCCTTAGTTGAAGTTAATCTCGATCCCCAATGAGTGTTCTTAGCGTTAAAGTCACCGCCTAATATAAATGTCTGTCCAAGGAGTCTGAAGAAGTTTACATATTGTTCTTTGTTTATCTTGTGTCTTGGGGGACAGTATACGGCCGCTAATGTAACATTAAATTTATTTGTTTTAATTGATATCGCCACAGCTTGCGTGTCTTGCTCCTCGTATTTACACTGTTCATAGTGACAGATATTTTCTCTAATAATAACCGCGCTACCTCCTCGCGCCGTGTTGTTAGGGTGCAGCGAGTGATAAACCTTATAGCCTCTAAACTTTACAAAAGAGTGTTTAGTGAAGTGCGTTTCAGAGATCAAACACACATCAATATTTTCTGTGTCTAGGACTACTTGCAACTCATGTTGGTGTTGCAGCAGTCCGTTGGAATTCCACGCCATTATTTTTAGTGTGTTATTCATGACTGATTTGTATGGTGCTTGATTCTAATTTCTCTAGTCTCTTGTCAAATGAGGATATGCACTTCAAGATCTGGTTGAGCTTGTCCTCAAGACTTGATGGTTTTGTGCTTGGTGTTACTGCTTGTGCATAAGAGACACTTTTAGAAGTATGTGCATTTCTCGCGGTTGACTGTGCAAACGGTGCACTTTGTTTTGTTGCCTGTGTTAGATTTGATATAATATAAAACTATATAACTATAACTATCTATAAGTGTATATATATATACCTAGATACTACTCAAATAGCAATCCTTGAATGTCAGGATGGTTATTAGTTATTTTATTTACTGTGTATTAAAGTATTATTGTTTACTGTGTTTTACTGTGTTCCATGAATATGGTGTGTAGGGGAAAGGATTTGATAAACAAAAGCACAGACAGACAAGACTAGATAGGTATTTATTACTTCAATCAATCTTGTCAATAATTATTCATATTTAACGATAAAGCTATGTCCGTTCGCAAAACTAGGTCTTCGTGGAGAAGAACGGACAAGAAACTCCACGGAAACTTATCTTTAACGTATTTTATCAACACGTCAACACATTTCTTATATTTCCATAAATTATCGTTATCTCAAAAACAGTTCATTCTATCTGAGGGTACTCAGAATAATAGCAACATAATAATAGGAAAGGAACAAGAATATTCCTTTGTTCAATTTGACACCTTGGCAATATTGGCCATATTCATAACACATACAGAACAACATAGTAACAGTAGAAATCAAACATAATACCAATAGAAAATAGAAATAGAAATTGTACATATTACTTAACTTTTACCTGTAGGCTGGAGCTCTGTTCTGGTCAACTTCTGGATCAAGAATGTGTCCAAATACTCAGAGCTCCCCCTGTTATATTCGTGAACCAACAACTGACTCTATATTTACCGCCATCTAAAATATCAACGACACAATTGTACCAATCGTATATTTACCGCCATAAGTTCAGAGTGGTATATTTTACAAACACAATAACTGGTCAAATTAGATACTTCTACATTAGTTCCAAACTTCGTAAATGTGACAGATAGTAATAATACCAACATGAAATATCTAAAGGTGGTTTAAATCACCACCGAACCAATTTCCGGAATCAAGGTAATCTCAATTTTACTTAATACTTAAAAATATAGTGCTAAAAATTATAAAAATAATTATCAAATATAACACGGCCATTCTGATATGTACTTCGTTCTCGAAGTACAAAAACTTTTTTTTTTGTTGCTATTGGCACAGCCACCAGTCGTTCTCGAAGTACAAAAACTTTCTTTTTTTTTTTTTGTTATTGGCACAGCCACCAGGCACAGATAGTCACAGCCACAGGCACAGCCACCCGGCACAGCCACAGGCACAGTCACAGCCACAGGCACAGCCACCCGGCACAGCCACAGGCACAGTCACAGTCACAGCCACAGGCACAGCCACCCGGCACAGCCACAGGCACAGTCATAGCCACAGGCACAGCCACCCGGCACAGCCACAGGCACAGTCACAGCCACAGGCACAGCCACCCGGCACAGCCACAGGCACAGTCAAAGCCACAGGCACAGCCACCCGGCACAGCCACAGGCATAGTTATAGTCATAGTCATAGCCACAGGCAAAGCCACAGGCATAGTCACAGCCACAGGCAGAGCCACAGGCATAGTCTTAACTACAGTCATAGTCATAGTCAGCCAATTATAATTATGTAATACGGCCATACTGACATGTACTTTGTTCTCAAAGTACAAGATGATTATCATTATACAGAAACAATAGTGTGAAACCTAATAATAACTAATGAAAACAATAAATCGCTCGGTCAACCTGACAATATCATTGCAAAGTGTATCGATCACCTTATTATATTTTCTGTTAAATAATTCCAAATGTTAACATGGTCACTGTATTGGCACTAAGTACTTTACTTTGTAGTAAAAGGTTATAATTATAACCCATATCAGTATAAAGAACTGCAGCATAATCATTAAGCACTTTGAAAGTGAAAAACTGGTTTTTATCCATAGGTAATGTTTAATTAATTTGTGAACAACAGAGCAATAATATTAGCAATTTTAAATTAGGTTCCCGTGAACACTTGCATTTTTATTTTCGACCATACAACTCTCAGCCTCAACTACCGTGAGCTAGAGTGTCATGTCAACCCATGCCAAGTTTCATCGTTATCAGTTTCTTTTACATCGTAATGATCCAACCTCTCAAGCCTCACCTTTGTGAGTCCGGGAAATTCAAATCAAATACGACATACAACAATTATTTCATTATTATCTCTTTGAAATCAAATGCTCACAAACCAATTTCACTACAGATAAAATATCACTTTGTAATATAATTTTAAATAAGCATCAAAGCATAACATTTGGAATTGCCAAGTTCAATTTTGTTAACCATTCAATTTTATTGTTAAATCTTAATCCTGTCTGAAAATTTGTATCTTATTCTCAGTCCTCTTTGTGAGAACTAGAATTAATTATAATGTAGTAGGTAACTAATTATAGTAACCACATTTTCATTATTGATTTTATAAGCTAAGCTTCCATCTTACTTTAAGTAGGTACTTAAACAAAACCTGCTCTTTAGGTCCGTTAAAAATAACTGCAAAATTGATACACATCAGCTGTAGATAGTCTCAAATTTCAAAATAATAATAAAGCAGAGCCTCTAGAGGCGTTACCGATTTCAGATAATTCGTAGGTACTGCTGCTCCATTGAATTCTTGGAATGGTTTTCGAAGGTGTCACAGCAACTTGCAGCTCCGCAGTCCAGGCTCTCAGTTGCCAGCACGTTGTCATCGGTATTGTGGGGGGGCGGGGTGAATCAATGACCCGCCGTTACACCACGCCGCTGCCACCGCCGCTGCCGCCGTTTGCCAACTTCCAGCAGAACACAGATTGCTCCAACGTTGATCATGAAAATAGCAAAATAAAATTCATTAGAAACCTGCTATGTAGGACGGCACTATCCCACTTCTGATGTTAGATTTGATATAATATAAAACTATATAACTATAACTATCTATAAGTGTATATATATATACCTAGATACTACTCAAATAGCAATCCTTGAATGTCAGGATGGTTATTAGTTATTTTATTTACTGTGTATTAAAGTATTATTGTTTACTGTGTTTTACTGTGTTCCATGAATATGGTGTGTAGGGGAAAGGATTTGATAAACAAAAGCACAGACAGACAAGACTAGATAGGTATTTATTACTTCAATCAATCTTGTCAATAATTATTCATATTTAACGATAAAGCTATGTCCGTTCGCAAAACTAGGTCTTCGTGGAGAAGAACGGACAAGAAACTCCACGGAAACTTATCTTTAACGTATTTTATCAACACGTCAACACATTTCTTATATTTCCATAAATTATCGTTATCTCAAAAACAGTTCATTCTATCTGAGGGTACTCAGAATAATAGCAACATAATAATAGGAAAGGAACAAGAATATTCCTTTGTTCAATTTGACACCTTGGCAATATTGGCCATATTCATAACACATACAGAACAACATAGTAACAGTAGAAATCAAACATAATACCAATAGAAAATAGAAATAGAAATTGTACATATTACTTAACTTTTACCTGTAGGCTGGAGCTCTGTTCTGGTCAACTTCTGGATCAAGAATGTGTCCAAATACTCAGAGCTCCCCCTGTTATATTCGTGAACCAACAACTGACTCTATATTTACCGCCATCTAAAATATCAACGACACAATTGTACCAATCGTATATTTACCGCCATAAGTTCAGAGTGGTATATTTTACAAACACAATAACTGGTCAAATTAGATACTTCTACATTAGTTCCAAACTTCGTAAATGTGACAGATAGTAATAATACCAACATGAAATATCTAAAGGTGGTTTAAATCACCACCGAACCAATTTCCGGAATCAAGGTAATCTCAATTTTACTTAATACTTAAAAATATAGTGCTAAAAATTATAAAAATAATTATCAAATATAACACCTGCTTCTCGGTATTTCTAACAATTTGCTTAACGGCAGGGTTGTTAGGTGGATTATTTTTTGAGTTTTTGTTCTTAATCATTTGCATCTCCTTGGCAACTAAACACCCTCTGTAGTTGGCTGGGTGAGGTAAGCCACAGTGGACACACTTAGGTTTTTCTTGCGCAGGTTTGCTGCAATCAGCTGTGAGGTGTTTACCTGTACATTTAACACACATTGGTTCTTTGGAGCAATACTTTTGGGTATGACCATAAGCCTGGCATCTCTTACACTGGGGTATTATTTTTGACGTTTTAAGCGGGTTTATTTCAACTTTACACCCTAGAATATGTGTAATGCCGTATATTTTACTGATATCTTCGTCATTCTTGAACGATAATATAAACATGTTCAGCGGTTCTTTTGTTCTCCAGCTTAACTTGTTAATTGCATTTTCTATTTGAAATCCTTTCAACGTTAAATCATCTTTAATCCTATCCGGTAGGCAGGAAGAATGCAACTTTTTCGCCACTACTCTTATTGGCCTGGTCTGCTTATCCTCGTATGAGTGCCATAAACAGTTATTTTCTGTTAAGCGTCGAGCAATCACTCTGTAGGTCTCTTCAGTTTTGGCATTTACTTTTACACTATTACCGCTTAACATTTTGGCGGTAAATGTTTCTACTGGCTGAGATTCAGTCAAAAAGTCATAAAAAGTCTGATAATTCTTAACACCGTCCACTACGATTGGAGGCGGTGCTAGAATTTTTTTAGTGGTTGGCTTTGCTTTATTGTTGAGTTGCTGTTGCTGAGCGCTAGTTGTAGCTTGTCGTAGTTGTGGTGGAGTAAGAGAGGTGTTCAACTTCCTTTTCTTCCGGTTTTTTACCCTAATCCACTCAGTCTCTTTGGCGAGTTCTTCCTCATCCGTGCAGTACTCAACGTCACTTTTAGTAGGCTGAGCAGATGTTATGATCCCACTGACCTGTTTATCTGAGGGTTCTTTTTTTTCTTGTGCCTTTAAGCATTTTAATTGTCCTTGAAGATCCTGTACCTGTTCCTGCAAACTTTGTATGTGGCCGTTCAGTTGGCGTACCATTTGTTGCAGGTTTTCTCTGTCCGTTTTCTCTTGCATGTAACAGTCATACAACTGCTTTTCCAGATCAGTTTTTATTTTGATAGACTTTTGTGTAGCCATTATTTAGTTTTAAGGCGAGCGTAATACCTAAACAATTATAATAAACACTTCATGATGATTTCCGCACTTGTAACTGGGTCATCGTGGTGGCCCCGATGATCGACGCGACCGCGACGCCGGTGTTGTGATGCGTCGGCAAAATACTCTTAACTAGAGCACGCGCGGGCGATCGGTACGTCCGTTCACAGTAGCAGTTAAACACATCAAATTGTGATACGTCAACGAACGTATAATGTGAAAAAGTCCAAAATTTTCGGGGCCAAAAAGGAATTAAATGTGGAGCGAACTTTGTGATCCGAATGCTAAACAAATTGTAATAAAACACCGCGTGATCGGTCCTACTATGTAGGTAATTAAATCGAAGCTTTGCATCCCTAACAACATCCCAACAACTACCTATAATATAATAATACCAGGATAAACTTCTAGATGGAAGTTGTACAGTAAAATCGGCTCCCAAAAACAATTAGAGCTTTGCCGCTAAATGCGAAGCGACTGCATCAAACTTTAAAACGGTCCCAAGTTTCAGTACCAACGGACGATTCAAAATAGGTTTCGGTGGCTATTTAAGTGAAATCCGTTTCTCGAAAGTTTTGCAAGGCTTAAGAATTATATTCATTGTTTAATGGTAAGATTTAAAACGTAAATTTTAACGAGTTTTTGTTGGATAAGTTGTTTTTCTTTTTTAGTATATTATTTACCAAGAGAACATTGAGTAGGACTACCAGCAAACAATACCCTGCTCCGCACGGTTTTGAAACAGTATGAAATAGATTAACCATCGATACAAAAAATGTAACTACATTGATGGCAGTTGTAAACCCCGTAAAGTATACTAAGGTATTTTACTCTATATGAGAAAAAATCTAAAAATACATTATTTAGATAGCTTAGGCAAAAAGCAGTCGGAAAATGTTACTTTTAAAATAACAATGTAAATTTTTAAATTCAATTCAAAGTTTTCAATCTGTTTTGTACACCATGAAAGTAGCAATCATGTTATTACGTCATACGGGTCTGTAAATTAAAAAGTGTCAATGTCAACTGTCAACTGATCAGCGTATATAGTGTTTATTTACTCAGCTAACTGACGTCATGATCTCAGAGCAATAATCCACTGCGTAAAATTTAAATGCATTTTTATGGCACTTATAGATTTAATAAAAAAATTGTGTTTTTATTTAGTGGGTTATTAGCACTATAGAATCTAATTGAGACACTTTTCAAAAATGAGTGTAAACCCTATTGTCGGCACAAGTCGTGAACACAAATTCCATCTTAACGTTAACTGCCCTCGTCAGCGAGCTCTTGTATTCTGTTATCTATCTGTGTATAAATATGGTTGGTCATATATTGATTTAATTGCTCCCACCCGTGTCTCCTCAGTCGTGATAGCAAATAAGATTCGTTAGGTTTAAGATTAGAATTTATACTCACAACTCTTGCCGGCAACCATAATAACTTTAATCCACTATTTATTTTTCCCCTGCCTTCCTGAAACTACTATTAATGAACCAATAAACTTCTTAATACAATAGGTACTCGACTAGCTAAATAGCGGCTCATTTCTTGCAACGAAAAAATTAGTGGGAGGTTTGTAATACACGCGGAATAGGTACCTTATCACGTAAGTCGCCTCACACACCCACGGAACAAAGTGGGTGTCACATAAAATCGTATAAAATAAATATTTCTCATGAAACCAGGACTTTTGAAAAGACACCGAAATAAGTTGACTATGGTCTTTTCCAAAAGTGTTTGCTAAATATGTAAATAAATCGATCAAAAAACGTAACTGTGGAAGCCAATTTGTAGTGCCTGTTTGTGCTGATTATTCGAATACCTACTAAAACCTAAAATTCTAATTTTTAAATCCCCTTTTTTTCATTTGACAATTTTCGTCGATGATTTTTCAATTAAAATTTAATAATGTTATATATATAATTCATAATTGTTGGAAAAAGTGGTGAGTTATAAAAATACAAAAAAAAAAACAAATTAATCCTAATTCTATCTTAATATTATACGCGAAAGTGAGTTTGTTTGTTTGTAACGCTTTCACGCTGAAACGTGTAAACGGATTTAGTTAAAATTTGGCACACGGGTAGACCATGACTTGTAAAAGGATATAAGCTACTTTTTATCGATATACCACGCGGGCAAAGCCGCGCGTGGAAGATAGTGTGTTAATAATTGCCTGTAGTGAGTGATTGCGTAAAAATGGCAGGGAAGTCCGCCATTGCTCCCGCGGGGTGGCGCTAGTGAGGTTGGCGGGCATGACAGCTACCACTGCTAACAGTTTACTGGGTTTCAATCCTAAAATCCATTCAAGGAGTTACACATGTTTTAGGTAACTTCATAAACGGCTTAGCCCTTTGAAAGACTTAACTCATAACAGAGGTTGTACGGTCCCTGGTCCAGGGAATATTAGTCTGATTGAACAAAATGTTGATTTTAAATACGAGAATTTTTTGTCGGTTTGTATTTGTCTCTTTTAATTGCTATATTGCCTATAATCCACTTTTTTCTTAAGTTTTCATCGCTTGGGAACCTGTATCCTTTGACTTTCTTGAGGAGCACAAAGTTACAACACAACACTGAAGCATTTTGTTTCAAGAAAATTATCTAATTTTGGTGAAAACTTCGTCGCTCCATAGAAATAACCAATGTTTGACAGTTTGCATGACCTCCAAAACAGCCAGCGCCATCTGCTTTGAGCTTTTCAGATTACCTGCCATTAATACCTTAACAGGGTTTGTTGATACTTTCATCAAATACTTTTGGAATAGACTATACGTAGCTCCTTTCGTGCATAATAAATGGTACTTATTTATTTCAAACGTAACCTTTAGAAAGTTGAGGCTTCCGATAACTTCATAGTTGAATGAAGAAAATCAAAATGGGAATTAGAAGTGATTTGTCTTGTATCTCCTACCTTCAGACATTTTGACGTGGGTGTTATTTAACCACCTACTCAGTACCTACTTAAAAACTAATGGCTGATTTCAAAAAGAGGATTATGCGACTACTTTTTAGAGTTTCGTACGTCCGAATGAAAAGCGGAATACAGGATCACTCGTATGTCTATCTGTCATAGCCTATTTGCTTCAAATTAAGATGACGATTGAGTTAAAATTTTGTACACATATGAATTAATTTTGAATATGGGGGGGCCACCTTTGGACAGAAAATAAGTATCTAAATAAAATAAAAAGTTTTGCAAACTGTATCGTGTGACGTATTGAATGATAGGCCTTACTGTGAAGGGCTCAAACATAATGTTTATTTTTATGATTTTAAAATAAATAGCTTTAAATTTATTTAAGAAAACAGATGAAAATTGACCATACATTAGGTGCATTACATTACCATACATACCATAAAGAAGGACAGCCAAATCGTACCTGACCACGAGGCGGTGGTGTAAACCAACCGATATACAACTTTATTGATTCCAAGAACAATACAACAATTTTTATATAGTAAGATATTATTACACGTTAATCCATCTTCTTTTCCTAATACGGAATATATCAATGTCTTATCCCACACGAGCGTATCGTTAAACTCGGCAGAGCGAAAAAGGTTATCCAGCACTTGTTGGAGATCGGCTAATGGCTCGACTCTATCTAGATATTTAGGTAGAAAGAAAGAAAGAAAGAAAAAGTATTTATTGTGACCCGCACAGGAAGATCACCAACTAAAACTAAAGACACAATGATAAAAGTTAACAAAAATAAAGAAATAAAATTATATAAAAAAAAAAAAAAAAAAAAAAAAAAAAAAACAACAATGTCCTGTACGAGGACAAAAGGTCCCTATCTCAGCATGATGCTGCGACATTTAAAATAAGTGTCGCAGCGCTGCTGGTATTCTGATAGGGCCCGCTGGGATGTCACGGGCAGATATACAAAAAATACATAAATAATTATCAATACAAATATAGATAAATGTAAAACGTTACAAACATAACAAAAAACAACTTAATTCAATCCGCGTGTGAGCGCCCAGCGTTACCACTTTACTTGTCTATGCCCAAAGTATCTATGGCATTACCTACTTATAATCTGTGGGCGTTACTGTGACAAGCAAAGGCACGCGAGCTGGCGCAAGCGCTGACCGACTACGCTCAACAATACAAAAATAAATAAATAAATGCAAAACATGACGGCTGTGCAATGTAAACAAAAATTAATATCTTGAAGTAGAATAAAACCATAAAAAGTTAGTGTTAAGAGGAAATGTGGGTGTTCTTTTCTCCATACAAAAAGATACAAACGCTCTCGCCTGTTTTCTTTCAGGTTAATGACCATAAAGCTATGATTTTTTACAGAAATATAAATATCAGTTAATTGTATGCCCCTATGTTTTCCTTTTTGATGATATATTATTTTTATAGGAACTAGAACCCTCCAAAAATGCTCAAAATTGCCTATTCAGACCGCTGTCAACAGACGCCTAGTGTACCAATTTGACAACTATTAACGAAAAAAGAAAAACATAGGGGCATAGTATATATCCTTCTTATTCAGTTTATGAAATATCTTTTAAATTGGTCCAATATTGAAGGAGGAAATAGGCGAGAGCCAAACCTCGAAATGTGACTTTTTACATAGGCTATTTAGTCGGATCTGCAGTTGTCCTTATCGCACGAATTCTAGGGCGGAGCACTCGCAGAGCGACAGCAATACCTTCTTAAAATACCTAATTTTCAAAAGTCTGGCCGCGCCTTTCCTCTTAAGTATGTGGTAATTAATTAACTGCATTTAAGGTGACTAATGAAGAGAGTGATTGTGATTACAACAAACGCAAAATATATACCTAAGTGACAGGCAACGAAAAAAGAAAAGAGAAAAAAAAAACCGGTCAAGAGCGAGTCGGACTCGCGCACGGAGGGTTCCGTTCCGATTTCTGAAAAAGTGTGCTATTTAGAGACATCGTTTTATTTTTCCTGTAATCTTTACATAAACTTCTATCACATAGAATAATTTCAGATTTTTCTCTTTGCAAACTTCGGAGATAAGGGGGGAGGGGAACGGTATTTTTTTTTACATTTTTAGAAAAAAAAAATGTTTGAGAATGTTCAAACAGCGTTCTTTCATATGATACCCCACATGCCCTAGTAGCCCCACTTTGAATTTTTAAGACCCCCTTTCAGTACGTGTTGCAAAAAAAATATAAATATTTTTATTTCTTTCTTATTTGCAAAATAGTTGGGTAAATGTCATCTAAAACTGTTCCAAATTTCAAGTTGATAGCATTAGTAGTTCTTGAGATATCCAGCTGTGACAGACAGACAGACAGACTGAGTCACACTACAAGGGTTCCTTTTTTGCCATTTTGGTACGGAACCCTAAAAACAAGTCAGAACTCCAGTAAAAGTGTGGAATGAACAAAAACATCCAGGTACGTTGTAACTAGGATGAAAGGTTTAAGGTGTTCTTTTGAAGCTTTTGTGACCTTCCGCGACAAGAATCTACTAAAAATCTTAAATTTACTGACAGACAACCCACTGCCTTAACCGATGGGTCTAGAAGCATGAAATTTTGCACAAGAGTTTCTTATACTAGGTGTACCAGAAAGATGTAGTAAAATTTAAGGGTGTGGTACACACCATCAAACTGAGCAAATTTCTCCATGGGACCAACATTGTAATCGCGAAAAAATTATCAGACGTCCCATACATTTGCGTCGAGTAGGTATTGAAGTTTTATAGTGGGACAGTTGATAATTGAATCCACTTTGTTTATCTTGATAATGTTATAATACTTTCTGTCACTGTGGTTTACATAGCAAGTATTGGTATAAGAATTTGTATATGAGAAGCACCATAAGTAAAAAGAGAAAAATAAAAAACTTCTTTACAAAAAAAACAACAGACTTCCGAAAAAGCACTAAGTACTAAGTGAAAAACAACTTTAATTTTGGTGTGTGGCAAAAAACTAAAATACACTTCAAAAGACATCGACTACCGAAATTAAAGTTGTTTTTACCCGACTACGGCGAAGCGAAAAGGAGGGTTATGATTTTGACCAGTATGTATGTATGTATGTTCATCTGTTCCCTCATAACTTCTAAACTGCTTATCATAATTTGACAAATAAGGTGTTGTTAGAAGCGTCTTGATCGTCCGCTGGTTATAGGCTATGTGACGTCACATTAAATTGAATATGGCGCCCTCTGGAGGACATATAGTCATGAACTAAAAAAAAAAATTTTTTTAATCATGTCGTGTGGGGTATCAAATGAAAGGGCTTAATTAGCAAATTTCAAAAATATATATATTGTTAGTTATTGCTCTCGGCTTTGCTTGCATGCACCCGATAATTGGGAATATTTTCTCCAATCACGCCTCAGATGTGAGCCAAACATATTTTCTCTGCAAACCTACCCAAAATACATATCAGTAATAATTATTCTTCTTTAAAAATGTTAAGTGGCTCTGCAAATACTTTATCACGAAATTATAACCCCAAAATAATTTAAATAAAAAGTACCTGTTGATTTATTTGATTTAATTATTTACAAAAATCAATCTTTAGTCGATTTTATAATAATCGATATATCGTAGGTACCTACTTATTACATAAATACTACCCACCATTAGTAGTACTTCACTTCTCGTAAGCGCCTTAAGAAAGACGGACGTATAAACTTCCTAGTGACTTTTAATTGGCTAATAATAATCTATACATTTTAAAAAGCCCATAACTCGTTTTATTAAAGTGTTAGAACCTAGATTTCCTACAGGTTATGGGACCAGGTTACGTTTTTACTGCAATATAAGTGGTTAAAATTTAAATAAAAAATATGGGCATTGTCAAGTGAAATGGACGTGATAAAAGGTGCAAAAAAAAAAAAAAAAAGTTCATCATCGAATTGTTAGCCGGCACCAAAGACTACAGTATATTATACGGTACGGCAAGACGCCACGCCACGCATTTGTTGCTCAACCTACCCTCAATTTATGATGGCGTTATAACTGCGATCGAAACTTTATCGGAGGATAATTTAATGCTAGCATTCGTTAAACCAAGGCTTTTGGATCATGAAGTCAAGTTTAAAAATGAGTCCAGTGATACCAGTGTCAAAAGTTTTGCAATTTGAGGGAAAAATGGACAGGAATTTCGAAAAACAAAATTCGATAATTCTCAAAATAATAAAGGGAATAATAGCTTCAACTAGGAAGTTAACAAGCAGAAGAATAAGTCTCAGTTCATGAAGTGTTATCACTGTGTCCGCAAGAAGCATGTGAAAAACAACTGCTTCTACTTCAACAGAGCTCAAACATTACAGCAGCAGCAGAAAATACGGAGAGGACAAGGACGGTTCAGGCAGTTGGAATCAGTGAACCATCCACGTCGAGCTATTTTTCTGGCTTTGCTGTTGTGATGGCAGACTATCAAGCGGATCATGATGGAAGATACTTTCCTGTTGGTTTCTGGAACATCGGACCATATTATAAACAGGGATGATCTTTTCATTAGTCACACCGTCTTGCAAACGCCATTAAAATTTCTATTGCTTAAAATGGTGAATTTATTTCAGGGAACGATGTATGTGACCAGCAACATGGGCGTTCAAGAAGTTTTGGAGAACGTGTTCTCCTATGCTGCGGTGCGGTGCGGTGCGGTTCTTAACGAAAATGCAACGTGCTGGGTTGACAGTCATTTTCAACCAGCAAGGAGCACAATACGTAAGGTTAATAAAACTATCATGCAAGGTATGTTGAAAAAATAATTTAATTGCTGTAGACTTAATGGCATCTGTAAATAAGTGTCAATCTGTTTCTCAAGTATGCAGTAATAAAAATATGTACAAGTTATGGCTTTGGTCATAAATAAGTAAAAATTAATTCATCGAAATTTAAAAAAATAATAATAAAATTGTTGATGACACCAGCCAAATTGAAACTGTTATGCGAGCCTGGATGATAAATTGTGTGAGGCCCACGGAGGTGAGGCCTGTATAAATTGGAAACAAAGTCGATTTCCGTTCATATCAGGTCAAAAGTAATAGTCATGTTAAACAACTATTATTTATTGTGCACTCAGATATTTGTGGACTATTGTTACTGTTTATACCCCCAACTAACGACAAATAAAAAAAAACTACTTTGTACTTTTTGTTGATGAGTATACACACTAGGTACTTTGTTACGTACTGTTTAACCCACCTATAAATCAGACGTGTTTGCTGTTTTTTGATTCGTGGCTAAAAGCGAGGCTAAGTTTAATTTAAAATTAGTCAACTTATGCTGCGATAATGGTGGCGAATATCTATCGACTGAAATGAAAGGTTATTGTGTAGAGAGAGGGATATCATAACATTTAAAAATTCCGAGAATACCACAGTTGAATGGCGTTTCTGAACGTATGGTCAGAACCATTACATAATGGAAAAGCTCGTTTAAGCAGTGCTAAATTAGACAAAGTGTTTTGGGGCGATAGGTAGTACCAACTGCTGTTTATTTGATTATTTTGACCCCAATTAAAACTTTGAAAGTTTTCAAAAACACCATTCGAAATGTGACATGATACAAAACCTCAAATTAAAAAAAAAAAAATTGAAGGTTGGTTCAACTGCTTACGTTCATAATAAAAGCAGTAAGACCAAGTTTGATGAAAAATCATGGAAAGGGATACTTGTGGGTTATGAACCAAACGCTATAAAGTTTGGAACCCAGAGTGCGAAAAATTACATAGTAGTCAGGGATGTTATTGTTGATGAGACTGGTTTTCTTCAATCCAGGCCAGACCTCAAGTCTGAAGGGAATATTAAAAAATTCTCACGGCAAAGCTGATGATGTAATATAAGTCAGTGCCGGTCAAGTCTCATAACTCTGACAGTTCTATATCAGATACGTCTATGGTCTAAATCTGATTAGCACGAGTGTCCTAGTAAAGTTTGCAAATTAAACCATGATAATATAAAATTGAATCGGAGCAAATAAATGATATACTTTTTGATACCCCATCTTCACCAAAAGAAAACACAAATAAAATCCTGACGTTAGATGATGCAATAGGTTCAAAAGTCGTTTAGTGAAGACGATGATGATGATCGCAATTTTGTGTGCTCAGTCTATTATATGTAAAATACCAAATTCATTAGAAGAGATCAAAACAGATCTCAGTGGGAAAGTGCAGTAGGGACGAACTAAATTCTCTAAAACTAAATAATACTTAGACTTTAATACCAACACCTGAAAATAAAAACATTGTCAATTTATTGTAAATGGATGTTTTCTGTAAAACATGATGAATTTAGAAAACCTTTAAGATAAAAAAAAACAACTTGTGCAAGGGGTTTCGGTCAAGAATACCTCACGGCCTATAATGAAACTTTCGCACCAGTATTAGCATGAATAGCTAGTTTTAGATGTATCTTACTTTTGCGAATCGATTTAGTTTGCTAGTTCGTCTTAAGGATGTCAAAACTGCCTTCCTAAATGACGAATTAAAGGAAGATATTATATGAAAGGCCCTGAGGGTATCTTAGATAATTATGTGTTAAATTAAATAAACTTTACGGGCTGAAAAATGCAGGCAGCTAAATGTTGGTTTGAAGTTTTCGATCTATCTCATAAAGAAATAGGTTTTCAAAATTCTTCATTCAAATATTTGCTAGACAATGGAGATATACATACCTATGCATATAATTATGTCATTTTATTTAAAGGTGTTTTAACCTAATAGTATGTGCTGATATTGAAACAATTAATAATTTTAAAAGGTATTTAATGAGTAAAATCAAAATGACTTTTTAGACAGATAAAAAAAAAAAAAAAAAAAAGTTTCTAGGTATAAAAATTACAAGCATGTAGTGAAATAGCATTAAATCAAAGTGCATAAATATAAACGGTATTAAATAAATTTAATATGCACGATTGTAAACCTGTCAATACACCAATGGAAAATAAACTAAATTATGACGCATTAAACTCTGAAGAAAAATATATAATGATACATGTTGAAACGTTATAGAACGTTTAATGTATGTCATGTTATGCACTCGTCCAGATTTAATTACTTACAAGCGTTAATATACTGAGAAGGTATACGAACAAAAATAGTAAAGAACTCTGGCAGTGTCTAAAGAGAGTGCTTCGGTACTTGAAAGGTACTGTTAATTTAAAATTAAGTTATAGGTAAAAGATGTGCCTACACTAACATTATATGTGGCTACGTAGATTCAGATTGGGGTGGCAGTGATTCAAATGACAGGAAAAGTACAACTGGGTATTTCAAGCTGCAAGCAAACCTGGAGTACAAAGAAACAAATGTCAGTTGCTGCCTCTTCAACTGAGGCAGATTGTATGGCATTGTATGAAACTGTCATGGGAGGCTTTAGGGCTTAAATCACTAGCAGTTAGTATTAAGATAGATATAATTAAATCTATCATATTCTATGAGGATAAAAATAGCTGCATAAGCATTGCAAATAATCCAACCCATCACAAACGTACAATACACATAGAAATAAAGTATCATTTTTCTAAGGAACAGATTGAGAAAAATGTAATAAAATAAAATTACATTCCAAAAGTTCAGCAGTTGGCAGATGTTCTGACCAAGGCATTAACCGCTATCACTTTTCAAGCGATGAGAAGTAAAATGGGCTTCGAATAAGATACTCATTGAATGTTTAGTGATTCTACATAATAATATGATTTATGATTAATTTAATTATTATTAAGAATAATTTAATGAAGTGGTTTGATTAAGGTTTTCTGGGTTTTCCTTAATCCTTGGCAGCAAATGTTGGACCATGATGTATTCCCAGCAAACACTAGGAAGTGAATATGTTCCGGTCAATTAGGTATTACCTACTTTGATTTAAGTTTTTTTTTGTATAATTGGTAGATTAATTTTTGAGGGGGCGTGTTGATTTATTTGATTTAATTATTTACAAAAATCAATCTTTAGTCGATTTTATAATAATCGATATATCGTAGGTACCTACTTATTACATAAATACTACCCACCATTAGTAGTACTTCACTTCTCGTAAGCGCCTTAAGAAAGACGGACGTATAAACTTCCTAGTGACTTTTAATTGGCTAATAATAATCTATACATTTTAAAAAGCCCATAACTCGTTTTATTAAAGTGTTAGAACCTAGATTTCCTACAGTACCTAAGTTTAAAAACTAAAACCCGACTACTGAAAAATCACGCTCTCTCAAAAAGACAAATTAAAAATCCGGAGTCACACGTAATCTGTTTCATTCATGTTTATGATGTGAATAACATGACGTGTGACTCCGGATTTTTAATTTGTCTTTTTCTAATTTCAGATGAGAATATTTTCTTGTTTCATTCTTTTAAGAGCGTGAATTTTCAGTAGTCGGGTTTTAGTTTTTAAACTTAGGTACTTTTTATTCACTTTATAGTATTTATTTTGGAAGTCGGTTATTTTTTTTTTATTCTAACAAAATCGCGCATAAAGATAGAAAAACTTGCATTTTCATGAACTGTCAAATGAGAATTCAACCCAGTTCCATGTTTCGACACGAAATTCAAAGAAAAATGGAATGTGACAAAAATTCAAAGAAAGCCAAATATAAGCCAAGCTGCCAAGCTACCAAAAAATATAACAATACGACTTTACGCCATATTTTATATACTTTTGAAGAGTCAAGAAAGAGGAACGCCGTCCATCCCACAATTAAAAATCCGCTATAATCTGGCTAAAATATTCTCAGAACCTACTTTTTAAGGCCACGAGGTCGTTTGAACAAACTTTACTTGTAAAAGCAAAAAAATCCAAGATATTTTTATCTTCAACATCGTTTTAGAAACTCGAGAATGTAGAAAGCGGAGTCAGTCGCCGACAATAATACTTTTAAAGGCAAGCGCTCCAAAAGAAAAAGGAAACCTATTACATAAGAAAACATGCTCTTAAAATTTCCAAACAAAATGGAAAGTTTAATAAACGTTACCGCTTTGGTAATCATTATTTCTGAATGCAAGATGGCGGATTCAGAAAGAAGGGAATTCCTGATGGTACGTCCAAAAGTGTTGGGTCCGGTAATATAAATGTTAAGAGGTGACTTTAGACAGGATTCCGCGAGAAAACGTTTCATTCAAACAGCTAGCTTTTAAAAGTTTGGATGGGGAAATATAATTTGTTTTACAGTGGGCTGTGAGAAGGTAAACTGTAGTACTTGAGATTTCCATTCTTGAACTCAGTACTTACGCTTTAGTATAAAGCTCTGGACACATTGGGGCGCATTCGACGCGGGATGCGGGATGCAACTGCATGCGACTATTGTTTCACGGTAATTTGCATCAGTTTGAACACCTGTTTACCTAAGACAGACTGTCCAGTTAGGTCGGTCCAACTTCGATAAACATGTAAATCGTTGAATCCGATTCGGCGGGGCAGCGTTCGGGAAGCTACGCAATAATCTTCTCGTCTCATATACCGTAGTGGCTCAAGACGAAAGTCTTTGACCAGAGCGTATTGCGTAATGCCATATGGCACTGAAACGTGGTCGCTCACAGTGGGCGATATTAGAAGGCTAAAAGTCACCCAAAGGGCAATGCAGAGGGCTATGCTTGGAGTTTCCCTACGTGATTCAATTAGAAATGAAGAGATCTGCATGAGAACAAAGGTAACCGACATAGCCCGAAGAATTTCCAAACTTAAGTGGCAGGGTACAGGGCACATTGCTCGCAAAACAGATGGCCGATGGGGCCAAAAGGTTCTGAAGTAGCTACCGCGTACCGGAAGACGTAACATTAGCAGTCCTCCCACAAAGTGGACCGATGATCTTGTGAAGGTCGCAGAAATCCGCTGGAAGCGGGAAGCACAGAATAGGTCGAAGTGCCGGTGCTTGGGGGAGGCCTATGTTCAGCGTCTTTTGGCCGAAATGATGAACACCTCCATACAAGTTAGTTGACACAATTGACGCCGCGAATTTCACACTTCATCCCACGCGGGATTCGCTTCAGTTTGGTCAGAGCTTAAAGAAAATGGTTTTGATGCAATTTGTGATGACAATGATAACTGTGCTGTATCTACAGGCTGTATTGTTTTTAAAAGACTAATCACCAAAAAAAAGTTAGCCGTCGCTTGCCGACTCTTGGCTCAAAATATTATCTACAACTTATATTAAACTTGAAGGACCAATACATAATATTATTTTTTGTTTGTGTCGGGGATTTTAAAATTTTAATTTTTGTATTGTGAAGAAGTCGCTACTTCACGATTGTATTATGATAATAAATGTAAATTAGCCTTTGTGCTGTCGTCTAATAGCCTGCAACAAGACCAGGGAAAACAGTGACTACCATTTTTAATTGCCAAAAACAACACAACTTCAAATAGTTCCTCAATTGAATCAAATTGAATCTCATTCAATTGCAAATTCAAGTAGCCTGTTGACAGACACCAGTTTCACTAGCATATTGATGCAACGACAGAGGGCAGGTCAGTGCAAACATATCCAAACTGAGTGCTTAGGTAAATTAATGATAATGATTGCTCTGCTAATGTGATGCGCGTCGGCTGTTACTTAGTCGTGGACATTATGTCAATACGTTAGTGAATAATATATATATATAAATATCCTTGGACATTTCACACAACGCAATCTAGTCCCAAGCTAAGCAACCTAATGCTTGTGTTATGGTAACGAGATGGCTGATAAACTACTTATATACATTTTTTTTTTGTAAATACATACTTATTATAGATAGAAAAACACCCAGACTCGGAACAAATACTTGTAGGTCGTACAAATATTTGTTCCGTGCGGGAATCGAACCCGCGACATGCTGCGCAGCAGTCAATCGCTCAACCACTGCGCCAACCGTGTCGTCAAGAAGTGAAGATAGGTGCTTGATTAAATCTGATTGATCGAAAAACTGTTGTGATGGTCATTCGATTTCAGCCCTTATGGTCTACCATTAGGGTCGGAATCGTTTGAGTGTTCTTGTCACATCAGCGAATATACGTCCGCTGTTACAACAATTGGTTAGAAGTTGCAAAGATCATCACAATGCCTTTTTTTTTTTGTGGATTGGAAATCATCAAATGACTTGTGCCGCTCTAGGTGAAGCGGGAGGCCGTGTCAGACTTTACTGACTAAAACCCACTCGTGTTCCTTGAGTTGCCTATGCCAGAGCCACGGTATCTCTTTCGACCAACCCGTGACCCTGGCGGAATCGGCCCTATCGGACCCCATCATTTTGCTGACATCTCTTTGAGGCGCGCGTTGAACACAACGCGCCGTTGACCCGGGCCTGGACCTTACCGGACGGCGAGCGACCCACTACTCACCGTCCGCAAGCCCGCGCCTACGGTGGCCGGAAATCGGCTCTCGATTCCCGCCGCCCAGGCCGTCTCATGCGGCGGCTGAGGGCGTGAGGTTGTCTCGCCCTCACGCGTTCCGCCTCCTCCTTCGCGAATCATCACATGATTCGCGAAGATCATCACATGAGACACAGGAGGCGGAACGCGGATCGATCGTAGTTTGGGTTTAGCAGAGAGATGTCGATATTTTTGTCACCTTGTATGTTTTGCTATACAAAGGACTCAAGGTGATGGATGCCATCTATTTATTAGCAGAAAAAAATCTGCATTTTTGGTTAAGTAATTATTTATGATTATTATTTTGTTCTCAAATAATTAAATGTTAGAAACGAAGTCAACGTGATATACGTTGACTTCGTTTCTTAGTAAAAGGCTAGACAGATAACATTGCATAAAACGAAGTTTACTCATAAAACAGTTAGTTATATACCAAAGAAAATATATTTTTACTTTAATAGTACGTCTTCAATAAATTGTTCTTCGTGGTCCATGAAATCACTTCCTACAAACATGAGGAAAAAGAACAGACGTATACAAACATCAATTTGTCAGAAAAGGAAAGGGTTAGGACATGTTGCGGCGAATTGCCTTCTCTCCCCGGGGACAGAATTTAATATCATAAACATTATTCCAAAATAACAGAAAATCTTGCCTCAAGAAATAATATATTTTTGATTTAATAACTTGTACAAGAGAATACCGTATTGAATAAAAACAATATGTCTGCGCTCTTCAGGTTCGCTTACTTTGCTTACATTTGCGTTTGAAAACGTCGGCTTCGTGTTTTCATAGCGAACTTGCAACTTTAGAATAATATCAAGCAGGTCTTTCTGTAGTATTTATAGGCGATATCTAAAGAGAAAATGGGTCGTAGTCTTCATAGTTTTAAAAAAACTTGTACTCATACTCATATATATATCAGATATGATTTTGATAAAACTAGCAACGTGGTGTTATGTTAGCGACTATAAAAGCTACTAAACAATTTAATATGTTGCATAACTTATGATTTGAATCTGAAATGTTGTAGTTATTGCTCGCATGACTATTTCAATCATGTGGATTAATAAGAAACTATAATAAATATTCAATCTAATAGGTACTCATATTATTAAATTTCTGTTATATTTTCATGCATATAAATTTATTATTAGTCACCATTAGTCAATTTGACATGAGAAAATCACTTTAACAAACGTTTTCCTTGTTTAGATAAGTATCTGACAAATTGTATTGATGATCATAATCAATAATACTCTATACCTTTACTCAAACTTCAAACCGGAACAAAGCACACTACACACTACTTGATCATAACATAACATTATTTATTATAGAGTAAGTACTTTCCAGAAAAAGCTTTTCTGGAAAACATGTTCTATTTTGTTCTTTATTGGCTCGCCAACAAGTGCGAACACTAAAATAGGTACCAACAAAATATCTTGCTTAAAATCTAAGTGCAATTTTTGACCGAAGTACATTAACGCGGCATTCGGTTGGAGTAAACTGGTAAAAATCGTCACGTAACGAAATAGCATTATGCCGGAAAAAGTTAGTTTCAAGTTTCAAGTTTCAAAGAGGCAGAGGAAGGCCAAAAAAAAGATGGATGAATTATGTGAGAAATGATATGAGAAAGAAGGGAGTGAGTTTACAACGGAGAACGGAAGAAGAAAATGTGTTGCACCGACCCCAAGTAACATGGGATAACGGAAGGAAGATGATGATGAAGTGTCAAAAGTTTGTTTTTAGTTTTTTTTAATACAGAGCCATCTATTATAAGTTTTAGCATCTACAAACTTATACAAGACTAGCTTTTGCCCGCGGCTTCGCCCGCGTGGATGTCGGAAAATATCCCACAGGAACGTGCTGCCGGGAAATCCTTCCTTATTCCTTGCCTACATTATAAAGGGAACCTCTGTGCAAAATTTTAGCTTTCTAGGTTCAAGGCCTTGGGCTGGGCGTTGATGAGTCAGTCAGGACTTCTGCTTTTATTTATATAGATAGATGGTTCTGTATTAATACATAACATACAGCGAAAGGAACTTCGCTTCAATCGGGTGTCCCACGACACCTCCCGATTTTTTTTAAACAGGTATAAGCACTGGCGCACCGAATATTAATGGTTAACCCTACTAGTTTGTTCAAATGCAAGTGTAGAAGAAGATGATGGGTAAAGACATGAATAATATTTGACTGACTGACATAAAGCACTTCTGGTTCTGCAGCTCTCTCATTATTTGCCTAGCCTTTTCCCAACTATGCAGCTAAATACCAGTATTTTACATTGAGCGACTGCCTGTCTGACCTCCACAACCCAGTTACTGGGTAACACGATATCCCTTAGACCCCTTTACTGGTTGTCAGACTGTCGGGCTTCTGAAGACCCGTAACGACTGTCAAAGATCCACGAATGACAGCCGGGACCAACGGCTTAACGTGCTTTCCGAGGCACGGAGAGGCATTGGTACGTATAGATGGTTACCCATCCATGGACCAACAGCGATCGGCCCGTGCGGCTATTATTACTTAGCCACAAGCCCCTTCTACAGCTCTCTCTAGTCACAAAATAGAACTGTCGCCGGCAACCGGTCGGTGACAACCGGCGGATTCTAGCTATTAATGAAGATTTAACGAGACCACAGACCGCCACCAATTAAGTTCCAGCTTTGATCTTCTACATAATTAAATCGGTTCGACGTACAGCGAGATTTCTACGCGCTCGCTCCCGACACCCGGGCGAGGGATATTTTTTGAGCTTAGTATTTGCATACTAAGTAATTGCGGATATAATGGTCTTTGTTAGGGGGTAGTAAATGGATGTAGGATTGTGATACATAATTATATTCTTGTTGATGCCCTAAACAGATGTATCTGAAAGGTGTATTTTTATTATAAGGGTGTGGTACAGACCATCACCAACTTTCTCCATGGGACCAACACTGTAATCGCGAAAAAATTTCCAACAGTGCACAGTGGGACAGTTGATAGTTTCTAAAAGTTAATTTTACAAAAAAATCAATACCTACTCATCCCAAATGTCGGGAGAATGACGGGAGTTTTCGGGAGTAATTCGGGAGTTTTCTTATAAGCTTACAAACGTTCAGTAATCAATCCAGTGCACAAAGGCCAAGCTAAAGATGACGTGTCCAATAAAATTATCGCCCAATTTCAGTGCTCAGTTCTTTGTCTAAAATACTTAAACGAATCCTTAACACTAACCTGACAGAATTCGTATCAAAAAATTAATTAATCGCAGACAACCAGTACGGATTTCGTTCGGGTATGTCCACAGAAGATGCCGTCTCTGATTTCACCAACACCTTGATTGTCAATCAACTAGATACTCGCCTTAAATGCTATGGGTTCCGTACCAAAATGGTAAAAAAGGAACCCTTATGTTGTGACTCAGTCTGTCTGTCTGTCTGTCACAGCTGGATATCTCAAGAACTACTAATGATATCAACTTGAAATTTGGAACAGTTTTAGATGACGATTACCCAACTATTTTTCAAATAAGAAAGAAATACAAATATTTATAGTTTTTTTGCAACAGCGACTGAAAGGGGTCTTCCAAATTTAAAGTGGGGCTACTAGATCATGTGGGGTATCATATTTATGAAAGAGCGCTGTTTGTACATTCTTAAACTATTTTTATTTATTTTTAGGCCGCGCAGTTTTCGACTTTTGATAAAAAATGTAAAAAATTCCGTTTCCCCTTATCTCCGAAGTATGCAAAGAAAAAAATCTGAAATTATTCTATGTGATAGAAGTTAATGTAAATATTACAGAAAAAATAAAATGATGTCTCTAAGTAGCATACTTTTTCAGAAATCAGAACGGAACCCTCGGTGCGCGAGGCCGACTCGCTCTTGATCGGTGTTTTTTTTAGTTTTAATCAAGTTACTAATAAACAGGTGTATTCGCTTCCCCTGCAATGGTGAATAATTATATAAGTAGGTAGTACTAGGATGTAAGTAAGTGCGGCTTATTTACTTAACTTCATTTTCATTTCATTTCACGGGAACTTAGGGTTGGTGCTAAGTAGGTTCTTGGCTGTACTTGAAGCAAGATTGCATGAACTAGTTTCAACGGTTATTCTGTCACTTTATTGTTTGTAGAAGAATAAAAGCGTCTTCATTTATGAGTCTATTTTTATTCAAAGGTACTTTGTATTTGTATATAGGCTCGTTTTCAAGAGTAAACAACGCTTGCTGAGGTCGGTCCATGGATGGGTGGCCAAACATTACATACCGGTCCGCTCCGTGCCTCAGAAAGCATGTTAAGCAATTGGTCCCGGCTGTCATTTGTAGATTTTTGACAGTCGACTACCCAGTCGGAAGCCAGAAACTGTAACATCTGGTTGTTCTCTGGTAAGCCAAGGGGTATCGTGTTACCCAGTAATTGGGTTGTGGAGGTCAGATAGGTAGGTATTCCTTTGCATACGGTTAGACTGGAAGCTGACCCCAATATAGTTGGGAAAAGGCAGATGATGATGATTATACTATTTATTTGTATTGAAATTTTCATGCTCAATTTTCTAAATAAAATGGCACGGGTATCACCTCAGACCCTTTGGCTAGGAGTCGTTAAGAACGTGTGTGTGTGTTTTTGTGTTTTTAACCATTGACAGTGACATTCACACTGTCTATGCTAATATAAAATCTTACCATCATTCTATAATTAGGCAAATGAGACTCGTGTTCTCATCCTTACAAAACATTATCACAAATTACAAACTTTATCCCAAACATTTTTCCTAACAAAATTACGATTTAAAAGCAGCAGAGACTCGAAACAATATTCGAAGCTCTAATAAGCGGCGAAGAAACAGCTGTTAATTTTAATAATTCCACTTATCTCCGCCTTGGTGCCGCTCCTTAGGATAATCTGGCGGTCCCTTTTATAATTAACGACAAATAAGAAGCCTACTGAATAGTTCAGATGTTCGTATGGAGATTAGAGTGAGGAAACGGGTTTAAGAGTGAGGAATATCGATTTGGGTACATAACCGTTGTTAGGTATAAGTTGTGAGTTGAGATTCAAGTTTCCTTAAAACAGGACATGTCATGATAATCAGACACACAAGAACAGTCTTAGGGTAGGTTGCACCATCTTACTTTAACAATAACAAACATTCCACGTTCAGTTAAAGTACCTGTTGGACAAGAAACGGGTTACTCCATTTGACAAATTGTTAGTTGACGTCATAACTTTAACTGTAACCTTAACTTTATTAATGTTAAATATTATAGTTACTGTGACATAAACCTTTACTTTAACGACTATTATGGTGCAACCCAGCCTTAAACATACAAATTAATTAGTAGGCACTTACAATGATTCTATTAACCAAGGACATTTTAATTCACACCATCGCACGACCTTTTATATTACGAGTATCCGACGATAATTAAATGTCTTGGTCCAACGAGCTTTTTGGGAATATATTGGGCTGTATCACAAATTATCATCTAAGCAAATTTCATTCTCCTTTTGACCATTTAAGGCCTGATCACACGTACCACAACCACACCACATCGTAGCGGCAAAATGTGGGCAAGCAGAGGTTACGTGTGCAAGTGGTTGCGTTGTGGTAGTTTTACCCAAAACTAGAAGTAACTATGGAAAAAAACCAATCAAGTGCGAGTCGGACTCGCGCACGAAGGGTTCCGTACTATATTACTTATTTTATAATGATACTGTGAATTACAAGGTTATTTTTGCAGTTGCAGAAAATCACCCATGTTTAAATAAAATAGGTACCTTATGAATCGCCATTTTCAGTATTGTTGCTTAAATACAGTATTTATGGTACCTACGTGGTATAAAGAAGTTTCAAATTCCTAATTTGTTGAATTGTTGCGCTAGAGCTCGTACAAAAATGGTCTAAAATTTACAACTTTTGCGGCCCCCTATTTCTTAATTTTAGAAGATAAAAAAAATATGTTTGTACTCTACTCAATGAGTTCTAGACGATGACACCCCACATGCTAGATTAATTTTTTTTTTTTTTCAAAATGAGAAGTTTATTGTATGGGGACCGACCCCTTAAATTTTTAACTTTGCTTTATTTTTATTATTTGTTGTTATAGCCGTAATAGACAGCGGAGGCTTAGTAAGGTTGTACTGGACTGACTGTACGTGGTTGTCTGATTTCATGGATTTTAATTTTCTTGCGTGGAACCCTAATTATTTTTCTAAAATAAAAATAGCCTTAGTTACTCCTTAAAACATCAGCTATATGCCGTCAAAATCGGTGAAAATTCGTTTGGCAAGTTTCCTAACTTGACTCAAAGTACCTACCATTTTTTTAATCGGACTGCGCTTTTAAAATTCTTCTATACAAACTTTAACATCCCTCAACCTCATTTGAGGCGTAGTTTTGAAAAACTAATAATGACAAACATTATTACTTACTTATGCAAGTATTTGTGCTAAGTTTAAGTTCATTAACCAAATTAATAAGATTTTTCATAATAAACTGTATCTCTGTTTTCACGAACACAGATAAAGAATTTCAAAAATCGTCTGGTATGTTTCCATAACTTGACTCAAACATTATTTACACCATTTTTGGAGTTAATCAAGCCCCCAATAAAATCCTCCGCTATAAAATTAACTTTTCACCCCTTAGGGGTAGATTTTTGGAAAACCCTGATACACGTTAGTCTTCATTTTTGGTCTCAAGTATAAAAACTGAGTTTTGAGTTAATCGGACCGCGTGTTAAAATTCCTCCATACAAACTTTGACACCCCCAATCCCTCTTTAGGGGGTAGTTTAGGAAAACTCAAAATGATAAACTTTATAATTTACTTAGATGAATATTCGTGCTAAGTTGGAAGTCTATTAACTCAAGGGATAGGATTTTTCATACAAACCTTCATCGCCTATTTTACCCCCTTAGGGATGGAATTTCCGAAAATCCTTCCTTAGTGGATGTTTACACTACGAGTATATAAGGTATCTATGTGCAAAATTTCAAGTCTCTAGGTCCATTGGTTTGGGCTGTACGTTGATATATTAGTCAGTGACTCAGTCAGGACTTTGATTTTTTTATATATATAGATTTACCATGTTATTTTAAGACCACAGACTTCTTATAGGTTTTCCTGTAATCTACAGGTATAGAACTATTTTCTATATTATTTTCAAAATTTTAGGCTCAGTAGTTTCGGAGATAAGGGGGGGAATGGTCAATTTTCGTCTATTATCTTAAATAACTTTAAAACAATATATTTTAAAATTATAAAAAAAATATATTTGAGACCCTCATAGTAAGCCCTTTCATTTGATATGTCACACGGTACAGTTTACAAAACTTTTTTTTTTAATTTTCTTATTTTCCCACTAAAAGTGACTCTCATATTCAAAATTCATATATTTATGTTAGCTGTACGTGTTTGGGTCACAAAAATCCATATGTGTACCAAATTTTAACTTAATCGGTCCATTAAATTCGGAGCAAATTGGCTGTGATAGACGGACAGACAGACAGACAGACACACGAGTGATCCTATAAGGGTTCCGTTTTTTCCTTTTGAGGTACGGAACCCTAAAAATGCTTACTTTTGAAGGAGCTCAACTTTGTAATAGAATACCCTCTACAATAAGAAATCTACACTCTTTCAATGCATTAAAAACTCAACTTAATCAAATTATAATTGCGAATCGATCACTTCTGGAGAAATGAAGGCATTGGATGAGTATTTGATGTGGCGGCATCTACATCGCCACATATGAACTACGTATCAATGAGATGACGTCACGCAAACCTGCATCGCGCAATTAGAGTTTACCACGCCATTAGCATATATACAACGTCCCGACATCAACCATCGGGCAGTAGCCCACCAGACACAACACCCGTCTGGTCGGAGGATCCTCCTTTTTCAATAGAGGATGAGTGAACTTTACACCCTGTTCCTCATGCCTCTAAACTGGTGACCCCGACGTGATAACGACGTGGTGATGTTTGTAACTGATGTCGACGAACTTTGTGTAAGTATGTAATGTGTTTTAGTGTTGTTCTCAATAATGTGACATAATTATGTATTTATCACTACATAGTATAAAACAAAGTCGTTCCCGCTGTCTGTCTGTCCCTATGTATGCTTAGATCTTTAAAACTACGCAACGGATTTTGATGCGGTTTTTTTAAATATATAGAGTGATTCAAAAGGAAGGTTTATGTGTATAATACATGCGCGGGCAAAATCGCGGACAAAAGCTAGTTGAGTATAAAGTTTCCTTAAACCTAAACTTAACTACGAAATCAAATCAAATGGTCGACGCAACATTTTGTTTCCGATGTGGCCAGCCGCTAAGTGCGCAGTCTCGCTGGTGGTTCTATTGGGGCTGTGATGTGGCTGTGAAGTGGCCGGTAAAACCCACACGGTTGATTTTGACGGCCAAATGTGGTACTTGTGAATAAACTTTTCATTGTCATATGAATTAGTGCCCATCCACGTGTTGTCGTTGTGGTGTGGTTGCGGTACGTGTGTTTGGGCCCTTAATGGCACTGTTTTGTTTGATTAACTGTCATTTCACTTTGTCAAATTATTCTGCATGTCTAATTAAACTTTATCGAAGCATGTGCTATATTTTGTAACCCACAATACAGTAACAGACTTACCTATTTAATTTTCCTGGCATTGTGGACTACTTCTCACAAAATACTTACGTTTCCTATTTTATGACGCTTTCATTATTTTAATATTCCTACACTAACTCTTCGCGATATGAGCCGACGTGTAGACTAGGCTACTTAATCAAGAAATTTTATTAATCCCTAAGAAAAGGTAATGGAGAGGTGTGTGAGACTGAAGTGTTAGGAGTCCTGAAATGAAAAAGGAGAAACTTATAATATCAGTGTTGATGTTAGTTCTACTAAGTATGTCAACATTACATTTTCTTTATTTAATTTTTCATTGGGATTGTAACAGTATGTATCACCGTCGAGGCAGGCCACGGCGAAGGTGGTGTGACGATCTGATAAAGTTTACAGGGCCAACATGGCCAGAAATCGCACAAGACAGGGAGGTTTGGAAGGAAAAAGGGGAAGCCTTTGCCCGCAGTGGGACACAAGGTAGGCTAACAAAAAAAAAAACGGGTCAAGAGCGAGTCGGACTCGCGCACAGAGGGTTCCGTTCCGATTTCTAAAAAAGTGTGCTATTTAGAGACATCGTTTTATTTTTCCAGTAATCTTTACATAAACTTCTATCACACAGAATAATTTCAGATTTTTCTCTTTGCAAACTTCGGAGATAAGGGGGAACGGTATTTTTTTCTACATTTTTCATCAAAAGTCGAAAACTATGCGGGCTAAAAAAAAATGTTTGAAAATGTACAAACAGTGCTCTTTCATATGATACCCCACATGCCCTAGTAGCCCCACTTTGATTTTTTAAGACCCCCTTTCAGTCCCTGTTGCAAAAAAAATGTAAATATTTTTATATCTTTCTTATTTGAAAAATAGTTAGGTAAACGTCATCTAAAACTATTTCGAATTTCAAGTTGATAGCATTAGTAGTTCTTGAGATATCCAGCTGTGACAGACAGACAGACAGACAGACATACTGAGTCTCACCTTAAGGGTTCCTTTTTTAGCATTTTGGTACGGAACCCTAAAAAAACTGTATGTGCTGAGATTTTCTTTTCCTTTTCTTGAGCTTACGCAACGTGTATTGTCTTTGGTCTTGGTGTAATGACAACATTGTCAAACTTTAAATTTGTAAGGCTCTGAATACGAAGCTTTTGGCTACTCTGTTTTTGTGTGTGTATTGTGCGTCTTGTTTGTGCAGAATAAACTAATTTTCTTTCTTTCTCTTTGAAGTTTTCCGCGATATGCTTCACAGGTGTAATAATACCTAGTTACAGTCAGCAACAAAAGCCGATTAACACTTGAGTTTTTTATTCTTTCTTAGGTGAACAGAAATCCAGTGCAAAAATATGGAGCTTGCTAGGTTACACGAGACAACCATCAAAATATTGTTACTCAGAGTGTCTCAAATTATGCCAAAAAGACGTGTCCCTCAACCTCATGATGGCGTAAAAGTCCGGGACCCTCACTTCGGCAAACATGCTCGAGGCAATGCATTACCTTGGCAGTTTCACGAGTTCAGTAAGCATCATTGTCATACCTGTATAGATCCACCTCTGCCCCCTCTGCCAAACCATTTAGGGATCAGAGGATTCATGTTATTTCATATGAGTCTATTAGAATCAAATACAGCAATGGCAATGTTCATTGTCGTGCTTTGTCCACAGTATATATTTTTTATAATTATGGATTATTTGCACAATCCTTCAGTGGTAATTGGAATATTAGAAAATGAAAGTGGATATGTTGTCTAATGATGTCCTAATAATAAAAATACTTAGATTCGTTATAATAACATCAAAATTAAATATTGCGGTTTCTGAAACAGATTGGTTGGACTTAGCTGTTTTTGTTGCATGCATTTGATGGACATTGTTTATTTTGAAACGTATATACGATACATACACTCATGGACAATGCTGTATTTCAGTTGCTGTATTTTAATTTTGTATTTGTAAATTTTTACAGGACATTGCGGTTTTAGTTGCGTTTTGAATACACTAAAATTTTTCTTTTAATTTGTAGATTCTTACGCCATAGATTATTTTTCCTTATTTATGGACATTGCGGTTTTTGATTCTAATAGACTCGTATGTGGATGGATTTACTGAGTAAGAGATGGCATATCCTCCGCTGGAAACTACATGAAACGTTATCCAAACATACAATACGAGAGAAAAAACTTTTACTATGGGACCAAACCTGAAATCGCGAAAAAAAAATCAGCTGTTCAGTACATTTGTATTTGTTCCGAGTCTGGGTGTTTTTAACCGACTTCCAAAAGGAGGAGGTTCTCAATTCGTCGGAACCTTTTTTTTTTTTTTTTTTTTTTTTTTTTTTTTTTTTTATTTTTTTTTTTTATGTATGTTCCCCGATTACTCGAAAATGGCTGGACCGATTTGGATTTTTCTTTTTTTGTTCGAAAGGGTATACTTCCCAAGTGGTCCCATGATCATCAAGTCAGGATCTGATGATGGAATCCCATGGAAATCGAGGGAAACCCTCAAATTTTATTGGCACACCTATATCGATTTCGGTATTTTTCATAGTAACTCGTGCATTTGCTCTCGGAAAATACCATTCGGTGAACTGGACTGATGATGAAGACCACAGAGGGCCATCGGAAATACTCAATTATATCTAAGTATATCACAGGTTGCGATTCGATTACTTTAATATGGTTTATGCTCGTCAAAATGCATAATGGTAATGGTGACTTCACCATGAGCTCCAGTTCTCCTGGTTCTTACTAGGAGAACTCCTCAACAATTAACGTCCCTGCATCGGGAAAAGCAATATTTTGTAAAACGTGATGAGCAGTTGACATTGGGTTATTGTAACTTAGATAAATTACAAACTGAACCACTAAAAAGTGAAAAATAAAAACTTTTTTCCAAAAAAAAAACCGACTTCCAAAAAAAACACTACAAACTGAAAAATAACTTTAATTTCGGAAGTCGGTGGCAAAAACCTAAAATACAGATCCAATG
The DNA here is from genome assembly GCA_905163495.3 of Cosmia trapezina. Classification (NCBI taxonomy): domain Eukaryota; kingdom Metazoa; phylum Arthropoda; class Insecta; order Lepidoptera; family Noctuidae; genus Cosmia; species Cosmia trapezina. The sequence continues at coordinate 18,540,475 of LR991034.1, forward strand.
ACACCGACTTCCGAAATTAAAGTTATTTTTCAGTTTGTAGTGTTTTTTTTGGAAGTCGGTTTTTTTTTTGGAAAAAAGTTTTTATTCTATCTATAATATGTATGTATTTACAAAAAAAAAATGTATATAAGTAGTTTATCAGCCATCTCGTTACCATAACACAAGCATTAGGTTGCTTAGCTTGGGACTAGATGGCGTTGTGTGAAATGTCCAAGGATATTTATTTATTTATTTATTTATTTATGTTCGCATAATTCGTCAAAATGTACTGAACAGCTGATTTTTTTTTCTCGCGATTTCAGGTTTGGTCCCATAGTAAAAGTAGTTTGTAATGATAAGTACAATGACCCCTTAAGAGGATAACGGTGATTAAAATTACACCCAGTATAGTATTAGAAAATGTCCCACTGAAAATGCAATAAAAATATAACTAAACACTTTAGGCGTGGGTAAATACAAGCCGATAAAAGCAGATGGGAAACAGTAAATCAATTTATTTGTAAAAAGCATCTCGAGACGAAGACCAGAAACCAATTTGTTAAGGCCCACAAACCACATTTTTCCACCCTTATTGAACGGAGAATTAATTAAAATTTCATTATTCAAGAAAAGATTATAACTTCCTTTTAGTCATTTGCATATTTGACTGAAATATTTAAAGAAATCCTCTTTAAGAGCCGTCTTATTAAATTTGTTATAAGCGTTTCGTTTCGAGTTCGCGTTTCTCTTGAACTTGTATTCCTTTTCCACTGTCCAGAACTCCCGGAGCTCCGTACTAAATTCAACCCAACTTTTTTTGGGTACAAATGAATTTTAAGTAGAATAAGTAAGTGCTCAATTTTATGAATTATTTTTATATCCATCAGTCCGATTTTTTTGAATACTTTGTTCAGTTTTTTTCCTTCGATTATTTTTAAACTTTGTTCCCATTGTAGGTATTGTTTTTAAATCCCTCTTTCTGTTTCTAATACTATTTTTATATTTTTACGAATTGGGTAGGTACCTACTTTTTAACTTTTGCTATTTTTAAGTTAAGAGTATTATTAGACGTGCTAATTTTATCAGGTTAACTTTTCAAAAATGAACCATGTGTGATTTTTAGCTAAGCCGAAAACATTATTGAATTCCATGCTATTAGCAAGCAATCTTCTCAATCAATCTAAGCGTCATGCAAATACATTATCAATCACAATTTTCTCAAGTCTTACTTTTATATCGAGTACAAACCACATCTCAATATTCTATCAATTTATTCTCTCAGAGGCTTCCCGAAGCGTATCAATCATAGGCTTGAGGTGCATGATTGAAGGCTTGAAGGGAAAATCGTTGACAGATAGGTAAACGTGTACCGTGGAACTTTTTAAAAGACTTGTCATCGAAGACAATGATTAATGCGTCGATTGTGGTGGGACAAAGTGAAAACGTCACTTGTATTGGAAGAGTTATGGGGGGAGATTGTTTACGAGATGAATGAGAGGATCTGTCAAAGGAAGAGGTTCTTTATTGAATTGTTTTTCATGTACCTTTGAGTGAGGTGAAAATATATTCTGTAGCTGAACTCTGCTTTTTAAAAAAAGCGGCTGAATGCGAAACGGACTCGATCACGAAGGGTTCAGTACCACCGTACAATATTTAACACTACATATTTTTAAACACGTTGCTTGTATGGGGACCCCGTATTTTTTTTTTCTTTTATGTTCATTATTTGTTGTTACGGCCATAGAAGTACCTCTGTAAAAATTTCAAGTGTCTACCTATTACGGTTCCAAAGATACAGCCCTGTGACAGACGGACGGACAGACAGCGGAGCCTTAGTAATGGCACAGTATAAAAATAATATGATTTAAAGACTGTGGTAACAGGGTCCCGTTGGCACCATTTGGGTGCAGAACCTTAAAAAGTGCATAGTGTTTACTGAAAGATTTTTTTTTTGTGCTTGATATTGATCCAAAGATTTCCAATACTCTCCTCTATGTCACCCGAACCTTTAATTGACTCTGAGTAACTAATACAATCATTGTTTTTCTGATAAATCTGTTCCTTCTTCTGTGCACAAATATATGAATAATAGCTTCTTAATAATATTATATTGTTGTACATAATCAGATCCGTCTACTAGAGATTTTCTTATACGTACCTAAGTAATAGGTATAGTACCTACATTATTAAATAACATTTAGGTTGGCAAAAAGGTTGGCGAACAAAGCCATACAGGAAGCTTATGACCTAAATCAATCTGCCTAGCCTTTTCTCAACAATGTTGGGGTCGGCTTCCAGTCTAATCGGATGAAGCTGAATACCAGTATTTTACATGCAGCAACTGCCTATTTGACCTCCACAACCCAGTAACTGGGTAATACGATACCTCTTGGTAAGACTGGTTGTCAGACTTTCGGGCTTCTGACGAACCGTAACGACTGTCAAAGATCCACGAATGACAGCCGGGGGCAACGGCTTAACGTGCTTTCCGAGGCACGGAGGAGTCTCGATATGTAAAGATGGTCATCCATCCACTGACCAACCCCGACAAGCGTAGCTTAACCTGATGGTCGACCCGTGCGGCTGTTATTACTTAGCCACGAGCTCCTCTAGCTTATGACCTAATGTTAGCTAATGAAACAAATACCTACCATCTACCACAAACCCAAACCATCTACATATATACTATGAAATACATAATAAAAAGTGTTCTGTTCTATGTATTCTACCTGGCATCTCATAAAAAAGAAACAGCTTTTCCTAAGTCGGCAATGGAGTATAAAGAAGGATAGATAACAGAAATGTTCAAGCTAAAACTGAAGCCTTGTGATAGCAAACTTTACTTGAAAACGATGAATAAAACGAAGATAAAATAAAAAATATATTATGGTCCATAAAGCCGCTACTATGAATGTTTTATTGGTCGAGAACTCGCAAATCTATTTTGAAGTGCATGTAATTTATAATTCGTTTTGTGGAAATGTTATCCTTCCGGATTATTTCATATTTGCTGTTTTAGAGAATGCTTTTGTTAGCACTATTTTTAAGCTTCTTATTTTACTGTGTTTTTGAATTTTAATATTAAACGGAGCTTTTGTTTCGAGGATTAAGAGCACTTAAAAAATATTATTTTTAGTATGGCCGAAATGAAACAAAGGGATATGAAAGTACCATTTGGAAGGGGCGACTATAATATTTTTTTTTTGTATATTTTGGCGTTCAAAAGTGCCTTTTATGTACCTATCTATCTATCTATATACATAAAAAGAGAAGTCCTGACTGACTGACTGACTGACTGACTCATCAACGCCCAGCCCAAACCCTTGAACCTAGGAAGCTGAAAATTTGCATAGAGGTTTCATTTATAATGTAGACAAGGAATAAGGAAGGATTTCCCGGTAGTATGTTCCCGTAGGATATTTTCCGATATCCACGCGGGCGAAGCCGCGGGCAAAAGCTAGTTCGAAATAATCTATATAAATAAAAAGAGAAGTCCTGACTGACTGACTCATCAACGCCCAGCCCAAACCCTTAAACCTAGGAAGCTGAAAATTTGCATAGAGGTTTCATTTATAATGTAGACAAGGAATAAGGAAGGATTTTCCGGTAGTATGTTCCCGTAGGATATTTTCCGATATCCACGCGGGCGAAGCCGCGGGCAAAAGCTAGTTTGAAATAAATGACTTTGACTTTGGATTTTAATCAGTTGAATCATTAACACATTCTCATAATTCTCTATATTAATAATATGAACCTAAACTTTTTAAACTTTCGCGATTTGTACACATTTTAAACAAACATTGAGAACGGGTCTTATCGCGATATTCCTTTTTTACGAAGTAAACAGGTAGGTACCTACTTGTTTCCCGACGTTTCGACCGCCTTGTAGCAATCGTGGTCACGGGAGGACTGCATAGACTAGAGTGAATCATCTCTCAAACTATCACAGTCCACTGCTGACCATTAATAGACCTCTCGCAAATTGAGTCTCAAAATTCGGTTCTCCGCCTGTCGCATCCAATCTGTCTCTGCTGGCTTTTTAAAGTCATCGTACTTCTACTTCATCGCCGTCATTTACTACTACTTGTCTTTAAAACAAAAAAAACCGGTCAAGAGCGAGTCGCACTCGCGCACCGAGGGTTCCGTACCGATTTCTGATAAAGTGTGCTATTTAGAGACATCGTTTTATTTTTCCTGTAATCTTTACATAAACTTCTATCACATAGAATAATTTCAGACTTTTCTCTTTGCAAACTTCGGAGATAAGGGGGCGGGACCGGTATTTTTTTTTACATTTTTCATCAGAAGTCGAAAACTATGCGGCCTAAAAAAAAGAAAAAAAATGTTTGAGAATTTGCAAACAGCGCTCTTTTATATGATACCCCACATGCTCTAGTAGCCCCACTTTAATTTTTTAAGACCCCCTTTCAGTCCCTGTTGCAAAAAAATATAAATATTTTAATTTCTTTCTTATTTGCAAAATAGTTGGGTCAACGTCATCTAAAACTATTCTAAATTTCAAGTTGATAGCATTAGTAGTTCTTGAGATATCCAGCTGTGACAGACATACAGACAGACAGACAGACAGACTGAGTGACACCATAAGGGTTCCTTTTTTACCATTTTGGTACGGAACCCTAAAAAAACCGTCAGAGCCCTAGCTTAGACTCATGTATGTAACTCACACACTCATGTATCTCGTCTTAAGCAAAACAGCTGAACACCCCAAGTTACATTCAAACACGTTATACGTTCGTGTCACATATTCCTACCCAATAATATCAGCTACATCCTAACGGAAATATGTTATACCCCAAGCATATTTCACATGCGCAATTACTACATTCAAAATTTATCGCGCAATAACGATATAATGACGGAAATGCTAGCGTCGTACAAGACGTATATATTAAAATTAACGTCCGGGCCACGATGAAGGGATGCCCCGGGATAAATTAACCTTTGCATATTGTTGATATGTGGGACTGTCTGTATGTTGCCTTATTTCAGCAAACAATTCTGGCTTATAAGAGGAACGATGAATGTGTGTGAATGAAGCAAAAGGATAGGAGTATGTAAGGATTGTTGCAAATAGATATTATGTAGTCTGTCTGCCCATAAGAAAAGTAGGGAGTTTATGTATGTTTGCTTGTTTTTGGGTATAAAGAAGGCAACGTGAGACGCTTTAGAAAGTGCCATTAGTCAATATCTTTTAGCTGACATGGTGATGCAAGGATTTCGATAGGTCAGTGTATTTGATTTTATATTCTTGCATTACCGTTGTATCGTAAAGCTGTATTCAAATTTTAATACTACTGGGGTACCCAATTGATGCAGCCCACTGTACATTGATCAAAACAAAAACATCACTCTCGTAATGCAAGAATAAAAAATCAAATATCTTTTTCCCAAACTCGGATATCTTTTGTTGTTGAAACTTGGGTACTCGTATTTTTATAATTATAAGAAATTAATAGAAAATCTTGAAACAGTAGGTAACAAACGAGCCATAGTTATCAAGGAACAGTCAAGCCTTTGCAGTAGTCACCTCCGCGAAGTGTATATTATAAAGGAAGTGTTTTGTTTAAAACAAACATGAGTTTGGCAAGCTAAAAATTAAATTATAAAATATTAATTATAAACACAGTTTTCAATTTACCATCACGAGTTTTAATATGTCGGTTTTAATATGTATGGAGCTAATAGTTTTAAGCCTATTAAAGCATTTTAAATCAGTACTGCCAACTGCGAAGTTCAAATTGTATTAGAATTAGATTTTATCTGAAGAAAATGGTACAGTCGAAAACCACAGGTCATGACCGTATATTTCCACCAAAACAGAACCTTTTTTCAAGCATATTCAAATTCGGGACGGCTCAACCGAAAATAAAATTGCTCACCCGGCCATATCCTGGGCCACGAGCTAGTAAAGATAACCCTGTTTTGTTCACATAATTATGTTATATTCATGTCGCGTTACGAGGGATCCGAAATTGAGATGGATGCCTGACATAGGTGTGAAATTAACGTCCAAATTATTTTTTGGTAATTTATCAAAGTCCGTAATTAGGTCATCTAATTGTGTATAATGAGGGTTCGTGTAATTACGTGCTGGTATCCTTTGATTTGTATTGGTGGTATTTTCTTTATGTAGCGTGTTTTACAACTCCGCCACGTGTAGGATCGGCGTGTGGTACCCGACCTTGCGTGATAAATGTGTAATGTCTTCTACCTTTTTAACCGACTTCGAAAAAAAGATGAGGCTCTTAGTTCGTCGGAATCTTATTTTTGTTTATGTTTTTTCCCCGATTACTGTAAGATGGCTGGACCGTTTTTGAAAATTCATTTTTTTTTTATTTGAAAGGGTAGTTCTTATGTGGGATTCCATTTAAATTTTATCAACTTTGCTTAAGTAGGTTTTAAGTTAGCTTCAATAATACGTATTTTCCCCATTTAGTACATGTGGACGATGATGATGAGGTAAAATACGAGTAAGTAGTGGTATTCGAATTTATTACTTATCACTAAAAGTTAAAAATAACTTTAACTTCGGAAGCCAGTGGCAAAAAACGAAAATACAAAACCAAAGACACAGACTTCCGATTTTTTTTCAATTTTTTTGATTGCATTTCAATATATTTATTTGTTAAATTAAATACAAAACTAAAACTAAACCTTAAAATCTAACAAAAGAGGGTGTCCATGAGGCATGGTGCCAAGAACACTGGCTGCTTTTCCGCGTTGAATAGCAATAGCTATTCTCTGTGCGAGAAATGAGTCAGCCCTCCTGTCACCAGCGGTGTCGACTAGACGAGGAAATAATTGTTTGAAATTTTTTTTTGTACTGGGACCCCAAGAACCAAAAGTTTCCAAGCCAAGCGGTACAAACATGTAGTCGCTAGAAAGCGTCACATATTTGCGTCGCTTGGCCTCTTCTCCGGCTTCCGCCTCGGCTCCGGCCCTTAAAACCGATCCGCTGAGGTGGGAAGGGGCTAACGTGTCGACACATGTAGCGTCCCAAACAAGAGCCCTTCCCCGCTCCCAGGGGATCAACGTCAGGCCGTCCGGACGCCTGCCATCATCACGAACCATCTCTAAAGGTTCTAATAGAGAAGGAATATTGATGGTGGCAAGCGTCCGTTTTATGATGTCGTTAATGGAGCCGTGGCGGGATCATCTGCCAGCACTGCGTTGGCAGTATAGTCCATGAAGTACGTTCCTGTCGACGTCACTGCCACATGAACACCGATGACGCTCGACGATGGCAGCACCCAGTCGGAGACCGACGGCGATGCGGAAGCTGCCATTGTCGAACAGCGTTCCGAGGTTGACAGACGGTAGAACGTGTAGCCACTGTCCCAATTCAAATGTAGAGACAGCTAGAAGTCTTGCGCGGTGTTGGTCACTGAAAGAATTTTCAACCAAATTTTTGTGGACTCTCTGCACCAATGGAACATCCCAAAGGTTTTGACTCCTTGGTTCCTTCCGGAAGTTTTCATTGGGGTAGAGAGTTTTCCACGCACTGTGCATCTGACGCTATTGCGTCACATGCACAGTGCAATTCAGGTATCGGCGTATTCAAAATTTGAGAACACAAGTTTGTTACACTGTGCACCAACGAAAGGAAAGCCGGAAGAGAATTTTTCTTATTCCGATGCCACCAGATCTAATAGGTAAAGTGGCTTGAGCCCAGGAATTGTCCTCGAGGTTTAAATTTAGAATTTTTTCTAAAGCATTTTTGAGGGTGGCATCCAAGTTTTCTAAAATGTCCGTATGTTTCCAGATTGGGCATGCTCTGAGCATATATGTTAATTTTGGTACAAAAAGGCAAAATTCACTTTGTAGTGTTTTTTTGGAATTCGGTTGTTTTTTTTTTTTTTTTTTGTAAAAAGTATTTATTGTTAGATGAAAGATGATTGACTAAGAAAATGCATAATTTAATGAAAAAAGAAAAAAAAGAAAGAAAGACTATAGAAAGAAAAGTATGGTAAATATAATATATTTTCTCTTCGGTTCACACTTAGATAATTTTACGCATCATGATGAAAGTGGAGTACCTATAGTGTGATTAAGTAATATGTTAAGTACTATAAATAACATCACCTACATAAATAATTACAGTCGCAATAATTATAATGTATTCCTATCTTAGCTTTTTTTCCTTTCTGCTCTTGTACCCAAAAGCAGAATGAACTACCATTTTTTTACAACTAATAAACCATTTACTTCGCAAGATGAATCACGTTACTCCGACTTTACTCCGTAATTCCGTATCAAATTATATTGAAAGCCCGGTACCTGCCGTTCGGCATATGGCTATAATTAACACCTGTCAGAGCACAATGGAGAATTGACGGGTTGCTACTACATTGTCTGTCTGTGAAGCAATTCGTCCCCTCTGAGACACGTGGGATGATTATGTCACTTTGGTTGTTGGGGACCTAAATTATTAATTTCTATGGAACATGTAGGTAGGGGTATCTTTAATATTTCTGATGAATTTCTGGTGTATTTCTCGTTTCTTGATGAATCTGTAAAGTTTACATTTTAAACTGTTGAAGGACCTCCACTTCAGGGACACATACCTGAATTGGCAGTTAACGTGTGGGCTATGAAGTAGAACCTATAACTTTTTTTGGAACGAAGTTCTACGCGGCTTGCGGTAGGAGTAAACTGGTAGAAATCGTCACGTAACAAAAAAGCGTCACTCCATGCGATTTTCGAGAGAGAAAGTGTATTATTTAATCAAAATGAAAATTCAAGAAGGCGGCTGCGAAAATTTTAATTTTTTTCTTCATGGGTGTTGTTTTCATAGTTTTCGAGGGTGCTAAAGTCGATGGTGAGGTTCAAATTTAAATTGAAGATGGCAGCTGCGCAAATTTTAAAATTTTTCATCATGGGTATCATTTTAATGGTTTTCGAGGGCGTTAAAGCCGACAGTGAAGTCAAAATGAAAGTCCAAGATGGCGGTTGCGAAAATTTTCAAATTTTTCGTCATGGGTGTCGTTTTTTTCGTAGTCTTCGAGGGGTAGTAACTCGACCAAATGTAGGAAATAGCAGATTTTTTATCGCGATTTCGAGTTAGTTCCATAGTAAAAGTTGTTCATAATGATGAGTACATGCCCTTTTTTCGGGTTTTCAGTTATTATGATTCGTGTATGCATGGACCATTAAAGTTTAACGAACACCACGTTGTCATAAATAAGGAATGTTGTGATATCAATTTGCCTAGCCTTTTCCCAACTATGTTGGGATTCAGTCTAACCGAATGTAGTTGAAAACCAGTATTTTACATGGAGCGACTGCCTATTTGACCTCCACAACCCAAGTACTGGGACTTTTGGGCTTCTAACTACAAATAAACACTGTCATACATCTACAAATGACAGGTGGGACCAACAGTTTAACGTGTTTTCCGAGGCACGCAGGGGTCTCGATATTATTATGTAATGAATGGTCACCCATCCACGGACCGACCACAGCACGCTTAACTTAACCTGCGATCAACCCGTGCGGCCGTTGTATTCATAGTCTAGCAAGGAGAGCAGCACGTCACCCACATGATTGTTAGAGATTCAACACTACCCACTTTGTTAAAAAAGGTTACATGTTCTACAAACTGTTTTATTAAAGATTATATTATATTACATTATTATTTAGCCGCAAACTTCTCACTCCTTACATGCATGAACCATTAAAGTTTAACGAACACCACATTGTCATAAACGATTTGATGTATAACAAAGTAATTTCCAACATTAGTATATACACGTATATAACAGCTATCTATGTACCTATTCCAAGATAATTAGAGATCAGCCCGGCTAACGACGTCGCAGCTTATTTGATTGCGTCGCTAAATATTATCTTGTGGCAGTTGTGTTCCGACTCCCCTTTGGGGGTTGGTTTCGCAACCTTATCAACAGCGTTAATTGCTGTATGTTTCTCTAAAATTATTATGTTTTGGTATTTCATCTACACTTTAATTATTATTGATGATGCGTGTACCTACGTAGCTACGTAGGAACTGTTATGTAACATGTTATGTTATATAACGAAAGAACATAACATAACCTAGCTGTATTCCCCGAAGATTTAGGCAGAGTATTTATCACGTTTCATCGCATATGGTCAAATTCATGAAAATCGCATTCCGTCAAAATAGCAAACCGTCAAAACCTTTAGGCGCGATTGGTCCAATTTGTGGTTGGTCCAATATTAACCTCGGGGCGCCCTTCGCTCGCTCTTGCATCCTATGTCGATTAAGCCCCGCTTCGCGGAGCTCCTATTTCTGTGTAAAGGGTTTAAAGTAACCTAACCAAACCCGGAGGACAGAGTGTTGTGGCGCAGCCTGGGAAGCCCTATGTCCAGCAGTGGACTGCGATAGGCTGAGTTGATTGAACCAAGCCTAACCTTGGGGTGCCTTCGCTCGACGTGGCGAGGAGAGCTATACGTGAAGTAAAATATTCGACTGATTGCTAATTTGACCATTCGCGATATGGACCAATCGCTATTTTGACAGTTCGAGTTGGACCATACTATTTTGACCGAGCGCGATTTTGACGGTTTTTCAGTTACTACCTGACCGATTGTGAATTTGACCATATGCGACGAAACTCTATTATCGGTGCGCTCTGCACTACACCCGCATTTTCCCAGTTATATTTTAAGTCCCAAGGAGCAGGAGGCGTGTCTATTATCATCAACTGGGTACAAATCCAGACTTTGGGCTACTTCTGAGAAATTCCAGATGGAAAAACCCTTTACCCGGCCCGGTAATGAAACCTAGCAACCCCATGATAAAATTCGTTAATATCTATTTTAAAAACTCATGTCAAGTTTATACTACACGTACGTTACGTGTGATATTTATCATTACGTTATGACGCTTAGGAGCCGAGCCAACAGTAAAAAAAAAATAGAAAGAACTAAGTGAAAACGAAGTAGTAAGCGCGGGCGGTATATTCACGCGGACGAAGTCGCAGGCAGAAGCTAGTCTTTCAATAAAACGAATACATCCATATGTCCTATTTCCCCATCCATAAATCCAAAGTATACGAAACTACGCCTTCACAAAAGTCGAGTCATCTAAACTCAATAAAAAGAAACGATCATAAATAAAATTTAATAGTTCTCGTTTATAATAGAGCATACTTCAAGCAGTACAAATAATACAGGTTCTATCCTATGACAAAGGTTTGTGTTCTTATTGTAGGCTCTTTGACGAATTTATATTGAAGACACGTGTAACCAATAAAGTCTGTTATTGCATTCGTCCGCTATTTTTATTTTGTAGGTTCTTTGTGTAGACTGCGCTCCGATAAAACTCACTCTTAGGCACACTTAACACTTTTATTATTTCACTTGCTTGCAAAAAGAGGAAAGGCGGGTGGCCAGAATTTGAAAATTAGGTATTTTAAGAAGGTATTGCTGTCGCTCTGCGAGCGCTTCGCCCTCGAATTCGTGCGATAAGGACAACTGCAGATCCGACTAAATAGCCTATGTAAAAAGTCACATTTCGAGGTTTGGCTCTCGCCTATTTCCTCCTCTAATATTGGACCAATTTAAAAGATATTTCATAAACTGAATAAGAAGGATATATACTATGCCCCTATGTTTTTTTTTTTTCGTTAATAGTTGTCAAATTGGTACTCTAGGCGTCTGTTGACAGCGGTCTGAATAGGCAATTTTGAGCATTTTTGGAGGGTTCTAGTTCCTATAAAAATAATATATCATAAAAAAGGAAAACATAGGGGCATACAATTAACTGATATTTATATTTCTGTAAACAATTATTGCTTTATGGTCATCAACCAGAAAGAAAACAGGCGAGAGCGTTTGTATCTTTTTGTATGGAGAAAAGAGCACCCACGTTTCCTCTTAAGGCCGTTGGTGGCCGCTACGCCGGCAATCAACAAGAGTGGGGATCGGATGTAGCGCGCCACGCCCCGTAATACAGTATCACAAATGTCACTAATTGACATCTTAAATACAAACCAAAACAATTCTAAAATTCTTTTAAATATACGATTTAATTAATGCAAAACTCACGTACAATCAATGTTTAACAAAAAAAAAAACCAGCTATGTACATGTCAGACCACGCGCAATGAAGGGTTCCGTAGTTGAAAAAAAAATTATCCCAAAAACAGTTGAACAAAGTTGCAAAACATGTTCTGCCATACAATCTGCCAAGCCTTTTTTTCCCAATTATGCTGGGGTAGGCTTCCAATCTAACCGGATGCAGCTGAATACCAGTATTTTACATGGAGCGACTGCCTATCTGACCTCCACAACCCAGTAACTGGTTAATTCGATATCCCTTGGTAATACTGGTTGTCAGACTGTAGTTGGTTGTAAACAATACGGCCATTTACTTATGCGACATATTTTATATACTCGCAAATAAATCAAAATCTTTAGGGTACTTACCGTTGACCTACAATCATGAAATTTGGCAAGAAGCAAGGTCTCACAGCACAAGTAAAGGAAAAAGTAAAATATAAGAGCCTCCAATAATGACGGTTCTATTAGGCGTATCTAGCTGGAAGGGCTCGTGGCTAAGTAATAACTGCTGCACGGGTCAATTGATTGATCAGCAGTGCGATTCTGTAACCATCTCACCGTGAAAACTTAGGTGAAGTGAGCGTGGAGTGAACTGTCAACAGTGTCAATCCCTAGCAAAAACAAACTCACTTCACCTAAGTTTTCAGGGGTGAGATTTTTACAGAATCGACCGGCAGGTTAAGGTACGCTTGCCGCGGTTGTTCCGTGGATGGATGACCATCTTTACATACCGAGACTCCTACGTGCCTCGAAAAGTGGACCTTTGACAGTTGTTACGGGTTGTCGGAAGCCTGAAAGTCTGACAACCAGTCTTACCAAGACTAATACCCAGTACCTAACTGGGTTGTGGATGGCAGTCGCTCCATGAAAAATACTGGTTAGACTGGAAGCCAAGCCCAACATAGTTGGGAAAAGGCTAGGCAGATAATGTTTAAGCGTATCCAGCTATTCGCACTACAAACCTGCTTTGATTGTCTCACGTAATAGGCTAAAAGTTATGGTGAAACGATAGAAGAAGACAAACCAGGCAGAAACCACTAATGGCATAACAATTGCCAAGAAATTCTGTCACCAATAAAATAACTCCTTTCATAAACCCAGTTACCTCAAAACACGACAATTGCCAAGAAATTCTGTCACCAATAAAATAACTCCTTTCGTAAACCCAGTTACCTCAAAACACGACAATTGCCAAGAAATTCTGTCACCAATAAAATAACTCCTTTCATACCCAGTTACCTCAAAACACGACAATTGCCAAGAAATTCTGTCACCAATAAAATAACTCCTTTCATAAACCCAGTTACCTCAAAACACGACAATTGCCAAGAAATTCTGTCTCCAATAAAATAACTCCTTTCATAAACCCAGTTACCTCAAAACACGACAATTACCAAAAAACGTCGCTTTAAACAAACGTATAACACTGTAAGTACCTACCTAACATTCACGATTGGCTATAACGCTCATTGTAGTCGTAACATGGCAGATACTTGGTTATGATTATGCAGTGTAAAATAAAGATGTCTGCGAATCGGCAGTAAAGACAAAAGACGACTGAATTAGAAAGAATCAAGGAATTGTTTTATATTTTGTCATTTTCTTTTGTTTTTTCATGTATCTCGATTTAAGTCTACCAGCGATTAACGAGAATCAAATAGAGTTAGCAGCTCAACGAGTTGGCGAGCAACGAGCAGCGAGTGCGCGATGGCGACGAGCGATTACTCGCTGGTATGCGTAGGCATATCAAGCAATCTACCCGCCAAGCGAGCGTCACTGAGCGCTCGCTCACACCTCTGGCAAGCGCTGTCAAAGAGATTGACAGCGGTTGTCACTGCGACAAACGAGTACTTGCCGCTAGTGTGAACAGTTCGCGATCAACTCTTAACGTTATTATTGTACCTATCTGTTTTACTAACACGGGACCTACTTTATTAAGTTTCTTGAGCGAGAAAATCGTTGACAGCTAGTCGCTTCCCCGTCGGCCCTGGCGCAGGCTGTGGGACAGGTGCCTTACAGAAGAATAACTTTCAGAATTTACCCCGACTTGGTCTTCTAACTTTTGTTTCTGTGTTTTCTTTAGGTAGTTCAGTAAGTTCAGCCTGTTGCTAGGAAGAATTGGTTCACTTCTGGATTAAAAGATATGGATTATCAGTAGCTACTTTGCTGGTGCCAAATGAGATGGCACTCTTTACTCTAAGTTAATACTTTGAGACAAATAGAGAAGCATAGAATAAAGTTACAGTAATACGTCTGGGTAGTGCCCTTGAATTAATACTTTGAGACAAGGACAGAAGCATAGAATAAAGTTACAGTAATAAGTCTGGGTAGTACCCTTGAATTAATACTTTGAGACAAGGACAGAAGCATAGAATAAAGTTACAGTAATACGTCTGGGTAGTGCCCTTGAATTAATACTTTGTGACAAGGACAGAAGCATAGAATAAAGTTACAGTAATACGTCTGGGTAGTGCCCTTGAAATAATACTTTGAGACAAGGACAGAAGCATAGAATAAAGTTACAGTAATTCGTCTGGGTAGTGCCCTTGAATTAATTACCTGTGCAATTTGCCTTTACAAAATGGTCAAATTATAACATTTGCAGATGACACAGTTTTATTGTTCAGCTCCAATACGTGGAAAGATGTAACCGAAGCAGCAAATGAAGGTTTTGCTTTAGTTACCTCATGGCTGGACAATCATTTGTTGACACTGAATCTTGACAAAACTAAATTTATTACATTTACAATTAACGCCAAAACTCAACCTTCTCCTAACTCAATAATTATACAAGCTCACAACTGCAATAAGTCAAGTACATGTCAATGTAACCAAATCTCCAGAACTAATTCCATTCGATATCTCGGTGTGGTAGTAGACCAAAACTTAAACTGGAAAGAACACGTCATGAAAGTAAGTAATCGCGTAAGAAAGTTAATTTATATTTTTAAAACTATTAGAAATGTATGTGACATTAAGCTACTATTAAAAATCTACTTAGCGCTATGTCAGTCTATACTGACATATGGATTGAATGTCTGGGGAGGAACTTCAAAGACCACCATGTTGTTTGTAGAAAGAGCCCAGCGCATGGTACTCAAAGTTATTTCTCGCAAACGGTACACTTATCCAACAAACCTACTTTATTCAGAACTGGGAGTCCTCACGGTACGAAAATTATTCATTAAGCTGGAGATCATGGCACAACATAAAGTAAAACCGCACTATGCAAAAAGGCGACGATTAGATATAGTTTACAACATACCCAAATATAGAACATCTTTTGCACACAAATTTCACAATTATCTTGGTCCTAGCCTCTACAACAAAGTAAGCAAATATCTAGAATTAAGGAATCTTGAGAGCCATACATGCAAAAAAACATTGGATAACTATTTGAAAACACTAGACTACAACAACGCTGAAAATCTAATGATAAATTTGTTTAAATAAGGCACATAAATAATAAAGCACACATAACTTTACACATACAGATACATACATAACACATATACCTATACCTACACCCAAACACAAAACAACACAGACTTCCAATCTGTAATTTAATTAATATAGCATTACTAGTATATTATTATAATCAATCTATTAAAAAACTATGTTACCTGTAACTAGAACTTGTGGGAATCTGTTGTCTTTAGGGTTGAGGAAGACTATCCGCTCGTGATACAGTTTAATACTAGTACGAGGGGATAGGGCGAATCAGTCTAAAGACAACCAAACAGTAAGACCACTTCACACTCTCCAACTGTAGATCTGCATGAATATCAAAATAACTATTTCTGTTTATTTTTGTTTATTATTCAGTTACTGTATGGTTGTCTCATTAATGCAATAAAGATTATTATTATACTTATAACCTTATTATTATACTTATAACCTAAGGTCGCTCGGTAGATAAATCCGCGTCCGTCCGTGCCTAACTGACGCGTACTCGAACTATTGCCCACTAGTACTAGTATACACTGTGATTTTGAAGAGCGTGAAGAGCGTCGTTTAGGCCGTTTTCTATGAAGATGTACAGTCAGCAACAAAAGTCGATTAACACTTATGTTTTCTTTATCATAATTGTTGAGAAAAATACTTCATTAAAATCGGAACAGATATAAATTTTAAAGAAAATTAACTCTTATCTAATAAATGAAATGCTAAAAAGCAGGTTATAGTATAATTTTGTGTTAATTTAGATGATGTCAAAAAGTAGCAGTGTTAGCCGACTTCTGTTGCTGACCGTACTACTAACTTTATTGTTCTGTGACAGAAGCATTTAATAACAATATACATAGTTGCATAATTATTTTTTCTATTGTTCAAGAATAAATAGAATGGTATTTTCCTGCCAGCAGTTTATTTTTTATCAAACAAGTTCAAACAAGAAACCTCAAGTTTCCAGGTAAACAGAGACCCGCACTAGTTAATAAATGAAAGGGGCAGAATACCTAAAATACCGGCCCGGTAAGCATTTTTTGATGCGTTTCCGACCTCACGTATCTTTGAACAGCCCAATCCGAGCCCTATGGAAGCACCTGATACATTTTATGTTCTCCGTAAAAATGATAGCATCAATCACGGTAGTCATAATATTATGGTTGTCCTTTTCTTTCCCGTGAAGGATTTTTTATGAGTTGTTTTTCGTCTCATTCTTGCATTCACTGTATTTTCAAGTTTTTAAATAATATGTAAGTGGTTATGTTGACGGATGGCTTGAAGGATGTTTTGATAGTCAACAAGACCTAAGAGGTACTAACACAAGACTAGCATTGGCAAATAAAATACGCTCGACATATTCTAGGATTCTGTTTAGTTAGTCTGTGCCATTATGCATATATCGCTCTTACGGTCTTTGGAAGCATATAGACGAAGAATCAATATTTGCAGCCAGTAAAAGTACCACTTGTGTTCTTACAAAAAAATATGATATGCTTCTTTTAAGTACATATTGTGCAAATATAATAATGTGCTATATAATATTGTAATGTTTTTGACATTAGTAAGTAGGTTAATAAACAAAATCAAAAGTTATCTTAACTAACATATGATTTGAAAACCTGCAAAGACGCCGTCGCTCGTGTAACGTAATGGCGGCCGGTCGGCATACTATGATGTAAATGTGTGCGCGAGGCGTGTTTGTACAAACGGTCCGGCGGCATACTTACTGTGCTTCACTTTCGATATGCGTGGCGCGCAGTCCATCTTTTTTTATAAGTCTATGTCTATATATTATATATAACAGATGGCAAAGCAGATAACGGAAGATTAATACAAAAGGTAGAATCAAAAATTAGCAATTTTTCCCTACAGAATACGTACATCAAAAATACTATTTGCACATCAAAATTTGCATGGCTAAATATTAAACATAACTTCAGGTCGACGGAGCGGAGCCAGAGCGGAAGAAGTCATTTGATGATTTCCCATCCACAAAAAAGAAAAAAAAAAGGTCGTCGTCGTCGTCGACGGAGCCCCGCTGCGCGGGATTCCTATTTCTGTCAACAAGGTTTAAAGGAACCTAACCAGTTAGTATTTTTGATATACTTATAATTATTTTTTTTTGTGACTGGACAAAAATTGATGTATAAAATTAATGATTAAGTATTAGGTATTATTTGTATAAGTTTTGATATTTAGTTAGTTAATTAGTAGTGCAATCATTGATTTGGTGTACATGTAGAGTATTAGATGTAAAGTATTTGATGTAAGAATATTTTTCTGGTGTGCGATTAATATTTTCCCCAATACCTACAAAGTGACGCTCGGAAAAGTAAACCATTAACGAAAATGCAAATAAAAAACGACGAAAATTAAAAAAGAAATTACAACCGCACAAAAACAAATTACCAGAAAAGTAAACAATAAAATTATTGACTTCGGTGACGTAATTATTATAAGTAAACATTTTTATTGCCCCATTAATATAACATACAAACGAGCAACTTTGTACAAAGCAACACATGTATGAAGTTGTAAATTAAACTCGAGAACTGTGCAACGCAGTTTGTTCGCAATCCGAGCAACTGTTAATCTCGGTTTAAGCCTCACTAACTACTGTTGTTAAGTATGTGCCTTCAATATACAATGTAGGTTGAGTTACGTGTCTTTAAATAAATAGTGCTTTAAGTAGGTTGTTTGTGTTTATAGTACTTTCTAGACACAATAGGTTGGTAGTAGTTGGCTGCTGGTAATGATAAGTAATGATAATGCCACATCTCCTTTGGGTCAGCACACCCCCACCAAACGGAAAAATCCTCGCGGATGCTCAAACACTTTTTAAATTTCCCTAATAACCGTATTAATATTGACTCTATGTATAAAATTCGCCGCAGACATTTATCAAGGCGTCAATCACAGGCGTTTATCAAGCTTAATTCTGCGTCGAATTTTATACTTAAATATATTTTTTCATGTGAAGTATTTTTTATAAGTCGTGTTTTGTCTCATTCTCGCTTGTCTGATACACCCTGTAGATATAGAAAAGTTCCTAGGCATATTTGGCTGACCTGATAGAAAATGGTAACCTTTATCTAGGAATGATTTTTGTGTTGTGTTTGATTTATTGTATTACTAGCTTTTGCCAGCGGCTTCGCCCGCGTGCATTTCGGAAATTATCCCACGGAAACATACTACCGGTATGAATAGTATTCTATATCCTATTCCGTGTACCAAATTTCATCCAAATCCGCTCAGCCGTTTTAGCACGAAAGCGTAACAAACAAACAAACAAACTCAGTTTTGATGAAAATTCTAAAAAAAAAATACCGTTCCCCCTTATCTCAGAAGTTTGCATAGAGAAAAATCTGAAATTATTCTATGTGAGTTTATGTAAATACATATATTATATAGGTACAGGAAAAATAAATATGTCTCTAAATAGCACACTTTTTCAGAAATCGGAACCGAACCCTCGGGACGCGAGTCCGACTCGCTCTTGACCAGTTTTTTTTTTATACTTTGTGTCACAATAAATCGCCTCTTTGCGAGAAAAACGTGACATGTCGGAAATGGTTTCTTTAAAATTATTATTCGATAATTTAATATTCGATTGTAGAATCTTACTGCGTATTTTTTAAAACTTTATTAGCTAACCCATTTAACGTAAAAACACATTAATTTACTTGTCATAATTTTTTTTAAGTTTATTACATATCGCTTCCTCTAAAATTGCATTTTACGAGATAGCACGTTTTTCTCGCAAAGATGCGAAATTATGATCAATGATGGGTAGGTACTGGGTTTTTGATAGGTACTCTCTTCATAATATCCTAAACCAAGAAGAGTACGTAGAAACTCGTGACTATATAAAATTGTCTTTTTATCAGTCAGCTGAAGAGTCACGCGACAAGACACTGCAATGTCTGGATGGCATAGTGTTTTATGTCTACCTAAGGACTAACATAGCACTTTGAACAGCTTTATTTCTTAGTGTAAAACAGTACCTATAGTAGGTAATAAGAATTTAAAAGAGGTAGTCTGAAATGCATTAGAAGAACACAGTTGTTAGTGTTGGAAATTTGTACAACACAAGAAATCTCAAGACTCTCATACTAAGTAGGTAGTTTTAATGCTTAGAGCATAATTTATTGGGCTATGAAAATGGTCTTTATCGTAAATAACTAACTCTCTATCACACTTTACACGAAATTAGGATAGATACATTATGTACACCACATTATTATACCTAACCTTAGTGTTAAAATACTATTTGTTTTAAATAATAGAAAACATTATAAATCACGTAATTCATATGTGAGTTTTTTTACCGAGTTGAGCTGCACGATTACTGAAAAATACGTGCAATTACTGGACAGTAAACACTCAATCTGTGTAGTTCTTTCCTCAAAAGACCATTTCAGACACCAATTCATATGGTATTCACATGATCTGACCAAGATTATGTCTGAACTTTAAAAGAGACTGACTCTAAGTTTGTTTCGACCTTTCTTCTCAGAGTAGGTATAGGAAACGGCGACCTCATCTAGTTTCTGATCAAAAAATACAACCGAATTGAGAACCTCCTCCTTTTTTTGAAGTCGGTTATATGACTGACATGTAAAAGTGTTAGACAAACCTACAGAAATAAAATAATTTATCATTTAATTGGTGCAGAAACCGAAACTAACGTTATACAGGGTGATCAAAAAGTCGTGTATCAAACGAAATAGGGAGTTATAAGAGGTCATTTCCAACAAAAAATCTTTTCCTATTTCGTTTGATCCACGACTTTTTGACCACCCTGTTTAAATAAAAATCCATTACTTTTACCATACAACACAATTATTTCAATTGTTTATTAATTGAATTCAGTTACACTCAGTTAACAATTTCCTGAACTAAGGCGTTAGGTTTTTGTTCAGAACCGAACAGTTACCAACTGTTCAACATTTATGTTCAACTGTCAAACTCCTTACTTGCGATACGAATTCAGGTTGTACTCGTATATTCCTTACTGGACCCTTAGATTTTCCTGTTATTTAGAATATTTAGTTCCGCGTTTGCAAAATTTTTGTGATTATAATTATAATATCCGAATTTGTCAATTTATATTAAATATAAATTCAAGATAAAAAAAGGAAAGTGAAAATTTTTCAATTTCTTTTTTTTTTTTTTTTTTTGGAACAGTTACCACATTATAATAATAACGCAGTAGTTTATCTTCATAGAAAACGGGCGAAACAACGCGCTTCAAAATCTCAGTCAGTCTCAGTTAATGAATGTATATGTCGCTATTAACGATGGCTGTTGCTTGTTCACGGTTGCACACGTTGTCAGATGTATAGAAACGGATAAAAAAACTACTGTTCCCGAGGCATAGAAAAACGCGAGTGAAGCCGCGGACAAAAGCTAGAAAACAATAAATAATGCACTTTCAACAGTTTTTTACAAAACGCGTGAAACTTTCACATAAAGTGCCTACTTAAAAGTTATTGTTTCCTAAGTAGAAACATTAAGTTTTCAAGTACACGTGCAGTGTACACGTTCCTTACGTTGTACTACGTTTTTTTATTCGAAAACTTTAGCTTCTTACCTTCGGGGATATAAAGAGAAAGGCGACTGACAGACTGAAAGAATAATAGCTCCGTAAGGCACTGTTTTTTCCTTTTTGAACTAAGAATCCCAAAGGGTCCTAACACTTTCGTATACCTACTTTTTCTAACCTTTTTAGAGCGTGTTGAACTCTTAGGTGATGTAACATTTATCATTGTTTTTTATAAGAGAAAAAATTGTATTAGGTACAAGATTTAGTTCTTTTATTTGATTTTAGTTTAAATGTCATGTGTGAACGTGTTTTATTGTGAATTTGCTGTGAAGCTTTACATGAAAAATCTGTCTATTAAAATATTTTTTTAAATTAATTGTTATTGTTGCTGTTTGTGTTAATAATTTGTGTTTGTTTTTATTAGCTGTAAGTCCTCCTTGTTTTAAAATACTTAAATAAATGAATAAATGGTTACTGAGCCTTTTTAAAAACCAGTTTTTAAGACCATTCATTGAATTTAACTTATGATCAGCAGGATTTTTATAAGTGCGACTAAAGCACACGTGTTCTTTGGCATTCTATCTGTATAAAACAGCACCCACTTCAAATATTTGAAAGAATTAACTCTTACATTCAAAACACAGAAAAATATATCAATTTACAATAATGAAACTATCGCAGACCGAATCGGAGCACTCCATTCAAACAGGAACTAACTATAAGCTTCTACCACAACCAGATTATTCTATCCCAAGGTTTATCTATAGGTTGTGATGAGAAAATCGTGTTCTGGTTTACAGATTAGGAACAACTGAGTTATCAGTAGCATTGGAATAGTGCCATAGTGTGGTCTATTGAATATTCTAATACATTTAGTAACGAGTGGAGAAGTAGCTAGGTACATGTTATTGGTATTAGATTTTATTATAATACGTAGGTAGTTTTAGTGTAATTTATAGGATAAAATGATAAATGACGTTATTTCTGTTATTAGGTTTGTACGTACACTTTTACACGTCGAAAATAAATTATGTTTTTAAAATAAAAAACTAGATGAGTTCAAAGTTTCTTATCTAAATAATCTGAGAAGAAAGAAAAGGGGTTGAAGGGGAGGGAGGGGAGGGAGGGGGACGATTACCTTTACACCATAAAGTTGCTTTTCGTATAGCACTGATCCATTGAAGAAACTCTGCCCGACAGAAAATGACCGAAAAATAGAAAGTAGGAACGACACAAAAAACAAGAGTAAACACTAGTTATCCGTCGGAGCTGACACACAGTTTTTTTGCAATTTCCTGATTTTGTTTTTTTTTATAATTTTCCCAGAAAATTCTTAATATGCCAATAAGAATTTCAATAGTTAAGTCGAATTCCAAATAACCTAGTATACCATGCTGTCGTTGGCGCCGTTTTATATGAGGAATTTCCTTATTTCAGTCGAAGAAAAATAAAAGAACCGACAAAAATACCTATATTCCTTTGACATCGTTCACCTCAAAAGTTAACTTCCCGTTTTTATGTTTGCGCAGACAGAAAAATCCCGTTGTGCTCATAAAATAAAGTGAAATATAAAATGCACAGTTTTAGGACCAGCACTTAAAGCTGGCCATGATTTACTTTTACAACACAGAAAAGACGAATTTAAAAAACTCCTTCATTGGTTTCCCTCACGCAGTTGTTATACGCACATAAGTCCCATTAGTGTAGTCTAAGTTCTCATTTTGTATACTGCTTAAAAAATAACCACATGTAAAATATAAAAGTTTTCAAGAAAACACCTTCATCGTCATAATCATTATTATCTGCACAGCCTTTTCCCAACTATGTTTGGGTCGGCTACTAGTCTAACCGGATGCTGCTGACCTACCAGTGTTTTACATGAAGCCACTACTTATCTGACCTCCACAAACCAGTAACTGGGTAATACGACACTCCTTGGTAAGACTGGTTGTCATACTTTCGGGCTTCTGACGACCCGTAACGACCGTCAAAGATCCATGGATGACTGCCGGGACCAACGGCTTAACGTGCTTTCCGAGGCACGGATGAGTCTCGGTATGTAAAGATGGTCACCCATCCACGGACCAACCCCGGCAAGCGTCAAACCAAACCTAAAATCTAAAAAAATATCAACTGTTCCCTACATTTATGTTCGCATAACTCGTCAAAATGTAGGGAATAGCAATTTTTTTTGGAATTTCAAGTTTGGTCCCATAGTATAAGTTGTTCATAATGATGAGTACCCTTAAGAGGTTGCTGGATTGGATGAGTGCTGCGATTGTATCTTAAAAGTCTAATTTAATAAGCTGTAGTAATTTTACCAGCACTTATGTATGTATAGAACATTAGTTTTTGTTTACACTAAAACCGAAAAGGGGTCATTGTACTCATCATTTTGAACAACTTTTACTATGGTATCAAACCTGAAATCGCGAAAAAAAAAAGTCAGCTGTTCAATAGGTACGTTTTTCTACATCAACTCGTCAAAATGTACTGAACAGCAAATTTTTTTTTCGCGATACAAGGTTGGTCCCATAGAAAAAATTGTTCAAAATGATGAGTACAAAGACCCCTTTTCGGGTTTAGGGTAAAAAAAACTAATGTTGTATACATGAGTTTTTACTACCTACTCTTCCACAAAGACACAACTTATGTCCGTCTAGCCAGTGAACTTACTGTATCTTCATCAAGAATGTCAGATGTCAACACCAATGGAACATTACACTGCGCAAGGTTGATTTCCCTAAGGTTTACAAAAGGTCACATTTCATATTATGTTTCATGGAAAGCATCAGTACCTATACTGTTCCTTCCTATAACAACACTAATATCCGGAGAAAGAACCCTGATTTTAGTGTGCACAGGTAAAGGAAAAAGTCTGAAAATTGTTAATTTGTAATTATATCACATAAAAAAAAATGTTCAAGGCTGTCAGTCTGTCAAGACCCTTTTTCTCAGAAACACTTGGAGGTATCAAGTTGAAATTAATCTGAAATACGTAAATCTATGGTCCCAGTCCTAAAAAAATCAAGTTTCTAAGTCAACGAAACAAATAAAAAAATACGGCCATTTGTGCGACATATTTTGATACTCGCAAGTAAATCAAAACCTATAGGGTACTTCCCGTTGACCTAGAATAATAAAAAACAAATGAAATTTGTCAAGAAGCAAGGTCTCACAGCACAAGTAAAGGAAAAAGTCTGAAAATTGTTAATTTGTAATTTTATCACACATCATTTAAAAAATATTTTTTGTGATTACAATGTTAAGTTTGTTTTTGGGATAAATACTTTTCAACTCTGGAACCCTTCATTGTGCGTGGTCCAACACGCACTTGGGTGGTTTTTTTTTTATTATTTCTCATTTTAAATTAGGCACCTTTAAACATTTATAATTTGTATAGGTATATAAAGGGTTTTTCAATAGGGACGCTCGAACTTTGATAGCGTATAGCGGCCATCTTGTTAAAGTGACAGCTGTCAAATTTTATACGATTATTTATTTAGTCTTGACATTTCACCATGTAACGCTACACGCTTCAACAACGCGTTGAAATCATTCAAATTTATTATCAAAATCTGTGCTCTATTCGACCAACGTTTCGTGTCTTTGTGTATTTCACGTGGTGGCGACATCAACTGGCT
Source organism: Cosmia trapezina (assembly GCA_905163495.3). Taxonomy (NCBI): domain Eukaryota; kingdom Metazoa; phylum Arthropoda; class Insecta; order Lepidoptera; family Noctuidae; genus Cosmia; species Cosmia trapezina. The sequence continues at coordinate 18,565,156 of LR991034.1, forward strand.
ACCAAGATCGTGTGACTTAACACCACTCAACTAATTAACTAACTTAACTTTCTGTGGGGCTACGTGAAATCTCTGGTTTATTGTAGACAGACCACAGACAATTGCCGCCCTGAAGGCCAACATAAGTCGCGTTCTTCATGAAATTGAGCTAAAGCGCGGAGCCGCGACGGCCATTTGGCCGAATCTATATTCCATAAATAATGTCATTGAATGTCCTTTAAAATAAAAATAAAAATGAGGCAATATCATTTAAACAAGTTGTTTTATACCATTCCCCCTCTAAAAAGCTTATTTTATTCACTGAAAACAGTGAATAAAAAGCACTTTTACTCACTGTTTTGATGTTTGAAAATGGAACACACCAATGTATTCGACCACAGATTTAGAGTACGTAGGCTAGATACGGCATGTTATTAGATAGTATGAAAACCGAACGTGTCATCTTTTTTATACCTACGATAACTTCACCCCAGCCATTTAGTGATGTGCTCAAAGTAAACAGAATTGTTTCAATCGCTAAGCGTCACTGTGCTAACAGACTTTTTTTAGTACGAACAGTCGAACATGCAGGGCACGCTTGGTCGTGGCTTGCCATATCTAGTGTAAGTGTAATCTTTGTATTCGACCTATATTGATGTGTTCTAAATTCAATTTGATTGGTCGACATTTTCGACAAGGAGTTTAGCATTAGAATAAAAACTGTTTTGTGTTCTTTGCTGTCCTTAGTAAATTGGCGCTATTTTGAATACTGTAAGTTGTACGAACACAAAGTTTAGTGTTACTTTAATCTTTAATTTTGTGTTTGTTTATTGTTGTTCTAATCGATTAAAAATGCATTCTAGTGATGAAGATGTGTTAACACCTGAGTTTATGAAAGACGGGGCGGCCGATATAGTGGAAAACTTGCTACCCAAAAATCACGGCTGGTTTACGTCAAAGCCAATTTAACTTTCCTTTTTCTTCATTAAATGTCTATTTTCACTTAAATCTTTCTTTTTCTCGTAGTCATGGTATAAAGTATAGTATGCAACTCTTGAATAAAACGGATTTATATCGAGGGCCATGAATCACTCGCGTCGCTCAGGATTCTAACACTTGAATCACTCGCTACGCTCGTGATTCAATCATCATGAATCACTCCCTACGGTCGTGATTCAATCGTAAGAATCCTTCACTAGCTCGTGATTCATCTATGGCCCTCGCTTTAAATCCGTCCTTTATTCACTAATTGCATAATATACTATTATACCATTCCACCTCTAAAAAGCTTATTTTATTCACTGAAAACAGTGAATAAAAAGGACTTTTACTCACTGTTTTGATGTTTGAAAATGGAACACACCAATGTATTCGACCACAGATTTAGAGTACCTACGCTAGATACGGCATGGTATTAGATAGTATGAAAACCGAACGTGTCATCTTTTTTATACCTACGATAACTTCACCCCAACCATTTAGTGATATGCTCAAAGTAAACAGAATTGTTTCAATCGCTAAGCGTCACTGAGCTAACAGACTTTTTTTAGTACGAACAGTCTAACATGCAGGGCACGCTTGGTCGTGGCTTGCCGTATCTAGTGTAAGTGTAATCTTTGTATTCGACCTATATTGATGTGTTCTAAATTCAATTTGATTGCTCGACATTTTCGACAAGGAGTTTAGCATTAGAATAATAACTGTTTTATGTTCTTTGCTGTCCTTAGTAAATTAGCGGTATTTTGAATACTGTAAGTTGTACGAACACAAAGTTTAGTGTTACTCTTTAATTTTGTGTTTGTTTAGTGTTCTTCTAATCGATTAAAAATGCATTCTAGTGATGAAGATGTGTTAACACCTGAGTTAATGAAAGAGAGGGCGCCCGATATAGTGGAAAACTTGCTACCCAAAAAATGACGGCTGGTTTACATCAAAGCCAATTTAACTTTCCTTTTTCTTCATTATATGTCTATTTTCACTTAAATCTTTCTTTTTCTCGTAGTCATGGTATAAAGTATAGTATGCAACTCTTGAATAAAACGGATTTATATCGAGGGCCATGAATCACTCGCTACGCTCGTGATTCAATCATCATGATTCACTCCCTGCGGTCGTGATTCATCAATGGCCCTCGCTTTAAATCTGTCCTTTATTCACTAATTGCATAATATACTATTATACCATTCCCCCTCTAAAGATTCTAACACTTGAATCACTCCCTAGAAGCCCTTTATTTGTAATCACCTTAGACTTAAATTTTGTCGCCAAAAATCGGGCATTTTGATTTTTTATTATTTAAATATGAATTATGAACCCAGTGACACTCGCGCAATAAAGACAAATCTAACGACATATCACTCATCAAAATCGATCAAGCCTACATGAGGTCACAATGGAAGGGATATACAAACATACTACATACGCGCGCAAAAAAATTACCCTCCTGGGCCAGTGGGGTAAAAAACGACTGAAAAAAGTTATTTCTATGGACGTTCTATGCGACTTCACGATAATAATTATTCATAATGCGAATATGTCATTCTGTTACAAAGTTCCGTCACTAGTGAAGCGAAAAAAAATACATTAAAAAGTTACTCCTTAAAACTCATTTGCTTTGTCCACTATGACCTAGATAGTAAGTTTGCTAATTAGCACTGGTAGCCAACATGTATGGAGCTTCAGCCCCTCCAATGTTAACAAGTTCCCCTTTTTTACTTATGTAAAGTTAAAATTACTGTACAGTGCTTTTTTCATCACGCCAACTTAAAAGTGGGTTTGAAATATGAATTTTATGAGCAGATCCTTTTTAGTTTGATGTTTTTAAAGGTGATAAATTATAAAGGAAGTGTTAAAAAGAATATAATTATGTAAGAAGAGTTTGGTTAACAATTCTAATCCTTTTGGTTTTCAGTCGTGATTTTTATTCAATGGGACACGCCTAACCCGTTCAATATTTGAAAAAAAAACCGCATCCAAATCTGTTCACCCGTTTAAGAGCTACGGTGCCACAGACAGACGCACACCCCCACACACACCCCCACACACATAGCGGTCAAACTTATTCTACTCTTTGTGCGTCGGGGGTTAAAAGCGATTGCTACCACGACTACTCTCCTTTTGGCTTATATTTTACGAGCTTAGCCCTAATGCTACATAGAAAAAAAATTAGGTTCATAAAGTTTTCAATTACTAAGAACATCCACAAAAGCAATTTCAAAGAACACAATAAGAAAATAGAAGCACCTGGTATTTCACACAATTATTTAGAAACGTATAAACAAAAACAATTTGCGTAACAAACCAATCATGTCCACTGCTGCACTGGGTAGCATTTTCAATTTAAACTGTTTCCCTGCACTTCGTACCGATTCTTACCGCACCACCTATCCCTTTCCACCTGCATGCAAAAGAGAGGGAGGGGTGTATGCTTTTGGGTTAAAATTCAAGTAAATTTACTCGGCACAGCACCACAGCTGTTCTGGTTGTTAGTGCAAAAGCAAAAGTTTAGGGTTAAAGCCGTGTGCGGGCGACAGTCTCGTAATTAGACAGTGTACCTAGGAAAGAGGGTTGAGAATTAAATCCTTTGTTAACCTGTTCATCAGGACACTCTGTTTCGGTAATGCCTGGCTCAGAAAGGCTCAATTGAATGTATGCTGCCCCGAAGCGATGTATTCTTTTTCTGTTGATGCTACTATGTGATGGTATTTTTCAGAGCGCTTTGTTCGAAATTCGATTTGTGGAGTCGGATTTGAAAATCGAAAAGTGCTTAACTACATTTTAAGTAGATAGTAGATTCGGCACGAAGTCACTTTGGCATAATAAAACAAAATAAATTTTCTTGTTGCTGGACTTGAGTTTAATCAAACATAGGCATGAATGAAGTGATACAATGAGGTCGCGTGGCAAAGTATTAACAGCCGCACTGGTCGATCGAAGGTTAAGCTACGCTCGCCGAGCTCGGTCCGTGGATGGGTGACCACTCATAATCTCTCCGTGCCTCGGAAAGCCGTGGATCCCGGCGATCACTCGTTAAATCTTTAACAGTAGTTACGGGTATTCAGAAGCCCGAAAGTCTGACAGCCAGTTTTACCAAGGAGTGTCGTATTACCCAATTACTGGCTTGTGGAGGTCAGATAAGTAGTGGCTTCATTTTAAAATACTGGTATTCGCCTGCTTCCGGTTAGACTGGAAGCTGATGCCAATACTGTTGGGAATAGGCTAGGCAGACTTTTGTGTCAGGAATGACACGATTAAGGACGTTTAATGTCTCGTGATTAGAGTGAAAATAAGTAATTATTGCTATTACTAGTTTTGGTCGTTCGATTCTTGTTCCCTCAGTCGTCTCCGCAAAAATGGAAGGAAATCAAAAAGTTCTATGAACCCATCTACAATGGTTTTGTTGGATTCTGTAAAAATAAATTAAGTACGTCTTCTTTGAGTTACATTCAAGACTAGAATTAAACTAAGATAGTGACAGTTTACGAGAAAAACAAAACAAAATCTTCGCAAACTCGTAAAGCGGAAGCAAACTCGTAAGTATAAAATAAAAATAATTTATAAAAGTCAACATTCACCTCAAAGCTGAACTTTAAACTTCAAGCAGCGAAAAATCCAGTCAACATTCAAGCAGTATTAGTGGAAAGGATCTCAACGAACAAATGGCCAGTGCTTTTGTAACACTCTTTTACAAGACCGTACTTCGTTGTTTCGGTAAAGATAATGGTACTACTGGTTATAAATCTTATGTAATAGCTTAAAAATAAACAGTTGAGAAACAAACGCTTGTGCTCCTACCCCGAGACGGACGATCGAAATTTAAAATTGAATTCTACGTTCCATTGCATTTTTTTTAATGGCACGACTTTGGTTAACGTCGAAGGAATCGCGCAATGAATGGTGTAAATAGTTTCGTTTTGCGGTTTTCCATTTTGGTAATGGATCACTTTGTTCACATACCAACTGTGTTCTTAATGTTTAGTTTTGGAAGCTTATAATCCCCGTGGCGTGGTAATGAAGCCATTTTGAATAAATCCGTGTTTCATGTAACCTGGTAATGTTCCAGTATTTCCGAGTGAGCCGTGTTGTATTAATATAATGCCTAGTTATGAAGTTTGTGAATATAATTTTATATAAGAAAATACGATATTTTGTAAAAACTTAGTATTTTCTTTATAATACGCTGATAAAAGAAAGTACCTGGGCGACCGAGCTCTGCTCGGGTGAAAATAGAGAAAACGAATTTTCCCAGACATGAGACCTAGCTAGATCAATTTTTCGCCCCCGTAAACCCCTTTATTGCAACTTTCATCGGAATCGTTTGAGCCGTTTACGAGAACGTGATTACAAATAAATGTATGTATTTGTAATTCTGCTTCGTTTTTGTTCGTTTGTAACGCAGAGAGGCAACCGGTTGCGGTGTGGTTTGCAAAAATAAAAGGTCGGATGCACAATTTAGAACAATGTAATATTCCAATAGCATTACATCAATAATGGCTGAACATATTATATGAATTAATACTCACAAATTGTAGGATTGTTTTGATATAAAAAGATTACAATAAAAACCATATTTAACGTAGTCGTCGCTGAGAGCAACAGAGAAAGGAACTTGTCAAACTCAAGTGACGTTCTAAACAAATTTGACAGTGACAGATTCTAGTGTGAAGCATAGATTAAATATTAACATTTCAACAGTTTTCGTCGAATAAAATCATTCAATCTTTTCCTCTGATTTTTTAAAGTTTGTATTATGAAAATATAGAATACCATGTCCACTCTAAGTCAACATAGTAACTAATTACAGTAATTAGTCGTCTTTTCAAATCAAATTAGTTGTCTTTCACAAGAGAATAACTCAAAAAGGCTTCTAGAAACCAGGAGTAGAAGATGAAGTATCGTGTTTTCTTCCGTTTGAGCGCCATTTGAGCGTGAAGAAGTAACAAACATACAAACACACACAAACACACTCACAAACTTTCGCCTATATAATATTATTGTGATATGTGAGTCACAGGCCGACATAATCAGTAACCAATATTGTACAAAACAGTCTGAAAAGACTCAACCCACGTAACAAACACCCGGTAAAATCCATTATTAAAAAAAACTGTTCAAACCGACCGTCACCACGCGTTGCATCCGCGCGACTTCCTGACTGTCACCGCTTCGTTTAAAAACAAAAGCTGGCTATGAACACAGTACGTACCTGACATTCCCATTATAAAAGACGAATAGACGTTTCCAGGTTTTTAAAAACCTACAATTTAACTTTATCGCTGATTTTTTTTCCTCGTTTTAGAAATTCTTTTTCCGGCTGTCATTCATGAATCTTTAACAGTCGTTACCAGTCGACAGAAGCCCGAAAATCTGACAACGAGGCTTATCAAGAGGTATCGTATTACCCAGTTGTGCGTTGTGGAGGTCAGATAGGCAGTCGCTCCATGTAAAATACTGGTATCCAGCTGCAGGTGCCGACCCCAACATAGTTGGGAAAAGGCTAGGAATTGAAAACTGATTTGGTATAATTTCTGACCAGTTAAACTTGGCGACTAAACTTAGAGCTTAGGCCACCTAGGCTTACTTAACTTTTATCTGTAGATATTCATGACCATGCATTGTTTCTTTTTTAAGTTTTTTAATACTTTGTAGAAGATTCTTCAGGAAAGAAAAATTAATAACATTGCGCAGAATATGGGAAAATTTCAAAACACTTAACGATTATTTTAACTTCGCGCGTTAACATAGCTAAAACAGTACAATGTCTGTCTGCTCAGCTGGTAATCGATAAATTTGTAATAAAGACTTAGCAAACTGAAAACTGGTGGTACTATGGTCTAATTTAAAGAACTTTAATTAAGTCACAAGAAAGGCACTATTACGACTTATTCTTCTTTTTCCCCTAGTAGCCATTTCCTGTATTCCCCTTCTTTTAAAGTGGAGCAACAAGCATTAATTACCCCACTTCTTCACTACTTGATGGTTATTGAAATCATCGACTCCAGTCGTCACCGTGTATCTCTCGTCAAAACTGTAAAAGTTTCAATCAAATAAAATAAAAAGCAAAAAAAAAAACAAATAAATCACGAAAATCAATTCAAAAATCGAACTAACAATAACATTTTTACTCAAAAAGTTTGCCGTTCAAAAATAGTTGAACTCATTATGCTACGAGTCTCATCCGAACGTCAAACTTTTTCGTTTGGAAGCCGCGGGCTGCATGAGAAACTTACGGCACCATCTGCCAGGCTTCTTCGCAAGTAATTATACGTATTTTGACGCTACGTACTGTGCTTATCCTTTCGTGTTATTCCGGGGGATTTGAGGATTACATGAAGATGATTATGGTATTGTGATTGTTTAAAGCTTTAAAGTTTAGATTTTCGCAACTTCGGACTGTGATAGAAATAGCCTTGACCTTTTGCTTTGAGAGTGTTCTTGGATCTATAGAGTAATCCTATAGATAAGAGAATCTGCAGAACAGCTGTGCATTGGACATATCGAGATACCTATCTATCTAGAAAATAAAGGCAATCTCGTTAGTATCTTAGTACCTAGACAGGTAAGACTTAGATCTTCATTTTTAGGGTTCCGTACCTCAAAAGGAAAAAACCGGTCAAGTGCGAGTCGGACTCGCGCACGAAGGGTTCCGTACCATATTATATGTTTAACAATCGCAAAGATAACTTTTTACTTATTTTATAATGATACTGTGAATTACAAGGTTATTTTTTGCAGTTGCAGAAAATCACCCATGTTTAAACAAAATACCTTATGAATCGCCGTTTTCAGTATTGTTGATTAAATACAGTATTCATGGTACTTATATGGTATAAAGAAGTTTCAAATTCCTAATTTGTTGAATTGTTGCGCTAGAGCTCGTACAAAAATGGTCTAAAATTTACAACTTTCGCAGCCCCCTATTTCTTAATTTTAAAAGAAAAAAAAAAATGTTTGTACTCTACTCAATGAGTTCTAGACGATGACACCCCACATAACACATAATCAGCCTATAATGTTCCCACTGCTGGGACACAGGCCTCCTCTCGGTGAGAGGGAGTGGGCCGTAATCCCACGCGGGCCCAGTGCGGGTTGGTAGTTGTCACATGTCTTCGAATTTTTGGTTCTAGGTTCCGGTTTCCTCACTATGTTTTTCTTCACCGTTTTGAGAGCAGCGGTGATGAAATAATGACATGACACCCCACATGCTAGATTAAAAATTTTATTTTCTTTTTCTAAATGAAAAGTTTATTGTATGGGGACCGACCCCATAAATTGTTAACTTTGCTTTATTTTTATTATTTGTTGTTATAGCCGTAATAGACAGCGGAGGCTTAGTAAGTTTGTACTGGGCTGTACGTGGTTGTCTGATTTCATGGATTTTAATTTTCTTGCGCGGAACCCTAATTATTTTCTAAAATAAAAATAGCCTAAGTTTCTCCTTAAAACATCAGCTATATGCCGTCAAAATCGGTGAAAATTCGTTTGGCAAGTTTCCTAACTTGACTCAAAGTACCATTTTTTTAATCGGACTGCGCTTTAAAATTCTTCTATACAAACTTTAACATCCCTAAACCTCATTTGAGGCGTAGTTTTGAAAAACTAATAATGACAAACATTATTACTTACTTATGCAAGTATTTGTGCTAAGTTTCAAGTTCATTAACCAAATTAATAAGATTTTTCATATAAACTGTATCTCTGTTTTCACGAACACAGATACCTAAAGAATTTCAAAAATCGTCTGGTATGTTTCCATAACTTGACTCAAACATTATTTACACCAATTTTAGAGTTAATCAAGCCCCCGATAAAATCCTCCGCTATAAAATTAACTTTTCACCCCTTAGGGGTAGATTTTTGGAAAACCCTGATACACGTTAGTCTTAATTTTTGGTCTCAAGTATAAAAAACTGAGTTTTGAGTTAATCGGACCGCGTGTTAAAGTTCCTCCATAACAACTTTGACACCCCCCAATCCCTCCTTAGGGGGTAGTTTAAGAAAACTAAAAATGATAACTTTATAATTTACTTAGATGAATATTCGTGCTAAGTTTCAAGTCTATTAACTCAAGGGATAGGATTTTTCATACAAACTTTCATCCCCTGTCTTACCCCCTTAGGGATGGAATTTTCAAAAATCCTTCCTTAGTGGATGTTTGCACTATATAAGGTATCTATGTGCAAAATTTCAAGTCTCTAGGTCCATTGGTTTGGGCTGTGCGTTGGTATATTAGTCAGTGACTCAGTCAGGACTTTGATTTTTTTATATATATAGATTTACTATGTTATTTTAATACCACAGACTTCTCACAGGTTTTCCTGTAATCTACAGGTATAGAACTAATTTCTATGTTTTTTTCAAAATTTTAGGCTCAGTATTATCGGAGATAGGGGGGGGGGAATGGTCAATTTTCGTCAATTTTCTTAAATAACTTTAAAACAATATATTTTAAAATTATAAAAAAATATATATTTGAGACCCTCATACAAAGTCCTTTCATTTGATATGTCACTCGGTACAGTTTACAAAACTTTTTTTTTAATTTTCTTATTTTCCCCCTAAAAGTGACTCTCATATTCAACATTCATATATTTACTTTAACTGTACGTGTTTGGGTCACAGAAATCCATATGTGTACCAAATTTTAACTTAATCGGTCTATTAGATTCGGAGCAAATTGGCTGTGACAGACGGACAGACGGACAGACAGACAGACAGACAGACAGACAGACACACGAGTGATCCTATAAGGGTTCCGTTTTTTCCTTTTGAGGTACGGAACCCTAAAAACGGAACCCTTATAGGATCACTTCGCTGTCTGTCTGTTTGTGTGTCTGTCTGTCCGTCTGTCTGTCTGTCAAGACCCTTTTTCTCAGGAACGCGTGGAGGTACCATGAAATTTTGCAAGAAACAATGTCTTACAGCACAAGTCATGGAAAAAGTCTGAAAATTGGTAAAATTTGTAATTTTATCACATAAAAAATACTTACAAGTATGTCATCTGTCAAGGTCCTTTTTCTCAGGACCGCGTGGAGGTATCAAGTTGAAATTAATATTAAATACGTAAGTCTATGGTCCCTTAGAGCTCTAAAACACAAGCTTCTAAATCAACGCAATAAAAAATACGGCCATTTCTGCGACATATTTTGATACTCGCAAGTAAATAAAAACCTATAGGGTACCTACTTCCCGTTGACATAGAATCATGAAATTTGGTATGAAGCAAGGTCTCACAGCACAAATAAAGGAAAAAGTCCGAAAATTGATTATTTGTAGTTTTATCACATAAAAAATAGTTTTTAGTTTTTTTTTTTTGGCAAAACGGGGGTGTATGGTACACCTCTGCCCAACCCATCGGGGAAACAAGGCGTGATGTTATTTTTAAGAATAGTTTTTTGCGAATACAAACTTAAATATGCAGTTGGAGAATTGTCCGTGACGTATATGTGTATGGGAGAACATGTTTCTCAACACAATGTTAAGTTTGTCTTTGGGATAAATTCTTTTCAACTACGGAACCCTCATTGTGCGTGGTCCGACACGCACTTGGCCGGTTTTTTTTTCCTTTAATTTCAGCCATGGTTATAGCTAGTAGAAATATTACTATTTTGATATTTTTTGACTCAGCCTATTCACGTCAAACCACATTGCTGTCTGCAATTAGAAAAAGAGTTATACAGTGACAGTAAATAAATTCACCCTTTTTGTCACCACCTTTTTCCATTCTATTACCCCTGAACCCATTTACCACAACATGTTAAACATTCTAAAAATGACACTGAACAAAACACCGCTGATAGAGGTCACAATTTATAGGGCCCATTATCGGAGCAATTCTTGCATTTGCCACGATTCAGCCAACCAGTCCCCAGAGCCTTTCGGGACAATTGCCGATCTGTGACGAAGATAGCCGAAACACAAATGGACCATATCACATGGTATTTCCTTTGTTCTTTTAAGGTAGGTATGGAAAATGTTTACTTAGCGAAACTGGTTATTTCTTGAGTAGAAATGCTGATGCAACTATTATTGGGAAGACATAAGATCTGTTATTATGATTAAATGGACGATAAATCGTGTGGGTATTGAGCGATATAGTTTGATGACGTAGGTAGTGAGATTTCAGTTGTTTTTGGTTATTATTTAAGGCTTATCCGTCGCAAAAAGCGCGGTCACTGTCGGACTGCATAGAAAAGAAAGAGAAGCGCGATGACACAACGCTTGCAAAATATGAAGTAATTATCGATTTACAAAAAATCTGTTGATTAAACTAAAAATTAAATGACAAGAAATCATTCCTCATTAGTTTGTTAAGAACTGCAAAAAATTATGAACACTTTTAATGAAAACTGTAGGAGTAATATGGTAACAACTCGAAAAAATTGACCGAAATAGACCTGGATTTAGGATTTTTTTTTCTTAGTTCTACAAACTAGAACAGATTTTAGGACACATGAAATCACTTCCTGTAGATTACTGTGTATTTTTTCCTATCAGAAAGAAGCTATAGTTACTGTAAAAGATGGTTACAAAGTTACTTAGTTTCGTCGTATTTTAGGAAGGAGCAGCCTTAAGTAGTTGAAAAGAGTTGTAGCCACCCGGAATCCGTATATGACCAGTACTTGAAAATTGTATTATTCCATCTAACATTATACGGACAGACTGATGAAAAAACAGTTTGTTTTTGATATATTGCTAAAACCAAACGAAGTGATTATGGATCGAAATATTCGCAATACCTTTGTGGTTTTTTTTTTGTAAATTGCTTGAAATAGCTGTGCATTATCTTGTTGGAATGTTAACGTACTTCGTATTATATACCATTTATGTAGTACCTGAAAAATGTCTTAAAGAAATCTTATCAACATCCTGTAAGAGCTCCCCAACATGGATTATACACATCCCAACAGTTTATAATATATTCCCCTTTCTTTGCCATTTCTGGTTTCTGCAATACATTACACCTTCAGCCGTCGTATCACCAACTTCATCCATATTTTATAAGTTTTCGAGTTCCTTCCAATATAACTTAGTAGAGGCAAGTATATTTTTCGACTCCGTATGCTTTTCTTTTTTGTATATGTAGGTTTTTTATGATATAGTCGTACTTTAGTAGTTTTGGTTTCTGATGGTATTTTTTGGGGTAGTTTATTTATGTTTTGTTTTTTATTATGATCGGAGGTCGTTACCGCAAAACTTGCTAATAGCTCATCGGGTATTAGCAATTCTTAATTGAGCCTTTGTCGTAGATTGATTGTTTACAAACAAACCGCACCGTACCTTAAACAAGGAACACATTTCACTACGAAAATAATAATTATTGAGATTTTGCGTACACACATAACATAATTAGCCTATAATGTTCCCACTGCTGGGACACAGGCCTCTTTTCTGTGAGATTTGGCAGGTGTCACATGTCTTCGAATTTTTGGTTCTAGGACATGGTCGGTTTCCTCACGATATTTAATTCCTTCACCGTTTTGAGAGCAGTAGCGATGAAATAATTTACACCAAGTAAAGTGCCTGCTTGGTATCAAACCAACGACCGCAACTCGTAAGTCGCAGCCGTTACCGCTGGGGCACCACTGCTGCTCTGAGATTTTGCATAATAATTATAAAATCACTGTTTAAAATGACTAATATAATAGCAAAATGAAACTTATCGCAGAATCTTGACCATAAGTCTTTAATGTTACGTACCTCCCACACGCGTTAAGCGCAAGCCATACTAGGATCGATTATCTTTCTTCCGCGTCTTTTTCTAGTTCAGTTTACACAGCATACTGAGCGATACGAAAAGGGTGGTATGAAAAGTCGCGGAGGAAAGTTAAACGAACTTAGCTTCGTTTCGCTTCGTTCCGTCTGGCCTGCGCTGTACCTACACGTGTAGGTCACAAGAGCAGCTCCACGAACTTGACTCCACGTGGGATGCTGCCAGAGTAATGTGTACTGTGTATTCTTGTGATACGTATCAAGTACACGTGTATTTTCTTTCTTGTGTAAGTACCTAATGAGCTTAAAAAATAAACCTCCAGTGGTTGCCTCCTATAACATTTTAATTTTAGGTTTGTTTTTAGGGTTCCGTACCAAAATGGTAAAAAAGGAACCCTTATGGTGTGACTCAGTCTGTCTGTCTGTCTATCTGGCTGTCTGTCTGTCACAGGTGGATATTAGCTGGTTTTTTTTTTTTTTTTAGGCCGCATAGTTTTCGACTTTTGATGAAAAATGTAAAAAAAAATACCGTTCCCCCCCTTATCTCCGAAGTTTGCAAAGAGAAAAATCTGAAATGATTCTATGTGATATAAGTTTATGTAAAGATTACAGGAAAAATAAAATTATGTATCTAAGTTTCTAGTAAACTTTTTCAGAAATCGGAACGGAACCCTCGGTGTGCGAGTGCGACTCGCTCTTGTCCGGTTTTTTTATTGCTTACTGGGGCTGCTCTTGACCCTGATCAAGCCTGATGAAAAGCGATGGATGAGGCCAACGTCTTGTCTGGCTGTCCTTTTGTAATACTACTACATGATCAGTCTAGGTAATGTGACTACCCCATCAGTAAGGTTATTTCATAGTCACACAACCCCTTTAACTAAATTTATTTTTAGGTTCGTCTACTACAACACAACCATTCTAGCTAATGCAATGACCCCTGGTAAGTTCTTTCTTAGTCACACAACCCTTGTTTTTAAATTCCAAAAAAATATCCTTCAATATTTCCACCAAAATCCATCATCCATTTGTATAGGTTTGCTAAACCGGTAAACCCAAAAATACTTCAGTTTCCATCTACGAAGTCAATCACAGCACAAATTATTCAACTCAGCCATTATATCCGTGAATCTATTCTTGTAATATCAGAATGGCGAGCACGTAGTGTCACGGAGCAGCGACGAGGACTCGGGTCAATTTCCTTTAAAGGTACGTTCACATGAATGATGTAGAAGAAGAAGTAGTTTTTTAGTAGCAGTATGGAGGAACACGAGGAGCTTTAAAGATTAAAATCGTGGTGTCTGGCAACCGCCCTTTGCATACCTATTTGTTGACACGGCACGTATTTGTGAGTATCTTGCGTATCTCTTAATAATCTTATTCTTTTTTTTTCATATATGAAAAAAAAAGTCCTGACAGACTCATCAACGCCCAGCCCCAACCATTGGACCTAGAAAGCAGAAATTTTGCACAGAGGTTCCCTTTATAATGTAGACAAGGACTAAAGAAGGATTGTCTTTCACGCGGGCAAAGCCGCGCGGGGAGTAGGTACATAATTATACATAATGATGATGACTTTATTTTCCTAAATTAGTAAAAAAGTGGTTTGCGATCTCATCATTGTTTAATTGACAACTTTGTCTATTAAATTGGCATGTCAGCCTAGATATGTTTTTAAAAGTTTTTTTTTTTTATATCTAAGCAGCGCACACACTCAATCACACATCATTTCAGTTTAGCCTCAGTTATTGTTACCTTGCGGCTGCCATCAGTCACCTGCGAAGAAAATCGTTCCACAGTCTCCAAGTCAAACTCAACTCCAACTCAATTAAACCAATTTCGGGCACTTTTTAACTATCAAGGAGTCATCCAGTCAGAAACATGAATCTAGTTGCCCATTCCAAAGCGTAGTATGTACAGTAACAGCCAGAAGTCGACTAGCAATCTCACAAAACATTGGCATAGCAATATTAGTATACTTATGACGTTCTTCGGCGCCGCAGCCCGTATAGCGCAGGCGATAATGGTCATTGCGGTGTAAGTGGACTTCTGGCCGTTGACTGTACCTATGGAGAAGAACGGGCAGGAAGCTTCGCTTTCAGGCCCGACTTGAATACTCTACATTCTGCTGAGGTTTCAAAATAAATTATAATAGGTATATTACCGATGAATGATAGGCTGAGGAATGATGTGATAAGGCAACGGTGCGGTTTAAAAGAAGATGTAGTGACAAACAGTTAAAAGAGTATGCTTCGATAGTTTGGTCATGTTGAGAAAATGAATGAAAAGCGACTAACAAAAGGTTTTTACAAGGCAGATGTGAATGGAAACGCCAGGAGGGGACGCCCTAGGAAGACATAATATAATGACCTTGATGGTGATGTTCTTCAGAAAGGTGAAGTGCGTAGTAGGTACTCGCAACCGACGTGCGTGTATGACCAGATGTATGAGCGTAAACGAGGCAAAAGTAGTATGTAAGGATCGTAGCAGGTGGCGTTCTGTAGTTTCTGCCTACCCCTATTGGAAGAAGGCTTGAGTTTATGTATGTATGTAAAATGAAATCATAATCTCCATAGAAACACTGCATTATAACGGCTAAGTACAAAACAACGCACTCTCCTTTACTCCACCTTCCTTTCGTTCCTACACTCGAGGGTTCACAAGTGTGAACTCAGCTTTACAAACTGAGAGTTGAGACAGGCAAGCGATTACTGTGAAGAGAATGTGTGTCAACAGTCGGAAAAGCTTTAACAAAGACGTGAGCCAAAGGACTCATCAGAAAACCAATTTAGTTTCGGCCTTTTGATTTGGTGAACATCAAAGTTCCTTGGGGTTTCCGAGTTTTGGATTTTCCGGGATGAAATGGATAAATGTTGTGTGTGACGTGCCTAAGATTGTTCGTGTTAATGTTGTGTTTGTTCTTTTCCTATACCTACGAGTATTTATGTACGTAATATTGGCAGACCTCATTTATTTTAAGTCTGTTTTCTTTTTATTTACTAACTAGCTTCTGTAAAATGTAGCTTAATATGTTATGTTAAACACGCCAAATCTTCACACAATAATATGCGTAGCAATTTAAACAAAAAAATACACTTTATATCTATACAAAAGTATTATAAATGTCGCTTTTTTGTCTGTCTGTGTGACCGCGTAGATCTTCTAAACTATACGCATTAGAATTTTGATGCAATGTTCATCATCATTTAGAAAATTTATTCCGGGAGGTTTCTGTTTGTAATACATTAATATCTATACTAATTATAATCTACTAGCTTTTGCCCGCGGCTTCGCCCACGTGGATGTCGGAAAATATCTCATGGGAATGTTCATGTGGAAAACATAGGGCCGTCCGATATAACTGTGCAAACTCAAATCGCTACGATATATCGTTACCGTGTATAGTAGGCATGAAGCTACCAGTCGGCATGATTTTTTCCGACATCTTCAACAGTCGTCGTCATATTTCAGCCAATTTACACAAAACTATAATGAATTACCCTGAATCACTCCGTTCATTGGAGAAAACCGTATGAAAATCCGTTCGGTACTTTTTGACATTATCGCATTCAAACAAACAGACTTACGCGGCGGGGGGACTTTGTTAATTACTTAAAATGTATTATGCCAGTCACGCTCTAATAACAAATAACTTTTGTCCGAGTGTCCACTCGTTCAAATAATTTCCTCGTAAAAACGCCGAATGAAATAAAGACTAAATGTTACCTCAAGATTCGAACTATGACTACATTTCCAATCCCTTAAATCTCTTAAAAAGAGGTAGGTACACAAACATTTGTCAACCCCTATTGTACCCCCTCAAAAACGCTGTACCACATATTTCTTTATATCCTACCAAAAGCATAAATTTGAATTTTCATATCCCTTTTTTTTTTTTTTTTTTGAGGGTGGGAAATCATCAAATAACTTCTCCCGCTCTGGTTGGAGCGGAAGGGCGTGTCAGACTTTTACTGACTAAAACCCACCCGTGTTCCTTCAGTTGCCTATGCCAGGGCCGCGGTAACCCCTTCGGACAATCCGCGACCCCAGCGGCATTTTCATATCCCTAACTTAAGAAATGTTGGGTTTCCCATACAAATTTTCATCCCTTATATCACCCCTTGTATGATTATGTTTTAAGACAAAAAGTAGCTCATGTCGTTTCCCAGGATGCTATCTATAGCCTTGCCAAATTTTGTCGAAATCCGTGCAGTTTTGTAAATTTTAAAATCAACCCCTATTTTACACCCTTAGGGGATGATTTTTAAAAAACGCTGAACACATATTTCTTAATTTCCTACCAATAGCATAAATTTGTTATCCCTAACTTAAGAAATACTGGGTTTCCCTTACAAACTTTCATCCCCTAAATCACCCCCTGTAGTATTGTTTTTGAAAGTATCCTATGTCCTTTCCCAGGATGCTATATAAAGCCTTGCTAAATTTTATCGAAATCCGTGCAGTTTTGTAAATTTTAAAATCAACCCCTATTTTACCCCCTTAGGGGATGATTTTTCAAAAACTTTGAACCGCATATTTCTTTATTTCCTATCAAAAGCATACATTTTAATTTTCACATCCCTAACTTAAGAAACACTGAGTTTCCCATACAAACTTTCATCCCCTATATCACCCCCTGTAGGATTATTTTTTAAGACAAAAAATAGTCTATTTCCCACCCCAGGATGCTATATAAAGCCTTGCCAAATTTTATCGAAATCCGTGCAGTTTTGTAAATTTTAAAATCAACCCCTATTTTACCCCCTTAGGGGATGATTTTTCAAAATCGCTAAACCGCATATTTCTTAATTTCCTACCAATAGCATAAATTTGTTATCCCTAACTTAAGAAATACTGGGTTTCCCTTACAAACTTTCATCCCCCATATCACCCCCTGTAGTATTATTTTTGAAAAAAATTGTATCCTATGTCCTTCCCCAGGATGCTATATAAAGCCTTGCCAAATTTTGTCGAAATCCATGCAGTTTTGTAAATTTTAAAATCAACCCCTATTTTACCCCCTTAGGGGATGATTTTTCAAAAACGCTGAACCGCATATTTCTTTATTTCCTATCAAAAACATAAATTTTTAATTTTCACATCCCTAACTTAAGAAATACTTAGTTTCCCATACAAACTTTCATCCCCTATATCACCCCCCGTAGGATTATTTTTGAAAAAAAAAGTAGCCTATGTCCGTCCCCAGGATACCATCTATAGCCTTGCCAAATTTTATCGAAATCCGTTCAATGGTTTAGGCGTGAAAAGGTAACAGACAGACAGACAGACAGACAGACAGACAGACAGACAGACAGACAGACAGAGTTACTTTCGAATTTATAATATTAGTATGGATAGTAATAATAAAGCTGAAGAGTTTGTTTGTTTGTATGTTTGAACGATAATTGAAAAAAGAATTTGCTTTTGATATCCCAATTTGAGAAGGCTATTAACATCACGCTACGACCCAAAGTAGCCGAGCTAAAAGAAAAAGTCAGAAAGAACGCTAAGCGAAAATTAAGTAATAGCGCGGGCGGGCAATGCGCAGCGTCGACGCGGTGAATCGGTTGCCGAAATTTCACGGAGACGAAGTCGCGGGCAGAAGTTAGTAATTATATAACTGAATGTGTACGAGGCAAAAGTAGTATGTAAGGGTCGTATGAGCTGGTGTTCTGTAGTTTCTGCCTACCCCCATAGGAAGAATGATGAATATTCGATTTTGTCGCCCGACTGTCCCGAATCAAGCCAACGTGTACCCAAATATCGTCGCTAATTTAACTAACTGACGTATCTGACATTTTGGACGAAGCCGATAGCCGACCTACACACACATACATATACATATAAGTACATTTTCCAAGTCGAATCAATTTGTCTAATCGGCGTATCTGTACCTGTGCCTTACGGTACCCATGATAATGAAAAATCGAGACCGATTAGATATTTATCTACAGTTTACAAAAAAAATAAAAAATAGCTTTCCCTGTAAAATTTTCTTCGAATCAGTTACGTCACTTAGTTAGATTAGCGACGATATGTATGTAACAACCCTAAGGGGGCGAAAATTTCATAAAAAAACTTTGGTCTAATCGCGGGAATTATAAATTAGACTAGCGAATGGGGCCAGTGAGCGCATGCCACATTCTGAATAAACCAAGAGATCTTTGCAATTTGCGGACAAAAAGCGCTCTACGCGACTCGAATATAAAGCAGGCCGTTTTTAATTATTTTCCTGGCCATTTTTATACGTAATTATTAATGCGGTGTCTGGCTATACAGAAAAAAAACAGGGCAATGCTTTTTTTTGTCCCTTATATTTTTATTAATTGCTTTACTCTACGATTGATGAGGAGGAGGTCGTGGCTAAGTAATAACCGCCATACGGATCGATCCATCAGGTTAAGCTACGTCGTCAAAAGCTCGAAAGTCTGACAACCCAGTCTTATACCAAGGGTACACAGTTACTGGGTTCTGGAGATCAGATAGGCCGTCGCTCCATGTAAAATACTGGTATTCAACTGCATCTGGTTAAACTGGAAGTTGACCACAACATAGTTGGGTAAAAGCCTAGGCAGATATGATATACTCTACTATTGATGATTATTGACGTAATAATAATTTAAGTCCCATCATTCACGTTGACACGTTTTTTAGGTGATGCTCCATGTTTGAGGAAACACTCCCAAAATACTTGAAACTGATGAACTGACTGAAACTGATTCCGTACCTACTACCCGTTCACTTCGAGAATGCCCCTACCTAGAGTCCCACTTCCCAGGAAGGGAAGTGGGACGCTATGTAGGGGCATTCACTATGTAGGTGTTAGACCTCTAACACCCGCTCAGTTCCTATAGCAGCGTGCATCGGAACTGAGCGGGTAGTAGCGGTAGGAAAGTGGGACGCGAGATAGGAATATTCTCGAAATGAACGCGTGGTAGGTACCTTAAGTAAAAATAAATAAATACTGCAGTTATGTGACAAATTCTTGTGAATGCTCGCATTTATGACAATAAATTTTACTTTATTTACTTTAGGATGCGTTTGTTGATGATAATAATAAGCAGTCCCAGAAATAAAATCCAACCTTTGTTCAAAGGCATACTAATCGGGTCGGGTCAGGGAAAAAGTTTTTTCGTATTATAGTATGTATGAACTTGTAATAAAATCTCATTGGCTGTACTATTTGTATCTGGCTGGTTTTGATATCATTGAAAGTTTAAATTTTAAAGAACATAATTCCAAATTCAAATTAGGAAAATGTGTGATTTTCATTTGTTTTTCGTACTGTCAAGATGAGTGAATCTAATGAAGAAATTCGATACATTTTAAAATTTTACTACAAAAAAGGTAAAAATGCAACGCAAGCCGCGATTAAAATTTGAGATGTTTATGGACCTAGTGCAGTGTCTGTGAGAGTAGCACAAATTTGGTTTAAGCGTTTTCAATCCGGAAATTTTGATGTCAAAGGTGCACGTCGCTCTGGTCGCCCTATTACGGATAAAATGGATGACATTTTTGAAAAAGTGGAGCAAAATCGGCATATCAGTAGTTACGACGTAGCTGAAGAACTGGGAATTGACCACAAAACAGTTTTGACCCATTTGGCAAATGACACAAAACTAAATAATAAACTATGAAAAAAAATGCCTCGATTTTTTATATAAAATACAAAGGAACTTATTCCCCGACCTAATATATCAACGACTACTTAAACGATAAGAATAGTTGGTCGCTGTGAAAAACTCAAGACAATGTCTATGTTCTTTTTCTAGAATTAACTTACCTACTGACAGGTTAAATGAGTTCATATAATTGTTTATTTTAATTGAGAAATAATCTTGTGTTGCGTAATGTTAATTTTTTTGCGTACTATTGTATAGAATCAAGTTTTTCTGACTGTACAGACAGCCATGCTGATAGGGAGTTTTCTGCGCCACTTATTCTTCACAGCTAAAGCACTAGGAAGTGGTGAAGGGCGGGCGTTTTGTGGGATTGTCTTATGTAATGTTGACGTTCGAAAACTGCTAATTCTCAGTCTAGTTTGAATAAATGACTTTTGATTGATTGATCGAATATACAAGATCACGCTTTCGGGTGGTTATTGCATCCATCTTCATACATGCTGAAAAAGACTTAGAAAATTCGCATCTGAAAAAAGAAAACATAAAATTAGATACACTGGTTAGTAATTGTTGCTTTACAACAATTACTCTGATTTAACAAAACTTTTAGGCCTCAAAACAAGTCCCTCATTAACAAAACACTGGTTAACAAACTCAAATAAACCCCAACTATGGCGTTTTATGGAAACATTTTCTGCTATTATGATGTTCCAAACAGCGGTAAATTGGCCATTTCGAAATTCCGAATAAGCGCCCATAATTATAGTTTAAACTTCTACCCCTCTATAATTTCTCGTTAGCTCTGAACTGTTTATTTTCTGATTTCGTAAATTACTGCAAAATCTAGTTTTGTAGAAAAAGCTGAAACTGCAAAAATAACTTCATGGTTGCAATTACCTACAGAGGTAATGTTTTTAATTCATGTACCTACAGTACATATTATGTCATAGTGCCACTTTTATTTCCATATTTTTTGTATGTTGTTTTTAAATTTTTCTTTAAATTCATGTAAATTGAAATGACTTAATTGTACTTTTGTGAGTTGTGCTGTCTTTTGTTAGCACCGAATAAATGTTTTATATATCTGTCTGTGTATTAAAGAGGTGTGGTCATTTATACAGGGTGTGGTACATCATCAAACTGTACAACTTTCTCTATGAGACCAACATCGTAATCGCAAAAAATAATCAACCGGCCCATACATTTGGGTCGAGTAGAATAGTGAAATTTTGAATGGGACAGTTGATATTTTTTCGTGATTACTGTTGATCCCATGGAGAAAGTAGTTAAGTTTGATAATCTGTTACACATAGGAATGTGTTCCAGATTATCAAATAGAACAATTTTCTTCTTTTATACGTGCTGTATTAAATTTTAAGATTTTACACAGGAATATATTACATATGCAAAACCTTGTAGACTGTTTACAACAGAAACAGCAGATTTTTTTCGCGATTTCAAGTTTGATGCTATAGTAAAAGTTGTTCATAATGATGAGTACAATGACCCCTTAAAAGGTTGTTTATTATTTAAGTTAGGCCTTGTAGATTATCCTATGCATATGACCTAGAAGATTGAAGATTGAGAAGTTCACAGAAGAACTGCAGCATCAGAAATAAAATAATCTTTTCTAAGACTGGATACCAAAACCTGGAATATATAAAATGGCAATGTTGCAATCTCCGTTCTGCAAGGTGACAGGTGCCCGTCCCATAATGTATGTAGATTATTTCTTCTAGTCCCCGCTTACGACTGCAACTACGAGATAAAGTCAATTTATGTTTTCTCTCTTTTCCTCGGTGATTTTCTTAAATAATTTGCTTGTCACTGTGTCTTGATTTTCTTGTCGCACTCGCTTTCTTGAGAAGATTAGTTTTAGCTTTTGTTACTTTTGTACTAAGATTTCTGGTTTGCATATCCACCGATTGATTTTACTATAGAAAATGTAATTTTCTATAGTAAAATTTTTGTAAGTGCCTTCATACACAAGTCTATAACTTAAAAAAGTAATTTATGTTTTAGTAACGACCTTTCCCGACCGACCGACGATTTCTTTATAATATTTATATTGCGAATGTATAGATGGATGGATGTTTGTTATCCACGCGTGCGGATCCGCTGGCTAAATGCAGTTTTATATAAATATTAGCATTTGCCAGTGGCTTTGCCCGCGTGGATGTCGGAAATTATTCCACGGAAACCATACATTTTTCCGAGATAAAAAGTAGCCTATGTGCTATTATAGACTATAATCTATCTCTGTGCGAAATTTTATCTAGATCCGTTTAGCCGTTCTGAACGTGAAGAACGCAATAGATGTTGTTAGCATAATAGCATAATCAGCCTATAATGTTCCCACTGTTGGGTACACAGGCCTTCTCTCTGTGAGAGTAGGCCGTAACGTAATCCACCAAGCGGGGCCACTGAGGGTTGGTGGATGTCAGTAAAATTGTCTTCGAATTTTTGGTTCTAGGACATGCCTTCCTCACGATGTTTTCCTACACCGAAAGCAGTGGTGATGAAATAAATTACACAAAGTAAAGTGGCTACTTTGAGCTTTGGTTCGAACCTACGATCTTAACTCGTAAGTCAGGGGCAATACCGCTGGGCCATCATAGCTCTAGATGTTGTTGAAGTTTCAAAATGTAAGCCACAATTACACCGCAGTTTATGTAACTTTCTTGACAACTACGAGTAAGCCCGTGTTAAGATAAAGATAAAGATTTTGTAGCTGTCCAAAACATGAGTATAGGTACACACATGGCATGCAAGATGTTAAATAAAATTATATCTGTAATTTTTTGCCTCTCGGCGTACAAATATAAATAGGTACCTACGTTATTTATTACATAGGTATACATCGAATCATTATTATCATTCATCCATTATTCAAATAATGAACTGACAGTTCAAATTACAATTTAAAAATTAAAATGTCCTACAAAACAGTGTAATCAACTCATATTAGAATATAATAAAATTAATCAATTGAATGTTAAAGTAATTAAGTACATGTCAATTGTCAATACACAAATTAGATTATTTTATCGTTTACAAATTCGTCAGTGCTGTAATATGCTTTTTCTAAAAGAAGGTTTTTTAACCTTGTTCGTGTACGCACCGTGGACCTAAAAATATAGCGGCGGGATTTTATCGCGCATTGGATTTTCAGCTCTCGGTGTTGAGCCGAGCATTGATAATCCAACAGAGTGCATTCCAGCGCGTCAAAAAAACACACTGTTTGATTTTCGACTCTCTAGGCTAATAAGAGTCTTCAGAATACAGTGCGCGAAAAAAAAAATCGTCGCGGGAAACATCGCCCGTCCGAACCTGGGCTAAGTTGTTCAGTCTTATAACTAAGTTACCTATATAAGAAGATACAGTACAAAATATCACAACACGTGCACCCTCTGTAATTTTCAATCTCAACATCAAATACAGCTCTTTCCGAACACAATTGCATTTTCCAACTACTTCACACAGTGCGCACACGTACCAATTTTATAACGAC
Organism: Cosmia trapezina; assembly: GCA_905163495.3. NCBI lineage: Eukaryota > Metazoa > Arthropoda > Insecta > Lepidoptera > Noctuidae > Cosmia > Cosmia trapezina. Next base: position 18,588,976 of record LR991034.1, read on the forward strand.
GAAACAATAAGTTTTTAATTTCCGAACACCGTGTCGTCACGTATTCGCAACCGTGTGTAGGAAAAGAGAAAATCACTTTGCAATGAAGTTAGATGCGCGCAAATAGCACCAGTGAACCGTAAAATTAGTTCAGAGTTTTCTTAAGGCGCGTTTTCACTCAGCGTTCTGCGAGCAAACATTCGCACGCTTGGCAAATGAGCACGTTCGTTTAGTGCATATGAATGCTCGCTTTTATAAAGGGTTGGAACTCCGTAGACGTGATAGGTACCGTTAATCTAGTCAAGATAGATAGATAGTTATATAAAACATTTATTTGATGCACACAAAAGACATAGCACAACACACAAAAGTACAATTAAATGAATATAAAAACAAGGTGCCAAAAAAACAGAAAAGAAGAAAAACATATAACAAATAAAAATGATACTATGACATACAAAATAAAATTAGTAACATAAAAGAAATTAATTTGATTAGATTTTTTTGTGGGGCTAATAGACCGCAATTGGTGGTCACTTGAAATATTAGTAGTTTTTTTTTTAATTTGATTATTTTTTTTTGTGTGGACAATAGACCGCAATTGGTGGTCACTAGAAATAATAATATTTTTTTTTTAGTGTAAACTTCACAACTTCACTGTTGGTATCGATTCCTAAACATTACAATCTTTTCTATTTTTTAACCGACGGTAAAGAAGGAGGAGGTTCCTAAGATAAGATAAGATAAGATAAGATATTTTATTTTGCAAACATGGGTAGGTACAAAAGATGGTGACATAAAAATATAAGTAGCAACAACCATATTTAACCAGATGATGGCATGCAAAAGTACAAGATTCTAATACACAACAATAATAAAGAGAAATAATGTCAATCAAATTACAATTCAAATACACAATTCTTCTGCAGTCAACTATTTCGTATTAGAATTAAATAAAAATTAAATTAAATAAAAAATTAAATGTCATATTTTCATCATTTCTAATCATAAAAAGAGTAAGTAATTAAGACATTTCTTTTTCCATTAAAAATTCCGGCACACTATAATACGCTTTGTCAGCTAAAAAATTTCGAAGTTTTTTTTTAAATAATGTCAAGTTTAATTCTTTCCAACTCCTCGGTAATTTATTATAAATGACTGGCGCCATGTAGCAGACACTTTTGCGCATTAAAGCCGTTCTCGCACTAGGGAGACATAGCCTACTGTTATCACGCCTATTTCGTGGAAATACGTCAAATATGCGGTCAAAACGATCCGGATTTAGTTTTACAAACACTGCCATTTCAAAAATATATAAACATGGTAGAGTTAATATTTTATTCTGTCTAAAATATGGCACACAGCTATCAGTAGTTTGCAGTTTTAAAAAGGACCTTAAGCATCTTTTCTGTGCTTTGAATGCAGTTTCTCTTTCGGTGGAGTTGCCCCAAAAGATAACGCCATATCGTAGGTGGCATTCGACTAAACCATGGTAAGCAGTCAGGAGAGCGTCTAGATTTACAATAGACGACAAAGTATGTAAAGCGTACGCGGATGTGCTTAGTTTTTTGCAAAGTAACTCTATGTGTTGTTTCCAGTTAAGTTTTTTGTCTATTTCTAGACCTAGAAATTTAGTACTTACTACATCGCTAATTGTATCATTATTATATTGCACATGCAGATTACTCTTATCTGGCATGCGTTGGTTAAAATGGATTATCTTTGTTTTGCTTATATTTATTCTTAAGTTATTTTCGTCTAGCCATTTTATAATCGATTTTAAAGAAATATTGATGTCACTTTCGTATGTATCTACACTTTTAGAAGGTATTGTCACGGTACTGTCATCTGCAAATAGGGTCAATGGTTGTTCTATGCATTCCGGTAAGTCATTAATATATAATATAAATATCAAAGGACCCACAACACTCCCCTGCGGTACCCCGTAACTAACTATTCGCTCGTCTGACCTAAATATCTCGTCTTTTTTACTAACTAAATTAATTCTATTAATTTCAGTTATTTGTCGTCTATTATGTAAATAAGACTGAAACAGGTCTAGAACATTACCCCTTATACCATAAGCTTCGAGTTTCTTCAGAAGTGTAGGATGGTGGACATAGTCAAAAGCCTGCGTCATGTCGCAGAAAATGGCGCAGACTGGGTTTCGCTTATCTACATTATTAATGACATTCTGTATGAAATCAAAAATAGCCATATTTATTGTTCTGCTGGGTCTAAATCCTTTTTGTTGTTCACACAAAATATTGTTTTTTTCTAAGTATTTATATAGCTCTTTGTAAATAAACTTCTCAAAAATTTTTGAAATAATCGGAATTAGTGAGATTGGCCTATAATTTTCCATTAACTCTCTATTACCCCTCTTAAATATTGGTTTTATAATGGATGTTTTTAAAGCATCTGGATATTTGCCAGCACTTATACTAAGATTAAGTATGTGACTTAAATGTACACATACCTCATTAGCTACAGATTTAAGAATATTTGTAGAGAGGCCATCGTAGCCTACACTATTTGTCTTTTTCAGTGACATTATTATTTTATGTAAATCATCTGGTACGCTTGGTGCCATGAACATTGACTCCCTTCTTGTGTTTATTTTCCTACGTGTTTTAGATTGGGTGCTGTCCATTAATTTGGGCTGTATTTTATCAACAAAATAGTTATTGAAAGCACTAGAAATGTTCTTCGGGTTTGTTATAATATTATTACTAAATTTAATTTTATCAATACTCTGGCTGGGAATATTTGATCCTAATTCAACACGTATTTTTTTTTATGTATATATGACCACGTATAACTTTTTACAGAATTGTCTGATTATTTTTTTTTTATTTTGTTCGAGAGGGTATAACTCAAAGTTGGTCTTATATAAAATTTATTAACTTTGCTTGGGTAGTTTTTGTTAGCTTCTATAATACGTATTTTTTCCCCACTTTTTATGTAGATGATGTTCTAGTTTCTTTTGCAGGTATTAGAATTTGTGTAAGGTAGGTACCACAACTAAAACGTGAAAAATAAAAACTTATTTTTAAAAAAAACAACTAAAAAAAACAAAAAGTTAAAAAGAACTTTAATTTCGGAAGTCGGTGGCAAAAAAACGAAAATACATTTAACCAGACATCGAATTCCGAAAATAAATTTATTTTTCACTTTATAGTAGGTATTGTTTTTGAAAGTCGGTTAGTATTTTTTTGAAAAAAAGTTTTTAATTTTATCGTTTTTAGATAATTGTCAAAATACCCATCACGTCTGCAGAGTTTCGCTAGCTAATTTAATTTGACCCTGTATACCGAAATCAACAGAGTGGGACTAAGGCCCATGGCGCTACTCAAAAGTAACGTGATACAAATTCAAATTACTAATAAGTAGCCAGAATGTCACAGCACTAATAGTATTCCAATTGCGGTCCATATGTCGCAGGCAATTTGTATGATTCCGCGTTTTACAAACGGCGTCGTCCGTTTAAAAACGCTCGCTGTTTTAAAATATGCCGAAGGCAAAATGTAAATTACCTAGTCAATTTATAATATGCCACATCATTTGATATACAATTCAATCTCCGTTTACAAAATGCCGCGGCAAATTGAAATATTTAGTAATTTTTCTTACCACGCGTGGCGCTGCTAATCAAAACAAGAAAAATGGCGTCGAGTAGTGATTTTGTGACACAGAAAAACATTGAAAACAGTGCAAATTCTACGTGTTCAAAGGACTTTTCACAAAAAAAGTATTGTTTTAAGGACATTTACTATAGGGAATTAAGTAAAAAAGCCGTGGACAAATGATAAAGTTTTTGAGGTTATCCGGCACGTAAAAAACGCTAAGGTGTCCATGGAATCTGGTGGTCGGAGGAACAACGTTATTATTCAATTGTGAAAATTTGACAGATTGGGTTAGCTTGATGCTGGCCTCTGTACACCTACCTATCCGGGCTCCACTGTACTATCACACCCGCGCGTCCGAAACTTCACGTTGGTAGGTAAATCATTTGGGTTAGGTTAGAATAGTGACCATTACCTCTATTTCTGGTGAATCATTTGGGTTAGGTTAGGTTAGGTTAGAACAGTGACCCTTAACGCGCGACGGCGAGCGAGCGAAGCGAGCGGTGCCGCGGTAGCGGCCGCCGAGCGCCATATCCCCTCTATTTTTGGTGAATCATTTGGGATAGATGAGGCGGTGAATGTCTCATATATTAGACGATGACAGCCTCAGGGTCATTGACCTTGATTTCAAGGTCAATATGGTACTCGTAATGTAATTTTTTTTTCGGCGTCTTTTATTTTGCACACTTTGTTGTTTTCAATGATACACTAAAAAGTGTCTATTGTACCCAAAAAAAAATAGCTAGTATATAAAATCGCCGGGTGCGTTTGTAAAGTGGTTCCCCTATCCGTTTGTCTTTCATTTAAAATGCCATATTATTCATAAAAGTTGCATTATTGTTACGTACGTCATCAGTTTAAATTAGATTACTGTTGTTTTTGTTACTTAATTAATTTAATTACTTTAGGAGTGCCGGTATTTTAAGTTAGTCCTATTTGAATAGGTACCTACCTGATTTCTGAAATAAAGTCTGATTTGTCCAACCCGTGTTTTATGATGGTCACCCCACTATAACAATCAATGTCGAAATTTTAACAATTGAACAATTCGCCAATTTGCCTTCGGCATATTTTAAAACAGCGAGCGTTTTTAAACGGACGACGCCGTTTGTAAAACGCGGAATCATACAAATTGCCTGCGACACATACACGGTGCATTGAAATACTATAGTGCTGGCGCAAGTGCTAGTCACCGCCTGAGGTATGTGAGCGGTGAGCCGGGGGAGGTAGACAAAGGCCAAGCCAACTCAGTCAGCCAATCTTGTCAATCGCACCCTCCCCCGTCTCGCCGCTCACATACCTCAGGCGGTGACTTGAGCGCGCACTATACGTACTCGTATAGTGCTGTAATATGCTGGCTGGTTACGTTACTTTTAAGTAGCGTCGTGATGCTGGGCCTACATCAAACAAAACGATTGAAGAAAGAAGAAACAGTTGCGAATCGACATCTTTTGTTTTCAATGACGAGTCAGTCACAGGCTGGTCACAGCCATAAATCCAGCTATGCATGTTATTCATCAGAGCAAATGGTTCTAAGCATTTGCACAGAAAAGTGGTTCGTTCAGAACACTAAGTGTAAATGCTACTTTACGCGAACACTGAAATGTAAACTCCGTTGGCTTTTGAATATCCAATAATTTTAAATTAGGTCCGTAGTTTAACGTCTAGTGACCTGTGAGAAAGTTGGTTAAGATTTTGTTTTTTTTTTTAACTTCATGCCTTTTGTAGAACATTGCTTTTATGACTAATTTTTCTTTTGACTAATAGCGAATGATATTTTATAATTAAATGATTGTATGAAATGTTTAATAAAATTGAATATTATTTATTAACATTTCATTTCATTATGACGACATTAATTTTGTATACTTTGTAAAGCATTCAGTTATAGGTTTACTAACCCAATTCACTTTCTCAAAACACGCATTGCGGATTTCCAAATACCTACGTTCTGTGCAAATCTTAAGGGATCTTAATAGTTGGTATTATACTAATTTATGTTTAGGCATTTTTTACGGAGTTTAAACTCTCAATGATTCAACAAAATTAACTGTTTAAGCGAATTCCTTCCTTATGCTCGGTTTTTGAGGTCCTCAGATGAGCCCTCGATAGTAATTCTTTCGACTTTTAAGCGAAATTCTTCCAAATCGAAGTGTTTAGAAATGCGATATCAAAGCAATAATCACTATGTAATAGATAGACTGCGTTTATAAACCTCAGAAACCGGGCATATAATTATAATCACGTAATTTTCATTAGATAATTTTAAAGTATTAGTTTAGTATAAGAAATCCACTTCCAATATTAGGTACAGCGGATAATTGCGTATCTCAGGGATTTAGCACATCTGCGCCGCGAAACAGTGAAACCGCGAAACCACATGATCTTCCGCTGATGTTCCGCTACTCGAATAGCGGAACATCATGCGAGACAGTTAAATTGAACTACTGCGGTTTTTCTTCTTTGGTTTCGCGGCGGAGATGTACTAAGGCCCTCAACATCAACACAAATTACATAAAAAAGTTATGTTATAAAAACCTTGATCAAAAGACCAACAAATATCATATGAAAAATTGTAATCACAAACCGATTCGAACGAAACAAAGAAGACTTCACCTCGTTCGCACAAACGATATTATTTTTAAAGAAAAATTATGTGAAGGTCTGATGTGACACGAATACTGGGACTATTACTCAAGGTGTCATCTCATTTCGGGCAAGGAAACTGGAGTGACGCTTGTTTTCCTCCTCCTTTTGGGGAATAGTGCAAGTTATGAGCGGCTAGCGAGTTTGTTTTAATTGGTTCTTTAGTACAGTAAAGTTAATACAGCAGTAACAGTAATCCCATAAACAGTACACAGTGTACAGTAACAGTAGTCCCATGTAACTTGACTTAGACATAACTGGCAGAACTGTATAGGTCATCCCTGCATAACCCTCCGGGAAATACGAGCGAGATGTTATGTTGTTTTAAAGTAAATATTAAGTAACTGCAGGCAAATATAGGTATACTAGTAGTTTCAGATACTAGCGCGTTCAAACATAGAAACAAACCAACAAAAATAAAACTCAACAGCTTTATTATTAGTATAGATAGATTTATAATAACACAACACAATACACATTTCAATAATCGTTTATTATAAACTGACTGTGTTTTTTTTGGAAGTCGGTTGTGTTTTTGTTTTATAAAAAACTTTTTTACAAAAAACAAAACCGACTTCCAAAATAAACACTACAAAGTGAAAAATAACTTTAATTTCGGAAGTCGGTGTCATTGGATCTGTAGTTTAGGTTTTTGCCCCCGACTTCCGAAATTAAAGTTATTTTTCACTTTGTAGTGTTTTTTTTGGAAGTCGGTTTTGTTTTTTGTAAAAAAGTTTTTATTTTTCACTTTTTAGTGGGTCAGTTTGTAATTTATCTAAGTTACAATAACACATTGTCAACTGCTCATCACGTTTTACAAAATATTGCTTTTCCCGATGCAGGGTCGTTAATTGTTAAGGAGTTCTCCTAGTAAGAATCAGGAAAAGTGGAGCTCATGGTGAAGTCACCATTTATGCATTTTGACGAGCATAAACCATATTAAAGTAATTGAATCGCAACCTGTGATATACTTAGATATAATTGAGTATTTCCGATGGCCATCTGTGGTCTTCATCATCAGTTCCAGTTCACCAAAAGGTACTTTCCGAGAGCAAATGCACGAGTTACTATAAAAAATACCGAAATCGATATAAGTGTGCCCATAAAATTTGAGGGTTTCCCTCGATTTCCATGGGATCCCATCATCAGATCCTGTCTTGATGATCATGGGACCACTTGGAAAGTATACCCTTTCGAACAAAAAAGAAAAATCCAAATCAGTCCAGCCATTTTCGAGTAATCGGGGAACATACGGGGTGGCAAAAAACTAAAATACAGATCCAAAGACACCGACTTCCGAAATTAAAGTTATTTTTCACTTTGTAGTGTTTTTTTTGGAAGTCGGTTTTTTTTTTTGTAAAAAAGTTTTCACTTTTTAGTTGTGGTACTACGCCACACAAATTCGAATACCACTATCTAAGTAATCCACAAAGAATTGAGAACATCATCGATATAAAAGGTAGGAAAAAAATACGTACCTATTATTGAAGCTATCTCAAATACTACGTAAGCAAAGTTAGTACATTTTAGATGGGACCAACTTCAAAGTATACCCTGCCGAATTAAACAAGATTCTTTCAAATCGGACAACTCTGTAGAAAGTTATGCGTGGTCATACATGGAAAAAATATATACCTATACATACGTGTCGACTTGAGAAACTTCTCCTTTTTTTTAGTCGGTTAAAATAGATAACATCACACTCTACTACAGCCTACGCTCCCGCTAAAAACTAGGAACTTGGGCCACACCGTTACCGACAAAACGAAGGTATCTCGAGTTGTTACTCGATGGTACAAATTAACTGACGCGAGTTTTATGTCTAGAACACTTTTACGATTACGCTTGGGTACTTTACCTTAGTAATTTTTTTTCATTTGAATTGAGGATAATGGCATCTTAGTATTTTCTTTTATTACATGTAGTCACCGAGAATTCGAGGAAAGGATCAGTACTTATAACCGCTTCATTGGTGTAGCAATCTGTTTTTACCCCACTGCTTCTGATGGTTGATTTTTTAATGTGATGATTTTGGCAATAGCTAGGTTTTCCTTCATAGTTGCTTGACATTCAATGTAGTTGGCGTGGACTTCTGTGGACCTTTTAATGTTAAATCAACTAGCGTATAGTATAATAAAATGCTTGTAGATTTTTAACAGTAAACTGTATTTCCAAAATACGAGCATATAAAGTTTATGGCTCAGAGAAGATTCTACTTGACGAAATGTTACCAAAACCTATATAAAAACTGGTGCCAAAACCATACATTTTGGCACATGTGTAGACTTTGACTTGGATTGGGACATATGATACTTTTATCCCGGTAGTACGTTCCCGAGGGATAATTTCCAACCTCCACGTGGGCAAAGCCGCGTTATTCAGTCAGTCATTTATAAAATTCCAATAGTCACTCCACTTATCACATGGAAAGCATTTCCATTCAATATCTTTACATCCGCCTAACGTACGTTCCCGTGTGAAGGCTCTTACAGACAGAGGCGATATCGCGTCGCGACGTGTCGCTTAGCGGTGTTGCTACGCGATAATATCGCAATGTCGCTCGCGATATCGCCTCTGTCTGTAAGAGCCTTGACTCGTAAAAGTTAAACTTGTATGTTAACTACGAAAATAAGTAGAAAAGATGGTCTGTTTTTACAAGTTTAATTCTTTTTGACCAACTTCAAAAAAGGAGGAGGTTCTCTGTTCGTCGGAATCTTTTCTAGGGTTCCGTACCTTTCAATTTAAATATTTATATATTATAGAGGCATGAGGAACAGGGTGTAAAGTTCACTCATCCTCCATGTAGAAGGGAGGATCCTCCGACCAGACGGGTGTCGAGTCTGGTGGGCAACTGCCCGACGATTAATGTCGGGACGTTTTATATATGCTAGTCGCGCGGTATACTCTGATTGCGCAATGCAGGATTGCGTAACGTCGGTGTGACGCGTAGTTCGTATGTGGCGATGTAGATTCCGCCACAATATTACTAGCTATTCGTGCCCGGCGTCGCCCGGGTGAATTTCATGTCTCGGTCTTCAGGGATTTATGCTGAGTGTTGTCTGTTTTCATACAAAAATACCATACTTAAAAATTTCCGACTTTTCCGGTGAATTTTGCCAAGAAAGGTCTATCATACAAACCTTGTCCTGATAGTTACAAATACAACAAAAAAGAATTAGTCGAATAGGAACATTCCGTTCTGAAGTGATGCACTTACATACATTCGGCAATTGATTTTAATTTATACAGGGTTACTTTTTTTTTATTTTTTTTTTTGTGGATGGGAAATCATCAATTGACTTCTCTCGCTCTGGGATGAGCGGAGTGTCAGACTTTTTTTGACTAAAACCCACCCGTGTTCCTTCAGTTGCCTGTGCCAGGGCAAAAATTCGCCTGCTCGACATTAATCTATACAGGGTTACTTGTAATTCGACGTATTCCTTTTAGGACGTCATAGTAGGGTTAAAATGCAACAAATTAAGCCACCAAATGTTCTACCGAAATTTAGTTTTTTTTTTTGTAACTTTTGTGTAAGTAAAATATTATAATAACTTAAATTCCAGTAAAGTCGCGCCGTAAAAAATTTTTTAATTGTATTTTCCATAAAAACTATTGATTTTCGGTAGAACATTTGGTGGCATAATTTGTTGCATGTTAACCCCATTAAGATGTTCTATAATATTTTGTCGAGCAGGCAAAGTTTTCAAACATATATAGCAACGGATTAGCAATTTTCCTACAAAATCCTTCGGATTGTGATTGGAAACTTGTTACGTAATTGGGGCGCAGAGGTTACAATGTAATTTGTAGGCAGGTAATAAACAAACATAGGCGTGCAACGTTAGGTATAGTTGTTTCCAGGATGCCTCACTTTACAATATTGCAAGTTATAATCCATAGTACCTACATCTTTTGTAGTTCAGGGTTTCCTACGCGTTTTGTAGTTCAGGGTTTTAAACCTCCCTGTTCTCGGTAAGGTAAGGTTATACCTAGATTCTTGGGTCATTGAATAAGGAATTTGAGACAGCTTAATGTATAACGCGAGAAAATAGCAGTATTGTTGAATTTTCGTCAACATTGAAGACCATCCAGGGCCCCAAGTCTGCTATTTTTACATTCCAACACGATCCCTTTGTCACTGCATTGTCGCTTCAATTACGAAAAAATGGACGATGACTTTAAGAATCTCAACTTTCATGACTTGTATTTAATGACTGATGTTGATGTTGCTGTTCAGTACTTCGTTAACTTGATGAACGTTATTATTGAATCTAGCACACAAATCATTAAAACGTCGAACCGAAAGAAAATTACTAAACCTTGGATAACGACTGGATTGTTGCGGTGTACGAGGAATCGTGACAAGCTGCACCAAAAAGCAAAAAAGAATCCTAACAATCAAACCATAACATTAACCTATAAAAGATACAGAAATTTTTGCAACGAACTGTTAAAAAAGATAAAAAGGGAACATGATAAATTGGAACTTCAGTCTGCGGCTAAAACTAATAACAAAATTTTATTGAACAAAATAAAAGACATTACCCACACAAAAAAATCTGAAAACGAGGCCAGACAGCTAATTGATACCTCGGATCCTATTTCTTCTACTAACAAAATCAATGAATTTTTTGTTAATATCGGCAAAAATATCGCTGACCGCTGTAGTTCTGATAACGATGTCCCCTCACCACAGCTCAAACTTCATCCCCACTCGATGGTTTTTTTCCCCACGGACCTGGCAGAGATTGATAATATCATGCATAGTCTGAAGTCTGAGTGCGCTGTTGGCTATGATAACATCTCTACCAGCATTGTGAAGAGATATAGACAGATCCTCATTCCTCCAATCGTTTTTATCTGCAACCTTGCCATTGACTCCGGCAAATTCCCAAAAGCCTGGAAAATTGCAGAGATTCGACCCATCTTCAAGAGTGGCGACGGAGCCTGTGTCAACAACTACAGACCAATTTCCATCCTGCCAGCCTTGTCTAAGGTATTGGAAAGTATCATGAAGAAGCGCCTGGTTGACTACCTTGAAGACAACTCACTGCTATCCCCCTCCCAGTACGGTTTCCGATATGGCTTGTCGACCAGCGACGCCATTCACGGTTTAACTAAGTTTGTTTCTGAAAAACTCGACAAAAATAAAAAGGTTATAGTAATCTTTATGGACCTTGCCAAGGCCTTTGACACGGTCTCCGTCCCACTCTTGATGAGGAAGTTGGAGGGCATTGGTGTAAGAGATGCACAACTGAAGCTTTTCTCCGATTACCTTACCGACCGATTCCAGAGAGTTAAGGTAGGTGAGTGGACTAGTGGTGATCTTCCCGTTGTGCACGGCGTCCCACAGGGCAGTATCCTTGGCCCCCTTTGTTTCTAACCTTCATAAACGACCTCTGTGAACTCATGATGACCAACGGAAGGATCATTACTTTCGCTGATGACACAGCGCTTTTGTTTGAAGCCGACACCTGGCCCGAAGTTTACAGTAGTGCACAGATGGGGTTCAACTTGGTGTTGTCATGGCTGGCTAATAATAAACTCGTTCTCAATGTTGATAAGACCAAGTATATCTCTTTCTACATAAAAAAACCTTCGTGTTCACTCGATGAATTCAAAATTACCGCTCATTCATCCTCGTGCATTTTGTCCCATAGTGCTCATTGCTTATGTCCCCACCTTCATAAAACAGATTCAATTAAGTACTTGGGCGTCATGCTAGATAGCACACTAAGTTTTCACCCGCACATACATGCTCTGTCCGCTAGAATACGTAAACTAATATTTGTCTTTAAAAATCTTCGTCATGTTGCGGACACTGACTTATTGAGATCTGTTTACTTTGCGTTATGCCAATCGCTAATCTCGTACTGTATAACTGTATGGGGTGGTGCGACAAAGACATCAATGCTCCGGATCGAACGTGCACAAAGGGCCGTTCTAAAGGTTAGTAATTTCATGCCTTTCTTGTTTCCCACTAGAGAACTTTATGAGCGAACTGGAGTGTTAACTGTACGTCAACTTTTCATTTTAAATACGATCTTGCGCAAACACTCTCATCTTACCTATAATCCTACTTTATTTGAAGGTAAGCGACGTAAATACGCTGTCTGTCCCACAACTCAGTTTCATACTGCTTTCTCACGTCGACATTTTGGTTTTCTTGGAAGCTATTTATATAATAAAATTAACGGAATTTTGTCAATTTATGCCCTACCCAAGCAGCGTTGCAAAAAAACCCTCTCTATCTGGTTACAAAAATTGGACTATGACGCCACGGAGCAGCTACTTATTGTTCCATGGTGATATTTAATGTTTTGCAGGTTCTTGACTGTAACAAACACCATTCACATACACACACACTCACATCATCATTTTACATCTCCTTACACATAACACACACACACCCCCTCACACACACACACACACACACACACACACCCCCACACACACAAGACATACATTGCACTATACAAAGTTTTCTTTTTTTTTTTGTTCTTAATTTTGAATTATTATTATTCTGTTTTTCTTTTTTCTTTTGTGGTTATTTAATTTAAACATGTCTGTTTTTTTTTTCTTTACTCTAGACAGATTGATTATTGCTGAAGGGTCAGCAATAATCAATTTGTCTAGAGTATTAGAATAGTTTGCCTTATTATTAGATTAAATTCGGGGTGAGGGCCTGGTGATCTGTCACACAGGGTATCCTAGTATGGACGCCAGTCTCTCACAAAGGATCATATTTTTGATTTTGTAATGTTATAATTAATTATGTTTATTTTGTTAATTTATAGAATAGACTAAGTGAACCTTTGTGAAGAGAGAATTAAATAAAGATTACTATTACTATTACTATTTTGCTAAAAGTTCGTAATCTGCTAAATTCATAATTTCATACAATGGAGTGTCACTGGTTTAGTAGATTACCAAACTTGTCAAAATCAACAATTATGAAATCAATGATAGACCATTCTGACACTATTGTAATAGCAGACTTGAGGCCCTGCACCCTAATTGCGTAACACATTATCGATCGGAGTTGGTTTCATTTTGAAACAAATTGCTAATCCATTGCATCAAATGTTCCAAAAATTTGTCTTTCGACAACGTAAATAACGCAATGAATGTTATTGAACTGTCAAAATGAAACCAACTCCGATTGATGTGTTACGCAATTAGGGTGCTGGTCTAGTGATCGCAAGGACCGCTGGGTCCCGCTGAGCATGAGGTCCGGGGTTCGATCTGGGAATCGATCGAATCAAGCAAAGAGTTTTTCCATCATTAATTTCTCAGTAGCAGCCGGGAGTCTGGATTTATGCCCGGTTGATGGCTATAGGCTCGCCCGCTATTACTTGGTACTTAAACATAACTGGTGAAATGTGGGAGTACTAGGTAGGTACATCTCTGCCTACTCCTTTGGGGATTACAGGCGTGATGTTATGTTATGTATAGGTACCATTTTTCAAACCCCGTTTACATGGGAAACCTTTTGAGCAACAATTGCGCAACATTGTATCCCGATTCATTCCGAATACATTAAATCTTGCGCAATGCAAGCATCAGCATGTTGCTACCAACACTACGACATTTCATGTGGCCAGCAAAATTGTTTCATGTTGCTGAAACAATGTTGCGCAACTTTATTTCCGGTGCTTGAGGGACTTTACAATCATTCCCAAAAGTAACTGAAGTTATTTAATTTAAAAACTAAAAAGAGTGATTACTATAGAAAACCCGTCAAAGGACAGACCTTAGATTCGAACTATAAAGAGAACATTACAGGCAATTCTACTATAAATCTAAAATTAACACTTTTATTTCAGTAGGTACAAAAGCAAAAGAACTGCCCAGGGTCTTCCAGAGTTAGAAAATCCCAAGCTACAAACTGTATTTCTTACAGAAGACTGTTTTGCATGACCGTGCACAGAAATGGGTCAATAGAACAAAAATATCTAACGGATCCAATAAATACGAGAACAGCCTTTATCCCATTGAATTGCAAATTAGATCTGTCAGTGAAAAGTATAAAGTAGCCAGCTCCTTGTCGAGGATACTGAACTGGAGCTATTAATTTGTAATACGATTTAAGTATTGATTGATGAAGACTGGGTACTTTTTAGGGTTCCGTACCCAAAGGGTAAAACGGGACCTTAATACTAAGACTCCGCTGTCCGTCTGTCACCAGGCTGTATCTCATGAACCGTGATAGTTATACAGTTGAAATGTTCACAGATGATATATTTATGTTGCCGCTATAACAACAAATACTAAAAAAACCGGCCAAGTGCGTGTCGGACTACGCACAATGAAGGGTTCCGTAGTTGGAATGAATTTATCCCAAGAACAACCTTAACATTGTAGTTGAAAAACATGGTCTCCCTTACATTCCAACTGCAAATGTAAGTTTGTACCCACAATAGATTAGCTAGACTGTCCGCGGCTACACCCGCGTGGTTGTCGGATTTCATGGGTTTTCATTTTCTTCCGCAGAACCTCAATTGTTTTTCTAAAATAAAAGTAGCCTAAGTAACTCCTTAGAGCATCAGCTATCTGCCAGAGAACATGCTGTCAAAGTCGGTCCTGCCGTTTCGGAGATTAGCCGGAACAAACAAACTAACAGATAGACAGTACTAACTTTGACACCCCTTAAATCCTCTGTGTGGGTCGTTTTAAAAAACTTAAAGTGCCAATCTTTATCATTTACTGAGGCAAATATTATGCCAAATTTCAAGTTCGCCAAAGGTCTTTTCAAGTTATTATTATAAACTGTATCCCTTCCACTTCAGGGATCGACTTTCGAAAAACCCAAAAACTTATTATTCTTTATTTTACGTGAAAAGTATAAATACTGAATTTCGAGTTAATCGGACTGCGCTTTAAAATTCTTCCAAACAAACTTTAACATCCCTAAAAGTAGTTTTTTTTAGGGTAGTTTTGAAAAACTATTGATGAAAAACTTATTATAGTTAAATACTTTAAATATTTACATAATTATGTAAGTATTTTTTAAGTTTCAAGTTAGTTAACCAAACAAATAAGTTTTTCATATAAACTGTATTCCCTGTTTGCACACCCACAGGGGTGGATTTTTACGAATCGTTTGGGATGTTTCCATAACTTGACTCAAAGATTATTTACACCAATTTTCGAGTTAATTTTAATTTTAGAGTATTTTACTGGGTGGCTACCCAGTAAAATACTCTAAACTTAAAATTGACTACCCCTTTTCATCCCTTATGGGTACATTTTCGTAAAACCCTGATACACATTCTTCATTTTTGGTCTCAAGTATAAAAACTGAGTTTAAAGTTAATCGGACCGCGCATTAAAATTCCTCTATACAAACTTTGACACCCCCCATCCTTTTTTTATTAGGGGGTAGTTTAGGAAAACTAAAAATGACAAACTTTATAATTTACATAGATAAATATTCATGCAATGTTTCAAGTCTATTGACTCAAGGAATAATATTTTTCGTACAAACTTTCATAAGAGCGTTGTTGCATTTTTCATA
The DNA here is from genome assembly GCA_905163495.3 of Cosmia trapezina. NCBI lineage: Eukaryota > Metazoa > Arthropoda > Insecta > Lepidoptera > Noctuidae > Cosmia > Cosmia trapezina. Next base: position 18,604,744 of record LR991034.1, read on the forward strand.
CGTAAATCGAGAACTTGGGAGATTTTGAAGTGATTTTGGTCACATAATTTATTTTTTTAGCTTCTTTTGACTTCACTCATCGTAATTATCATATATTTTTATTTAAAGTCTATTAAAAAAAACTTGTTCAAATTGAATTATTGACTACGAAAACAGTCGATTTCGAAGGCGCGATTTCCAGATGACGCGCGAAGGCTCAACTTTGAAGTAATCTTACACCAATTATTACTACTAATTAAGAAGGTAAAGTGGTATTCATTCGAAGAGGCATATCCTGAAATTTAAATTGCATTGAGAAAAGTTTGATTTTTAATTCATTAACTTGTATTTTAATCACGTCTAAGATAATCAAAAATCGAGAAATCGACTACAAAAAAACACGTCATTTCTCAGAATCTAAAAGTCATTTGGCAACACAAATCATTTTATACGTAAGAAGAAAGATTGTACTATATATGTGTAAAAAATAAAACATATCTGTCTTCAATCATTTACGAAAATAATTTTTTAAAGTGAGTATAAAATCGGGTGCATCGAACGGCCTAAGTCAGTCGCGCTCTGGCGCTCTTCGACGCAGGACCTACGTCGGTTGACCTCCCGCCGCCGCGCATGCGCCTCGCGTGATATATAGTCAATTGTAGTGCGACTAAATATTTTTGATCCTTTCATTTAAGTAATATTTTAAGAAGCTAACGTGGTAGGCACACTTACTTTAGGAGAATTATGTTACAATTCTTGAATTATGTTGTATTACTTGTAATATTGATATTGTAATTACAATATCAATAATACAATATAATTTGGTCAAAATGTAAATCCAAGATGGTGGCTGCGAAAATTTTTAAATTTTTCGTCATGGGGATCGTTCCCATTGTTCTCGAGGATGCTAAAGCCGATAGTGACGTTAAAATGTAAATCCAAGATGGCGGCTGCGAACATTTTCAAATTTTTCATCATGGGTATCGTTTTCATGGTTCTTCTGGGTGCTAACGTCGATAGTGTAGTCAAAATGTAAATCCAAGATGGCTACAAGAATTTTGGAGGATGAATATGGAGAAAAAATTTATATCAGATTTTTATTTGAAATCTCTACTGCCACAATCTCTATTGTGGATCCGTGACAAAGGAGACGGAAACCATGTCATATAAACTTGGGCCTGGGCCTGGGTTGTAAAAAAATGAAATTGGTGTCAATTTATAGCTACTATATTATCAAACCGTCACTGAACATTTTGCGGATTTTCGTGGTCAAGTTCCGAGTTAAAAGAGATGTAATAAAAGTGAGGTTACATAACGATCTACATATAGGTACTTAACAGCTGATTTTTGAAGTTCTTCAACTCGACGACCACGTAAACTCCCACTCACACACTCACTTTGCCACAATTTACACAACGATCCATGGTGCCAATATGAAATCAGTAGGCTGGTCGTAATATACAAAATAACAAGTTCAAGTCCAACGTTTATGCGGGGTTCTCCGTACCGTGTCCGGTGTGGTAGCAAGGTTCGTACAAGAAGCAAGATCAGAAGTCCGCAGAAAGAAAACAGGGGTCGAGGAAAACATCAATAAAACTATGGGAAATACACTCAAATCGCGACCGCACTAAACGATACGAAACGAGTGAGGCATAGATAAAGGCACTATATAAAGGTGTGTCCAAATATAGAGCGGCATTTGAGCGCGGCTGCCACGCGCGGCTAGCCGCGCTCTGATCGGACAAGGGCCGCGCGCGGCGGTGTTGAGCGTAATATATCTTCTCGTCTCACATCAGTGATGACCTCTGGCACTGAAACGTGCTCGCTCACAACATAATGGGTCTCAATCATAATCAGCCTATAATGTTCCCACTGCTGGGACACAGGGCTCCTCTCGGTGAGAGGGAGTGGGCCGTAATACACCACGAGGACCCAGTGCGGCTTGGTAGATGTCACATATCTTCGAATTTTTGGTTCTAGGCGGTTTCCTCACGATATTTTCCTTCACTGATTTGAGAGTAGTGGTGATGAAATTATTTACACAAAGTGCCTGCCTGAGTTCGAAACCGTGACCTACTCGTATGTCGGGATCGTTACCATTGGGCCACCATTGCATTGCTCTCTTGGGCCGCATAGTGCAGTCAATCATCCCTTCTAGGATGATTGACTTCACTATCAGCTTCATCCTCGAGAACTATGAAAACGACATCCATGACGAAAAATTTTAAAATTTTCGCAGCCGCCATCTTGGATTTTAATTTTGACTTCACTATTGGCTATAGTCGAAATCGAAAACTATGAAAACGATACCTATACAAATCCTTATCACTTACCACTGACGTGCGACGTGTGGTCGACTGTATAGTCATTAGGTCGACTGGGCACGTACAATACCTGCCTAGGCTAATAAACATTATAAAACCAACCCCACACGAACGCAGCAGTACTATTATTTATTCTGTGGCAGCGGGGTGACCTACCTATTTGAAATTTGAAAACAGTAAACCAAACATTTGCGCATGAGGCGGCTTTATGTATTTATGTATTAGTGTTGGTTCAAATTCAACTGTTTTATGCACTTGATGCGGTTGGTAAACCTATGCCGCAAGAAAAATAAATAATTATAGCTAGCGCGTGGCGTCTTTATCTACATTAAAATAGGGCTTAAATTGAACTGTTTTACACAAAAAAACGATGATTTTGGACAAAAGATGGCTCCGCTGATAACAAAATTTTATTCTGATTGTGTTCTCCCAGAAATTATAGATCCAAGGAAAAGTCAATCAATCCCCTTAGACAAATGAATAAAATAAATAATAAATAAATATCCTTGGACATTTCACACAACGCCATCTAGTCCCAAGCTAAGCAACCTAATGCTTGTGTTATGGTAACGAGATGGCTGATAAACTTCTTATATACATTTTTTTTTGTAAATACATACATATTATAGATAGAAAAACACCCAGACTCGGAAACAAATAAGTACTTGTAGGTCGTACAAATATTTGTTCCGTGCGGGAATCGAACCCACAACATGCTGCGCAGCAGTCAATTGCTCAGCCACTGCGCCAACCGTGTCGTCAAATACAAATACTTTTATAAAACTTCAATTACTTATAAGTATACAAATACTTAAGCAAATAAGTAAAATGAGATTATTTTTTTTAAGTACCTACATAATATTATTTTCTTCATCCATATTTGTATAAATTTAATTAAAATACACTAATAATGTATTGTGGACAGTCTTTTTATTTTCTCCGTAAACCTCTAGCTTTTACTTCAAAAAAATATAGGTACGCCATAGCTACGATCAAGATCGTTTAGTCGTCGCAGCATCGCAACTGTGTGCCGTACATGAGGAAAAACGCACACACGCGCAATCGCTACGCGGCGTCGAGCGTCAGATGTTTAAAATCCGAGCGCGAAAATATGCGACTGTTTACACTGTATAAGGTATCTATATGCAAAATTTCACGTCTCTAGGTCCAATGGTATGGACTGTGCGTTGATTACTATCTGTCAATGAGTCTGTGAGGACTTTGAATTTTATATACATAGATTTACCTTGTTCTTTTGAAACCATAGACTTTTAATAGGTTTTCCTGTAATTTATAGGTAAAGAACTATTTTCTGTATTTTTTTCAAAATTTTAGGCTCAGTAGTTTTGGAGATAAGGGGGGGGAATGGTCAATTTTCGTCTATTTTCGTAAATAACTTCAAAAAAATTTATTTTAAAATTATAAAAAAAATATATTTGAGTTTCCTACAGTAATACCTTTTATTTGATATGTCACACGGTACAGTTTTTGCCGTTTTTATAGATAATGGTACGGAACCCTTCGTGAGCGAGTCCGAATCGCACTTGGCCGGTTTTCATGCTCTCTATTATATTTAGACTTTGTTGCGCCCCTTCTTCTTGCCAGCTGAAGCACTAGGAAGTAGTGAAGTGAGTTTTGGGGGACTGTCTTATGTTATTGTGACGTTAAAAGAGTGCTGAATTTCAGCCTAGTTTGTTTATGATTTTTATTTTATTTGCCCATTAATTGATACTTTAAAGATGATTGGACGAGTCAATTTGCAGTTGTGTGTGTTTAATTAGACTTTGTCTGTCTGTATTTTTGGTTAACTTTAAAGTAACTTCTTCTAAAATTTATTGAAATACATTTTGAAATTGAATTCAATTCATGGGCAATACTTTAAGGGGTCATTGTACTCATCATTATGAACAACTTTTACTTTGGGAACAAACCTGAAATCGTGAAAAAATAAAAAGGTTGTTGCATACATTATGCTCGCATAACTCGTCAAAATATAGAGAACAGTTGATTTTTTTTCGCCATTTTAGGTTTGTTCCCTTAGTAAAAGATGTTCATAATGATGAGTAAAATGAACCCTTAAAATATTGCCCATGAATTCAATTTTATCCTCTGTAAGACAGCAAGTCACCTAAGCAACCCTTATCTTTACGTAACATAAATTAAAGTCGCTTTTCGTGTCTGTCTATTTGAATGCGTTGTTCTTCTAAATCACGCAACGGATTTTGAAGCGGTTTGCACCATCATTTAAAGAAGATATTCCGGAAGGTTTATGAGTTTAATACATTATTTGAAACTTACACATATAATAGTTAAACAAATCTCAATTTTATCAAGTCAAAAAATCCGTGTGAAGCAGGCACGGGTAGCTAGTTTGGTTGTACAGGCCGTTAGGTTAAACGAAGGACATAATTTAACGGAGTATAGTAAGTACTCATGAAAATGAACAATTTTTACCACCATGAAACTAACCCTGAAATATGAAAAAAAAAATCAGCTGTCTCGTCCATTTTGATCGCGTAGGTTTTGAAAGAAAGAAAGAAAGAAAAAGTATTTATTGGGACTCGCACTGAACTAAAACTAAAACACAAAATACTTCTAAGTTGAAAATAAAAGAAGAGGAACAAAATTATATAAAAAATAAAATTAAGTGATTAAAAACGAAAAGTCCTGTACGAGGCCAAAAGCACGTTTGCACTTTGTAGAGAACAGCTGTTTTGCTTTTTCATATTTCAGGCTTAGTTCCATGGTAAAATTTGTTCATTTTCATGAGTACACTCCTTAAAGTATATCCCTCGGTTGCCTAACACCTTATAAAATTCATAGAACAGTAGGTACTTACAAGTAACAGGCCAGGAACAGTCATAAATCACACTTAACTCACCCAAAAGCGACATTGCCACAAAAAAGAAACTCCAATCAAGTAATAATCCCATTGCATCAGTCGCATGCAGGACGTTTCAGTCCATTTTACCACAATCTAAATGGACGTATTCGGGCATGCCCGTATATTATTCAAGTGACGTTTTTGCGAAATAACGTGATGAAAGCCCATAATCCTCTTCCATTATGCACTTATTGTGTGGGTGATCCCGCCGCTCTTTTACGAAATAATTTTTTCACGATTAAACAATCCCCTTTTGAAGTGAATTGTATGGGTTGGCCGATTAAAAATTCGATGTTCGGCAATTTGTAAATCCTTTTGGATTGCTCATTTCGGTGGTATTTTGCTGGATTATGGTTGTGCGCAGATTTTATCTTATGAAGCCTGCGCCTACGTTATGGTTCTGTTGATATAAAATATGGGGAAATCAACTGCCTGATTCTGGGCTTATTCTCTATAGATAAAGAAGAAAATAGTTTTCTAGTCACACATTTTCCAAGCGTTTTCCATAAAAAAAATTTGGCCTTATCAGTGATTATTCGTGGTCAAAGCATGTACCCCATAAACATGTGCACTCTCTATTTCTAAGCTCAATAAATTATAAAATCGAATAGTTTCGCAGAAAATGTGACGATTGGACAAACACGAAAATGATTCCATAAATGTTCCGTTTTGCCAATTGCGCCAAGGAACACTAATAAACACTTTATATTGGAACACCTACATGGAATCGGTACTAAATACACCTTTCATCGATATTCTGCCAAAGAGAAATAGTTGAACCAATACGGTCGTTTCGTGGTAATTCTAAGTAATACTCAAAGTATGAATAACAGACGTATGATCGGTAAGTAGGTAGTTTTTAATACTGTAGATTTTGACACGGAATATGTAACAAATGAAGTGTTTAAATCAGTAACACATAGATAATTTTTACTACATATAAATCTTGGCTGTAGGCGGATGACTTTTTTATAGTTGGGTGCTCCGCCGGAAACATTTTTTAAAGCATATTGATACCAAATTAGTGGGTCTTGCGAAAAATTCTAACAGGCCTTTCCATTTCTTTTTCCGTGGAGAAATCCTTTATGGATACCCTTTGTCTGAACGGAGAGTTATGTCGTAATTCTACAGACTAAAACTCCAGTATTCCTTCTACTACCATGAGTCAGGGGCTCGGGAGATACTTGTACATTCGTCACATCCCCGACTGCTATCAGCCTGCCATGCCTAGAGCGCCCCGTCAACAAGTCGCGATGACAGATGTCACTTTAAATAGAAAGAAAAGAAAGAAAGAAAGAAAAAACGTTTATTTGCGGTAAACATGACACAAACTACAATAAAATAAAATAACTATTTAAATACAATTTGGGGGAAAATATGCGTCACATCTACGCAAAACGGCCACCGCTCAGCATAATGCCGCAACCCCATGCGAAATGCATCGCTGGTTTTCAGCGATAGCCGGCGTTGACGTAACATAATTTTCACACTACGGTCGTTTTTCTCTAGCTACTCGTCCACTTATCACTCCATTAGTAGTTCAATCTGTGTAAACTGCACTGATTTCCGTATACCAAACCGATTCGTTTTAATATTGATGGTGGGAAGGAAGCGGCCCGCGGTTTTACGGAGCTGTTTATCGTTCATTGTTCATGTTGTTTTACGTAAACAGTATTATTTAAAATGTTGGCTTTTGTGGCTATACTTGGAAGTAGCCTTTTTATTAATGAACATGTTTTTGATCCTACTAATATTATAAATGTGAAAGTTTGCGAAAATGTGTGGATGTTTGTTACTCAATCACGCAAAAACGGCTGAACGGATTTAGATGAAATTTGGCACTCAGATAGTTTATAACCTGGAATAATAGATAGAATTCTTTTTATCCCGGTAGTAGGTTCCCGTGGCATAATTTCCGACATCCACGCGGGCGAAGCCGCGGGCAACGGCTGGTAAATAATAATTTTATGGAAATCCCAAACTGTATCGAAAGTAATTTCCAACGGAAACTCGCACGATCTTAAAGAATACCGCGTTGTAGTTGATTGTACCCAGCAGCAAACTGGAATAATATAAGCCACCTAGACATTTTATTAAAGACAGCAAGAAAATCTTAACACTAAATTATCCTTAATCTGGTCTTATATCCACTACCAAAAACTGTGTGGTTTTTAAACCAAATAAGCTACTATTAAAACTTTATACTCTTCCTTACAATACAAAACATAGAAACAACAATATACATTTCTTTATAGCTAAATAAAGTAGTCCTATCCGCGTAAACAGCTGAATGGAGTGTCGCCAAGCGCAATACATTGTTTCAAACAATAATAATTCTCACGTGTAAATTACAAGCCTGCTTATCTAAATAATAGGTAAAAGGTCTGTTTGTTCGTCTTTATAACCCTCTTGATAAAACTCTTGCTGAAATAATTACTGTCAAAACATAGGAGAGAGTCTCGGAAGATATTCCGTTAACGTTCTATTTATTTGCACACTTTTGGAAGAGGTGTTTAGGACTAGTAACTTACATCCCGCGAGGCCTAAACTGAGCTTTGCATTTGTGTGAGTGCACATAGATACTGTAGGTGTAACGTCGGCTTAGAGCCTTAGGCCTCACGGACTGTACCACGCTGAGCTGTGAGTATCATCACAAATGTGTCATCATTTATGATTATACTCACAGCTCGTAAACTCGGTTTAGATGTGTTGATCGCTTTCAATTTCATTGGTGAAATCCTCCCTTGATATACTGCTTTCTGGACGATAAACATGGTCACCCATCCACGGACGTTAAGCGTAGCTTAACTTTATGGATCAACCCCTGCGGTTGTTATTACTTAGCCACGAGCTCCTCCTTAGTCCAAAAACAAATGAACAACATTAATAAACCACACAAGCGGAACCAAGTACAAAATCATAGTATTTTCATGTTAATAATCACGACCAGAACAAAGAGGCATTGTCCCACCGCACCGTGTAAGAAGTGGGCTGCAAATGAAAGAAACTCTTTTGTTTTGGGGTCGTCCGAAAGAAGTCGTTTTTTTCTAGGTTTTTCTCAGTTGAAAAGAAACGAGATGAACGATGTTTCTGCTGCCCTAGTAGGCTTTATTGCTGGATGTTATTGCAGTGTAAAGTTGATAATTTTTGCAATAAATCTAGGTACTTACATACTATCGGCCCAACTTCCACATGCTCACCTTTTAGGCGATAATCGTATAGCACGGCTCACGACTCCATCACCCGATGCATGCGTTTTGACCAATAGAATGCACGTTTGTTTATTACTTGATTTGTTGTACTAATGTTTGTTAAATGCGCTGTACTCAAAAAAAGTTGTGTGTGCTGTAAATTGTGAGGTGTATTGGTGTAGTTGCGTGTAAATTCATATTGACTAATTGGGCGAAACCAGCAAGTGGTGTGGTCTGTCACAAGCTGCGCACTGCAGACCCACCGTACCCCTGGCCGCACCCCTGCGCAACCACAGAAATATTTACTAAACTGAGCATGTTTGAGTTTTGCCGATAGTTCATAAGTTACAAATCACCATACCTACAACTTAACAAGGTAGGTACTTCCGTAGTGCTTAATTTTTTTGTTAAAAATCTATTTTATTTAGAAATAATGTTGAAAGAGATGCAGTAAACACAAGGCATAAGAAGTAACAGAAAAATTTGCTAAATAATATTTCTTCTGCTTGCAAACTCAAATCCTGATACATGATAATTCTCTTTGCAAAAAAAAATGTAATTATTAAGAATACCTGGATACAGAAAATGCTATAGAAACAAGGAAGAAAAAGTATTTACTGGGACCAGCACAGGAAGATCACAAACTAAACTAAACACATTTATAGAAACGTAAAAAAAACCAAAGAGTCTCTTATTTTGAACTAGCTTTTACCAGCAGCTTCGGCCGCGTGAATCTCGGAAAATATAAAATATCCCACGGGAATACTACCGAGAATTACTTTCTTATTCTTTGTCTACATTATAAAGGGCGGCCTGGGCGGTCTGGGCGTTGACGAGTCAGTCAATCAGTCAGTCAGTCAGTCAGGACTTCTCTTTTTATTTACTTAAAGATACCTATTTCAATACAAAAAATTCTCTAGAAACAGAACAAGAAAGAAAAAGTATTTACAGGGATTCTCACAGGAAGATCACAAACTAAACTAAACACACTTATAGAAACGTACAAAACACAAAAGAGTCTCTGGTCATATTATTTATAAGAATAGAATAACTTTATTTTGCATAAAATATGGTACATAGACGGTCTTAAATATAAATGGTTCCCCATATACTGCTTACTTTTTTCTGCATGCAAAAAACACCTAAAAAATAAATTACAAACGAAAAACACTTATTAGCTTATTACCTACGGCTGCGATCATTGTGAATAAAAAATATTTAAATAAAAAAACTTGAGAGGTGTCAAGGGACACCCGGATGGAACGAAGTTCCTTTCGATTAATTAGTGAAGGAATTGTAACAAAATTTTATTTTTATACTTATCATCATCATCATCATCATCATCATCATCATCATCATCATCATCATCATCATCATCATCATCATCATCATCATCATCATCATCATCATCATCATCATCATCATCATCATCATCATCATCATCATCATCATCATCATCATCATCATCATCATCATCATCATCATCATCATCATCATCATCATCATCATCATCATCATCATCATCATCATCATCATCATCATCATCATCATCATCATCATCATCATCATCATCATCATCATCATCATCATCATCATCATCATCATCATCATCATCATCATCATCATCATCATCATCATCATCATCATCATCATCATCATCATCATCATCATCATCATCATCATCATCATCATTAACATGCGCACGCCGCACGGCTTACAATAGCTACCTATAGCAAAAAGTGTCGTGACAACTTTTCGTGAGACTTTTTTCCGTCTAGCCCCCTTTCACAACGCGCGATAAGGAACTTCGTTCCAAAAATTAAGTTATTTATATTACTAGTGAGAATAGTGAGATCATGTGTATTGGTGTTTCTTTAAATACCTTAGGTATGATAACTTAATCATTTTGGACTTAGATTATAATTTAGGAATTCACTTATGGTGTAGAACACATTGTTATAGAGTAATTTCTTAAGTTTTGTTTTCAAATAATTTAATGGTAGCTCTCTGATCTACTAAAAGTATTTGGTTATAGATTTTGACAGACAAGATTGTTGAAACAATTGCAATTACAAGTTAATTATTATAACAATTCGCACCTGCGGTAAGACAAGGGCACAACTGCACCTTTTGTGATTTCACGGGAGAGCCTTTTTAGGGTTCCGTACCTGAATACTCCCAATCTTGAGTATCCTCCTGGTGGTACGAGGACTAAATAAAACTGGTGACTTCTTATAATGGACTGTAATACTATGAAATTGTACAAGGATCACAAACAGATTAAAATTTAAAAGGTGGCGAGAAAATCAATGTATGTCGCTCAATAGCGCGGACGATGGCGCAGTGAGGTGCCGGTCAGCTCTGCTGCACGCTCGCTGCACGAGGGCCCCCCCGCGACCGCAGCTACCGCCCGCGGTCGCCCGGCGCGGCGTGATATTCTCAACAGTACCTCAAAAGGAAAAAACGGAACCCTTATAGGATCACTTGTTTGTCCGTCTGTCTGTCTGTCTGTCTGTCTGTCTGTCTGTCTGTCAGTCTGTCAAGACGCTTTTTCTCAGGAACGCGTGGAGGTATCAAGTTGAAATTAATATCACATACGTAGGTCTGTGGCCCCTTGGAGTCCTAAAAACTCATGCTTCTAAGTCAATGCAATAAAAACATACGGTCATTTATGCGACATATTTTGATACTCTCAAGTAAATCAAAACCTAGAGGGTACTTCCCGTTGTTCTAGAATCATGAAATTTGGCATGAAGCAAGGTCGTACAACACAAATAAAGGAAAAAGTCCGAAAATTGTTAATTTGTAATTCTATCACATAAAAAAATGTTCAAGTCTGTCAGTCTTTCAAGACTCTTTTTCTCAAGGACGCGTGGAGATATCAAATTAAAATTTATGTAAAATATTTAAATCTATAGTTTCTTAGAGTTCTAAAAAAATCAAGCTTCTAAGTCAACGCAATAAAACAATATGACAATTTTGCGACACATTTTGATACTCGCAACTGTCGCAAGTAAATCAAAACCTATAGGGTACTTCCCGTTGACCTAGAATAATGAAATTTGGCAAGAAGCAAGGTCTCCCAGCATAAGTAAAGGAAAAAGTCCGAAAATTGGGAATTTGTAATTTTTTGGCATAAAAAAAATACTTTTGGGATTCAATGTTAAGCTTCTTTCTGGGATAGGTAAATTCTTTTCAACTACGGAACCCTTCATTGTGCGTGGTCCGACACGCACTTGGTCGGTTTTTTTTTTACATTCAATACCGTATTATTCTGCTCATACCACCTTGATTTTTGTGATTCGGTGCGTGTACTTTACAGGAGTTAAATATTTTGTATTTATTATATATGAAATTTTTTAGTTAAGAAAGGGGTAAAAGTGCTGTCGTGCACTTGTCTTACCGAGCGAATGTGCGAATTGTTCTGAAATAGTGTGTATCTTTTGACAACCAATCGGGTCCATATGTCCTATTTTAATCCAATAATCAAGAGCTATTTTCATCTATATCGGTTCAAACCATATAAACAAATCTAAAATAAGAAAAACCCCGTCCTCAACTTTCCAAAAGGTCTAACCAAAAATTATATTGACACACTACCAACAAACTCGACCAGAACAAACAATAAATTCCTTTCCATTCAAATACATTTTACAAATTCATTCGAAACGATGAATATTCCGCCAACAATCCATTCAATTTAGTATTTACGTTTCAAACAGGTAAACTCAAGGATTTGTCGTCCTCGGTGTAATGTAATTAAATGTGTTATTTAAACAATTATGTAAATTCAAGTGAAGGTAAAGGTTTCTAAGGTTGTCTAAAGGTACCGTAAGTGCCGAATACGAAATGTTAAAAGATGGTGGGATCTTGAAGGGTTTATTTTTGGTTTTTAAAAAGAAATTTCGTCCTAAGTGGCTTTTCTGTAAAATAACATTGTTTCATATTCTTTACTACGTTGATAAAAACATTGAAGTGCCAAATAAGAATAGTACCTAGGGGAGACCGGGGTAAGATGGGATACTTAAGAGCAAAAACGTCATAATATGAAAATCAAACTGTTTATTAAAAATCTCTTACAACAAAAGCAACACTTACACTTTTAATTAACATAATTATAATCATTTATGGCGCTAAATCACAAATCTTTTTGGCCAATAGGAATTAAATGGCACATGTCAAATATCCCGTCTTGCCCCATGATCGGGGCAAAGTGGGAAACGCTATGGGGCATAATGAGTACACATTTTAATCTGGTTGGCAACGTTCACATATGTGCCTCGTCATCGTCATAGTCTACACCTGTGCAGGAATTATGGGACCAGCTATGGCACACGCTACAAATAACCCATCCTTCAGTGGACTGTGAATATAAGTACCCACAATATAAACAAGGACAATGATTTTCAGCGTCTTCAGATGAACTAGCATCCGTGTCACTTTCTTTTTTTTTATTCCTTTTTTCCGGCTTCTTTTTTTCACTTCTTTTCTTTCAGTCTTTTTACCGTCAGGTTTCTTTTTGTCAGTTGTCTTATTTATTTTTTGTTTTTTATTTATATCTCTAATGAGATCATTCTTGTCGTCTTCTTCCCATGTTCCACGATTTGTTTTACGTTTATAATTTCGTACCATTTTATTTAACTGCTAACAAAAAACAAAGTTATTGTTAATAGCTATGAAACATTTTTCTACCTACATATATGGGGCAAAATGGGATACTATCCCATTATGCCCCGACCGTTTTGCCCCAACAGACACATTTTGCAAAAGTAACAACAATTCTAAAATAAAAAAAATATTCTGCGAAAAAGCAATCTAAATTCGTTAGTTTTACACAACTACAATAAGTCTGTGGTAAAATGTTACAATAGCACTGATACATACCTTCTTGCACATCGATTCAAAACAGAAAACTTCGTAAGAATACTCCAAAAAACAGTTTTTTGTCGCCACGCAGCCAAAACACGCAGTGCTACGTACGCGCCGCTCCGACTCACGTGAGGCAACTGAACTTCACGCGAATGGCACTGTGTTAGGTTCTGTTGTGCTCACCAGTCACGCACACAAGCATACTTCCCATCTTGCCCCGAGCTTCATCTTGCCCCGGTCTCCCCTACTGTCAAGACGCCATTTTGTTCCGCAATACTAAGGCAATACTCGCGAACTTCATTACCAATGCGTATTAATTTGATAGCTATCGTGTGAAGTTGAAGCAAGCGCGATCCTATTCTTATTTCGCACGCATAATAAGTACATTAATTCCTTATTAAAACCATAATTAAAACGCAAATGACTTCTCAAGAGAAGGATCCAGCATTGGTCACTCTGGTCTGGTAAACAACAAAACATTTCAAACAATCTGCCTAGCCTTTTCGCAACTATGTTGGGGTCAGCTGCCAGTTTAACCGTTTGCAGCTGAATACCAGTATTTTACAGGCGGCTGCCTATCTGACCTCCACAACCCAGTTACTATGTAACACGACACTCCTTGGTAACCTGTTTGACACAGACTTTTGGGCTTCTGACTACCCGTAACGACTGTCAAAGATGTACAAATGACAGCCGAGACCAACGGCTTAACATGATTTCCGAGGTAGGAGGGAGTCTCAATACGTAATAGATGGTCACCCATCCACAAATCGACCGCGGCAAGCATTTCTTAACCTTCGATCGTCAGGTGCGGCTGTTATTGTTTAGCAACGAGCTCTTAGAGATCAAAACATTTATCAAGCTTAATAATTCAAAGTTACGCATTGTATCAGCGAAAGTCAAAGAATGCTAAACTGTTTCTTTTAATAAATTGTATCATCAGGGAAATAATAAAAATTAAATTTTCTGAAGTCTGGCTAACAAATAGAATATTTCTCACTTCGATTCACTTTCAACAAGTTTCCAATCATTGTTTTGCAAAACTACACAGAATATTGTTTGATATAATTACTTTTTAAATACTTGCGACATAGCTCTTTGAGAGAAAAGCACTAATTATCATTTTTATGTATTCTCTTTGTTATAGTATTGACAAAAAGATTAATTTTAGCAAGTAGGTACCATAAAAATGTTTAATGAAAAACGGAAAAGTTCATCGTGATATGACCAGAGTAAATGGGTCCATTTGGTTCATGCCTCCTAATGTGGTAGGGGACAAAAAGTTAAAGTATCTATATGATTGATAATACGCACGTACCGAACCTACTCATGTTTTGTATTAGAATTTTAGTGGGAAGAAAATTCTTATGTCACGGGAACCATTTTTATTTAAAAGCAACTCAAATCCATTTTTCGTGGAAAACTATTCAGGGATTTGCTTTAAATCGAACGTATTTAAATATGTTATGAATTTACTAAGCTAAAAATTTAAGTTAGTCGTGCTTCGTTTAAATTATTAAACGAAGCACGTTTAGTTCCGGTGCTCATGAGTCTTCTGTCGTCAAACTACACACCAAGCTAAACCACGCTGCGATGTATCCTCTTAATTAGACTGGTAATCGTACTGGAAGATGAAGCTGTACTAGATTGTCCGAAGACGTACTCGACCCTGTTCATTTACACTTGGTCGTTTGCCCGAATTCCATAGGCAATCGAATTCGGGAGAACAACCAAGTGTCATTGAGCCATTATGTTGTAGACTATTATACAAGCTGCCAGTATTCAAAAACCTGACTAAAAAATTCACATAGCTCTTATCTAAAGCTAATTAGGTAGGTACGGCAGAAAAAAACAAATGAGCGCTATGAATCAACACAGTGTCTTGATCTTCCAACTGACTGGCTTAATAGCTGATTTTTTACCTTCCTTCTCATTTGCTTGTTTGATTTATACGTGATATCACTCAATTTTACGATTTCCGAGGAACGTTTTCTCATTGAGATTAAGGTGAAAAAATGTGGGTATAGGAACGCAAATGTTAAAGGAAAGTAAATGAAGCCATCTGATACGTATGGAGGGTAGAAATAATGACGCCATGTTATTAACACTCTTTGTTCAAAATTACTTTAAATATGATATCGTGTTTTTTTTGGAATTATTAGGCTGGTTCGTGGGAACGAGAGTTGTTTCTTATTTTAGAGAGACACCTCATGTGAATGTGTGTGTGTATAAAATACTCTCCTATATTAGACCCTATTAAATAAGACAAAAAGAGTAGCTTACCTACATACAGTAAAGTTATTACCTACTATGGCAAAAACAAATCCAGTAAATTAATTCTAAACCTATAACTGCCAACAATTTTGCAATGTTTTTCTTAGAAGACTATATTGGGCGTGAATAAATGAGTGAAGAATAGCTTTAATAAAGTCATTATTTATACGATGACAAACTTTGAACGAATGTTTCCTCGACGAACGACGTTTCCAGAAAGGGTAATGCTTAAAACAATTATGTGCTCAATGCTATTATTCGATTTTAAATCCCGTTCTCTCATTCCACCCTAAAGAATAATCACTCAAACTTATCAACTAATTTACTTGAAAAGAACTCTGCAATAACTCCCCCAAATTTACCTATACATCAAGGGCAAGTCTTAAACGATGCATTGAACTCGCGTCACTCTATTCCCACATCTAATTAGGAAAGTTTTTAATATCCCCGCCTTTTTTATTGTCTATGCCGGCTGGCCATTGTTCACGACGAAGTAAATTTTACAATTCCCCCCCATCACGACAATTATAAAAGTTTTAATTGCTCGTACTTTTCTAATTACAAAAAATACAGTCTTATGAGCGAAGGGAATAAAAAATATAAAGGGAGAAAGAAAACTTGAAAAAAAAAACTCGACGTTATTTTTACGTTCGAATGGGTGGAAACTTTGATAATTTATTGAGCAATAAAATCTTAAATTAATGGAAAGTTACATTAAAATGGAGCGTGTGTTTTTTATTTGGATTTGAAATGCACATGCATTGGATAATACACGAGGATTAAAACTAAGTTCACGATTGTGTAGACTGGAACGGAAAATAATATTGAAACAACAAACGTATGTAATTTCATTTTTATTTCAAATGTTACCATATCGTTAAATCCTAGAGCTTTTAATATGAGCGGTTTGTTTTTATTGTACACTCTTTGTACTCTATTATTTTGCAGTCTGAATTCAATTTTGTTGGATTTAAAGAAAGTTTTATGCTATAATTAATTTCTTTATTACCTACACTTCTTCATACTTGAGTCCTATCGTGACTAAAGCTGTGACTGGTTCAAATTTTCAATCTTCTGTGAGTTTACAATAACAATCACTGAGCACAACGGTTCGAGTACAGTTCCGTCGACGTATTAACTCCGATGCGATCAGACACTAGACAAACCTCCCCCCGCCGTGGGCTTAAAACATCGCGACTCCGTAGAAGCGCGCTGTAGGTGTGAGTAGATCACGTGATGTCACCAGTAGCGCGCTTCCTATTCGTTTCGTGTCCGTACTAATGACCGGATCCGACATAATTATTATTTCATGTGACTGACAAAATGTTTACTTTTATCTTCATAAGTTCTGAAACAACTGCGGTATAAAGCTAAGCGGAGATGTGCAGGAAACGTCCAATCACAGACGAAACAAGAAACGCGATGAGGATTTCAACCATCCTCATCGCGTCTCTTGCCCCGTCTGTTGTTGTTTCGGACAGATTCAAATTTCGAATTTGAATTTGAACTGTTTCCACTCACGTGCAATGAAGTTCACGCACGTTTGGGCGAGCCACACCGTAACACATCGCATTGCAAAAATCCTCCTAGATCACTTTCAGATCGCCCAAATGTACGCGAGCCTTTATTTTGCCTGGAACAACAGAAGAATCAAAATTATAAGTATTGAACTTTCGTTTTAAAACTACTATAATTTGCCGCTTTATATTTATATTTAAACGAGTTATATGGAAAACAAAGCCCGTTATTGGCACGATAATTATATTCCCCTTAACAATTAATTAAGAAATTATAATTGTGGTCATGCAATGTCGATTTTTAATGAAACTACGTTATAATCCATACTAATATTATAAATTCGAAAGTAACTCTGTCTGTCTGTCTGTCTGTCTGTCTGTCTGTTACCTTTTCACGCCTAAACCACTGAACGGATTTCGATAAAATTTGGCAAGACTATAGGTGGTATCCTGGGGACGGACATAGGCTACTTTTTTTTTTCAAAAATGATCCTACA
The DNA here is from genome assembly GCA_905163495.3 of Cosmia trapezina. Lineage (NCBI taxonomy): Eukaryota > Metazoa > Arthropoda > Insecta > Lepidoptera > Noctuidae > Cosmia > Cosmia trapezina. The sequence continues at coordinate 18,622,279 of LR991034.1, forward strand.
GGGGGTGATATAGGGGATGAAAGTTTGTATGGAAAACTCAGTATTTCTTAAGTTAGGGATGTGAAAATTAAAATGTATGCTTTTGATAGGAAATTAAGAAATATGCGGTTCAGCGTTTTTGAAAAATCATCCCCTAAGGGGGTAAAATATAGTAAAATAGGGGTTGATTTTAAAATTTGGCAAGGCTTTATATAGCATCCTGGGAAAGGACATAGGATACTTTCAAAAACAATACTACAGGGGGTGATATAGGGGATGAAAGTTTGTAAGGGAAACCCAGTATTTCTTAAGTTAGGGATAGCAAATTTATGCTATTGGTAGGAAATTAAGAAATATGCGGTTCAGCGTTTTTGAAAAATTATCCCCTAAGCGGGTAAAATAGGGGTTGATTTTAAAATTTACAAAACTGCACGGATGTCGATAAAATTTGTCAAGGCTTTATAGCATCCTGGGGAAGGACATAATTATAATACTTTTGTCTTAAAAATAATCCTACAGGGGGTGATATAGGGGATGAAAGTTTGTATGGAAACTCAGTATTTCTTAAGTTAGGGATGTGAAAATTAAAATGTATGCTTTCGATAGGAAACAAAGAAATATGCGGTTCAGCGTTTTTGAAAAATCATCCCCGTAAGGGGTAAAATAGGGGTTGATTTTAAAATTTACAAAACTGCATGGATTTCGACAAAATTTGACAAGGCTTTATATAGCATCTTGGGAAAGGACACAGGATACTTTCAAAAACAATACTACAAGGGGTACCTACCTCTTTTTAAGAGATTTAAAGGATTGGAAATGTAGTCATAGTTCGAATCTTGAGGTAACATTTAGTCTTTATTTCATTCGAAGTTTTTACGAGGAAATTATTTGAACGAGTGGACACTCGGACAAAAGTTATTTGTTATTAGAGCGTGACTGGCATAATAAATTTTAAGTAATTAACAAAGTCCCGCCGCCGCGTAAGTGTGTCTGTTTGAATGCGATAATGTCAAAAAGTACCGAACGGATTTTCATACGGTTTTCTCCAATGAACGGAGTGATTCAGTGTAATTCATTATGGTTTTGTGTAAATTGGCTGAAATATGACGACGACTGTTGAAGATGTCGGAAAAAATCATGCCGACTGGTAGCTTTATGCCTACTATACACGGTAACGATATATCGTAGCGATTTGAGTTTGTACAGTTATATCGGACGGCCCTATGTTTTCCACATGTACGTTCCCATGGGATATTTTCCGACATCCACGCGGGCGAAGCCGCGGGCAAAAGCTAGTAAAAAATATTGTTGAAACACTGTAATTACTTTACACTGTAAAGTTCTTTTTAGGGTTCTGTACCAAAATAGTAAAAAAAGGAACCCTTATTATGGTGCGACTCAGTCTGTGTGTATGTCTGTCTGTCACAGCTGGATATCTCAAGAACTGCTAACGCTATCAACTTGAAATTTGGAACAGTATTAGATGACATTTACCCAACTATTTTGCAAAAAAGAAAGAAATGAAAACATAAATATTATAATATAGTTTTGCAACAGGGACTGAAAGGGTGTCTTAAAAATTCAAAGTGGGGCTACTAGGGCATGTGGGGTATCATATGAAAGAACATTGTTTGCACATTCTCAAAAATTTTTTTCTTTTTTTTAGGCAGCATAATTTTCTGCTTTTGGTGGAAAATGTTAAAAAATACTGTTGCCCCTTTATCTCCGAAGTTTGCATAGGGAAAAATCTAAAATTATTTTATGTGATAGAAGTTTATGTATAGATTACAGGAAAATAAAACGTTAAGTAAATAAATAAATAAAATAAAATAAATTCTTTATTGCCATAAAATAGGTGTACAAGTAAATTAAAGCCCTGACTCCTCCTGAACGTTGTCTCTGAATAGCACAGTTTTTTAGGAATCATCAACAAACATTACATATTAATTATAGTACGGAACCCTCGGTGCGCGAGTCTGACTCGCTCTTGACCGGTTTTTTTATTTGATATTTTTGTACAAAATAATAAATATATCAGGGAACTTTGGTATAAAAATACAGAGGTACAGACGCCAGCACATCAAGCTACTACAATCTGTCAAATTTTTTCAGTAGATTTTGATCTTTATCGCTATAGCATTAGGTTGAAGGTTGATTGGGAAAATTTGTCAGTTTCGGGTGGCTTGACCCGCTGGCGTCTGTACATAATTTTTTCTTTATTTATAATATATTAGTAGGTACCCAATTCCATTTACGCGTGGCAGCTTTCCGAGTGACATCAGGGTGTCTAGACAGATGACATTCGCTTCGAAGCGATTCTATTTTTACAATTCTATAGCTTCAAAGTGACATTGACATGATTACATGACATTTCGATAGCTTATGTCAACCCCATACATTTTTGGCTGTTTTGGCTTTTCTACTAGCTTCATCGCTAATCGAATGTTACTTTGTCTCTCAGTTATTTTAGTGATGGAACGGATTGTTGTAGGTATTCTTAGTCCGGTCCACAAGTATAATAATCAGAATAATCTGAATTGTCAAAGACCATGTTCGAGAACCATACGTGAGGATAGGAAGAATACACATCTTCTCTTGAACGGGATCGAGAGAAGATGTGTATAAGAGCTCGGAAATCTTCGGTCGGCCCAATAGCTCTTTCAGGCATTTTCGTTGCGTCTTGCAACCTTTGTTTTGTCTTGCCTGGTATAACTATTTGACCAAGATAGGGATACTCATCGACATATTCAACCTCCCACCCGCAATGGTGATCCTGCGATGCACGCTGTTCGTCATCAACTTGGTCTTTCATTTGAAGTCCTACGTCTATGCTTGCCATGCTAAGATCTTCTAGCATCCGAGTCATCTCGGAGACTATGAAGATGCAAAAAGGATAATATGTTATGTCCAACCATAATGCCCGTTTCTGCCCAGCCTGCTGCCAGCTTTCTGAAGACTTCCTCCGGTACGGCCGTGAATAATTTCGGAGACAGCGGGTCTCCTTGTTTAACTCCCTTTATTGATACAAATACAAGTTAAAGATCACAAGTGAAACATAAAAATGCAAAATATTCTAAAGACAAATTATAAAACACTACAAGGAAACGAAACCTATTCGGAAATATAATAAAATAAAAATCTCGAATAAAAACTTCCGAAGATTGAATCTAGTGAATCTCAATACGATCCGACTCCCCCGCGCCCGCACATAGATTTATGAAGAAATTAGAATTGGGACGTGACCAAGTATTTGATATTCACAAGCAGCGTCCACAAAAGCCAAGATGCGTTTGCGTTTAGAATTTAGACCACGTAGTGAGAGAGAATGCCCGGGGGAGTCCATTTCCACAAATATTGGACTGCACTTCTCTAGAGATTGTAATATCTATGTAGATGTATATCCAAAGTAATATAAATTGGTATGGAATCTGTGAGCATCATATTTAACTATGGACGTTAATTGGGTCGTTTGAAACAGCTAGTAACATTATTAACGGTATTGTGAGTGTATTTATTTGTGACGTTAGCTTGTTTTAGTTCATATTTTAATTGAAGTCGCTTTTCATGTCTGTGACCGCATTTTTCTTCTAAAGTACGCAACGGATTTTGATATGGTTTTCACCATCATAACAAGAATTTATTCGAAAGGTTTAATGTATAATACATTAATATTAAACTTACATATAATAAAGAAATCTCGAGGTTTTATCAAGTACTACAAAACCGTGCGAAATAATAATAAGCCCTTCTGGATGCCAGCAAAATCTGCCCAAAAAAAGTACCGAGATACACTTACACACCCCCTGGCCATAGCCAAGGGCGGCGCGGATTGCGACACGGTGTGAGGCGCGGCAAGCGGTGAGCAGCGAAAACAAATGGTAGACAACCTATGAAGTATGCCACAGCTACCGGCGACGCGAACTGCGAACTGCGGTGCGACCTGCGGCGCGGGGAGCGTCGCGCGGCACGCGGCGGCGACGGGCTGCGCGGTGTGCGAGCGAAACAAATGTACTAGCTAGTATCGAGGTGGCCACAGCTCAGAGCGGCGCACGCGGCGGCATCGGTGGACGCATTCAGGCATCGCGCGACCGAAACAAATAATTTTGTTTTTAACGCGCGCTTAGCTTATAAAAATAATGGATACGGAACTATTTATTAGTGAAATACTGAGTAGACCAGCAATGTGGATGTCAAAACATCCACATCATAAATATAGGCATGTTATAAAAAAAAATTGGAAATAAATAAAACAAAAATTTCCTGGTAATAGTGGTAATTATTACCTATTTTTTACAAGTAATTTAATTAGATACGGCAATTTAATTTCATAGATAATCACGGTTTCGGGGCCATTTTAATAGTTTAGCCGTTCTCTAAATACGTCCACCGCTGTCGCCGCCTTGGTCGCAACTAGTCGAGCTGTGGCATACCACCGTAAATCGCGCCGCCCGCCACGCCTCGCGCCACACCGCACGCCGCAATGCCAGAGACCGTGGCCAGGCCGTTAGCGGCATAAAATATCTTATATTGCACTGAATCGAATGAAATAAAATTCACATTTTATTATATCAATATATTCGTACTTACCTGGGAACGAGAATAAAATAAGTTTTAATTTATTTTATCTACACCCATGCTATAAATCCTCTATAAAAGTTTCTGAAACAGTTAGCTCATTGCCAACATTAAAACAGTCAGTGTCATAGTAACCATAATATCATCCAAACGGGTGTTATAATGTTGTACTTACAAAATTTCATTATGCAACTCCTTTGCTTTTTCGATCCCTTACTTACTCACGTGGTATCTTTATGAATTTCTATCTCGTCAAAATGTAGGGAACAGCCGATATTGTTTTTTTTTTTGTGTGTGTGGGTGAAGTGGTGAGTGAGTGATTGGTGTGAGTGAGTGAGTGGTGAGTGGGTGAAGTGAGTGAGTGGTGAGTGGGTGAAGTGAGTAGTGAGTGAGTTGAGTGAAGTGAGTGTGAGTGAGTGTGGTGAGTGTGGTGGTGAGTGAGTGGTGAGTAAGTGAGCGTTGAGTGAGTGAGTTGAGTAAAGTGAGTGTAAGTGAGTGAGTGTGGTGAGTGAGTAAAGTGAGTGAAGTGAGTGTGGTGGTGAGTGAGTGGTGAGTGAGTGAGTTGAGTGAAGTGAGTGTAAGTGAGTGAGTGTGTGTGATGAGTGAGTGAAGTGAGTGTGGTGTTGAGTGAGTGGTTATCGCGATTTCAGGTTTGGTCACAGTAAAAGTTGTTCATAATAATGAGTACAATGAGAGTTGTGCGTTTAAATTAAATTCTATTATTACCTATACATACTATGTTTGTATTAGGTACTCAACAATTAAACCTTCCATGAAAATACATAGAGTTCTTACAACATTGTATTACGTACCCTGTGGTTTCAGAACCTTTTATAGAGGATTCATGATGGGTGTAGATAAAGTCTTGTATGCAACTGTACATAATTAGGTATTAAAACACTCATGTGATACTACCTACATTCGTGTTTTAATACTTCTTGTTATACAACAGTTGCATAAATAACTAAAAAAATTCACGACTAAGTTACGATCCTATGATAAAAGTACTGGAATATTTTTTTTTCAAAAATCGGTCATCATTCGCCAAAAACACAGCTATAATGAAAAAAAAAATTGTACAATCAGCAACAAAAGCCGTCGTTATTGAGAAAAATACTTCACTAAAATTGGAACACATGTAAATTTTAAACAAATTTTACTCTTATATACTATACTAGCTGTTGCCCGCGGCTTCGCCCGCGTAGATGTCGGAAAATATCCCATGGGAACGTTCATGTGGAAAACATAGGGCATATCCCTAACTTAAGAAATGCTGGGTTTCCCATAAAACTTTCATCCCTTTTATCACCTCTTGTAGGATTATGTTTTAAGACAAAAAGTAGCCCATGTCCTTTCCCAGGATGCTATCTATAGCCTTGCCAAATTTCATCGAAATCCGTACAGTTTTGTAAATTTTAAAGTCAACCCCTATTATACGGCCTTAGGGGATGATTTTTCAAAAATGCTTAACCGCATATTTCTTAATTTCCTACCAATAAAATAAATTTGTTATCCATAACTTAAGAAATACTGGGTTTCCCTTACAAACTTTCATCCCCTATATCACCCCCTGTAGTATTGTTTTTGAAAGAATCCTATGTCCATTCCCAGGATGCTATATAAAGTCTTGCCAAATTTTGTCGAAATCCGTGCAGTTTTGTAAATTTTAAAATCAACCCCGATTTTACCTCCTTAGGGGATGATTTTTCAAAAACGCTGAACCGCATATTTCTTTATTTCCTATCAAAAGCATACATTTTAATTTTCACATCCCTAACTTAAGAAATACTGAGTTTCCCATACAAACTTTCATCCCCTATATCACCCCCTGTAGGATTATTTTTGAAAAAAAAAGTAGCCTATGTCCGTCCCCAGGATACCATCTATAGCTTTGCCAAATTTTATCGAAATCCGTTCAGTGGTTTAGGCGTGAAAAGGTAACAGACAGACAGACAGACAGACAGACAGAGTTACTTTCGAATTTATAATATTAGTGTTTTTGAAAGTATCCTATGTCCTTTCCCAGGATGCTATATAAAGCCTTGCCAAATTTTGTCGAAATCCGTGCAGTTTTGTAAATTTTAAAATCAACCCCGATTTTACCCCCTTAGGGGATGATTTTTCAAAAACGCTGAACTGCATATTTCTTTATTTCCTATCAAAAGCATACATTTTAATTTTCACATTCCTAACTTAAGAAATACTAAGTTTCTCATACAAACTTTCATCCCCTATATCACCCCCTGTAGGATTATTTTTAACACCAAAAGTAGCCTGTGTCCTTCCCCAGGATGCTATATAAAGCCTTGCCAAATTTCATCGAAATCCGTACAGTTTTGTAAATTTTAAAGTCAACCCCTATTATACGGCCTTAGGGGATGATTTTTCAAAAATGCTGAACCGCATATTTCTTAATTTCCTACCAATAAAATAAATTTGTTATCCATAACTTAAGAAATACTGGGTTTCCCTTACAAACTTTCATCCCCTATATCACCCCCTGTAGTATTGTTTTTGAAAGAATCCTATGTCCTTTCCCAGGATGCTATATAAAGCCTTGCCAAATTTTGTCGAAATCCGTGCAGTTTTGTAAATTTTAAAATCAACCCCGATTTTACCCCCTTAGGGGATGATTTTTCAAAAACGCTGAACCGCATATTTCTTTATTTCCTATCAAAAGCATACATTTTAATTTTCACATACCTTTTTTTTTTTTTTTTTTTGAGGGTGGGAAATCATCAAATAACTTCTCCCGCTCTGGGTGGAGCGGGAGGGCGTGTCAGACTTTTACTGACTAAAACCCACCCGTGTTCCTTCAGTTGCCTATGCCAGGGCCGCGGTAACCCTTTCAGACAACCCGCGACCCCAGCGGCGTCGGCCCTATTGGGCCCCGTCACTTGCTGACATCTCTTTGAGGCGCGCGTGGAACACAACGCGCCGTCGACTCGGGCCTGGTCCTTACCGGACGGCGAGCTACCCGCTGCTCACCGTCCGCAGGCCCGCGCCTACGGTGGCCGGAAATCGCCCCGCGATTCCCGCCGCCCAGGGCGTCTCCTGCGGCGACTGAGGGCGTGAGGCTGCCTCTCCCTCACGCGTTCCGCCTCCTCCTTCGCGAGCATCACTGCTTCGCAGAAGGAGGTGACGGCCTCCCATGCACTCTCGCTCCGAACCATGGCCTGGACCAGGCTCGGACGCGAGAGATCGCCGCCGCCGATCGCCTCCGTGAGAACACGGCGGTGCTCTGCCCAAGCCGGGCAGACCTCCACTGTATGCTCCACCGTGTCCTCCGGGCGATCCACACAATGGAAACACCCGGGCGTTTCCTCCCGCCTTATTCGAAACAGGAACCTCCCGAAACAACCGTGTCCGGTGAGGACCTGCGTCAGGCGGAAGGTGAGGACGCCGTGGCGCCTCTCTAACCACTCCTCAAAGAGGGGACTTATCGCCGCTATTGTGGCGTGCCCAGCGCTGGGTTGCGACAGTCGCGCTCTCCATGCCGCCATGAGATCCCGCCGGAGCTCTGTCCGCTGTACCGTGATTTCTCGCGGCAGCGGAGTTACGCCCCGGCGTTTCGCCTCCTCGCGCCACTCCCACACGTGCGCGAGGACCTTTGCCTCCAGATCCCACGGCGGCAATCCGGCAAGGAGGCTCGCCGCCTCCCGGGAGACCGTGCGGTATCCCCGGACTAGCCGGATGGCCATGACCCTCTGGGACGCGTTCAACCTGCCGGCTGGTCCCAGCCTTAGGGAACGCGCCCACACCGGTGCTCCGTAAAGGGCCATGGACCGCACGACCCCCGCGTAGAGCCTCCGGCAGGAGGCGTTTGGACCCCCCAGATTGGGCAGGAGCCGCCTCAAGGCAGCCCCAGCCCGTGCCAGTCTGGGAGCCAAACGTCGGAAATGCTCCACGAAGTTCCACCGGCTGTCGAGGACGAGTCCCAGGTACTTCATCGTCGACCCGACTCCGATGTGAACCCCTCCCACCGTTATATCGGAACCCGACGGTGGCGCATTCCGAGGACCATGAAAACACATGGCCTCGGACTTGTGCAGGGCCACCTCGAGTCCCAACTGCCGGATCCTCTCCACGACTATCGCAACCCCGCGTGTCGCTAAGTCAGCCGCCTCCTGGTGCGACCTCCCCTGCGCCAGGACCAGCGTGTCGTCAGCGTAACATACTACGCTGACGCCGCTTGGGAGGTCGGCGCGCAGCACCCAGTCGTAACCGATGTCCCACAGATGCGGCCCCAGGACCGATCCCTGCGGGACACCGCACGACATCTCTCGCCGGTTCCACTCTCCCTGGTGACCGGGGTATATGACGGCCCTGTCCGTCAGATAGGCCTCGACCACTCGACAGAGGTAGGTCGGCATCCGGTGATACCGGAATGCCTCCCTGATGCAACTCCAGGGCAGGGTATTAAAGGCGTTGGCGATGTCTAGGGACACCGCCAAGACGACCCCACCCCGGGCCACTGCATCCCCCGTCGTGAGGGCTCGCACGCGCATGATGGCATCCACCGTAGAGCGCCCCTTGCGGAAACCAAACTGGCTCTCCGCCAAATCCGGCCCCTCCTGCACCAGCCACCCGACGAGGCGGTCTGCAATGACTCTTTCAAAGAGCTTGCCCACCTCGTCGAGCAGCACGATGGGCCGGTAAGCGGACGGAGAGTCCGCAGGGCGCCCCGGCTTCTTAATGAGGACCAGTTTCCCCGTCTTCCAGCGAAGTGGAAACTGGCCCCTCTCCAAGCATGCGCTTAGGAGCCCCCCTAGTCGAGGCCCGAGAGCCCCAAAGGCCAGAACCCAGGCTCTTCCAGGTAAGCCGTCGGGTCCTGGGGCGGTATTTTTGGCACTGAGCCTGCGTACCGCCGCTCTCAACTCTACCTCGGTCACTTCGGGAGTATCATCGTCGTCGTCGGTCTCTTGGTCCGCAGCGGGCACCGCATGAGGCGGAGCCATAGGCGGGGGAGTATGTTCCCCTCGCGAAGGGAACAGAGCGCTCACCACGTCCTCCACGAGCTCGGGCCGGAGACTCTGCGTCAGCGGGGGCGCCCATGGGCGGAGTTTCTCCCGCACCAACTTGTAGGGGCGCCCCCATGGGTCTCTGTTCAGAGTCTCCAGCGACTCCTCGCGGCCCAGATCCCTGGACCGCAAGATCTCCGCTCGGAGGGCGGTCTTCGCCGCTCTGTACCCCTCGTACAGCTCCGCCTGAATGGCTTCCGTATCCGGAGGGCGGATACGGAGCCTGCGGTGCCTGGTGTACAGGCGTCGCGCGGCGACGCACGCCTCGCGCAGTGCCGTCAGCTCCGGCGACCACCAATACACCTGGCGAAAGGCGCGACTGGACTGGACCCGGGGCATTGCCACGTCGCACACTTCGGACATGGCCTCCCGGAACCACTCCGCCTCGTCGTTGATGTCGGCAGGCCTGTCCGGTGGTGACACCCAGGCCTGCACGATCGAGGCTTCCAGGAGGAGCTCCCGGTCCAGCTTCTTCAGCGCCCACCGCGGACCACTCGGGGCCTGTCGGACCGGCGCGCTCGAGGTATGGGCGGAGACGTCAAACCGGATGTACCGGTGATCGGAATAGGTCTCCACCCCCTCCATGACGCGCCAGTCAACCACGTGCGGCAGCAGAGCGGGGCTGGCGAACGAGATGTCCACCACCGACTCGCCCCGCATCCGCACACACGTGGGGACAGAACCCCGGTTTAGGACGACCAGGCCTGTCTCCAGAGCCCAGTCCTCCACCATCCTGCCCCGTGTGTCCGTACACCGGGAACCCCAAGCCACATTCTTGGCGTTGAAGTCCCCGAGGACAAGCACGGGAAGGGAACCATACCCGACGACGACGGTTTTCAACTCCGCAAGGGAGTTGTGGAACTCGGCGAGAGTTCGGCTCGGGGAGAAGTATGTCCCCACCACGACAATCCCCCCGAACCGTGCTGCGACGCAACCCTGTCCCTTCTTGACGGCTTCAAGGGACAGGGTACCGGCGGCGGCCGACGAAATGAGGGTCACTGAGCCGCTCAGGTCCTCCACCCAGTAATCACTGGGCGGGACAAAGTACGGCTCAGCGACCACGGCGATGTTAATCGACCACTGCGCCATGCTCTGGATCAACAGATCCTGAGCGGCGGCGCAGTGGTTGATGTTCGCCTGGAGGAGGCGCAATGGGGCCACTACTGGCATTCCATTGCAGCCCCCTCCTGAGCCCCCTGTGAGGGCTCCGCCGCAGTGGGTACGGCGGTGACGGCAGTGGGGGCGGCAGCGACGGCGCCTGTGGCGACGGCTGCGGCGGTGACGGCGGTAGAGGGGGCGGAGGGCTTGCCCTTGCCCCGGGCTTTCGCGGGTGGACCACAGCCCTTGCTTCCAGCCCGGTGATCGGCCGGCTTGCCAGCTGCCGCACATAGGTAGCAGTGCGGCGTGGCATTGCACGAGCCGGCCTTGTGACCGGGCTGACCACAGCGGAAGCAGTTACTGCTGCGGTCCACCTCCGAGGTGCATTTCGCTCCCACGTGGTTGCCCACTTGGCAACGGAAGCACCTCAGAGGTCTGGGTTCCAGCAGTTTCACCCGCGTGGAATCCCAGCCCACCTGAAATCTAGGGCCCTCCCCAACGATTTTGTTGGCCGCCGATACGGGGCAGCTCACCGTGACGGCTCGCAACCCCGTGGAGTCTGGACGGATGGTGCCTACCTTCACCTGCTCGATAGCGCACCCCCCCATCTTGACCACGGCGGCCACAACTTCCCCCTCTGTGACGGAGTCGTCCAGACCCAGGATGCGCATGTCAGCACACTTGGCGGGTCTGGACACCCGGGCTTCGTCCGCATTTAAGGACGCCCTGAGCTTTTCAGCCAGAGCGTCAGCGGTCGGGCCACTGGCCGCACCGGGAATCTCGAGCATACGAGCCCCGGTCGCCGTGACCCTAACTCGCAAGCCCTTCGTGACCCCGACCTCCTCCAGGTTCACCGCCGCCCGCGCCTTGGTGAGCACGTCGCGGTAGGACACGCCCCTCTTCTCCGCTTCCGGCTGTAGTGTGATCACTACAGCTGCGGACTTTGGGGCGCGCAACCTCGCCGCGACGCTCCTCTCCTTGCGCCGACGCCGCCTCTCCTTCCGCTTGGCCGCCCTTGCCGCCTTGCCCTCCTTCTTCTTCTCCCCGGCTACCTGCCATTCGGCGTCAGCCGGAGGAGATTTAGAAGGCGGGGGCGGCCGCGTCGTCGTCGCCGCCGCCACAGCCGGGGCCTTCGCAGGCGCCTTCGCAGGCGCCTTTGCAGGAGCGGCCCCGCTCTTCGCCTGCCCCGCCGACCCAGGTTTGGGCGTGGCGGCTGTGGCGGCGGCGTACGATGCCGCCTTTGGCTGGCCCGAGGCCTGCCGGCTCGCCGCCAGCGGGGGCCGGAGGACAATGCCCTCCAGGACAGAGAACCGGCTGTTGAACGCAGCCAGTTCCTTCCGCACCAGGGTCAGAAGTCTGTCCTCTGCGGGCCCAAGCCCGCTCTGCCCCTGCTGCGCCCCCTCCTGCGGCGCCTTCTGAGGGCCGGCATCGGCATCGCGGAGCCTGGCCAGGTCCGCTCGGAGCTCCTCGTTCTCCTTTCGGAGAAGCTCCATGGCGGCTGTCAAGCGGGCGACCTCCGCCCGCATTTCTGACATGCCGTCCGACGGAGGCCCTTGAAGTAGGGCCTCCGCTGCCGCCATAATGGAGGCCTTGGCTGCGGGTATGGCCTTGTCCTTAGAAGATTGCTTCTTCTTTAAGGCCACATCCCTCACTGCAGCAGCCACGACCTCCGCGAACTTGGCCCGCTCCGCCTTGGAGCCACCAGCGGCGTCCGACTCATCGCCAGACGCCTCCAGAGTGCTCCCCTCGGCCGAGCCGACGGAGTCATCCTCCTCGGTTGCCCGGCTCTTACTCTTGGACTTTTTGTGGCTCCAGCCTAGAACCCGGCGAGCTTTTTTGGCGGAGCCCTTCCCGCCGTCCGAGGAAGACGACCCCTGGCCATCCCCCGGCTTCTCCTCCACGTTCCGCTTCAGGAAAGCATTCCTACCAGCGGAACCCACCACTACGCCCTCCGGGCTCTTGAAAGAGCCCTTCGCGGCCTTCGCCCCCGATGCGGCGTCGGACTCCGACCCCGCATCACTCCTCGCCTTCTCCTCGTCTCGTCTTGGGTTTTTTATAGATTCTTCCATGTTGTTCCCACGAGTATGAACTTTGTGTACTGGCTCAAAACAAAGTGGTTCGCACTAGCGATTAATTTAGCTACCCATTAATCAAGCTACCAACCTCCCTCACGGTGCGCCGCCGCTTGGAGGTTTGGGGTAATTTTTTATAGAGGTTTTCTTCCTCGCGGTCCGGGCGGTTAAGCCAAGACCCTCGACCCCCGTCAAAAGTCAGAGACATGACCTTGAACGATCTTCGGGGCTACGAGACTAACGGTGGCAGAAGGAAATGACGAAATGAAAATGGAAATGATGATGGGAGTGATGATGGTGGATGATGGGATGGGAATGATGATGTGGTGAATGATGAATGGTGTATGGTGGCGGGGATGATGATGATTGATGGTGGATGATGGGATAGGAATGATGATGTGGTGAATGATGAATGGTGTATGGTGGCGGGGATGATGATGATTGATGGTGGATGAATGGCTTCCTTCTGCCTGCCCGGCGGCAGGGTTAGTGCACACCGAGCCCGTTCTTACTCCGCCGCTGTGCGTCTCTGCTTAGAGCAGAGGGACACACGTTGGAGCGTTCCTCCGACAGGATATTGGCATACGGGCAACGAAACCCCTTAGGCACTTGTGCCTAAGGGGAACCATTGCCCGCACCCCAGGGTGCACCGTCCCGAAGACTGGCCTTCCCCACGGACGTATCCGAAGGGAATTCCAGCCCACGGGCACTCGGGGAGGTTTCCTGTCTCCGCACCCCAATTTTCACATACCTAACATAAGAAATACTGAGTTTCCCATACAAACTTTCATCACCTATATCACCCCCTGTAGGATTATTTTTGAAAAAAAAAGTAGTCCGTCCCCAGGACACCATCTATAGCCTTGCCAAATTTTATCGAAATCCGTGCAGTTTTGTAAATTTTAAAATCAACCCCTATTTTACGCCCTTAGGGGATGATTTTTCAAAAACGCTGACCCACATATTTCTTAATTTCCTACCAATAGCATAAATTTGTTATCCCTAACTTAAGAAATACTGGGTTTCCCTTACAAACTTTCATCCCCTATATCACCCCCTGTAGTATTATTTTTGAACAAAATAGTATCCTATGGCCTTCCCCAGGATGCTGTATAAAGCCTTGCCAAATTTTGTCGAAATCCATGCAGTTTTGTAAATTTTAAAATCAACCCCTATTTTACCCCCTTAGGGGATGATTTTTCAAAAACGCTGAAAAGCATATTTCTTTATTTCCTATCAAAAGCATACATTTTAATTTTCACATCCCTAACTTAAGAAATACTGAGTTTCCCATACAAACTTTCATCCCCTATATACCATCCCTGTAGGATTATTTTTGAAAAAAAAAGTAGTCCGTCCCCAGGACACCATCTATAGCCTTGCCAAATTTTATCGAAATCCGTTCAGTGGTTTAGGCGTGAAAAGGTAACAGACAGACAGACAGACAGACAGACAGACAGAGTTACTTTCGAATTTATAATATTAGTATGGATGAAATGCTAAAAAGCAGGTTATTAAATGATTTTGTGTTAATTTAGATGATGTCAAAAAGTAGCAGTGTTAAACAACTTCTGTTACTGACTGTACCTGGACACAAAAAAAAAAACCAAATATCTGCCGTTTAATTCTTCCCTATTAACCAGCTCCTAAAACGAACTGACACAGCAGTAAAATCCTAAAAAAAAAGACTCCAGTTTCCAAACAATAAAATTAATTTAATTTTCATTTCATTACCGGGTGCGCGCCATTTAATAAAATTTACGTATATTAGTCGCCTGAAAAACGTTCTAGATTCATGTCTCAACGCCAGTGAAGAGTAGGGTAGCGAATAAAAGAGAACAATAATAATTTTAATCAAAAACAATGAGATTGCGCTCGACGCAAATTGGTCTTCTTTTGCCATTAACATGATGATGGAGCGCTGTGATGCCTGGTCGAGGGAGGTGTTAGCAGGATACTACATATTACACCGTAGTGTAATGTTATCTCGTAACTTTTATGTTCAAATTCAAACTAAAAACATTTATTTCAATTAAACCAATAACAGTCAGTTTTCAATTGTTATTCACTCAGAATGATGAAGCTAGTTGCGTATTCCAAAACGTAGTAGATCGGGCAAGAAACTCCACGGACACTCTTTGTGGCATGTTGTCAACATAATCAGTTTTCATAAAAACTGTCGTCCTAGGAAAATCCGGTCAAGAGCGAGTCGGACTCGCGCACCGAGGGTTCCATTCCGATTTCTGAAAAAGTGTGCTATTTAGAGACATCGTTTTATTTTTCCTGTATTTTTCACATAAACTTCTATCACATTGAATAATTTCAGATTTATCTCTATGCAAACTTCGGAGATAAGGGAAACTGTATTTTTTTTTACATTTTTCACCAGAAGTCGAAAATTATGCGGCCTGAAAAAATAAAAAAAATGTTTGAGGATGTGCAAATAGCACTTTCATATGTTACCCCACATGACCTAGTAGCCCCACTTTGAATTTTTAAGACCCACTTTCAGTCCGTTGCAAAAAAAAATGTATATTTTTATTTATTTCTTAATTGCAAAATAGTTGAGTAAACGTCATCTAAAACTGTTCCAAATTTCAAGTTTGTAGCATTAGTAGCTCTTGAGATATCTAGCTGTGACAGACAGACAGACTGAGTCGCACCATAGGGGTTCCTTTTTACCATTTTGGTACGGAACCCTAAAAACATTTTCATTGACTGTAACTGAGAAATGTCACAAAAACCTTTGACTTTAATAAAGAGTTACTGTTTAAGACCAGTTTTATTCCAGCAGGTAGTACAGCAAGAAAAGAATATCGCTACAAATTCAACAATAAACCTAATAATCTTTGTAGGATATCAATGCTCAAATATTAATTTAATTTTCAACACGAACTTTAGCATTCGTTCTCATTGATAAACCCTAAAAAAGTTAGTTTGTTCTTCTCTTAATAATTATAATTATTTTGATTTAAATCTGAAATGGACATTTTTTTTAGGTTACTGTTATGTTACCTACTTTAATTACATTTTTGCTTTTGAAGTATATAAAGTTGACCCATTCAAAATTAATGGAAACTGTAGGTACTAAAAAGCTTAATGTTCCCAGTAAAAAGTTTATACTTCGGTTAAACTGTCACTTTATTACGTTACGGTGTCACAGGCGGCCGTTAAGGGAAACGTAGTAAATCAGGGTTTAGCATAATTCCTTTTTTATTCAACCTGACATAAAAATCGTAAACTTGTTTAGAAGTGGGTGCTCCTTAGTTATTTTGCTCTTAAAACAAGGTACATCATTATAACGTTTCTTTTTGAAAAACGAAAATGATTTTAGTTATGAAGATGAATTTCTTTCTGGAGTTGGCTGAGTTGTCGTTTTTATTAAGGTCGATTCTTTTGTCTAAATTTTAAGAAGTATGAAACATCTACGTCGTCACATACTTCACGTTCATGTAGACCGTACTTACATAATATATTTTATTAAAAAACAGCTCCAATTGAGACTGAAAACGGAATGTTAACCTACAAGTAAAGTTATGAACCATTTAGCCAAAAGCTCGTATGTTTTTTACTCGTTATAAAAATTCTGTTTCAGTAATGTATTGATAGAAAAAATAAACCATTAAAATCGGATCTTTATTAAACAAACACGATGAAAAAATCAAATATTCCATTTACAAATCGATTTAAAATTCTAATCCTATAAATTTTATACAAACTCTTTCACTATTTGCATAGAAAAACAGTTTTGTGAACGTTAAATCTGGAACAAAAGGTGCAGAACGAAAAAAACATGAAAAAAAAGAAAAATGGCGCGACAGTGACTGTTGACCTTTCAAGAGACGTCTAGCACTTGAAGGCACTTTGAAGTATGCTACAGGCGTTGGGAAAAATGTGAGACTTGTATGGATCATGTGAAATGCGTACAAACGTTTCTTAAAGACGTCGTCGTTTCTTTCTTTGATTGTAAAGGTTTAGACTTTGATGCTTCTGAAGGATAAATAGATACTTTATCATCGTGAAATGTTGTAAAACCTCGTTAAGAATAAGGTAAAAAAAATATCCGGGGCATAAACATGTACACCAGCCTAATAATAGGTAATACCAGCCTATTACTGGCCCACAGCTGGGCAAACGCCTCTTCTCATACACAGAAGGCAGAGCATTGATCACCACGCGTGCTCAAGACGGGTTGGCGATATCAGACTTATATCCTAAACTAATGTTATAAATGCGAAAGTGACTTTGTTTGTTACGCTTTCACCCTAAAACGGCTGAACAGATTTAGATGAAATTTGGCTCACGGGTAGACCATGACCTGGATTAGGTCAAAATACACTTTTTATCCCGGTAGTACATTTCCGTGAGATAATTTCCGGCGAAAGCTAGTTAACTAAGTACTTATAGTTAACTAGTTTTCGCCCAAGGCTTCGCCCGAGTCAAAAACATCGTGAGTGAGGAAACCTGGACTTACAGGTTTCCTCACTCACGATGTTTTTCCTTCACCGTTGTCAGTAATGACCAAGATATTTCTTTTAGATTTTCACGTTGTCGTGCATGCTTGAGATTCTGGGTCTGAATATTATTTACTTGTAATACATTTATTTTATTTTATAATCTAATCTTATTTGAAAATTTTATTAGTATCAAATTTTTATTGTAATTATTCAAAAATTAATTGAAATTATTTAAATTATTATGAATGTTGTAATGATTCAAAAATTAATTGAAATTATTTAAATTATTATGAATGTTGTGCACGCCTATAAGTGATGTATTTACACAGTACTGAAGACTGAATTACCTATTGTTATTTACCCTTGTAAATATATCGTTGGTTGCCTTGCTCAATAAATAAATAAATAAATAAATAAATTACAAATTCAAGGTCGCTCAGCTCGCTATGGAGCGGGCTATGCTCGGAGTTTCTTTGAAGGATAAAATCAGGAATTAAGTTTTCCGGAAAAGAACCGGAGTAACCGACATAGATTTCAAAGTAAGCAAACTGAAGTGGCAGTGGGCTGGCCATGTTTGTCGAAGGACCGATGGCCGGTGGAGCAGACGAGTTCTGGAGTGGAGACCGCGTATCGGTAAGCGTAGTGTGGGACGCCCCCCAGCTAGATGGACCGACGACCTGAAGAAAGTGGCTGGGACAGACTGGACGCAGAAGGCGGAGGACAGGGTGTTGTGGCGCAGCCTGGCAGAGGCCATGTCCAGCAATAGACTGCGATAGGTTGAGTTGCGAATTCATTTAGTACTTGTTTTGCTTGTTAATTTCACTATTATATTCAAGTCCCAAGTAATAAAGGGCGCCAATAGCCATTAATCGGGCACAAATACAGACTTTTACTAAGAAATTCTTGACAGAAAAACCCTATAAAACTTCGCCTGACCTGGAAAACGGACCCAGGACCTCTTGCTCAGGCAGTAGTGCTTGATCTACTAGATCAACGAGGCTGTCGATATTAAATCTAACTTTGCAATAACTTGGATTCAAATGAGTAAATATATTTTTCTCATTCATTTATATTTATTTAAATATAATATTAACCTAAAAATATCAAATTATACATAACTAAAACTATTCACCAACTAAAACATGGCGTCAACAAATTCATCCGCATCGCTGTCGACTGGTAATGTACCCAAGAGACTGGCGGCATTGCCAAAAGCCAGTCCTTGGGTCACGGGAAGTGTCAACCAGCCGTTTCGAGATATTCTTAAAGAGACCATGAGCACTCGGAGGGTTTCAATCCCAAACGGCTCCAAAATATAGTTACCAATAAGGTTATTATATTAATGCCACTTGAGGTTTTCCGCAGCAGCGGAGCCAGCACAGCACGCCGAGCCAGGAAGATGGAATGGTGCAAGAGTACCGACACACGTTGCGTCCCACACTAAAGGCCTTCCACCTTCGATGGAAATAAAGACATGCCGTGCGGTCTCTTGCCATCGTCGCGTGCCAAGCCATTGGGTTCTAATACAGCTGGAACGCCAACTGTAACAGGAGCTCTTCGAATGATGTCATAAATAAATAAATTAATTAAAATCTGCCCAAGTTCCATCCTTCCGAAAATTACTTCTCACTCCTTTACTCCAGATCCCTACTCTAAATAATTCACGACGATTTCTTTTCAACTCCTTTCTAGGAAAAAAAATTCCCTGATTTATATTGGAAATATATTTCAGTTGAACTTAAAAGTTAGTAGCTGCCAAGTATTTTAAAAGCATTTGAATGTATTTAAATGGCTTTAAGGGTTTTGCAAATAAAAATTAAAGGGTGGGTAATAGTCCGATAGACCAGTTGGATTTGAAAATTTGTTTTTGCATTTGATAGCTGAATTCTACAGGCTCTTTATCATCACGCTACAATCTCTAGGAGCCGAGCAAAATGAAAAAAAAATCAGAAAGAACGCTAAGCGAAAACGAAGTAATATCGCGGGCAGGCATTGCGATGGACTGGGTCGGGGGAAAAAGAAATTTCACGCGGACACAGTCTCGGGCAGAAGCTAATGATTCTTGTTGAATCTTTCCGAGTTAGAAATAAATAATCCTTTCCCAGATTAAATAGGTATGTCCTTAAAACATATTTTATAAACAACAACCTTTTACGCGTGGCTTCGCCAGCGCGCGTGGAGGTCGAAATAAAAAGAACCTATGTTTAAACCTTCCACATAAAAAAAATAGTATTATATTATGCCAATTTTCATGGTGACCGAGTTTACTCAAACGATGTTACAGTTTACCAGTCTCTTCTACCCGCGACTTCGTCCACGTGTAATTTCTTGTTTCCCCGACCCACACCGTCGCATTGCATCGCCTGCCAGCGCTAATATTACCTACTTCGTTTTCGCTTAGCGTTATTTCTGTCTTTTTTTCTTTTTGCTCGGCTGTTGAGGGACCCAGCGTGATGATAAATAGCCTTTCTCAAGAATTGGGCTCTTAAATGCAAAAATAATTTTTCAAATCCGACTGGTAGTTCCAGAGATTAACGCCAAGCGCGTTTAAACAAACAAAAAAAACATATCTTCAGCTTTATTATTTGATCAAGATAAATGTTCCTACGTCCAACCTGTTCTATTTACATTTATTATGTAAACATCTCATTAAAAAAAATAAGCAAACGTTCACCTTTGCCACCTTTCCGCATAAATTCTGACTCTAAAACGTTCCCCAGCACAACCTTTTTGTGATAATCTAAAAAACCAAACTTAAAATATTCTTTCCTTCAAAACCTAAACTCCCAAAAGAATTTGACAAAACTTTTATGACTGGACCTAAGTTACGTTTCAAGAATTCCTACATTTCGTTCTTCTTTATGAATGTTGGACTTACCCAATGGGCCTCGGGAAAATTTGCCTAAAATGTTCTTTCAATACCTTTCGGAATTCGAATTTGCTTTGCAGTTTTTCGCTTATTTCCATTAAAATTCCTTAAGTTACGATCTGTGTTCAATTTATTGAGTTGCGCGTTTTAACTGTTACACATTTACTCACAGCTTGTGTTCATTCGCTTTTCGAATTGTGGACGCAGCAATTTCAATGTGAACTTTTATAGAATGTTTTTGATTTGACAACGTGTATCTTTGGTGACCTTTAGTTCTATTTTGTTTTGAATCGGTCACGATTTGATTTTATTTAGTTTTCGAGTACCTTTTTTTTAGTATAAATATTTTTGTTTAGGCCTTCATAGTAAGGCAATTATCCTAAGTGCTAAAGTAAAAGAAACTCGATACCTAAGCAGAATAAAATAGTTAAATTAAGACTGTTTATAAAGGCAATGAAGAGTACGCGAAAGTACATCATAAAAAACTTTGTTGGCCAACGCAAGTGAAAGCACGGCAGACTTGGCATTAAAAATTTGATAACCAGCCTAAAGTGGCTGTTAACGAGTATTCTGTTGTAAGCCTGAAGCAAAGAATCCTTTCAAACATAAAACGCCAGTTAATGTCTTTAATGAGGTTGTAAAAACATTCTAGTTACTACAGCCCGGTTGGATCCGACGGGAATATTCTAGAATAACAAAATTATACGATTCATGAGGAAATCGCAACCGGTGTCGTTTTTAACCGACTTCCAAAAGGAGGAGGTTCTCAATTCGTCGGAACCTTTTTTTTTTTTTTTTTTTTTTTTATTTTTTTTTTATGTATGTTCCCCGATTACTCGAAAATGGCTGGACCGATTTGGATTTTTCTTTTTTTGTTCGAAAGGGTAATACGTCCCAAGTGGTCCCACGATCATCAAGTCAGGATCTGATGATGGGATCCCATGGAAATCGAGGGAAACCCTCAAATTTTATGGGCACACCTATATCGATTTCGGTATTTTTTATAGTAACTCGTGCATTTGCTCTCGGAAAGTACCATTCGGTGAACTGGAACTGATGATGAAGACCACAGAGGGCCATCGGAAATACTCAATTATATCTAAGTATATAACAGGTTAGGTTGCGATTCGATTACTTTAATATGGTTTATGCTCGTCAAAATAATGGTAATGGTGACTTCACCATGAGCTCCATTTCTCCTGGTTCTTACTAGGAGAACTCCTCAACAATTAACGTCCCTGCATCGGGAAAAGCAACATTTTGTAAAACGTGATGAGCAGTTGACATTGGGTTATTGTAACTTAGATAAATTACAAACTGAACCACTAAAAAGTGAAAAATAAAAACTTTTTTACAAAAACAAAAACCGACTTCCAAAAAAAACACTACAAAGTGAAAAATAACTTTAATTTCGGAAGTCGGTGGCAAAAAACTAAAATACAGATCCAAAGACACCGACTTCCGAAATTAAAGTTATTTTTCACTTTGTAGTGTTTTTTTTGGAAGTCAGTTTTTGTTTTTGTAAAAAAGTTTTTTATTCATTCTGCCATGTTGACGCACCACAATGTTTTAAGAAAGGAATTTATGAAAAGGGTCGACGTGACGCGAATGTGTTATGAAGCTAGCGTTAAAGAAAAGCCGAGCGAAAAAATTAAAAAGAATAATTTTCGCGAACCAAGGGAATAAATAGCGTGAGGCGTTTGTATGAGAGGACATGACTGATACGGCGACAATTTACTTAAAAGGAAAACACGTTTTGTAAGTCCCGTCACTTTACGTTGAGATTTGTCAAGTTATATAAGTGTACAATTTGTCTTAAAATAAAAAGAAATATTTTTAAAGTGTTTCTACGAATTACATCTTCAATATGATGAATGAGTGTATGTGTGTGATTAAAATTAGAGTTAAAGTCTGTAATATAATTATGCAAAGAAGATTAGTATTATTATTTCAATCCATTTAAGAAATTCAATTGAATAGTTATTTTTTGCAGTAAAATAATCTTTTATCATCTGGTTCATTCATGTTTAGAGTACCTTTCCGAGATGGGCTGCAGACCGCAAACTGCAAGCGACACTACTGGTTTCTTTAAATCTCTATGAAATTGATTCCGAACGCGGCATTACTGCGGCCTGTAACAGTAGCCGCGGCAGGAACGCGCGCGCTGCTGTCACCGTTCGTTCAGGGCCAGTTTCATGCGTTGCATCCTCGCTTTTCGTTTGGGCCACATTTTATGCATTTATCGAGTGAGTGGCTAAATAAACTATCGGTAGCGTTGTCCGACATTCTGTCTCGTGCGAAGGTACAGGAGTAACTGAGGCATGGTTCTATGCATTGTGCAGCCGCGGCATGCCGCCGCGCTTAGAATAGAAGCAACCGCGATCACTGCACTGCTGTCAACCGCAGCCGCTAGCCGCAGTGTCGCATGCGGTTGCAGTCTGCAGCCCACCTCGGACTTGTACCTTTAGAGATTATTATGAGGATTGAAAAGAAACAACGGCTATTATCAGAAGAGTATGACTGCGAGTCGATGGCCTAGTTGTCACAAGCGCTACTTGCGCAAAGTGTTATTGGGTTTTTCTATCTGGAATTTTCCAGTAGCAACCTGTAGTCTAGATTTGTGCCCGGGTGATGGCAATAGGCTTGCCCCTTGTTACATAGGACTTAATCATAACTGACGAAAGGTAGGTGTACTACAGGTACACCTCTGTCTAACCTTTTGGAGAATACAGACGTAATGCTATGTCATTATCTGCCTTATTTGCCTAGCCTTTTCCCAACTATGTTGGGGTCGGCTTCCAGTCTAACCGGATGCAGCTGAATACCAGTATTTTACATGGAGCGACTGCCTGTCTGACCTCCACAACCCAGTAACTGGGTAATACGATACCCCTTGGTAAGACTGGTTGTCAGACTTTCGGGCTTCTGACGACCCGTAACGACTTTCAAAGATCCACGAATGACAGCCGGGACAAACGGCTTAACGTGCTTTCCGAGGCACGGAGGAGTCTCGGTATGTAAAGATGGTCACCCATCCACTGACCAACCCCGGCAAGCGTAGCTTAACCCGATGGATCGACCCGTGCGCCTGTAATTACTTAGCCACGAGCTCCTCGTGAGACGTAATGCTATGTGATGTCATGTAATTAGAAGAGATACAAACCAAAGAAGTTTCACGATTCAACTTGGATCACGCATAGACAAATAAATAACAATAAGAGAGAAAATTCAAGGCTCACACTAACGTGCGAGAGATAATCAGTAGAACTGAACTTCAGTCTTCAGAAACTACAACATTAACATCAGGGCAAAGAAAAAAACTTTTTTCATTACACTTACTTCCAAAATGGAGTATAAAAAGAATACAATCCGAGAAGATTCGAATTCTAAATTGCTAAGCCTATTTATTTTTCAGGAACGAAGGAATTACAGAATCCTTTCGTGGCAAAAAGTTTAAATGGGCTCTTAATGCGATTGGGTTCCGGCAGGAATTTCGCTAATGTTAAACGGAATCTGCACAATCTGATTGCTTCAATAAGTTCCGGACAGTTTCCTTTCATGCTTTAATACTTCGAAATTCCAAACGCTCCTTGCTTTGTACGTCGATTTTACTGCTGAACTTTATCAGAATTCCTTGAAAACTTTTTTTCTTCGATGTTTATGTCGACCATTTCGGGAATTAATTAGGCTCGTATGTAAGAAAAGTTTCAATAAAACGGAGCTAGGCGATTCTAATAAAAGTTAGATTAGAATCTCTTTTCTGTAACGAATGTGCTAAAAACGTTTTTCAGTTTTTTTTTTTTAACTTGTTTGGGAAGGATCGTGAGATGAGCTAGACAGAATAATTAGGTTTCGGGCCATGTTGGGTCTAGACTTAATTGTTGTAACTTTGATAGGCTTTCACCAGAAAAAAACATCCAAACAAGCTTTACAGGATTAATTAAAAACCTTAATTAATACGTCACACAGGAATCAGGATTAGTTCTGGAATTTAAAACAAAAGTAGGCTTAGAACACAAATTTTT
Source organism: Cosmia trapezina (assembly GCA_905163495.3). NCBI lineage: Eukaryota > Metazoa > Arthropoda > Insecta > Lepidoptera > Noctuidae > Cosmia > Cosmia trapezina. Next base: position 18,646,375 of record LR991034.1, read on the forward strand.
AGTAGCCCTGGTTTTAGGTAGTGTAATCTGCCTGGAGTCATACTTGGAGTCTCTCATGAGAGATCGAATCCGGAATGAGGTGATCCCGCAGAGAACCAAAGTTGTCGACATAGCTCACAGAATAAGCAAGCTGAAGCGGCAATCGGCCGGCCTTATTAGCTGTAAAACCGATGATCGTTGGGGTAGACGTATAGAGGTATAAGGAACAGGGTGTAAAGTTCACTCATCCTCCATAGAAAAGGGAGGATCACTAGACCAGATCATATCATAGGGATCATAGGGAGGATCATAGAGAAGGGAGGACCAGACGTGTGCTGTGTTTAATGAGCTACTGCCTGACGCTTGATGTCAGGACGTTGTATACAACATAAGTTTTTGTTTATACTAAACCTCTTAAGGTGTCATTCTACATTGTTCATTTTGAACAACTTTTACTATGGGACCAAACCTGAAATTGCGAAAAAAAAAAAAATCGGCTGTTCAGTACATTTATCTACATCAAACTCGTCAAAATGTACTGAACAGCTCATTTTTTTTTCGCGATTTCAAGGTTGGTCCCACAGAAAAAAATGTTCAAAATGATGAGTACAATGACCCCTTGAGAGGTTTAGTATAAACAAAAAGTAATGTTGTATAACATGCTAGTAGCGCGGTAAGCTCTGATTGCGCGATGCAGGATTTTGTGTGACGTCAGTGTGGTGCGTAGTACATATGTGGCGATGTAGATGCCGCCACAGACGTGTTCTTGAGTAGATACCGCTAATTATTGGCAAACGTGAGGTAGGACGCCCTCAAGCTAGGTGGAGCGATGATCTTCGCAGGGTAGCAGCTGGATGAGAGTTGCCGAGAATTGAGCTGAATGACGTGCAATTGGAGAGGCCTATGTCTTGCTTGTCTGTTGTAAGCTGATGATGATGACGATAATCTTCCTGTGGTCCGTTATTCCTCTTGGAATCATTTGTACAGTTTGTACATAAACCTGTACTTGTATTTACCCGTGTCCTATTTAAAAGCGTCGCGCGAATATGCGATCGGTCGCGTGCATCATGTCATATTTTGTTCGGAAAACTGGAAAGTGCGCTCTGTCGGCGCGACCACGTGTTCAGGTTCACCGAACAAAAGTTCCAACTATAATCGTGCGACAATCGCTTATAAATAGGACGCGGATTTATACTACAAAGAAAAAATATTTCAATAAAAAACTGTTCCTTTCATCTCGTTAAGTCATAAAACTGACAATTAATAAAAAGCTTATGGAGAAAAGTTACGTGAAGGGAGCTTGTAGTGAGCGGTCAATAGAGTTAATCCTTTGCATCAGGTGGAATGATAACTCACTTCAAGCTCACTTCGTTTCTACGATGAACTTTTAATTCGTTGTTACTTTTATGACTTATCGAGATGAAACGAACAGTGTATTAGTAAAATTATTTTTCTGCGTAGGTATAACCCCGCGTCCTATTTAAGGCTACTCCTTCCTAAAATATGGCGAAACTAAGTAACTTTGTAACCATTTTTTACAGTAACTATAGCATCTTTCTGAAAGGAAAAAATACACAGTAATCTACAATACATAAGAAGTGATTTCATGTGTGCTGAAATCTATTTTAGTTTGTAGAACTAAGGAAAAAAAAAACCTAAATCCAGGTCTATTTCGGTCTATTTTTTCGAGTTGTTACCATAAAACTCCTACAGTTTTCATTAAAAGTGTTCATAAATTTATACAGTTCTTTACAAACTAATAAGGAATGATTTATTGTCATTACTGTTTTAGTTTAATCAACAGATATTTTGTAAATCGATAATGACTTCATATTTTGCAAGCGTTGTGTCATCGCACTTTCTTTTCCATGCAGTCCGACAGTGACCGCGCTTTTTGCGACGGACAAGCCTTAAAAGCGATCGTCGAGCGAATACACGATCGTTTGAACTTTTTGTTAGGTGAACCTGAACACCTGGGGGTCTACTCCCTAAGCACGAAGTCCGTAGTTCGGCCTTCATTACGGGCGTTTCCTACTCCGTATCACCTACGGACGTATGATTGGTTTGGGGCCCGAACGAAGTATGAATGGCAAGACGATACGACAGTTGTCCCTACTCCCGATGTGTTTTATCCCGTCCGAAAAATTTAACTTTTACATTTGTTTTCATGGATCGTTAAGTCAGACGGACGGATAAACGGACGGACGGATGAATGGACGGACTTAGAGAGTAGGCCTCCTGGTCACGACGACAGGTCGCGCTTTCCGGTTTTTCGAACAAAAATTGACATCATGCAAGCAACCGATCGCGTCTTCACGCGACGACGGTCGCTTTTAATTAGGACGCGGTCTAAGGTACTGTACAGTAGTAGAGTTAATCCTTTGTATCAGGTGCAATGATAGCTTCACCTTAGTTCCCACATTGAGATTTTCACAGAATAGACTGTCAGAAATGCAGAGTTTCAGTATAAACATTATTACATATTTTGTTAAGAAATTGTAAAACAAAGAACGGGTTTTCTCCGTGAGTCTATTTTGCCTCAGTGTTGATATAGGTAGTGTAAGTAGCATTTCAGAACTCCCTTTGAGGGTTCCCCTCTAAAAATAGAATTGTCTTTCCTAGTTTTTTGTAGAACCAAGTGTAAGGTACATTTATGTCTTTGTCTTATTACATACCTTTTCGTTTCACAGGCATGTTATTTCAGTTTTTCGGCAGGTCTGGTAGTAAAAGAAATACAAGAAATTTATAGTCTGTTTATCATGCCTGGTTGGTCGTAAAAGTAGGCTGGAAGTAAGGATTGGTATAGTACTTGCCTAGGTGTTGAACGGGCAATCTGACGGTCCATAATTTAGTTTTATTTGCGACCGTTCTTTGGAGAGCCTTACCTTAGTTTCAGATGGGTTTATTGATTTGAAATACTTCTGCCTAGATGTAAAATAAAAATCAAACCTGCAGGTTTATATGAAGTCGTAGATAAGTCCTAACACACTCTGTTCATATGTAATACTAGCTTTTGTCCGCGGCTTCGCCTGCATGGATGTCAGAAAATATCCCACGGGAACGTACTACCGATAAATTCTTCCTTATTTCTTGTCTACATTATAATATAAAGGTAATCTCTGTGCAAAATTTCAGCATTCTAGGTTCAAGGGTTTGGGCTGGGCGTTGATGAGTCAGTCAGTCAGTCAGTCAGGACTTCTCTTTTTATTTATTTAGATAAAAAGATTATTGTCTAGTACTATTATTTTAGTTTATGGAATATGTAAGGGTCGTAGGATTCGTTCGATAACGTTCTGTAGTTTCTGCCTACCCCAGATGGGAAAAAGGCGTGAATTTATGTATGTTTGGAAGCATGAAGAACAGGGTGTAAAGTTCACTCATCCTCCATAGAAAAGGGAGGATCCTCCGACCAGACGGGTGTTGTGTCTGGTGGGCTACTGCCCGACGGTTGATGTCGGGACGTTGTATATATGCTAATCGCGTGGTAAACTCTAATTGCGCGATGCAGGTTTGCGTGACATCATGTCATTGATGCAAAGTTCATATGTGGCGATGTAGATGCCGCCACATATGTAAGTATGTAATTTATAAATTAATTATTGTCATGTAAATGTTAAATCTTACATAGTTTCACAGTACCTACTTACATAAAGAATCAATCAAGATATTATTACATTTCTATGTAGAATGGCATAACGAACATACCATACGCACTGAAAGCCACAAAAAACATAACATAAACATTTCATTCAACTAACAAGACACCCATACACCAAAACTTTTTCAATTTCCTCACAAACCCGTACATTAAAATAAGACGAGGTCTCGTAATGGCTCAGCTCGAAGACGCATAAAGACGCATTCTTCACGTCCCCCTTGTAGAGTTAACGAATTGTTGCCATAAATTTGTGGACCATTCTTGTGAAGCATTTGTCCGGCTGACTGTTGGAATTGCCAACTCTTACTGTTTGCTGGCGGTCCGGCAAAACCTACGAGTACTTTGGCAGCGGATGGTTTATTATAAGTAGTTTATATAGGAATATCTGTGTTTTGGGATCTTTTTGTGGAAGGTAAAAGCAGGTATTGATCAAATATTCTATATCCGCTTGCGTGTCCCGACTACTGTAGAAGCCTCGCTGATTTCATAAAAACAACGTTAAAAAAAAATACCTATCATGATTGATTAATGAATTAACGAAAAAAAATTAAAAAAAAAAGATATCAAATAAATACTTATTTGTATTTTGTGTTTCACGAACTGTGTCAAATAAACATTAAGTATTCTTTATTTTCTTTCTTTCTTTTTTTTTCTAAATATTTTAAAATTGGCGATTAAAAATTTAAAATTAGAAGGTCGTTTTATAATGCGAAGTGAGAGTGTTAGGTACTTTGACAAGGACATATGCCACTCTTCATCCTGGCATATTAACGAGTTGAATGCCGTAATTACAGACACAATTAAAAAGCCATTGTGTCTAGCGTGGATCCACGTTCGAAGGGTTAAACTATTCTACATCAGGGATATTTCATTGAAAAACAAATTTAATTTAAATTATTTAATTTGATATTCTTCAGAAAGGTGATAATGTTCTTCAGAAATGTCATGGCCTAGCGCCCTACTACTGCATTTACCATAGTGTACGTACACTAAGTAGTGGGGCGCGTCATTTCAGACTGGACAAGCTTCTCCTACTGGCAACCGCCGTGCGTGTATGACCGACGTATGTATGAACGTAAACGAGGTAAAAGGAGTATGTAAGGATCGTAGCAGGTGACGTTATGTAGTTTCTGCCTACCCCCATGGGGAGAAAGCGTGAGTTTAAGTATGTATTAAATTTGATGCCCTTGTTTTCATCCATTCCTTTTCAGAGTTCCGTACTTCAAGAGGAAAAAACGGAACCCTTATAGGCAAGCGCTACTGAGGTCCTGGTTTCAATTCCCGGGTCGGGCAGTGTTATTGGGTTTTTCCATTTGGAATTGCTCAGTAGCAGCCTTTTTAGGGTTCCGTACCTCGAAAGGAAAAAACGGAACCCTTATAGGATCATTTCATTGTCCGTCTGTCTGTCTGTCTGTCAGTCTGTCAAGACCCTTTTTCTCAGGAACGCGTGGAGGTATCAAGTTTAAATTAATATCAAATACGTAGATCTATGGTCCCTTCGAGTCCTTAAAAAAAACAAGGTTCTAAGTCAACGCAATAAAAAAAATACGGCCATTTATGTGACATATTTTGATACTCGCAAGTAAATCAAAACCTGTAGGGTACTTCCCGTTTTCCTAGAAACATGAAATTTGGCAAAAAGCAAGATCTCATAGCACAAGTAAAGGGAAAAGTACGAAAATTGTTAATTTGTCATTTCACCACTTTTGGAATTACAATATTAAGTTTGTTTTTGAGATAAATTCTTTTCAACTACGGAACCCTTCATTGTGCGTGGTCCAACACGTACTTGGCCGGTTTTTTTTTGTGGATGGGAAATCATCAAATGTCTTCTCCTGCTCTGGGTGGAGCGGAAGGGCGTGTCAGACTTTTACTGACTAAAACCCACCCGTGTTCCTTCAGTTGCCTATGCCAGGGCCACGGTATCTCTTTCGAACAACCCGCGACCCCGGCGGCATCGGCCCTATCGGACCCCATCATTTGCTGACATCTCTTTGAGGCGCGTGGAACACAACGCGGCGTCGACCCGGGCCTGGAGGCCAATTCCGGTGGCATGGAAATTATCTCCATGGTCGAAATATCAGTCGAGAAACTGCTTATCTCCGTCGGAAACGAAAAAATGCTATTCTAACGATCTCCATTCATAAATTTTTCGATCGCAAACCAGCAAGATATCACGGCTGGCCCTAAGCTATGGAGATATGAAATCTCGTTGGAACATCTGTCAAAATTTACATTCGTAGGTTTATAATCGTATTTTTTTTTGGTACCTATATGTAGAGGTTTAGGGGTTTATGAGTTTCATAAAGGGGGGCCAATTTTTCACTATTTTTGCGATAGGACACACCGTTTTCGAGATATAAGCAAAAGAAAAAAAAATACAGTACTGTTTTTGCACTTGAAGTCAAGGTGTTGGTGTGAATGTGTTCATGACAACTAATTTTATTCCACACCTTTTTAATCGCGATTAAAAATGGTTTTATTTAGTTTGAAAATTAAAACCTACCTACGTCAGAAAAAGGACACAAATCACAGAGCACTATATAATTTATGGTTAATTGAACTTACCTTAAGTGAACTTCAACCAAAATTATATGAAGTGTTGCATCCGAAGAGATTTAACGTACATTGTAGTCCGTTTCTCGTTGTACTACATTGCCACACTGTTCAAAGACTAGAAAAAAAATAAAAATAATTTGATAGTCTATGTCATCTGTCAGCTGTCACCTCATTCGTTTTAGAGCTCACTGCCTATTCCATTCCACAATAATAAGGGGGTAATGATTACATGGGTGGGTAGGGTGTTAAATCTCTTCGGATGCAACACTTCATATAATTTTGGTTGAAGTTCACTTAAGGTAAGTTCAATTAACCATAAATTATACTTCAGTGTTGCATCCTCAAGATTTAACGTACATTGTAGATGTTTAGAGCATGTTTATTGTGGAATGGAAAACCTATAATGTTCATGTTCACATGTGAGTACTTCGTAAATTTAGTATGAAAACATTATGTCCATGGAGTACTTAGTTTTGGCATTTGTTTTTAAAACAAAACAAATCCGGTCAGTAATCACAATCAGTGTTATATTAAAAAGCTAATACTTGGTAACAAACACATAACAAAGCGGATTATGAATAGAAGATTATTCTTACAGACTTAATAATTGAATATGCCATCAGCAAAAACCTTGTCTTTTTCAGAATCAATCACACGTTGGTTGGTTGGTTGTTGGTTGTAAAATTTTGCAAAATGTATTGACGTACCGTCCAGTCCAGCCAGCAGTCTTTTTTATTATTTCCATTAGGATCTGAAAGCCACTGACATCGGTGCATGCCTAGTGCTGTAGGCAGTGAACTTATTCACATTCACGTCACTATCACTAAGCGTTTTTTTTTTATCTAGCGGCTGATGGACTAGGAGGTACAAGTTTGTATTGATTTATCACAAAATTTCCCCATGTGAGAAGTTCGGGTTTCTACTGGACATAGAGATTGTTTATTATTATAGAAAGGTAAAATCAGGCAAAATCTGTTCGGTGCTGAAGTTTTAATAATGTTTCAGTTACATGACTATCATTAATTTTGATCAAAGATAACGTTTGCATCTGTTGTCCAATGGACAATGCAAGCAAAGTAACAAGTTTTTAGAAATTTCTTTTTCGGATATATGGTCTAGGACCAGATTAGGATACCAAGTAGCACATATATAATACTTAAGAAAAGTAGGCTTAATTTTAAAAACACCTTTAAAACATCTCGAATATAATGATTTTCTATTTGTCTTTTTGGTCAAAATAATTTTTAATGCAGAGCGAAATGAATTTATCGTCCCATAATGCATCTTTGTTAAATTCCTCAGTTAAAAGTTTTAGGATATATATTATTGAGCTATTGAAGTAATCAATATTATTAGTTTTACAAAAGGAATACCAACGTTTAAGAGCAACATTATACTGGCTCTAATAATGATTAATTATTTGTCCAATGACATTATTAGAAAAATAATTAATCATAATTATTTATATTGCTTCAATTTGAAGTTTTCTCCTTATGTACGATTCCTTGACAATATTTCAGAATCAACTAGTTTACTGAATAACGGGAACCATGGTTAGCTAGGCCATTATAGAACTATAGTTATGCCAATTACTTTGTCGTTTATGATTTATAAGACCAAAATAATGGTAGAAAGGCATAGAAGAGGTAATTGTTCCAAGGTATTGTATACGCGTCTATATCATAGGTGTCTGGGTCACGTTTCCAGGATAAATATTTAGTGCATTTTTTGTTAAGGCGTGACGCAAACAAATTAATAAAAGGTTTACCGAACTTTTTCGTAATAGATTCAAATAATTGTGAATCTAATTCCCATTTGGTATCAACATTAGTATACACAGATCATATGTTCGTATACCTAGAAGCTTGGTCCGCATCAGTGTTTTCTCTGGGCTTAATAAACAAAGAGTAAATAAATATTTGCTGCCACATTTGCCGAGTGATACGATTTAAATGCGGGAATTGTGTGCCACCCCTTTTGTTGACATATGCAGTGGCAGTAGAAGTGGTATATCTGTTCTAAATATAACATCTACATTGATTTTATTTTTACAGAAAATTTTTAGGCCCATAAACGCTGTAAGAAAGTTAATGTGGTGTTTTCTTTCCTTCATTGACCAACTACCTCTAGTAATTTCTCCCTCACAGGCTGCCTTCCATCCTGAGAGTGAAGAGTCAGTGAATATTTCCAATCGGAAGGAGTAAAAAACAAAGTTTGTTCATGTTTCGGTGCGATATTTGACTCCACCAAGTGAAATCTTCTTGTAGAGAGGACTAACAGTCATTTTTGCATTGTCATTTGACTTCAAAAGTGCTAAATATTTCTCCCAATCTAGTTGTTTGGTGTGTATACCCAACCATACGTTATGGCTGAACACGCTGCTGATAACGCACCGATAGTTTTAACTGTAAACACATAGACTGCGAGTTGATGAGAAATCCTAAGAATTTGCAAATCTGATTTGGTATAAGAGAACTTCTTCCTAAATAGACAACTAAAGCTTATTTTACAGAGGTTTGAGTAATTTTGTAAATACTAGTGCGCCAGGCTGAGGCCATATGGCCTCTATTGAATTATTGAGCTATTGAATTCATTGAAAATTTTATTATAATAGAAACCCAAATATTTTTTATGTGAGATATTTATAGGCATTACAAAAAATAAGATCTATTGTTGCCATGAATGCATTATGTATTATTATTTTTGGATACGGGACGTATAGGTATTTTCCATTTTAAAATTTCGGGTTGGTTAGAACGTTACCACATAAGTATACATTATGGTAAAGCAATAAAGATATTGAGTATTGAATAACTTATTAAGGTTCTTCAAATCACACCAATATTACAAAGGCGAAAGTTTGTGAGCGTGTGTGCGCGTACCCGCACGCTTGCCACCTTCTCACGCTCAAACGGCCGCGGCCGGACCGTCACGGATGAAATCTGGCACGCAGACAGCCCACACCCTAGACCAACACACAGGCCATCTTTTATCACATCCACGCGGGCGAAACCGCGGGGCCAGCGGACCGCGGAGCCGCGGGACCAGTTTAAGATAAATCTATAACCGCCTGGACGTTATAGATTATAGGCGTTAGGAATACCAACGAAATAAACTGTTGTGGTAGATCAGAACATTTAGAAATCGCCCTTAAGTCAATAAGTTAGGAAATTGCACGATCCATTTCTCCAAGAGGAGATGGTGGGTTTTTTGGTTCAGTGTTTTGAACCACTTTCCCAATAAACGAAATTTTATAACCACTAACATAACTTAATATGATAGGATCATCAGTTAACAGCATCTAATTTTTATAAAATATCTATTTCTACCGGCGCGTGAGGTACCTCTAATAGTCCCATTTGCCGACTGCATTGAGTTGTTGGTCCTCCTCGCCGAAGAAGTTGGTGTCAGGCGTCGGCTGTGGATGGCGCTGCAGTCGCATTGTTTGCTCGTCGAAGAGGACCCCGCACATTTCACGCCTGAAAACCGGTTCGCCGGTTGCCTGCAGTATTCACTGGAGTCGGTTTTTTAATTTGTAGGCCCGTTCTAATACAGGTATGACAAGTTTTCGTCTATTAAATGTCAGTTCATGTCAATCAAGAAGCAATTGACTGATTTCTGATATACTTTTCAGAATATCTAATGTGTCTACCGATTGGGCCCGTATGAGGTCTTTTGTTAGGTTGACGAGGCCGGTGATTCCAAGTACCAAGTTTGTGGCCTTTGTCTTATCCATCAAGCAGTATATTTCCCCATCGTTCAGCAACTTCATTGGGTATTTTTTCCCCGAGAGAAGGATTAATTTCTTTGCTTGACCAAGTAAGTCAAGAATTTCTGTAGACACATCCGCAGTAAAAGTTTCATCAGAACTTTGGTATGCATCATATGGCGATAAGCTTATAGATCGCAATGATGAGCTTTTTTGAAAGTCGAAACAAAAAAAAGCAAAGTTACTTTCAGAATAGTATCACGTACTACCTCATTAAGAAAGAACTTATTGTATTTCTGGATAACATCGCGTGTTACCTCGCTAAGAAATACCATTTTGTTAACAGTATAACATCAGGTGTTACAGAACTTTGGTATGTATCATATGGCAATAAGCATAGGTATAGATCGCAATGATGAACTTTTTTGAAAGTTGAAACAAAACAAGCAAAGTTACTTTCAGGATAGTATCACGTACTACCTCATCAAGAAAGTACTGTATTTCTGGATAACATCGCGTGTTACCTCGCTAAGAAATACCATTTTGTTAACAGGATAACATCAGGTGTTACAGAACTTTGGTATGCATCATATGGCAATAAGCATAGGTATGATAAACTTTTTTGAAAGTCGAAACAAAAAAAAAGCAAAGTTACTTTCAGGATAGTATCATGTACTACCTCATCAAGACAGTACTGTATTTCTGGATAACATCGCGTGTTACCTCGTTAAGAAATACCATTTTGTAAACAGGATAACATCAGGTGTTATCTCATTACAATATTTAAAAAACATAATAGTCTTAACTTTTAAAATAAGGGTGCCATAAGTATGGCGTCTTACTCACGTTCTTTGCGATTTTCCCTTAATTTATTTCCGTAACGTTTGATCTTGCGTCTAAAAATATTCTTCATAACTTTTGTTTTTCCTTTTCTCATGTCTAATTCTCGCTAAAATAACACTTTTCACTATGAAACTAGAAAGATTTTTATGGATTTCAAATTAAATTGAAAAATTAACAGCGTAGCAATGCAACACACGAAGAACGAATGAGGTGACAGCTGACAGATGACATAGACTATCAAATTATTTTTATTTTTTTTCTAGTCTTTGAACAGTGTGGCAATGTAGTACAACGAGAAACGGACTACAATGTACGTTAAATCTTGAGGATGCAACACTGAAGTATAATACTACACAAATCATGCGAAATGCGTTTCGGATCACGCTACTTTGCAATTACTATTTTCAGTAAGTAATTATAAAAAAAAACACAGTTATAGAAACACAATATACTAAAATTATCTTTTATAATGTGTTTGCTTGGATTTAATAAATTAAACGTACGTTATTAATACTAAAAAAAGAAAAACGTAGCATAATCGATTATAATCAAAGTGAATCGATAAAAATGGAACGTCTTTTAGACGAGATTATTTTCTCCGTTATAAATCTTTCTCCATGGTCTACTAGAATAAGGTTTTTTGATATTATCGAGACTTGGACCTGACATTGATGCGGAGATTTGAAACAGAGATTTATCTCCATGGTCGTGATATCTAGCTCGAGCCCGGAATTGGGTCCCTGGTCCTTACCGGACGGCGAGCTACCCACTTACTCGCCGTCCGCAAGTCCAACTCAGTAGCAGCCCGGAGTCTGGATTTGTGTCTGATTGATAGCAATAGGCTCGCCATAGCTGCCGAAATTTGGGTGTGCTATAGGTACCTACACCTTTGCCTAAAGCTTCGGGGTATACCCCGATGTTATGTTGATATGTATGTAAAATATCAAATTCAAAGTCAGTAATTTATCCCACAGTGCGTCACAAAGCATTTTGCGACCGCATATCTCATAAAACGGAACTACCCGACAAAATAATTTTACCCAGACTATTCTCCACGTATTTCGCTACCCACATTATAATAGAGTTACTTATCTGTCTCCGAATAACACAATTTCGTACCACACTACACCTGACGGGAAAATAAATTAAAATATACTCGCACTGCAAGTCTTGCAACGGGAGAATCTTATTTTCTATTTGTGCAAAACTACGTCCAATAAAGTGACAAGGCAATTATTATCGTGGAGGAAAATGTATGCGAAGAACTTCGAAATTAATGTAGGAATATTGTAAATGGTGAAAATTGAAATACATAAATCATTTATATTTATGTAGAAAGACATAGTGAATGATTGAATACACGGTAAGCTGTGGTGGTATTTATTCAGCATATTTTTTTATTTTAAATGGCTTGCCACATAGGCATAATGGCAAAAAGTGGATAAATCAACCTCTGCCTCCCCCTTCAGGGAAAATGTGCAGGAAGTTGTGTCGATAAGAATATATAATAATGGAAATAAAATCGATCATAATTATATCAAATTTTTTTAATTTTTTAAATCTTTGAAAATTTTGCTAAAAACAATTAAAAATACTGTTCAAAGGAATCAGTGTAAGTACTACAAAAATCAGACGTAATGCATAATAATAATTATTATAAAATAATATGGTCGCTTTCCGTGTTTGTCTGTGTGGCCACGTTGTTCTTCTAAACTACGAAACCGATTGTGATGCGGTTTTCACTATCATTAAGAGAATTTATTCCGGAAGGTTTATATGTATAACTAGCTGTGCCCGCGACTTCGTCCGCGTGGAATAGTGACTTTTCGGGCAGCATAATTATTTTGAATTACATATACCGTCGTTTGGGTAGCAAAAAATTTACTTTACAGTAATGCTTCTCTGTATACGATATTTGACGTATGGCCATCGGGGATGAAAGCATACAGGCTCCTAGGATTGCTAACCCGTGATAGAGCCACATACAACTGACCGTGAGAGAAACAGCTGATACTTAGGTCTACCACCCACAACTTTCAGCGTCTGACCTTGGGCTTTATTAATTGTCATCGCAAAACATAGGCTGACTGGAAACTGGACTCGTTTAAAACTAAATGGAAAATTGTTTGGAATGAGAGGAATCCGAGGAATGAAAACACTTTCACCTTTTCCACACCCTGTTAAAATCTCTGCTTCTATCAGATTTCGTTGTAAATTGGTCACTTTTAACCTGGTGCCATTACAAAGTTTTGGGGGGCTTAAATTTCTAAGAAGCATTATGGGTACGCCTACTTTTAATTTTATTATATGTGCTGGTAGTCCAGGAGCATTGAGGGATTCTAAAAATTCTACTGGGTAGCTTGTAGATTCTCCTTCTTCCATGACTCTGTTAATGGAGATATACTCAACATAATCCCCCGGAACATAGCTCAAAATTTCAGCGTTTATTGTTGCTGCTTGGTCGTTTCGTGGCGTCAAAATAGCTCTTTCGCAAAGCCAGGAATTTTCGCAAGTTGGAATTTGCGTTGCGTTTCCATACACAGATGATATGAGTTCTCGCATTGATGAAACTACGTAGCATAGGTTTTCATTAAGAACAACTTTTCCTTGTTCCTGCGGATACACACCGTTACCAATCTCAAGTAGCAAATCTGAAAATTCTTGAGCATTTTCGTTGCCTCCAATTTGCGCACGCATATTTGATGTCAAATGCAAAGGTATAATGTAATGCCATAGTCGAGAACTCTTTAGGCAGGCTCTAACTTCATCAGCCCTTGTTCCACGTGGTATTACAGGGAGAGTCTGACGAAAATCGCCACAAAAAAGCATAGTAATGCCACCCATGGGTTGATCATTTTGCTTAACATCACGCAACGTTCTGTCTACTGCTTCTACTGCTTTTCGATTGGCCATTGTGGACTCATCCCATATAATAAGGCTACAAAGAACCTTAGCTTTATCGCTGTTTCTTGAAATATTACAAACAGGGCTTTCTGTGCGGTCTAAATCAATTGGAATTTTAAACATTGTATGAGCTGTTTTCCCACCTGGTAACAATGTGGCTGCTATGCCTGATGAAGCGACAGCAAGCGCGATTTTACCTTGGCTTCGTACCTTCGCCAAAATAACTTTCGTAAGAAATGTTTTACCCGTTCCACCAGGTGCATCTACAAATAGCATTTCTCCCAAAGTACTATCAATGCTGCGGTACACCCGATCAAATATCAAACGCTGTTCATCAGTTAGCCTCGAGACATCAGTTTGTAAAATTTCGGCCAGGTCAATTGGATCATAGTTGGTTTCCATCGCGTAATCTCTATTAATACGTTCACCGTCAAATGATGCCTCCGGCATGCCATATTGAGAAATAGGATTACCCCCAATAGATGTAACTATATCTTGAATAGCCAACAAACAACGATTCAATTGACTTTCACGTAATCTCTCCTCAATTGGGTTGTTATCATTAAGTTGTATGTGCCTAAAAAAATCCTCAGCCAATTTGTTCTGATACTTATACCACAACTGTGAAGCGTCAGAAAGTGCACAAAACACCAGCATGACTGCAAACAAATGTCGCAACCGATGAGGACTTTCGCTAATACTTGCTTCTGACAAAGCATCATCCCAATGTTGATCCCCATCCAGCAAGTGACGTGCCCGGCAAGCGGCTTGGTATGTAGGGTGTACGATATTGTCAACCTTTCTGAGATCGGCAAAAGAAGTAGGCCCTCGGACAACGTGCAGCAGTAGGCGCAGGTAAAAGCATTCGGAGTTATTTGGATGAACCGTATAAACCCTACCAATGACATGATCTTTAAAAATACCTGGTTCACCTACTACAGCTGTTCCACGTCTTCTGCGGTTAAAAATACCCTGTTGTTTATTATAGGTATAATACGATGGAACTTCGTTGTATAAGAGTGTCTTAGCAAATGCGTCTGTTTCGCAAAGATTAAAGAAAGCGAGCAGAGTGGTTCGTCTTGGGTTGTCCAAACGCTCCGTTACATTATCAGGGTTGAAGTATATTCTTTGTCCACCTTCAAGATGAACGTCAAGGTGAATGACGGGTGGATATCTCTCGTGGATCGAAAAACTTAAAATACGCCAAACTGCCTCAGAGGAGCTTATATACCGGCCCGACTGAAACCTTGTAACTTCATCGTTATCATTATTAGCGAACCCCACAGTTGCTTGGTCAGAGCCCTTATTCACATATTTACAAATATATTTGATGGATTCAACACTGTTACATGCCTCGACATTGATGTGAGCTTGAAAGGTTCGTGATAGTACCGGTGAATAAGGTACCACCCATCTATTATCAACATCTATTTCCTGGCCATGTAATCTTATTTTAGCTGTGAAACCACCTTGTTGTGGTGACTTTCGACGGTATAATGGATACCCATTTTCTCCTGATATCGTTTGTTCTGAAAGGGCCCGAGGGTATCTTTTAGAGCAACGACCTTCTTGCATACAGGGAGAATTTCTGTTTAACGTGCCGCATGGTCCGTGAATCATATGAGTCTTAATAATATCGAATAACACGGGATCTTGGGTCTTATCGGGAAATTCAGCACTTATAACAGTATCGATAGAATCAGGTCTAAGTTTTTCTTCTAACCACAGTAGAATGTGGGCATGTGGCAAGCCCCGTTTCTGCCACTCAACGCTGTACATAAAACACACTGATGGTCCGAAAACCTTTTCTTTTGTAATTAGGTTAATCATCAGCTTGAGTTTAAGGTGAAACACTCGGGCTATTATGTCGTGCCGATCATGTGGCGCCTGGCCGGCAAAAAGCCCTTCTGAAATTTCATTCCACTTTGGGTTAGTGGTAAAAGTGATAAAAAGGTCAGGTCGACCGTACTTACGAACATAGCAAAAGGCGTCTTGAGTACGCTCGTGCATGTAACGTGGACCTCCTATAAAGCTTGACGGTAAGATAACTAATCGTCCCATGTTCTCCACGTTATTATCTTGCTGCATTGCGTCTCGCAGATGCACATAATCCTCAGAACGTAATCGTGTCTGGTTAGTGCGTATATAAATTAACCTCTCTGTCTCTATTTTTGCGTACATATCGACGATGAATTGGCTGAATAATCCTCGAAATCGTTGCAAATAATTAAAACAATTCCGTCTAATTTGTATCTGGTAAGAATAAAACTGTAGGGCTGATATTTTTTTATTGTAATTTGTTATTCTAGTCCTTGGATTAACTTGATAGAGTCCGAAATTGTACCCATCCTCACCATGGAAGTATATCAATGGATATTGCAGAGCGTCATAAGCTCGATGTGTTTCGTAAATGCGTTGTAAGCGATCATCATGAGTACGTAATACTATATCACGTCTGTCACATTCCTGATCGACTAAGATTACTGCAACTTCGTCTGCAACAGGAGCATTGTACCTTCCACGATGTTCTTCCACAGGACGTCTATCAGCCTTAATTATAACTTTGTAATTGTTATTTTGGCCTCGTGGGATGGAATCTATTGCAGCTTTGAAACTTCTGACATACGGATTTACTTGATGTAATATATTTTGAAGTTGAGATATAAGGTCAATGTTCAATCGAGGAAAGTTATCATGTCGGATATGAGCTTGTTCATTGTAATTTGATACAAAATAAATTTGAAGAAATTTAGGCTCATTTTGTGGAAGCAGAGATCCAATAAGGTGATAAACCTGGCCCTGCACCTTAAAAGTCGGCATGAAAGGGCCCGCTGTGATTTGTTTGGCACCAAAAGATGTCATTTGGAATGCACTATTATACGAACGGCTATTGTCTAAAAAATGTTTTGACTGAGGATGTTCCCCATTTAGTAAAGCTTTTATAATGTCTGGAGGCTCACAGAAATTTTCAATGAGCACTTTGCCACCTGAACAGCATATGCCATTTGGTTCTTTTTGCCATTTTAAGGCATCACAAAATTGACAACATACCACCATACCTCCTATAATGGCGAATTCAGAGTAATCAATTCTGGCCGAATATGAATAACCTGATTTCTCTTTGTTCGCCCATGAAAGGATTTCAATCTCCGCTCCACTTCCTGGATCTTCTATCGATCTTGACACCATTCTATTGATTGTATGTGCAACTCGATCGGCATTCAGCCGTGACTGGCGTTCGTCTGCAGTTTCTTCTTGCCGAATTTCCCTTACTCGTTCTCTCTCAGCTAATAAATAATTTTCCTCGCTCTGACGGGTTTGCTCATAGTTTTCTATAGCTGTTTGTAACCTTTGTCGATATTCATCATCATTTTCAAGAAGTCTATTATTGTTGTGTCGCTCTCGATCAGCTGTTAATCGAGATTCACGATCGAAACTACTTTCCAGCTCTCTAGACCGCAAAGTTCGTGCTCTTTGAGAGCTCAAACGAATTTCCCTATCAGTGAAAGTCTCAGACGCACGCGATAGTGTATGAGCTTCACGATCGGCAGTGAGACGTATTTCTCGTTCTTCCTGTGTTTCCTGAGACCGAGCATTTGCTGTCCGAACCCTCTGAGAACTCAGACGAATTTCCCTATCAGTGAAAGTCTCAGACTCACGCGATAGTGCATGAGCTTCACGATCGGCAGTGAGGCGTATTTCCCGTTCGTTCTGTGTCTCCTGGGATCGAGCATTTGTTGTCCGTACTCTCTGGGAGCTCAGGCGAGTTTCCCTGTCAGCAAAAGTCTCAGACTCACGCGATAGCGCGTGAGCTTCGCGATCGACAGATAAACGTGCCTTTCGTTGTTCCCCGTTTTCCCTATTTCGAGTTGTCATCATTCGAGAACGATTTAAACTCAGTCGAGATTCTCGCTGAGTCGAAGTTTCTGCAGCACGAAACCTAGCCTGATGTTCCCGAGTTGCAGAGAGCCTTGCCTCACTACCTTCCTCAGATTCCTGTGATCGAACTAATCTCATCCTTTTAGCATTTCTGCTACATTGGGAGAGGTTGGATCTTCTTCGAGGCATTCTTACAATAAAATAGTACTTACTACTTAACACACAGTTATTTAGTAAACACGTACTATCGTAAACAATTAAATTATAAATACTTACACATTATTATACAGTCTAAAATTATCACAGTTTAAGTAATAAGTGTTAAGACGTGTAAACCAAACGTACTAACTTTATAAAACAAAAGAATTGCTAGAAAAATTAATTACTAACCCGAGCTAATGAACTTATACTTAATAAAGAAAACCAAGAAAAGAAATGCCTAACCTATACCAAATACTTATAATATTTATTTATATACAAACCCTTAATACAAATTAAGATAAGTATACCGAAAATCAAGGAAAGAAATGCCTAACCTATAACAAATGCTTACAATATTTATTTACAAACCTTAAATAATAAAAATTAAGATAAGCAAATACCCAAAAATCAAGGAAAGAACCGCCTAACCTATACCAAATACTTACAATATTTATTTAAATTTTTTTAAAGAAAATTAAGAAAAAGATCTTATCCTACAAACCATAAAATATAAATAAATGAATTATGCAAACAGTCAGTATTCAAGTGAATCGCAATGATCGAATACAACTATTCACCTATACTCTCCAGAATACGTGCGTTCGCTACGAATAAAGGCTCTTACAGACAGAGGCGATATCGCGAGCGATATTGCGATATTATCGCGTCGCAACACCCGCTTCGCGACACGTCGCGACGCGATATCGCCTCTGTCTGTAAGAGCCTTAACTGAATCCTTATGGCAGCGGCGCGGCTCTCAGCGCGCTTTATATAGCCACGGACGCGCCGCGCCGGGGCGCGAGGCGTACCGTACTCTGATAGAATACCTTAACAAATGTTCGCCGTGATTTTGACATAACTTTTTTATTTATGAACCGATTGACATAAAATAAACACTAAATGTTAAGTGAAGCTTACTACAATATATTAGTGAAAACCGCATCTAAATCGAATAAGCCGTTTCTGATATTAGCGTGCACAAACACACAGACAAACCGACAAACAGATAAACAGACAAAAAAAAATTTAATTACAATCTCGGGTTCGGCATCGATATAGTAACAACCCCTGCTACTTTTTTTTTATATATTTCCATTGTACAGACACCACTTTTCTACAATTTTATTATATGTATAGATACATTAATATTTAACTTATATATAATATAGAAACCTTCATGTTTTGTCAAGTCGTAAAAACCGTGCGAAACAGGGCTGGGTCGCTAGTACATAATAAAACGGCAATACAACTCAAACACATTTAATAAACGTATAATAATGCTTTCACAAATTTAGATTAAATTGCCTTCATTTCCCTCACAGCAATCGATTTGTGAGTAACTATAATCAGTCGGCCAAATCTAACGCCTGTTTCGGACTGACCGCAGGAGTTAGAAGCTTGCGACCAAATGCCGAGTTACCGAACGGCGACCATGCGACCACAAGACCTGTCAATGTAAAGCAAGTCATGGGGATGGCGATCGCTTATTAGTTTAGTTTGAGTGTGGTGTTAAAATGTGGATTTAGTGGTACTGACAACGTAATTTTTGTAAGTTTATGGAAAAGTTGATTCTGGTACGAATGGTGGTACGGGTGGTGGAATTTTTTACATATTTGCATAATGTTTATGTAAACAATGAAAACGCTCCTTACCACTAGAAGCCGTAACTATTTCTTACAAAGGCGGTTTTATTACTCCTGCGAGAAAACAAAAATAGACTTTGTTGTTTAATCACTCTGTGATTCTCTACCAAGAGCGGTATCACAGCTTATCATTTGTTTTTAGGGTTCCGTACCAAAATGGTAAAAAAGGAACCCTTATGGTGTGACTCAGTCTGCCTGTCTGTCTGTCTGTCTGTCTGTCTGTCACAGCTGGATATCTCGAGAACTACTAATGCTATCAACTTGAAATTTAGAATGGTTTTAGATGACGTTTACCCAACTATTTTGCAAATAAGAAAAAATTAAAATATTTATATTTTTTTGCAACAGGGACTGAAAGGGGGTCTCAAAAATTAAAAGTGGGGCTACTAGGGCATGTGGAGTATCATATGAAAGAGCGCTGTTTGCACATTCTCAAACATATTTTTTATTTTTTTTAACCCGCATAGTTTTCGACTTTCGATGAAAAATGTTAAAAAAATACCGTTCCCCCCCCTTATCTCCGAAGTTTGCAAAGCGAAAAATTTGAAATTATTCTATGTGATAGAAGTTTATGTAAAGATTACAGGAAAAATAAAATGATGTCTTTAAATAGCACAATTTTTCAGAAATCATCATAAAAAATTACATATAAATGATGGTACAGAACCCTCGGTGCGCGAGTTCGACTCGCTCTTGACCGGTTTTCTTTTTACTAAACGTTAGACGTATGGCCTCTGATGTGTCCATCCATCATTAGACAACCAACGAAAGAGTGCTTCCTGAATTTTCAAGCTTTGAAAAGTTATAAATTTTAAGAAACTTTATATTTTAACATAATGTTTCACAATATATTGATATGACAATTTACTAGTGCCGAGTCATTAAACGTACGTTTAAACCAACTAGGGCAGTACAGTCAGTTTCAAGCTTAAAATATCTTACACTTAGGTACGCATAAATCTAAAGTGATTTTCTAGTGTAATATTGCAAGTTTCAGAAAAGACCTATTTCATAGTAGCATGATTTCGAAATTACCAAATACGTAGGTCCCTTGGAGCTTTAAAAAATCAAGCTTTTAAGTACGCAATAATAGTATATTATGCAATTAGTGAATAAAGGACGGATTTAAAGCGAGGGCCATAGATGAATCACGAGCTAGTGAAGGATTCCAACGATTGAATCACGACCATAGGGAGTGATTCATGATGATTGAATCACGAGCGTAGCGAGTGATTCAAGTGTTAGAATCCTGAGCGACGCGAGTGATTCATGGCCCTCGATATAAATCCGTTTTATTCAAGAGTTGCATACTATACTTTATACCATGACTACGAGAAAAAGTAAGATTTAAGTGAAAATAGACACTTATAATGAAGAAAAAGGAAAGTTAAATTGGCTTTGATGTAAACAAGCCGTGATTTTTTGGGTAGCAAGTTTTCCACTATATCGGCCGCCCTCTCTTTCATAAACTCAGGTGGTAACACATCTTCATCACTAGAATGCATTTTTGATCGATTAGAACAACACTAAACAAACACAAAATTAAAGATTAAAGTAACACTAAACTTTGTGTTCGTACAATTACAGTATTCAGGACAGAAAAGAACACAAAACAGCTTTTATTCTAATGCTAAACTCCTTGTCGAAAATGTCTACCAATCAAATTGAATTTAGAACACATCAATATAGGTCGAATACACAGATTACACTTACACTAGATACGGCAAGCCACGACCAAGCGTGCCCTGCATGTTCGACTGTTCGTACTAAAAAAGTCTGTTAGCTTAGTGACGCTTAGCGATTGAAACAATTCTGTTTACTTTGAGCACATCACTAAATGGCTGGGGTGAAGTTATCGTAGGTATAAAAAAGATGACACGTTCACGCGGTTTTCATACTATCTAATAACATGCCGTATCTAGCCTAGGTACTCTAAATCTGTGGTCGAATACATTGGTGTGTTCCATTTTCAAACATCAAAACAGTGAGTAAAAGTGCTTTTTATTCACTGTTTTCAGTGAATAAAATAAGCTTTTTAGAGGGGGAATGGTATAAAGACATTTTTGATACTGGCAAGTAAATCAAAACCTATAAGGTACTTCCCGTTGACCTAGAATCATAAAATTCAACAAGAGCAAGGTCTCACAGCACGAGTACCTAAAGGAAAAAGTCCGAAAATAATTAATTTGTAGTTTTATCACATAATACAATATTTTTTTGCAATTCTGGGCCGTGAAGTAGGTACCTATATCATGGGAGAAAAGGTTTTTAAACTAAATGCTTGTTACGTTTGTTTTGGGATAAATTCATCCCAACTTCATTGTGCGTGGTCCGACACGCACTTGGCCGGTTTTTAATGTAAAGTACCCGTCACGAGAAGCTATAAATTATGTAAACAAGTGTTCAGGAGTTCACAACATTTGGACCAACAAAAAAAATTAATTTGTTTAAGATTTAATAGATTATTAAGTAACAAATATTAATTAACATATATTATTTAAGAATAATTATTCGTCAGATTCAGATGTTTCCATTTCTGTGTCAGAATCAGTGACATGTATCACGAAGCATTCGAAACTCGAATGACGCGTTTATTTCAAAATGGCGTCCCGATAGTTTACAATCCCTGCGACGGACGCGTTCCGGTACCAAGAAACACAAACGATAGCGCTTTGCGTCGTTAAAATATGATCCGACTAAATTAAATAGGTTGTTACTTTCATATAACCCGTCTATATTTCATGTCGATTGAATATGGTCAATTTATTATTATCTCGCAGTATAAAATGTTTACTTAGTAAAAGATGTTTGTTTACATAATTTATAGCTTCTCGTGACGGGTACTTTAGTGTAAGTGTAAGGTATTTATTCTCATGACTGTACCTATTCCAGTCCAAAACTCTAAACCGCATTCCCAATAGCCAACAATACAGTATCGTCTTACAATTTGTTTCTAGAACATTCTGCTTATAAAACGAACCGCGTTCTGTTAACCGTTGGAGGTAGTTTATGGACAACGTGAGAGGAATCCAAGTTGAAGAAAATTCGCTTAGCAATTAACAAGCTATGTTTACTTTAGAAGTCGAATGTTAATGTAATTAAAGGACTTACGAGTTATGATGGGACCATATTGGGTAGCCGAGGAGAGAGGGATGTTTGTGTCGTCTGCTGCTTGGCATGAGGCGATAAATTTTGGGAAGCCTCTCTTGGAATCATGAGGATTTTGATTCGAGACAGATCGCTTTAAAATTTTTTTGCTGTGGTTTAACTTTTAATGGATTTAACCTTACTTTAACATTTTTTCAAGAGTAGGCAATCTAGTTTGTGGGAGATAAACCTGCTACGTTTTTAAGGCTCTACTTAGCAATAGAATTATATTTATCACTAATTAAGAGTGTTAATTTTATTCTGCAGAGGATTCTGCTAATTAACAAGCTATTAATTCGGATTTTTATGAAATACTGTATGAAAGTTTAATTTGTCATTTGCTTTGATTGAAAACGTGCCGCAAAGTTGCAAACTTCAGTCTTTCTTCATACTACGGCTACTTTCATATACTTACAGGCTAGTATGTTGGCAATCCATTAAGGGGATGTAGAGGAGGACATTTGCAACTAAATGACCCCATATGACTCCTATGCAAATAATGTCAATATTTTTTTTAATAATAAAATAAAATAATTTTATTTCGGATAACTAAGATCCATACATTTTTAGTAGCAGGTTTGAACTTAAATCACTACTATCTAATTTTTGCAGAAATCGACCATTTTAGTCAAAAAACCTGCTCAAAATTTTTGACGACACGTTTGGCGCAGTGGTTGAGCGATTGACTGCTGCGCAGCATGACGCGGGTTCGATTCCCGCACGGAACAAATATTTGTACGACCTACAAGTATTTGTTCCGAGTCTGGGTGTTTTTCTATCTATAATATGTATGTATTTACAAAAAAAAAAATGTATGTAAGTAGTTTATCAGCCATCTCGTTACCATAACACAAGCATTAGGTTGCTTAGCTTGGGACTAGATGGCGTTGTGTGAAATGTCCAAGGATATTTATTTATTTAAATATTTAAAATTATGAAAATTGTAACGATTTGTAACTCTGATTTGAAAGCTGTTGATGATAATTTTACAGTCATTTTATGGTTGATTATTTGAAATGCAAGCAAGCAAACATAATAATACTAATAAAACAATATTTTATGATATAAAAAAAAATTACAAAGTCGAAACATATCTTCAAAAAAATATAAAATGTCAAATTACTCGGAAATGGATGACATTTGTATGAGGGTCTTAAGGTGTTATTTGGTTGCAAATGACCTCTCTTACATCCCCTTAATGGATTGCCGACATATTACCACCCTATACAAAACCTATATCTATCCATATTATCAGTATTTAATACCTTTCAACAAAAAAGTACTTCCTACCCCCTATCTCCAATCTCATACATTAATCACTCCTTTACACTTACAAATTCACTCCAATACATCATTGGAGATACAATCTAGCACTCGATGTCACAGTAAATCAAATTGAGGCCGGACAGGCCTCACGTCACCAAACATCGAAATGCAGACAGACGGACGTATCGGAGACCGAATGACACAGTGACATCGGCTTAGGGTTATTGTTGGACTGGAAATATGGTGTGGAGTATCTGGTTTAGATGTATTGTGGTCTATCAATGTTGTTGGGAGTATTTGTAGTAAATTGAGTGGAGTTTTTCATGGGTTTTTCCAATGAAACATGTATAGTTTACTGCTTGTTCTTTACTTTTACAAGAATACCATAAACAAGAAATTTTTTTTCTAAATACAGGGTGTAAGTGTAAACAGTGACAATCTTTTAAGGGGTCATTGTACTCATCATTATGAACAACTTTTACTATGGAACCAAACCTGAAATCGCAAAAAAAAACAGCTCTTCAGTACATTTATCTACATTCTACATCAAACTCATAAAAATGTAGGGAGCAGCTGATTTTTTTTCGCGATTTCAGTTTTGGTCCCATAGTAAAAGTTGTTCATAATGATGAGTACAATGACCCCTTAAGAGGTTACCACGGCCGTCGTTTAATGTCTAGTAACTGACTGTTGCATAATGAATTCCATTAGATCTACCATAGACTAGTATATATGAGAGATCTTACGTTTTGGAATGGGCAACTAACTAGCTTCAACTTTCGGGCTTACATACTGACCGACTCTTTGACAAGTGCCTGTAATTGGTTTAATTGAAATAAATGCTTTGAGTTTGAGTTTAAATTGCGTCCAGACTCTATAGCTTTGTTACGGCGGCAACATTGATGATGAAAAATATCTGGAGACGTGGCAGCAGTTGTCTTTCCTAAGAGTCATCCTGACTTAATGACTAGCTCTCTACGATATTGTTTACTGATACTTGAGGAGATATTTAAGGCATGGCCACCTCATGGTAGACCAAGTACATCGAATCCGGAAATGAGATAATGCTGACAAACCTCCGATTAGTGTAATAATATTTTGCCATTTTCAGTCACTTGATTTGGTTCGCCTCACAAAGATTATGTTGGGGCCATGTTCGACCTCTTAACCCTCTAACCCTCTTAAAAAACCTGCAAGACTAAGGAGGTTGTCTACATTTTATCGGAATTGAAATTCTTCCCAAGAGCTAAACGGTATCGGTAAACGGTTAAGATCGTATAAAAAAAACAGACAGTAGCTATTGCCCGGCTAACCGCTCAAAGACTATGCTGATATATATATTTTTTTTTTGTATCTAGCTTAGAGACTGAAACTGCTTGAACTTTATTGAACGCCTGCAGGCGAAAGAAGTGCAAGTTAAAAATGGAAGGATTTCTGTCGCAGACAGGTTGTTCGATGTCTACAAAACCGGAGTATGGGTATACACCGTTTTTGTGAAGACAAAAGTCGGTATATTCTAAGCTAGGGAAACTAGGTAGAAAATTTTAAAGGAAGATAAGTTTGGAATTTGGATGAAGATAACATGTTTCTGGTCTCAGTGGTATTTCACCAGAAATATCACAAAAAATTCACCGCGATTATTTCTTCATCAAAAGAGATCATTCATTTTGGGCTAAATTTAAGAAAGTCAAACCAAAAAAGTTATATTCCGTTAGAACATCCATACTAATATTATAAATTCGAAAGTAACTCTGTCTGTCTGTCTGTCTGTCTGTCTGTTACCTTTTCACGCCTAAACCACTGTACGGATTTCGATAAAATTTGGCATGGCTATAGATGTTATCCTAGGGACGGACATAGGCTACTTTTTTTTTCAAAAATAATCCTCCCGGGGGTGATATAGGGGATGAAAGTTTGTATGGGAAACTCAGTATTTCTTAAGTTAGGGATGTGAAAATTAAAATGTATGCTTTTGATAGGAAATAAAGAAATATACGGTTCAGGGTTTTTGAAAAATCATCCCCTAAGGGGGTAAAATAGGGGTTGATTTTAAAATTTACAAAACTGCACGGATTTCGACATAATTTGGCAAGGCATTATATAGCATCCTGGGGAAGGACATAGGATACTATTTTTTTTTCAAAAATAATACTAGGGGGGGTGATATAGGGGATGAAAGTTTGTAAGGGAAACCCAGTATTTCTTAAGTTAGGGATAACAAATTTATGCTATTGGTAGGAAATTAAGAAATATGCGGTTCCACGTTTTTGAAAAATCATCCCCTAAGGGGGTAAAATAGGGGTTGATCTTAAAATTTACAAAACTGCACGGATTTCGATAAAATTTGGCAAGGCTTTACATAGCATCCTGGGGAAGGACATAGGCTACTTTTTGTCTTAAAAAATAATCCTACGGGGGGTGATATAGGGGATGAAAGTTTGTATGGGAAACTTAGTATTTCTTAAGTTAGGGATGTGAAAATTAAAATGTATGCTTTTGATAGGAAATAAAGAAATAAGCGGTTTAGCGTTTTTGAAAAATCATCCCCTGGGGGGGTAAAATAGGGGTTGATTTTAAAATTTACAAAACTGCACGGATTTCGACATAATTTGGCAAGGCATTATAAAGCATCATGGGGAAGGACATAGGATACTATTTTTTTTCAAAAATAATACTAGGGGGGGTGATATAGGGGATGAAAGTTTGTAAGGGAAACCCAGTATTTCTTAAGTTAGGGATAACAAATTTATGCTATTGGTAGGAAATTAAGAAATATGCGGTTCCACGTTTTTGAAAAATCATCCCCTAAGGTGGTAAAATAGGGGTTGATCTTAAAATTTACAAAACTGCACGGATTTCGATAACATTTGGAAAGACTTTACATAGCATCCTGGGGAAGGACATAGGCTACTTTTTGTCTTAAAAAATAATCCTACAGGGGGTGATATAGGGGATGAAAGTTTGTATAGGAAACTCCGTATTTCTTAAGTTAGGGATGTGAAAATTAAAATGTATGCTTTTGATAGGAAATAAAGAAATATGCGGTTCAGCTTTCTTGAAAAATCATCCCCTAAGGGGGTAAAATAGGGGTTGATTTTAAAATTTTCAAAACTGCACGGATTTCGACATAATTTGACAAGGCCTTATATAGCAACCTGAAGAAGGACATAGGCTACTTTTTGTCTTAAAAAATAATCCTTTGGGGGGGGGGTGATATAGGGGATGAAAGTTTGTATAGGAAACCCAGCATTTCTTAAGTTAGGGATATAAAAATTCAAATTTATGCTTTTGGTAGGAAATAAAGAAATATATGGTACTTACAGCGTTTTGGAAAAATCATCCCCTAAGGGGTACAACAGGGGTTGACAAATATTTGTGTACCTGTTAGGGTTAAAGGGGAAAGACAAAGGAAAGACCGTTCTAAAGGATTTCAATAGTATGTTTATTATCCTTTACTTTATGTAATGGAAGGTGTGATTTACTAATATTACGTGAGACGTGTGGTCTCATGCAAGGCTTACAGAAGAGTGCAGACGCTATGAGAAAGTCAGGATTTCAGTCAAGTGCTGAGGGCGGGCTTGGACATAAAAACTAATATTTATGAGTAACAAACAGAAAGATTAATAGTGTTGAAGTAGGGCCATTTGTTTTTGCTATACTCCAACAGTAACTACCTCTTTTTAAGAGATTTAAGGGATTGGAAATATAGTCATAGTTCGAATCTTGAGGTAACATTTAGTCTTTATTTCATTCGACGTTTTTACGAGGAAATTAATTGAACGAGTGGACACTCGGACAACAGTTATTTGTTATTAGAGCGTGACTGGCATAATAAATTTTAGGTAATTATCAAAGTCCCCCGCCGCGTAAGTCTGTCTGTTTGAATGCGATAGTGTCAAAAAGTACCGAACGGATTTTCATACGGTTTTCTCCAATAAACGGAGTGATTCAATGTAATTAATTATTTTTTGGTTTAAATTGGCTGAAATATGACGACGACTGTTGAAGATGTCGGAAAAAATCATGCCGACTGGTAGCTTTATGCCTACTATACACGGTAACGATATATCGTAGCGATTTGAGTTTGCACAGTTATATCGGAAGGCCCTATGTTTTCCACATAAACGTTCCCATGGGATATTTCCCGACATTCACGCGGGCGAAGCCGCGGGCAAAAGCTAGTGTCTCATATGTTAGAACATGTTTCACTAAGTGACCAGTCAACCTATTCTGTAAAAATGTCACCGTAAAATCTTAGGTGAAGTGAGCGTGAAGTGAGCTGTCAATAATGGCAATATTGCCCGAGCATCAGGTGGAATGACAGCTCACTCCACCCTAAGTTTTCACCTCAAGTTTTCACGGTGAAATTTTTACAGAATAGAACGGCTGCTCTGTAGAGCCATTACCTGCGCTGTTTACGAGATTGGAAAAACTGTTTTCAGTACGTATTAGTTTAAAAGAATAATAGTAAAAAAACCGGTCAAGAGCGAGTCGAACTCGCGCACCGAGGGTTCCGTTCTGATTTCTGAAAAAATGTGCTTTTTAGAGACATCGTTTTATTTTTCCTGTAATCTTTACATAAACTTCTATCATATAGAATAATTTCAGATTTTTCTCTTTGCCAACTTCGGAGATAAGGGGGGGGGGAATGGTATTTTTTTTCACATTTTTCATCAAAAGTCGAAAACTATGCAGCCTAAAAAAAAGAAAAAAAATATTGAGAATTAGCAAACAGCGCTCTTTTATATGATACCCATACATACCCAAGTATCCCCACTTTTAATTTTTAAGACAGGGGGTCTTCAGTCCCTGTTGCAAAAAAAAATATAAATATTTTTATTTCTTTCTTATTTCCAAAATAGTTGGGTAAAAGTTATCTAAAACTGTCCCAAATTTTAAGTTGATAGCATTATTAGTTCTTGAGATATCCAGCTTTTATAGACATACAGACAGACAGACAGACAGACAGGCAGACAGACATACAGACAGACAAACAGACCGACAGATAGACTGAGTCACACCATAAGGGTTCCTTTTTTATCATTTTGGTACGGAACCCTAAAAAATAAAAGAAAAACATAAATAAATAAAGAAAAACGTACTTATTCTTTCGGAAAATATTTAGCTTAATAGAACTTTTTTTTTGTTTGTAACTTTCACATTTAGCCCAAAAATATAGGGACGGTGAATGATCTCCTTTACTTTTTTCTCTTTTGACCTAGCAGCGTTTTTAGATTTTTGTAACCAAATAACTAACATTTTGAAAACTCACGGGAAATGGTTAGTTAAAACTCATTTTTAAAAGGATGTTTGAATCTACAATTATATTATCATAACACTAGCTTTTTTCTGCAGCCATAGCCTCGGACAGCCGAGGCGTGAGAAAGTAACAGACAAACATACAGAAATACTTTCACATTTATAATATTAGTATGGATTAGTATAAATGTTTGCAATTCTGGTAAATTTTATGTAGGCTGGTAATGTTTAAGTGAATAACGCCCTTAAAAATGCTTTCTGATTTGTGTGCTTCCAATCGTGCGTAAATCCTCCAAATTGTCTTTGTTACGTAACAGACCAAACTTTATCGTTAAACTCATTTCACTACAACTTTTTATGGTACGTATTATACCAGTAGTGTACAAGTAATAATATTGTGTTATTACGTAGAAGTTTCGAGAAAAATTTACTTGTACTACTGATGGTCTGGCTTAGGGGTCGGTACCAACGGCGTCCTCATCTTCCGCCTGACGCAGGTCCTCACCGGACACGGCTGTTTCGGGAGGTTCCTGTTTCGCATAAGGCGGGAGGAAACGCCCGGGTGTCGCCATTGTGTGGATCGCCCGGAGGACACGGTGGAGCATACAGTGGACGTCTGCCCGGCTTGGGCAGAGCACCGCCGTGTTCTCACGGAGGCGATCGGCGGCGGCGATCTCTCGCGTCCGAGCCTGGTTCAGGCCATGGTGCGGAGCGAGAGTGCATGGGAGGCCGTCACCTAGGAGGCGGAGCGCGTAAGGGAGAGGCAGCCTCACGCCCTAAGTCGCCGCAGGAGACGCCCTGGGCGGCGGGAATCTCGGGGTGATTTCCGGCCATCGTAGGCGCGGGCCTGCGGACGGTGAGTAGCGGGTAGCTCGCCGTCCGGTAAGGACGCGAGTGCGATTCTGTAACCATCTCACCGTGAAAACTTAGGTAAAGTGAGCGTGGAGTGAGCTGTCAATAGTGTCAATTCCTAGCAAAAACAAACTCACTTCACCTAAGTTTTCACGGTGTGATTTTTAGAGAATCGACCGGCAGGCCCGAGTCGACGACGCGTTGTGTTCCACGCGCGCCTCAAAGAGATGTCAGCAAATGATGGGGTCCAATAGGGCCGACGCCGCTGGGGTCGCGGGTAGTTTTATGAAGATACCGCGGCCCTGGCATAGGCAACTGAAGGAACACGGGTGGGTTTTAGTCAGTAAAAGTCTGACAAGCCCTTCCGCTCCACCCAGAGCGGGAGAAGTTATTTGATGATTTCCCACCCTCAAAAAAAAAAAAAAAGGGGTTGGTACCAGGAAATCGCTTTATGGGTTTTGGTTATGTTTTATAGAAAACGTAATGTAATAGCCACGAAAAAATAACGTCTGGCTCACTCATGTCTTTCAACAGTCAGTGAATTAATCTGATTGAGGATAAACCTATTAAATGATTGTTAAAAAAAAATATACAATTAAAAATTTGCTAAGCTATATTTTGATAACTTTGGAACTGAGAGGTCACTTAATATTATACTTAAATAAAGACAGTAAAGAACAGTGAACACACAATTTTTTTCTGTTTTCTATAAAATTACTTCTGTTTTGGTAAAAAATTCGGAAATTTCAGAATTTTCGCCAAAGTAGTTTGTATTAAGATTGCGTGTGTGAAAATTCAAAACTTACGAACTTTTTACGCAAAACCAAAGTAATGGAAAACAGAAAAGAATAGGTGGTTAGAAAAAGTAAATGGTGGAAAAACAGGAAAATAGGTCACTTCCTATTGACGCTAAAGTTATCAAAATACAGTAGGTACTTAGTACTTTTTGCACGTGTTTAGTGATATTTTTTTTAACAATCATTTACAAGGTTTATGCTCAATCATATTTTACACTGACTGGTGAAATTTTGAGCTAGCCAGACGTTTTTTTTCGTGGCTACTACTTTACGTACCCATAACACCATTTCCTGGTACCGACCCTTAAGCCAGACCATTACTAGTACAAGTTAATTAAATAAGGTTTTCTCGAAACTTCTACGTAATAACATAATATTATTTATACTTTGAAGTAACACCTGATAGAAACTGCTTTTTAATAGGTATGGTTAGGTAATTGAATTAAATAGTAATGAAATCTGTTGAAAATTGATTGTTACGCAAATTGACTACTAACTGAAATATCCGTAATTCAAATCACAACTGTAATTTTTTGACAGTTGTATGAAATGGCTATGGCACAGCAAATTGACGTCAGTAATTGTCATTATTTGTTAACAATTAATTTCCCGGACTGTACATGATACCTGTTGTTATTATTGGTGATGTTTTAGAACTAAACCTTCCTGTTGATGAGTTCGTCTAGAGAAATAAATATGTATAAAAATAATCTATACAAAGAAAAATAGAATTCCAGACTGACTGACTGATTGACTGATTGACTCATCAACGCCCAGCCCCAACCCTTGGACCTAGAAAGCTGAAATTTTGCGCAGAAGTTCCCTTTATAATGTAGACAAGGATTGTGGAAATATTTCCTGCTAGTACGTTCCCGTGGGATATTTTCCGACATCCACGCGGGCAAAAGCTAACATTAAAATAAAATAAGTATATATATTATATATTTATCTATTTCCACTGCCAAGTAAGTAAGTAGCATGGTAACATGCGTGGAATATGTCATAATGGGAATTTTTACCGTAGTCACCTAGGTCGTGCTCATTAAGTAATGGTAAAAATCACTCCGTAGGTACTCTTAACAATTACCAATTATTAATAGGTTTGATAGTAAGAAGAAAAAATGATTATTTTTCTTTAGTAACTTGTAAAATTCTGGTTTTATGTGAAACGACAGCCTTGAAACTTCTCAGTAAACCTATATCCTGGTGCTCATTCATTTCATTTGTCACTTGTACAGGGTGTTTCTTTTAAGGTGTCAAGCCAGTGCGAGCTGATAGCAGAGTACCATACCTATCGATTTAACCCCCATGTATGTTCTACGATTTTTTGTAGTTTTAAAGTTAGAATGTTTTATCGATATTTTTCCTGATTTAACGAGATGATGACTGTAAAAAATTATATCTTTTTTTTGGGTCAACTTTGAACAAGAATGTACTAAATAGGGCATTATTTGATGAAATCTGTTATTGAAAGTAGTGTATCTGAAATCGAGTGATTTTCATATTTTATAGTTTTTTTTTTTATTTTTTCCTTGCATATTTTTGTCAATCCTGATATTTACTATTCCTCTAAGTTTAAGCAGAGCTCAGTAGATAATATATAGGTGTAATAATATATATAATATTATATAAATAATCAAAAAAGCATACATTTTATACCTACTACTTACTATCCTTAACCACTATCATTGATATGAAATGAGGGATCCAAAATAACTCGAAAACTACAAAAAATCGTAGAACATACATGGGGGTTAAATCGATAGGTATGGTACTCTGCTATCAGCTTGCACTGGCTTGACACCTTAGAAGAAACACCCTATAGGTATGTATTTTGGATAAAAATAGAATTCGCTTTGGAGTTTTCCGAAACCCGTAGTAATCAGCAATTCCTATATTAGTTCCGTAATAAACCTTTGATCTTATTAGCCTCGGGGCACTTGTCAGAAATGACGGATAGAGTGTCGGTACGTGATGAAATACGAACGGCCACACATTCAACGTTATTAATATTTAACATCTGCGCCTTTTATTTCTCCCGGATATAATATTCAGCTAATGTATTATGAAGGAGTACAAATTGCTGGATTAAGGAGATTTGTTTTGGTCTTTGGGTGTTGGTTTTATGTGATTTTTTGACAATTTATTATAATAATCAAGAGTTTTGACAGTTCGTTGTCGGCGATTGCATTTTGTTCTGAATAACAGGACCTAAAATATTTTATTTATATATAACTGAACAAAAAATAACAAAAGGTTTGGTATCTCTTTGAGAAAAACCGGTCAAGAACGAGTCGGACTCGCGCACCGAGTTCCGTTTCGATTTCTGAAAAAGTGTGCTATTTAGAGACATCGTTTTATTTTTTCTGTAATCTTTACATAAACATCTATCACATAGAATAATTTCAGATTTTTCTTTTTACAAACTTAGGATATAAGGGGGGGGGGGGGGGGGAACGGTATTTTTTTTTTTACATTTTTCATCAAAAGTCGAAAACTATGCGGCTTAAAATAAATGTTTGACAGTAATACAGGGTGGCCGGAACATTGACGTCCAAAAATAAAATTTCGGTCCCTCGTATCGTGGGGTATTCGAATCACCCCCATGTATGTTCCGCGACTTTTCATAGTTTTCGAATTATGAATTTTTTTCTGAATGTTTGAAAATTTTCGACCTGACCAACCTAAAAAAATTCTAAAAAAAAAAGTAGAGGGTTTTATCGAGTTTCTTTTTTTGCAACTGAATTTTCATAAGTAGTACTTTTATGCATAAAATAATCAGCTTCGTAACTGTGATGAAAGTTATGAAAATGTTGATCTAAAGTGAAAAATTTACGTTCGGTAAATTATGACTCAAATTTTCAACTTTAAATTAAAAATCTTAACAGGTGACTTCATAATTCCTAAGTAGGCTTCAAGAATGCGCCAGACTCTCAGCTTTCATAATCATAAAAAAAATGAAGTACTTAATAGGGCTACTTTGTTTAAAATCGGCCTTCAAAGACAGCGAGGTGGAAAAATTCTTAAAATTACCCATCTGAGTAATTATTTTTTTTTGGCTATTTTCTCGTTCCTAAGGTTAATTAATGATAAGAATACTGAAAACTAACCACATTATATTCAATATTCATAATTACCACACGTGGGCGAATGAAAATCCACTCGAAGTGAGAGCTTCGACATTTCAACATCGCTTCAGCGTTAACTTGTGGTCTGGTATCCTCAATGGCGAACTAATTGGTCCGTTTGAACTGCCGTCCAGACTTGATGGAGAAACATACAAAAACTTTTTGGAAAATGAACTTCCATTGTTGCTGGCAGATGTGAATCTCGAACTCAGACGAACCATGGTGTTGCAAAATGACGGCGCCCCGTGTCACTATGCAACCCAGGTCCGAAATTACTTAGATGAAACATACCCCAACAGATGGATCGGACGCAGCGGACCAATTAGGTGGCCTCCACGCTCACCTGATCTCAACCCCATCGATTTCTTTATTTGGGGCTATTACAAGGAAATAGCATACGCCCGAGACTGTTCAAGTGAACAAGAGCTGAGGCAGTTGATTGCAGAAGCTGAACGTGTTGTGAGAGAGAACAGAGACGCTTTTAGACGATTGCCAGACAATTTCTTACGTAGGTGTAGAATGTGTATTGCTGCTGGTGGTGGCCACTTTGAAAACCTTTTGTAAATGTTAAAAATAAATTAAGTACTTTTTTCACATTATCATCTGTGTTTTATTCAAAACCACTTTTTACGTAAAACTTTTCTTACCCAACTCTGAAACTATTTGTTGGTTAGTTTTCAGTATTCTTATCATTAATTAACCTTAGGAACGAGAAAATAGCCAAAAAAAAATAATTACTCAGATGGGTAATTTTAAGAATTTTTCCACCTCGCTGTCTTTGAAGGCCGATTTTAAACAAAGTAGCCCTATTAAGTACTTCATTTTTTTTATGATTATGAAAGCTGAGAGTCTGGCGCATTCTTGAAGCCTACTTAGGAATTATGAAGTCACCTGTTAAGATTTTTAATTTAAAGTTGAAAATTTGAGTCATAATTTACTGAACGTAAATTTTTCACTTTAGATCAACATTTTCATAACTTTCATCACAGTTACGAAGCTGATTATTTTATGCATAAAAGTACTACTTATGAAAATTCAGTTGCAAAAAAAGAAACTCGATAAAACCCTCTACTTTTTTTTTTAGAATTTTTTTAGGTTGGTCAGGTCGAAAATTTTCAAACATTCAGAAAAAAATTCATAACTCGAAAACTATGAAAAGTCGCGGAACATACATGGGGGTGATTCGAATACCCCACGATACGAGGGACCGAAATTTTATTTTTGGACGTCAATGTTCCGGCCACCCTGTATAAACAGCGCTCTTTCATTATGATACCCCACATGCCCTAGTAGCCACATCGAATTTTTTATAAGAAGAAACACTAATAGTGTTTTTTCTTTCATTAGTAGTTCTTCAGATCTCCAGCTGTGACAGGCCGATAGACAGATAGACTGTGTAGCACCATAAGGGTTCCTTTTTACCGTTTTGGTACGGCACCCTAAAAACGAGATAGCCAAAGGTATTAAATTACCAGTTGGTACTTTTTATAACATAAAAAACCTGCATTTACCGTGCTGATTTTTTTTTTAAACTTTTTTGAACTCCTAAATAACTATTCAAAAAAAAAAAAAGAACACAGCAGCATAATAAAGTCAAAACATATACAACATCCCTTTATTTCACGCTTTGATATCCTACGTTAACAAATGAGTCTATGTACGTGTTAATATATGGAATGACAAAGTGTAGGAAACGCGTAAAAGACAGAGAGTAATGGCGAACTGCTGAGAGCAGTCAAACTCGTGGTTGAGGCAGGGAGAGGATCTTTGCATGAGTGCCTAGTCCGGAATTTGCTGGAATATCTTCTGTTTTATTGGGTGTTCGGAATTTGTTTTTTAAAATATAATTTTAAATTTTCCATGATTTTTTGTTGAAATCTCGGTATTTCGGCAATGTTGCCTATAAGCACCAAAATATCCTAAGTTGGAACAGTTGAATTACTGACGTAGAATCAAGTCGAGAGCAAAAAACATGTTTGTTTTTCTTCCTCTGTCAGAAATCGGCACGACCGAGTATATTTATTTAGGTAGGTACTAGCTGTGTCCCGCGGTTTAAACCGCCTCGTTCGGCTCCTAAGGGTCGTAGCGTGATGTTAAATAGAATAATGAGTCCTGGATGATGTCATTGTGTCCTGAAGAATTGGGCTATCCAATATGTAAAGAATTTTTCAAATCTGACAGGTAGTTTCAGAAATTAGCCAGTTCTAACATACGAGCGCTTCAGCTTTAGCTATATCAAAGGAAAATTTAATTATGTAACACAGTAGTGTAGTGTACGAAATATTATACTTACAAGTACTGTTGGTCGATTCTGTAAAAATCTCACCGTGAAAACTTACGTGGAGTGAGCTGTCAGTGTCATCGGATTTTAGGGATTGACCAAATTACATTTTCAATCATAATCAAGATTTTAATTGTATTTTTCTGCGAATTATATACATAATGATTTAATATTATTTGTAAGCTAGTAAGTATTTAGGGGATAGAAATTCAGACAATACTCAATTTTTTTTCCTCTAAGTAGGTACTAGTCCATTACCACGAGCGCGTCACACACGAACAATAAATAATAATGTAATTTTTTTATTTTTTTGTTTTGCCTCTTTAATTTAGTATGTGCTAAATAAATGTGTTTTCTTTCTTTCTTTCTTTCTTTCAAATATGAGATATGAGACCTAGCTAGATTTTTTGCTGCCGTAAAATGGTGTAGTAATGTTCAGACACTTAAATATTAACTTTGAAATAATATAAAATGATCTCTAGAATAGCGTAAAAAATATTATTAAAATCTCGATTATGACTGTAAAAAAGTGCTTGGTGGCATCTCTAGGTGGAATGACACTGACAGTTCACTCCACGCTCACTTCACTTAAGTTTTCACTGTGAGATGATTACAGTATAGCATTGCTGAACATTTTCTACGAAAAGTAAATTGCATTTTAAAAGTTTTAAAATGATCGACGTATTAATTTTAATGTAACCTCATTTCTATAAAATATTAATTAATTTTTCGCTCTTTTCGTCTTTGTTTTTATTAAAAAAAATATTTCAGAAATTACTTAAAATGAGCCAAAATGAATCGTAACGAATACAAAATAATGATGTATTGTTTATTTTTGGTACAATATTAAAATTATGAGTACGGAGGGGCTCGTGGCTAATTAACAGCCGCTTGGGTCGATCAAAGGTAGGTTCGTGGATGGTTGAACATCCATTCTAAATCGAGACCCCTCCGTGCGTCGGAAACACACGTCAATCAAGGGGGAAGCTCCAGGTAGCCTGTGAAATTCAAATTTTCTTACGTTTTTTTTAAATTTGCAAGTCTACGTTGTATGTCAGTTAAAGTATGATTCGCGACCGTAACATAATATGCACTTACAAAATTATAATCATTAAAATCAGTAATACAACTCCTTATGTTAGTATAATCCTAAATGTCAAGATTTCATGAAATAGTCATTCATTAGGATTATTACTTAGTTGTATTGATGATTTCAATTATTACAATTATATAAATACCGATTTGTTACGGTCGCGAATCATATTCTAATCAATATACAAACTGATGCTGACTTCAAAATTGCAAAAATGTAAGAAAAAATTGTTTTAAATTTATATCGAAGCGTGGTTTCACTCGGTGTGTAAGTGAAATGGCGTTATGGCAGTCTAGTTTGACGCATTTGGGGTACCTAAAAGTGCGTTACCTAACTAATATTAGTTACATATTTTGGTTGACTTGGCGATTCAATTGTTGAAGTGAAGTGCAACAAGCATCAATACCTTCATAACAGTTTTTTAAAAGAATGCTGTCTTAGGACTGCTCGATTGAGAGAAATAAAGTTACTTACGGATATTTTGTGTCAATATAGCATACACGATCAAAATTAAATCCATCAATACAAACCAAGCCAAATACCAGACATTACAGACACAATTAATAGTAAAAACATAAAGTGTATATATAAGCTAAAAGAACATTACATCATCTCGATATAACTTATCTATTAATAGCGCGTTGATCAAAGCTCCAACCATGGCATGCTAAGACAGACCGCAGAGGTCTAATTGTGTGTTTGTTACACTTATGTAAGGAACTTGGTAATTTATAAAATAAATAAATAAAGAACACTGATTACAATTCTGTTAATATATTTTGTTATGGTTGCGAATCATATTTTTTTTAATCAACATACAATTATTGATACCTACTAACCTGCAAATTGC
Organism: Cosmia trapezina; assembly: GCA_905163495.3. Taxonomy (NCBI): domain Eukaryota; kingdom Metazoa; phylum Arthropoda; class Insecta; order Lepidoptera; family Noctuidae; genus Cosmia; species Cosmia trapezina. Next base: position 18,684,423 of record LR991034.1, read on the forward strand.
AAAAAAGCGTTAATTAGGATTTATCGAGTTATCTTGGCATTTCCCCTTAAACGCATTTAGTGATAGTGCACTCTGAATAGATCTTAAATTCTGAGCACGAAGATCTAGCAAGACTCGTGTCAAGTTTTTTATAAGAGATAATATAACTATGTTTAATAATATAAAGTATAATATGTCTGATAACCTTGATAACCGGTCGAGGTCACAATAGAGTAAAAAAAAGAACCGACCAAGAGCGTGTTGGGCCACACAATATTGGGGGTTCCGAACCAAATTACACTGAGTACCTATGTACTGATTGTTCAATGGAATAATCACTGGCTTGCTGTAATTACTGTATTACGTATAATTAATAAAATCTACGCTAGCTCCTAATCTATAGGTACCTACATCTAAATGACAGCGTCAAGGGTAAAATATTTCTCTACTATATGATTCAGCTAACTAATTTTATTTTATTTGATAGAGAGAATCTGCCAGGTCTTATTTTTAATTTTATATTTTAACTTGTTTTTATGTATTTTTTTATATTGTTCTCACATGAAGAAGCAACAAATATAATGTAACCAGGATGTTGTATTAATTATCTTGATTTAAAAGAGTGTCCGTGGAGTTTCTTGCCCGTTCTTCTCCATAGAGATGTACGTTTTGGAATGGGCAAATAGCTTCAATTTTCTGACTAACTGACCGACTCTTTGACAATTCAAAAGTGGCTGTAATTGGTTTAATTGAAATAAATGTTTTGAGTTTGAGAAATACTACACCATCTGCATTTGTTATTTTTTTTTCCAGCAACTATACCAGTGTTGTTAAGGACATTAAATTTCCTGTAAAGTATGGCTCAGTGCCATAGTTAAATCTAAAATCTTAATATTATATATGTTAGATAAAGGAGGGGAACGGTATTTATGACAAATTTTGAGCTAGATTTCTTAAAGAAAGCTCTTTCAAAGGTTACCGAACAGTCAGAACAAAACTCTTTTTTCTTAGGATCGAACTAACCCCCCAAATAAATAAAAAGAAATACTATTTCGGTCGTTGACTGGCAATCTGTGTCCACGTCATTAAGACCTAACTTTGTGCCAAAATTGAAACTTCAACGTTGCTTAGAAAAAACTACTGTGACAGACGGACAATAAGATAAACTTATAAAAATTCGTTTTTTTTTCGGAATTTTATGGTCGGAACCCTAAATAATAGCCGTTGCTATGCATTTTTTCATTCAGTCGCCGACGCAGCGGCGATAGGCCAGTCTCAGACTTCCTACGCTAACGCATAGCTGTGCAAAAATTCGCAATTCTAATTTTAAAGTTCAACATGAATCTATTGTGAGTTTTTTCTCTTTTATTGTTTTTTATTCTTTATACAGGCGGAGGAGCTCGTGGCTAAGTAATAACAGCCGCACGGTTCGATCCGTCAGGTTAAGCTACGCTTGCCGGGGTTGGTCAGTGGATGGGTGACCATCTTTAGATACCGAGATTCCTCCGTGCCTCGGAAAGCACGTTAAGCCGTTGGTCCCGGCTGTTATTCGTGGATCTTTGACAGTCGCTACGGGTCGTCAGAAGCCCGAAAGTCTGACAACCAGTCTTACCAAGGGGTATCGTATTACCCAGTAACTGGGTTGTGGAGGTCAGATAGGCAGTCGCTCCATGTAAAATACTGGTATTCAGCTGCATCCGGTTAGACTGGAAGCCGACCCCAACATAGTTGGGAAAAGGCTAGGCAGATTGATATTATTATATTCTTTATACAGGCCCGCCGTTTACAGTGGTTCAAAATGATTTTTTCCCTGTGTCTGTGTCTGAATGTCTCTTGTATGCTAAGTACACACACAAAGACTCTCTGGCGATTTCAATATCTGTGAGTGGACTGTGTGTGTGGTGGTGGATTTTGAGTGTTGTGGGTTTTCCGAAATACCAACATGTATGGTAATTGTTCTGCAATTATTTAAAGTTAAGTATCTGGAGATATCTTAAGTCGTAGGTATACACATTTGCTTTTGCAAGTCATACGAATATTCGTTAGCTCTGACAAAAAAAGTGGTAAAAATTACTATTTGTGCTCTAAAGTTATACAAAAACAATCTGTGAATATTGGACTTCTCACTAAGCTAAAAATCACTAAGATCCGTATTGCAAAATGAAACTCAAGCAAATATCTCCGTCTGTTTGTTTTGAGTTTTGTTTTTAGGGTTACGTACCTCAAAAGGAAAAAAAACCGGCCAAGTGCGTGTCGGACCACGCACAATGAAGGGTTCCGTAGTTTAAAAGAATTTATCCCAAAAACAAACTTAACACTCTTCCTTAACTATTTTTTTTAAGTCATAAAATTACAAATTCACAATTTTTGGACTTTTTCATTTACTTGTGCTGGGAGACCTAGCTTCTTGCCAAATTTCATTATTCTAGGTCAACGGGAAGTACCCTATAGGTTTTGATTTACTTGCGTCAGTTGCGAGTATCAAAATGTGACGCAAAATGGCCGTATTTTTTTATTGCGTTGACTTAGAAGCTTGAGTTTTTTATGACTTCAAGAAACCATAGACTTACGTATTTGATGTTAATTTCAGCTTGATACCTTCACGCGTTCCTGAGAAAAACGGTCTTGACAGACTGACAGACAGACAGACAGACAGACAGACAGACAGACGGACAAACAAGTGATCCCTTATAGGTTCCGTTTTTTCCTTTTGAGGTACGGAACCCTAAAAACGGAACCCTTATAGGATCACTTGGTTGTCCGTCTGTCTGTCTGTCTGTCTGTCTGTACAAGCACTCAGCACAAGTAAAGGAAAAAGTCCAAAGATTGAGAATTGGTAATTTTATGACTTAAAAAAAAGTAAAGAAAGAGTGTTATGTTTGTTTTTGGGATAAATTCTTTTCAACTACGGAACCCTTCATTGTGCGTGGTCCGACACGCACTTGGCCGGTTTTTTAGTCTGGTTTTAATTTTACAACGTTCCTCAAGCATAGATTTATTGATCATACATAGTTTAGCTGAGTTTGGCTATAATTTAGATTGCGCGCTATCTCACAATAGATACACAATCGAACCTCATAAATCAACACACTTAAGCTCTACATGTGATTTCTGGCTACGCATAGCCCAGTAACCTCCAGTACTCAGTTCGTCAGTCGAATCCAAGCGAAGATCGCTTCATTTATTCAACGATGATTCAAATATTAGTGCAATAATAAGTTACGCATTAATAATATGCGCATTTGTTATTTTTGATGAACATTTAGTATTTTTGATGACTTTTGGATAAAAAATTTGTATAAATAATGATTATTATTTGTATAAGTTGATATCCGCTGACACGTCTGCTTGGCGCCAAAAACATGACCGCTGAGTGACGCGCCGATTACGTCATCCGAGCGCGCACCGGAATAAAAACACTAGAAACAAAACTGGTTTACGACCTAAATTTCTTTGAATGGTTAGAACACTTGAATGTTTTTTTGAATTGTGGCAAAAACAGAGTTTTAATAACTATTCCGCCATCTTGGATGGTCCGCCATATTGGATTTAGAATAACATCACACAGTTTATCGTGCATTGTCATCCAAAATAAACGTGTATACAAAATTTCAGCTCAATCGGTTGAAGATATCTGCTTCAAAATTGAGTAGCAAGATTCCACACGAACAAACATACATACAGATAGCGCGCGAGTTGAATGCAGAGCTTAGGAATGCGGTAGTGCTGTGACCTAATTATAATTAGCACTACACTGCAGGCGCGTGAGGTGGGGCGTGCGGATAGCGGGGCGCTCTTTACCTCAGACCCCGACTGCATTCAACTCGCGCGCTATCTGTACATACATTGCAAGTTAAATAAAAGCTTTTAACTTTTAAAATAGCGTGCGTTTGAATGTATGATTTCATCCTTTTCTTTTTTTTTTCAAAAAAGTTGAAAGGCTGATGAAGCCCAAGCCAAACACATGAAGCCTGGACGCTGTTAGGCACTACAGTTTAGGGCTCTTTCAATTTAGACGTTTTGTGTCGGACCGCTGCGGTGCCGAAGCGGTGCGTTTGTCATATAGCGCACGGACGGTCAATTGTTTTCATACACGTGGAGTTTACGTCGTTGCCGTCCTGTTGTCGAGCGTTCGCGATATCGACGCCGCATTGTTGCCGCACCGCCCGCTTTGTATGAAAACAAACGACTGTCCGTGCGGAATACGACAAACGCACCGCTTCGGCACCGCAGCGGTCCGATTTTTTTAGGTCCGTATTACAGAAGGAAACTCAAGCATTGATCTCTGTTTAAATCTAGTTTTAAGTCAAATTTTAATTTTAGAACGTTCCTCAAGCATAGGTTTATTGATCATAGTTCAGCTGAGTTTGGCCTTATTTTAGAACGCTACTCATAACTTACTTATCAGTTCGTGAATCGAACCCAAGCAGTGATTTGACCCAAGTGTGGTCGAGACCGCGCTTGAGCATAGATTGTCATGTCAATTTTTGTTATTTTCAAGTTTATGTTATAAGACGGTGTGCAATCGAAGAACCTATTCAAGTATTCATATCAAAATGGATATAATAATTACAATCATTTATTCAACGATGATTAAAATAGGTTGAACTTTAGCGTTCTCTCATGCATTTAGGAGATAGGTTCAAATAATAATAATAAAATATTGAGTGTGCAGGTCACCCCCGCCACTATATATGTGTATAACACATATGTAATCTCTTTTTTTTTCACTTCTTTTTTGTTAAAACATTTGTGTAACTGTTTGTTTTCCCGAATAAATAAATATATAAATAAATATCATTGTCAGGCAGTGGACATAGTTCATAGTTCAGGCTACCCAATCCACTATAGCCACCCAAACCCATAGCCCAATATAACGCACACTATTTTGTTTCCATGTTCTGCGATAGTCCTGCACCAGGGATTATCCTTGGGTGCACTTGCATAGTGCATACAGGGATAATCGTCGACCGGTGCCTTGTCGTCATTTAAAATTGTCTAAGGGGCCTCTGCGAGTTGGCTTCGGCCCCTCGTGCGCCTTCCAAAGGTCCGGGACCCCAGGGTCCCGAGATATGTCAAATAATAAAAAGAAATAAATAATAAAACGTTTATTTTCAGGCTACAATGTCCCATAAACCTTGCAAACTGACATATATAAAGTACCAGCTTTTGCCCGCGGCTTTGCCCGCGTGGATGTCGGGAAATATCACACGGAAACAAAAATCCTTAGTTATTTCTTGTCTACATTATAAAGGGAACCTCGTGCAAAGTTTCAGCTTTATAGGTCCAAGGGTTTGGGCTAGGCGTTGATGAGTTTTTTTTTATTAAATTGAGAGAACTTCTGCCCATCCGCGTGACATTTCTTGTTAACCCGAACCACCCTTCGCATCGCATTGCCTGTCCGCGCTATTACTTCTGGTAGTTCCAGAGATTAGCACGTTCAAACAAACAAAAAAAAAAGTGTGTGTCAGCTCCGACGCACGACTGGAGTTTACTCCTGTTTTTGTGCCGTTCAGAGTTTCCGACTTTCTATTTTTCGGTCATTTCTGTAGGGCTGGGTTTCTTCAATGAATCAGTATAGTCAGTATAGTTGCTATAAAAATAGCAACTTTAAGGTGTGAAAGTACTCCCCCTCTCTCCGTCTTACCCCTCCTCATCTCACTCTAACCCTCCTCTCACCCCCCTCCTCTTCCCACCCCTCTTAACCTCCACTGTCATCTCCCTCACCGCCCCCTCACCCTCTCAACCAGTCTCTCTCTCACCCCGTCACCACATCGCCCTCCCGCTAACCTCCCCCTCCCCCTCTCACACCGCCTTCACCGCTTTCCCCTCCCTCTACCCTCTACCCTCACCAACTCCTCCCATTCCCATCTTTCCTTCTCCACACACTCATAATCCTCTCCCTCTCTCTCCATCATCCTCTCCCTCTCCTTCCTCACCACCCCTACCCACGCTCACCCTCTCACCACACCCTCCCCTTACCCTTTCCCTCTTCACCACCGCCTCCCCTTCCTCCTCTCCCTCTTCATCACCCCCTTCGCTTCCCTCTTTCCCTCCTCACTGCCCACTCCCCTTCCACCCTCCCCCATTACCCTTCTCTATAGGGGAAAAACTATTAATGACAAACTTTATTACTTGCCAAACCAAACCAAATGAAGATTTTTCATATTTAAACTATGTATATTCCCTGTTTTCACCCGCACAGGGATGGAATTAAAAAAGATCGTTTGGAATATTTCACCGAAAGATTATACACCTATTTTCGAGTTAATCAAGCCCCGCAGTAAAACCTGCCCTGTAAAATTGACTGTCCCTTTTCACTCCTTTAGGGGTAGATTTTCGAAATACCCTGTTACACGTTATTCTTCATTTTTGGTCTCAAGTATAAATACTGAGTTTAAATAAAATTTTTGCGAGCAGTACGCCAGTTCGAAAGTCATGGTATCGAAATCCGATGTTGTCCGACGGAGAGACTTGATTTTTTTATGTGATAGAATTACAAATTAACATTTTCGGACTTTTTCCTTTACTTGTGCTATTATTATGATATGATGAGGTCTTGCTCCTTGCCAAATTTCATGATTCTGGGACAACAGGAATACCCTATAGGTTTTGATTTACTTGCGAGTATCAAAATAATGGCCATATTTTTTTATTGTGTTGAGTTAGAAGCTTGATTTTTTTAGAACTCTAAGGGACCATGAAGTTACGTGTTTGATATTAATTTCAACTTGATACCTCTACGGGTTCCTGAGAAAAAGGGTCTTGACAGACTGACAGACAGACGGACAAACAAGTGATCCTATAAGGGTTCCGTTTTTTCCCTTTGAGGTACGGAACCCTACTAAAATACCGTATGCAACGTATCGTTTTGCATCCTCGTCAAAATTTAGGGTGTGGTATAGACCATCATGCCGAACAACTTTTTCCATGGCACCAACATCGTAATCGCGAAAAAATAATCAGCCATCCCATACATTTGCGTCGAGTAGGGATTGAAGTTTTCTATGGGACAGTTGAAAATTTTTTCGCTATTACGATGTTGGTTCCATGAAGAAAGTTGTTCGGTTTGATGTTCTGTATCACACCCTGAAATTTGACGAGGATGCAAAATGACACGTTGTATAAACATCATCAATTCAACGTATAGGTAGGTACTACCAAAACTTTAGGGTTATCAAAACAAAGATAAACATGATTGAATAATCCACACGATCACGCAATTATGTTATTATCGGCACAGAGACATGCCTAAATGATAGTATAGATGATGGCAAAATATTTGGCTCTAGGCATAACGTTTCTCGTACACACAGAATATCAACTGAAAATGGCGGCAAAAGGGGACGAGGTGTATTGATTGCTGTTTTGAAGTCAGTTGACTCTGCCTGGATGCTGCAGTGGGAAACAAACGTTGAAAACCTATGGTTCAAGCTTAAGACTGTCAAAATGTCAAAACTTAAATACCTGCGCGGTTTATCTTCCCCCTCCAGTTCAACATCGCACACGAGACTCGTTCCACGACAGTGTTTTCACTGGCGACGAAACCTTGATAGATGGAGACTTTAGAGTTTCAATATCGTGTATTCCTTTTATAGGATACTAGGCTATAATTATAGTCAAAAAACATACACCGAAATGTTGAATACCTATTCCATAAACATAATAAGTTAAACGATAAAGAAAAAGTACATTTTTCTCAATACATCACCTTAACCGGGACATAGACAAAACTCATTCCCAAACTTCCAGTAACACAACTTGTATCCTATGCTAACGCACTGGGCTACTCACTGATAGACTTTATGTCTTTATCTACACCCATGCTATAAATTCTCTATAACAGTTTCTGAAACAGTTAGCTTATTGCCACCATTAAAACAGCCAGTGTCATAGTAACCATGGTAACCATAATAGCATCCAAACGGGTGCTTTAATGTTGTACTGAATTTCATAATGCAACTCGTTTTCAAAAAAAGAACATTGTAATGCACGCGCGTTTCACTACAACATCGCCGTAATTTAAAAAAGGACTTATTCGAATTCACGTCGTAGGTATACTATGACGCCGGCCGCCATGTTCGATACGAGTATTAGTATTGCAAAAAACTGTTTCAGAACCTTTTATAGAGGATTGATAACATGGATGTAGATAAAGTCTTGTATGCAACCTGTACATAGTTAGGTATTAAAACACTCATGTGATACTATTATATTAAACCCACATTCGTGTTTTGATACCTCTTATTATACGTCAGTTGCATAAATAACTATTATGTAACCTGATTCAAACCTAAACTCAGTTAAAAATTGTTATCAGAAAACCATAGATTTAATATTTTGTAACTTCTATGGAGGGATTAGTTAGTTTATGCATAACCTCTTCAGTGGATGTCTATCACCCACCACTGGAAGTACTAATAATAAAAAACACATCGCCGCATTATTATTATTCCTGTTAGATACAACTTTAGAAAAGGCTAAAAAAAAATTATACTTTAATAAATGCCAAGATTAGCGATATTGATGCACTATATTTTCCAAGACTTGCACGATGTCGATGCTATGGTGACTGCATATCAATAAAAAAAACCCGGGTATTATAAGAAATATTCAAGAAATAAAAATGTTTAAAAAGAAGCTGCATGACATGTTAGTAGATAAATGTTACTATTCTGTAAATGATTTCTTAACTGACAAATCACTTGCTCATTATAGTTCTCTTCAAACATGATGCGTACGGTAACTGTAACAAGATACAATTGAATATTTATCTACTAGTATATTTTTTTTTGACATTCAATTAATCAACATCTGTGGATAATAATAATATTTTAATATATAATAGCTATAGTTTGACATTTATTTTTGTGACATTTATTCGAATTTGTGTAATCTTGACTCATTTAAATTAATTTAATCTCAATTATTATTATGTTTGTTATTGTATTCCTAAGCGGCGGGACATAGCTGATCTTATTTTACTTATAAGAACATTGTATGTATTGTGTACCTATGATCCACAATAAAGAATATGAATATGAATATGAAATATGAATATAAATATCTTAGCTCAAAGGGAATTTTCTTCGACAAAATTCGTTTAAAATTTTCAGTCTCTTACAATAATTTAGAGGGAGTGCGGCATATACTTCCCCGTAGTATTAAAAACTCTTATGGGCCGTTCGTTTGCCAAAACCACCAATATAACTTATGTGAATTTTACTCAAATGTATTAAAATGGACCTTACTTATGTGTTACTGATATGGAACATTGGCATGCCTTTGTTTGGTTTTTTATCTATATAAATAAAAGAGAAGGACTGACTGACTGACTCACTCATCAACGCCCAGCCCAAACCCTTGGACCTAGAAAGCTAAAATTTTGCACAGAGGTTCCCTTTATAATGTAGACAAGGAATAACGAAGGAATTTCCGGTAGTATGTTCCCGTGGGATATTTTCCGAGATCTACGCAGGTGAAGTCGCGGGAAAAAGCTAGTTTCATATAAAAACCAATAGGTGCCTAATCAAAAATATTGACAAAATTCAGCAAACTTCCCACTAAAAACGTGATAAGAGTTAATTTCTGTAAACGGGCCGCACAATATAAAAAAGAACAAAGTATGTTTGTTAGACTCGCACACATTCCAAACTGCTAAAGGTGTAAATTTTAATTAGGGGTGAAAAGGGGTACTTCATCAAGATTTTACTGCTCGCTTCACCTAACTCAATGTTGGTATTATTAATCTAAAAATGTAAGTAATTATGGAAAACGATTAAACGATTTTTCAAAAATAAAACTCCTGTCCGAGTGAAAAGGGGGAATACAGTTTGCATGAACAAACTTATTTCTTCGATTTAAAAACTTGAAACTTGGCACAAATATTCATCTAGGTAAAAAATAAAGATTTACCGTCTTACTAATAAACAGAGAATAAAGTTATTCCAAGTTTAAACCTATGAAAATGTATGGTTATTCCTGATATAACTTTATTCCGTGTTTTATTTGTAAGAGGGTAAGTATACTATCTGCCAGCTAAGTTATAAAGTTATAGGAACTTTATCGTAGGTAGTGAAACAGACCCTAATTACTTCAAACCTACCTTTTAAAAGGAACCTACGCTTTGAACAAACACAAGAAGTGTGGAAGTTCATAGGGGAGAGTACGAAATCCACGCAGACAAGTCGCGAGCAAGTGCTATTGGTTTACAAATGGAACTAACACAAAAATGAATATTAATTATTAAAACAGATATTTATCAAAATGTGTTCTTTTGTTTCAGATATTTTAAGATACTTACTTTGTTGGTGTACGGGAAGACTACAAATGCATTTGGCAAGTTTATTTTTGTGCTAAAATTACAGTTTACCGAATAGTTCGTTTAATATGTAATAACAAGTAGGAGACATGAACGGTCATTATACAAAACGAGGTTTTCCTTCTGTCATTGCTTAAACTATGATAGCCAGTTTTTGTAATAAGAACCTAGCTGTGATAGAAATACAGTTCTTTATACAAAACTGACAACTTAGTCCGGTACTACGTTGTCAGTTTTGTAAAACTGACATCTTAACGTGTCGGAATAAAGTTCAAAATTCAAAAAAGGGTCCATGTTTTAAACCTGGGTTTGAAGATGAAGCTTGTTTTGTAATAAGACGGGAAGAGTTTTTTTTTTATGTGAGAATCTTTAGTCAAATGAAAATTTATTGCTCAGTACACGGGTCACAAGTTTAGTGTTGTCACTAATACCTGAAAGGAAGTTTCTTTCTGAAGTTCTATGTGCCGTATTTACAGCCAAGTAGGTTAACCTTAACGCTTTGTGGTACCTACGCAATCATATGACAAAGTTCAGAAACAAAATTAGCTATCAGGAACTTTAAACAAGTAAGTAGCTTAATCAGCCTACCATGTTCCCACTGCTGGGACACATGCCTCTTCTCTGTGAGAGGGAGTGGGCCGTAAGCTACCACGTGGGACCAGTGCCGGCTTGCTAGATGTCACATTATTTTCGAATTTTTGGTTCTAGGAAATGCCATGCCATGTTTCCTTTACCGTTTTGAGAGCAGTGGTGATGAAATAATTTACACAAAAATTAGGCGCCTGTCTGGGTTCGAACCTACGACCTACAACTCGTAAGTCACGCTCGTTACCACTGGGCCACCACTGCTCTCAAACAAGTAAGTAGGTTTTCTATAAATTCACTTTTTTGTTTTCAGATTCAAAATATACACTACTTAGACCACCAGACAAAACAGCTACAGTGTGCGATTCCTACACTCCTGGTCTTTTATCATATAAGTTTAGCGGAAAGCCTGCAGAAGTGAATCTTACTGCAACAGATCTTGTTGGGTTAAACTTATCAGCTCCATTCATCGTGACGGCTATTTTTAAATCCTACAACGGCCAATCATCATGCCTATTCTCCATAATGCAAGGTGAACATACAGTCATGAACCTTTGCTTAAAACCTGTTAAATCAAATACTACAAGAGTCACTCTGCATACTGAATTGTATTCACCAGAAGATTCAATATCTTATTTGTTCAATGAAACCTACAAAGACAAATGGACTAAAATCGCCGTGTATGTAAAAGATGGTAAAGCGAATTGGTATGTGAACTGTAGAAAGTCTTCACATACATTGACGTTGCATAAAAATAGAAATAAGCTTCTGACGAAAGATATGAAGATCAAATTGGCTTTCTCAATATCGAAAAAGTCTAAGTTTGAGGTGAGTGATGGTTGAATTTTATTTTAGCTCTAAGAGGTGCATCCTGAAAGATCTAACTCTAAAATGTTTGAATTTCTCAATAGCAGCCCGGAGTCTGAACTGTCTTAACTGGTGCCGAAATATAAGCGATGATCGCCTCCTATTACATGGGACATAACTGCGTTACCCTTCGGCAAATCAATGGTCGACTACTATACTTACTTATTTTATCACGTGTGTGTCGAAAGAGAAGTTCAAATTAGATATTTGTATTCTTTCAGGGTCTCATTGAAGAAATAAGCTGGCATACTGATGCTGATTATAAACACACACACAATAGACACACACACAATAGACACACACACAAAAATGGCACATTAGACATATTAAAGTATGTTTGCCCTGAGGTACGTACAAGTTTTAAAAAAAAATTATTCCGTTATTTTAATTACGTTTTAGGCTGGAACTATTTCAAAGACGGTTAGAATTATTTATAAACTGCCTGCTACTTCACAGAACCCCCACGAAACATCAAAATTGTAACACATATTTTTTTTTTTTTTTTTGTGGAACTATTAAAGATCCATATAACCAATAAGTATTTTTTTTTTAATCTTTATTTAACAATGGAGGTTTGTTCATATTTGAACATGTCACCCACGTAAGAATATACATGTATATATATCACAAAACTAAAATGAACTAGTACAAATCATACAGTGGATTTAGATTGCAAAACTCTTAATTTTATTATAATGTTTAACAGCTGACTGGCTACCCAGGGCCCAAAGGACAAAAGGGTTCGGTAGGGCCGGTAGGACCACGAGGCACGCCAGGTGAGGAAGGAAACAGAGGCCACCCAGGGTCCATAGGACATCAGGGGTCGGTGGGGCCGTCCGGACCAGCAGGCATTCGAGGTTCTAAAGGTGATGAAGGCCACCCAGGGCCCAAAGGAAATCCTGGTATCAAAGGAGATAAGGGTGATCGGGGTGATCAGGTAAAAACCATCACACTTGTAATTGGGCTATCAAATTCAAAAATATTTTTTTTTAATCCGACTATCAGTTACAGAGATTAGCGCGTTCAAACAAGAAAACAAACTTTTCAGCTTTATTAGTAGATAGTTATAGATGTTAACTTTGATTTATTTATTTATTTATTTTATTTATTTATTTATTTGGGAAGTCAGTGTTTTGGAATCTGTATTTTATTTTTTTTGCCACCGACTTCCAAAATTAAAGGTATTTCATAATTTTGAGTTAATTGAAATAACTTATTTATTTCGTTATTTTTAGTTTTAAGTAAAACCTGCAATATTCGTTTGTAAATATTTGCACTAGAATTTGACAAAGGTTTTGAAATTATCTCTTTGACACCACACCCGTAGCTCGTAAGTACCTACCAATAAGTCAGGCAGTCACACTTACACGTATTAATCCATATCTTAAAAACTACGGAACCAATTTTCATGAAATTGCACTGATCCCCGAAGAAGTTGAAGTAAATGTAAGCCAATAAAAACCGGACAAGTACATGTCGGACCACGCACAGTGAAGGGTTCCGTAGTTGAAAAGAATTTATCTCAAAAACAAATTGTTAATTTGTAATTTTATGACGTAAAAAATTACAAATTAACAATTTTCGGACTTTTTACTTTACTCCTACTGTGAAATCTTGCTTCTTGCCAAATTTCATGATTCTAGGTCAACCTATAGGTTTTGATTTACTTGCGAGTATAAAAATCTATCGCATAAATGGCCATATTAGGGTTCCGTACCAAAATAGTAATAAAAAAGGAACCGTTATGGTGTGACTCAGTCTGTCTGTCTGTCCGTCTGTCTGTCTGTCTGTCTGTCGGTCCGTCTGTCTGTTTGTCTGTCTGTCACAGCTGGATATCTCAAGAACTACTAATGCTATCAACTTGAAATTTGGAACAGTTTTAGATGACATTTACCCAACTATTTTTCAAATAAGAAAAAAATAAAAATGTATGTATTATTTTTGCAACAGGGACTGAAAGGGGGTCTTAAAAATTCAAAGTGAGGCTACTAGAGCATGTGGGGTATCATATGAAAGAGCGATGTTTACACATTTTCAAACATTTTTTAATTTTTTTAGGCCGCACTGTTTTCGACTTTAGATGAGAAATGTTTAAAAAATACAGTTATCCCCCTTTCCACCCCCCCCCTCCCCCTCTCCCCTCTCCCCCTCCCCCAAAACCCCGTCCCCCCTCCCTCCTTTCTCCCCCCTATCCCTATTCCTGTCCTATCTATCGTCCCTTATCTCCGAAGTTTGCAAAGAGAAAAATCTGAAATTATTCTATGTGATAGAAGTTTATGTAAAGATTACAGGAAAAATAAAACGATGTCTCTAAATGGCACACTTTTTCAGAAATCGGAACGGAACCCTCGGTGTGCGAGTCAGACTCGCTCTTGACCGGTTTTTTTTTTTATTGCGTTGACTTAGAAGCTTGATTTTTTTAGGACTCTAAGGGACGATAGACTTACGTATTTGATATTAATTTCAACTTGATACTTCCATGCGTTCCTGAGAAAAAGGGATTTGACACACTGACAGACTTGAAAATATTTTTTTATGTGATAAAATGACAAATTAGTGAAAACAGGGAATACAATTTACATGAAAAATGTTATTCATTTGGTTTATTGACTTGAAACTTGGCACAAATACTTGCCTAAGTTTATGTAATAAAGTTTTTCATAAAACTACCCCGGAGGGAGGCTTAGAGGGGGAGGGCGAAGGGTAGGGGTTGGTGAGGAGGGAATGGGCGAGGGCAGGGTGTAGTTAGGGAGTGAGTGAGCGGAGAGGAAGGAGAGGGATGGTGAGGAGGGAGAGGGGGAGGATGCTGGAGGCAGAAAGGGGCAGGAGTTGATGAGGAGGAAAACCTGATGAGGTGTGAGGGTGAGGAAAGGGGTTGGTGAGTGGGAGAGGGAGGGTAGGAGTGGCGAGCGAGAGAAGTGGAACGGGAAGTGGTGAAGGGGGTGTGAAAGTGGGTGAGAGAGAGGTTAGCGGAAGGGGATGTGGTGAACGAAAGCGCTAATCTCTGGAACTACCAGTCGGAATTTAAAAATTCTTTTTACGTTAATGATACCCCAAATCTTAAAGAAGATTACAGGCATGTTTAACATCAATCTAGGACACTTAGGTGCCGAGCAAAAATAAAAAAAGTCAGAAAGAACGAAGCGAAAACGAAGTAATTGCGTGGGCTGGCAATGCGATGCCACGGGGGAACAATAAATTTCACGCGGACGAAGTCGCGGGCAGAAGCTAGTTGAATATAAAGTCACAATTTAAAAAAGTCAAATCAATATACAGGAGTTACAATGTTGAAGATAATTAAAGAATGTAACTATTCATGATGTCCAATGATTCTTTCTTTCCTTTTTTTATGAGCTCTCATCATCATCTCTCTCTCTTTCATTTAAGTCCAAGATGTATTTTAATTTTTTATCTAGGGACTCTCGGGACTACCTGGACGTGACGGCGTTATGGGTCCAAAGGGTGACAAGGGAAGTACACCAGAAATTGCTTTGTCTAAGGTGAGTTTTATACAACGCGCCGCTACAATCATGACATTAATTTAACACAAGGGTTGGGCTATTAGGCCAGTAATCATAAAAAATATAATAAAATAAAGGAATACGTATTTTGAAAAATTTAAATTTTCAAACAAAGCATTTAATTTCATTGACGCGATGTTATGATCCGTGACCCCGGGAAATAACATCTGCGCTGATAATTATTAAAGTACAGGTGGCTCCAAGATATTATTTTAAAAATTTTTAAATAAGTCAATAAATAATAACGTTTAACGAAATTAAAATATCTTCATAAAAGGAAAACGCGTAACCTTATACGTGTGTTAAATTAATGTCGCGATTACAGCGGCACACTCTTTAAGTATACAACGTGTAATGCTAAATGCGCAAAACCTCTTAAGGGGTCATTGTACTCATCATTATGAACAACTTTTACTATGGGACCAAACCTGAAATCGCGAAAAAAAAATCAGCTGTTCAGTACATTTATGTTCGCAAATTTCGTCAAAATGTACTGAACAGCTGATTTTTTTTTCGCGATTTCAGGTTTGGCCCCATAGTAAAAGTTGTTCATAATGATGAGTACAATGACCCCTTAAGAGGTTTTGCGCATTTAGCATTACACGTTGTATATTACAGAATTACACATTAAAAATAAAAAAAGTAAACACATAGAGATCATCCTCATTTGCCTAGTCTTTACCCAACAATGTTAGAGTTGGCTTCCAGTCTAACAAAATGCAGCTGAAAACCAGTATTTTACATGGAGCAAGTTTCTATACTGTTACTGGGTAACACGGTACCTCATAAAATACTTTCGATGCTGTAACGACTGTCAAAGTTCTAAGAACAGCCGGGACCAACGACAGAGAGAAATAATATGTAAAGCAGTTAAAATTGTTTTATAACTTTAGATTTAGCTGGATGAATATATATTAATCGAAACCATTATGATAGTTAAAGGGTGATAAAGGAGACAGAGGTCTCACGGGAGAACCTGGAATGCCTGGAGCAGTTGGGCCTCAAGGAGCACCTGGCATATGTGGTCCACTCGGACCACCTGGACAAACTAGACTTCCCGGAGAAAGTCTGTTCCTACCTAATACTGAAACTACTTCACCTGTTTTTATACCTACAAATGCACCAGGTAAATTTACTCTAAATATTCTAAGTAAAATAAGAGACATAGATAAGAAAGAGAGATAAGAGTATCTTACTCTTATGTAATACCAGTCAGGTCCATTGGCTAAACAACAACACCTTGGATGTCGTCCCACGTGTTGTCTTTCATTCTTATTTTTCTTTGAGCGTCTTTGTGCTGCTTTGTAAGAAAGTAAAAGTGTCTCCAATGAACTTTCCTAAGGATTTTTAGTCTTGTTAATAATTACAGAAATAATAAAAACAACTCAATATACCTTGTTTTTTCAGATATAAAACATACACTACTTACTCGCATACCAACGGTTGATGCAGAAATAGTGAACGATTCCTACACTCCTGGTCTTTCGTCATACAAGTTTACCAACGGAAAGCCTGTAGAAGTGGATCCTAGTAAAACAGGTCTTGTTGGCCTAAACTTATCAGCTCCATTCATCGTAACGGCCATTTTTAAATCCTACACCGACAATGCATCGTGTCTGTTCTCCATAACGCAAGATGAACGTACAGTCATGAGCCTATGTTTACAACCTGCTGGATTAAATGTTACAAGAGTCACTCTGCATACTGAATTGTATTCGCCAGAAGATTCAATATCATATTTGTTCAATGAAACCTACAAAGACAAATGGACTAAAATCGTCGTGTATGTAAAAGATGATATAGTGCATTTGTACTTGAACTGTAGCAAGTCACCAAATACGTTGACTTTGCTGAAAAATAGAGATGTGCTTCTGTCGACAAACATGAAGATCAATTTGGCTTTCTCAGAATCGAGATTGTTTAAGTTTGAGGTAAGTGATGGTTGAATTTTATACTTAAGCCGGGTCTCCTACGCGTGTCTTTTCGAACCTTTACACAAAAATATCGAAACAAAGAGGCGTGGCTTACATACTATATATTTATATTATATGTATATAAATAAAAGGAGAAGTCCTGACTGTCTGACTGAAGTCAACGCCCAGCCCAAACCCATGGACCTAGAAAGATGAAATTTTGCACAGACGTTCCCTTTATAATGTAGACAAGGAATAAAGTAGAAATTCTCGGTTGTACGTTCCCGTGGGATATTATTCGACATCCACGCGGGCGAAGCCGCGCTGGAAGTGCTAGTTAAGAATATGCGTGGTTGTCAACTTCGCCTTTAACAAAAGAATTTACATCTGAATGGGTGCTAAGTTCTGTAGATAATCCTGAAATTTATTTTAAGAACATACAACATTCCAAAATAAAATTTAAAATACAATTTTTCGATTTTTTCTGTGCCGTGTACGTGTGTTTTTTTGTTTTTGTACGTGCCGGAAGAGTAAGTGTTTTTCAACAATTTGCATTCCGACTAGCTTGCTTCCTTACATATACCTACATTTTTTGTAGTGATTATGTACATTTTCATTGTCTATTAAACTTTTATTGACAACAGACTTGTAAATCACAGACTTTGACACGTAATCTGTGTTATTTTGAAAATTAATCTGATTAAAATTAACTGGATGTACTCGTCGACTACCTTAATTGAAAAAACTATCAATCGTCTACCATCATGACGCATTTTAATGGTATAAAGACTTCGTAGAGGGTTGTCTTCTTCTTCTTCGTGATCGGCTACTATCTATTACTGCTACTGTTTACTACTGTTTTTCTTTTCATCTCATCTCGAGTTACGCGTTTTAATAAAACATTTTAATTGTTTCAGGGTGTCATTGAAGAAATAAACTTGCGTACCAATGTTAATGATGAAACATTATTGCTTGTTTGCGAAGAGGTATGTATGGGTTTAAAAACTTTTTTTTAGGTTAGGTACCATACCCAACGGTGCCAACAGGATCCATTACTAAGCCTATCTGTCTATCTGTCACAAAGTTGTATCATCATAATACGTGTTACTGTGGCAGCTACTATATGACAAGAAGCAATCATGAGAAATTTAAAATTTAATGGTCCTTTTCCATTTAGGTCATTTTTGCTAATAATTCTTTATATCAAAAGCGTAATTCTAACAATTTTTTTTTAGTTTTAGTGGAACATAATTCTTCTTGAACGAGGCCGATTCACAGTAGACCGGTGTTTTCCATTTCATTTGATTTGTAACTATTTTTTTTTATATGTTTCAGGCTAGAAGTAATTTTACTTCTGAAGGTCAAGTTACGAAAAAACCAGAGGAAAGAAGATCACAGCCTCCACAATATGACTTTAAAAAAGATTTAGCAGAATGTCGTAGAGAAATAACCTATATGAAAGACCAAATCGAAAACATTAAACTATCAATTCGGAATGAAATTAGACAAGATATTGAAGAGCTGAAGAATAAGTACACAACCGAGCATAATGTTACACAAAACAAAATTTTCGAACTTGAGAAAGAAATTTATAAACTTAAAAATTAAAATCGAGTACTATAAATCACAACACTTGAATCTCAAAAGAACGAAACACTAGTTTGTTTGAGTGAGCAAATTAGATCAGTCTTTCCACAGTCGGCAAGCACAGGACAAACTGACTCTACACCATCAAAGCCAATCATGCTGCAACTGACCTACAAAATAAAATACAAATTTAAAAAAAAAAAACTTAAAACCATAAACAAGTCAATAAGTTATGAAAATTTATATAAAATTGTAATACTTTAAAGAAACAAATAAAAAACCAGAAAGAAAACGTTAACTTGAACAGGAATTTCTGTTTTGGTAGTGAAAGATAATAGTAAAATTACTATTATAAGAGTCATCACAACGCATTCCACCTATGCTGTTGCGAAAATCCAAAGAAGATATGGCGCCTATAATAGTTATTTATGCAACTGACGTTTAATAAGGGGTATTAAAACACGAATGTGGGTTTATCTATAATAGTATCACATGAGTGTTTTAATACCTAATTATGTACAGTTGCATACAAGACTTTATCTACATCCATGTTATCAATCCTCTACAAAAGGTTCTGAAACAGTTTTTTGCAACACTAATACTCGTATCGAACATGGCGGCCGGCGTCATAGTATACGACGTGAATTCGAATAAATTCTTTTTTTAAATTACGGCGCTCTGTTGTAGTGAAACGCGCGTGCATTACAATGTTCTTTTTTTGAAAACGAGTTGCATTATGAAATTCAGTACAACATTATAGCACCCGTTTGGATACTATTATGGTTACCATGGTTACTATGACACTGGCTGTTTTAATGTTGGCAATAAGCTAACTGTTTCAGAAACTTTTATAGAGAATTTATAGCATGGGTGTAGATAAAACTCCTTACAAATAATAAGACTATAATGAATTTTGTACCTCCAATCAATCCGCCTAGCCTTTTCCCAAATATGTTGGGGTCGGCTTTCAGTCTAACCGGATACAGCTAGTACCAGTATTTTTCATGGAGCGACTACTTATGTGACCTCCAAATATGTATCCTAAATCATTTTAATATTGTTCCTCGAAAGTTAAAAAAAATCTGATAAACTTGACGTTTTTTTTTCCCACTATTGGTACTGAGCTGGCTTCTGGGTTATCCAACCCACTAAAAAGTGAAACATAAAAACTTTTTACAAAAATAAAAAACAACCGACAAAGTTTTATTCATCACTTTTTAGTGGGTCGGTTTCTAATTTATCTAAGTTACAGCTCAATGTCGACTGCTCATCACCTTTTACAAATTATTATTGCTTTTCCCGATGCAGGGACGTTAATTATTGAGGAGTTCTCCTAGTAAGAACCAGGAGAACTGGAGCTCCATGGTGAAGTCATCATCACTACATCACATATACTTACGTATAATTGAGTAGTTCCGATGGCCATTTGTGGTGTTCATCATCAGTTCCACTTCACCAAATGGTGCTTTCCAAGAGCAAGTGCACGAGTTACTACAAAAATAACGATATATTAATATATATATATATATATAAATATACGAAGTTATGACCGAAGATACTCGTACATAAAAAAAATAGAAACATCCGAATTGATAACCTCCTCCTTTTTTCAGAAGTCGGTCAAAAATCAGGTCGCACCCTAATGTACAGATCACACAGATTTGGCATACATTTCCAGTTTTGACTCGTCATCTTGTTTTCACCGAATACTAACTACTGTTTCTGTTTTGTTTGTGTAAATAATTCGATTGTTCAAAAAGAAGTTATATTTTTATATAAAGTGTTTTAAATTTATTTTAGAATGTTGTATGTTCTTATAAATAAATTAATAATATATTTAGTCGGCGAAGTCGATAATCACGCATATTCTTGATATTGAACTTTGCTCCGATTTTCACATTTATGTTTTTGATGGGATAATTTTTACACCGAAAACTGTTAGGTACAAGTTACAACATCTAATTCAGTGTTCTTATTGCAAATCATAATCCATCCATTTTCACATTTATGTTTTTGATGGGGGATATCACTACTTTTTTGTAAAGAAAGTATTATTCAATTATGGTAAGTAACGTGTGTACATAAGTACGTGACGAAAAAGCAAGTGTTTTCCAACAATCTGCTTCCAACTAGCTTGCGTTCATAATAAATATGTTGATGAATCCTTCCTTAATGCCTAAATTTTTTGTAGTGATTATGTACATTTTGAATGTCTATATTTAGGCTTTTCTTAAGTCTCGTCTTTGGGCTTTTTAATAAAACATTTTAATTGTTTCAGGGTGTCATTGAAGAAGTAAACTTGCGTACCAATGTTAATGATGACACATTGTTGCATGTTTGCGAAGAGGTATGTATGGGTATAAAAACTTTTTTTTAAGTTAGGTACCATATCCACAGGTGCCAACGGGATCCCATTACTAATCTTACGTCATTTGTCTGTCTATCTGTCACAAAGTTGTATCACCTTAATACGAGTTAGGTACTGTGGACGCTATTAAGACAAGCAATCGTGAGAAATTTAAAATTCAAGGATCCTTTTCCTTGATCAACATCATTCATCCGTTAGGGTTATTTATTCTACGTTTGTTATTAATTCTTTATCTCAAAAGCGTAATTCAAACAAAAAATTGTTAACCATTGGTGGTAGTAGTTTTAGAGGTACGTAATTGTTCTTGCACGAGGCCGATTCACAGTAGACCGGTATTTTCCATTTCATTTAATTTGTACCTATTTTTGTATGTTTTAGACTAGAAGTATTTTTACTTCTGAAGGTCAAGTTAAGAAAAATCCAGAGGAAAGAAAATCACAGCCTCCACAATATGAGTTTAAAAAAGATTTGGCTGAATGTCATAGAGAAATGACCTACATAAAAGAAAGTATGAACGACCAAATCGAAAACATTAGACTATCAATTCGGAATGAAATTAGACAAGACATTGAAGAGCTGAAGAATAAATACACAAACGAGCATAATGTTAACCAAAACAAAATTTTAGAACTTGAGAAAGAACTTTATAAACTTAAAAATGAAAACCGAAAGCCAGATGTCACAGCACTTGCATCTCAAAGTAACGTTATACTACACGGAGAAAAAAGTCCAGTTTCATATACTAGAATTTTGCGAAGTTCACTAGAATGTATATTGTTATGCGTGACAACTATTCTTTTTGTGAATTTTAGACCCAATATCTAGTTTCTGAAAACGCTAAGATTTTGGTGTGTTTAACCTAATTTTCGGTAGGTACACTTACACACTTACACACCAACCCTTACACTTTTTCGGTAGCAAATATGTACTGTGTGCAAATACAACTGTTGAGCTTACACACACACATACATACAAACAAACAAACATATAATTCTTTCGGTTTATATTAAAAATCTTGATTTGTAGTGTTAAACAAAGCACGTCATGCAGTAAGCTCAACAGATGTATTTGCACACAGTACATATTTGCTACCGAAAAAGTGTAAGTATTGTTCTCATTATTTTGGGTTTTATGTAGATTTACCAGTAATTAGAACAGAAAGTTTTGTAAGGACTACCAGAATATACTACTAAACGTTATTTCATTTACTGTCTACCAGAACATTTGCAGCTTCAAAAACTTATCACAGTTTTACGTTAGACAAAGAACCTAACCAACCTAATAAATACGTAGGTAGTAAATTGTCGTGTTCGCTAATTTATACATTGTATAATTGAAATATATTAGACTAGGTACTTTTATGTTGCAGAAAACTTTATGAAACATTTTCAGATATTTCAGGATATTCTTTTTTACGATAAAACTCATAAAGTAAAAGACTTATAGCACATATAATGCCGTACTAACAAATGAACTAACTGTTTTTTTTTTTTTGTAAAATGCGTCCATGGAATGTCTTAATTCACTATTTTCGTTACATTTTACATAATATAATAGTGAAATAAATAAATAAATAATGGTGGCTGCCATATATGGCCGACGCGGCGCCACTGTAATAAAATTCTCAATGGGGCTGCGTCAGCCAATTCATTCATTCATTCGTCAGCCAAGCCTGTTTCAATTTAGACCATAGATATGTTTGAGTTCAAACGTGTTTGAACATGATGATTTGATTTATTATGTTGCCAATGCCAATTTAAATATGAATAAAAGCAATTAAAACATTTACGTATAAGTTTCATTTGCAAAAAACCAACTATTTTGTAATCACTCTTTTTTTTCGAAACTTCCACTTACAAACTTAATATTTCTCAAAATGTAAGTAAAAGTATCGATGCCATCACTACAGTTATAATTTGCCAGGCCTTGTCAACCATACTACATACAGTTTAACACTAAAAACGTGGCTGACGACGAAATATCGCGCTTTCAAAACAAGCATATTCCGTCAGCCACATATGGCTGACACGGCTCAATTGGTTTGGAAAATGTCAGCCATATGTGGCTGGCGAGGCATTATATGTGATAGTCTTTTACTTTATGAGTTTTATAATTATGTAATGCTAGAAGGGGGCAGTGGGAATAAACGTTTATACGGAGCCACCCACAACGTTTTCTGACGAATTTGACCGAGATCAATTTTTTGAGAGTATTTGTACGAATGTACGCTATTTCTAAGTGTGAAACAAAGATTACATGGAATTCTGCCTTTCTTCTTTTTTGCAGTCGACGTTGAGCTAATTTACCTACTTATTCGTCTTTAGGCATATAAAAGCTATGTTTAATTCATCCTGCATTTTAAGTAAATAATGTCCGGTATGATAAAACTTCTGTTTTCCACAATTTGATGCCACAGAGTTTTCATTAAATCATTTTCATCAAACATCAATGACACGAAACTACTCGAACACTTCGTTTGATTCAAACAGGACACATTTAAGTGGCGTCCGTTCCACTGAATAGTTTCAAGAGAGTTTATTTTCCTCTATAATAAATTACGTTAAAATGCACTGAAATTCTAAATTCCTAGCGAAAACTGACTCATAACAAAAGCGTATGATTCTTTTCAACGCAGCCTCATTGTACCATTGAAGAAAAATACAGAAGGTTCACATGCCTACATGTTTGTACTAGTAATATTTTTTATCAAAGTACAAGAAGAAGTGTTTTATTTTTATTTTACACAAAAACAAAACAAAAAAAAAACAATGCATCCAATTACTGGAAGGTTAATCAAGCTCCATGTCTGACATGCAGCTTGATAAAGATTATCCATTGTAGGTCCTTCTAACCTGTCAGAAAATACTTTCAGAATTCTATTGTTGCTTCCTCTCACTCTGTGTATTATTGACGACACTTTCTTGCGCATCAGCGAACATCAGTAAGGAGTATGCCGCAACAGCATCCTTTTTTTTTTATGTTTGGGAAATCATCAAATGCGGGAGAAGATCCACCCAGAGCGGGAGAAGTCCGCTCTGGGTGGAGCGGAAGGGCGACCCGGGCCTGGTCCTTACCGGACGGCGAGCTACCCACCGTCCGCAAGCCCGCGCCTACGGTGGCCGGGAATCGGCTACCGACTCCCGCCACCCAGGGCGTCTCCTGCGGCGACTGAGGGCGTGAGGCTGCCTCCTCTTTCGCGAGCATTACTGCTTCGCAGAGGTAACGGCCTCCCATGCACTCTCGCTCCGCACCATGGCCTGGACCAGGTTCGGACGCGAGAGATTGCCGCCGCCGATCGCCTCCGTGAGAACACGGCGGTGCTCTGCCCAAGCCGGGCAGACCTCCACTGTATGCTCCACCGTGTCCTCCGGGCGATCCACACAATGGTGACACCCGGGCGTTTCCTCCCGTCTTATGCGAAACAGGAACCTCCCGAAACAACCGTGTCCGGTGAGGTGTTTTAGCCTAACCCCATGGGGAGAAGGCGTGAGTTTATGAATGAACCTATCTATAATCGTGCACATATTATATATTTTTTTGGAAAAACTTTTCCAAATCTGAACAGCATCCTGAAGGCATTGTTGTATGGAATGCGCAGGGTGTTGTCAGTTTCTTAGGTATGATTAGCCCACAGACTGCTGGTGTGATAATGGTTCGTTAGTTAAAGTTTGAGATTTTCCCCTACAACCTGTATGATAATAAACTATAGCAACTTTTGTGACTTGTCGCCATAAAGGTCGCATGCTATGCATCATAAGCAGATATTTTTGTACCCATATTACGTAGAAATTTCTAATGCCAGGTAGATTTGTGAAACGTAACATGCTAATGTAAATTTAACACACACTGGAACAAATTCACCTAAGTACATAGTTGTTGTGTAAGTGTAACCGCGCGTTTGCACTGGTGAAACATCGCATAAAAACATATTGATATCTCTATTTCGTCGGGAAACAAGTAGGTACTTGTTTACCAACGAATTAAGAATTCTTAATTCGTTGCTGTTTACCTCGTAAAAAAGGAAGATCGCGATAAGAGTATAAGACCCGTTCTGGATATTGTTTTATAATCTCTATTTCTGTCAATGTATCTGACAGAGATATCAACATGTTTTTAACTGAATGTTTCGCCAGTGCAAACGCACATTACATTTAATGTATATAATGTAACACAATAACTAGGCGATTTTTATTCTCGGCTAAGTAATAACAGCCGCACGGGTCGATCGATCAGGTTAAGCTACGCTTGCCGCGGTAGGCCCGTGGATGTGTGAACGTCTTTACATATCGAGACCCTTTCGTTCGTCGGAAAGCACGTTAAGCCGTTGGTCCGGCTGTGATTCGTGGATCTTTAACAGTCGTTACGGGTCGTCAGAACCCCGAAAGTCTGACAACCAGTCTTACCAAGGGTTATCGTATTACCCAGTAACTGCGTTTAGGAGGTTGTATAGGCAGTCGCTTCATGTAAAATATTGGTACTCAGCTGCATTCGGTTAGACTGCAAGCCGACCTCAACATAGTTGGGAAGAGGCTAGGCAGATGTACTGTGTTACATTTTGTGTTGCGTTTCACCAATATCAACTAGTACCCGGAATAATATGTATAGCATTATAAAAAGTGGTGCTTCTTTAACTTAACTGTACTATGTAATAGTATCATGGAATTTCAAGCAACGCAGCACCAACTTTGGCATACACTACGCCACACATGTTCAGTCCGCACCTGCGTTGCATTATGTTTATACGTTTCATCTGGCGCGATAACCGTCGAAGTAAAAACTTGCGTTCGCCTGTGTACGTAATCTGTGTGTTGAGCTGTTGTTGAGAAAGTAAGGATGTACATAGTATTATGTAATTTTCGCAACACTTTGGTTGTAGCTAAAAGTTTTGCACAGAGTTTAAAGTAGAGTAGAGCTTCTAGTGGGAGAGTTGGTTCGGGAAAGTACTAAGGACCAGTCAGCCTTGAAAATTTGTATTCACCGTATTATGAACATTGTTAGTTTATAATCTACTAGCTTCTGCCCGCGGCTTCGCCCGCGTGGATGTCAGATTTTATGAGTTTTAATTTTCTTGCGCGGAACCCAAATTATTTTTTGCTAAAATAAAAGTAGCCTAAGTTACACCTTATAACATCAGTTATTTGCCAGTGAATATGCCGTCAAAATCAGTCCACCCGTTTCGGAGAGTAGCCGGTAAATACAAGCAAACAAATAAACAGACTTAGACAGACAGACAAAAAATTTAAAAATTGTTTTTTTTTTGTACTGTTATCTACAGGGTGTAAGGGACAGCCCTCCGCAAACTGATAGGGTGAATTCAGTATGTCATACTAAGATGACCGGTACATGAAATTTTTTCAGGAACGTTAAGGGAATCCAATAAACCTGATTTGTTTGTGTTTTTGTGCACCAATTGGAGCGTCTATTACTGGTTAGGAGGGGTAGGTAATAGGTATGCGGTGAGTTCGATGAACTCTGTAGCTAGACAGAAAGTGAACAACTGATTTCACGCGTCGTTGGTTAGAGTATTTCAACATCCATTGCTGGTTTTTTTTTTTTTGCTATTTTTTTTGCAGTTTTTTTTACATAAATAGAGTGCTGCGAACTCACAATGCAATTTTACATTGAAATAATGAAAATGTAACTGAAAAAAAAAATGGAAAATATGAAAATTTTCCTGAGAAAATTTCCGGTGGAATATGATTCAAAATGAGGAGCTGAATGCACCCTGTGAGTTTGCGGAGGGCTGTCCCTTACACCCTGTATATCTATAAAAGGAAAGCGTTACTGACTGACTGATCTATCAACATACAGCTGAAACCACTGAACGGATTGGGCTGAAATTTGGAACACAGGTAGCTATTATGACCTAGGCATCCGCTAAGAAAGGGTTTTTGGAAATTCGACCTTTAAGGGGGTAAAAAGGGGGGATATTGTTTGTATGAAAAATCTTATTCCTTGAGTTAATAAACTTGAAACTTGGCACGAATATTTATCTAATTAAATTATGATTTTTGTGATTTTTAGTTTTTCTAAATTATCCCCTAAAGGGGAATTGGGGGGTCTCAAAGTTTGTATGGAAAAATTTTAACGCGCAATCCGATTAACTCAAAACTCAGTATTTATACTTAAAACTAAAAATAAAGAACAATGTGGGTCAGGGTTTTTCGAAAATCTACCTGTAACGGGGTGAAAAGGGGTAGTCAATTTCACTGGGGAGGATTTTACTGCGTGGCTTGATTAACTCGAAAATTAGTGTAAATAATCTTTGAGTCAAGTTATGGAAATATCTCAAACCATTTTTTTTAATTCCACCCCTGTGGGGGTGAAAACAGGGAATACAATTTACATGAAAAATGTTATTCATTTGGTTTTAATTGACTTGAAACTTGGCACAAATATTTGCCTAAGTTTGTCATTATTAGTTTTTTAAAAATACCCAGGAGGGAGGGTTAAAGCGGGAGGGGCAAGGGAGGGGTGGTGAGGAGTGTGAGGGGGAGGATGATGGACGCTGGGAGAAAGGGCCGGAATTGGTGAGGAGAGGAGGAAGACATGGTGAAGGCTGAGGGGTGGGGAGGGGTTGGTGAGCCGGAGGTGGAGGAGAGGGGTAGAGGGAGGGGACGGGGTGGTGAGAGAGAGAGAGCGAAGGGGAAGTGGTGAAGGGTGTGTGAGAGTAAGTGAGAGGGGGAGAGAGAGGTAGCGGAAGGGGATGTGGTGAAGGAACGAGCTAAACTCTGGAACTACCCTACCAGTCGGACTTTAAAAAATCTTTTTTCATTAATGATAGCCCAAATCTTATTAGAAGGCATATTTAACATCACTCTAGGACCCTTAGGTGCCGAGCAAAAAGAAAAAAAGTCTGAAAGAACGCTAAGTGAAAACGAAGTAATAGCGCGGGTAGGCAATGCGATGCGACGGGGTGGGTCGAGCAAAAAATAAATTTTACGCGGACGAAGTCGCGGGCAGAAGCTAGTACTTTTATAAAGCATTTAACTAGTAAAAAGCTGTTATTCTGTCATTACAAACAGACACTTCAAGTTTATCTATTTGTATGTAATATGTATGTATACAATTATATATGTATAGATAGCTTCTGCCCGCAACTTTGTCGGCGCATTTCTTGCACCCCCGACCCATTACCTGCCCGCGCTAATACTTCGTTTTCGCTTAGCGTTCTTTGTGACTTTTTTTCTTTTTGCTTGGCAACTAAGAGTTCTAGAGTGATGTTAAATATGCCAATAGCCTTCCTTAATAATTGGGATATCAAATGCAAAAAGAATTTTTCAAATGGGTCGGGTAGTTCCAGAGATTAGCGCGTTCAAACAAACAAAAAAAGTGTGTGTGTGAGCTCCGACGCACGGCTGGAGTTTACTGCTTTCTTTCTTTTTTTATACGGAGTATTTTCCAGTTTTTTTTTGTGACATTGTCAAGACAATGTGCATGTAACATTTACACATACAAGTATGGCTCGCCCGCTTTCGTGAGATAACAACTATTACGGTTCAAAAATACAGCCCTTTTAGAGGCAGACGGACAGCGAAGCCAAGCAATGGTGGTGGTGATCAATATTAGCACCTACACTGTAACAGAAGAGGAATTTTAACAAAAATGAGCTGGTAATATTACATTATTATAGACGCAAATAGGAGGAGCTCGTGGCTAAGTAACAACATCCGCATCGGTCAATCTATCAGGTTAAGCTACGCTTGCCGGGGTTGGTCCGTGGATGGGTGACCATCTTTACATACCGAGACTCCTCGGTGCCTCGGAAAACACGTTAAGCCGTTGGTACCGGCTGTCATTCGTGGATCTTTGACAGTCGTTACGGGTCGTCCGAAGTCCGAAAGTCTGACAACCAGTCTTACCAAGGGGTATCGTATTACCCAGATACTGGGTTGTGGAGGTTTGATAGGCACTCGCTCCATGTAAAATACTGGTATTCAGCTGCAATATAGTTGGGAAAAGGCTAGACAGATTAATTTATAAACGCAAATAAATACGCCGTAAAACAGTAACCAAATCATGCAAATTACCAATTTAAGGCAACGTTAATCAGGGTCAGTATTACTTTACCCAAAATTATTCGTATACATTGATGCCCCGAGTTCATCGCTAACTGACGGTTTATCTAATTATGCAAAACAACACCGAGTTTGTACGTAGTTTACCGTGTACCGACCAAAACGGAGAGGCAACGGTGAAATAATAAACGAGAAGCCTGAACGAAGGTAGAACCACAGAGTAGATAGGTCGAGAAGGCCGGCTCCATCTGAGGCCAAGATTGATAATGTTACTTATGCATGCACTCGGATGGCTTAAGCACCTGTCCTACCGCCCGGCGATTAACGAGAAGCGAGTAGAACTAGCAACTAAATACGAGAGCAGCACGCGATCGCGCGACGAAGACGAGCATTTACTCGCTGGTATGCGTATCTACACACTACATATATTATTATAAGCTATACATTATCAGTATAAACTGACCTCTCAGTGTACGGAAATCATATACAATGCGAGATCAGCTTATAATGGAAATGTATAACTTGATGATGTAGCCGTGTGTACCAAGCGTTCTGCCCACTCAACGAGCGTTCTGCCCACCAAGCGAGCGTCGTTGAGCGAGTTCTCTCTTTGATAGCTCTTATCGTTGCGACAAACAAGTAGGTACTCACAGGCGGCGGCGGCGTTGTAAACAGTACATAAGCGATCAACTAATCTTTTACTAATACGGGACCTACAATCTTTTGTGGGTTTTTTGAGCGAAATAATCGTTGATAGATAGTAGCTTCCTCCGTGCCGTGGGACAGGTGCCTTAGATATATTTTCCCATCTCAATCATGCGCTTAGCGTAGACTGATAGTTGTACGACAGTGACAGAAATAATACTAAGACAAAGTACGTGCTACTAAGGCGACGCTATCTGACATTTGATGATTTTAAACTGAAGATCACGTCTAAACGAGTAGTGTTAATGATTTGGAAAAAATATATGTTAAATTAGAGCATTTTCTTAATAACTTAATATGTGAATATTTTAGATTATATTTATATTAAATAGTGTAATTAATTTGTAAAGTTATGTCTAACGCAGATAAAAAACTGAGAATCACGCAAAAACTGTCAGGCGTATTTTTATGAAACCATCACCATTTTAAAGGTAATTTAATTATTTATCATTTCATATACGTGTTTTATTAAAATGCCTTTTGCTTTATGTATAATAAATTGATAATGCGTCTAATTTGGGACAGTGCTCCTTGATGGGCGAGTCCTATTACTGGCTGGACGTACGACGCGTTGCGTGAGCTCAGCACAGAACGCGCAATCTAACCACTCAAGGTCATTGGCGTATAGTTCCACCTTAAGAGTTAGGCCGAGATTAAACTATCTTAGTACTCATATAAACGAGTGACACGCCAGAGGCAAACTGCACCCGTCGACACTCGGCGGCGGTAGGCGTAGACGCGTCGACGGCAGTTGCCTTAGCCGATGACAACGTACCGCCCGTGAGCACTTAGGGCGATTATAACTGCCAACAGCGCCACCATTAAGAAAAAAAATAGTTTTTGGCATTGACTGCCTTACTAACCAACTGAGTAAAAATGTGAGCATGGACAACATCTTCCACAACTCCAGACTTATAAATTTGTCAAAAGTGGTGCTACCGGTTAGCAGCTATGCTCGCCTTAAACGGAATGCCAGTCGCGCGAGCACTCGCACTCTCTGTACGCGCTCTGTGACGCGTGTTATGTGTGTGTGATTTCACTCTTTTGTATGGAGCCCACCTTCTGTGCCTCTCTATTTTGTGGTAGAACGTTGGGAAGATCCAAATCAATGAATATTAATGTGAAAACAGAATTTATTTAAAGCTGGGAATAGCTTCTATTGTTTTGTTTTAAAGTCTGATGAATAGTTTCGAGTTATTATAACACAAATGTTGGAAGTGGATTGCCTTTAAGCGGTGGACTTGGAAGTGATAAGCTACCATGGATAGAAGTATAAATATTTCTTAGCCTACAGCCGCAGTTTAAAGCTTGAGCTCTGATGATTACGGAGACTGGTTGGGAGCAAAAGATACTTTGTTTTATGGTTCTGTCTTCTGGTTCCACCTAAGCAAATGGAATAAAATGAAATAATCTGTACACAGACTAGAAAAAAAAGAAGGACTCCGCGCCACGCATATCGAAAGTGAAGCACCGTATCGATCTATGTGTGCGTGATTTGACAAAGACTCCGTCGTGTCACGTAATGGCGGACAGTCAGCGTACTGTGATGTAAATGTGTGCGTGAGGCGTGTTTGTACAAACGGTCCCGGCATACTTACTGTGCTTCACTTTCGATATGCGTGGCGCGGAGTCTTTCTTTTTTTCTAGTCCGTGAATCTGTAAATAGGGTTCAGAATCACTTTTCCACGTTACATTAAAAAAAAATAACAAGTTAGATGGATAGATCAACATTTCTTATCATTAACAAAACCGGTCAAGAGCGAGTTGGACTCGCGCACTGAGTTCCGTTCCGATTTCTGAAAAAAGTGTGCTATTTAGAGACATCGTTTTATTTTTCCTGTAATCTTTACATAAACTTCTATCACATAGAATAATTTCAGATTTTTCCCTTTGCAAACTTCGGAGATAAGGGGAACGGTATTTTTTTCGTCAAGTCGAAAACTATGCGGCCTAAAAAAAACATAAAAAAATGTTTAAGAATTACAAATAGAAAGAATTAGAAAGAAAAAAAGAAGAACTTTTAAGACCCCCTTTCAGCACCTGTTACAAAAAAAATATAAAATATTTTTGTTTCTTTCTTATTTGTAAATTTGTTGGGTGAAAGTCATATAAAACTATTCCAAACTTCAAGTTGATAGCATTAGTGGTTCTGGAGATATCTAGCTGTGACAGACAGTCCATAAGGGTTCCTTTTTTACCATTTTGGTACGGAACTCTAAAAAATAATTTTCTAAATCGGTTTATAAATGACGGAGTATTGGGATTGCGGTACAACCGATTTAATAACCTCTTCCTTTTTTTGAAGTCGGTTGAAAAGATAAAAGTCTAACCATAGCATACTGTACTCGTACTGGCAGACTTTGTCAAAAATATGGTAAGTGTATAAGTACTTTATTTATGTGTTTCGTGAGAAATACGTAAATGAGTCATTCTAATAAGATTCTTGATGCTAGGCAGTGGACAGGACTTTTATAGCAGCCCGTGTAACGAAACCATAGCGACTTCTAATTCGACGCCAACGCCATCTATCGAGCCAGGAGGAAAACATTTGCCTTGGAACATTTCTCTTTTTTTCATGATATAGGAAACAGGATAGGATATAGGGGTTTGTTTTTTTATATTGATTTTATGATTTTATTGACAGTTTTGCGCAATTTGCCTTGAGCGCAAATACGGCTGTCACGGGCCGCCAGTTTCTATTCACACAGATTCTTTGTGGAGTAAATAAATAACAGACATAAATAAAAATGCAATAATGCGCTGTAATTCGGTGTAAGTAATAATAAAAGTAAAAACCGGCCAAGTGCGTGTTGGACTACGCACAATGAAGGGTTCCGTAGTTGGGATTAAATTAATTATCCCAAGAACAAATGTAACATTATAGTTGAAAAACATGTTCTCCCATACATTCCAACAGTAAATGTAAGTTTGTTCTCACACTATTCAAACTCAAACTCAAACTCAAATTCAAACTCAAAGCATTTATTTCAAATAAACCAATTACAGGCACTTTTGAATTGTCAAAGGGTCGGTCTTGGGTCGGTCAGTCAGAAAAATGAAGCTAGATTGCCCATTCCAAAGCGTAGATCCTATGGAGCAGAACGGGCAAGAAACTCCACGGACACTCTTTTAAAATCAAATATTTTACAAAATATTGGTTACATCGTTCATATTGAAAATATACATGTGAGAACAATGTAGAAAGACGTGCACGTTAAAAGCGTCCGTAATAAAAAATAAAAAAGATAAAAACTAAAAACAACTAAATTAAAAAATAAAAATAAGCCGTGGCAGCTAAGAGACGACCAGTCCCAACTGACGGCGCCCGTTCACGAACATGACGCATAGATCAGCACCAATTAGCTCAACCATTTTGAAGGGAACTTAATGATCCAACACACACGCCACCACCAGCGAGACATTTGAGTGAGCATGACATACTCTCAACCGCCAGGGCACATTCAAGTCAGTGAAAGACAAACCCAGTAAAATGTAGCTTTATATTAGCTACATAGTGCTCACACATGTGCTATGCATTTATACAATACTAAGAGATTGAATTTAAACAATGCAAAGAAAAATGTTGTTTCTTCTTAATCTTCAGCAGGTCCAACATTATTTTTGAATGCTAATCAATTAGTTTACGCGTCCTTGTGGAGCAGGACCAGCATTTAGCCAAGCATTTTTGTCAGCGATGTAATCTCCTAACTTATAATATGCCTGGCTGCATAGTGTGCGTTTTATACAAGATTTAAATTTCGTTTCATTCAGCTGGAGTATGTGCGGAGGTATTTTATTATAACATTTTAAACAGTACCCCATGAAGGATGAGTCTACTTTAGCTAGTCTGAAACCTGGTTGAACTAAATGGTCCCTATTTCTAGTCCTATAATTGTGTCTTTCACCTCTTTTTCCGAAAAGATTTAGATTTTTCCTTACGTACATGATGTTTTCGTATATATATTGACAAGGTACCGTCATGATGTTAATATCTTTAAACAGTTCCCTTAGAGAATCACGCCTGCGGAGGCCATATATTGCTCTGATGGCTCTTTTCTGCAGAATAAAAATAGACATATTGACATATTGACAGATTTACCATGTTATTTTAATACCACAAACTTCTTATAGGTTTTCCTGTAATCTACAGGTATAGAACTAATTTCTGTATTTTTTTCAAAATTTTAGGGTCAGTAGTCTCGAAGAAAAGGGGGGGGGGGGCAACGGTCAATTTTCGTCTATTTTCTTAAATAACTTTAAAACGGTTTACTTTAAAATTATAAAAAAAATATATTTGAGACCCTCATAGTAAGCTCTTTCATTTGATATGTCACACGGTACACTTTGCAAAACTTTTTTTTTAATTTTCTTATTTGCCCCTAAAAATTCATTTATTTACTTTAGCCGTACATGTTTGGGTCACAGAAATCCATATGTATACCAAATTTCAACTGAATCGGTTTATTAGATTCGGAGCAAATTGGCTGTGACAGACGGACAGAGAGACAGACAGACAAACAGACAGACAGACACACGAGTGATCCTATAAGAGTTCCGTTTTTTCCTTTTGAGGTACGGAACCCTAAAAATAACAAGTTAGATGGATAGATCAACTTCATATCTGCTACCCCTTTTTTTTTGTGGATGGGAAATCATCAAATGACTTCTCACGCTCTGGGTGGAGCGGAAGGGCGTGTCAGACTTTTACTGAGTAAAACCCACCCGTGTTCCTTCAGTTGCCTATGCCAGGGTCACGGTATCTCTTTGGAACAACCCGCGACCCCGGCGGCATCGACCCTATCGGACCCCATCTTTTGCTGACATCTCTTTGAGGCGCGCGTGGAACACAACGCGCCGTCGACCCGGGCCTGATCCTTACCGGACGGCGAGCTACCCACTACTCGCCGTCCGCAAGCCCGCGCCTGCGGTGGCCGGGAATCGGCTCTCGATTCCCGCCGCTCACGCGTTCCGCCTCCTCCTTCGCGAGCATTACTGCTACCCCTGAGATGAAACGGCGAAACAAATTCAGAGGTTAAAGTCTCTTTTGAAGTCTAGACGTAACCTTGTTCAGATAATGACTGTGAGGACCACGTAGCTTACTGTCTGAGATGGCATTTTGAGGAAAGAACCAATCAGATTTGAGTGGACTTGTCCGTCCAGTCAGTGCTAATAGTACTACAGTCCAATATTGTGTCATTTATGGCTAATAAACAACCTTAAACATATATCCAGTCACATACCTTAATAAACAATCTTTTAAATGACTCAAGTCACACCCCTAAAGATCCCTAATTTTTAGGGTTCCGTACCAAAATGGTAAAAAAGGAACCCTTATGGTGACACTCAGTCTGTCTGTCTGTCTGTCTGTCACAGCTGTATATCTCGAGAACTACTAATGCTATCAACTTGAAATTTGGAACGGTTTTATATGACGTTTACCCTACTATTTTGCAAATAAGAAAGAAATAAAAATAATTATATTTTTTTGGAACAGGTGCTGAAAGGGGGTCTTAAAAATTCAAAGTTGGGCTACTAGAGCATGTGGGGTATCATATGAAAGAACGCTGTTTGCACATTCCTAAACATTTTTTAATTTTTTTTAGGCCGCATAGTTTTCGACTTTTGATGAAAAATGTAAAAAAAAATACCGTCCCCCCCCCCCTTATCTCCGAAGTTTGCAAAGGGAAAAATCTGAAATTATTCTGTGTGATAGAAGTTTATGTAAAGATTACAGGAAAAATAAAACGACGTCTCTAAATAGCACACTTTTTCAGAAATCGGAACGGAACCCTCGGTGCGCGAGTCCGACTCGCTATTGACCGGTTTTTATTTCATCAATACTAAACTAGGTAATAATACTTCACATCAAAAGTTACAAAACCCAATTGAATGTGAAGATGCATTCCAAGTTACGAACTTAATCATTAAAGACAGAATCGAACGAAACCGGCAGTACTCCACTAGTTTCTTTAATTGTAGGAATTCCCGTCGAGGCACATATAAATTACTTGGCAATTGTGTACTGCATTTGTTCCACTGTGTTTCTGAAAATGGTGGCGTTATTCTGCAAAATACGGAGAAGCGTAAAATAGTATTATTTTGCTACACGTGTGTTTAAACTTGCATTTTCTGTCGTCGTGAAATAATGGGACATGAATTTCGCACTTATATTATTTTATTTATTGTAGTTTCATGCATTGTTTCATTTTTGAGTCGTCAGAAGCCAGCAAGTCTGACAACCCATATCGTATGGTAGCAGAGGTCAGATAGGCAGTCGGTCCATGTCAAATTCAGCTGCATCAGGTTTGACTGCAAGCCGACCACAAAATTGTTCGAAAAAGGCTCTAAAGGCATGGTGCACGCACCAGTCGCAATGTATGAAACTGTAAGGAAGATCCCAGACTAGATGCGTGACGTATATGCACGTGCGTTTCATACATACAACTGCCGGT
Organism: Cosmia trapezina; assembly: GCA_905163495.3. Classification (NCBI taxonomy): domain Eukaryota; kingdom Metazoa; phylum Arthropoda; class Insecta; order Lepidoptera; family Noctuidae; genus Cosmia; species Cosmia trapezina. The sequence goes on from LR991034.1 coordinate 18,720,739, forward strand.
CGATTCTGTAAAAATCTCACCGTGAAAACTTAGGTGAAGTGAGTTTGTTTTTGCTAGGAATTGACACTATTGACAGCTCACTGTACGTTCACTTCACCTAAGTTTTCACGGTGAGATGGTTACAGAATCGCACTGCTGGTGCGAGCGCACGTCACGCCACGCCACGCATCTGCAGTCTCACCGTGAAAACCTAGGTGAAGTGACTTGTCTTGTCATTCTACCTGCAGTGCGATTCTGTAACCATCTCACCGTGAAAACTTAGGTGAAGTGAGCGTGGAGTGAGCTGTCAATAGTGTCAATTCCTAGCAAAAACAAACTCACTTCACCCGAAATCGACCGGCGGATGCTAGGGATTGACACTATAGACAGCTCACTCCACGCTCACTTCACATAAGTTTTCACGGTGAGATTTTTACAGAATCGATCGGCGGGTCTAGAGGAAAGGCGGGTAGCCAGACTTTTGAAAATTAGGTATTTTAAGAAGGTATTGCTGTCGCTCTGCGATTGCTCCGCCCTCGAATTCGTGCGATAAGGACAACTGCAGATCCGACTAAATAGCCTATGTAAAAAGTCACATTTCGAGGTTTGGCTCTCGCCTATTTCCTCCTCCAATATTGGACCAATTTAAAAGATATTTCATAAACTGTATAAGAAAGATATATACTATGCCCCTATGTTTTTGTTTTTTCGTTAATAGTTGTCAAATTGGTACACTAGGCGTCTGTTGACAGCGGTCTGAATAGGCAATTTTGAGGATTTTTAAAGGGTTCTAATTCCTATAAAAATAATATATCATCAAAAAGGAAAACATAGGGGCATACAAGTAACTGATATTTATATTTCTGTAAAAAATCATTGCTTTATTGTCATTAACCAGAAAGAAAACAGGCGAGAGCGTTTGTATCTTTTTGTATGGAGAAAAGAGCACCCACATTTCCTCGACCCGCCGAAAATAACTGTCTATTATTAAAATACTAGTATGTTAACTGTCTTTTATTAAAATACTAGTGTATTAACTGTCTCTTATTAAAATAGTAGTATTTTAATAAAATACAGTTATTTTTACTTATTCCTAAGTTTTTTCAGTGCCTTAGAACTAACTAGTTCTATTAATTCGTGTATAAGCAGTCTAGGCGAGTAACATATTGAGGTCTCAACATTACACAGTAATAAGCACGAGGAGAATCAAATCTACTGCCTATTATTGTCCTGATAAAAATCACATAGTCGAGTAACGTTACCAACAAAAAGTTAAAGTGTTAGCAGAAAGTACAAATGACAAAGAATTATAAACATTTAAAGTTTTCAAAACCTAATACCCGAATAAGCCACTGTATTGGCAGTAAATAAACAAGAACAACAGCACTAAAGATTGCAATACACACGGGAAAAAACAGGGCCGTACCAACTCACCGACTGAATTTCAACAACGTTGGACAATTTGCTTCCATTCTGCTTCAAGCTTCTTTTAAAATCGTAGAAAATAATCTAGGTGAAAAATAGAGAACATTTCGTACCCGTTGCACTATTTTATGTAAGTTTTGTCTGACTAGGCATACGACTTTGTTTCATACTATTTAGATAATAGCATAGCATAGCATAGCCTATATATTCCCACTGCTGGGACACAGGCCTCTCTATAAGAGGAAGTGGGCGGTAATTTACCACGCGGGCCCAGTGTGGGTTGGTAGGTAGGTAGATGTTTTTTGTCATGTTTTCGAATTTTTGTTACTAGGACATGCCGGTTTCCTCACGATGTTTTCCTTCACCGTTTTGAGAGCAGTGGTGATGAAATAATTTTAAATACAAAGTAAAGCGCCTGTTGGGTCGATCCTAAACCTGATAGATCGACCCGTGCGGCTGTTATTTACTTAGCCACAAGCCCCTCTAATAAGATATAGTACAGAAATCTTGATATTTGACATATCGTTACATCAGTAGATTGCACTCTTGCGATGCAGGGGCAGGTCGCTAGTTGTGTATATAATATTGCTGTGAGGGCAATGATTTCAAAAGTAAGGATACGCCCGTCTGAACATTTCACCTAAACCTTCTTCATACAAGCAAAAAGTAGCGCCATCTGTGACATCTGTCATAACTCATACGAACTACTGCTTACTTCGTTAACTACGTGCGCGATGACAGCAGCGCGCGCATGGCCGCCATTGTGAATTTCGGTACTAAAATTATAATTTTATAGATGTGTTTATTTAATAATTTAATTGCAACTAAAGTAATACAAGGTTACCTACTGATGATACGATACCCCATGTTGCTTTGTAATCTTAGTATCGTAATTTTTGGAGCCTTACAACGCAGCTTGTCAATTTTTTGACAGAGTGACTTCTCCGAGCGCGGACCGCGGCTGACTGAGTCACGTTGGCCCTAAACTTTCATTTTAGGGCCAGCGCGCTGGTGCCATTTCTTCGCGCGGTTGGCCCGGTCCTTACTATATAAGTCAATATCTGAGGGACAATTCACGTATTTTTAACAACGTTCGCAATCTCATCTGTCTCAATCTGTCAAAAATATTGTAAAGCGTATACCTACAGTTTTGACATTTGATTGTCGCTGGCATGAGAATCCGACTTTAATTTGTACTTTTTTAGGTACGACCGTACGAGAATTGGCGTTGTGATGTAAATTAAATTGGAGTTCACACGGTCCCGTGGCATCCAAAAGTTAGTCATAATCTTATTTGGCTTCTTTTAATTATTAGGGTCGTACTTAAAGCCCGGGGCAAGGGCAAGCCCTACGCCCCCTCTACCGCCGTCACCGCCGCAGCCGTCGCCACAGGCGCCGTCGCTGCCGCCCCCACTGCCGTCACCGCCGTACCCACTGCGGCGGAGCCCTCACAGGGGGCTCAGGAGGGGGCTGCAATGGAATGCCAGTAGTGGCCCCATTGCGCCTCCTCCAGGCGAACATCAACCACTGCGCCGCCGCTCAGGATCTGTTGCTCCAGAGCATGGCGCAGTGGTCGATTAACATCGCCGTGGTCGCTGAGCCGTACTATGTCCCGCCCAGTGATTACTGGGTGGAGGACCTGAGCGGCTCAGTGACCCTCATTTCGTCGGCCGCCGCCGGTATCCTGTCCCTTGAAGCCGTCAAGAAGGGACAGGGCTGCGTTGCAGCACGGTTCGGGGGGATTGTCGTGGTGGGGACATACTTCTCCCCGAACCGAACTCTCGCCGAGTTCCACAACTCCCTTGCGGAGTTGAAAACCGTCGTCGTCGGGTTTCGTTCCCTTCCTGTGCTTGTCCTCGGGGACTTCAACGCCAAGAATGTGGCTTGGGGTTCCCGGCGTACGGACGCACGGGGCAGGATGGTGGAGGACTGGGCTCTGGAGACAGGCCTGGTCGTCCTAAACCGGGGTTCTGTCCCCACGTGTGTGCGGATGCGGGGCGAATCGGTGGTTGACATCTCGTTCGCCAGCCCCGCCCTGTTGCCGCACGTGGTTGACTGGCGCGTCATGGAGGGGGTGGAGACCTATTCCGATCATCGGTACATCCGGTTTGATGTCTCCGCCCATACCTCGAGCGCGCCGGTCCGACAGGCCCCGAGTGGTCCGCGGTGGGCGCTGAAGAAGCTGGACCGGGAGCTCCTCCTGGAAGCCTCGATCGTGCAGGCCTGGGTGTCACCACCGGACAGGCCTGCCGACATCAACGATGAGGCGGAGTGGTTCCGGGAGGCCATGTCCGAAGTGTGCGACGTGGCAATGCCCCGGGTCCAGCCCGGTCGCGCCTTTCGCAAGGTGTATTGGTGGTCGCCGGAGCTGACGGCTCTGCGCGAGGCGTGCGTTGCCGCGCGGCACCGGTACACCAGGCACCGCAGGCTCCGTATCCGCCCTCCGGATACGGAAGCCATTCAGGCGGAGCTGTACGAGGGGTACAGAGCGGCGAAGACCGCCCTCCGAGCGGAGATCTTGCGGTCCAGGGATCTGGGCCGCGAGGAGTCGCTGGAGACTCTGAACAGAGACCCATGGGGGCGCCCCTACAAGATGGTGCGGGAGAAACTCCGCCCATGGGCGCCCCCGCTGACGCAGAGTCTCCGGCCCGAGCTCGTGGAGGACGTGGTGAGCGCTCTGTTCCCTTCGCGAGGGGAACATACTCCCCCGCCTATGGCTCCGCCTCATGCGGTGCCCGCTGCGGACCACGACACCGACGACGACGTTGATGCTCCGGAAGTGACCGAGGTAGAGTTGAGAGCGGCGGTACGTAGGCTCAGTGCCAAAAATACCGCCCCAGGACCCGACGGCTTACCTGGAAGAGCCTGGGTTCTGGCCTTTGGGGCTCTCGGGCCTCGACTAGGGGGGCTCCTAAGCGCATGCTTGGAGAGGGGCCAGTTCCCACTTCGCTGGAAGACGGGGAAACTGGTCCTCATTAAGAAGCCGGGGCGCCCTGCGGACTCTCCGTCCGCTTACCGGCCCATCGTGCTGCTCGACGAGGTGGGCAAGCTCTTTGAAAGAGTAATTGCAGACCGCCTCGTCGGGTGGCTGGTGCAGGAGGGGCCGGATTTGGCGGAGAGCCAGTTTGGTTTCCGCAAGGGGCGCTCTACGGTGGACGCCATCATGCGCGTGCGAGCCCTCACGACGGGGGATGCAGTGGCCCGGGGTGGGGTCGTCTTGGCGGTGTCCCTAGACATCGCCAACGCCTTTAATACCCTGCCCTGGAGTTGCATCAGGGAGGCATTGCGGTATCACCGGATGCCGACCTACCTCTGTCGAGTGGTCGAGGCCTATCTGACGGACAGGGCCGTCATCTACCCCGGTCATCGGGGAGAGTGGAACCGGCGAGAGATGTCGTGCGGTGTCCCACAGGGATCGGTCTTGGGGCCGCATTTGTGGGACATCAGTTACGACTGGGTGCTGCGCGCCGACCTCCCTAGCGGCGTCAGCGTAGTATGTTACGCTGACGACACGCTGGTCCTGGCGCAAGGGAGGTCGCACCAGGCGGCGGCTGACTTAGCGACACGCGGGGTTGCGATAGTCGTGGAGAGGATCCGGCAGTTGGGACTCGAGGTGGCCTTGCACAAGTGCGAGGCCATGTGTTTTCATGGTCCTCGGAATGCGCCACCGTCGGGTTCCGAAATTACGGTGGGAGGGGTTCACATCGGAGTCGGGTCGACGATGAAGTACCTGGGACTCGTCCTCGACAGCCGGTGGAACTTCGTGGAGCACTTCCGACGTTTGGCTCCCAGACTGGCACGGGCTGGGGCTGCCTTGAGGCGGCTCCTGCCCAATCTGGGGGGTCCAAACGCCTCCTGCCGGAGGCTCTACGCGGGGGTCGTGCGGTCCATGGCCCTTTACGGAGCACCGGTGTGGGCGCGTTCCCTAAGGCTGGGACCAGCCGGCAGGTTGAACGCGTCCCAGAGGGTCATGGCCATCCGGCTAGTCCGGGGATACCGCACGGTCTCCCGGGAGGCGGCGAGCCTCCTTGCCGGATTGCCGCCGTGGGATCTGGAGGCAAAGGTCCTCGCGCACGTGTGGGAGTGGCGCGAGGAGGCGAAGCGCCGGGGCGTAACTCCGCTGCCGCGAGAAATCACGGTACAGCGGACAGAGCTCCGGCGGGATCTCATGGCGGCATGGAGAGCGCGACTGTCGCAACCCAGCGCTGGGCACGCCACAATTGCGGCGATAAGTCCCCTCTTTGAGGAGTGGTTAGAGAGGCGCCACGGCGTCCTCACCTTCCGCCTGACGCAGGTCCTCACCGGACACGGTTGTTTCGGGAGGTTCCTGTTTCGCATAAGGCGGGAGGAAACGCCCGGGTGTTACCATTGTGCGGATCGCCCGGAGGACACGGTGGAGCATACAGTGGAGGTCTGCCCGGCTTGGGCAGAGCACCGCCGTGTTCTCACGGAGGCGATCGGCAGCGGCGATCTCTCGCGTCCGAGCCTGGTCCAGGCCATGGTGCGGAGCGAGAGTGCATGGGAGGCCGTCACCTCCTTCTGCGAAGCAGTGATGCTCGCGAAGGAGGAGGCGGAGCGCGTGAGGGAGAGGCAGCCTCACGCCCGCAGTCGCCGCAGGAGACGCCCTGGGCGGCGGGAATCGCGGGGCGATTTCCGGCCACCGTAGGCGCGGGCCTGCGGACGGTGAGCAGCGGGTAGCTCGCCGTCCGGTAAGGACCAGGCCCGAGTCGACGGCGCGTTGTGTTCCACGCGCGCCTCAAAGAGATGTCAGCAAGTGACGGGGCCCAATAGGGCCGACGCCGCTGGGGTCGCGGGTTGTCTGAAGGGGTTACCGCGGCCCTGGCATAGGCAAATGAAGGAACACGGGTGGGTTTTAGTCAGTAAAAGTCTGACACGCCCTCCCGCTCCACCCAGAGCGGGAGAAGTTATTTGATGATTTCCCACCCTCAAAAAAAAAAAAAAAAAAAAAAAAAAAAAAAAAAAAAAAAAAAAAAAAAAAAAAAAAAAAAAAGGGTCGTACTTATATAAAAAATACTGGTATTCAGCTGCATCTAGTTAGTCTGGAAGTCAACCCCAACATTGGTGGGAAAGGCTAGACAGGCCCGTATTTGGCCACCACCTTATTGGTAAGCGATGATTTGATCGATTATGATGCAGAGCTGCCCAGAGGCAACTTACTCTTCTCCTTAGTGTGTTTATGGCAAAATAACACACAAAATACATATATTATAATTAATCATTTAATTTAATTATCAAGTAACAAGACTCACAGTGTTGTAACAATATACTTACAAACTATGTTAGAAAAACATTAACACAGAAACAGCTTGTGATATCACTGCTGCAAGGTGACAGGCCCAGCCGATACCTTGCAGCGGTGGTTCACAAACGCACAATTTAGCCTGCTAGCGACCATAGACAGGATGCTGTTGGTGCTGCCCCGCACCCTACTAACCAGGGATGCGCACCGCTTCCGCATCACAGCGTAGATATATTATATAATGTTTTTAGGGTTCCGTACCAAAATGGTAAAAAAGGAACCCTTATGGTGTGACTCAGTCTGTCTGTCTGTCTGTCTGTCTGTCGGTCTGTCTGTCACAGCTGGATATCTCAAGAACTATTTATTAATGCTATCAACTTGAAATTTGGAACAGTTTTAGATGACGTTTACCCAACTATTTGGCAAATAAGAAAGAAGTAAAATTTTTTTTTTTTTTGTAACAGGGACTGAAAGGGTGTCTTAAAAATTTAAAGTGGGGCTACTACGGCATGTGGGGTATCATATGACAGAACGCAGTTTGCACATTCTCAAAAAAATTTTTTCTTTTTTTTAGGCCCCATAGTTTTCGACTTTTGATGAAAAATGTAAAAAAAAATACCGTTCCCCCCCCTTATCTCCGAAGTTTGCAAAGATAAAAATCTGAAATTATTCCATGTGATAGAAGTTTATGTAAAGATTACAGGAAAAATAAAATGATGTCTCTAAATAGCATACTTTATCAGAAATCGGAACGGAACCCTCGGTGCGCGAGTCCGACTCGCTCTTTACCGGTTTTTTAATATGTTTGCCCCAAAATTCAGCAACTCTAATACCGCTTGCTGAAGCAGCCATTAGATCCTCACGTGTGCAGGTGACCGGGCATGCGGTGCAAGATGGAAGGTGAGCCATTGTCTGTGGAGAGACGCCGCATACGCACCGGAGGTCTGAGCCATCTATCAATATCCACTGGTGTAGGCTAAAGACAACCTACACCAGTGGATGTTGATGGACGGCTGCGACCGACTTGAGTACGAAGTCATTTAAGGTGTTCCAAGTCAGCCACGGACTCATGTGTCTGGATGGGAGGCTCTCTGTTAGAGCAGTTTATTAATAAGAGACTTATGCCCATTTTCACCAACCCTAAGTGACACTTAAATCAATCCCTAAATATTATTGCACTGTTGGATTTTCAACTCTCGGTGCTGATATCTAACCTTGACAAACCAACAGTGCACTTTTATTTAGGGATTCATTTAAGTACTTATCACTAAGGCCTCATTTACGGAGACGCGCGGCGTCGCGCGTCGCGTTGTGCGGCGCGGCCCGCACTAAATTATTAATAAGAGACTTATGCCCATTTTCACCAACCCTAAGTGACACTTAAATCAATCCCTAAATATTATTGCACTGTTGGATTTTCAACTCTCGGTGCTGATATCTAACCTTGACAAACCAACAGTGCACTTTTATTTAGGGATTCATTTAAGTACTTATCACTAAGGCCTCATTTACGGAGACGCGGGGCGTCGCGCGTCGCGTTGTGCGGCGCGGACCGCACTAAATTCAAACATAGGGCGTTCTATGAGAGCGTTAACGGAGAAGCGATTAAGATTTCTTACAGCGGCCCGCAGCCCGCACCGCGCACCGCGCCGCTCGACGCCCCGCGTCTCCATAAATGAGGACTTAGTGTTGGTGAAAACATGCATTAGTCTTCCAGCAGCGTCCACTTTTAAGACTACATTTACATCATTGTAATGTGGCTAGAAAGTGAGTGACTGCGGAGATGACGACTTATAAGTTAAACGGAAAAAAAAAGTTAAGTAGATTTAATAAGTGAAATCGTAGTGAGTTAAGTGGAAGGAAAATACATGTTACACCGACCCCAAATAAATTCGAATGAGGGCAAGATGATGATTTACATCATTGGAATCCAGATTTTCCGATTTATTTTATCGAAGCTAAAACCCATATAAAAGGATCTTATCATTTTTGAATTTCGAACTTAGTCCGACAATGTCTTATTTTATTTTATTTTATTTATTAAGGGATAATAAACAACTACAACATATATACACATACAATTAACAAAACTTTGAGTAGCAATGTTGCAGTCCACTGCATTATCCACAGATAAAACTTATTTGATGATAAATTGTTGCCACTAGGCGAGCAATACCCAAATAAAATAAACAAATATTTGAGAATTAAATAGATAAGTTAAGTACTATAAAGCTAGCTATAGCTACAAAACCAAATCAGATCAGATACAATTACAAATAATTTCATTTCATTTACTTGAATTATGCAATAAATAAATAATAATAATAGTAAGATTACAATTCAGATTCAGATAAAATTTTCATAATATTAGATTTAAAGTTATTTTTCGAGCATGCAAATATCAATATCAATGAAATTTGAATTATAGGATTCCAACATTCTATGAATAGGGCAGCGTAAGCCAGAGTTCGTACGACAAGAACTAACTAATGTCAAAGTTCTAATTACAAAAACTGACGTTAAGACGTCTAAGTTGTTAATTTTGTATTAAGAACTTTACGATTGTCGGAATTAAGTTTAAAATATAATAACTGGATCCAAGGTTTGGGCTTGGATTAAAGTTAGAACTCGTTTTGTAATGAGACGGATAGAGTTCTATTTCGGATTTCAATTGCCGTTACCAGAGCTTACATATAATGACCAAAGGCGTGATGAGCCGTGGGTATCATGAAAGACACCCATGTAAAAGGTGTCCTTTCCTTTACGAATAATAATTATTATTATTTAAGTATCAGAATTATTAAAACCAAGTAAACTTTCCAAGAACAAGTAAATACATAATTAGGTATGTTTCTTAACATTAATATGGTATGCTTACCTAATAATAAATCACACTAAAAGGCGAAAGTTTGTGAGTATGTGTGTGTGTGTGTGTGTTTGTATGTTTGTTGCATCTTGACGGTCAAACGGCTGGAGTGATTAGGATGAAATTTGGTAAATATGTAGATAGATTATGGTCCCCTGGTTTATGGCAACTTTAATCCCCATCTACGCGGGTGAAACCGCGGGGCGTAGCTAGTTCTTCTAATATTATAAATGTGAAAGTTTGTATGTTTGGATGTTTGTTACTCAATCACGCAAAAACGGCTGAACGGATTTGGGTGAAATTTGGCACATGGGTAGACTTTATATTCCGGTAGTACGTTATAATTTCCGACCTCCACGCGGGTAAAGCCGCGGGCAAAAGCTAGTAATAAACAAACCTAAAAATCACAAGCTCTCTTATTCGTCTCGCTGAAATGAAAAGCCTATTTTATGTAAAGACGTATTCTGAGATAGTTCCTGTTTATTCTTAGAAACCTCAAGTTTTACGAGATATTAAATTTTGTTTATGACCCTTAACAATTCTCTCTTACGTCTAGATCATTAATCTGTGTTTTTGGAAGAGCCCTTTAGGAAGAACTTACTCTTATTAAATTTTACTGAATGGTACAAAAATGTACCCAATTATTTCTTGAAAAATACTTCACTTTTCTGAAGCCTGTAAGTCGGGTTTATTAGTAATTGAGACGATGATAAATAAAAAATAGGACTACCTACCCACTTTCTTGTTCTTGGAAAAATAAAAGAAAAATATAAGTAATATTAATGAGTCTAATCTGGTAGGTACAGCCTCCACATTCGCTACCGGCTAATTGGTCTGGTACCTATTTCCGGTAAACAAAAATTCACGTTCATAAAGCGAGTGAGTGAGCAAGTGAGTGAGTTTTGATAATAGAACGATTTTCAAAATACGTACATTCCTTGTTGGTTTAGTACTTGCAAGCGCTGTTACTATCTCATGAGAGCTATCTTTTAACTTCCAGGGCTTACTTTTAATTTTGTATTTTGAATTGTTTTTTTTTTACATTGTTTTCACATGTAGAAGCAACAAGAATAATGTCTGATGTGAAACACGATCTTGCTAGATAATGACTACCTACTTGCTTTATATGTAAGGTGCTCAATAAGTATAAAATATGAATATATAACATCTTCCCCTTTTTAATAAAAAGTAAGTTTAAAAACTAAAACCCGACTACTGAAAAATCACGTTCCAAAAAGTATGAAACAAGAAAATATTCTCATCAGAAATTAGTAAAAATATTCTCATCAGAAATTAGAAAAAGACCGACAAATTAAAAATCTGGAGTCACACGTCATGTTACGGCATAAATAGAGCAGATTACGTGTGTAAACATATTTGCACACAAGTGCTCAGTCACGTACTCAATTGTGCATTCCAGGTTATTTTATGTAAGCACGTGTCATTTTATACCTCAAAATATGTTATTTTATATCACATTACTTGTTGTTAAATAAATACGGATTATTAATGACCTAAAATCGTAATTTAGCTGCAAAACAATATTAAAATAATTTTAAATAGCAAGCTCGCAATCATGGCGCCATCCCCACCTTTTTTATATATAAAAGGACGTGCGCCATCATTGCAAGCTCAGTGTGGAGTGGTCGAGCTACACGGAACACCTACGTCATCAGTGAAGCTATCCGCGCGGGCCGCAAAGTTTTTATCAGTTTCCTTTGTGTGTGTGCAGGTAACTTAGCCGGCACCTGTGCAGACACAGAGGGAGCCACCGCTGCTGCTCGGTGAGCTTGCTCACCGCAGCGGCCGCGGAGACCACCACCCGTCGAGATGCCGAAGCCCGACAAACGCGCCTCGTTTGGCCGCGATGCCGGGCGCCCCGACGCCCGTCAGCCGTTGGACCGGGCGACGTCGCTGCCGAATATCGGCGACGCGGCGTCCGGTCCGCCGTCAGCCGGGCCACCACAGACGAGGGGAGGTGAAGAGAGAAGAGGAGGGGGGAGAAGTGCCGCTGCTGCCGCCGGCCCGCCGACGTCATCGGCGCCTGCGCGCGTTGCGCCGACGCCATCGTCGAGCCGCCCGCAAGCTGTGCCTATCCGCCCCGCCGCGTTTCGCCCAGTGCCGATAATGGCCCCGGGGCCAGCCGCGAATACTAGCCGCGTGCCGTCCGCCGCGCGCACCGTTGCGCCGCCCGCCGCGCGCTCCGCTGCGCCGCCAGCCGCGCGCACCGTTGCGCCGCCCGCCGCGCGCGCCGATGCGCCGCCAGCCGCGCGCACCGTTGCGCCGCCCGCCGCGCGCGCCGATGCGCCGACCGCCGCGCGCACCGGTGCGCCGACCTCCGCGCGCTCCGCTGCGCCGCCCGCCGCGCGCGCCTCCGCGCCACACGCGGCGCCCGTACCAACCGCGCGCTCCCGCGCAACCCCCGCGCACACCGCTGCGCCGCCGCCGCGCTTCACGTCGCCGCCCGCGCCTGCGGGCGCAGCGACGAAAGCTGTGTCAGCTTCGCGCTCCGCCGCGCCCGGTCCCCGCTTCTCGCTGGCGGGACCGGCGAGTGCCGCGATAAGTGACAAAAACTACAGTGAAGTGTTGTGTAGCCAACGGGCGCCTGACTCACCGGCGCCCCCCCGCACCTCCGCCCGTGACTCGCCTGCCATGTTATCGGCAGATTCGTCGAGCGCGTCGGGATCGAACATGTCGATAACATCGGTGTGTTCGGCCGCATCCGGTCAAGATGCCGTGTCGACGGACACGACTCCGCGATCCGGACAGCGGCACACTGACGGAGTGGGGAGCGAATTCAAAACCCCACTATCGCGACCACTGGGCTTTGGTTACGAGTTCGACCTAGAGCCCAAGCCCCAGAGGAGGAGGAGGAGCTCCAGCGATACAGAAGCGGAGATGGCGAAGCGGTCCTGCCTGGACTCGCCGCGGTCCCCTACGTTCGCGGACGCAGTGCGCCGCCCCACTCCTTCATCACCATCACCAACACCGGACAAGACAGCTGCAGGGGTAAGTGCCTTATCTTTTACCCCTGCCCCCATTGATTGTATTGCACCCCCTACCGTCCCCGGCATAGCGACGACGACGACGACGACGACGGCAACGACGACGACGACGACGACGACGAAACAGCCGGGGAAGAAGCCGCGATATCCGCCGCTGGTAGTGGAGAAGCTACCGAATTGGGCCACACACTTCAAGGCCCTTGCTAACCAGCTGGGACACCCTCCCCATGCGCGACCATTTGGGACGGGCGTCAAATTCGTCCCAGAAAATGAGCAGGAATATAGGCTGGTCCAGAGATACTTGACCGGCCTAGAAAAAGACAGCGGCGTTTCCTGGTTCGCCTACTCCCTACCAGCGGACAGGAACTTCAAGATCGCCATAAGGGGGCTGCCGGCGGACACCCCCCCTGAGGAGATCGAGGAGGAACTCCGGGCGTTGGGGTACCAGCCGGAGTACGTGCGCCATATTAAAGGCGCACAAGGACGACCCGGCTGTATTTTCCACGCCATTCTCAAGAGGACCCCCGACGTCCGGTCCATATTTGACACCACCGTGTTTTTATATATGCGGGGTGTCACTATAGAGGCTTGGCGCGGCAAACGTGGGCCCGCCCAGTGCCACCGGTGCCAACGATTCAGGCATAGTTCGCACCAGTGCCACCGACCGCTCGCTTGCGTGCGATGCGGGGATGAGCACGCGGCACGAGACTGCCCACGCCCACGGGTTGAGCCGGCCACCTGCGCTAACTGCGGTGGCCCGCACCCGGCAAATAACATAAAGTGCCCCGTGTTCCAAACGGAGATTCGGAACAAGCGAGCGGGGACTGTCGCCATCACCGCCTCCACACGCCGGCCCCGAGAGGCCACCGAGAGGCAAACTGGAGTACCAGAAGAGGCACAAGGCGCGTCATTGATGGCGGCAGCCAACGGGCCCACCCAACGAACTGACGCCACCTCCTCGAGGCGGAGGAAGAAAAGACGCGGGGGGAGAAGGAAAGGGAAGAAGCCCGAGCCCCCCGCGGCGACACAGATAGAGATTCCCGAGGCCGGCCCTGCCATTGATGGGGCGCGGGTCGTAAAAAACAAGGAAAGCGAGGTGACTACCGCTAGCGCCGGCACAGCGCAGCGGAGCGAGACACAAACTCAGCAAATAAAACTCACTGCCGGCGCTATCGATACTAGCGCCGGCCCATCGAAACGCCAACAGGGGGAAACTAAGAAGTTCCCCCAAAAGACTAGTGGCGGCGCTGCCGGCGCATCAAAGGCAACAACAAAGGCGGAATTTACGACCTGCGCCATTAGGCTATTGATGGACCTTATTAAGGCCATCAGGCAGGGCCAAGATATAGAGACTGTCATCCTCGACGGGCTGGCCACTTTATTAAACTTGTATAATGCCTAGCTCGTTGAGGATAGTGCATTGGAATGCCCACGGCCTCCGGAATAAGGTCGTCCCCCTCCGCCACCTCCTCCGGGACCAAGACATTGACGTGGCGCTTATAAGTGAGACGCTACTGGGGCCTGAGGACAGGATCAGGTTCCCGGGATACCTCACTTATAGGAAGGACGAGCGGGCTCAGCACAGAAGTTACCGTGGTCTGGCGGTGCTTGTGAAGAGAAGAGTCGTCCACCAGGAACTCCCCTTGCCATCCATGAACTCCTTTTACGCGCTGGGTGTCCAGCTGCACTTAGCCGGCGAGGACATCAACATCTACGCGTGCTACAAGCCGCCCGCGGCTCGCCTGGACCTTACCGAGCTGCGGGCCCTACTCAACGCGTCCCAGCACGCCACCCTCCTCGCCGGGGACTTGAACTGCAAGCACCCAGCGTGGAACTCTGTACTACAGAACACCGAGGGGAGACGGCTCTTCGCGGACGCGGAAGCCTTCGGGTACACGGTGTTCGGCCCTGAGACGCCTACCCACTATCCGACTACCACATCGCACATACCGGACGTGCTGGACATCGTAGTCCACCGGGGGCTACACTGCCAGGCCACGCAGAAAGTGATAGACGACGAGCTACAGTCAGACCATCAGCCGGTACTCGTCGTCTTATCGGGGATGCCGACCCGACTGAAGCCCGTTGCGCCACGTCAACTAACGGACTGGACAACGTTTACCGAGAAGCTAGAGGCCACCACGCCTACTCGGCCTATTGCTACCGCCGCGGACGTAGATCGTGCAGCGGCTGAAGTCACTGCTTGCATCCAGAGCGCCTTGGAAGCGGCGACGACGACGCAGCCCCAGGGGAGAGGGCTACTGCCGCCCCTGCCGGCGCGCATTATGTCATTGATCGCCGAGAAGAGGCGTCTTCGCAAGCAGTGGCAACAACTTAGATGCCCAACATTAAAAATCACTCTTAACCGTCTCGCGGAGAAGGTAAAGGCCGAGCTACAGGCTCACACCGCCGCGGGCTGGGAGGAACGCATCGAAGCCACGACGGACAATTGGCCATCGATTCACAAACTTTGCCGCCAGTTAACGAATACCCCAGCCCCGGTGCGACCGCTATTGAACAGCGACGGGGCGCTGAAATACGTTTCAGAGGACCGGGCGGAGGTCTTCGCTGAACACCTGGAGCGTCAGTTCCGACCAAACCCGACCAGCGACCACGAGCATGTCGCGGCAGTCGAGAAACACCTGGGAGACTACTTCGCCACGCCGATAGCTCCCGAGGAAGACCCGATTTTCTTCTCGCCGGGCGCAGTTAGACGCGCCATCCTAAGAACGAAGCCTAGGAAGGCCCCCGGAGCCGACGGTATCACGAACACAGCGCTGCGCCACTTGCCGTTCCGTATGGTAGCGGCACTGGCGCGCCTGTTCACAGCGATACTGCGCACAGGGGCCTTTCCCGCTTCGTGGAAGGAGGGGCGCGTCATCATGCTGCCCAAGGCGGGGAAAAACACGCTGAAGCCGGAGAGCTATCGGCCGATCACTCTCCTACCCACAGTCTCCAAGGTGTTCGAGACACTCCTGCTGCGACACCTCCAACCACATATTGCGCCAAGACCGGAACAGTTCGGGTTTCGGGCGGAGCACAGTACGACGCTCCAGCTGTCGAGGGTACTGCACCACCTCGCAGCGGCGACGAACAAGAAGGAACGTTGGGTTGCAGTATTCCTCGACATGGAGAAGGCCTTCGACCGTGTGTGGCACGAAGGACTAATCCACAAGCTGGCCACTTCAGACGCGCCCCGTCGCGCCGTAAAGGTGGTCTCTAGCTTTCTCGCCAACAGGACTTTCAGAGTGGTGGTCGACGGAGCGCTATCCAGCGCCCGTCCAGTGCGCGCCGGTGTGCCGCAGGGCAGCTGCGTTTCACCGGCGTGCTACTCACGTTACACCGACGACATTCCCACTACCCCAGGTGCCATGCTCGCGCTGTACGCCGACGACGCCGCGTACATTACCACCTCGCTCAACGCGAAACACGCGGCGTTGAAGATGCAGCGCACCCTAGACTTGCTCCCCGAGTGGCTGTCCAAGTGGCGGCTGTCGGTGAACGTGGGTAAGACGCAGGCGCTGGTCACCGGCGCCGCGCCCCTCCCACCACTCTTGAAACTACAGGGGGCCGATGTCGAGTGGTCGCCCCAGGTCAAGTACTTGGGGGTCACCATCGACCGTCGGCTCACCATGGGGTCACACGTCCGCGCGGTCGTCGCCAAAGGTAGGGCTGCCCGCTTCCTCCTGCGACCAGTGCTCTCATCCAGTATGCCGGCGCGCGTCAAGCTGGGCGTGTACAAAATGTACTTGCGCCCGCTATTGACGTACGCCGCCCCCGCTTGGTTCGCCCTCACTAGCGAGACGAACCGAAGAAAGCTCCGCGCGCAACAGAGCCAAGCGCTGCGGACCATTGTTGCCGCCCCTCGCTACGTGAGGAACGATGTCATCCAGCGGGACCTCAGGATTGAGGGCCTGGACGCTTTTGTGCGGCGCCTCGCGAAGGGCATGTTCGCGCGTGCCGACGCATCTGATTGGCCTCACATCCAACAGATTGCGCCCTGGCATACGCGGCCCCCTGACGCGAGGAGACCCCTGCCCCGCGACCTCGTCGCGGACGACTGACCCCATCACCGGACTGGACTTCCGGGTGAGCCGCACTCAGCTTACACGCGGCTCACTTGTGACAATAGACTCCACACATTACATACACCTGTTGCGTGGCGCGTGCTAGGATAATTTAGGCGTGTCACGTAGCAAACATCAGACATTCACCTCTACACAGGCTCTAAACACACATGCGAGGACGCAGTGCGGGCGTGCGCGTTTCTCGCATAGACACCGGGTGGCGCCACACAGCACAATGCCACCCACACACCCAGTACACGGTCCCCCTAACCCACGCAGGCTCGGCTCGCTCTGAAAGTGTGATGGGCGGGGGCCACTCACCCCTCTGTAGGAACGTCGAGTCCGTACCTCTGTCGCTGGTCGCCTCCTGCTGGGCTTCACCCATGTAGATGGGGGTTCCACCTGGTAGGGGTTGACCGCCGGGGTACGGTGAAGAAAGCGGCGCTGACTAGCAGCGTCGTGGCGAGCCTACAGACACAAATATAGCAACCATACACAGGGGCGCGACATGTCGCGCCCCATCAGCCATAGGCCGTGATAGGCCACTCAAACGAGGGGCCCGTAGTGACGGGCCAACGTATAGCCACCGCGGTCAGGGGGCTACGCCCCGGCACCGCCAGTCACACACCCCTTGAGGGGTGTCGCGACTTCCAAACGATGCAAGCTCAGTTTGTGTGCAACGTTCGTGGAGTTAACATCACCCGCTACTTATTGGTAAGTTGAATATTGTAATATTATTTTTGATGGTATTTTAATGTATAGGTAAGTTTATGCTGATTAAATAATTAAATAATAAATAGTGAATAAGGAATTATTGTTGTAATATAAATTGCAATACTGTGTATTTTTTTGTAGTAAATAAAACAAAGTTGCTATGAACTACTCTTTATTTTACACGTGTGACTCCGGATTTTTAATTTCGACTTAAATGTGCTTTTTTTTTCTATACACAACATCTATAAAAGTGTTTATCTATATTGAGGGGCAACATTTAAAACTAAGAAAAGCCGTTCTAATAAGACCTATTATGTGAACCCAATCAAAACACTGATTTCAATCAGTCCCTTTAAACTCCCAATCATTTTTAAATAGAGGTACCGTCGTAAATCATTCAAGATGGAAGAGTTTGATGCCTTCCAATCTGGCTTTATATCAGCTTTCACGATACAAAAGGCGATAACATTTAGTGTTTTCGATAAAACAAGGGCCCAGGCAGGCATTTGAGCTATGAAATTATTTTATGACTGCACTAGGACCTGTAAATACTAGTTTTAGGACCAGGCGTTGTGTGTTTTGTAGACTATGTATTTTTGGTAGCGTTTTAAATTCAAGAAAATTTTTAGTTTTATTTGATTTTATAGGCTATCTGCCTCATTCAACTCGTTCTGACTAAGTGGAAGGATAAACTTGTTTCTCAAAATAAATACCTATCTATACTAGTATACTAGAATTATATTTATTTTATCATTTACTAGCTGCGTCCCGCGGTTTCACCGGCGTAGACCGGGATAAAAAGTAGCCTATTTGTTAATCCAGGGTATAAGCTATCTACATACAAAATTTCATCCAAATTAGTCCAGCCGTTTGAGCGAGAAGAAGTAACAAACATACAAATACACACACTCACCCCCACACACTCACAAACTTTTGCCTTTATAATATTAGTGTGATGTGATATCCAGCACAGGTCGCCATCATCACGTCAACGCGGGCTGTCCCTGAAAACCAGCGCTGGGGTTTTGTCTCGCATAGGGTCGCAGCATTATGCTGAGCGATGGCCGTTTTGTTTTGCGTGTATGTGACGCATATTTTCCCCCAACTTATTCCTTTTGTGTTTGCGTTCTATTTTTTGCGTCATGTGTGCCGCAAATAACTTATTTTACCAGCTTTTATTGAGTTTCATTTTTACCGGTGTCTGTGTGTAATCGAATTTTTTCCCGATTGAGCTGAAAATCGATTATTATAACTCAGCAATAAAACGACGCAACCTTATCGAGTTTGATTCGTCTTGACAAGGACTCTGGTCCTAGATGACTAATAATATAAAAGCTTATTTTGTTATAATACACTTCTTGTTTTCTTTATTTCTTCTTCTTTCCTAGTAATTTAATACACACCTTTTTGTGAAGGTATATGATTAATTGCTGTAATACCATCATCTTCATTGTTGAAGTACCTAACCGGTCTTACAATGCAATCCAATGCATTCGTTATTAGGTGTAATCCCGCCTGATGGAATTCCCCATCAGCAGAACTTATAAAACCGTACAAATTTTCATAACCTAGGTAGGTTATGAAAATTTGTACGGTTTTATAAGTTTACCTTACCTTACCTTAATTTTCAAAAAACTTTCCTACGTGCGCACTTTGGATATTTATGGAACTCTTGCGCATTTCAAGCTTCTAGATCCAACGGCTGAGCGTTGTCTGTCAGTGAATGGAATGAATTTAAGATTTTTTTCAAACCTTTTTAATTGACTGAGCTTAATTCGATAGTGAACTCATGTATTTTAAAAGTATGTTCACTATGACGGATATACATCTCGATACAAATAACTGTTATGGAGCCATACAAACAAACAACTGATTATAATTTTATGTGCAGAAGTCTAACCCTTATATCAGCTGACTGTTGAACTATGAAACGATTTTATGAACATATAGGTCAATGTATTTAATATTCCTATGAGACGTGGATAAGCCTAACCTAGCCTTTATCCTAGACATAAATCCGGCTAGACGAAAAGGAATAAAGTAATCTGTTTTAAACGATATTGTTTTACCCTTTTTACCCTTTGAGGTCGGGTCGGTTCGTTTAGCTAGTGCAGACTAAACCCTGTATGTATCACGTTCAGTAAGCGTTCTACTATTTTTAAGCGACTTCTTGAGGTTTTCAATTCGATTGTACTTTTTTTTATTTTTAATGTTTGTTACCTCAGTACTCCGTCTTTTATAAACGGATTTGGAAACTTTTTTTTTATTTGAATATACTTCTAGATTGGTCCCATAAAAATTTAGGTCAAGTTCTGATGAGTGGTTTTTGAGTTAGCTTCAATAATACGTATTTTTGATGTTACCACAGACACCGACTTCCGAAAGTAAAGTTATTTGCCACTTTGTAGTTTTCTTTTGAAAGTCATTATTTTTGTTTTTAAAAACGTTTTTCGCTGAAAACTTTGATCTTCAAAAATATATATGCGTCTGTCGACTTATCGAAAAACTCACTCTTTTTTCGTTAGTAAAAAAAATTCGACAACTGCGTCGTTGATCTAGTAATCGCAAGCACTACTGCTGAGTATGAGGTCCTGGGTTCGATTCCCAGATCGGGCAAACAGTTACTGGGTTTTTCCATCAGGAATTTCTCAGTAGCAGCTCAAATGTGCCCGGTTGATGGCAATAGGCTCACCCCCTATTCTTCTTCTTCTTCGTCGTTCCCTCAAAGGTGAGGAACACGACCACGTACGACGCATCTCCAAGCTATGCGGTCTTCTGCAGTGTGGGCTGCTCGGTAAATGCTCGTTTTCTATTAAATGAGACTTATACATAACTGGTGAAATGTAGGTATTACTATACCGGGTGTAAAAAGACACTTGCCGAAGCCGAACATATTGTACCCATTATTTGCAACTGGAGTTATTGAAGGTCAAAGTAGCATTTTTTTTTACTTAAACGTATAGAGGCATGAGGAACAGGGTGTAAAGTAACGATATTGTGGATCTATTAGCCAAGCAGGCCATATTTGATGGAATTCCTGTTAACTTTTCTCCTTACTTTACTAACTTTATACCTAATATCAAACAGGATTGTTATTCGCTTTGGAAAGAATATTTCAACAAAAGATCACAAGAAAAAGGAATCTGGTACAAAACGATCCAACCACATCCCTTGAATTCACCGTGGATAGATAACCAACTGTTGAACAGATGTGATACTGTTATAGCATTAAGACTTCGTTCCGGACACATTCCGTGTAATAAGTTCTTATACCTAATGGCAAAATCAACAACTTCTAATTGTGATTTTTGTACCAATTCCGTTGATGATGTTTATCACATATTAACCGAGTGTGTCCGCAACGAGGAATTTAGAAATAGCTTAGATTGTAGGATTAGAGAGATAGGTTACTGTAATAGTGTTCTAGCTGCGCCACTTTCTGATGCAGCTAGAGTACTTTACAAACTAGCTATCCTAAGAGTACGTTAAATAGTTATTAGTATGATTTTGTTAAGCCAACCAGGGCGGCATAATCGCATGTGCGACAAAGCCCTTTCCATTTGAATAAAAAAAAAAAAAAGAAAAAAAAGTTCACTCATCCTCCATAGAAAAGGGAGGATCCTCCGACCAGACGGGTGTCGTGTCTGGTGGGCAACTGCCCGACAGTTGATGTCGGGACATTGTATATATGCTAATCGTGTGGTAAACTCTAATTGCGCGATGCAGGTTTGCGGGATGTCATGTCATTGATGCGTAGTTCATATGTGGCGATGTAGATGCCGCCACAAACGTATTCCTAAACTTTTCCGACAAGTACCTACCTGCGCGTACCGTAGAGCGAAGGGGCGGGGCTTAGCACCGTTTGCCTGGGTTCGCGTTGCATTGCGCGTAATAAAAAACCGGTCAAGAGCGAGTCGGACTCGCGCACCGAGGGTTCCGTTCCGATTTCTGAAAAAGTGTGCTATTTAGAGACATCGTTTTATTTTTCCTGTAATCTTTACATAAACTTCTGTAACATAGAATAAATTCAGATTTTTCGCTTTGCAAACTTCGGAGATAAGGGGGGGGAACGGTATTTTTTTTTACATTTTTCATCAAAAGTCGAAAACTATGCAGACTAAAAAAAAAATAAAAAAATGTTTGAGAATGTGCAAACAGTGCTCTTTCATATGATACCCCACATGCCCTAGTAGCCCCACTTTGAATTTTTAAGAACCCTTTTCAGTCCTTGTTGCAAAAAAAAAAAAAAAATTGTTTTTCTTGTTTGCAAAATAGTTGGGTAAACGTAATCTAAAACTGTTCTAAATTTCAAGTTGATAGCATTAGTGGTTCTTGAGATATCCAGCTGTGACAGACAGACAGACAGACTGAGTGTCACCATAAGGGTTCCTTTTTTACCATTTTGGTACGGAACCCTAAAAATGCTTTTTTTATACATAAAAATAAAAGTCGTTTCCCAGCAATAATTTTTGCGCAAAACTACTTAGTTAGATGTACAGTATGCGTAGTTGACGGCTTTGTGATGTGTGTTTCGGCTTTGTGTTGTACCCTGTGGGTACAACTCTGCCTGACCCGTCGGGGGTTGTCCTATACAGTTTCATAAGGCAATGGCTAGGAAGCTCAAGTTACACTGAGACGCAAGCATACGCAAAACTACCTAGATACTTGCACGTTAACATTTCACGGATAGATGGGATTTTAATGGTATTAGTTGTAATCCTACTAATGCCTTTAGTTGAGTATACTAATGGATTAGTTTCGAACCCGGCACTACACAGTATCTCATTACTACCGGAATCTGAAAATAATTGTTATGTAACGAATTTTGATTATTGTTGCGACGTAATTTCAAGTAGGTATGAGTTTACTATGTGACACTGTGAAAACTACTCTATTTTCTTAGAGAATGGGTTTGAATTTGATTGTAAATTCTATTGTATCTAGTTGGTTTGAATTAATTGATTTTTAATATCGTGATGTTGTTCATAATAAAATTACGAACACTATACGTATATTTGTTTGAAAGTAATATTAGTAGCATTTACGTAAACATAGAGTAATTGTTGATAACTTATCTACCTACTTGATAATGTTAGATGTAGGATTGTAGGCACATCCTTGGGTCCTAGGAAACCGAAGTATTCCCGTTTGAGCTCCTATTTTTTGGGCACCTATGCATTGGGCACCAAAGGTATTCCCATTTGAGCACCAATCAATATTTTAACGTGGTGCTCAATGGGGGAACAATAAAAAATATTCAACTTTATTTCCCTTCGAGCACCTATGATGCGGTAGCTACTAGTGATGGGGTGTTTATTAAAACCCATATCGATAAAAATTGGCAGTACTTTTATTAACATTCCAACTTAAAATCTGATAAGAAGCTTATCTATACTAAAATAATTATTAGTTCTAGGACTTAAATCTAGTCCTCCGAGCTAAGCTTAGGCAATGTTTTGTCATCTTTTACTTAGTAGCAATGAGACCCTACATGGCTAACCGGTTAAGGGCTAATATTAGGCACCTCTTGACCTAAGTTACATCTAAGTTACGTTAGGCTTTTGTTATTACCATTATAATACCAGCCCAGTATTACTGACCCGCTGCAGGACAAAGGCCTCTTCTCACACAGAGAAGGCACGAGCATTGATCACCACACTTGCTCAAGACGGGTTGGCGATTACAGACTTATATTGACTGTCTAGGTTTTTTCGCGATGTTTTTCTTCACCGATATCAGTAATAGTAGAGTAGAGTACCCAAATGAACTCAGAAAGTATGTACAGTGGGCTGCATCAATTGGGTACCCCAGTTGTATTAAAATTTTAGTATAACTGGGGTATCCAATTGTACATGTACCTACTTTCTGAGTGTATGTATTCACATGTATGTGAATCAAAAAAGTCACATTTGTACTTGCCTGGATTTGAACCCTTAAAACCTGGTGCATGAATGGCGAGGCCTTAATTACCGGAGCATCAGACATCTTACGATTTTATCAAAGAATTTTGTTTTCCTATTAATAACCAAAATCTTGACTTCTGTCACTTCAGCTTGCTTATTGTGTAGGCTAAATTTAAATTGACCGCTTTTTAAATTTTATGATTCATACTCATAAGTATTGTAACTACCAAAAATAAACAAAAATTTAATACACCATTAATTTGTATCCGTTTCAATTAATGTTTGCTCATTAGTATTTTTAGTAGGTAATTCCCGAAATAATTTTAATAAAAACAGAAGAAAGGAGAGAAGAATTAATTATTATTTATAGATATGAGGTTACATGAAAATTAATATGTCGATCATTTTAAAACCTTTAAAATGCAATTTACTTTTCGTTGAAAATATTCAGTACTTACGTGTAATAATAATAATAATATTTCATTCAGTAGTGTTACATATTTCTCCATTAAACATAGCTTTCGTATCCATAGAGACGAGCAAGTATAGCAAAATTTATGGCACAAATTAGCCCAACGTCGACTGCGATAAATTTACATATGAAACTCATAAGTTAAAACCCTTGGCTTGTGTGTTTATTACTAGAAACGGTACCCGAGCGCTATAAAGCATTTACCTGTGCCAAGCATTGCTGAAAATTTAACATACTGTGGTAAAAATTACCTATATGAACATGTTTCATAAAATTTTCTGTAAAATAAAAATACCTAGAACTACCTCTTAAATATTTAAATTATAAAATATTTAAATTAATGAACACGACAATTTATTAGGTTGATTAGGTTCTATTATGCGCTTACTAATTTAGCTGTAATTGTAAAATAATTTAAATTCTGAAAATACTTGATTTTATTATTATTGTTTATTCGGTACTTTGGAATTACACGGATAACTTTTGTCTTTCAAAGTGATTGCAGCAACAAAATTATCCTGTTCTATCTTTCCATGCAACATTGTTGTAATGGTTTCAATTAAAACATTTTGTATTTCTAAAATCAGTGCTGAAGAAAATTATTATTCCTCTCTATCGGTACTTTCTAGGCTACCGTAAACCAATCACAGAATAGAGAAAAAAGAGCAAAAAAACTGTTTATTTGACCCTCCAACTCCTCCAAGGAACGAAATTCAAGCAGAAAATATATTTTTACTAAAGAATGCTCATTACAATTTTGCTTAAACCTTTTTTTTTCTTTTCGCCAGCCTAACAAAAAGTCTATAAATATTTAGGGATACTGTTTCCAGAATATGGGCCTTATAGCCTTTATATCTCATTCTGTGTCGTCTACACAATATACTGCTTTACTGTACTCAGTCAACTGAAGCAATATTTCTTTTGCCCAATCAAGGGCGAAAGCTTTCTTATCTGTCCTCCGATCTTATTTGGTTAGAAGCTTTATATATTAAAAGGTCCACAATTTATACCGTCGTAAGTGCGCTGTATCATTCTCTACTCATATCTAAATTCATCACCCTACCCTATTTTTCATTCTACATTCATCATCATCACATTTATCACCCTAGTGTCTCTAGAGATATACTAAAGAGATAGGTACTCCTTTTTAATTTTGGTATGCTTTATTATGTAAACTCCGTGTAGCAACTAAAAATAGTATTCTTTTCTATCATTATTAGGAACGATCTCTGTACAGGATTGTCTTCGCTTGGCTAAATACCTATTGAGGTTTTTGTGATGTTTCTGTATAAATTCTGTTTTGTTTCTTATTTCATAAACAATAAAAAAAAAAAAAAAAAAAAAAAAAAAAATATGTTTAGTAACCACCCGTTTTGCCCTCACAACGACGCTACTTCTTCTTGTGTCAGCACTAAATGTAGATAAGGGCCGATTTAACAATCGTTCTATTGATAACTTATAGCTGAAGAATAAATGTCGCGCTTTAACATATTATTTTCTTCTTTATTCTTCTGATAAAAGTTATCCGGACGTTAAAAAATCGGACCCAAGTCAGATAATTGTGTATCCCCGAGTAAAACTGACGTCTGACAAATAAAAAATTGACGCGCAGGATATAACTTATACTACGTTAGAACTTTGGTTTAATTTTAAAATATACCTATTGCAAAATAATCTAAAAACTGACTCCTGACAAAAAATTAAAACAATACAATAGGTGTAGTTGTAAAAGGATCTTTCTGCGTGTGTACAAAATCGGAACAAACACCGCCCATATACCGCCATCGCCATCTTGTTTTTTCAATACAACTTCAAAAAAAAAATCACAAATGTTCACCTACAACGCCCCCTCACCACCCTAGTGCTTGAATAGCCAACCGACCATTTTTTGGGAAGATGAGTTTTTAATGTATAACTATAGAAAAAGTGTTACACAACAGTTATTCATTAAAAAGTAGTTTTCCCAGAGAATGGTCGGTTGCCTATTCAAGTGCCTTGTCAATGTCAGTCAATTGCCAAAAGATTCTTGTAGCATTGTGTGTAATTTACAGCTTCATTTAAGGCTTGGTGTGTTTGAACTAGAATCTACTCGTTTCTTATATAGTCTTGTCTTACCTAGAACAATAGAAAAATATTCAGGCAATCAAACGAATCCTATTAGTTCCAATTTATCTAGATTGGTCTAGCCATTTGGTGTAGTTTCGGTTACAAGCCGTAAAAGACAACAATTATTATCAGTGATCGGAGTAGGTAGATTGGTACTTGTATCATAAATGCCCACAGAAAGATAAACATGGATAAGCCATTTTCCCGGAAAGTAATTCCGCTAATTCCGGTATTTCGGGATCCAATTAAATATTGTTAGTGTTGGTAGTGATATTATTACTACTCAATTAAAAATTTAAAGGTGGGTATGAAAACTAAATTAATTTATTATTTATCTGTTGAATAATAAAAACAATTAAAATCCGATCGAAGCACAAACACATTTTTAATATTTTATTTTTAGCCTTTAATTATTGCCATACATTTTTATAAATTTGTTTTCATAGTGGTCATGGTCATTGACATTAGAATAAATAACAATAAGGATAAAAAACCGCAACATTGTTCATTGTTAAATATGTACATTTTACATCTTATCAAAAATAAAATTAATATAATTTCTACAGAAGTTCCGGGTTTTTTTTAATAATCAACCACAATTCCGAAATTCCGGAGGAATGTCCATTTATTAATATATACGTTTCTGATCAATGACCACAATTCAAGCTACCTACTCCGATCATTGATTTTTATTGATAAATTGGTAGTTTGTTCTATTTTTCTTATTACATGTCGACGAATTAGTTTTAATATTAAAAAAAAAGTAATCAACTACTAACAAATTGGATAAACAATAACTAAGGTGATCAAATGCAAAATTTATGAAGATAAATCGTGTTTCATAAAAAAAAAAATATTTGTAAGCTTTAATAAATATCAAAATCAAAACTACTGAACCAGGAGCTGAAAATATATCGTCATTTACAAGACATATTCAAATTTACAAATACTCAACATCGTGTAAATATTTACATAGGGCGATAAGAATTCACCCCTGAAATTACATTCATGTCATAATATCAACTGGAAAGAGGAAAGAGGCACATGTATACACCTTTATACATACGTACATTTTCTTTTTAAATATCCTCAAGGGATGGTACGACACAAATATGGAACATTTCCAGTTAAACATTACCTCTTTGTTACAAGCCTTATGTAATCACATGCTTACGGTGCGAGCCATATTGCAATTTCGGTGTCGCCGGCGCATTTTCCTACGTGGCAACCCTGACGCAATATGTGCCGCTGAACACATGCGATAGTGGTGTGTCGATCTATCGATAGTTGTGGTAATGTGTGAATTTGTAGTGAGGCGGCTGGTGTCCTTTACCAGCGGAGATTTACCAGCGGAGATTTGCGAATTCAACATCAGTTTAACATAATGGTTAAAGCAAAACAGCACACCATGAAAGTGATAGCAATTTTTTTATTTTTTTCAAAAGTACCTTAAGGCTCTTACAGACAAAGGCTATATCGCGTCGCGACGCGATATTGTTCTACGGATATAATATCGCATTATTGCGTCGCCGCGTACCATTATCAATAAATTAGACAACTACATATTATTTGCGTATATTCTCCTTCTCACAAAATATCTATAAAACTCTTTCTTTTAGTTTCACAAACTTAATAAATAATTGTTAGTTCTTACTCAGATAATCGTCTGAAATGTGCCTATTCGCTAAGGAGTTATCGAGTAGTTGAAATCAATCGTCGAAATGTGATACATCATCACATTTAGTCGATTGATATCAAGTACTCGATAACTCTTTTCAGGTACACCACGATCGCAACAATCGATACAACGCCCAACACTAAATGCTAATAGTTGACATGAAAACAAGGGTCCACACGTGAGTGCTTGAGCTATTAATGGCTCCATAAAACTATATTAGTCGAGTAACGAGGTTTATTTCTTTAATTGCTTATTTTGCGACCAACGTGTAGACGTGGTCGGCAGCTGAATAGGATTAGACTGGATTTGTTTTGTTTATGCTTAGATTTGGGTTTTAAAGAGTCTTTCGTCGTGTCACCTTGGTTTGTGTACATAGTGATCCAAAAATTATTAATGATAAATAAATAAATCAATTAATTAATTCATTTCAGTTAACTTTACAAACCAATAATTATGATGAAATGATTAGGTATAACTAAATTGACATCAGGCTATGTATCTGTCTCTGCCTAGCATTATGCCATTTTATTTGTGGGGTCAGCATGACTCAAATAATTTCATACAAATTCTGTTCCACTTTTATTCATTCTTTGCAGAAAACCGCGCAAATATAACAACCTTATTGGGAGCTATATGTTTGAGCCGTTTGGGATTGAAACACTAGGGCCTTGCTCATCGAGTATTTCGGGACATCGCCAAGCGGTTGGTCGACTCCACACGGGATCAGAGGGCTGGCCTATTTTTAGCCCAATGAATTGGCATTGCCATCCAGCGTGGCAATGCTGCCAGCCTTTTGGGTACTTTTCCCACTGACAGCGATGCGGAAGAATTTTTTGATGGCCTATGAGATCTTCCCCCCTTTTTTATTACGATATACCTACTTGTACATAGTATAAATAATTTTGTATTACAGTCCCCGGCGATAAATATTGCACATCGACCTTTGGAAAGAGACAATCGGCTTATTTCGGCTTCGTAGAGCGTTATCTCTGTCGCACGAAATACAAACAGTCCGGTATCTATTAGGAGGTGTTAAAACAATTATGATTTGCTTCTTTTGATAATTCTTTTTATTCTTTGTATAAAATACATCAATTTTTCTATAAGTGATGGTTTTAGGTTGGGGTAAAATAAAATAAAAAAAACATGTTCACATTATGTTTACGTTTATTTTGGAAAGTTACAGCTGTAGTGCATAATAAACACCATTATACCTATTGTTAAAATGAGACATTGTAATAATTTTTCTAAATTTTTCCTAACATTGTAATAAATTTTTCCTAAAGATGCCATAGTACAACTTTAAATTATTTCAATTTGGGGGTGTTAACAACTCTAAATATATATTTTGAACTGGACGCGACCGCACTCTATCCCACTTGAACAACGACTGACAAAACGTCACATAGGTAGTGTGCGACAGAGATAACGCTCTACGAAGCCGAAATTAGCCGATTGTCTCTTTCCAAAGGTCGATGTGCAATATTTATCGCCGGGTACTGTACCTTGTATTTTAATTCAGTTTTGTTTATAGTAGAGAAATATAAACTTTTATATGATGAAAGTAAACAAATGTACTTTTTATCAGCATCTCTACTATGTCAATATAACACACGGTTAACCTCTCGAACAAAGCTACCCAATAAGCTTATGTAAGGGATAGTCAGCCACAATAGCTCTATTGACTATCATGAACCCGAGAGTCGTGACCTAATGCTTAGCTGATTAGGGATTGTCTTACACTGAATAATTAATTGACAGATCTGGGATGTATTACAAGGTTATACCTTGTGTGTTATTATGGTAATCCATTAAATCGGTCTATTTGAAGGGTCAATAATAATGTATGTAGTATTAGGTGGGAACAAGATGACGAGAATAGCAAATATCTGTGGGCAGGTAGATGCTATGAAGGTAAATAAAAATGCGAGTATTACTGTAGAATTAATAATACTTTTCGTACTGTCGGGCTTACAGGAAATATTTAGTCTTTGTACCTGACCTGTGTGACCTGATTTTGAATGGTATCCCGGTGATGTCAGTATATAATCTAAATCTAAAACAAAGTCGGGTTTGTTCGAACACTTATAACTCGAGAACTACTGGACCAATTTTCATGGTTTTTGATTTGTTGTATTTGTATCCGTCCCGAATAGCAGAATAACTATTAAAAACATAGGAAAATTCACAAAAAAATATAAAGAAAATTCATTTTCTCATACATGAAAGGGCAGGGCAATGTCTGTCGGGAAACTTTCATTGTTTTTAGAATTCCAAATTCAAATTCATTTTATAATCAGTTGTTCATTTGTTTTGCTGCCGTTCGATTTATTGAATTTTTGACAGGTCGTCTGGCGGGTCAGCTACTTATGTAGTATTCTAAAATAAAAATCAATTGCCGAATGTATGTAGGTAGGTACGCGCATCACTTCAGAACGGATGCACGTATTTGGCTAATTCTTTTTTGTTGTATTTGTAATTATTGTCAGGACAAAGTTTGTATGAAAGAAACTTCTACACAGTTTATTGTTATAACGTCAATTTACTAACACTACTGTACTAAATATGTGGAGATTTGATACAAGTAACAACCTCAGATTTTTTATAGGCCTATGGTAACAACCTACTATCCCAATTTATTTTTGGTCTGCGCAACATGTCCCTTTCTTCCATACTTCTCTATTAGTCGTCATCTCGGTAGTCACCCCCTTTATAACCATGTCATCTTTAACACAGTCCATCCATCGTTTCTTGATCTTCCCCTACTCATATAGCCATTGACAGTCATACTCAAAACAATTTTTTTTTTCAAATTAATTGGCTCCAATTAATCATTTTCATGTTCTTGACTTTTTACTAAGTATAAATTTATTCCGGTATTTTACTTTTCAGCAAAAAATCTTAGGTTCATTCTTAAAATATAAATTAAGTTTTCCTAAACAATTCAAAATGTGCTCAGCTTGCGCCTTCAGGAACTTCGCGCGTTTACATTAGAATATTCATAGCTAAGACAGGACAACGTCTGTCGGGTCAGCTAGTTTTATATAAAAAAACGTTGAGTATATTAAAAACATATTTATTACGTTTGGAGGTATTTACAATATCTATAGTCTTATTCTTGCATTTTTGGATTGTCAACAGCATTATTGGAATGCATTGTAACAGCTCTTTTAGTATTTTTTTGACTATTATATTTTTTAAGCAAAATAGAAATTCCTCTACAAGTTATGTAAAGTTTCCTTTCTAGTTTTTTAACTATATGTATATATATATATATATAAATATATAAAGAGAGAAGTACTAACTGACTGACTCATCAACCTTTTTTTTTTTTTTTTTTAATCTTTATTTATTTAAGGGATTTTTGTACGCATATGCGACGATGTCAATCCCATCGTGCTTTTACAAATTATAAGTAACTCTTAAATTAAATAAACTAATACTAACACAAAACTTTACTTTTAACCTAATTTATTATTTACCTATTTAATAAAAAAGTATATAATATTTTAGCCACTTCTGAAGTAGGTTTTGCTAAAATACCATGGAATATTCCAACATCCATTACAGATAGTTTCAAAGCTTGAAGAAGTGTGTTTCTTTTGTTTGTATATCGGACACATTCCACCAACACATGCTGTACATCCTCTATTCTACCACACACCTCACAGTTGGGAGAGTCCGATTTTCGCATGAGAAAAGCAAAGTTGTTTAGCGGAATATGTCCTGACCTCAAACGATGCGCAGCAACAATTTGACAGCGACTCATTTTTCATATTACATTTTTCATTTTTTTTTACATTTTTCATATTACATATTTCTAAATGTGTTCATAACAGTTCTAAGGGTTTAGCTATAGCAGACTCATCAACCTAGCAAGCTAAAATTTTGCACAGAGGTTCCCTTTGGCAAGGTGTAGGTTTTGGTGTAGGCAAGGAATGAGGAAGGATTTCCCGGGAGTACGATCGCGTGGGATATTTTCCGACATCCATGCGGATGACGCCGCGTGGGAAGTGCTAGTTTTATATTTTTCATAACTTATGGACTTGTTTAAGTTTTTCATTTTTTTTTTTTAGTTTGTATTTTGTTTTGTAGGTCAGTTGCAGCATGATCTCAGATGGTCGGCTTTGATGCTGTAGTCTCGGTTTGTCCTGTGCTTGCCGACTGTGGAAAGACTGATCTAATTTTACTCATTCAAAATAACTACTGTTACGTTCTTTTGAGCTTCAAGAGTTGCGATTTCTGCTTTTCGGTTTTCATTTTTAAGTTTATATAGTTCTTTCTCAAGTTCTAAAATTTTATTGTCTCGTTTTACGTTTTCCACAGATTCAAACAGTCTATTAAATTCAGCTGTTATGTATGCATTCTTCAGCTCTTCAAATTCTTGTCTAATTTCATTCCGAATGACTTGTGTGATGTTTTCGATTCGGTCGTTCATACCTTCTTTTATATAGGTTATTTCTCTACGACATTCAGCCAAATCTTTTTTAAAATCATAATGTGGAGGCTGTGATCTTTTTTCCTTTGGATTTGTCTTAAATTGACCTTCAGAAGTAAAACTACTTGTAGGCTAAAAAGATACAAAAATAGGTACAAAACCAAAACAAATGAAATGGAAAAGAGATTTCGTAACCACTAAAACTACTAGGTAGGTATGGTTAACAATAATTTTTTTTGTTTGAATTAGAGTATGCAGTACAATCAAATTAGGTACTAGTTGACGCTTTTTTCGCACAAGCGTTTTTAACGAATAAATAACAAACGTAGAATAAATGACCCCCATGTATAAATTATGTTTTAAGAGGCAAAGGACCCATGAATTAAGATATTTTATGATTGCATAGCATAATAACACCCATAGTAAGAAGTATTATGATAATACAGCTTTGTGACAGATAGACAGACAGATGACGCAGGCTTAGTTAAGGTCTTTTGGTACGATAAAAAAAAGAAAAAAGTTTTTAAACCCATACGTTACATACCTCTTCGCAAACATGCAACAATGTGTCATCATTAACATTGGTACGCAAGTTTACTTCTTCAATGACACCCTGAAACAATTATAATATTTTATTATAAAAACTTTTTTACAAAAAACAAAACCGACTTCCAAAAAAACACTACAAAGTGAAAAATAACTTTAATTTCGGTTGTCTTTGGATCTGTATTTCAGGTTTTTGCCCCCGACTTCCAAAATTAAGTTATTTTTCACTTTGTAAAGTTTTTTTGAAGTCGGTTTTGTTTTTTGTAAAAAAGTTTTTATTTTTCACTTTTCAGTGGGTCAGTTTGTAATTTATCTAAGTTACAATAACCCAATGTCAACTGCTCAACACGTTTTACAAAATATTGCTTTTCCCGTTGCAGGGACGTTAATTGTTGAGGAGTTCTCCTAGTAAGAACCAAGAGAACTGGAGCTCATGGTGAAGTCGCCATCACCATTATGCTTTTTGACGAGCATAAACCATATTAAAGTAATCGATTCGCAACCTGTGAATCCTGTGATATAATTAGATATAATTGAGTATTTCCGATGGCCATCTGTGGTCTTCATTATCAGTTCCAGTTCACCAAATGGTACTTTTCGAGAGCAAATGCACGAGTTACTATAAAAAATACCGAAATCGATATAAGTGTGCTCATAAAATTTGAGGGTTTCCCTCAATTTCCATGGGATCCCATCATCAGATCCTGACTTGATGATCATGGGACCACTTGGGAAGTATACCCTTTTGAACAAAAAAAGAAAAATCCAAATCGGTCTAGCCATTTTCGAGTAATCGGGGAACATACATAAAAAAAAAATTAAAAAAAAGGTTCCGACGAATTGAGAACCTCCTCCTTTTTGAAGTCGGTTAAAAAAGCCTGAAGACAAGACGAGAGGAGATGAAAAAAAAAATCATAAACAGTAGCAGTAATAGATAGTAGCCGATCACGAAGAAGAAGGAGACTCCACTACGAAGTCTTTATACCATTGATATACATCATGATGATAGTTGATTGATAGTTTTTTTTACATCACAGTTAAAATAATTACTTAACTTTTAAACAGCCTCAAAATAACACACGATTATGTGAAATGTGACAGCGGTTACGGTAGATGTCGCGTGAAAAAGCTAGTCTTGAATCCCTTCAGGTAGCTTTGTGCTTCCCATTAATTTACACTCGGTTGTCATAGAGACATAGTTAGACTGAACGAAAAAATCGGGAGGTATCGTGGGTCACCCGGTCCTTCGCTGTATATTACTTATTAATACAGAGCCATCTAGTGTAAGTTTTTAGTACTAGATGGATCAGTACAAAAAAGAAAAACTTTTTCATCCCATCTATTCGAAAAGAGCTCATTGGTTCCTCGATAAGTGCGAGCAAAATGGGTCATTCCGGCGCACTTAATAACAGTGACGAAATGACTTTTGAATTTGGAACACTATTGAGTCCTGCTGGCCGGTAATAAAAAATCGCTCCTGCCGACGCAGCATTGGTTAAACAAATTTAAAAAAAATAAGCAGGAACTTCTTATTTGTTTTTCTATGTACTTTTTAACAAATTAATTACGGACAATTTTAATTTGATTCACACAAATTGAATAAAATATGAGTTCTAGCTGTTCAGAAACTGTATTTTTAGCATACCTATTTTCAACATTTAGCGAAGACCAAACAAACTTCTACTCTACGGAGTACACAATATTCGATGTTAAAAACCACGGTTAATAACAGAGTCTGAAGTTATTACAAATACCCAAGTGATATAAGTCAACGACATTTTCTGTTCCCAACAAAATAGTGACAATAAACTTCCAAAATTGCGAAAACGTATCTAATATTAATATAAATTTGTAATTTGGCTATGTAAATATAAATATGTGTCACTACTAAAAGCATCTCTTATTTATTTTTCTCTAAGGTGATTTTTCTCTAAGGAGGTGTATGAAAAGCAGAGTGTGCCACACGGTACCAAAATTATTTAACCTCGAGCGACGTACTTTGAATCCCTCGCTACGCTTAGGATTCTACTCTAGAATCCCTCACGAAGCTCGGAATATTCTACTCTAGAATCCTTTGCTTCGCTCTGGATTCAAACAATCGCTCTCGCCCTCAATACATTATTTTGGTCCCTTACGACACAATCTACTATTGACACCTAAGAACTTGAGACTGACTTTTTCGGGCATACCGCTGTTTCGTTACGTGACGTTAAAGAACTTCGTTCAAAAAAACTTAGGAATGTGCATTCTGAAACTTGGTGTCATCGCACAGAGCTGGAAACTTTCCAAATGATATATTTACAACAAAAACTGTTACAACTATTATTGTTATCATTATCAATATTTTAGTGCTACAGAGCGATATTCGATCCGATGTTCTTCGTAATATCGTGTATTTAATTAGTATTAAGATTGACGTGTATTTCTCGTGATTAATGAATTTTATTCCTTTTGAGAAATAAATATCTTAAACCGCATATTTCATCATTTCATTCAGTAATAATGATAAATTAATCAAAACAGCGAAACAGTAGACAGCTGTTTAAGACGTAGTATAAAATTCAAGCATCGCTCACCTCAAACTTAAACAATCTCGATTGTGAGAACGCCAAATTGATCTGCATATCTTTCGTCAGAAGCATATTATTATTATTTCTATTTTTCAACAAAGTCAACGTATCTGGTGACTTGCTACAGTTCACATACATATCCGCTGTATCTTCTTTTACATACAAGACGAGTTTAATCCATTTGTCTTTGTAGTTTTCATTGAACAAATATGATATTGAATCTCCTGGCGAATACAATTCAGTGTGCAGAGTGACTCTTGTAACATTTAATCCAGCAGGTTGTAAACAAAGGCTCATGACTGTACGTTCATCTTGCATTATGGAGAACAGACAAGATGGAATGCCGTTGTAGGATTTAAAAATGGCCGTTACGATAAATGGAGCTGATAAGTTTACGCCTACAAGATCTGTTTCGCTAGGATCCACTTCTACAGACTTTCGGTTGGTAAACTTGTATGACGAAAGACCAGGAGTGTAGGAATCGTTCACTATTTCTGCATCAACCGTTGGTATGCGAGTAAGTAGTGTATGTTTTACATCTGAAACAATAATAAAGTTTAAAAAACTGTAACACGACTACGGAAAAATAAAATTGATCTAAAAAGTTCAAAATATTTGTTTACTTAAACAATAATGACATAGGTATATACATATTTGTAATGTGCTCGTCAAGGCCTTTCTTTTGATACCAAACATGTCATGATTATCTCAATTTATTTTTTTTCGAGGTCAGAAATTTACGTGTAAAGTCCACCATATTAAATTTAGGAAGAATTTATGTAGCCTATGTCACCCGGACCATTATTACAAATCTATCAATACCTGATTCATCAAAATCCGTTCAGTAATTTAGGCGCGACGGTGGAACACACTAAATACATACTTATATACATACAAGACTTACATACATACATACATAGACTGCTAAGAGCATAACCCTTCTTTTTGGCTTTGCCGTAGTCGGGTAAAAACAAGGTAAAAGAAGGTAAACAAAAAACAAGGTCTTGTTTTCATGATTTCTCAAGACTGAAAATCCTCCTCACTTAAGAAAGTTCATCGCAGACACTTTTACTTTCCTACTAAGTAGCACAAAGGAAAAGAATAAAAAACATTTTTACAAAAAAAAAAAAAAACAATAGACTTCTACAAAAAAAACACTAAAAAGTGAAAAATCACTTTAATTTCGAAAGTCGGTGTCTTTAAGTCTGTATTTTAGTTTTTTGTCACCGACCTTCGAAATTAAAGTTATTTTTCACTTTGTAGTACCTAAGTATTTTTTTTGAAGTCGATTGTTTTATTTTTTGTAAAAACGTTTTTTATTTTTCACTTTTTAGTAATTCAGTTTTTTATTTATCTATTTTACAATAGCCTAATGCCAACTGCTCATCAACTTTTACAAAATATTCCTTTTCCCGATGCAGTGACGTTAATTGTCGAGGAGTTCTCCTAGTAAGAACAAGGAGAACTGCACCATACCATAAGCATTGTGGCATATTGTGCTCATCATCAGTTCCAAATCGCTAAAGGTGTGCCTATAAAATTTGAGAACCTCGTCCACCTCGAGAGCATACCCTATCACACAAAAAAATAATTTATAAAATCAGTCCATAATTGACGGAGAAATCGCTTAACAAATACAAAAAAAAAACATATAGACGAATTCAAAACCTACCTTTTGGAGGTCAGTTAAAAATAAAAGAAAACAAGTGTGATGACATCCATGGTGTTATTATTTAGCCTATTTGGAAAAAAAAAATGACTTTGAATATTTAATGTTAATATACCTGACGTAGAAGGAGGGCCAGGTTGTCCAGGTGGTCCGGGTGGACCACATGTGCCAGGTGCTCCTTGCGGTCCAACTGCTCCAGGCATCCCAGGTTCTCCCGTGCGACCTCTGTCTCCTTTAGCGCCCTTTAACTATCATATGGTTTCGTTTAATACTATATATTTAGACTGTTTTTCAACATAATAATCATCTCTGCCGTTGGTCACAGCTGGACGTAGAACATTTACAGCCGAAAGTCTGACCAAGGGTTATCGTGTTACCCAGTAAATGGCTTGTAGAGGTCAAATAAACAGTTGTTTCATAATAAATACTAGTATTCAGCTGCATTTGATTAGACTGGAAGTTAACTCCAAAATGGTTGGCAAAAGGCTAGGCAGATAATGATCTCTCTCTGTTTTTATTTTTTTTATTATAATCTATGATAAAAAACTCACCAGGGAGAAATATATTTCTGGTATACTTCCGTTGTCACCCTTTTGTCCCTCACGTCCAGGTGGTCCCTAGATAAAAAATAATAATACATTTTGAACTTATAAATACTTTTGGGTCAGAAGTGGAAGTTCAGATTTAAAGAAAACCACGTGGGTGGTTAACTTAACATTTATTTCTTTACAACAATTTTATTTATTCTATGACAAATCAAAACGAAACAAAATAACACCGAACACAGAAAATAAGTACATGAAAAATAACACTCAAGAAAATGGCTCACGCGACCTGTAGAGACGACCGTATACCAGCAGCAATCCGACTACCCTCAGCGCCAACGAAGTAAAAAGAACGAGAATTTTTTTTTTTTTTTTTTTTTTTTTTTTTTTTTTTTTTTTTTTTTTTTTGAATGGCTTCTCGCAGTTGACCACGGGGGGTCGAGACTGTTTAACCGGACTTTCCTGTGGCTGCTTTAAGCGAGAGCTTAAAGCCTCCGGCCAGGCTTAAAACTAAGACTTAAAACTAGGGGTTTTGAGCGACTCTGCACGTCGCTGCGGTAAGGGTAGGGAGGTCAGCCAGAGGGTTCAGGCTGGGTCGTGACGCGATAACATCCAAGGTACTACTAGGTACGAGAATGATCGGTGGGCAAGGGGAGTTTAGTGGCGGGTTAGAGGCTACAGGCTCGGCTGCGCTACCGGCTGGCGCAGCCTCGCCGAGTAGAGGGCAAGGGGGTGGTGGGCAATTACGTTTCCGACCTCGACGGCGAGGTCGGAACGTAGATCTTAATTTACGTTTGCGGAGTGTACTGGTGGCCTTATTACTCTCCTGTAGGAGGGTTATAGGGTCATCAGGTTCGGAGAGAACATGTTTAGGACGGCGGGTCCTACTAATCCGGGAGGGAACATAGTTGGCGGATTCGACAACCAAAGGGTTGCGATGTTTCGCGGCGGTTTCAAAGAAACGCACGGAATTGCGTTTCAGAAATTGTCGGATCGTTGGGATTTTGAGGTCAAGGTGGAGGTTTTCGTTCCGAACGAACCAGGGGGCACCCGTTATCTTTCGGAGAAAACGGTTTTGCAGTGTCTGCATTCTATGTATGTGATGGGGCTTGGCGTGAGCAAATACCGAGCCCGCATAGGTCATGATGGGCCGAATGACGGCTGTATAAATGCGCAACTTGCACTTAAGTGACAATTTGCTACGTGCATTCAGAACGGAATGGAGTCTACCGAGGGCAAAAGCGGCCCGTGAACGAGCGAGCTTTATGTGCTCGGAGAAGCTTAAGTGCTCATCGAGCGTGACACCGAGATATTTGGCTCGCTTCTCCCAAGGGATCGGCTTCGGTGCACAAGGTGCGGTCTTTCGGCCGAGAGCACTCAGAAGTGCCATGGTCACCCAGGCACTTGACGCACCTGGGTCTCGCATGGCAGTTCCTTTGAGAATGCCCGTAAAGCTGGCAGCGGTGGCACTGGCCAACGAGGCCATTTTTACGGGGCTTCTCTATCTCAAAGCCTACCAAGTTGCATATCGATTTGATTTTAAAAATCGGATGGTACCCCTCACAGGGGGGGAGAACGAGAAATGAGCGAGTCAGCCTTTATATAGGGGTGATCGGGTTGCCAGCTCATAATACAATATACCGGGTGTAAAGACACTTGCCGAAGCTGAAAACTACATATTCTACCCATTATTTGGATCGTTTTTTTTTCACTAGACCATACTTGGGAATCCACTGGTTCTGGAGATATTGAAGGTCAAAGTCGCATTTTTTTTTTTTTTACTATCTTACTAAAACGAGTGTTATACTAAACTTTTCCGACAAGTACTACACGTACCGTAGAACAAAGGGGTGGGGGGTGGGCTTAACTCCATTTGCCTGAATTCGCGTTACATTGCACGCAATATTTTTTGCGCAAAGCTACTTAGATGTACAGTATGCGTAGTTGACGGCTTTGTGATGTGTCTTTTTACACCCTGTAGAGAGATGACTGAAAAAACCATTAGAGATCTTGAATTAATTTATTTTATGATTATCTTCACCATCGTGGCTTTAGTAAATTGAATTTGGCTAGTGTGCAGTAAAAAAATAATAACGAATGAATTTTGTAATATATTCCTACCGCCAGACGTTGTCCTGTCAAAATTTAAATTTCTTTTTTCTATTTTTTTTTAAACCACCCCAGTAAAATAAAAAAAAAACAAAAAAAAAACATTCAAATCGGTCTAGCCGTTTTTGTGTTTTAGCGAGACTAACGGACAGCAATTGATTTTTATATAAATACTAGCTGCGCTCCGCGGTTTTGCCCGCGTAGACCGGGATAAAAAGTAGCCTGTGTGTTAATCCAGGGTGTTAGCTAGCAGAATTGGTCCAGCCATTTGAGCGTGCAGAAGAAACAAACATACAAACACACACACTCACAAACTTTCGCCTTTACAAAAAAAACAGGTCAAGAGCGAATCGGACTTCGCACCGAGGGTTCCGTACCGATTTCTGAAAAAGTGTGCTATTTAGAGACATCCTTTTATTCTTCCTGTAATCTTTACATAAACTTCTATCACATACAATAATTTCAGATTTTTCTCTTAGCAAACTTCGGAGATAAGGGGGTATTTTTTTTCACATTTCTCATCAAAAGTCGAAAACTATGTGCCCTAAAAAAAAAAGACAAAAATTTTTGAGAATGTGTGCAAACAGCGTTCTTTCATATGATACCCAACATGCCCTAGTAGCGCCCCACTTTGAATTTTTAAGACGCCCTTTCAGTCCCTGTTGCAAAAAAATATAATGTTTTTGTTTCTTTCTTATTTGCAAAATAGTTGGAAAAATGTCATCTAAAACTGTTCCCAATTTCAAGTTCATAGCATTAGTAATAGTTCTTGAGATATCCAGCTGTGACAGACAAACAGACAGACAGACAGACAGACAGACTGAGTCGCACCTTAGGGGTTCCTTTTTACCATTTTGGTACGGAACCCTATAGTGATGATACCTTTGCGAAGCTTTCGAGGTTGATTTTAATGTTACTTATTTTATTAATATTCTCTAAATATAATTATCTCTATACTGTATGTATGTAAGATAGGTAAATAATATACAAGTATGATGGTTTTTATTTTACCGCATAACCCATATCTCCTTTGTTTCCTTTTGGCCCTGGGTAGCCTCTGTCACCTTTCTCTCCCGGCATTCCTGCGCGTCCATCCAACCCCGACAAACTCGAATAACCCATATCTTCCTTGTTTCCTTTTGGCCCTGGGTAGCCTCTGTCACCTTTCTCTCCTGGAAGTCCGTCCAACCCCGACAAACCAATATCGCCTTTGTTTCCTTTGTACCCCGGGTAGCCTAAGGAACCTTTCTCTCCTGGCGTGCCTGGAAGTCCGTCCAACCCCGACAAACCCATATCGCCTTTGTTTCCTTTGTACCCTTGGTAGCCTAAGGAACCTTTCTTTCCTGGCAGGCCGGGGCGTCCATCCAACCCCGCCAAACCCGAATCACCAATATCACCTTTGTCTCCTTTAGGCCCTGGGTAGCATCGATCACCTTTATAACTTGGCATGCCTGGTGGTCCTAACGGCCCCATCGGCCCTTCAACGGGGACGGCTCTTATGATCTCGTCCGTTTCTGAATTACTTCTATTGGCATGAGGTAGGTCCAGCTGTTAAACATAGAAATAAAATGAAGAGATTTTCCGAATCCAGAAAGGACGATATGACTTATGGGATACTAGCTTTTGCCCGCGGCTTCGCCCGCGTGGATGTCGAAAAATATCCCATGGGAACGTTCATGTGGAAAACATAGGGCATATCCCTAACTTAAGAAATACTGGGTTTCCCATACAAACTTTCATCCCTTTTATCACCCCTTGTAGGATTATGTTTTAAGACAAAAAGTAGCCCATGTCCTTTCCCAGGATGCTACCTATAGCCTTGCCAAATTTTATCGAAATCCGTGCAGTTTTGTAAATTTTAAAATCAACCCCTATTTTACCCACTAATGGGATGATTTTTAAAAAACGCTGACCCGCATATTTCTTAACTTCTTAACAATAGCATAAATGTGTTATGCCTAACTTAAGAAATACTGGGTTTCCCTTACAAACTTTCATCCCTTAAATCACCCCCTGTAGTATTATTTTTGAAAAAAATTGTATCCAATGTCCTTTCCCAGGATGCTATATAAAGCCTTGCCAAATTTTGTCGAAATCCGTGCAGTTTTGTAAATTTTAAAATCAACCCCTATTTTACCACCTTAGGGGATGATTTTTCAAAAACGCTGAACCGCATATTTCTTTATTTCCTATCAAAAGCATACATTGTAATTTTCACATCCCTAACTTAAGAAATACTGAGTTTCCCATGCAAACTTTCGTCCCCTATATCACCCCCTGTTGGATTATTTTTTAAGACCAAAAGTAGCCTGTGTCCTTCCCCAGGATGCTATATAAAGCCTTGCCAAATTTTATCGAAATCCGTACAGTTTTGTAAATTTTAAAATCAACCCCTATTTTACGCCCTTAGGGGATGATTTTTCAAAAACGCTGATCCGCATATTTCTTAATTTCCTACCAATAGCATAAATTTGTTATCCCTTTTTTTTTTTTTTTTTTTTTTTTGAGGGTGGGAAATCATCAAATAACTTCTCCCGCTCTGGGTGGAGCGGGAGGGCGTGTCAGACTTTTACTGACTAAAACCCACCCGTGTTCCTTCAGTTGCCTATGCCAGGGCCGCGGTAACCCCTTCAGACAACCCGCGACCCCAGCGGCGTCGGCCCTATTGGGCCCCGTCACTTGCTGACATCTCTTTGAGGCGCGCGTGGAACACAACGCGCCGTCGACTCGGGCCTGGTCCTTACCGGACGGCGAGCTACCCGCTGCTCACCGTCCGCAGGCCCGCGCCTACGGTGGCCGGAATCGCCCCGCGATTCCCGCCGCCCAGGGCGTCTCCTGCGGCGACTGAGGGCGTGAGGCTGCCTCTCCCTCACGCGTTCCGCCTCCTCCTTCGCGAGCATCACTGCTTCGCAGAAGGAGGTGACGGCCTCCCATGCACTCTCGCTCCGCACCATGGCCTGGACCAGGCTCGGACGCGAGAGATCGCCGCCGCCGATCGCCTCCGTGAGAACACGGCGGTGCTCTGCCCAAGCCGGGCAGACCTCCACTGTATGCTCCACCGTGTCCTCCGGGCGATCCACACAATGGAAACACCCGGGCGTTTCCTCCCGCCTTATGCGAAACAGGTACCTCCCGAAACAACCATGTCCGGTGAGGACCTGCGTCAGGCGGAAGGTGACGACGCCGTGGCGCCTCTCTAACCACTCCTCAAAGAGGGGACTTATCGCCGCAATTGTGGCGTGCCCAGCGCTGGGTTGCAACAGTCGCGTTCTCCATGCCGCCATGAGATCCCGCCGGAGCTCTGTCCGCTGTACCGTGATTTCTCGCGGCAGCGGAGTTACGCCCCGGCGCTTCGCCTCCTCGCGCCACTCCCACACGTGCGCGAGGACCTTTGCCTCCAGATCCCACGGCGGCAATCCGGCAAGGAGGCTCGCCGCCTCCCGGGAGACCGTGCGGTATCCCCGGACTAGCCGGATGGCCATGACCCTCTGGGACGCGTTCAACCTGCCGGCTGGTCCCAGCCTTAGGGAACGCGCCCACACCGGTGCTCCGTAAAGGGCCATGGACCGCACGACCCCCGCGTAGAGCCTCCGGCAGGAGGCGTTTGGACCCCCCAGATTGGGCAGGAGCCGCCTCAAGGCAGCCCCAGCCCGTGCCAGTCTGGGAGCCAAACGTCGGAAGTGCTCCACGAAGTTCCACCGGCTGTCGAGGACGAGTCCCAGGTACTTCATCGTCGACCCGACTCCGATGTGAACCCCTCCCACCGTTATTTCGGAACCCGACGGTGGCGCATTCCGAGGACCATGAAAACACATGGCCTCAGACTTGTGCAAGGCCACCTCGAGTCCCAACTGCCGGATCCTCTCCACGACTATCGCAACCCCGCGTGTCGCTAGTTCAGCCGCCGCCTGGTGCGACCTCCCCTGCGCCAGGACCAGCGTGTCGTCAGCGTAACATACTACGCTGACGCCGCTAGGGAGGTCGGCGCGCAGCACCCAGTCGTAACCGATGTCCCACAGATGCGGCCCCAAGACCGATCCCTGTGGGACACCGCACGACATCTCTCGCCGGTTCCACTCTCCCTGATGACCGGGG
Organism: Cosmia trapezina; assembly: GCA_905163495.3. Lineage (NCBI taxonomy): Eukaryota > Metazoa > Arthropoda > Insecta > Lepidoptera > Noctuidae > Cosmia > Cosmia trapezina. The sequence continues at coordinate 18,764,186 of LR991034.1, forward strand.
TAGATGACGGCCCTGTCCGTCAGATAGGCCTCGACCACTCGACAGAGGTAGGTCGGCATCCGGTGATACCGCAATGCCTCCCTGATGCAACTCCAGGGCAGGGTATTAAAGGCGTTGGCGATGTCTAGGGACACCGCTAAGACGACCCCACCCCGGGCCACTGCATCCCCCGTCGTGAGGGCTCGCACGCGCATGATGGCGTCCACCGTAGAGCGCCCCTTGCGGAAACCAAACTGGCTCTCCGCCAAATCCGGCCCCTCCTGCACCAGCCACCCGACGAGGCGGTCTGCAATTACTCTTTCAAAGAGCTTGCCCACCTCGTCGAGCAGCACGATGGGCCGGTAAGCGGACGGAGAGTCCGCAGGGCGCCCCGGCTTCTTAATGAGGACCAGTTTCCCCGTCTTCCAGCGAAGTGGGAACTGGCCCCTCTCCAAGCATGCGCTTAGGAGCCCCCCTAGTCGAGGCCCGAGAGCCCCAAAGGCCAGAACCCAGGCTCTTCCAGGTAAGCCGTCGGGTCCTGGGGCGGTATTTTTGGCACTGAGCCTACGTACCGCCGCTCTCAACTCTACCTCGGTCACTTCCGGAGCATCAACGTCGTCGTCGGTGTCGTGGTCCACCGCGGGCACCGCATGAGGCGGAGCCATAGGCGGGGGAGTATGTTCCCCTCGCGAAGGGAACAGAGCGCTCACCACGTCCTCCACGAGCTCGGGCCGGAGACTCTGCGTCAGCGGGGGCGCCCATGGGCGGAGTTTCTCCCGCACCAACTTGTAGGGGCGCCCCCATGGGTCTCTGTTCAGAGTCTCCAGCGACTCCTCGCGGCCCAGATCCCTGGACCGCAAGATCTCCGCTCGGAGGGCGGTCTTCGCCGCTCTGTACCCCTCGTACAGCTCCGCCTGAATGGCTTCCGTATCCGGAGGGCGGATACGGAGCCTGCGGTGCCTGGTGTACAGGCGTCGCGCGGCGACGCACGCCTCGCGCAGAGCCGTCAGCTCCGGCGACCACCAATACACCTGGCGAAAGGCGTGACTGGGCTGGACCCGGGGCATTGCCACGTCGCACACTTCGGCTATGGCCTCCCGGAACCACTCCGCCTCGTCGTTGATGTCGGCAGGCCTGTCCGGTGGTGACACCCAGGCCTGCACGATCGAGGCTTCCAGGAGGAGCTCCCGGTCCAGCTTCTTCAGCGCCCACCGCGGACCACTCGGGGCCTGTCGGACCGGCGCGCTCGAGGTATGGGCGGAGACGTCAAACCGGATGTACCGGTGATCGGAATAGGTCTCCACCCCCTCCATGACGCGCCAGTCAACCACGTGCGGCAACAGAGCGGGGCTGGCGAACGAAATGTCCACCACCGACTCGCCCCGCATCCGCACACACGTGGGGACAGAACCCCGGTTTAGGACGACCAGGCCTGTCTCCAGAGCCCAGTCCTCCACCATCCTGCCCCGTGTGTCCGTACACCGGGAACCCCAAGCCACATTCTTGGCGTTGAAGTCCCCGAGGACAAGCACGGGAAGGGAACGAAACCCGACGACGACGGTTTTCAACTCCGCAAGGGAGTTGTGGAACTCGGCGAGAGTTCGGTTCGGGGAGAAGTATGTCCCCAAAATTTGTTATCCCTAACTTAAGAAATACTGGGTTTCCCTTACAAACTTTCATCCCCTATATCACCCCCTGTAGGATTATTTTTTAAGACCAAAAGTAGCCTGTGTCCTTCCCCAGGATGCTATATAAAGCCTTGCCAAATTTTATCGAAATCCGTGCAGTTTTGTAAATTTTAAAATCAACACCTATTTTACCCCCTTAGGGGATGATTTTTCAAAAACGCTGATCCGCACATTTCTTAATTTCCTACCAATAGCATAAATTTGTTATCCCTAACTTAAGAAATACTGGGTTTCCCTTACAAACTTTTATCCCCTATATCACCCCCTGTAGTATTATTTTTGAAAAAAATAGTATCCTATGGCCTTCCCCAGAATGCTATATAAAGCCTTGCCAAATTTTATCGAAATCCATGCAGTTTTGTAAATTTTAAAATCAACCCCTATTTTACCCCCTTAGGGGATGATGATTCAAAAACGCTGAACCGCATATTTCTTTATTTCCTATTAAAAGCATACATTTTAATTTTCACATCCCTAACTTAGAAATATTGAGTTTCCCATGCAAACTTTCATCCCCTATATCACCCCCTGTAGGATTATTTTTGAAAAAAAAAGTAGCCTATGTCCGTCTCCAGGATACCATCTATAGCCTTGCCAAATTTTATCGAAATCCGTTCAGTGGTTTAGGCGTGAAAAGGTAACAGACAGACAGACAGACAGAGTTACTTTCGAATTTATAATATTAGTATGGATGTACGAGTAGTTCTTCAATAAGCGAAAAAAGATCATAAAAAAACAAAAAAAAATAGTTAGATTTTTGATGTTTGGTGAGGGGGCGTTGATTCGACTTTCCCTGAGGTGAAATTGCGGGCAGTTTAAAATAATTGTACCGAACTAGTTCCAGCCTAAAACATAATCATTTATCCCAAAATAAACATTTTTTTAACTTGTACGTACCGGATTGCAAATAAACATTAATGAGTCATCATCAGCATTAGTAACCAAGCTTATTTCTTCAATGAGACCCTGAAATATTAAAAATATCTAATTTAACACTTTCGCGGTTAGTAGACGTCTATAGACGTCATAACAATAAAACTTCTAGTGTGTCTCGTTTACCGTCCGCAAACCGATAACATCTCTTTCGACCTGATTTGCTGAAGGGTCACGTCACAGAGGTTTAGGTACCTATACCTGGTACGTTACACCAACGCCAATTATGTATGTGTGGCTTCGTAAATGCATTTTATTGAGCAAATGTGTTGAAAAATGCACTAACGAAGCCTGTATACATTGTTCGAAAGTTAAAAATTACGCACGATACAACGGAACGTGAGGTAAAATAGGTACTCCTCTCACCTAAGTACCTATTTTACCGCATACTCCGTTGTATAGCACTTCATAATAATAACAAAGTAGCACCGTGCGTATTCTTTACGGTATTTTTTTATTTCCATAAAAAATATTATAAGAATTCCACCAAGGAGTTTCACATTACGAGAATAAATAAGCTGACTGATCGAACCTCCCTTAGAAGCGCTGCTCAATACGTTTGTCTCACTGTAATAGTAGGTACTAAAGAGTATAAATGAGACGAATGATGTAGTTCTAATTTTCACCACGCGCACGTGACGCCATTTGCAAATTCGCGCAATTTTCATATTAGAAACGTCAAAGATTGTTGCGACTTTCCGACTGACATTTATAAACAAAATAATAACATGAAATCAAACGAGGAATCTGATACGTATTAATATGGGCCTGATATTTTAAATGATGCGCAAATTGCAGAAAACGGTATCTTGCCGGTATAGTCGCGAGAGCGCTATTTAATGATTTACAATAGTTTTCTAGCATGGAAGAGACTCGAAGAATTTTTTTTTTCTCGATGTGTTGAAAAACATTGTATGACTCATGTGAGGAAATTGGTATTTACAAAGTCGTGACTATGGTAAGCTAAAAACCAACTTACCGCACTAGTATCATAAATAACTATGTTCTGTGTTTCAAAACAATCGTTCAAACTGGTTGATTGTTTTTACCGCACAGACTCTAGTCTCATGCTTGCAATAGACAAAAGGACAATCATGTTCGCTTTCAACACTTTTCTAAAGCCACGCGCGAAATCGCAACCCAAAGTCCTATCTAGGAATAAATCTGTACCAAAAATGACGTGAGCGAGACAAGTGTATTGGTTTGCAGTATTATTGAATATGGCGCGAGTTAGAGCGAGACAAGCGCGGTGTTTATGTTCAATCGCCAATCTGACTTGAGCGAGTGTGGTGATTAAAACTATTACAGAACGTCACTCAATACTCAAGCTTTACTTAAAACTAGATTCAAGCCATTTGATTGGTTGAAACTAGTTTTAAGTACTGCTTGAGTATTGAGTGACGTTTTGTAATACGGGACTTAAAATGTCGAGTGCACACCATGTGTGCAGATAACAATAAAAATTCTATTGTGTCTGCTAATTGGGGCGCGACGGGTAAATGATGGTGTCTCCTTTGCCCTGCAGTGGGGCAGTAACAGGCTGGTATTATTTACCCAGCCTTCGCAGTGTATAGGCAGATTAACCAAAATGACAAAATACAAATAACTAGGGGCGGTATGAGTGGCGATATTACCCAGCCTTCACAGTGTATAGGCAGATTAACCAAAATGACAAAATACAAATAACTAGGGGCGGTATGAGTGGCGATATTACCCAGCCTTCACAGTGTATAGGCAGATTAACCAAAATGACAAAATACAAATAACTAGGGGCGGTATGAGTGGCGATATTACCCAGCCTTCACAGTGTATAGGCAGATTAACCAAAATGACAAAATACAAGTAACTAGGGGCGGTATGAGTGGCGATATCAAGCAGAGAGGTTTGTAATGCAATATTTTCAAATATGTGGGTTTTAATAAATCTTCATAAATTGTCAACAAAAAATTAATATAGGAAGCTCCAAATCAAACCTAATAAATAAATTATTAGTTCATCATTTATCATATTCAGTGAGTGTGGCGTAGGTGGGTAAGTACCTAACAAATATAGAGATAAATGTTAGACTGGACGATAAGAAATGTTACTAATTATTATTTGTTTCAAAGAACATTCAATATTTCATAAGTAGGTTATCAAATGAATGATTTGAAAACATCTGGGAACCGGAAAAAAAGGTCTATGAAGGTCTGAGTTAAATAATTGTGCTTATGTATATATTTCTATATTACGATGTTGGCCATAGGTGGAGAAAGTTGTTCAGTTGAATGGTCTGTACCACACCTTTCTGATACACCCTGTATAAGAATAGCTAATTTAGTCAACTTGGAACAAAGTAATTAGCATAATCGTTCGACGACTGCATTCGCAAACCGAAGTCCGATTCCCAACTAATAATATTTTTTGGGATTCTTTTTACAATTTACTGTAGGTACTATATTATGAATATGATAGTCCGTAGAACGTACACAGAAAAACATGTATGGTTAGAATAAAAATAAATATCGATGGTTAGGAGAATGTACAGAGATCCCGTGTACCGTTAATATTAAAATTATTTAGTGATAACCATTCTTCAGGAATAATCGTCACCAGTCCTGATTCTCTGTATATTTTGACTGCTGAGACCAAAACTACAAACCTGGGTATAGAGAAGTTTTATAAAAAAGTGGCTATTATTTTTTTTGTACAATATTGTGGTGTCCTACAACTGCCACCTGAAAGAAGCTAGTTGTTTATACAAGACGAACAACAACAACAAGCATAACAAAAAGAATAATTGTAATTATACAAAACAAAAATCACGTTAATCGGCTCAGTTTATGTTGTGCATGAAAATTAAAACTTAAATAAATCACGATCAATTTATGAATAAATATTCCTCGAATGCACGACATCTTCTGTATTTCAATCGATTATAAAAAATAAAAATCTTTTTATCTAACAATTAAACTGACGAGAAAATATACTGAAAAGGGAAACTTGTAAAAAACGTTTTAATCTAACCAAGCTTCTAAATTAAAGTAAATGACTTATTTTGACAAATAAACAATCGACGAATATCAATCAAAATGCCATCATTTTACTTGCCGCCAACTCAAAACTAGTCATTAAAATATAATACCGAATGTTTCAGTAATGTAACACATGGGTACCTATTACCATTTTATTGAAGATGTTTTGTTTGTTATAATGAAACACGCCCTTCTGGCCTACAATGTTGAATTTGCAAAATGTTGAATTCGCAAAATGTTGAATTCGCATAATGTTGAATCCCAAAATGTTGAATTTGCAAAAAGTTGAATTTTCTGGACCCACAATGTTGAATTTGCAAAATGTTGAATCCCAAAATGTTGAGTCCTGTAGATGCGAGAGGCGCAGGATCAGTTGCGGTAGAGGTATTTTGGGAAAGTTTTTTGGCAAATATTATAATGAGCACACTTCTACTTCACGGGAAAACATCATGCACTGCAGTGGTACCCACATAAACGGCCTTGGTACAGGTAAAGGGTAAAGGAACCTACCACCTAGTAAAATGCGTATACAGACTTATATTTATTTACGTACCTACAGTATTGTGCAAATTAATGTGAACAAAGGCGTATTTAGCTTAAACATTCTTTATTGAAAGAAAATAAAACCGGTCAAGAGCGAGTCGGACTCGCGCACCGAGGGTTCCATTTCTGAAAAAGTGTGCTATTTAGAGACATCGTTTTATTTTACTGTAATGTTTACATAAACTTCTATCACATAGAATAATTTCAGATTTTTCTCTTTGCAAACTTGGGAGATAAGGGGGCAAAGGTATTTTTTTTTACATTTTTCATCAAAAGTCGAAAACTATGCGGCCTAAAAAAATTAAAAAATGTTTGAGAATGTGCAAACAGCGGTCTTTCATATGATACCCCGCATACCCTAGTAGCCCCACTTTGAATTTTTAAGACTGTCAGTTCCTGTTGTAAAAATATAAATATTTTTATTTCTTTCTTATTTGCAAAACAGTTGGGTAAACGTCATCTAAAACTGTTCCAAAATTCAAGTTGATAGCATTAGTAGTTCTTGAGATATTCAGCTGTGACAGACAGACAGACTGAGTCACACCATAAGGGTTCCTTTTTTACCATTTTGGTACGGAACCCTAAAAATGAAAACAAGACTAGTTTAAAAATCATTTGGTATTATTTAATAAGGTATGTGTACCCTTTGGCTTTTATTATAGCTTCAACTCGTTTTGGCATAGTCAATTTTGTTTTTGCAATTCCATTTGATTTTGTCAAACTGATTGTTAAAGATTGTTGGCAAACTGCTTGAACTTTTTCCAGTTCTTTGGACAAACACGTGATTAACATATCTTTATATTTTTCACTGTTCATCATTTCTTCGATGGGTATAAGTTTCCCTGTCTCCATGTATGAAAAACAGCCCCAAAACATCTTTTTCATTGGTTGTTTTACTGTCTGGACCAAGTGAGCTGCAGTTAACTTTTCGTCGTTACCTTTTCGCACGAATTTTGATCGGTATCCTTGCACCAAAAAGTGTGTCTCATCTGAGAACAAGACATTTCTCCAGTGTTCTCCTGTCCAATAAGCATATTGTTTTGCCCGTTCAGTCTTTTTTTCATTATAAGCTGTTTCTTTTGAGGTCTCTCAGCTTTTATTCCTTTTCTCCCAAAAATACAAATAAAAAGACTTATTATTCGATAAACGACATTCGTTGTTATTGAAGAAACTTGAAAAGAAGAAATTGCAGCCTTTGCAATTTTTGAGAAAAGTTATATTAAGACTTAGATAAGGATTTTAATGACATTTTAACGACTTTTTACATTTTCCTTTTTTTTTAGTTAAGGGTTATAAGTAGGTATAGAGTTTTTGTTTTTATTTTAGTACGTTGATAAATAATAATACACCTTCTGGAATACAATAAAATAACTTTTTACAAATTCAACATTTTGCAAATTCAACATTGTGGTCCGGATGAGAAATTGAACTTTTTTGCAAATTCAACATTTTGGTATTCAACATTATGCGAATTCAACATTTTGTGAATTCAACATTTTGCAAATTCAACATTGTAGGCCAGAAGGAAACACGCGTCGTGGTTGTTCATAGACTAACTTTTTATTGTTTTTTAAATTCATAGGTAACATAGATACATGATGTAGGTTCACTAACCATAACTTACAGTTAGTACATAAACAATGGCGCTAGTAGTACTTTGGCATTTCCAATGCATTATTTTCATATTTAATTCTAACATGTTACGTGTTCTCTATCCATACATTTCAGAGTTAGATCTTTCAGGATGCACCATCTCAAGAGCTAAAATAAAATTCAACCATCACTCACCTCAAAGATGTACCTCGCCGAATAAGCCCATTTAAGCTTCATATCTTTCGTCAGCACCACATTTCTACCTTTCAGCATAGTCACCTCATCTGGTGACTTACTACAGTTCACATATATATTCGCTGTATCTTTTTTTACATAAAAGACGACTTTAATCCATTTGTCTTTGTAGTTTTCATTGAGCATAAAACGTATAGAATCGCTTGGAAACAATTCAGTACGCAGAGTTACACTTGTAACATTTGGTCCAGCAGATTGTATACATAGACTCATGACTGTACTGTCGTTTTGTGTAATGGAGAACAGACATGATGATTTGCCGTTGTAGGATTTGAAAATGGCCGTCACGATGAATGGAGCTGTTAAGTTTAGGCCAACAAGATCTGTGTCAATAAGATCCACTTCTGCAGGCTGTCCGTTAAACTTGTATGATGAATCAATACCAGGAGAGTAGACATCTTCCACCATTTCTGTCTCAACCGATGGTAGAAGTAGTATATGTTTTTCATCTGGAAAAAAATATAATTTGAAATAAGAATTGTTTTGTGTTACATTGAGAAGACTATTTTAATATATCAATGCTTATAACATTATTATAAGGTAGGACAGACGTCTACAGACAAAACGCGACCTTTTCTAATGTATATTCAATCCTCCTTACCTACCTACAGGAGAGTAGACATAGTTCTGTCTCAACCGGTGGTACAAGTAGTGTATTATATTTTACATCTGGAAACAAGGTGAATTTATAGAAAACCTACTTGTTTAAAGTTCTTGATTGCTAATTTTGTTTCTGAACTTTGTCATGTGATTGCGTACCTACTACAAAGGATTAAGATAAGCCTATTTGGCTGTAAATACGCTAGGTACATCGAACTTAGGACACGCTGAGTACATGCCTACTGAGGTTTCTAACAACACCAATCATGTGGCCCGGGTACTGAGCAAATGTTAATTTGATTAAAGATCAGAATCTTTGCCTTGCTTAAATCTACTCGGTAATAAATATTTATAACACATTTGCTCGTAAAGGGTCTCTTATTTCACGAATTTCAATATAGTAATGTATGTCATTACGTACTTGTACGTTATTGTAATGTAAAACGCACGAGTTTCTTTTTAATAAGGTAAAACGTAAGGTTTATCAAGATGCTCCGTCTAAAACGAACCCTACTTTTTAAATCTTAGCAAAGAGTTTTTATGTCAGAAAAGTGGTCAACATTTTATGAATAAAATTAACTTTGGGAGATAAAATATAAAAAATAAACAAAGAATTAATCCTTTAATTTAATTATAATTTTGAAAATAAATTGCAACAACAACAAACAAAAACAAAGAAATATTAATTTACTTTATTAGTAATACTTGCTGTTTTTGTGCCTTTGCTTTAAAAAAAGCGCGCGCTGATCGCTTATTTTGTGAACAAGTAAAAATTTGTCTTTTCGCTGTATTGTTCTTATTTGGAAAATGTCATCAAGTAATGATGAATTTATTAATTCGACACCGCCAGAAGTCTCAGAGGCAGCGAAAAAGGCTACTCTAAGCATCTTGCCTGAAAAATCGACCGATATACTTACAAGCGTATCAAAAACTAATGTTATGGAAAACAAGCACAGATGCAAATTCTGTGTTTTTAAAGAATTATTCGTTTAAGAAAGTCCGAGTTTTATTTATTTCCTCGCAATTATGTTATAAAACGTCGTATGACATACGTGCGCTTTGATAATTACAGCCTCTGCTTTCCTGTAGCCCTCGCCTACGGCTCGGGCTAGCAATATCGCCTCGGCTGTAATTTTCAACTTACCGCACTTATATCATAATGTACTATAACCGAACTATTCGGTGAAATTTTAATTTTAGCACAAAACTAAACTTGCCAAATGCATTTGTAGTCCTCCTGTGTACGACAAATGTAGTTATAATGATATATCTGAAACAAAAGAACATATTTAAGAAAATTATCTGCTTTACCCTTAATTATTCATTCTTGTATTTATGTACTTCTGTAACTGTTAGTCCCATTTATAAACAAACTAGCTACGCCCCGCGGTTTCACTCGCGTAGACCGGGATAAAAAGTAGCCTATGTGTTAATCCAGAGTACAAGGGGGGGGGGGGGCAGCCCCTACCTGCCCCCCCCCCTCCCTTAAATGAGTTTGTTTCAAAAAAATCTTTTTACACGTATTCATTACTTATTTAATGTTTATGTTACTAAATCATCTTTGAGTTAATCGAAGCAAGCAGTAAAATGTTTTATTAATTACCCCTTTTCACCCCTATAAAGGTTTATTTTCGCAAAATGCTTTCTTAGTAGGGACACCCTTTTTAGGGTTCCGTACCTCAAAAGGAAAAAACGGAACCCTTATAGGATCACTCGTGTGTCTGTCTGTCCGTCTGTCACAGCCAATTTGCTCCGAATCTAATGGACCGATTAAGTTAAAATTTGGTACACATATGGATTTTTGTGACCCAAATACGTACAGCTAAAATAAATATATGAATTTTTAATATGAGAGTCACTTTTAGGGGGAAAATAAGAAAATTTAAAAAAAAAGTTTTGTAAACTGTACCGTGTGACATATCAAATGAAAGGGCTTACTATAAGGGTCTCAAATATATTTTTTTTATAATTTTAAAATATATTGTTTTAAAGTTATTTCAGAAAATAGACGAAAATTGACCATTCCCCCCCCCTTATCTCCGAAACTACTGAGCCTAAAATTTTGAAAAAAATACAGAAAATAGTTCTATACCTGTAGATTACAGGAAAACCTATAAGAAGTCTGTGGTCTTAAAATAACATGGTAAATCTATATTTATAAATAAATGAAAGTCCTGGCCGAGTCAATGACTAATATATCAACGCACAGCCCAAACCGCTGGACCTGGAAACTTGAAATTTTGCACATAGATACCTTATACAGTGTAAACATCCACTAAGGAAGGATTTTTTGAAATTCCTTTCCGAAGTGTGTAAAATAGGGGATGAAAGTTTGTATGCAAAATCTTATCCCTTGAGTTAATAGACTTGAAACTTATCACGAATATTCATCTATCTAAGTCAATTATAAAGTTTATCATTTTTAGTTTTCCTAAACTACCCCCTAAATAGGGATTGGGGGTGTCAAAGTTTGTATGGAGGAATTTTAACACGCGGTCCGATTAACTCAAAACTCAGTTTTTATACTTGAGACCAAAAATGAAGACTAACGTGTATCAGGGTTTTCCAAAAATCTACCCCTAAGGGGTGAAAAGTTAATTTTATAGCGGAGGATTTTATTGGGGGCTTGATTAACTCTAAAATTGGTGTAAATAATGTTTGAGTCAAGTTAAGTGGAAACATACCAGACGATTTTTGAAATTCTTTATCTGTGTTCGTGAAAACAGAGATATAGTTTATATGAAAAATCTTATTAATTTGGTTAATGAACTTAAACTTAGCACAAATACTTGCATAAGTAAGTAATAATGTTTATCAAAACTACGCCTCAAATGAGGTTTAGGGATGTTAAAATTTGTATAGAAGAATTTTAAAGCGCAGTCCGATTAAAAAAATGGTACTTTGAGTCAAGTTAGGAAACTTGCCAAACGAATTTTCACCGATTTTGACGGCATATAGCTGATGTTTTAAGGAGTAACTAAGGCTATTTTTATTTTAGAAAAATAATTAGGGTTCCGCGCAAGAAAATTAATATCCATGAAATCAGACAACCACGTACAGTCCAGTACAAACTTACTAAGCCTCCGCTGTCTATTACGGCTATAACAACAAATAATAAAAATAAAGCAAAGCTAAAAATTTAAGGGGTCGGTCCCCATACAATAAACTTTTCATTTTGAAAAAAAAACAAAAATAATCTAGCATGTGGGGTGTCATCGTCTAGAACTCATTGAGTAGAGTACAAACACATTTTTTTTATCTTCTAAAATTAAGAAATAGGGAGCCGCAAAAGTTGTAAATTTTAGACCATTTTTGTACGAGCGCTAGCGCAACAATTCAACAAATTAGGAATTTGAAACTTCTTTATACCATGTAGGTACCCTAAATACTGTATTTAAGCAGCAATACTGAAAACGGCGATTCATAAGGTATTTTGTTTAAACATGGGTGATTTTCTGCAACTGCAAAAATAACCTTGTAATTCACAGTATCATTATAAAATAAGTAAAAAGTTATCTTTGCGATTGTTAAACATATAATATGGTACGGAACCCTTCGTGCGCGAGTCCGACTCGCACTTGACCGGTTTTTTATAACAACAACTGTAGGTAACTGTCCCAAATTAAAATTTAGCTGTTTGGGTTTTGCGAGTCTAACTAACATACTCCGTCCTTTTTTAACCGACTTTTCAAAAACAAAAAGGAGGAGGTTATTAACCGACTTTTCAAAAACAAAAAGGAGGACGTTATCAATTCGTCGCATATATATTTTTATGTGTGTACACCGATTTCTCCGTCAATTGTGAACCGATTTTAAAAATTCTTTTTTGTTTGAAAGGGTGTGCTCTCGAAGTGGTCCCATTGTCACCAAGTCAGAATCTGATGACGGGATCCCATGAAAATCGAGGGAAACCCTCAAATTTTATAGGCACACCTACAGCGATTTGGGTATTTTTTATGGTAACTCGTGCATTTGCTCCCGGAAAGCACCATTTGGTGAAGTGGAACTGATGAGGAAGACCACAGATGGCCATCGGAACTACTCAATAATACGTATTTCACATGGGTTGCGATTCGAGTACTTCAATATGGTTGCTTATCAATTTATGCTCGTGAAGTGGAGTTGATGATGACTTCACCATCAGTTCCAGTTCTCCTGGTTCCTTAATAGGAGAACTTCTCAACAATTAACGTCCTTGTATCGGGAAAAACAATATTTTGTGAAAGGTGATGAGCAGTTGACATTAGACTATTGTAACTTAGATAAATTACAAACTGACCCACTAAAAAGTGAAAAAAAAAAGAACCGACTTCCAAAAGAAATGCTACAAAGTGAAAAATAACTTTAATTTCGGAAGTCGGTGGCAAAAAACTAAAATACGGAGCCAAAGACACCGACTTCCGAAATTAAAGTTATTTTTCATTTTGTAGCATTTTTTTTAGAAGTCGGTTCTTGTTTTTTTGTAAAAAAAGTTTTTTATACTGGGTGGGCGTTTACAGTAGTCGAAAATGACCTCTAATCACGTTTTTAGTGGGAAGTTTGCTGAATTTTGTCATTATTTTTGACTACCCCATTGGATTTTACCGAAGGCATGCAAAAAAAAATGGTCCTTAAGATTTTAATAAATAAATATTAAAATCATTTTATTTCGGATAACTAAAGATCTATAAATCCATACTTAACAGGATTAGAACTTAAAACACTATTGTTAGTAACTTAAGCTAAAGACAAATTAAAGACAAGAAACAATTAATGAGAAGACTACACACAACGAGAAATGGACACTATGGTATCAGCCTTCTCACAAATTGTCTTATTATAGCAGAGGAAGTGTGCCGCCACAGCCTTCAGGATACTAATAATACATAGGGTCCATTAATAGATAGATAGCTAGATAGAATAGGTACTCTTTATTATGCACACCATAAAAATTACAGATATAAACGTTGAAATACATTTCGAGTAAAATTCACATCAGTTAGTTTGGTAGTTTTGGTAAGCCAACGGGCCATAAGAGTTTTTAAAACTACTAGGTAGTATGCCACACTTTATTTAACTGTGAAAGACTGAAAATTTAAAACGAATTTTGTCGAAAAAAATGATTCCCTTTTATTTTTTATATCTCCCGATAAAAATCACAGCAGATCAATTTTACCATACATGGTGGTATTTCAAAATGTCACGTCCACTCACACATATTGAAATCGCCAGGCAGTCGTAACGTGTGTACCTACTTAGTATTACGAGAGGCTTTAAAAAAAATATAAAGCCTGTATAAAGATTAAAAAATAATAAAAGAAAAAATAACTCACAATAGTTTCATTTGAACTTTAAAATTAGAATTTCGAATTTTTAACACTTCTATACCTTGGCGTAGGGAGTCTGAGACTGGCCTATCGCGCTTGAATTAATTAATGCATAGCGACAGCTATTATTAGGGTTCCGACTATAAAAGAAAAAACGGAACCTTTTTAAGTAGGTATATCTTATTTTCCGGTCTTATTTTAAAGTTTAAATTTTGACACAGTGTGGTCTTAATGACGAACAGATCGTCAGACAACAACGGAAATATTATTTATATTTATTCATTTGGGTTGTCAGTTCGATCCTAAGAATAGAAAGTTTTCATTACCACATTATAATTATATCCTGTTCGAAAGAAAGAGCTTTCTTTATGAAATATAGCTCAAAATTTTTCTATAATTATATATCTTTTTAATACATAAAAAGAGTACAAAAAAGAGCTAGTCTATTATATATTATGATTAATTCATTGAGCCATATTTTACAGGAATATTAATGGTTTTTAGACACCGTAATAGTTGCTGAAAAAAAAAAACAAAAGCAGATGGTGACTTTCGAAGGCCTTTTGACCTGTGTAGTATCTATTTCTCTCTATCAAATTAAATAAAATTAGTTAGCTGAATCATATAGTGCAGAATTTTTTTTCTGACGCTATGTCATTAAGATGTAAGAACGTACGGTTTATATCGGAACTAGCGCGGGTTTTTTAATTATGCGTAATACAGTAATTATGCGTAATACAGTAATTACAACAGGCCAGCGACCGTTCCACAGAATGCTCAGTCTTGCTCAGTGTAGTTTGGTTCAGAACCATATTGTGTGTGCCCGTCTCGCTCTTGCCCGGTTATTTATTTTACTCAATGAGACCTTGACCAGTTAAGGTTATCATCCATTATACTTCATATTATTAAACATTGTTTTATTATCACACTTCACACTAATATTATAAAGGCGAAAGTTTGTGAGTGTGTGTGTATTTACTTCTTCAAGCTCAAACGGCTGGACCGATTCAGATGAAATTTGGTATTTGGTTTTGGTTTGGTGGTTTGGTTTTGGTTTTTGTAATTTGGTTTGATATTTGGTAATTTGGTACCTTGGATTAACACATAGGCTACTTCTTATCCCGGTCTACGCGGGTGAAACCGCGGGGCGCTGCTAGTCCTAAGCTATTATAAAAAAGTTGAAACGCATGCAAGATTTTTTTGCGCAGAATTTTAGGTCTATTCAGGGTGCCCTAACTCTTAGGCTCAAACCATAAATCACTGACTTACTAAGCCAGGTTAGCCCGCGAAATTCAAATTTTCTAACGTTTTTTGTAATTTGCAGTTCAGTATCAGGTATCAAAATATGATTCGCGAGGTTGACAACTGGACTTATTTTCCGATGGATTAGGACATTATTTTGTATAATAAACTTCGTATGAATGAATGAATAAATGAATGATATTTATTTGCAAGAATATAGGTACATAAGTTCTTAACATCTGTACTGAATTTCACTATACTAGGCATTTCAGCCATACAAATATTTAGATTAGAGCATGCAGTACTCATTTAGTAATAACATAAGACATCAACACAAAAATAATAATAATCATTTCATAATTAAAATTAAAATTTAGATTTTAAGCAATTAATACTTATGTATTAATTGCTTGTATGTATTGTATGTACGTACGTACGTATCATTTTAAATTACATAATATAGTCATAGGTACCTAATAACCATACTGACTTGAGTTGAATTGATTACTATTAATTGACACTAAACCGACATATTCTGCGTATTAATTCTTCGTTGTAATCTATTTTTATTTATTACTATTTATAGACTTGGGCATTATTGCTATTTTCATAAAATCTATTGTACAAGGAGACGAGTGTATGTAGTATATTAAGCCTTAATTGTTAGAAAATTAATCGTATGAGCGTTTTGGATTTCAAGTCTGTTAGCTCGTTAGACCAATTGAATAAATAAATAAATAAACTGTTTGACCGGATTGAAATGATGCCAGATTGATCGCAAATAAAAAGTTTTGTCATAGTCTGCACAGAACATACATTCTAAGCGCTAAGCCACAGATTAATACAGATGGGACACTCCGCAGTTTAGGTATGAAGCTACAAGTACACGGCGGGCCCCGTCCACGGGTCTAAATCAGGAGAAATGCCGCGCGCCGAAGGTATAACAGTTACGCTATAGAAAGAGACGCAATGTATAGGTGAATATAACTGTACCTAGGTAATTAGCGTTCTGCGAACTGAATTGCACTTTATTGTGTCGTAGCAAGAGTCGCTTTTTATTTAAATGATTTTGCGGAGTGTCCCATCTGTATTAATCTGTGGCTAAACTAAATACCAACAATTACTTCTATTGCTTTTTAATCCTTAATGGTCTAACAAGGGGGTCATAAACTTTATATATCTCTTTGTATACCTACAAGATTTGTATTGCAGACAAATTTTTGTCTATTGCACTGTTGAGTTAAGCCTTGTATTAGAGATGTAATTAGTTCAACAGCTAGAAACAATTGGCTTAATCAACATAACCTACGAAACTATGACGTTTATTGGCAATACTTTAAATTACTTAGGCACACACAGCCACCTATATTCATCTTTAAAATAGTTCTTTAGATTAAGCCATAAATTTCAATAATGCCCGTCGCACCCACTGTAGTAAAAACCGGCCAAGTGCGAGTCGGACTCGCACACGAAGGGTTCCGTAACATTATCTATAAAAACGGCAAAAAAATCATGTTTGTTGTATCCCCCTTAAATATTTATTTTATTCTGTTTTATTTCAGTATTTTTTGTTAAAGCGGCAACAGAAATACATCATCTGTGAAAATTCCAACTGTCTAACTATCACAGTTCATGAGATACAGCCTGGTGACAGACGGACAGACACACAAACGGACAGCGGAGTCTTAATAATAAGGTTCCGTTTTACCCTTTGGGTACGGAACCCTAAAAATGATGAATTGCCAACTATTTCTGATATGACGTAATTATTTTGACTGCCTAGTTCATTGCTCTGGAGGTCGCAATGCGCTATTGCTGAGCATGAGGTCCAGGGGTCGATTCGGGCAAAGTTATCATCATTCTCTTGCCCCTTTTTTCCGTACTTCTCTTTTAGTCGTCATCTCGATTGTCACTTTTCTAGTCGTGTCATCTTTCACACAGTCTATTCAACGTTTCTTTGGTCTTTCCCTACTCTTATAGCCACCGAAATTTATACTCAAAACTTCCCTCGCGACATTTTCCTCATTCCTCCGTATCACATGCCCATACCATGACAACCGATTTCCGGACAACTTTTCAGTCACCGGTGCCACTTTCAAACTTCCTCTTATATCGGGTCGGGAAAAGTATTATTGGGTTTTTCCATTTTTCGAATTTGGATCTTGTCTGATTGATGGCAATTTATGTCCTGTTGGTGGCAATAGGCTCGCTCCCTATTACATGGGAGTTAAACGTTACTAGGGAAATGTGGGTGTATTATAAGTACACTTCTGCCTTCGGGAAATGCAAAGGTGATGATGTATGTACGTACCATCGCGGTTGTACGACACCAGGTCAAGTTTCAAAAGGTAAAATTTTCTCATTCGATTTTAAACTTAACCGTTAACATTTTAAGGTTTATTGGTGACGTGAATTGGTCACAAAGATCGTGCGATTTGACCCCGCTATACATTTTCTTGTGGGGTTTTCTCAAGTCGCAGGTCTAAGCCAGTAATACGCAATCAACCGATGCCCTGAAAGTCAACATTACGCAGGCCATCGCTCAGATTCAGCCGGATCTATGCAGTAGAGTAATTGAAAGTTGGACCTCTCGGATCCGTGCCAAAGTTCGAAGCCGCGGTGGACATTTAAACGATGTCATATTTCATAAATAATGGCATAAATGGGCCCTTAAAATAAAAAAATAATTTCTTTAATATCTTACATACAGCTTGTTTTATTTAATTTCAACATCGACCCGTCCTTGTTGAAAGACCCTTTACAATTTGCAATTTTCAATTGCACAAAAACAATGGTTAGTAAATAAAATAAAAAACTAAAAATTATGTTTTTTGAACTTGAAGTGTTCATAACTTTTTAAGTTATTAAAAATACGTAAGTAATATTTTACATAGGTTACAAACATAACCAGGTCTCCAGTTAAATATAAATAATAAGCACTAAGTAAAATAATATTAATTAAGTATAATTATTTACTAATAGTTCGGGTCTGGCTGATAAACAGCTTGCATGATATGGGAACGCATTGAATTAATTAAATTTTTACAGAAATCTGAACCACGAATATCTACTCTCCCATATTTGTAAACAATGAGCCTCTAACGCATCTGAAGTACGCTCATTTTGATTATTCCACCGTTGAACGATAACACCCCATAAATGATAAGCAACATGGTCTCCTCCAGCACTTTGCACTATTTGCTCGACTTGGTAGCCTGACTAGTTCTCCCGGATCGGCAGCACTCATCCATCCCCACATGTTCACTGTTATATGACCAGATTGCATATTGGGCACTACGTGACTACTTGTAAAACGCGTATTATTTCGCCGCCACAAACATAAGCGTCCGTGTTCACTGCACTTAAAAGTTTTTTCATCTGTAAAGATGACATTACTCCAATCGAAGTGTGATCCAAAGCAAACTGTAATCTTGCCCTTTTATGGTTTTCCGTGAGCAAGGGTTTCACAGCATGCCTCCGATAATGCAGCCCTCCACTGTGAAGAGCAAGCGGACAGTGTCAACACATAAACCAGCATAGTGGTTAGCCGGCAGAAATCCATTTTCTTCATAGTCCCATAACATAGTTTGACCACATGAGTTTGAGTTTTGAGCCGTGGTCTAACAGTTCTTTGATGGTGTTGTAAAAAACCCTTCTCTTCAAATTGTCGTACCCATAGAAGAGCTTTTTTTCTCTGCAACAATAAAATAATGTTTATTATGTAGCATGGTAAAAAAATTAATGGAGTTTTAAAATAGTGTCAAAATAAAACTACTTACGTTTACACCGGTCTCTTTGTCTATTTCTGACAAGTTTTTGCCTTGATTATGCAAAGCAATTATTTGAGCTGATTTTGTTACAAATCAATAGATACTACCTACCAATTATTTATAAATCCATATTCAACCTACCCTCTCAAGTTTGGAAACTAAAACTCTGAAAATTGAATATCTATTAAATCATATACTTATAAGTATATGATTTAATAGATATTCAATTTTAAATTAATAGTGGTAACAACAGAGTGTATGTTATGTAATTCCTAAAACTATTCTATCATCCCCCTCAAACATCCACCAGGTCGCATCAATTACAAACTGTCTCTGCTCCTATTTTGGTACAACCACAACTCCCCCTCCTTCCCCCCCCCCCCCCCTCTTGTGACGTAACAGTAACGGACGGTACTTATTTCATTAATCCAACCGTCCGCGGTCACTAACTAGGCGAAGGTAGAGGAAACTTCTAGAAGTTTGTTTTTTGTTAGTTAATTAGTACTAAAGACAACCAACGAGTGGCGCTAGTTAGGTGAACTTGTTCTGTACTTGGGTCTGGACGTTGTGCGAATATTGATGGCTGGTTTTTTACTTTATAAACTCTGGTTTTTGAGGATAAAAAAGGTAGGTCTGCAACGAAAAACCTAGTTTAAAAAAAAATAATTTTAGAGCACGGTAAAAACGAAAACAAATGTTAAATTCAGATAATACAAACTTCTGTTGTTACCCTTACCTACTTATATTATTGTAAAATTTGAGTTGTGATGAAATACCGTAAAAAATATTATTTTGTCAAAGTTTTAAAAATTCTGACAGTTAAGGTTTCTTCTTACTAATAATAATCAATGCCATCCTGTGGAGCACAGGAGTTTTTCTGGAATAAAACTAACACTGTTCCTACTTAAACGTGACAATTTTTGAAGGGAAACCTTCTTATTGAAAACGCTCACTAATAGTATTATTGGTAGAGGAAAATCTTATGGGTTCGCATCACCAGCAAGCTATAGTTAACATTATCTGCAGCTAAGAGTATGAAGAGTTGCGCTTGTTGCTCAGAGTGCCGTTAGATGTGAAAAATACATTAATATTAATAATTTTAATTTACAAATGATTAAATTTCAGTTCTTGATACAAATATTACTGCAATTACTTTGAAAATAATAATAAAAAAAAACATTTTTATGTCATAGTTTTAAGTTTTCACTTTTGTCAGCAGTCCCGATGGGGACTAATGACTTCCTTTTTTTAAAAAGGTATTCGTTTAATAATAATGAAAAATCAAAATCATTTAAAATGTCAACGATATAATTATGTTTTTTGTCAAGGAAAACAACTCTCTTCAACAACAGTTCCACGCTTTGATGATAAAACTTTCGCCAAGTTACATAGACAAACAATCTAGTAACGTTTGTCAGAGTCCAAAGTTAAAGTTTTAACATTTCAATTAATAAAGGAGAAGTCAAAAGTGGTACCACATTCCGAAGAAATTCCGAACCTTCACCATGCCATGGCGTTATGCGATAGTAGAAAGCTTATTTATTACACTATAAAGTTATAATAAAATATAATGTTTTGGGGCCTACCACCCAATGTAACCTATTTATTCGTTCCCATGCAATAGAATTACCTATTTAAAATAATGTAGCTGAAGTTACCGTTTATATTGTATTTTATTTATTTATTTAATTTTATTTGGTTGGCTTACAGGTATCAATACAAAAGTAACAGTGAGGTTGTTCACGACAAGCCATTTACTCGTACAAGCCTTCACAGAGTTAAATGCTTTTTGTTTTTATTTTAATTCTAGCTGCAGTTCCATGCAAATAAAACAAAAAATATTGATTATCATGATAGTGTAATATCAAAATGTGTCGAACAGATTGACGTTGACGATGTCAGAATCTGACCTTAATCTGACCAATCTAAAACTCGTGCAACTGACATATCTGTCACTGTCACGTCATATTTTCTATACAATAAATGTCAAACCGCAATTATTATTCTTCAGAAAAAGTTATCAGAAGATTTAAAAATCTGCCCTTCGGCGTTTTACCAAGATTATGATAACAAAGAGATCCCATAAGATTTTTAAAAGAAACTAAAATGTACAGTGAGTTGAATCAATCTTTTGGGACGTAACGGCAAGATTCAAATTCTCGTTTCAGAGGTTCTTTTTCAAATATTTGCTTTTGTACTTTTCATAAATTGCGTATTAAAAAGAAAACTTCAATGTAATTTTTAACCGACTTCTAAAAAAGGAGGAGGTTCTCAATTCAGATGTTTGTATTTTTTTTTTTTTTTATGTTTGTTCGCGCATAACTCCGTCGCTTGCCAACCGATTTGAAAAATTATTTTTTTGTTGGAAAGGGTATACTTCCCAAATGGTCCCATTTTTGTCAAAATCCAGTTCTGATGATGGGATCCTGGAGAAATCGAAGGAACTCTTCAAATATTATTGGCACACCTATAGCGATTTGGGTATTTTTTATAGTAGCTCGTGCATTTGCTCTCGGAAAGCACCACTTGGTGAAGTGGAACTGATGATGAAGACCACAGATGGCTACCGGAACTACTCAATGATAAATATTTCACGTGTTGCGATTCGATTACTTTAATATGGTTGCTAAGCAATTTCCGCTCGTCACACAATGCGTGTGGTGAGTGGTTGTTGAGCAGTTCTCCTGGTTCTTACCAGCAGAACAATTAACGTCCCAGCATCGGGAAAAGCAATATTTTGTAACATGTGATGAGCAATTGACATTAGACTATTGTAACTTATACAAATTATAAACAGACCCACTAAAAAGCGAGAAATAAAAATTTTTAACAAAAAAAAAACCGACTTCATAAATCACTACAAAGTGAAAAATAACTTTGATTTCGGAAGTCGGTGGCAAAAAAAAAGAAAGTAAATAAAAAACGAAAGACACCGACTTCCGAAATCAAAGTTATTTTTCACTTTGTAGTGATTTATGGAAGTCGGTTTTTTTTTTGTTAAAAAGTTTTTTTATTTGTTATTGAAAGAAAATCCGAAGATTGTCTTGAAAACGCCAGGTATTATAAATGTTGAGAGGCCCCTATGTTTATTTGCTGTTAAAATTAAAAAGACATTTCAGATAGATTTATAAACATAGTTTACTCAGAGTACCTATGCAACGAAAATTGAAATGCTGTTCTGCTGTTGGTAAGCGCATCGCTTGAGAACAGCTGGATCGATTTGGCTGATTTTTGTTTTAAACTAGTCGTAATAGTCCTAATTCAGACTATTATGAACACTTTAAAACCGAAATCCGGTTTTTAAGGAAAGAAAAATTGGAAATGTTTTTAAAATTTGGGCAAAATTGGACGTCCTTTTTTCTAAGGGATTCTTAAATTTGCACAGGACAACTTTCGTCGAGTCAGCTAGTAAAATAATAAATTTTCTCTTAAAAGAACAAGTTTCAACAGGTAGGTACTTATTTTAGTTTGGTCCGTGAAATCTTTAATCTTCATTCGGAGTAAACCTTTGCAGTAAGATTACAACAGTTTTTAAAATATAAAATTTATTTAAAAGTAGCTATCCGGCAAAATTTCAATAATTCATACAAAATTCCCATAGAAAATGCACTTTCAGTTTTCCCGAATTTTCTAATTTTCACGGCAATTTTTCAAACATTTTCTTTCATACAAACCTTACAAGAATTAGCCAAATAAGTGATGCGCGTACATACATTCGGCAATTGATACACAACGTGTCTTTTTGCATCCTCGTCAAATTTAAGGGTGTGGTATAGACCATCAAACCGAACAACTTTTTGCATGGGACCAACATCGTAATTATGAAAAAATAATCAGCCGTCCCATACATTTGCGTAGAGTAGGTAAGTATTGAAGTTTTCTATGGCACAGTTGAAATTTTATTCGCGAATACTATGTTGGTCCCATGCAGAAAGTTATTCGGTTTGATGTTCTGTAGCACACCCTGAAATTTGACGAAGATGCAAAACGACACGTTGTTTAAATAGATAAGATCAATAGCTGAAAAACTAAACTTTAGAAATCAAGATCTTGAGACGGTTAATAAATCAGCGCCATGTTTCTGGAATGAATTAAAAACATCGTCGGTTTTTAATTATTTTCTTGTGTTTCATTGTGAAAAATTTAATTACAAAAATATTTTGAAGAAATAACTTTCAAAACATTGAAAGTTCTGATGATCTACCAGTTTTAGATGATCTAATCTAGATTTTTGTACCTACCCACTCTTGAAAATAATTCCTCTCATTTGATTCTAAAAACTTAGTGACGTTAATGCAGATCACAAAATTAACAAAGCAAAGTAACAATAAAAATCAAATGCATTTAAACAACTTTATTAAAAGTCAACAGCGCATCTCTTAATACGAAAACGTTTCTTTAATTTCGACTAGACGTCGTTTAAACTAAACAGTACATGAAAAAATAATGAAAGAAATACATCCAATGCTGATTTGGACGTTTAAGGCCCAGGTTCCAAGCTTGGTTTAGCTCGGTGTGCAAGTGAAATGGCGTTATGGCTGTCTAGTTTGACGTACGAGATAGAAGATTCTCACGCGCACCGGAATTATGTCGTAAAAGTGCAAATAAAATCGTATAAAATTAGAAATTAACTATTTAATAAAAAGTAATCCATCACTGGATGCAGTTTGGAATTTGACGTTTCATGGTATATTTTTAGTTATAATTATAATTGCTAATGAAGAGATAAACAGCTTTTAAAGATTATTAGGAGGTATGTTTAAAGATTTTTTTGGTGCATTAAAGTATGTTTAATTAGGTTTTGGCTTCCATCACTGTATGCGAAAAGGACTTGAAAATATCATATTTTTATTACATGTCAAAATTATTTACACAGCATTAAAAAACCACCTTTTTGATCGTTTTCAGGAAATCTGCGCCTTAAAGATTATGAGGACTCGTAGCAACACATCTGCCAAAAATACGCGACAGAGAGTTCAGCGTAAGTACGTCTGCAATGCTTTTTAAAAACTAATATTTCTGCAAACACTACCACGCGAGCACAAACTTTTTTGCAACAATTATTAAACCACTATGGTTATTTATAACGGGATATTTACCATGTTTTTGGGGTCCTGTACCCGTAATAATAAAATTAAAATAAAGTTAAAAATTACGGGGTCTTAATACAATTTTTTTTAATCTTCAAAACTGAAGAAATTGGGGGCCGTAAAAGTTGTCAATTTTAGACCAATTTTTGTACGAGCTCTATCGCAACAATTAAGGCGGTGAGAGCCGTAAAAACGTCGTTTCGTTTAGTGTTTTATTCGTAGATAACACGGATTTAAATTTTGAAAAAAATATATTACTTAGTTCAGACTTCCATCTACAAATTTCGGCCGTCCGATACACGATTACTTGCACTTTACTGCATCCAATTAAATCGCAAAGACAAGTCTAAATTATGATCTATATCTTATTTCATTTGATTTATATTAGGCTTTGAACAATAAAACTTATGCCATAATAAAGGTCGTAAAAAATGTAATTTATATCGGCTATCATAATTTGAAATATCAAAATATTTATATCACTAATTCCAATGTCAAGTGTTTTCAGCTTCGCAAACGCTCGCCCTGAGCCGTTTAGTCCCGAGCGGAACGTGACGGAGGTCGGACGTGTGCCAATTTTTCGAACCCGCCACCCCCGCTAACTTCTGTCACCGGCTGCGACCGGCACAAATTAGCATGTGTTGAAAACAGTTGAATTTGAACGCTATGCCTATGTAAATAAAGACGTCACGCGCGCAAAAGCTTTATTGGTATTTATTTTTATCACGGCCTATGTTTACCAATCGCATCAAGTGTGTAAAACAGTTGAATTTGAACCCTACACTGGAGCTTATAAAGCCGCCTGACGCGCAAATTTTTGGTTCACTATTTTCAAATCTCAAATAGGTAGGTGCCACAGAATAAAGTTAGTACGGGTGGTTTTATAATGAATATCGGATAGGAAATGAGATTTCTTCATAACATCACGCCTGAATTCTTTCAAAGGGTTGGGCAGGGATGTTCAGAAAATAAGTAGGCCCTCAAATGTATTTTTCTGTATACCTACATAAATAAGATTTTTTTTTTAAATTAAGTTTTTTTTCTAATTAGGTATCTTCTTATTTTTTTTGTATTTCAAGGTCAAAATGAAAATCCAAGATGGCGGCTGCAAAAATTTCCAATTTTTCGTCATGGGTGTCGTTTTCGTGATATTTTAGGTCGCTGAAAACGATAGTGGGGTCAAAATGAAAATCCAAGATGGCGGCTGCGAAAATTTCCTAATTTTTCGTCATGGGTGTCATTTTCGTGATATTTTAGGTCGCTGAAAACGATAGTGGGGTCAAAATGAAAATCCAAGATGGCGGCTGCGAAAATTTCCTAATTTTTCGTCACGGGTGTCATTTTCGTGATATTTTAGGTCGCTGAAAACGATAGTGGGGTCAAAATGAAAATCCAAGATGGCGGCTGCAAAAATTTCCAAATTTTTCGTCATGGGTGTCATTTTCGTGATATTTTAGGTCGCTGAAAACGATAGTGGGGTCAAAATGAAAATCCAAGATGGCGGCTGCGAAAATTTCCAAATTTTTCGACATGGGTGTCATTTTCGTGATATTTGAGGTCGCTGAAACCGATAGTGGGGTCAAAATGAAAATCCAAGATGGCGGCTGCGAAAATTTCCTAATTTTTCGTCATGGGTGTCATTTTCGTGATATTTTAGGTCGCTGAAAACGATAGTGGGGTCAAAATGAAAATCCAAGATGGCGGCTGCGAAAATTTCCTAATTTTTCGTCATGGGTGTCATTTTCGTGATATTTTAGGTCGCTGAAAACGATAGTGGGGTCAAAATGAAAATCCAAGATGGCGGCTGCAAAAATTTCCAAATTTTTCGTCATGGGTGTCATTTTCGTGATATTTTAGGTCGCTGAAAACGATAGTGGGGTCATAATGAAAATCCAAGATGGCGGCTGCAAAAATTTCCTAATTTTTCGTCATGGGTGTCATTTTCGTGATATTTTAGGTCGCTGAAAACGATAGTGGGGTCAAAATGAAAATCCAAGATGGCGGCTGCAAAAATTTCCTAATTTTTCGTCATGGGTGTCGTTTTCGTGATATTTTAGGTCGCTGAAAACGATTGCGGGGTCAAAATGAAAATCCAAGATGGCGGCTGCGAAAATTTCCAAATTTTTCGTCATGGGTGTCATTTTCGTGATATTTTAGGTCGCTGAAAACGATAGTGGGGTCAAAATGAAAATCCAAGATGGCGGCTGCAAAAATTTCCTAATTTTTCGTCATGGGTGTCGTTTTCGTGATATTTTAGGTCGCTGAAAACGATAGTGGGGTCAAAATGAAAATCCAAGATGGCGGCTGCGAAAATTTTCAAATTTTTCGACATGGGTGTCATTTTCGTGATATTTGAGGTCGCTGTAACCGATAGTGGGGTCAAAATGAAAATCCAAGATGGCGGCTGCGAAAATTTGCAAATTTTTCGTCATGGGTGTCATTTTCGTGATATTTTAGGTCGCTGAAAACGATAGTGGGGTCAAAATGAAAATCCAAGATGGCGGCTGCAAAAATTTCCTAATTTTTCGTCATGGGTGTCGTTTTCGTGATATTTTAGGTCGCTGAAAACGATTGCGGGGTCAAAATGAAAATCCAAGATGGCGGCTGCGAAAATTTCCAAATTTTTCGTCATGGGTGTCATTTTCGTGATATTTTAGGTCGCTGAAAACGATAGTGGGGTCAAAATGAAAATCCAAGATGGCGGCTGCAAAAATTTCCTAATTTTTCGTCATGGGTGTCGTTTTCGTGATATTTTAGGTCGCTGAAAACGATAGTGGGGTCAAAATGAAAATCCAAGATGGCGGCTGCGAAAATTTTCAAATTTTTCGACATGGGTGTCATTTTCGTGATATTTGAGGTCGCTGAAACCGATAGTGGGGTCAAAATGAAAATCCAAGATGGCGGCTGCGAAAATTTGCAAATTTTTCGTCATGGGTGTCATTTTCGTGATATTTTAGGTCGCTGAAAACGATAGTGGGGTCAAAATGAAAATCCAAGATGGCGGCTGCAAAAATTTCCTAATTTTTCGTCATGGGTGTCGTTTTCGTGATATTTTAGGTCGCTGAAAACGATTGCGGGGTCAAAATGAAAATCCAAGATGGCGGCTGCGAAAATTTCCAAATTTTTCGTCATGGGTGTCATTTTCGTGATATTTTAGGTCGCTGAAAACGATAGTGGGGTCAAAATGAAAATCCAAGATGGCGGCTGCGAAAATTTCCAAATTTTTCGTCATGGGTGTCATTTTCGTGATATTTTAGGTCGCTGAAAACGATAGTGGGGTCAAAATGAAAATCCAAGATGGCGGCTGCAAAAATTTCCTAATTTTTCGTCATGGGTGTCGTTTTCGTGATATTTTAGGTCGCTGAAAACGATAGTGGGGTCAAAATGAAAATCCAAGATGGCGGCTGCGAAAATTTTCAAATTTTTCGACATGGGTGTCATTTTCGTGATATTTGAGGTCGCTGAAACCGATAGTGGGGTCAAAATGAAAATCCAAGATTGCGGCTGCGAAAATTTGCAAATTTTTCGTCATGGGTGTCATTTTCGTGATATTTTAGGTCGCTGAAAACGATAGTGGGGTCAAAATGAAAATCCAAGATGGCGGCTGCAAAAATTTCCTAATTTTTCGTCATGGGTGTCGTTTTCGTGATATTTTAGGTCGCTGAAAACGATTGCGGGGTCAAAATGAAAATCCAAGATGGCGGCTGCGAAAATTTCCAAATTTTTCGTCATGGGTGTCATTTTCGTGATATTTTAGGTCGCTGAAAACGATAGTGGGGTCAAAATGAAAATCCAAGATGGCGGCTGCAAAAATTTCCTAATTTTTCGTCATGGGTGTCGTTTTCGTGATATTTTAGGTCGCTGAAAACGATTGCGGGGTCAAAATGAAAATCCAAGATGGCGGCTGCGAAAATTTCCAAATTTTTCGTCATGGGTGTCATTTTCGTGATATTTTAGGTCGCTGAAAACGATAGTGGGGTCAAAATGAAAATCCAAGATGGCGGCTGCAAAAATTTCCTAATTTTTCCGATATTCATAGTTTAAATACTAGGAATAAACACAATCTTGCTGTACATCGCACTCGTCTCCACAGAGTAGGCAACTCGTTCATGGGTCAATGTATATGCTTTTACAACAAACTTCCCATTGACATTCGAAACTTGCCCATTAAACGATTTAAAAGCTGCATTAAAACCAAACTTTGTAAAAAGGGCTACTATAAAATTTCTGATTATTTAGAAGACAAAAAAGCTTGGGTTTGAGCTATTCAATCAACTTTGTAATATATATAATACCAAAACTCATTATAATAAATAAAATGACAAACCTTTGTTAAAAAATCAATGTAAATTGTTAAAAAATTAAAATTATTGTAAATGTGAGCACTATGTGGATCTTTTTTTTTTTTTTTTTTGTATTATTGATGGTCTGATATTTTTGAGTACTTTATGCGACCTACCCAAACGTCCTTTCTTTGGTATTGTTCGTCGAGTTATTGAGCTCCTGAAATCCTGAGTTGAGCTGCACGATTGTTGACAAATGCTTGCACTGACTGGACAGGTCCACTCAAATTTTTATGGTTCTTTCCTCAAAAGACCATTTCAGACTGGATCTACATGGTCCTCACATGATCTGACCAAGATTATGTCTGGACTTTAATAAAAGAGACTTTGACCCCTGAGTTTGTTTCGCCATTTCTTCTCAGGGTAGTCAGATAGGAAATGTCGACTTCATCTAGCTTATTTAAAAAAAAAAAAAAATATGACGTGTAAAAGTGATTTCGATATCCTATTTACAGAATAAACAATTTCATTTCATTTCATTTCATTTCATTTCTTGGATTTTCATTTTGACCCCACTATCGTTTTCAGCGACCTCAAATATCACGAAAATGACACCCATGACGAAAAATTAGGAAATTTTCGCAGCCGCCATCTTGGATTTTCATTTTGACCCCACTATCGTTTTCAGCGACCTAAAATATCACGAAAATGACACCCATGACGAAAAATTTGGAAATTTTCGCAGCCGCCATCTTGGATTTTCATTTTGACCCCACTATCGTTTTCAGCGACCTAAAATATCACGAAAATGACACCCATGACGAAAAATTAGGAAATTTTCGCAGCCGCCATCTTGGATTTTCATTTTGACCCCACTATCGTTTTCAGCGACCTAAAATATCACGAAAATGACACCCATGACAAAAAATTAGGAAATTTTCGCAGCCGCCATCTTGGATTTTCATTTTGACCCCACTATCGTTTTCAGCGACCTAAAATATCACGAAAATGACACCCATGACGAAAAATTAGGAAATTTTCGCAGCCGCCATCTTGGATTTTCATTTTGACCCCACTATCGTTTTCAGCGACCTCAAATATCACGAAAATGACACCCATGACGAAAAATTAGGAAATTTTCGCAGCCGCCATCTTGGATTTTCATTTTGACCCCACTATCGTTTTCAGCGACCTAAAATATCACGAAAATGACACCCATGACGAAAAATTAGGAAATTTTCGCAGCCGCCATCTTGGATTTTCATTTTGACCCCACTATCGTTTTCAGCGACCTCAAATATCACGAAAATGACACCCATGACGAAAAATTAGGAAATTTTCGCAGCCGCCATCTTGGATTTTCATTTTGACCCCACTATCGTTTTCAGCGACCTAAAATATCACGAAAATGACACCCATGACGAAAAATTTGGAAATTTTCGCAGCCGCCATCTTGGATTTTCATTTTGACGCCACTATCGTTTTCAGCGACCTAAAATATCACGAAAATGACACCCATGACGAAAAATTAGGAAATTTTCGCAGCCGCCATCTTGGATTTTCATTTTGACCCCACTATCGTTTTCAGCGACCTAAAATATCACGAAAATGACACCCATGACGAAAAATTTGGAAATTTTCGCAGCCGCCATCTTGGATTTTCATTTTGACCCCACTATCGTTTTCAGCGACCTAAAATATCACGAAAATGACACCCATGACGAAAAATTAGGAAATTTTCGCAGCCGCCATCTTGGATTTTCATTTTGACCCCACTATCGTTTTCAGCGACCTAAAATATCACGAAAATGACACCCATGACGAAAAATTAGGAAATTTTCGCAGCCGCCATCTTGGATTTTCATTTTGACCCCACTATCGTTTTCAGCGACCTAAAATATCACGAAAATGACACCCATGACGAAAAATTAGGAAATTTTCGCAGCCGCCATCTTGGATTTTCATTTTGACCCCACTATCGTTTTCAGCGACCTCAAATATCACGAAAATGACACCCATGACGAAAAATTAGGAAATTTTCGCAGCCGCCATCTTGGATTTTCATTTTGACCCCACTATCGTTTTCAGCGACCTAAAATATCACGAAAATGACACCCATGACGAAAAATTTGGAAATTTTCGCAGCCGCCATCTTGGATTTTCATTTTGACGCCACTATCGTTTTCAGCGACCTAAAATATCACGAAAATGACACCCATGACGAAAAATTAGGAAATTTTCGCAGCCGCCATCTTGGATTTTCATTTTGACCCCACTATCGTTTTCAGCGACCTAAAATATCACGAAAATGACACCCATGACGAAAAATTAGGAAATTTTCGCAGCCGCCATCTTGGATTTTCATTTTGACCCCACTATCGTTTTCAGCGACCTAAAATATCACGAAAATGACACCCATGACGAAAAATTAGGAAATTTTCGCAGCCGCCATCTTGGATTTTCATTTTGACCCCACTATCGTTTTCAGCGACCTAAAATATCACGAAAATGACACCCATGACGAAAAATTAGGAAATTTTCGCAGCCGCCATCTTGGATTTTCATTTTGACCCCACTATCGTTTTCAGCGACCTAAAATATCACGAAAATGACACCCATGACGAACAGTTAGGGAATTTTCGCAGCCGCCATCTTGGATCTGTCTAAAATGTCTAAAATGTCTAAAATCTGTCTAAAATGTCTAATCTGTCTAAAACTTTAAAAAATACTTACTAGAAAAATAAAACAAAATAAACTTGTATACTACCCAACAAACAAATTAAGCTTATAAAATTAAGTCTATAAGGTCTAAACTCGTATACTTGTTTTAAGATAGCATTTATTTTGTCAATGTTCCTTATAGTGGCACATTATTAGAAGATTTGGCTAATATTACCTTTGTTCTTATAATTTGGCTGGGTAAACGTTAATAAATTCAATTAATACGGCTACAATAAGGGTTCGAAATATATTCTTCTTATAGAGGCTAGTTATTATGCTTCTTAGCCATATAATAATCAAAGTCATATAAAGGCTTTTAATATGGTCAATTATTCTTAGAAAAGTAATGCACAAGGTAACTTTGATGCTTTTTAACTTATAGGAGCATTTGATAAGACGTCTATCCAACAAACGAATTCTAACATTTTATATGATCTTTACAAAGATGAAAGCAATCCGTATTCCCTTATACAGTGATTATAAAGATATTATTCTCTATATGGTTACATTAAAATGTTTTACATAACTAGATTCGCCATTTTGAAAGTAAAGCAGATTGTGTGAATTTAATACGGAGCAGAATTTACATTTAAAAAATGGATTCAAAAGACTGGAAGAAGTTTAAAAGGAGCGGTGGTTACAGAAGAAAAGTAAAAAAAGTCTACGAAAACATGGTTGTTAGCATTACACCCACCTCTACTCCTATGATGCTACAAAATGACCAAGCCGATGCCAACGAATCAGCTAATGGTTCCGCAGAGGATTATTTTATAGAAAATGAGTTTGACTACCCCTTAAAGTCTTCATGAATTAATATTTATAAATGTGAAGATTACATCTTTAGTAAATCAAAAAATATATATGACTTTTCATGCGCTGATATTAAATGTAGAATATAATTCGGTATTGTATTTTACACCATTAATCCATACTTTGTAAAATAAAACAGCTAAATTTGAAAATCACGTATTTTTATTAAAGTCATCATTTTTTATAGGCTATCATGCCACCGTATTCCAAAATCCAGAGGAAGAGTATAGCTCTCAAATCAAGCATTGTCTAAAGGAAGGCTAATTTTGTATTTGTTGGTTTAAGGACTGACCTCAATGCTCTCTCAGTTAGCCCGCGAAACAATTAGTGGGTTCACAATAGAAATCGCTGTTTAAACATAGCTCAGGCTTTTACTATCCTTTTACACGTGCAGCTTGTGGGTGAACTTTACGCAGAAGGCATATAGTGGCCTGCGCACGCAATATAACAACACGTTCCGGGTGTTGATGGGGCTGCCGCGTTTTTGTAGCGCGTCTGGCATGTTTGCCGACGCTGATGTGGATAGTTTTTCGGCCATCATGCGCAAGAGATGCACATCTCTACTACGCCGTGTGCGCGGCAGCTCCAACACCATTCTTAGAACGTTGGCTGATAGGTGGGATTCTCCGATCTTGGGGCGGTGGATACGACTGCACGCAGTCAAGTAGTCACTCCCCAGGATCGGCGTGCCTCACCCAGCTTATGAGGAATGTAAATGTTACTAACACTAGGTTATAAGTTCACATTGTTACTAACAAATATGGAAGTGATTCTGAATTAAATGCTTATTTATTTATTTATTTATTTATTTATTTTACTATCAAAACTCGTATTTTAAGCCTTACTTAAGACAGGAATACAATAATCAGTCTTTCTAACAACAATTTAAAAATAAAAAATAATGATCTTAGCAATTAACGTAAGCGAACAAGGTCGCGGGAAACAGCTAGTTTAATAACAAAACAGTACAGTAACTTAGCATGTTGTTACATAGTAATTAGAATATAGTTTTACTTATATACTAGTAGGAAAACGATCAACCATCATCAATAGATAGATCGATTCAGTGTTTACAAGTAAAAAAACCTCTTCTGATGTGTTTTGAACACAGTATTTAAGAAAACAGTAAAAAATCAGTCTCTTTAAATAAAACTAGTAACTAATTCCTGTTCCGCTTCAAGAAAAGTAATAAAATTAGATCTCTTCACTTTGCAATTAATTTTTCGCCAGTTATTTTCAGGAAACGAATTATCAACTCTTCTTAATTTGTTTTCGTTATATCTGAGCCAGTGCAGAACGCCATCTTTTTCCCAATTACTTGGTACTGCTGATAGTTTTGAGTTCCCCTTTTCAAACGTCTTTACAATTTTGTATGGCATTGTTAAAGAATCTGAAAAGAAAATAAATATTAAATTAAAAAAATAACCTAAAACAACATACTACCTGCATATTTCAAACTTAAAATTAGTGCAGAAAAGCAAGTTTATCCCTATAAAGAGATCTCTTCCAGCCAACTCATTCATAGTGAAACATAAATTTTATACAAATGGGAACAAAACAAGGTAGGTACAGGATTTTGTTCGTGAGAAAGGAACCCTAACGATATGTAAAATGGCGATAGCATAAGCAAGAACTGTTGCCATTATAAAGTCTTCACTCTCATAGACTCCTTGTAGACGATGTTTGAATCTTTTTGCTCTCATAATAGCACTGGTTATAACATGACTAAATAATTAATAACGTTTGTAGCACAAAAACAGCTTAAATTCAAGGGCGGGTTGATACTACAACACACAGCGTACCACATTTTATCATGAATTTGAATTCCCATACACTTTTCACTATAAACGAGCACATAAATCAGATAAATAAACTACATAAAATAATAACTTACCGTTCACTTTTCAGTAAAATGGTTGACGTTTCTCTTTATTCGCCAAACTGTTGCGAAGTTATGTAAATCACTAAGAAAAAGACTTATTGAAGAATCATAAACAGACGGCTATAAGGGGCTACGGGTTTTTAATAGCCTTTGATTTTCCGCAATGAGTTTAACTCCCTTATATCTGACCATAATAAAACACGAATAAGGGTGATCGCCCGTACTAACGCTTTCTATATGTTTCTTACAGGTGTATTGGCTTTTTAGGAGCTTTTTTCTTGCCATTATAAGTTTAACTTCCTTGTTCCTTGTCATAATATAACACGTATAAGGAAAAAAAGCGGACAATAAAGCAACTATAAGAGGGGTATAAGGTTATTGTCTTTATAATTTGTGCCCAAATGCACCCTTATTACCGATAATGCGGTTCCTATAAGAATATTATTTTTGGCAATATAAGCCACTACAAGAGAAATTTTTGTTTGTTGGGTAATCAGTTCAAGTTTATCTACTGCATTGCTCTATTCTGTGACGCAACATAGTACCTACTCGAGTTCATGAACTCATGAGCGGTGCGCTTGGCGCGCGTTTCCCGCGCATCGTAATTTATTACGTATCGCTACTCGTTGCGGGGGCTGCGGTAAGCATTTAATACCTACGGCGCTTGCTTTCTCCCCGCCTTAAACTAGTTATAAATTTGAAACTTCTGTATATCATGTACTCATATCTGTATTTAATCATCAAATATGGGATTTTTTGCAACTGCAAAAAATAACCTTCTAACAGTATCATTATGAAACACAAAGTTATCTTTGCGATTGTAACCTACAGCCGTAGTCAGGTTTTTCCTATTGCAGTAATATCTGCCTATTGCTGTATGCTTGTTATGTTTTTCAAACTAGGGGTAGTTTGAAAAACATAACCCAGTTTTCCCATTTTTCCCAAACAACTACCGACACAAAGTAGCCTTGCTTAAGGCTTGTCCGTCGCAAAAAGCGCGGTCACTGTCGGACTGCATAGAAAAGAAAGAGAAGCGCGATGACACAACGATTGCAAAATATGAAGTAATTATCGATTTACAAAAAATCTGTTGATTAAACTAAAAAAGTAATGACAAGAAATCATTCCTTATTAGCTTGTAAAGAACTGTATAAATTTATGAACACTTTTAATGAGAACTGTAGGAATAATATGGTAACAACTCGAAAAAATAGACCGAAATAGACTTGGATTTAGGTTTTTTTTTCCTTAGTTCTCCAAACTAAAATAGATTTCAGGACACATGAAATCACTTCTTATGTATTGTAGATTACTGTGTATATTTTCCTATTAGAAAGATGCTATAGTTACTGTAAAAGATGGTTACAAAGTTACTTAGTTTCGCCGTATTTTAGGAAGGAGCAGCCTTAACTGACCGCAGTAGTGGGAGTCAAAGCAAAACAAAACTGTAAACCACGTCGATAGTACTATCTAAGTCCGGTGCTCCTAATCCTCTAATTACACAATATAAACCGAGCTAGGCTAAGTTTAATCCCCCCCTTTGTTCCAAGTGAGAGTTTCCCAAAGGAGTTTCCGGAT
This sequence comes from Cosmia trapezina, assembly GCA_905163495.3. Taxonomy (NCBI): domain Eukaryota; kingdom Metazoa; phylum Arthropoda; class Insecta; order Lepidoptera; family Noctuidae; genus Cosmia; species Cosmia trapezina. The sequence goes on from LR991034.1 coordinate 18,799,473, forward strand.
GCACGTGTATATGTGGTCAGTTTCTTCAACTTCAACTTACCGAGTTTAGAACTTCGTGTAAAGGACAAACCGACGGGGAATTTGTTTTGTCTGTTCTGTTAAAGAAGGTTTTACTTATGCGGTTTTAAGGTGTTCTTATTTTGGAAGTTTTTCATTTGATATGTGAGCTTGTGGCTAAGTAATGACAGCCGCACGGGTCAATTCATCAGGTTAAGCTACGCTTGCCGGGGTTGGTCAGTGGATGGGTGACCATCTTTACATATCGAGACTGCTCAGTGCCTCGGAAAGCACGTTAAGCCGTTGGTCCGGCTGTCATTCGTGGATCTTTGACAGTCGTTACGGGTCGTCAGAAGCCCGAAACTCTGACAACCAGTCTTACCAAGGGGGTATCGTATTACCCAGTTACTGGGTTGTGGAGGTGAGACAGGCAGTCGCTCCATGTAAAATACTGGTATTCATCTGCATGCGGTTAGAGTGGAAGTCAACCCCAAAATAGTTGGGAAATGGCTAGGCAGATTGATTGCAGTGACATTTCACCAAGCAATTACACAAATATCACGAACAGCGCCTCCCTGTCAACGTCATTCGAGTACCGAAAGATTCTTGTCGGGGTTGGGGGGTTAGGAGAAATTTGCACACATCAGCTGTAAAGGGCCCTACACATTTACAGTCCCCCGGCAGTCAGCCGATAAGCGGTCCACTCATAAAAAATGTACCGCCAGTTTTTATGACTAGACCGCTTGCCGGTGGACTGCCGGCGGACTGTAAATGTGTAGGGCCCTTTAGGGTCAGTTCAGACTAAGCGGAAAAATCCTTGTGGAGTTTACTGGCTCCATTGAATATAGGACCGTATTAATATAGCCTAAAGTATAAAATTGTATGAATGAAGCCAGTAAATTCCACGAGGAACTTGTGGCCAAGTAATAACAGCCGAAAAGTCGGTCCATCAGGTTAAGCTACGCTTGCCGGGGTTGGTCTGTGGATGGGTGACCATCTTTACATACCAAGATTCCTCCGTGCCTCGGAAAGTACGTTAAGCCGTTGGTCCCGGCTGTCATTCGTGGATATTTGACAGTCGTTACGGGTCATCAGAAGCCCGAAAGTAAGTACTGGGTTGTGGAGGTCAGATAGGCAGTCGCTCCATGCAAAATACTGGTGTTCAGCTGCATCCGGTTAGACTGGAAGCCGAACCCAACATAGTTGTGAAAAGGCTAGGCAGATTGGAGGCAGTAAACTCAAACTCAAACTCAAAGCATTTATTTCAATTAAACCAATTACAGGCACTTTTGAATTGTCAAAGAGTCGGTCAGTAGGTAAGTCAGAAAGTTGAAGCTACATAGTTGCCCATTCCAAAACGTAGATCTATGGAGAAGAACGGGCAAGAAACTCCACGGACACTCTTTTAAATCAAAATATGGTTACAAAATATTGGTTACATCATTCATGTTGAAATTATACATGTGAGAACGATGAACGTTAAAAGCGTCCGTATTAAAAAAATAAAAAAAAAACAATTCAAAATTAAAATAAAAATAAGCCGTGGCAGCTAAGGTATGACCAGCCTCCACCAACAGCGCCCGTTGACGAACCTGACGTATGGATTCGTTAAATGATCCGATACACGCAAGTAAATTCCGCGAGGATTTTTCCGCTTGCTCTGAACTGACCCTTAGCGACAACAATACATGTTATTAATTTACGCCATATTAATTCTCCTGTTTTCTTTCTGCTCTAAACTTGAAATTACCACTGTAATGGTAATAGTCAAACGAGTATTGCTCAAATCATGCTATAAAAATAATATAGGCCCTCGAATTGACAGCGGCAGTACGCGTCGTATGAGATAACCTTACCCAATTTATTCGTCAAATAGCCTTAATCGTCAAATACGGAACACTCGTACACCACCCTGACTTTGACAAGCCTTAACCACACAGTATGTTATACACGAACACCCCATACTTTACATCCATAATATGTTACCTGACCTTCATAACATTTCTGTCGGTCCCTTGCCATGTCCGACATGGTATCACAACGTAATATCGTCAAAAGTTAGTTTGCTAGAGGTGCATAACTTGCTCGTATTAATAAGGCCTGTAGTTCGGAACTACAGGCCGTGGAGGAAACTGTTCGTATAATTAATAATTGTCCGCGTGTGTGGTGTCACGAATTAGATAGAAGCAGAAGGTTGACTCATAGTTGCTTAAAGTGGTAGATGTTGAAAAATCTTTTTGGAAAGAAGTTCTTTAATGCGGCTTGCGGTAGGAGTCGACTGGTAGAAATCGTCACGCAACGAAAACGCGTTACGCCCGGAAAATTCAGTTTCAGGTGCTAAATGTTTTTCTGCGTGGTTTAGCTCGGTGTGTAAGTGAAATGGCGTTATGGCTGTCTAGTTTAACGGGCGAGATAGAAGACTATAAAATATATGTCGTAAAAGTGTAAATAAAATCGTATAAAATTTGAAATTAACTATTTAATAATAAATAATCCATCACTGGATGCAGTTTGGCATTTGACATTTTATGGTATATTTTTTATTATTATTATTTCTTTATTTCATTAATATACATATAAATTACATATCGGGAACAGGGTCCAAGCTTTCAGGGTTCCAGAGAGAGGAACCTCCTAACAATGCGCGCCGTGTCCAGAAGTACCGCTTTCTGAATCTGCCCAAAGAGCCTCCTGAGGTGTAGGTCGAGGCTCTTAGCAATTAAGCCATTGGCTGATACAACTATAATTTTAATGTTAATAAAGGGATAAACAGCTTTTAAAAATTTTTAAGAGGTATGTTTGAAGATTTTTTGGTGCATTAAAGTACTTATGTTTAATTATGTTTTGAGTTTCATCACTGTATGCGAAAAGGACTTGAAAATATAATATTTTTTATTTGTCAAAATTATTTACGGTTTATGAGATAAACCGCTTTAAAAACCCACCTTTTTGACCTTTTTCAAGAAATCTCGGCCTTAATACAGAGCCATCTATACTAGAAAGGTTTATGTAAGTAGTGAAATAAAGGTAAACAATCTTGATGTGTATTTTATTTTTTTATTTTAAAACCTCAGTTTATAAATAAAATGCAACTAAAAACTAATGTAAATACAACAATAATATATATAATGATTACTAAATCAATTGAACCATTAGTTTAAGCGGTAGTTTATTTGTTTAATATGTGTTTGTGTACACACCGAGACTCCTCCGTGCCTCGGAAAGCACGTTAAGCCGTTGGTCCCGGCTGTTATTCGTGGATCTTTGACAGTCGTTACGGGTCGTCAGAAGCCCGAAAGTCTGACAACCAGTCTTACCAAGGGGTATCGTATTACCCAGTTACTGGGTTGTGGAGGTCAGATAGGCAGTCGCTCCATGTAAAATACTGGCATTCAGCTGCATCCGGTTAGACTGGAAGCCGACCCCAAAATAGTTGGGAAAAGGCTAGGCAGATTGATGTGTTTGTGTACGAAGTCACATCAAGATTGTTTACCTTTATTTTACTACCTAAACCTTTCTAGTATGGTATAAGTTTTTAGCTTTTAAAAACTCACGCTAGATGGCTCTGTATTATAATCTATATAAATAAAAAGAGAAGTCCTGACTGACTGATTGACTGACTCATCAACGCCCAGACCAAACCCTTGGACCTAGAAAGCTGAAATTTTGCACAGAGATTCCCTTTATAATGTAGACAAGGAATATGGAAGGAATTCCCGGTAGCAGGTTCCCTTGGGATATTTTCCGACAAGCTAGTACCTAACATATATACAGCGAAAGGAACTTCTTTCCAACCGGGGTGTCCCACGACACCTTCCAATTTTTTTTTTGTTTTTGGCATCTGTAGCTACCAATATTATTTGGCTTGCTACTGTGAAATTTCACTAGATAATTACATTTGACCTGAAGGGCAATTCCCGTATTTTTGAGATCGTTCGCATTCTGAACTCGGTCTCAATCTGTCAAAAAAAGAAAACTTTAATTTACATAAATTTTTGACATGTTTTTAACGTTATCTGTCGCTGAAATGAGATTAGGTCTCGAATTCGTACGTTTTTTATGTACGAGAATTGGCCCTCTGCATCTGGTAAGACAAAGCTACAAGTTAAAAATGGAATATGCATATCGCCCACGCCAATCCCAAGTCTATACTGGACTACTCTGCACGAATATTTGCACAAATATTGGTGGCATAATTTGCAATAGACAGACAGGCTTCCGAGCAACCCGTCAAATGTCAAAAATAAAACTGGCACATGACTAGCTAACCTTTTAAAGGTACATCACTTTAGATATTTTTATGGAATAAGTAGATTTGCTGAACTAGTTTCAAATACCTATGAAAATGGTGATTATTCTTCTTATGCGAAGTTATTATTTTTAAATATGATACTAGCTTTTACCCGTGGCTACGCCCGCGTGGAGGTCGGAATTCATGGGTTTTAATGTTTTGCGCGGAACACTTATTTAAAAAAAAATAAAAGTAAAAAAAAATCCTGTCAAAATTGGTCCAGCCGTTTCCTAGATAAGACAGACACACAAAAAAAAATGTTATAATTACCTTATTATATATATACTTTCGGAATTTAGTAAAAAGCTATTATTTGACATTACAAATTAAACTTCAATTTTAGATGTACATAGGTACACTAGAGTGACAAGTGACCCCTGTGATTTCTCAATATACTTCAAGCTAGCAAGACCAGTAGGTTAAGGAAAAAAAAACCGGTCAAGAGCGAGTCGGACTCGCGCACCGAGGGTTCCGTTCCGATTTCTGAAAAAGTGTGCTATTTAGAGACATCGTTTTATTTTTCCTGTAATCTTTACATAAACTTCTATCACATACAATAATTTCAGATTTTTCCCTTTGCAAACTTCGGAGATAAGGGAGGGGGAACGGTATTTTTTTTTTTACATTTTTCATCAAAAGTCGAAAACTATGCGGCCTAAAAAAAATTAAAAAAATGTTTAAGAATGTGCAAACAGCACTCTTTCATATGATACCCCACATGCCTTAGTAGCCCCACTTTGAATTTTTAATACCCCCTTTCAGCACCTGTTACAAAAAAAAACCATAAATATTTTTATTTTTTTCTTATTTGCAAAATAGTTGGGTAATCGTCATATAAAACTGTTCCCAATTTCAAGTTGATAGCATTAGTAGTTCTTGAGATATCCAGCTTTGACAGACAGACAGACTGAGTTCCATAAGGGTTCCTTTTTTACCATTTTGGTACGGAACCCTAATGAAATGGTTAACCAGGTAAGTAATACAGTATTGATTTCTCAAGGGACAAAGTTTCTTTCTCCGTCACCTTCCGTATACATTATACCCACAAAATAATGTTTTTACTACCTCTTCACGACAACTAGAGCTTTTGAAATCCTTTTACCCACTCATTGGATTACCAGGGATAACTCAATATAATATCTGCTGTATAGCTCATACAGTGTCCTGAAGAGATACAAAAAAAACCGGTCAAGAGCGAGTCGGACTCGCGCACCGAGGGTTCCGTTCCGATTTCTGAAAAAGTGTGCTATTTAGAGACATCGTTTTATTTTTCCTGTAATCGTTACATAAACTTCTATCACATAGAATAATTACAGATTTTTCTCTTTGCAAACTTCGGAGATAAGGGCGGGAACGGTATTTTTTTTAATATTTTTCATCAGAAGTCGAAAACTATGCGGCCTAAAAAAAAGAAAAGAAAATGATTGAGAATGTGCAAACAGCGCTCTTTCATATGATACCCCACGTGCCCTAGTAGCCACACTTTGATTTTTTAAGACCCCCTTTCAGTCCCTGTTGCAAAAAAATATAAATATTTTTTTTATTTTTTTATTTGCAAAATAGTTGGGTAAACGTCATCTAAAACTATTCTAAATTTCAAGTTGATAGCATTAGTAGTTCTTGAGTTATCCAGCTGTGACAGACAGACAGACAGACAGACTGAGTGACACCATAAGGGTTTCTTTTTTACCATTTTGGTACGGAACCTAAAAATGACATTATATCAGCGATAATGATAATTGAAAAGTCAGAAATGTATTAAATTGACATAATCTACCGAAAAACTAATGTCAATCATAAGCTACCGAAAAGCTTATGTCAATCATAAGCTACCGAAAAGCTTATGTCTATCATAAGCTACCGTAAAGCTTATGTCTATCATAAGCTACCGTAAAGCTTATGTCTATCATAAGCTACCGAAAAGCTTATGTCAATCATAAGCTACCGAAAAGCTTATGTCTATCATAAGCTACCGAAAAGCTTATGTCAATCATAAGCTACCGAAAAGCTTATGTCAATCAGAAGCTACCGAAAAGCTTATGTCTATCATAAGCTACCGAAAAGCTTATGTCTATCATAAGCTACCGAAAAGCTTATGTCAATCATAAGCTACCGAAAAGCTTATGTCAATCAGAAGCTACCGAAAAGCTTATGTCTATCATAAGCTACCGAAAAGCTTATGTCAATCATAAGCTACCGAAAAGCTTATGTCAATCAGAAGCTACCGAAAAGCTTATGTCTATCATAAGCTACCGTAAAGCTTATGTCTATCATAAGCTACCGTAAAGCTTATGTCTATCATAAGCTACCGTAAAGCTTATGTCTATCATAAGCTACCGTAAAGCTTATGTCTATCATAAGCTACCGTAAAGCTTATGTCTATCATAAGCTACCGTAAAGCTATCGAAAAGCTTATATCAATCCTACCTGTCATTAGAGTATTAATTATACAACTATCTTATTCAGGCCTCGGGATCTATGTTTCACACATGAAATATTTTAAGAGGAATCGATCGATGGTTGTATCGAAGCCAAAGCAACTGAAAAAAAAAATGAAACAAAAATGTTTCGTTTTAATGGTAACTATCTTTTGCCCGCGGCTTCGCCCGCGTTTACTATACATATAGGTAAACCTTCCTCTTGAATCACTCTATCTATTAAAAAAACTGCATCAAAATCTGTTGCGTAGTTTTAAAGATCTAAGCTTACATAGGGACAGACAGCGGGAAGCCACTTTGTTTTATGCTATGTAATGATTGTTATAAATGAAAAAAAGCCAGAGACATGCATTTAAATCGTTTAGTAAAAAAAAAGGAAGGACGCATGCCACGCAACGGATTTCAGTTTGCTGTATAAGAATTCATACAGCGTCCATACCGGTACCGGCCGCATTTTCATTTCTTCATACAAACAAACCAAAATCCGTTGCGTGCCGTTGCCGTGGCCCGAATCATAGAATGATTCCAAAATTAAAAACCTCACCACTTAAAGAGCTTCTTTAATGACTTTAGAAAGTAATTTCACGAGGCTTTTGGTTCTTAGGATAACAATGTCATTACTCTGGTATTTTCTGGTATTGTACCAGAGCAATGTCCTATCGACAGAGTCGCGGACGAAACGCCAGTAATAATAAAACAAAGATATATACAATGTTATCGATACGAATGCCACACACGCCAAGGTTATTTTACTATTACGGTGTCCGCATATTTATTGCCAATTTATACAGTGATTGAATTAATATTGCACTTTTTTTTCCAAAAAGATCTTTTTTTGGAAACTTGTCACGTAGAAATTCAAATTGTTGGCCGCTTGCCTTTGCATTCTTTCGTTAAATTATTACTAGATAGTGTGGTCTAGGTACTGGGTTGTGGAGGTCAGATAGGCAGTGCCTCCATGTAAAATACTGGTATTAGATAGATAGAACTGATACTGGTATTAGGTATACAGCTGCATCCGGTTGCACTGGAAGCCGACCCCAATATAGTTGGGACAGCGGGGCTCCGTTGACCAGCGCACAGTATTAATAAACTGTAGGCGAGTCATCCATATGGCATTTCATACATAGTTGAAATATAATATCCAATATCTTAAAAAATCTTTAGATTAATCGTTCGTTAATTGCAATTAATTTTAGTTTAATCAAAAATATGTAAGTACTCGTAAAACAGTAGTTCAGTCGACCAATATGCGTTAGGAACATAATGTGAATCAACCGTAGTAGATCGAAAATAGTTAGAATTACTTTAGATATAGCCATTGAAAGTAGATTCGTGAAATTAATTTTACGATGAATGCAATGAATGTTGTAATGTAAATTCGGCGTAAAATCTCCTCTCCTGTGTCAATGGCTATTCTCCGCTAAGAGGACTATTTTGTAGCGTGTATGTGTACTGCCGACTTATTGTAACAAAGCATTTTCCGTTGCACTGAACGTTTTGTACGTTTTGAAAGCCTCCAGACATAATCGCGGCTTTCTGAATCGCTATTTATGATTCCATTCACAACTGGACATTAGAGGTAGTAGGGTTAATAACAGAAACTGTTGACACTGCCCTTAAAGTTATAGCTATATATATAACTAGCTTCTGCCCGCGACTTCGTCCGCGTAAAATTTATTTTTTGCTCGACCCACCCGTCGCATCGCATTGCCCACCCGTGCTATTACTTCGTTTTCACTTAGCGTTCTTTCAGACTTTTTTTTCTTTTTGCTCGGCCCCTAAGGGTCCTAGAGTGATGTTAAATATGCCTTCTATAAGATTTGGGCTATCACTAATGCAAAAAGATTTTTTAAAGTCCGAATGGTAGGGTAGTTCCAGAGTTTAGCTCGTTCCTTCACCACATCCCCTTCCGCTACCTCTCCCTCCCCCCTCACTCACTCTCACATCCCCCTCATCACTTCCCCTTCGCTCTCTCTCTCTCACCACCCCGTCCCCTCCCTCTCCCCCTCTCCTCCACCTCCGGCTCACCAACTCCTCCCCAACCCTCAGCCTTTACCATGTCTTCCTCCTCTCCTCACCAATTCCTGCCCTTTCTCCCTGCGTCCATCATCCTCCCCCTCACACTCCTCACCACCCCTCCCTTGCCCCTCCGCCTCTAACCCTCCCTCCGGAGTAGTTTTAAAAAACTAATAATGACAAACTTAGGCAAATATTTGTGCCAAGTTTCAAGTCAATTAAAACCAAATGAATAACATTTTTCATGTAAATTGTATTCCCTGTTTTCACCCCCACAGGGGTGGAATTAAAAAAAATGGTTTGAGATATTTCCATAGCTTGACTCAAAGATTATTTACACCAATTTTCGAGTTAATCAAGCCACGCAGTAAAATCCTCCCCAGTGAAATTGACTACCCCTTTTCACCCCGTTACAGGTAGATTTTCGAAAAACCCTGACGCAAATTATTCTTTATTTTTGGTTTTAAGTATAAATACTGAGTTTTGAGTTAATCGGATTGCGCGTTAAAATTTGTCCATACAAACTTTTAGACCCCCAATTCCCCTTTGGGGGGTAATTTACAAAAAACAAAAAAACATAATTTAATTAGATAAATATTCAACCCTCCCTCCGGAGTAGTTTTAAAAAACTAATAATGACAAACTTAGGCAAATATTTGTGCCAAGTTTCAAGTCAATTAAAACCAAATGAATAACATTTTTCATGTAAATTGTATTCCCTGTTTTCACCCCCACAGGGGTGGAATTAAAAAAAATGGTTTGAGATATTTCCATAGCTTGACTCAAAGATTATTTACACCAATTTTCGAGTTAATCAAGCCACGCAGTAAAATCCTCCCCAGTGAAATTGACTACCCCTTTTCACCCCGTTACAGGTAGATTTTCGAAAAACCCTGACGCAAATTATTCTTTATTTTTGGTTTTAAGTATAAATACTGAGTTTTGAGTTAATCGAATTGCGCGTTAAAATTTGTCCATACAAACTTTTAGACCCCCAATTCCCCTTTAGGGGGTAATTTACAAAAAACAAAAAAACATAATTTAATTAGATAAATATTCGTGCCAAGTTTCAAGTTTATTAACTCAAGGAATAAGATTTTTCATACAAACAATATCCCCCCTTTTTACCCCCTTAAAGGTCGAATTTCCAAAAACCCTTTATTAGCGGATGCCTAGGTCGTAATAGCTACCTGTGTTCCAAATTTCAGACCAATCCGTTCAGTGGTTTCAGCTGTATGTTGATAGATCAGTCAGTCAGTCAGTCAGTAACGCTTTCCTTTTATAGATATAGATGAATAACAATCCAACTACTCGTATGTTAAAAGTGTGAAAGTTTGTATGTTTGGATGCTTGTTACTCAATAGCGCAAAAATGGCTGTAGGGATTTGGATGAAATTTGGCACACTTATAGTTTATAACCTGTATTAATATATGGAATACTTAAGATAAGCAGACGAAGTCACCGGCAGAAGCTAATACCTATATAATAATTAGAGGCTGGCTAGATTATTTACGATCTATAACTGGAACACCCACGAATATCTATCAAACAAATTCCAGGTCAAGTTGTAAATCAAACAACATCCCACGCTGTTATTTCAAATATTAATTAGCCAGTATTCAAACTTTAATACGTAATAATTGTGACTGTCTCATTTTATTTTCTTTTCTTTAGTTATTTAGAGAGGGTTTTAATATAGACAGATTATGATGACTTTTTACATTACTACTCAAAAAAAAAAAAAAAAAATCTCATACTGCCTCTGCGACTAATACCAATGTTAACGAGCCTGTACAGCATCCTGGCTGCTTCCAAAGCAGGAGCAGCAAGGACGCTGTTATGTCTGTCTCGTTGGTGGTCAAAAGTATTTTAGTTAATTTAAGACAAACGGATAGCTGCAAACCCCATTTCATAAAGCTTAACATTTTAACTCTTCCCTCTTTATACATACTGGAGATCTGTAAATTCGCACACACACACCAACACTTGTACACAAAACAAGAAGACATACAAACTAGATACACACTCCGACACAAAACACGTTTAAACCTACCGACATCCCGTTTAAAAATGCACTCATCTAGTCCACTGGTTATGTCGATAAAAATGTACAACAAACTACCTGAAGTACTCAGAAATGAAAAAAAGATTGCTATTTTTACAAATAAATTAAGGAAAATATTAATAAATAAATGTTATTATAGTATAGATGAATATTTAATTGACAAATCCATAGACTAACTGACATAATTATATAAATGAATACATAATGAATAATTTAGATTAATTAATAATTAATAAAATGTTACCAATTTTACTTAGATTAAGTTAATTTGCATGTTTATATAAGTCCTCTTCTCTGTAACTTTTATTTTGCTGTGCCCGACAGGGTCCACGATTGTTACCTACTACAAATGTCTACTTACCACCTAAGCATAAACATTGTGGAATGCAATAAATGATTGAGTATTGAGTATTGAGTATTGAGTATGACAACTGAGTGTGGGGTTTAGTGGTATTAAGTTTTTCAGGACATCAGTAGGATCCCGTAGTCGGGATTTGTGCCCCGATTTGGTAATAGGCTAGTTCCTTATACCTTCATGGGACTTAAGGCCCTGGTTCCAAGCTTGGTTTAGCTCGGTGTGTAAGTGAAATGGCTTTATGGCTGTCTAGTTTGACGCACGAGATAGAAGATTCTCACGCGCACAGGAATTATGTCGTAAAAGTGCAAATAAAATCGTATAAAATTAGAAACTAACTATTTAATAAAAAGTAATCCATCACTGGATGCAGTTTGGAATTTGACATTTTATGGTATATTTTTAATTATAATTATAATTGCTAATGAAGGGATAAACAGCTTATAAAGATTATTAGGACGTATGTTTAAAGATTTTTTTGGTGCATTAAAGTATGTTTAATTATGTTTTTTAATTATGTTTTGGCTTCCATCACTGTATGCGAAAAGGGCTTGAAAATATCATATTTTTTTACATGTCAAAATTATTTACGGTTTATGAGATACACAGCTTTAAAAAACCACCTTTTTGATCGTTTTCAGGAAATCTGCGCCTTAAAGCGGGCTACACACGTGCAGTTATAACTGTTTAGTTTGCGAAAGGTCGCATCACCTAATTGTGAAATATGCCACAAAATGTGCAACGCTTGTTGATGGAATATATTACGAGCAAGAATAAAAGGGAATCATTAGAGAATTCACTAACGGGATAAAGAATGGGCTAATTCAAAGCATTTTAGCAAATCCTAGGCCGGCAATTGCAAAGAGGTTGTGTAGCCTGGTGAAGCCTAGTCAATGATTATATTTCCGTTACATAGGAATGTAGTATGTAGTCATATAAATTGTAGTTAATTGATTGTTAATATATATATAAGGTACGATGGGGTTGGGATATCCGTGTGGATATATCCCTTATAAAGAATAAAAAATAAAAATAAACTGTTTAGTTGGAATATTCAGATATATCGTAACATGTATAAAAACTGAACTTTACAGTTGCATTACTGTTATCTAGTCAAAAAATGGTTTTTTATTCAATTTCTCGAACTCAGAAAACTGATAAGCCGCAGTAAAATATTTCAAAATGGCAAAGTTATAAGCGGTTAAAAGTAAATGCTAGACAAAGACAACACTGCTACCATTTGAAATCACATTATAGAAACCACTAAAAAACTGTACAATAATTATGGTTTTGCGTGACAAAGAGAGAAAAAAAACTAATTCATGTATATTTTTGATAGTGTGTCAAATACCGTAGGGGGTACTTATTTAAATCTTCGTCAGTAGTTATAGTTTTAAATATCAAACCTCAGCAAAATTAGATACCTACCTATTGTTCGTGTCTTTGTAGACTAGACAGTCGGCCAAGGGCTTAAGAAGTTTAGCTCATAAAATATTAATTAAATGAAAAAACTTACATTTATTTTGATTCTTTTGCGACCCATCTTACAAACTTTTATTACCATCTTATAATTTTCAAGTGGCCTACACCTACTTTGAAATTCATAAACTATGGCTGATTATCACTATAATAAGATTTCGAATTTGAAAAAAAGTGGTAAAATAATTGAACTCAAATGAAGTAAGTACAGTCGACTGCAAGTTGCATCGATGGTAACACTTTGATCTTGAGCTGGCGTAGGTCTGAAATGACGCTTCCCTCTACCGGATTAACCATGCATAAACTAATTTAAGTAGTGGGTCCCGTCTAGCGCTCTAGCATAGTACGGAGATTCAATAGATTATGACGCCGGCACTCTAATTTCACAACACACTATCGAACGGAAGATCATTTTGGAGCAAATTGAAAATCCATTACTTCACATGTTCTAAAAATTTGTCTGCTCGACCACGTAACTAATGCAATGGAGGATAATAAACCGTCAAAATGAAACGCAATTAGGGTGCAGTTTAAATACTGTGGTTTTGTTGCCACTGACTTGCGACGAACTGTACAAACACATACGAGACAGAACTTCAATGCTGATTAATTTATAGACCATAATCGTAGTAAGGCCATGTAACCGTCGGCATTTTATTAGAGCACTCATCAGCAGCTACATGTCCAATAACATAAGTAGGATATTATTGGGCATTCTAATCCCACCTGCCGTTCCATCGGCTCACTCTGTTCGCCTCGTCACTCTCGGTGGGATTAGAATGACCAATAATATAAATGAAATCCTACGTAATGCAGTAAAATACTGGTTCGGCGCGTATTCCACCGATCGGAAGGTGAAATATGAACTCCTACATCATATGGAAGTAAAATAATGGAACGGCGCCTACTCCACTTCGGCGCCTATTCCTCGCGATGAAACAGAAATATTTTTCAGTGTGGTTTGGGCGCTACTCCACTTTTTGAATCACTTTTGGTTGCGAATGGAACGAAAGTGGTTTAGAAATAGCTAATAACATAAATGATGGATCTACAAACTTTGCGGTTTAAGCCCTATTCCACTTTTAAAATCTTATTTGGTTGCATTAGGTCGATCCCTGCGAATCTACCGTTTACCGTTATGTAACTAAAAGTTAAACTCTTTTAGCTGTTGGTCTGAAAGTTTAATAAAGTGAACTATTTGTTTATAGTGACTAATGAATACCGATGTTTTACCTCGATCAACTACAGCAGATTCTCGGATTGACCACTAAGCCACTACTTTGGTTGTCAAGTTTTATAGCAAGAAGTTTCACACACAGTTTGTTAACTAATCGAACTATATGAAAATAGTAAGCTAAAATTCAGGACAGATTGCCTCTTGTCTCTTCATAAAGCAAGAATAAGCATACACCTACAGGCATACACACATTCTATTTCTATGACCCCAGATTGGGGTACCAAGGATATCTGAACTTTAGGATACCGTAAACATTAAACTAAAATATGGGACAGTTTGTCTCACGTCTCTCCACGAAAGTAAGAAATAGCGCACATTCTATTTTAGTGACCAGATTGGCTCGAGGACATCCAAATTTTAATTTAAAATTAAATTCAAACAGACGATACAACCTAACCCGTACATACAAATAATGTATTGAGTAGTTCTCTCACATTCTGCTGTCGGAGCATACTGCTGGCTTCGCATACTTATACACTTGCCGTTTCCCGTCTAAACTGCCGTATAGCCAATGTCAAAACGGTGTTGCGCCGTTCAACGGTTCGCCGCTGCACTGTACTCATTCGTGAACCGCCTGACGATAAACGTATCAGGCAGCCGTTGTGTGTGTATACATTATCATTTACAATGTCGAAGTCAGCAACATTGCATCATGCATTAATTTGCTTAGTCGAACTTTATTGTATTGTAAGACGATCGCTGTACATGTTGTAGTCCGTAATTAAAATTCGAGTTTGCGCGAACTTCCTATACCTAATGATTTTCGTCAAACTGGGGGTGTTTCTTAAATAAGAATATTACCAATTCCGCTAGCTTATTATAAATGAGTGATTCTTTCCTTATTTTTTTATATTTTTTTTTATTTTTTTATTATATTTTTTTTTTTTTTTTTTTTGTAATTAGCCGGTTATAGTCTAGGAAATCTTTGAAAAGCCCATCCCATTCCCATTGCTGAATTTAGAAACCGACATCCTTTGCATGAAAGGATTTATTAAAGTTTGTTAGTTTTAGTAGTATGACGATTTTACACTCGCTTTGAGTTTAACTGCAACATAAAATTAACTAAGTTTTTAACGCGAGTTTGCTCACGTTGATTGTTCTGCATACAACAAATTTTGTAAGGATTTTACATACTTATGTATATCCTGATTTCTGGCTCTCAAAAATGCCATTTTATTATTTTCATGAGTGTGATGTCATTCAAAATTTTATATCAAGGTTAATTAAACAAACATACATACTTTATAATAATACCTATTGTAACAGCATGGTATCGGCTTCACCTTTGTCGGCGAGGTAAGAAGCTAGTTTTGTATTTCATTTCTCACGAAAATTGCAATTTGACAGAAAGGTTTTCAATCACTACGGATTAATTAGACGTAAGTATCATAAATTACTCATACAACCGTGAATATTGTAGTTAAGGTTTAATTTTGTTATGAGGTAAATATTGCTGAAATGGTATTTTTTATGTATAAAACCAACGAATTTTAATCATAAAATTACATTCGCTCCAGTATCTTCCAGTGATCTACATCATCCTACAACTATAAAATGTGAGTAAGTACTACCTACTAAGTTTAACATAGTTGTCAGCTACGGACCTGGTTCTTGCCTGCCGGCTGGTCTAACTATCATCAAACTAATTTGATAATGTGATTAATCGCTAGTCAGCTACGGACCTGGTTCTTGCCTGCCGGCTGGTCTAACTATCATCAAATTAATTTGATAATGTGATTAATCGCTAGTCAGCTACGGACCTGGTTCTTGCCTGCCGGCTGGTCTAACTATCATCAAATTAATTTGATAATGTGATTAATCGCTAGTCAGCTACGGACCTGGTTCTTACCTGCTGGCTGACGTAACTATCCCCATCATACCATCCATGCCATCTTCTAGTAATCTATATCCCATTAACATTCTCCTCTCCATAATTATTGAGGTTGGTTACAGTTAAAAAATTAATCTTAGTGTGTTCTATTTAAGGTCTGACACGGAATCAGAATACCAATCACAAAGGCCTACTGCTGCAGTAGCCAAGGTGACGAAAAAACAGCCTAAGAAAAATGTGGTGAAGCGCCAAGCACCTGAAAGCGCCGACTACTCATCAGACTCTAAGTCAAGGTAATTTATATTGCTGCTTCTATGTTTAGGTGTTTGTGGTAATTTAAAATGATATACGCACTGGTACATGATGGTTAGTGAATTTAGAACTGTAAATCAATTTCCGATCATATTCAATGCAGGAATGATGACAGTTACATGAAATTATTATATCCCAATATGTATTACGCTATTAATTCCCCATAGAATTCAACAGAGGTGTATAATACTCCTTAATTTCGTTATTTAAGAAATAAATGCAAATTATTATAAATAAAATGTGTAATTGTTTACAGTAAAAGAGGCATCTTGAGCACGGACCTCTTTGGTTTGGAGGACGATCAAAAGACGAAGACCTCAAGCGGGGACTTCGGTTCATCGCTCATCACCCGTGTTGCCAACGGCAAAGTACGGCGAGCGGCAGACCTTACAGGAGAGTTCTACGTGGAAATCAAGGTATTTTCGAAAGACGAAGTTGTCTCTACCCCCATGGAAGAACGATGGAAGAAAGCCCAGGTCGCGTTAAAAGTACAACTAGATCGCAACACTCCCCAGTGGGACGGGCTGCAAAGGTTTATGAGACGAACTCACGAATTATTTGTCAATTCCGAGCCTGTCTTTTATAGGGATAGTGTGAATTTAAAATAAGTTGGCTTTAAATTGCTGGGGACACCAAATTAATTGTATTGATTATTGCAGAATCTACTAGTATTGTTAATCTAATCCTAATTAAGCGTACAAAATTAGTTGACGTAATTATAATCTAAAATGCCTTTCTGTACCGTTTGTAACACATCAGTTGAGCGCAGTCACTGGATAGGTCATTTACGTAGTACTAATCATAAAAACAAAAACATTTCGCATTTTTGTGAAGGTGTTGAAATAATACATTCTGCATTTCGTAATCGTATAGCTTCTTATAGAATTACCGATCCGTCTGAGAATTGTTCTCTGGAACCATTTCTTAATAATAATTTGGACAGAATTAAAACTTTAATTGACATGTCTCTTAAAGAACATACTTGTATAAAAGTTAATTTTGAATATTTTGCTTTGTTTTTAATGTTTAAAAATGATTCTCAGGAGATGAAATCATTTGCCACAAAAAACGTAACTCTACATCAGAATTATGAATTTGATTCACTATTGTCTCAAGTCAAAAATACTTTAAAAAAAAAGATAGAAGAATTTCAGGATCGAGACAGTGGATGGACGTTCTTGAGCAGTTCTCATTTGGAAGTCAATGTTAACAAATATCAACCTTTGCGTGGTTCAGGCTTTATCGAATTGCCTTCTGCAATAAAATCTAAAAAAGCATGTGTTAATATCCGCAATAATGATGACTATTGTTTTTTATGGTCTGTTGTAGCTGCTTTATATCCAGCTAAGACTCATTCTGAATGAGTATCTTCTTACCCTGATTTTCGTAACGTGTTAAATGTAAAGGGCATGTCATTTCCAGTGAATTTCTCAGATATTGCGCGGTTCGAAGTGAATAACCCCGAAATTTGCATTTACATTTATGGTTTAAAAAACAATACTATCATAGGACCGCTTTACAAACCAAAAGCTTTGAACGGAAAGGTGATTCATTTACTTTATTTAGAAAGAAATGATTTGTCACATTACTGTCTCATTAAAGACCTGTCGCGACTTGTTAAGAATCAAATAACAAAACACCACAGTAAACTGTACTTTTGTGACGTTTGTTTAATGTTTTTTAATTCATGTGATAATCTTAATTCACATAGTTGTGGAGGTGTCGCCACTGAACTACCTCCAAAGGGTTCTTTCATACAGTTTAAAAATTATAATAGAAAGCAATTCGTACCATTTGTTATATACGCAGATTTTGAAACAATGCTAGAACGGTATGAATCTTGTGACCCTGACCCCACTAAGGCGAGTACTGTAACACGACAGCGACATGTGCCTGTAGCTTACGCTTATCATATAACGTGTACGCTAGATGAATGCCACAATCGTTACTTTTCTTATCGCGGTTCGGATTGTGTATCAAATTTTGTAAAGTCTATCTATAAAGATGCACAAAAAATTTACGATATTTTACAAAATAGTGTTCCTATGATTTATTCAAATGATAATGCTCGTGACTTTGAAAACGCGATAACATGTCATATTTGTGAACACTTCTTGTTCGGCGACAGGGTTCGCGATCATTGTCACTTGACTGGTAAATATCGTGGCGCAGCTCATAGTTACTGTAACTTACAATACAAAATACCAACATTTTTGCCAGTATTTTTTCATAATTTGTCCGGTTACGATTGCCACCTTTTCATAAAAGAATTAGGTGAAGCTCCTGGATCTATTAAAGTGATACCTAAAACAAAAGAAAACTATATTTCATTCACTAAGTTTATTCCGATTTCTACTGGGGAAAGCATTCAGGTTCGGTTTGTAGACTCTTTCAAGTTTTTAGGAACTAGCTTAGAAAAGTTGGCTAGTACAATGAAAAACCAAGACTTTAAGCAATTGAAATCTCATTTTCCTAATAAAAAACAATTTAACCTACTCACTCGTAAAGGAGTGTATCCATATGACTATATGTCTCAATGGGAACGTTATGAAGATACGTGTTTACCCTCTAAAAAATATTTTTTCAACTCCTTAACTAATGAGACAATTACCGACGAAGACTATGAGCACGCTCGGTCTGTTTGGTCTTTTTTTTTTTTTTTTTTATTTCTTAAAAATTAATAGAGGGTTTTTATCCACATGGATACGCCAACCCTATTGTACCTTATCACTACTCTTACACCACTAAAGTTAACATATAATAACACTATTCTTATTATCCTTATAATTTAACATTCATTGATCAAGCTGTTGTACTAGACCACACAGTTTTTTTGCAACATTTGATTTAGGTTTTGCTAAAATAGTGAAAATAAGCCCAAGATCTAAAATATTTAAACCAAACTCCCTAATCAATGAATCTCTTTCATTTTTGTTCTTAACGCACTCCATCAGCAAATGTTGCACGTCTTCTATTTTGTTGCATACTTCGCAGTTTGGAGATGCTGTCTTACGCATTAGGAAAGCAAATTTTGCTGATGGAAAGTGCCCAGAACGCAGTCTTAAAGCTACTTTGACATAACTCCTACTTAAATTAGTGTCATCAAACCAGGGCACGCGAGAAGGTTCACTCTGAATTATTTTGTACCATATACCTTTTTTTTTTGAAATCTCGTTGAAATGATCCTTCCATTTATCATAACAAAACTCCTTGATTTTTGAGACATATTCCCAGTGATCAGGTAGGTAAGAAACTTTATTCGCTGCGTTAATTGCCAATTTTGCCAACCGGTCAGCCTCCTCGTTGCCGTGTAATCCTATGTGTGCTGGAACCCATTGCAATATAATTCTAATTTCGTCTTTATTAATAATGTTTATAATTTTAAGAATGTCGTAAGCTATCGATGCACCTCTGCAACCAGAGGCGCATCGAGCTACATGCTGTAAAGCGCTTTTACTGTCGGTAAAAATAACTGTTTTGTGTAAATTTTGATTGAGAACATAGGCTACTGCTTCATATATTGCAATGAGTTCCAGTGACATTATACAAGTATTTGCATCGATTTTAAAGCTAGCTTTAAAGTCTAATTTTTTATGAAAGAAAGCTGCCCCACCACCACTAACATTTTTTGATCCGTCCGTGAAGATTTTATCCCAATCGTTATACTTATTATTTAATTCTGCTACCACTTCATTTACCAACAAATTAGGGTCATAATATTTTTTTGATTGTTTGACATATTCTAGATCACATTTAATAACTCCTTCAGTTTGTATGGCGGACACCCACACATCGAGAGTAAACATTCTCAGAACATCTGAGGAGACAATTTGCAGCTGATTTAATTCGTTAAGCGTGGAAGCTAGCAACGGTTTATTTTTATTTACCCAATAACTATTATTTATAAGAGAGCTTAATTCAGAAATTACATTAATATTTAAATTATTTGTCCATGATCGAGATTTCAGAATGTGCTTATAGGAGAGATATTGCCGCCTCAAAAACAGTGGTGGTATGTGCAATTCGCTTTCCATCACATGAATTGGTGAGCTTTTAATGAAGCCCCCTACAACTCTTAGGGCTTGGTTCTGTACTTTATCCAATTTAGAAACATGTGTCTTTGCAGCAGAATCATACAAATAACAGCCATAGTCAATCCGACTTCTTTTGATGGAAATATATAATCTTCGCATGTGTTTGGTGTGAATTCCCCATGACCTACCTGCTAATACTTTTAATACATTCAGATATTTTGAGCATTTTTCAATTAATTCATTAATATGTTTTCTCCAATGTAAACTTCTATCAACCCAAAGCCCTAAATACTTGATACATTCTACCATATTTAATGGTTGACCATACACTGTTAAAGCTGGCAATATTCGTCTACGACCCCTACTGTAAACACAATAGTTAGATTTAGTTGACGATAAAGTCAGTCCAATCTCACCCAATAAGGCTACAATACAATTAAGGGCATCTTGTAACTCATGTTCACAAATAGAGATTTGTTTATTACTAATGTAAATAACAAAGTCGTCAGCGTATTGTGATACTATTACATTGTGTATTTGATGACAAATTTGGTATGTAACCAAGTTAAATAAAAGGGGGGAAAGCGGGTCCCCTTGAGCTAGGCCTCTATTAGTCCACCTACATTCTGACCCTTGACTATTATACGACTTAATGATTAAATGTCTTTCACTTATAAAAGACCAAAGGTAAACACAAAATTTGGAACCAATTTGGATTTCATCTAGTACTTTAGTAACCGATTCAATTAACACATTGTTGTAGGCATTTTCAATGTCCAAAAAGCATGCGACTGTAGGAGCATTTTTAGTAAATCCGACTTGAATATAAGATACCAGCCTAGAAAGTGCATCTAAAGATGATTGTGACTTTCTAAATCCTACCATATAAGGAGATAGTAATTTGTACTTTTCAACAAACCATTCTAATCGTTTACAAATCATTAAGTGGAAGGTTTTACAAATACAAGATATTAACGAAATTGGTCTTAGTTTAATGTCTGTATTAAGATTATTTGAATATTTTGGAATGGGAATGGGAAACATGGGTATGTACACAGATTTATATCTCAAAACAGATGTTCTGTTGCTAACAGATGTATTTGAAAATTTTCGAAAAACTTGTAAACTGCATTACAATCTCGATCCCGCGTTCTATCTTACAGCACCAAGTCTATCTTTTGATGCAATGCTTTTAAAAACAGGAGTTCAATTAGAATTGATTAGTGATGTTGAAATTTTTAGAATGATACAAAAAGGTATTCGAGGAGGAGTTTGTATGTGTTCCAAAAGACATGTCAAAGCCAATCATAAATATTTAGATACTTACGATCCAACTCGTCCAAATTCATTTATCATTTATTTAGATTGTAACAATTTATATGGTTATAGCATGTGTCAATCCCTACCTTATTCCGATTTTAGATTTATGAATAGACAAGAAATTGATTTTTTACAATTGAACTTAGCAGATATCAGTGATACTGCAGAAAACGGATACATTCTTGAAGTTGATTTAATATATCCGGAGAATTTACACATGGAACACAATGACTTTCCCTTTTGTCCAGAAAAATGCTTGCCACCTGGTGGTAAGAATAAAAAGTTAATACCAAATTTGTACGATAAATATCACTATGTTATTCATTACATACATTTAAAAAAATGTTTACAGCACGGTTTAGTATTGAGAAGGATCCATCGCGCTATTACATTTAAGCAAAGTTGTTTTTTAAAGCAATATATTGATATTAACACTCAGTTACGGCAAAAAGCAGAGTCAACGTTTGAACAAGACTTTTTCAAATTATTGAACAATAGTATTTTTGGAAAGACGCTGGAAAATAATGAACATCGAATAGACGTTAAGTTAGTAAACAAGTGGTGTGACTCGACCAATAAAACAAAAAAGACTACTTGTGCTGAAAAATTGATAGCCAGCCCATATTTTCATAGCGCCTCTGTATTTTCTGATGATCTAGTGGCAATCCAAATGAAACCTGTGCGTATTATACTTAATAAACCAATATACATAGGGTTTGCAGTATTAGAATTATCTAAAACTCACATGTATGACTTTCACTACTCTATCATAAAACCTTTTTATGGTAACCGAATTGAATTGTGCTATACTGACACAGATAGTCTAGTATATGATGTACAGAGCAATGACGTTTATAAAGACTTCAAGCTCCATTTTCTAAAATATTTTGATACCAGTAATTATGACTGTAACAATGACTATAACTTACCAATTATTAATAAGAAGGTTCCAGGACTGTTTAAGGATGAAATGGGTGGTAACATTATCAAAGAATTCGTAGGACTGCGCTCAAAGCTTTATTGTATTAACCCCTCAAGTGTATGGCCCGGACCGCCCCCTGCGCCCCGCGTGATGCGCAAGTTTAGAAAACTTTTTGATTTTTGAGTAGGCCTTCAGAAAAACTGAGAAATCGGCAACTTATAGCCATTATCATGGTATATATTATACCTTCCTAGCTTCGTTATGAGTTTACCTAACTATTTATACTATTCAATAAACAAATAAAACTGACCTCATCTCGCAGTGATGAAATATGTTTTCACTTTTATAATTTACACTCACATAACCATAAAACTTTATCACAATACATCGAATTCACACACATATTCACCAAAAAATCTTCATTACGATAACACAATAATGTGTAGGCAATGTTTACACATCTATTCCACTTAGAAACAATGTTCAACACTCCAAAAACGAATAAAAACTTTTTGTTTACGCAATGAAAATAAAAATGGCGCGTCACTTTGAAAATCACAGATGAATTTGTAAAAATTACGTTTCGTTAAATTTTAGTAGTGTTCCATTAAAATGTTATTAAAACTGGTCAAGTATGAATCGATTAATCGAATGATACAGCCAAATTGTGTTGAAAGTGAAAAGAAACGTAAAAAATACCATCGCCAATGAGAGCTGTGACGATGACGTAGTTATGCACACATGGGGTGCACGCGACATTTCGAGCACTTTCTCTTATGCACACATGGGGTGCAGTTGACACTTGAGGGGTTAAAACGTTAAACAAAACTATTAAAAAGGCAAAAGGTACAAAAAAATGTATAACCAAAAATTTTAATATGTTAGATTATAAAAATGTTTTGTACAATAATTGCAATGTTATTCGCAAAAAAAATGTATTGTTTAGGTCAATAAAACATGAAATATTCACTCAGGACGTAAATAAAATTGCACTTTCAAGCAATGATGACAAACGGTTGCTATCATTTGATAAAGTATCTACTTTAGCTTGGGGTAATGCAAATATATTTATGTAATGCATTACCATAATTTTAAGTGTATATTCTATTTGAAATATGATTAGACATAAATTAATTTAAACTTTTTACAGTCTGTTCAACCGATTTTGACTTCTATTCAGTAGGCATAAGGATGGTATTAAAAGCAAAAAACGTGGTCACTGCAGCTGTAATTTTTCACGCAACCAACGCAATACAAGTCAAAATCGCTTGGACGAACTGTAAAAAATGTATGTACCTACTAAACATGTACTTAAATAAATATAATATTTTAGTTCATAAATCTGTTTCATTTCCACTCCCGCTGACAAAGCGCATTGCGATGACTGGTTTGTGTAATACAATACCATTCGCACACTTGTCGCTTCATGTTGCCCATCAGGTTGAACGTGATAAAACATGAAATTGATTACAGTGCAATGTTAGGAGTTTGAATTTCTTATTAATATAACTACTTGATCATACATCACAAGGCAGTTAGCCGGAGCAGTCATATCACGTTGAATAAAAACGAAACGAATTGTAAGTATTGTACAAGTACCCATGTATTTATAACATTATTGCATCATGTTGATTATGTAATTATAATTAATTATTATTTCATTTGTTTCAGATCATTGATAATGTGTGATTCTCCAGATATTATCGACTTCTCACAATACGCTCAAGGTTTTCCGACTCCGAGTTTAAGCTGGCATATCCCAGATTTGCCAGAACAACAAACACCTGCTAATATGGAACCTAGAAGACGAGACTACGGACCCGTCAACAAGAGACCTAGAGCCAGAAGGGAGTGTCTAAAACAGAAGTCATCTCTGCCTACATGTGAATCATACGTTATAAACAATGAGAAGAAAAAAGGTTTACGACTGATCCAGGTACAAGTGTTGGATATCAGTGAACAGCAAGAACCTGCAAGTGACAATCAGGGTGTGGTAATGTTAAGTGCGCAGTATGTAGTGACTGAATTGGTGGACCATGTAATGGAGGAAACGCAATCGTTAATTAACAAAATATCGAGAAAACTTTGTGGGGACAGTTGTTATTATTAACATGTGTCATTATTTTGTAAGTACCTACTTCATAAGATAATGTGTAAGATTTGTAGTAATATTATTAGGTATGTAACATTTATTTGCTTTCTTATTCTTTAGTGTTTATACATATTAGGTTTTTATGTTGAGTAAGTTTTGAATGTATAAATTATTAAAATATCAAATATGTAAGTTTTACTGTAGTTAACTTAGCAGGTAGGTAAGTAGGTAAGTTAAAAAAAAAAATAATAATAATTGCTTTGTATAATCTAGTTGGTACAGCAAAAGTTTTGACATTTATTTGCTTTCTTATTCTTTAGTGTTTATTCATCTTAGGTTTTAAATGTATAAATTATTAAAATATCAAATATTTAAGTTTTATCGTAATTAACTTTTGTATGTAGATACTATTAATTTCTTTTATACAATCGGAATAATGTTCATACATCACAAGTTTGTAAGTTAAGAATGTAGGTAGGTATACACAAAGCGAACATTAAATAAACTATGTAGTGGCAGTTGTTATTATTAATGGGTAGGTAGTTATAATTAGTTTCTAATAATTGTAAATAATATGAAAAAGTAAATAAAATTATATTCTTTTATAATTTAAATTATGTTTTATTTTGTATTAGGTACTTATTTATACTCGAACTCTAAATTAGCTCTAGTCTAATGATATATAATATAGTGTTTATTTGCTAACAGTTTTTTTATTACAATAAATCGTTTTAAATCATGATGTAGGTATTTCAAATTTTGTAAGTAATATCATTTTGCTGCAGCTAATTTAAAGTTTGATGATTAAGTTACCCTGAAAACATTTATATAAAACAACCATAAGTAAATTAATTAATCATTTTTATTAACTGCATAGGTATGACAAAATAAATTAAAATAGATTAAATACAGACATATTATTATCAACATACCATTTTCTAATACACACCGCATTATTTAATGCACAATTCATTTTATGGTTCACACAGTTAAAATCACTTTTATTTCTACAGAACTTTTTCTTTAATGTTGCAAAATTAGGACATCCCTTCTCACCTATGTCGATCACTTCACAGTTTGCACACATGTCTTTAATCCACTTTATTTTTTCCAAACCCTTTGTAATAATTTTTTTATTTTTTAAATACGGTACGATGACGTGTTGGAACTCTCTGTAGTCTATATAGCCCTCACTCCAGAAAATTCCACGATTTCTTTCCAACCATCGCACTTGCTTCTTTTCTTCTTGAGTTAAATAATAAAACGAATGCGGTGGTTTAACCAAGAACGTCTGTGTGTGCTCATTACTTACTATGGCCACTTCCTTGACGATAAAATTATTGTCTAAATCTTTGAATCCTTGGAGTTCGACAATGATGAGGTCCGCGTTCATGATATCTTCTTCACAATGTTACTTAATGGTTTGTATTCAACAATGCAATCGTTCAGAATGAGACAGTATGCTGAAGTTTGATCTGGTATCTCTGAATCACTCTCAATTTCTACCCTCACATCCACAACAGGTCCAGTCTTTAGATTATCAGCTTGTCTAGAGCAATCGACTACAAACAGCAGTGCTAAATCCCTAAATTGTTTCTCGCTTAGTATGGGCTCCGAGCGACGTCCGTAATACGACTGTTGAAATCTGGTGTATTGCTCGTATAATAAAGCGATTCTGTTATTAGCAAAACTCACATTTAAGTTTTCATAAGGAAAATAGGTTGAATTGAGATACACTCTAACGTCTCGAATATAACAGTGATCGAATTGAGACATGTCAGAACTTGCATTGTTTTTTCTATTTGTCTGTAGACCAATAATAATGTATCTTGGTTTTTCTATTTGAGATGAAGTTTTGATAGACCAGGTATGTTTTGTAGTTTTAGGCAAGGCTGGATATTCGTACAGATCCCAATTTCTGTATATCATTTGAAGTGGGCGATCTTTCTCTAATACTTTTAACAAACCAATTTTTTCTTTGTCTGATACTTTAACATGCGGTACGCGCCATATGATTTTGTTGATCTGAACATCATCCACTACTTCGCCAGTATTAAGTTTTACAGCGTTCAAATTAGTGTTACTTCGTAATAATATCAGTTCATGTCTACTATTTATCACAACTTTTTTAAAATCTTCTGCAAAACCGAGGAGGTTACGAAGTGGTATAGAGACAGAAAATCTTCCTCCATGGATATTTTTTATGCCATCAATATTCCAACCCCAGGCATTAGACATTTTTGATTCACTTTCGGTCATTGAAATTAGTGATTTCATGGTTGTTGTTATACCTGCATTTTTTATTTTATCAATCTCCACTCCATTTAGCTCATACCTAATGTCTTGGAACAAGTAGAGTAGAGCATTGTTCGTGAAATTGACACTAGTAGCTGGGTCCTTCGAATCTTTTTTGGTAACGATAACAGTTCCTTCCAGATATAGGGTGCTAGCTGATGGTAATATGTACAAGTCCTGTTGATTGATAGGTATGCGGATTTCATCGTTCCTGTTGAAACTCGTTATATAGGGCTTGTAGGAATGAAATTCGATTCCTTCTATAGTATTATCGTAATTCGGAGCGGATAAAACGTCTAAGATATTCATTTTAACAATCCGATCGCTCTAAGGAATGCTTTATTGTCTTTAGTTAATTTTATTTTCTTCTTAGAGGCAGGTCTTATTTGATAAGTAGCTCGAACAGAACTGATATTCTTTACTTGTTGAGACACATTTTTATTGAAATCAATCATTTTTTCTTCTGAGATGCAGATATACCTGCACTTCTTCACCACGTAAATTAATTAATCTGTTGTTTATATCTATCAGCCTGATGTGTATGCAGCTTATGTTTTTTTGATTGATTGGAAAGTATATTGCGTTCTTAGGAATTTCTATGATCCTGTATCCAGGTGGTACATTAAGTGCAAATTCGTGAATAATATGACTTGGTTCACCGTTTGCATATGAACCGCTTACAATATCACATTCAATCCTGACTACGGTCGTAGGTAGAATGTTGACTGGAGACTGTGACACATGCCATTTATTTGCTTTCAAGATTTGTTTGTTAAATCCTAATAGTCTTCTAAAAGAGTCTTCTTTGATAAAATTAATGTCTTTTGTACAGAATATTGTAGTTTTTAAAGTATTATTATTGCACCGTAGTTTGATCGCTGCATCTTTTATTTCGGATTTTAAATAATCGCTGATATCTTGCAATTCATAAGTGCCTTCCGGTATTTCAATAACTTCATTAAAACCATAATAGAACTTATTATTACTTTTATCAATGTTTGGAATAGAATTAAAAGTTGAAAAGTGCAATAAAGCACACTCATACTCTCCATCTAGTTGCAACGTATTAGGATAGTATGTAGTTAACACTGACGAGTCTCCAGTTATAGACAAAGTGAGCGACATCTTGCAAATGATTGAAATTAAAGAAAATCATATATTTTATAATACATTTTTATTCCAAAAAGTTGACAAATAATTTAAACATAAATGACCACAATTGATTGCGTTAAATTTTTGATATCTTGTGTAGTTATAAAACACATTACAATTTTTGAAATATTGCATCAATTCCATTGGAGGTTTTAAATTTCCATAGCTATCAAAGTATTCACAGTGATTGTAAACTTTAGCATAAGCTACCCAATGCGTTCCTTCGTTCTTAGAATCGTCTAAGTTAACGATACCACATTCAATACATTTCGCCTTCCGAGGTAGTTGATCCTTCATGTAGACCCCACGAAAATATGGGATGTCTCTTGAATACTTTCGGATGTCTATATTAGTTAGAGGGCGATTGGGTAGCAAATTATTCAGTTTTTTGAAGATGTTATAAACAATCCTTTACCACTTTTATATGGCTTAATGTATAAACCCTTGCCCAACACTAAAGCCTCCATAGCTTTATTATGTCGTTCTGTTTCTTGCAAATTTTGTTTGCTTGCTTTGTAATCATTGACGGTTTTTGCAATGCCAGCTGCACCACCAGCTAAAGTTCCTAAAGCCGATAAACCAGCGAAAATTGGAATTAAAGGTAGAATTCCTCCAGTCTTTGGTAGGGGTATTACTCGGGGTACTCGGATTCGATGATGAGTGTTTGAAAATAACTTTTTTGCGGTTAAATAAGCTGCTTTTATTAAAGTCTTATTATCTTTGCGTTTGAGTTTCTTAATTTTTGATTTTATTTTTGAAACTAAGGTTTTAAATGTTTTGATGCCTAATCCAGACTTTAGTTTCGCTTTCATAACTTTGTTCACTAACCAAGAGCTTAGTTTTTCACCTTTCCCGGCATCTTTTGATTTAAGTCTTTGTTTAGCCATGTTAAGTAGTTGTAAATCGGCTTTGTGACGATTTGCTAAGTCTGTATGGTTTGTATACGCAATGTCGTGTTGCTTGCAAGCTTCGTCTAGCTTATTTACACCTGGGTCACCTCGCGCTAAGCGTTTGTGAAGTTTGGTTCCTGGTCCGCAATAATTGTATCCTGGCAAATGAACTTCGAATGGTAGATTATTAATTATGCTGTTAACTAGTCCACCTCCTTGCATAATTCAAATTATAATGATAGCATTTCAAATGAAAAATGGTTATATAATATCTCAGTCCATTATTGCAGTTTTTTCAATCCAACTGTTTTCTGCACTGTTTAGACCTAACCATTTGACATACAATTTATTTCCTTTCTTTTTCAAAACCTTTTCTATCAAATAAACATCAGGATAGTTAGATCTTTGCAGTTCTTGTTCGTAAAAAGCTCCTAATACGATTTGTTTTCGTTGATCTTCTATGTGATATGTTACTGGTATAGTTTTATTTACTTTTTTTATAATAAATAATTCAGTTGACCAATTAGGAGTGTAACCTTTCTCAAAACTATGTTTGTATTTACTTATACGAACACAATCACCAACTTTGAATTTAGGCTTCCACTGTACTAAATCATGTTTTTTTATTTTTTTTATATTTTCTTTGATTACTTGTTCATTACATTTATTCACATCAACCGGTTTAAATTGAATAGTACGATGTTTTGTGTTGTTATATCTCTTCAATGTATCTTTCAATGGTAGACCTAACCACTTATAGTTTCCAATGAGACTAAAATGTTTATATAATTTATTTTTTACCGTTCTAATAAGTCTCTCTACAATTGATGCTTTTTTAGTAGAAAACGTCGAGTAATGGTTAATGTTGTGCTTTTTCATAAGTGTTTGAAAAGTGATGTTATAAAATTCTGTCCCCATATCAGTTTGTAAGTTAACAGGATTATTACGACTACTAAGCAGTATATGTTTGAATGCACGAGTAACATCAAATTTATTTTTCGATTTTAACGGTTCAGCCCAGGCATATTTTGAGAAGCAGTCAATCACAACTAAGATGAAACTGTAACCTTTGTTATACTTTTTCAGGTTTTACATATCCATCAAACCTGCTTGCCATAAGTCGTGGATTCTTTTCAGAATAACAGAACGTCGAAAGAAATTTCTTCGTGCAGCTTTGTGTATTTCATTTACAATTTGCTGTTTTACCATTACGGGGTTTTTTGAGGTAATTTATGTAACTCTGCTTTAGTATAAAACTTATCTTGCAAATGAGTTAAAACCTCAGGTATCTTATCTTTTAAAGTAGCTTGAACTGTCGCCTTTGCATCTTTTATGATTTGAGAACGCAATGCACCAATCAGATTATTACGTTCTTTAATCGTATTAGCATTCAATCGATCTACATAATCCTTGCTCACAGCCAGATTATTAAATTCTTTTAACGTGTTAGCATTCAATAGATCTACATAATCCTTGTTCACAACCTGATTATTTAATTCTTTAAACGTGTTAGCAATCAATCGATCTACATAATCCTTGTTCACAGCATCGTCTGCTTCTACTGGAGATCTAATTCCTCTCAGTCTTGATGTTTTTAAATCAAAATCTCCATTTTCTGATTTTAACAATGCATTCTCATTAAACTCAA
The DNA here is from genome assembly GCA_905163495.3 of Cosmia trapezina. Lineage (NCBI taxonomy): Eukaryota > Metazoa > Arthropoda > Insecta > Lepidoptera > Noctuidae > Cosmia > Cosmia trapezina. The sequence goes on from LR991034.1 coordinate 18,829,851, forward strand.
ATATCTCTGATAAACGCAGTCTTTTGTGAATGTAGTGTCCGAATTTGTCTACGTTCATGTTTAAGGTGTATTGTATCGAGAGGCTGATAGTAAAATAAACACATTTTTTATTTTTTTATTTATTTATAACTTTACTTTCACGCAATTCTTCAATGGTAGATATAATTTCATTATCTAATCCTGTGTTGCCAGCATCTCTAGATGCAATTAATAATTTCAACCTTTCCACTAATTCATTAGGATCATCCCAGTACACTAAATCAACGTTTTTTCTCCACTTTTTTAGTAACGGTAGACCCTTTCCCTGAACTGCATTCTTCAATTGAAAAAGAGGTTTAATAACTTGCAAATATTTTTGACCTTTATTACTTTTTATTGGCTTACTTGGCTCATAGTCTCGACGATGTGCATTTGTATCAATTAGCATCGACTTATAATTTTGCATATCACTATCTGTAACCAAACTTAAGTCTACATCTTTCTTAAGCAATAACTGTTTTAAACCAGGAGTATTTCGGTATTTACATCCAGCCACGGTGATGTATTGATCGTTGATCGTTATGAAAGCAGAACCTAACATCAGTTTCCCGCGCTCTGCTCTAACCCCAAATGGAATATCTACCAACGCTTCTGAAGATAATGACCAGGATGACGTATCACAATCTTGATTCCTGTCAACTACTGATTCATAAGAAGAGGCACTGCTGATATCGGATTCATATTTGTCTTCATCACCATTATTATCGTTACTTTCTGCGCTACCGGTTCCTTCTTTCTGCACAGATTCATTAATAAACGGAACATCAGCAAAATCATCACTAGCACGCAGTAGAGGAGTTTGCTTACTAGCATTAGCAATTAGATTTAGAGGTTCTGTTACAGGTTTAAAAACAGACTCCAGTGCTTGTTTATTGTTAATCTCAGCATCTCTCATTTTTCGTACTTTTATCTTTACAGCTTTTGCCGCATCAACAATTTGTCGTTTCAAGGATTTTTCCATATTGGTAAAATAGGTTGTAATGATTGTGGTTGTGTGTTATTGATGTAGTGTCGTAAGTTGAATAATAATGTCAAGCAGGTAACAGCCTTTTATATGTATTCGTGTTCTTAGTCAAAGACTACAAACGTGTCAAATTTACTTCTGTAACATCCTTTGTTTTTGGAACAATCTTTATTAATTACAACATAATTGAAAGGTATACTCCATATTTTAGAACACATTTCACGAAATTCAATCCATGTCATGTCAGTGTTGACGTGTTCTTCATAAACATGTCTCATATTTCTTTCATCTTGCTTAAACAGTACGATTAGATTTGCGTTGTCTCTTATTAACTGCTTAGGGATTTTACTATACGTCTGATTTAGATAAAAACAATCGATGAACTTGTGTCTCCCCATAGCAAAATAATCACGCATACTACTTTGATTTTCACAAGCAACATCATCAAATACAATTACTGAATTCGGTTTTGCGGTCTGAACACTCAGTACTTGCTCATTTTCATGATATTTCTGAAATGAAATGCCTGGTACTCGTTGCAAGACTTTTTCTAAAAAAACGTACTTGGGTTGTTGCAAGGTTTTCGAATAAACATAAACATTTTGAAATCTTAAGCCATTCTCGTGTATAAGAAGACCAATTAATAAATTAGTTTTTCCACAATTTGACGGTCCACAAATGATGCATCGTACCGATTTAGGTAATAATTCTCCATGACGTAAACCAGTCTCCTGAGAATGAACACAAAGCTTATTTACGTGTAACGATTGTGGTTGTTTTACAAATTTCATGACGACTGCTTGAACGGTTATATTAATAATGAGTTAATTATTGTATTACGTTGACATTTTATAACTCATTGTCGCTAACTCGAGCAAATGTACGAACAACCTTACCATGGTTGTCCTTCAATATAAGATAGTGAGTGTTTTCTAAATTAGATTTAACGGAATCTTGTATCTGTCGGTGGAAAAAATCTTCTGTTTGGGCTGTATAGCTGTTCTGGTGTTTTGAAGAACCGTTATCTGTATTTTTCTGACCAATTTGCAAATCTTGAATAAATATAACCTCGCCACTAGAATTCTTGATAATAAGTTTATTACAAATATCTTCTAAATCAGATTTCACTGAATCATGCATTGTAGTTAACTTAGTTATGACAGGTGTATTTGGTTTCGTGATAATTCAACCTTCTCACTACAGTAGTAAAGATCGAATGTAGCGTTAAATTACTGCGATCAATTATTTATAAGTTATTCATCTTCCCTGCTAATAATAATGAGTCAATTAATGTATTACATGCAAACCACACTGAAAAATATTTCTGTTTCATCGCGAGGAATAGGCGCCGAAATGGAGTAGGCGCCGTTCCATTATTTTACCTCCATATGATGCAGGAATTCATATTTCACCTTCCGATCGGTGGAATACGCACCGAACCAGTATTTTACTGCATTACGTAGGATTTCATTTATACGAGATTCAAAATGCGGAGTAGCGCCCAAACCACACTGAAAAATATTTCTGTTTCATCGCGAGGAATAGGCGCCGAAGTGGAGTAGGCGCCGTTCCATTATTTTACTTCCATATGATGTAGGAGTTCATATTTCACCTTCCGATCGGTGGAATACGCGCCGAACCAGTATTTTACTGCATTACGTAGGATTTCATTTATATTATTGGTCATTCTAATCCCACCGAGAGTGACGAGGCGAACAGAGTGAGCCGATGGAACGGCAGGTGGGATTAGAATGCCCAATAATATCCTACTAACATAGTGTTTTGTCCAGACATTATTTACTCAATTTAACTATCGGTATTAGGTACTCGCAAACTGGTAAAGCTTATTAATTGGGTAACTGCTTCTTAAAAACATTCTCAACAAATGTTAGATGGAAGAACAGTCACAGCGAAGTTATTGAGCGTTAAGTCGTAAATCCTATCCTACTAATCAGAGACTTATAAAAAAAGATGGACTCCGCGCCACGCATATCGAAAGTGAAGCACCGTACCGATCTATGTGTGCATGATTTGAGTACCTGCAAATACGCCGTCGCTCGTGTCACGTAATGGCGGCCGGTCGGCATATTAGGATGTAAATGTGTGCGCGAGGCGTTTTTGTACAATCGGTCTGTATATACTATATATACAATACTTACTGTGCTTCACTTTCGATATGCGTGGCGCGGAGTCCATCTTTTTTTATAAGTCTATGCTACTAATATTATAAATGAGAAAGTTTGTATGTTTGGATGTTTGTTACTCAATCACGCAAAAACGGCAGAACGGATTTAGATAAAATTTGGGATACAGATAGTTTATAACCTGGATTAAGACATAGGATATGTTTTGTTCCGGTAGAATGTTCCCGGGGGATAATTTCCGACATCCACGCGGGCGAAGCCGCAAGCAACAGCTAGTTATATTAAAATTAATGGTTACTTATGAGTTTATGAGGCATATTACTTTTCAACCGTGATTTTTGCCAAACTGAAAGAATTCTACAACGTTGACTTATGAGTTGTGGAGAAAAGTTATTAGTATAGTTTTAGCGGCCTCGCTTTTCGCAATTTTTTCTTATCTATTTTTGGGTACAAAGCCAAAATTCCGCAGCAAGTTTTTCATATATGCGACTGTATTTTTCGAGCTCGTGGACTAAAAAACTTTTCAAAGAAAATTAAATGAAAAATATATAAAAATATCTCTAAAATAGTGGTTTAGTTCATAGCGGCCTCAGAATTTTGAGATATGTAAGTATGGAATATTTAGTTAAAAAATCCCATTGGAAACCATAAAACTACTACAAAAGCTCAGAATTCTCGTTACTACATTAATATTATAACGTAAAATTTATATAAGAATAAACATTTGTTTATACTCGTAAGAAATTAAAAGGAGATGTTCTTGATTCTATCTTACGGGTCGGTTTGTTGTGTTTTATTGTAGTTTAATGAATCTCTACTTATTGTAAAGGCTAAATAATATTTATGTATTCACTCGTAGATGTAATATCAGCAAATTCATTTAAATAATTATGGCAATGTCAACATCTACTATAACACACAATTATTTACTGGAACAAACGGTACCTACAAACATTACAAAGTATAATCTACCTACTACTCTTATAGATTCGCTTAAAGGTCAATCAACCTCTGAATCTATATAATATCTTTCATCAATGTTATTATTATCTCAAACAGCTATTTTGTGCATTTCTTCTTTTGTAATTTTTAATGAAATAACACGACAAAAAAAAAAGAAATAGGTACAAAAAAAAAACAGTAAAAACTCTCTATTTGAAGTTCTAAATGGAACTTCAAATATATTATCGAGTTTTTACTTTTATTTTTTTTTAACTTATTGTTACATTCAGAGACTTTCGTCAAATATAATTAACTAGCAGTTGTGCTCCACATCCTGCTCTGTGTCCCAAAACTTGCAGTCAAAGTGACCTCTGCGCTGCCACCGTCAACGCCGTGGATGTGGCGAAGTTTAGGGCCAACAACATCTAAAACACAGTCGTGCTAGCGACACGAAAAAGAAGAATAAAAACAAGAACAAACAGTTTAATGACATATAAGAACGCCAGTCTCAAACCAGCAAGCGTGGTAGAAGCCAGTCTCACTAACCTAAGCTCGCCAGACTAGTCATCACACTATCACACTAGTATAGTATAGTTTAATGACATATAAGAACGCCAGTCTCAAACCAGCAAGCGTGGTAGAAGCCAGTCTCACTAACCTAAGCTCGCCAGACTAGTCATCACACTATCACACTAGTATAGTATAGTTTAATGACATATAAGAACGCCAGTCTCAAACCAGCAAGCGTGGTAGAAGCCAGACTCACTAACCTAAGCTCGCCAGACTAGTCATCACACTATCACACTAGTATAGTATAGTTTAATGACATATAAGAACGCCAGTCTCAAACCAGCAAGCGTGGTAGAAGCCAGTCTCACTAACCTAAGCTCGCCAGACTAGTCATCACACTATCACACTAGTATAGTATAGTTTAATGACATATAAGAACGCCAGTCTCAAACCAGCAAGCGTGGTAGAAGCCAGTCTCACTAACCTAAGCTCGCCAGACTAGTCATCACACTATCACACTAGTATAGTATAGTTTAATGACATATAAGAACACCAGTCTCAAACCAGCAAGCGTGGTAGAAGCCAGTCTCACTAACCTAAGCTCGCCAGACTAGTCATCACACTATCACACTAGTATAGTATAGTTTAATGACATATAAGAGCGCCAGTCTCAAACCAGCAAGCGTGGTAGAAGCCAGTCTCACTAACCTAAGCTCGCCAGACTAGTCATCACACTATCACACTAGTATAGTATAGTTTAATGACATATAAGAACGCCAGTCTCAAACCAGCAAGCGTGGTAGAAGCCAGTCTCACTAACCTAAGCTCGCCAGACTAGTCATCACACTATCACACTAGTATAGTATAGTTTAATGACATATAAGAACGCCAGTCTCAAACCAGCAAGCGTGGTAGAAGCCAGACTCACTAACCTAAGCTCGCCAGACTAGTCATCACACTATCACACTAGTATAGTATAGTTTAATGACATATAAGAACGCCAGTCTCAAACCAGCAAGCGTGGTAGAAGCCAGTCTCACTAACCTAAGCTCGCCAGACTAGTCATCACACTATCACACTAGTATAGTATAGTTTAATGACATATAAGAACGCCAGTCTCAAACCAGCAAGCGTGGTAGAAGCCAGTCTCACTAACCTAAGCTCGCCAGACTAGTCATCACACTATCACACTAGTATAGTATAGTTTAATGACATATAAGAACGCCAGTCTCAAACCAGCAAGCGTGGTAGAAGCCAGTCTCACTAACCTAAGCTCGCCAGACTAGTCATCACACTATCACACTAGTATAGTATAGTTTAATGACATATAAGAACGCCAGTCTCAAACCAGCAAGCGTGGTAGAAGCCAAACTCACTAACCAAAGCTCGCCAGACTAGAGTCATCACACTATCACACTAGTATTGTAAAGGCCAAAGTTTGTGAGTATGTGTGTTTGTATGTTTATTACTTCTTCACGCTTAAACGGCTGGACCAATTTTGATAAAATTTGGTATGGAGGTAAATGACACTTTGAACTAACACATAGGCTGCTTTTAATCCCGATCGTACCTATAGTTGCCTATAATTTATCACACTGACTTGGAACCATCCCATAAACCAGCCTATAAATATACCACAGGGTAAAGGCCTCTTCTCATACAGAGAAGGCACCATTGATCATTGTTTTTGTGTTTTTTTTATAAATATGTATGATAGTCTGTAAGGTATTTATGTTATGGGTCTTAGTTACCCGAAATAAATGATATATTATATATTATTATTGATCACAACGCTTGCTCAAGACGGGTTGACGATTTAGGACATTTAGCTATACATAAAGTTGCTTCTCGCGTCTGACTGTGTGACGGTGTCGTTATTCTAAACAGCGCAATGGATTTTACCGTATGTGTACAGTCAGCAACAAAAGTGGATTAAAACTTGTGTTTTCTAAATCTTAATTATTGAGAAAATACTTAATTAAAATCGGAATAGATGTAAATTTTAAAGAAAAGTAACTCTTATCTAACTAATGAAATGCTGGAAAGCAGGTTATCGTATCATTTTGTGTTAATTTAGATGATGTCAAAAAGTAGCAGTGTTAACCGACTTCTGTTGCTAACCGTACCATAATGTATATAATAAATAAATAAAATAAATAAATATCTTTGGACATTTCACACAACGCCATCTAGTCCCAAGCTAAGCAACCTAATGCTTGTGTTATGGTAACGAGATGGCTGATAAACTACTTATATACATTTATTTTTTTTGTAAATACATACATATTATAGATAGAAAAAGACCCAGACTCGGAACAAATACTTGTAGGTCGTACAAATATTTGTTCCGTGCGGGAATCAAACCCACGACATGCTGCGCAGCAGTCAATCGCTCAACCACTGCGCCAACCGTGCCGTCAATAATAACATCCTAGAAATTTTAGTTAGCGTCAGAATGGCTGGTTGCCTATGGCAAACGCCTCTCAAAGTATATTCAAGAATTGCTACATAATTGCTTATATTTGCTACATTTCTTCAATAATTGCTACATACGATGCATTCAGAGAAAAATGAATATTTTTTTGACCAGCCATTCTGACGTCAGGATGGCTGGTCAAAAAAATATCGCCTCCGTGTTCAGCATGAAGGACGCAGAATTTCTAAAAGTTTGTTGTATCAATAATTGCTACCTAATTGCTTCATTCACGAATTTAAGTTTGAGCTTCATACATACATTAGGTAAAAAGATATAGCTTTTATTAATTTTTTTACGAAGAAGTGCCTAATAATTTGGAAAGGCAACACATTTTTTTACTACAACGCAGCGCGCGTCTTGTTTAAATCTTGCAGGCGTTTGCTTAGAGTGATGTTGTTTAATGAATAGCTTTTAAAACGTACCTACCCTCAATAACACAATACATTTAGGTACTAGTATCAGTATGTAAAATAGCTGGGTCAGATAATACGTTGAAAACTGTTTTAACTTATTTGATAAGTACATCAAAAGAAAAATATTGCAATAAGTAGTGAAAGAACAAAGGCGAAATCGTAGCTGAATTTAATTTGAGCGACTAAAAGTGACTTATATACGAAGGCAGCTCTATTATTTTTCTACGTTTTTTCAAAATATCACCTTAACTAGTTAAAAATACTAGTTTAAATGAAAATTTATTTGTGTGAAAAGTGTTTAGTGTTGCCATTTTGTATTTATTCTTCCAAGTGACAGTAAGTACAGCATTATTGTATTATAATCAGTTTTAGTTTGTTATTGTAATAAAACGGAGTACTTAAATGAATTAACAATAATCTTTATTTCTAAGTGGTCGTTGCAGGGAGGCAACATATTTTTTTACTACAGCGCGCGTCTTGTTTAAATCTTGCAGGCGTTCACAACGGGTATGGGTTACCCACCCCAGATCTGTTGACACGGAATCATTTGCGTGTGGTGTGAGGGTCACTTTATTAAAACTCTTTGAAAATATGCTTAGGATTTAGTGAACATTCCCAAAGAATTGTGAAAGTTGGAATCAGATTTTGTGAAAGTCAACTTTGCGAGATATGGACTGTAAAGTGGGGCCCTCAGTTCTCACATAGAGGATTGAGGGCCCACCTGTACCTGATAAACTATGGACACTACAGATAGTCTTTATGCCAAAATCTAAGCTTTTAGCAAACAAAATTTGTGAAAACAAGATATTATCGCAAAACACTGTCCTACTTGGTATATCTTCGTTCAAAATGGGCCCTCAATCCTCACACACGTAAAAGTTTATCACGCAAATAAAACGAAATCTATATAGCTACTGTTTGTAATCCTATAAGATACTAAATAAATTGTGAAAATTTGTGATAGCAAGAGCAGGTCACCATTTCTTGTTGTTTGAAAGTTATGACCTTGACAAAATTCGGGCCCTCAATCCTCCATTTATTTTGTTTTCCGTTTTAATACGCCTATCATATGAAAGATTAGACAAATACAAAATAGTCTCTTTTTGTGAAAAAAATTGTGCAACAAATTGGTGTTATTTGTTACTAATAAGAATAACGATTAAACTAAAAATCTTAATATATACCGAAATCGACTATTTTTGAATGGTGTAGTAGGGTAGGGTGACAGTAATTTTTGACATAAGATGCTCAGAGAACAATGTAAAGCATATATTATAATACACATAGTTGTATGGGTAATATCTTGGAGTAGTGAATGTTGATATTTAATTTTATTTAACGATTATTATGTTCCAAACATTTTCACATAAAATCGAGGAGGAGTTTTGGAGTTCAACCTCATTAGTTTGTCTATGCGACTACTACAAAGAAAAAGTACAGTGATGTTCTTTGTATTACAATAATATGTCATGTCAATTGATTGAGAAAACTACGAAAATAGTTACTGAAATATTATTATAGTCATACAAATAAGTACAATCTGCCTAGCCTTTTCCTTACAAATAAGTACATGTAAGTTTATTTTGATACATACTCATCTACCTATATGTTACTGTAAAAGCCCGAACTGCGGTAAATATTAGGATTTACCCGTAAATTCTAATATTTACCAAATCTCACCGGTAAAACCAAGAATTATTCTAAAACTGTCTTTAATTTCGGACTTTTACCGGCATTCAGTCGGTAAACCCTAGATTTTACCGCAGACACTGGTAAGGCCCTGCGCGCACTGCCGTGCCGTGTGGGAGTGGCGCGAGGAGGCGAAACGGCGGGGCGTAACTCCGCTGCCGCGAGAAATCATGGCACGGCGGACAGAGCTCCGGCGGGATCATGGCGACATAGAGAGTGCGACTGTCGCAACCCAGCGCTGGGCACGCCACAATTGCGACGATAAGCCCCTTCTTTGAGGAGTGGTTAGAGAGGTGCCACGGCGTCCTCATATTCCGCCTGACGCAGGTCCTCAGGCGCGGGCGGGCGTGTATACTCCCGTTGCCGCGCTTAAGGGCACGTTCTCACACATTATAAAAGGCCGCGTTACATAGGTAATTAATGATTTTATTGTTAAAATTATGTAAATACATAATTATTAATGTCGCGAATCATATTTTGATTAAGATACAACCTTACACTGACCTGTAAATTGTAAAAAACGCAAGAAAATATGAATTTCGCGGGCTACCACAGCGCAATTACCTTAACGTGTTACCACGAGTGCCCAAAAAAAGAATGTTATTTTTTTATTAGGGTTTTAGGATTTTAATTTTTTTTATCTGGTAATTTGTAAATAGCGATTAAAAAGTTTCATTTTCACATTTGTTGTTTTAATCCTTGTAACATCTCCATTCTAGCCTGTTACTTTTTGTAATACACATGTGGTGGCATCTACATCGCCACATACAAACTAAGCATCACAAGGACATGACGTCCCGCAACCTGCATTGCGCAATGAGAGTTTACCGCGTGACTAGCATATAGGTATACAACAACCCGACATTAACCGTGGGGCAGTTGCCTAACAGACACAACACCCATCTGGTCGGAGGGTCCTCCCTTTTCAATAGAGGATGTGTGAACTTTACACTCTGTTCCTCATGACTCTATACGCACAATACGTATGGACGGTAAAGATTTTGATTTTTAAGTGAAAGCTATACCTGCTGTAAGAGATACGCTGATCAATTAATAATTTGACACTTTTTTAATTTACACAGCCGAATGACGTCATAAAATGGCGGCTTGATGATTTCATGGTTTGAGAAAACATTAAAAATACCTGAAAACTTTGAATTTAATTTTAATATTTATATTGTTATTGAACTAAAACTAATATTTTCCGACTGCTTTTGGCCTAATCTATCTAAATAATATATTTTTAGATTTTTTCTCATATAGAGTAAAATACCGTATTGTGGTCACCCTATTTCCTAATTCAGGGAACAAAAATAAAACTCGATTTTTATTTACAATAAAGGGTCTTTTAATTTCTTTCTAGTATCGAATTTGTTGCACAATTTTTTTCATAAAAAGAGACTATTTTGTATTTGTCTAATCTTTCATACGATAGGCGTATTAAAACGGAAAACAAAATAAATGGAGGATTGAGGGCCCGAATTTTGTCAAGGTCATAACTTTCAAACAACAAGAAATGGTGACCTGCTCTTGCTTTCACAAATTTTCACAATTTATTTAGTATCTTATAGGATTACAAACAGTAGCTATAAGTTAATGATTTCATTTTATTTGCGTGATAATCTTTTACGTGTGTGAGTATTGTGGGCCCATTTTGAACGAAGATATACCAAATAGGACAGTGTTTTGCGATAATATCTTGTTTTCACAAATTTTGTTTGCTAAAAGCTTAGATTTTGGCATAAAGACTATCTGTAGTGTCCATAGTTTATCAGGTACAGGTGGGCCCTCAATCCTCTATGTGAGAACTGAGGGCCCCACTTTACAGTCCATATCTCGCAAAGTTGACTTTCACAAAATCTGATTCCAACTTTCACAATTCTTTGGGAATGTTCACTAAATCCTAAGCATATTTTCAAAGAGTTTTAATAAAGTGACCCTCACACCACACGCAAATGATTCCGCGTCAACAGATCTGGGGTGGGCAACCCATACCCGTTGTGAACGCCTGCAAGATTTAAACAAGACGCGCGCTGTAGTAAAAAAATATGTTGCCTCCCTGCAACGACCACTTAGAAATAAAGATTATTGTTAATTCATTTAAGTACTCCGTTTTATTACAATAACAAACTAAAACTGATTATAATACAATAATGCTGTTGTACAGTGCAAGCACAGCACAGTTTTCATGCCAATATGTCAGCATTTTACCTGCGCCGGGCCGACTAATTTAGTACACGAATATCATTCATACCGCGTGCACTCATTTATCAAGCAATCATACCAATAAATATTAAGCAATCAGTAATCAGTGTATCAATCAGCATCAACTCAAGGTGTAAGGTCCATAACCATACATCTTAATGGTCCTTCGAGCAGTTGGACGACGATCAACGGTCTACCAACATCATCAAGCCATCGACTGCCGGTCCCATCATCACAGACGGTGCTCTTCTTTTCGTGGTTGCGAATCGGTTTAGCCGGCTTCCCACAAGCGGGTCTAACCGGTTGGATTGAGAAGGCGCTAATATCACGGAAAGTTCACAATAGCACTTCTTGTTGGCTGTCAGTCAGGAATATCAATCAGGAAACCTATCCATCATGAGTTCCACAATGGAAAACATCTTAGCAAATCAAGATCAAATCATGCAAGCTATGGAGCAGCTACTAAGGAACTTCAAGAAAGACTCGGCAGAACGTAAGACTCCATCCAATATCAAGAAACGACTGCAAACTCTAGACAGTTATTGGTCTGAGTTCCAGTCTAACCATTTGAGATTATGTGAGTACGACATTCGCAGTGCCAGATATTTTACCGATAATTGCTATCATAAAACCAAACTCCTCTACACTGAAGCACAGGAAACTATGAAACGATACGAATCGAAAACTTCTAGTGAAATTAAGAGAGATCAATCTCCGGGCAATCCATCAATGCAAGTATCTGCACCTGGTGAGCACGATCAAGACACTTCACATACTTCATCAGTTGACCCTGATCAAGCAAACAGCAATCCTTCTAACAGTAAGTCTACGTCACTGTGGAAAACCGTTTCTCAAGGAAATGCGAGCAAACTGGAAGAAATGCTGCGAAAGCAAAAAAGCAACTTCAAGGCGTTGACGCGTACAATCAAGAGCGTGGAATTAGAGAACATTTCTGAAAAATGGGAACTCGAAGATCTGCTGCGTAATGTACAAAAAAGGTGGTCAACCATAGACTCGTTGCACTGGGAAATTGACAGTGAGTTGTACGAGGAAGATGAGGATTATGAGCAAACATACAGCAGATATGAGCAATTATACAATGATATGAAAAAGTCAATCAATACCAAGATAGGCTCAATTTCTCATCGGGAAAATTGTACCCCCAAAATCGACATTCCTATATTCAGCGGGAGCTACCTCAAGTGGACATCATTCAAGGATCTATTTATAGAAACGATTCACAACAACAAGTCAATGTCTAGTGCTCAGAAGATGCAATTTTTGAAGACCAAGCTAAAGGGTGAAGCCGAAAAGCTAGTCCAACACTTAAACATCAGTTCTGAAAATTATCAACTATGCTGGGACATAATGAATCATCGATACAACAACGAAAAGCTCATCTTTAGCTCGCATATCAACGCACTTCTAGCAATACCTACAATGCAAAATCAAGCAGATTATCAGATCAAGAAGATGTTCGATACTACCAACGAATGTCTTAACGCCATAAAGAATCTCGGCGTCAACATATCAAACTGGGATCCACTAATTGTGCACCTGCTGGCGCTGAAAATGGACAGCGAGACGCATGGGGAATACATTCAATCGTTAACCAATCCCAGAGCACTGCCGACACTAGACGATTTCCTAACATTCCTGGAGAACAAATACACTGCTCTGGAATCATCTCGGCGCAAGCCGTATACTTCAAAATCAAAGCAAGAAACACTCAACAAAAAAGAATCGGAACATCAGTTTAACAAACAAAGCAAGCCTAATCAGCAAAATAATAAGAACGATGCAGGCAGACCATTTTTCCGCAATTCGACATTTAAAAGTTTTGCGATGAATAAAGCAAACTGTCCACTCTGCGATGACAACCACGGACTTTTCCGTTGCAAAACATTTTTAGAATCTAGGCCAGAGGCCAAAAGAGAAACTGTGAAAAAGTTGAATCTGTGCAAAAATTGTCTCTACGATCACAAAGGCAAGACATGCTACTCGGAAACAAAGTGTAGAGTATGTCAAGAAAAGCACAACACCTTGCTACACGATACGTTTCACAGCAACGCCGGGACAAGTAGCGATATGTCGTCTGCAGAAGAACAACAGTCCATATCACGCGGAAACAGGACACGGGATACTGTCAACCATGTTTCAAACGAAAGTATTGTAGAAACTCTACTGGCAACAGCGCTCGTTCGTGTCAAAGCACGAAACGGGACATATCACACATTGCGTGCTCTTATTGACCAAGGCTCCCAAGTTTCTCTAATATCAGAAAACGCAGCTCAAAAACTAGAACTTGCAAGACGGGCATTCAAGGGCGTCATATTTGGCATCGGCACTAATCAAGCCAATTGTAAGGGAGAGATCAGTATTACTGCGTCATCATTGCATACTGAATTTACTTTTCAAGCAGACGTGTTGATAATGAACACACTGTTACACAATTTGCCCAACAGGACTTTTGCAAAACCATCATGGGCATACCTACAGAACATACGGCTAGCAGATCCAGACTTCTATACGAGCCGACCTGTAGATTTACTACTAGGCGCCGACGTATATTCTCAAATTATAATGGGAGACATTATCAAAGAAAATGAGTCAGTCCCTGTAGCACAACGAACTCAACTTGGGTGGATATTAAGCGGAAACGTCAAATCGTATCACTGCAACGTCGTGATGAACAATATTGAGGACATACAAAGGTATTGGGCCATTGAGGACATAGCAGATGGCAATATCAACATGTCGACGGAGGATCATCAGTGCATTCAGCAGTATCAGACTGAAACCTCGCGACGGGAGGATGGCAGATATGTTGTAAGACTACCGCTAAAACCAGGAATAAAGGAAAAATTGGGAAAATCCAAACCCAAGGCGATCGCGCAATTTTATCAATTAGAAAAGAAGTTTGGAAAAAACCCAAAAATTGCGGAAGATTACAAAACATTCATCGATGAATACATCAGACTAGGTCATATGCGCGAGTGCACAAATAACAAACAGCCAGATTGCATTTTGCCTCACCTATGTGTATTGAGGCCCGAATCAACAACAACAGCATTACGTGTGGTATTTAATGCGTCAGCAAAAACATCGACTGGCTACAGTTTAAATGATTTCATGTATAGTGGCCCAAATCTCCAACAAGATTTATTTACGTTGATTTTGAGATGGAGACAACATAGATATGCATTTACAGCGGACATCGAGAAAATGTTCAGACAAATCTACTGTCATGACGATGATCTGCAATATCAAAAAATCATCTGGCGCGGCTCACCACAAGAGAAATTGCGTGAATATGAGCTAACAACAGTCACATATGGCACCAAATCTGCACCATTTCTCGCCATGATGACTCTCAAGCAAATAGCAGAAGATGAACGCTCAAGGTATCCTGCAGCGGCTGCAGTTGTTGAAACAAGTTTCTACATGGATGACTTGTTGGCTGGACATCATAGCATCGAAGAAGCACAGCAATTAAAATCTGATCTTATCAAATTACTCAGATCTGGTGGATTCAATTTGAGAAAGTGGTCGTCTAATAAACTAGAAATATTAGATGACGTCACAACAAACACCGCGCAATCATTTGAATTCAAACATCAAGAGTCAACTAAAACATTGGGGCTGCGCTGGCACCCGCTGGACGATCAATTCAAGTTCGATATGAAGATTGACACAAAATCAACGGCTCCAGCTACTAAGAGGTCCCTATTGTCAGATATATCAAAAATATTTGACCCACTTGGCTGGCTGGCTCCTGTATCGACCAAGCTAAAACTTTTATTCCAAAATGTTTGGGCACTAACCCTACAATGGGACGACAAAGTACCAACACATATCAACGAGCAATGGCAGAAGATTAAGCAAGATCTACCAAAAATAGAGCATATCAATGTACCGCGATGGCTACAAATACAGCAAAACGCAGAAATTGAACTTCATGGTTTCTGTGACGCATCTACAAAAGCATATGCTTGCGTAATTTATTGCAGGATCATCAAACAAAACGATCAGAGCAATGCAAATCCTGTGACCATATTAGCAGGAAAATCAAAACTTGTTCCAGTCAATAAAGCGATATCATTACCAAGATTAGAGCTGAGCGCAGCGCATTTATTATCACATCTGATGAAAGTAGTTCAGAACACTTTACAAAACTACAATATCAAGATATACGGATGGTCAGATTCAACAGCTGTCCTGGGCTGGCTTCAGGGAGACCCGAATCGCTGGAAGCCATTTGTGGCAAATAGAGTGAAACAAATCACTGAAGTAATCCCAATCAAGAACTGGCACTATGTGAAGTCAGCTGAAAATCCAGCTGATTGTGCAAGTCGAGGATGTTCGGCAGAGCAGCTCAAAGAACATTCATTATGGTGGCATGGACCAACAGGGCTATCATTATTTGATGAAAATGAGCATAAGCAACAAACTTTTAATACGCAAGACGAAATGAAAAAATCAATAAAAACTAACGTCATTCAACAAAATGATGACATTGCTCAAAATATATTAAATAAAAGTAGCAATTTTAACAGAGCGACGCGAGTTCTAGGTTGGACTTTGCGCGCAATATCACGTAGTCAACATAAACCGAAATTTTTAACAATCGGCGAAATGAAGAAATCAAGAAATATCATCGTCAAACAAGTCCAACAGTCGGAATTCAGAGAAGATATCATCAGTCTTCAGAAACACAAACAGGTCAGCGCAAAAAGTAAGCTGCTGATGTTGAACCCATTCCTGGATCAAGAAGGCTTACTAAGAGTTGGCGGGAGGATCGCAAATGCGAATATCAATCAAAATATGAGACATCCACTCATAATACCTAGAAACTCACATCTCAGCAACTTGCTGATTGACCAAGGACATCACATAACATATCATGGCGGAGCACGAATCACGCAAGCTTGGCTGCGACAACAATATTGGATCCTAGGCGGAAATCGAGCTGTCAAGAAACGCCTTAGAGCCTGTATCAAGTGCAGACGTCACGATCCAATCAAACAAGAGCAGCTGATGGGAGACTTGCCTGCAGCACGCAGCAATCCAGCACGCCCTTTCTATCACTCAGGGGTTGACTACACTGGCTTTGTCTACGTTAAAACAAACAAAGGCCGAGGTGTAAAGACGACAAAAGGATACATTGCTGTGTTCGTATGCATGGCCACGAAAGCTGTGCATCTGGAATTGGTCTCGGATCTGAGCTCCTCGGCATTTTTATCAGCATTACGCAGAATTTCAGCAAGAAGAGGCACCCCAAAACATATATACAGTGACAATGGAACAAACTTCGTAGGAGCAAGCAGAATTTTAAATGAAGAATTCATCAACATTCAAAAAGTGATAGACGTGGAATTTTACGAAGCAATCACCGACATGGAGATCAATTGGCACTTCAACGCCCCATCCTGGCCAAGCGCGGGAGGTGTATGGGAAGCAGCTGTGAAGAACTTAAAATACCACCTAAAGAGAGTGATTGGCGAACAAAGGCTGACGTTTGAAGAATACACAACAGTGCTAGCACAAATCGAAGCATGTTTAAACACACGACCATTGTGCGCTCTAAGTGAAGATCCAGAAGATTTGGATTACCTCACGCCATCCCACTTCCTAGCAAGCGGACCAACCTTGACGTTAATCGAAACGGAAAAAGATTTACGTACGAGATGGCAACTCACCCAAAAAATCATGGACGATTTATGGAAAAGGTGGAGAGCGGAATACTTGAGTCAATTGTCAGTACGTAGAAAATGGCGGCAAACCCACAAAAACTTGAAGATTAACGACATTGTCATCGTACATGACGTACAGTTACCATCAGGAAAGTGGGCTATGGGAAGAATCACGGAACTACATCCCGGAAAAGATGGGTATGTTCGGGTGGTTACTATTCGGACGAAAAATGGAGCAATGAAAAGACCAAGATAAAAAGACAAAGATATCAAAGCTATCATTATTGCCCATTAACGGAAATCAATCAAACGAACAAGAACATCAAAAATCCGCAGCAATCAATAACGTATCAAGTCAACGAACACGACAATCGCGGTCATCAAAATTATACAACTTAATTTATACCATACTCATGATTTTTATGGTAATGGTACCTACAGCAAGGAGCGAATACAAGTTCTCAAGCCTGAACAGTAATCAAAGTATATATTTTGACAAGGTAGCCAATATGCGGCTACAACGTGAAGAATGGAAGCTAGTCGTTTACTGCGATATGGCTCCATATTGGCGAGGAATAGATGTACTAAACAAATATATGAATCATTTGGAAAACACATGCACAACAGACCAAATATCACAATGTGACGTAGTCCAATTACAACAATTGACAACAGCCATAGCAGCACACGCATAGTGGACAGGGCGTCGTCACCACGTTTTGGAAGTCAATACAGATCAATGTAGTGTTATTTAAGTTATTTTATAAGAAATTATGTTTTATCACTTTGTAACTCATCACGATTCATATCACCCGTGCACCCTTATCTTCTCAGGGCCTGGAGCATGTACAGTGCAAGCACAGCACAGTTTTCATGCCAATATGTCAGCATTTTACCTGCGCCGGGCCGACTAATTTAGTACACGAATATCATTCATACCGCGTGCACTCATTTATCAAGCAATCATACCAATAAATATTAAGCAATCAGTAATCAGTGTATCAATCAGCATCAACTCAAGGTGTAAGGTCCATAACCATACAGCTGTACTTACTGTCACTTGGAAGAATAAATACAAAATGGCAACACTAAACACTTTTCACACAAATAACTTTTCATTTAAACTAGTATTTTTAACTAGTTAAGGTGATATTTTGAAAAAACGTAGAAAAATAATAGAGCTGCCTTCGTATATAAGTCACTTTTAGTCGCTCAAATTAAATTCAGCTACGATTTCGCCTTTGTTCTTTCACTACTTATTGCAATATTTTTCTTTTGATGTACTTATCAAATAAGTTAAAACAGTTTTCAACGTATTATCTGACCCAGCTATTTTACATACTGATACTAGTACCTAAATGTATTGTGTTATTGAGGGTAGGTACGTTTTAAAAGCTATTCATTAAACAACATCACTCTAAGCAAACGCCTGCAAGATTTAAACAAGACGCGCGCTGCGTTGTAGTAAAAAAATGTGTTGCCTTTCCAAATTATTAGGCACTTCTTCGTAAAAAAATTAATAAAAGCTATATCTTTTTACCTAATGTATGTATGAAGCTCAAACTTAAATTCGTGAATGAAGCAATTAGGTAGCAATTATTGATACAACAAACTTTTAGAAATTCTGCGTCCTTCATGCTGAACACGGAGGCGATATTTTTTTGACCAGCCATCCTGACGTCAGAATGGCTGGTCAAAAAAATATTCATTTTTCTCTGAATGCATCGTATGTAGCAATTATTGAAGAAATGTAGCAAATATAAGCAATTATGTAGCAATTCTTGAATATACTTTGAGAGGCGTTTGCCATAGGCAACCAGCCATTCTGACGCTAACGAAATTTTATGTCTATGTTATATTGATAATAAACATACAAATACTAAAAATCTCGATGTTTAGTCAAGTCGTAAAAACCGTGTGAAGTAGGGGCGGGTCGCTAGTTAATTATAAGTCCAGGTTTCCTCACATAGTAGAATGTACATTATTTTGAATAAAAACCGGTCAAGAGCAAGTCGGACTCGCGCACCGAAGGTTCCGTTTCGGTTTTTGGAAAAGTGTGCTATTTAGAGACATCGTTTTATTTTTCCTGTAATCTTTACATAAACTTCTATCACAAAGAATAATTTCAGATTTTTCTCTTTGCAAACTTCGGAGATGGGGGTACGGGGGACGGTATTTTTTTTTACATTTTTCATCGAAAGTCGAAAACTATGCGGCCTAAAAAAAGTAAAAAAAATCTTTGAGAATGTGCAAACAGCGTTCTTTCACATGATACCCCCACATGCCCTAGTAGCCCCACTTTTAATTTTTAAGACCCCCTTTCAGTCCCTGTTGCAAAAAAAAAACATAAAGAATTTATATCTTTGATTCTGTCGATGAGTCCATCACGACAACCACCCCTTAGCTACGGTTTCCTAGAAAACCGGTGACCGCCACATAGCGTCTGCAATTTACTAGCGAATGACGTCACTGAAACCTTATTTACGAAAGTATGTTATTGTGTTTGCTCCCACGGAGCAAAGTTTGCTCCACTGCCATCATTTTCATGACAGTCGTCACGTCACTGTGGTCGTTATGTTATGGCGGCCATCGCTCTTATAAAAAGCCGTAGATTTAGCTTTTATAAAACTACTAACTGCCCCCCGCGGTTTCACCCGCGTAGACTGGGGTAAAAAGTAGCCTATGTGTTAAAACAGGGTGTAAGCTATCTACACACCAAATTTCATCCAAATCGGTCCAGCCGTTTGAGCGTGAAACACGTAACAAACATACAAACACACACACACTCACAAAGTTTCGTTTTGTGTGAAGTGTGATCTAAAATACTAGGTTTAGCCAGGGGCTTCGCCCGCGTGGATGTCGGAAAACATTCCACGGGAACGTACTATCCGGAATTCCTTCCGTTTTCCTTGTCTGCAAAATTTCAGCTTTCTAGGTCGAAGGGTTTGTGCTGGGCGTTGATCAGTCAGTCAATCAGTCAGTCAGGACTTCTCTTTTTATTTATAGAGATGTAACACTAACAATCAATTTAGTCTATTAGTTTATTTGAAGGCACCTTTTTCACGATAATTATTAAGACCGTTAAATCAATAAATCATTGAGTTCAGTGTAAGATACATGTAAATGAGTGATTACAACATTTTGTATGGTACTATGTAATTTTGTAGCTGTGATGATAAATTGAGTTCACTGCCAACTTGATTGATGTGTGTATGATTGACTCACTGGGTCTACTGACATCATTTTCAATTTATTTATTTTAGTATTTAAAGCGGTATTATATTTGTATGTTACACAATAACAAATTATAAACTTACTATTTAAAACTTATTAAACTTCAAATAATTTAAACTTTTTTTAGAAACATTGTAAAATTAGGAAATAAAAGGTTTTTTTAGCGGTATATTAACGAATGCTTGTAAATTAATGAAATTATTTCATTTAAATCTTTTTATTTCCATTTTTGAAGAAATAATAGTGGTTTAAACGTTTGAAAGAGGTTGGACAAAACATTTTTTATTGTTCTTTTAGTGACTCTATTTTGTGGATAAATTGTGAATCTTCACCAGAAATCTGCTATTAAAATTAAACTCCTTGGAAAATGAATATTTTATTATCTCCGTCATATCTAATTCTGTGAAACACACAAGGTGCCTCGTAAACGACTCTGACCTAGTCCTAAAGACTTTGTGAGCACTAAATTACGGTGACCGTCCACCTTCTGACGTCACACAATTTATGCCCTACGCTGGAATTCTAGATATCCATATAAATTTACCTTCGTGTTAGCACTTAACGAATATACGAAGTGTTTTACTGGCGTACCCAACACACCTGAAAATTAGCATAAGCAATAAAACTTTATGTTGAAACATCGCGGGTAGAATAACGTGGAATATTTTGGGGAATATGGTAGCACTCGCCACTGGTATGTGCTCGTAATATTGTTAGATGTACTCACTCGATTCTATTGCATAAATTATAAGTTATCATATTTTTTAATCCTTACCTGAGAGGAGCTCGTGGCTAAGTAATAACAGCCGCACGGGTCGATCCATCAGATTAAGCTACGCTTGTCGGGGTTGGTCCGTGGATGGGTGACCATCTTTACATACCAAAGACTCCTCCGTACCTCGGAAAGCATGTTAAGCCGTTGATCCCGGTTGTTATTCGTGAATCTTTGACAGTCGTTACGGGTCGTCAGAAGCCCGAAAGTCTGCCAACCAGTCTTACCGAGGGGTATCGTATTATCCAGTTATTAGGTCAGATAGGCAGTAGACTGAAAGCCAAACCCAACTAGTCACAATAATTTTTAATATTTTTTTTTTGTCAATGAAATTGCATCCATGTATGATTTGTGCACGGTATCGTCCTCATTACATTAGCTTTTTCCCGTTATTAGTATGATTATGTTGTGAAATAGGGGACCTAATAATATTTAGGTATTTCATAATGTAAGTATTTTTTTATTTCCGTAAGATAAAAAAAAAATATCCAAATTTGCCGCCCCTTAAAATCTGCCGCCCTAGGCTTCAGCCTACTCAGCCTACTGGTAAATCCGACACTGAATTAATCTATATCCCTATATTAATTTATTGTTATTAAATTGTATGATTGTAACTGACATAATATAAAACTTGTTAATTTGTAACCAACTGGGACTATGAAATTCAACCTATTCCTTGATAGGAGTTTTATTAGAGGTCAGCAAAAAATTAAGTCCTATTAACTAGGACTTAAAACTGGATGGTCACTGAGCTGTGACACTTCTTCGATTTTTTTGAAATTATCTGACTTGTTACCAAAAACAATTAATTATGAGAAAAACTACTCCACTCTTAAAATTTATTTGATACTTTTCTCAGAAATAAAAGGTCTTAGGTCTAAATAGCAATATTTTTAGTATTACAAATTAGTAAAATTAAAAACTGGTTTCATAAGCTTTCTAAAAAGGTACAAATGCCCAGCGTTATTTTTTTTTACTTAATTTGTTGCTAATGACCTCTAGTATAAACCCTTTCAAGGAATAGGTCTAATTTTCCTGTCAACCTGTAGGTTAAAGGTTAACCAAAGAAACGATGGATGGATGGACTGTGTGATAGATGATATATGGCTAGATGACGACTAAAAAAAAAACAAGACATGCTTCGCCGATGCCAAAAAATTGAGATAAGGGCAGGAGAATGATGATGAATAATGGAGAGAGGAGCTCGTGGCTAAGTAATAACAGCCGCACGGGTCGATCCACCAGGTTAAAGCTACACTTGCCGGGGTTGGTCTGTGGATGGGTAACCATCTTTACATACCGAGACTCCTCCGTGCCTCGGAAAGCACGTTAAGCCGTTGGTCCCGGCTGTGATTCGTGGATCTTTGACAGTCGTTACGGGTCGTCAGAATCCCGAAAGTCTGACAACCAGTCTTACCAATGGGTATAGTATTACCCAGTTACTGGGTTGTAGAGGTCAGATAGGCCGTCGCTTCATGTAAACTACTGGTATTCAGCTGCATCCCGTTAGACTGGAAGCCGACCCCAACATAGTTGGGAAAAGGCTCTAGACCCTTAAATGTCAGACGCACACGTGGTGCGTAAGAAAAAAGCTATAGAAAAGGTGTATCTATTCATACATTAAATCTCTTAAGGGGTCATTGTACTCATCAATATGAACAACCAAACCTACTACTACTACTAGGGGACCAAACCTGAAATCGCGAAAAAAAAAATCA
This sequence comes from Cosmia trapezina, assembly GCA_905163495.3. NCBI lineage: Eukaryota > Metazoa > Arthropoda > Insecta > Lepidoptera > Noctuidae > Cosmia > Cosmia trapezina. Next base: position 18,852,650 of record LR991034.1, read on the forward strand.
GCTGTTCAGTAGGTACATTTATTTATCTATATCAAACTCGTCAAAATGTAGGGAGCAGTTGTTTTTTTTTTTGTAATTTAAGAGTTGGTCTCATAGTAAAAGTTGTTCATAATGATGAGTACCTACAATGACCCCTTAAGAGATTTCGTGAATGAATAGATACAACTTAAATAATAATACTACCTGACCCCGACAGACGTTGTCCTGTCCAAATTTCAATGTTCCCATATAAAACCCACTTTCATTTTTCCAGAATTTTCCAATTTTCCCGGCAACTTTTCCAATTTTTCTCATCGTTTCAACCTTCCCTTCAACGTTCAAAGTCAAACATTTAAAAACCAAAATCAGCTAAATCGACCCAGCCGTTCTTGAGTTATAAAATTACAACGAAAAGTGGCATTGATTTTTATAGATATAGCTGATTATGTATATTACACGTATATCATATATATAAACGATACCAGTTTAGAGGCATGAGGAACAGGGTGTAAAGTTCACTCATCCTCCATAGAAAAGGGAGGATCCTCCGACCAGACGGGTGTTGTGTCTGGTGGGCTACTGCCCGACGGTTGATGTCGGGACGTTGTATATATGCTAATCGCGTGGTAAACTCTAATTGCGCGATGCAGGTTTGCGTGACGTCATGTCTTTTGATGCGTAGTTCATATGTGGCGATGTAGATGCCGCCACACCATCATCCGATGGCGACCGCGGGCTTGTAGTTGTAAACCTATGGGGTTCGGTTGACATTCCAGCACACACTGACATGAACCTACGGGGTTCATATGTCGCTCATCCAATAATAGAACAACGACGTAATTACGAAAATGTCGAAAATGAGTTTTGAATGTCATAAGTTCACGTTTCAAAAGTTCTATCTATGACAAAAACTACAGAATTGTAGTTACGGTAGTTTTCGGTAGAGTGAGTGACTGTCGTTAGGGAATTGGCGTATTTTTTAAAAGGTCACCCGGAAACATCGACTTAATTGACAGTAGTGCGGGGCGCAGGCTTTTTATAACTCTATTTTGTGCTAAGTTTAATTTAGATTATTATGTCCATTTTTTAAAATTACATTATTATTTTGTAAGCAATCCCTAAGTCACACTATTATAATTACTATATAGAGTGGCGAATGATTGACACTATTTTTTTTACCACAGTTGGTGGATTAAGCAATCATTGTGATAAAATAATAATTGTCACAATGATTGATTAATCTACCAACTCTATAAATTCCTACCAGTTTTTATGCTTTTTAAAGATTATGCTACTTTTAGATAGGCACGTGCGCCTTTAATCCTACTATGTATCCTGATCTCGTATTTCGTAAAATAAACACATTTTTTGTTAGTTTTTTTATAATCCTGTTTGTGTCTTACATTATCTAGGTATCTTTGTTTTAACATAAAAACTACATTTTTGTAATTAATTTTCAAAAAAAAAATTTGATACTCCTTAATAAACGTTTACAAAATGTAAACTGATTTATAAAAATAAAACTAAATTGAATAATTTGTTGTTTAAACTCATGATTTATTCCCATTTCAAAATGTAGTTTATGTCATAATTGTTACATTTGATTTATAAAATGGCATAAGTGTACGTCAGGTTTGTTTTATTTGGAATTTTTTAACAGTTTTCTTAAGTTTTCTCATGAAGTTACAAATTATTATTGATAGTAAAGTAACATACATAAATATTAAAAGATTGTATCATAATCATTGGAAATATTTATTATATTTTCAAGTTCAAACTTTTAAAACGTTTTCCTGAAAAATAGCTAAAACGTAATTACGTCATTGTTCTATTGGATGAGCGATCCTTTTGAACTATAAATTATTATTGTTCAGCCATCTTACAAATAAATCTACACCATCCATGCGTCATCAAATTTAAGAATAATCAGGATACGGTCAGTCATTTTAATTATAAATAAACTAATCAGAATATTTAGGACGCGATAGCACTTGACGTTTAATTTGATTACTGTTAAAGATATATCATGACATCACTTGTCATGATGTTTATAAGAACTGTCTTCGCTTGATTGATGAGCTAAATATCATAACATCACGCCTGTAATCCCCGAAGGTTTAGGCAGAGGTGTACCTATAGTACACCCAAATTTTGCTAGCAATGTTTAAGGGCCTATACTACCTCAAATGGCTTAGCAAGATCCTCCGTGATGTCGAAAATACTGCAGTATTAATTTTAAAATAAATATAAGGTAAAGTTAAGGATTAATGTTAGGTACCTACTATACTATGTTAGACGAAAACACGAAAGTACTAGGTACTAGGAACTACTATGTTACACGAAAACACGATTCCATAAAATTTTCTCGATAGAAGGAAAATCCAAAGTTACCTCCAAACCGAACAATAAACCGCTGGTATTCAAAAAGTACTTCAAATTAGATCATGAAACTTTGCATACTAACTGAACTAACTATAAAGTAGGTCTCATGTTTTTTATTTTTTTCAAATTATCATTATTTTCACCGTAAAAAGCAATAACCTAAACTATCGGCGCCCAGCACCGCACTCAGTCTCGCTCTCACTTAGTCTGCTAGCAGTATGGTGCGAGCGAGATAAAAACCTGAGGTAGTATAGGCTCATAGGTCCCATGTAATATGCGGCAAACCTATTGCCATCAACCGGTCACAAATCCAGACTCCGGGCGGCTACTAAGAAATACCTGATGGAAAAACCCAATAACACCTTGCACGATCCGGGAATCGAACCCGTCCTGGGTTCGATTGCTCAGCAGTAGCGTAGGTAACGCTTGCGACAAATAGACAAAAAAATCAGCTAAATCAAATCATTTTATTATCAGGCAACTAGGCCCATAGATAAAATACATAAAATTATTATTATATAGTTATAGTTTATTATTGTTTATTAAACAATAATAAACTAATACATAATAAATCTAATTAAAACTATAACTATACACTATAACTATACTAAATATTCGGACGAAGATATTATAATTATGTATTAATACTAGCTTTTGCCCGCGGCTTCGCCCGCGTGAATGTCGGAAAATATGCCACAGGAACAAAAATATTGAGATAACTTCTGCCCGCGACTTCTTCCGTGTAAAATTTCATGTTCACCCAACCCACCCGTCGCATCGCATTGCCTTCCCGCGCTATTACTTCGTTCTCGCTTAGCGATCCTTCTCTCTTCTTTTTGCTCGGCACTTAAGAGTTTTAGTGTGATGTTAAATACGCCTATAGCCTTCCTTAAGAATTGGGCTATGAAATGCAAAAATAATTATTAAAGTCCGACTGGTAGTTCCTGAGATTAGCGCGTTCAAACAAATAAAAAAAGCGTGTCAGCTCCGTCGCACGGCTGGAGTTTACTGCTGTTTTTTGTGTCGCTCCGAGTTTCCGACTTTCTATTTTTAAGTAATTTCTGTCGGGCTGGGTTTCTTTAATGAATCAGTGCTATACAAAAAGCAACTTTAAGGTGTAAAGGCACTGCTACCTCTTCCCCCTAATCTCCCTTTCACCCCTCCTCTCTCTCTAACCCCTCCCCTTCCCACTCTCTTACCCTCCCCATCACTGCACTCTTTCACCCCCCTCACTCTCTCCATCCCCGTCTCCCTATCACCCCCTCAACACATAACTTTCCCGCTAACCTCCCCGCCCCGTCAAACCTCTTCCCTTCTCCACACCCTCCCCCTCACTATGCTCTCCTATCCCTCGCCCCCCCATCTTCCTCCTCCTCAGCCTCCTCCTCACCACCCCTACCCTCCCTCTCTCTCACCACAATCTCCCCTTCCCCCTTTCCCTCCTCACCACCCTCTCCCCTTCCCCTTTCCCTGCTCACCACTCCCTCCCATTCCCACCTTCCCCTCTACCCTTCCCTCTGGGGAAAAAACTATTAATGACAAACTTTATTACTTGCTTAGGCAAGTATTTGTGCCAAGTTTCAACTTAATTAAGCAAATGAATAAGATTTTTCATATAAACTATATTCCCTGTTTTCACCCCCACAGAGATACAATTTTAAAAAATCGTTTGTGAGATTTCCGTAACTTAAAAGAAAGATTATTTACACCAATTTTCGAGTTAAGCCCCGCAGTAAAACCTGCCCTGTAAAATTGACTACCCCTTTTCAACCCTTTAGGGGTGGATATTCGAAAAACCCTGTTACACGTTATTCGTCATTTTTGATTTCAAGTATAAATACTGAGTTTCGAGTAAATCGGAACGTGCGTTAAAATTCCTACATACAAACTGTGAGACCCCCAATCACTCCTGAGGGGGTAGTTTAGAAAAACTAAAAATGACAAACTTTATAGTTTATGTACTTAGATAAATATTCATGACAAGTTTCAAGTCTATTAAATCAAGGACTAAGATTTTTCATACAAACTTTGGACCCCTGTTTCACACCTTTAGGGGTTGAATTTTGAAAAATCCTTTCTTAGTGCACCCCTAGACCTCATAAGAAACCTACGTGCCAAATTTGGAATATCTAGCCCAGCAGTTTGGGATGTGCGTTGATACAAACTTTGACACCCTCCAATCCGTCCTGAGGCGGTAGTTTAGAAAAACTAAAAATGGCAAACTTTTTATCTTACTTAGGTAAATATTTGTGCCATGTTTCAAGTCTATTAACTCAAGGAATAAGATTTTTCATACAAACTTTGGACCACCGTTTCACCTACTTAGGGGTTGAATTTTGAAAAATCCTTTCTTAGTACACCCTTAGACCTCACAAGGAACCTACGTGCCAAATTTGGAATCTCCAGACACAGTGGTTTGGGCTGTGCGTTGATATAAATTTTGACACACCCCAATCCCTTCTGAGGGGTTAGTTTAAAAAAACTAAAAATGTCAAACTTTATAATTTACTTAGATAAATATTCATGCCAAGTTTCAAGTCTATTAACTCAAAGAATAAGATTTTTCATACAAACTTTCATCCCCTATTTGTCCCCCTTAGGGATGGAATTTCCAAAAATCCTTCCTTAGTGGATGCCTACACTGTATAAGGTATCTATGTGCAAAATTTCAAGTCTCTAGGTCCAGCGGTTTAGGCTGTGCGTTGATATATCAGTCAGTCAATCAGTCAGTCAGTCAGGACTTTGAATATTATATATATAGATTATTATTCTACAACAAAAATATGTCTTGTTTTTTCATGTGGCTTATTCGTTTCGACCTATTTCCGTTTGACCCAATTTTTATTTTACTGCAAAATATTTTGCAGAAATGAATCGTCATTTTCTATAATCTGTGACGAATGAAATTCTGATTCGCATAAATAATTTCGTAAATGTTCTGCAGTTCAGATTTGCCGATAAATAAAATTAACTTTTGTAATGAGATTTTCCACGAAAATTTTATTTTCACTGCAGTATTCAATTTAAAAAATAACCAATAAACAAAGATGTTGAAAAAAGGTATAATTTTTTTTTACCAATTGTATGTAGGTATAGTACACACGAGCCGAATAATTGTAACATACATGAAACCTGAAAACAATACGCTCCTTTTTTTGGACAGTCGTGTTTTGGACAACCGCAAGTTTTGCGACGTTTTGTGACATTGAACATAAAATTTATGTCCTCATTTTCCTCAAACCACGGTGCGTCGCGTCGTCGTTCATATTCTGATGTAAACACGTGTCCTATCTCTACTAAACTGTACCTACTAGAAGTAACATCTATTTATTACCTAAATTAACTTTAAATAATTGATGACCGCATCAATTTCATGGTACAGACGCTATATTTACCGTTATTATAACTTCACTAACATGATGTCATTTTGAAATACTAACTTTTGTCACATTCTTAGTGTTTGAGTTACTAAAACCTTTTTGTGGCTTACGTTTGTAATAAATGAAAGTCTCGTTTACACGATTCAAGTTTCTTGCCTGGGTTACAATAAAATTGAAATAACAAAATGACTTTTTTACAGACAATAAAATGTACTGTGTAAATCACGCTCTAGACTTTATTTGATTGACAATTTATTAGTTGAAGATTTTTCATTTAGACTCAGAACAGAAAAACGTCTTTGACAGTTTCATCAGTATGTATTAGGGTTTGTACATACAGTGTCATCCATTTTTAATTTATAGAAAAAGACAGATAGGAATAAAGCAACATGTAGATAGTCTAAGAACAACTTATAAATTCAGACGTTCAACACTTGACAACTATACATGGTTACTGGTAACTCGACGTATTCCTTGCAGGGCGTCATAGCAGGGTTAAAATGCCACCAATTAAGCCACCAAATGTTCTACCAAAATTGAGTAGTTTTGAGTTACTTAGATATTTAGTTTTTTATATACTGGAATTTAAATTATTAGCATAGCTGATGCCGTATCAGATATTTTTAAATAATTAAAAGTTCAAAAATGCCTTAAACTTTGGCAAAGATCACTAATTAAATATTTTATTTTTCGTAATTTTTATTCTTGACAGACAAAAATTACGAAAAAAAACTGCATTTGGGTAGAACATTTGGTGGTTTAATTTGTTGTATTTTAACCATTTGTTGTATTTTTACTATGACCGAGTCGAGTTATCAGTAACGCTGTTTAATATATTTTTTTACACCTATATAATTTATTCTACACCAGAAAATACATATCTCCAGTGAGATATTAGCTTATCTTTCTGATGCAAAAACTACGAAAGAAGACTTGAATTTGTACTAGTACTCAGAATACTAAAAGCTCTTCTATCCTACGAAGTATAGGGAGTTCTTTAAATACTGACGATGCTAACCCAGCCATGGCAAGATATAAAAATGATGTGAGGCGAAGTCATAAAATGCAGTCACAATTCAATTTTAAAACACAATTCCATTGCTTATTAGCTCTTATGAAATAACGGCTGCGTGTAGATGTTAGCTTAACAATCACAAAATCGTAAAATAGGTATCTTAAGAGACATGAAACAGTAGCCCAGCATAGTAGAAAAGGGTGTTACTTAATATAATAAATATTTCTGCCGCAAAGCATTAAAACACCAGCCTATTATTATTTTACTAGTAGTTCTACAAACAGTAGGCCTCGCGAGCACTTTTTTTTTTCATCAAGTTTTCACCAAATTGTATGAGACCAATTTAAAGTTATTACCTTTCAAATAAAAAAAAAACCATCTTAATTGGATCTCATAAGGCGGAGATATCCAGAAGGCCCCTTTTTACCCCTTTTTGGAGGGAGTACCACTCCAATCAAAAATCGCCGACTGCAAAAAAAATCTATAAAGTCGTAAAGCCTGTATACCCAGTTTCGTACAGACCGGTTTTAAAATACGACCTGCAGCGGAGTACTAACAAAGTGACAGACGAAAACCAATTTTGCCAAACTTAAAGCAAAGACGCTTCACTCGCTTCGCTCGCTCGTCAATTAAAAGCCTCTTCTGATACAGAGAAGGTACGAGCGTTGATCACCACATTAATTGGTAATGGGCATTTGTGAAAAACCCCGAAACTCCTATTGTTGTATGTCGCTTGTCCAGTACAAGCAATGAAGCAACTACTGCGGTAATACAACACACCTTTTCCCGGTAAAAAGCCCATTGGGAAATCATTTAGAAATTATTTAGATTATTATCTTTTTTTTCTTGCTTTAAATACTGTGCTTTTAAATTTGGCTCTATTATTGCTGTGTATAATTTTTGTAATGTGCGTTTTATTTGTGCAGCATAAAAAAATATCTTTCTTTTTCTTCAGACATGTATAGTATTGAAAACCGAAAATCAAGGCACCGAAACGAAACAGTTTAATTCACAATTTCAGCAGGTAAGAAATAAACCGGCCAAGTGCATGTCGGACTACGCACAATGAAGGGTTCCGTAGTTGGGATGAAATTATCCCAAGAACAAACTTAACATTATAGTTGAAAGACATGTTCTCCCATACATTCCAACAGTAAATGTAAATTTGTACTCACAATATTGAGACATTTACCATGTTATTTTAAGATCACAAACTTCTTATAAGTTTTCCTGTAATCTACAGTTACAGAACTGTTTTCTGTATTTTTTTTCAAAATTTTTGGCTCAGTAGTTTAGGAGATAAAGGGGGGAGAATGGTCAATTTTCATCTATTTTCTTAAATAACTTTAAAAAGATTTATATTAAAATTATAAAATATATATTTGAGGCCCTCATAGCCCTTTCATTTGATATATCACTCGGTTCAGTTTGCAAAACCTTTTTTTTAATTTTCTTATTTTCCCCTAAAAGTGACCCCTATATTCAAAATTCATTAATTTACTTTAGCCGTACCTACGTGTTTAGGTCACAGAAGTCCTATGTACACCAAATTTCAACTTAATCGGTCCATTATATTCAGAGCAAATTGGCTGTGACAGATGGACAGACAGACAAACACGACTGATCCTATAAGGGTTCCGTTTTTTCCTTTTGAGGTACGGAACCCTAAAAACCGTAATATTAGGTAATATCACATTCACAACCAGAAGCTATAATAGCAACCGCCATTAATGCATTATCACTTCCAGTGTGCTGGAGTTTCAAGTTATTTGCTTCGCCTGCACATTTAATTTTGCAAACTAAAGTTTGTCGAGTGAAAATAGCACAACACAATATGCCATTACTGAGTTTATTATATTTTAATGTTTATGAAAGTACAGAAAATGGGACGGTTTGTTTATTGAAGAATGACTTTAGATTGCGAGTGTTTTTAGTAAACTTACCACCTAAATAGCTACCGCCTTCAGTATGTGCCTTTGTTTTTTCATAGCAAAGTATTGGTATCTAGCCTAATCAGTGGTCCTCGACAACTTTAATGAGCTCAAATCGTACAAGAATATAAAAAACTCGTATAAGTTCGTAATTTTAAGGAGTTTGACACGTTAGTATGTTTCTCCAGTTTTACTGGCTCTTGCAAAAACTGTTACGGGCTGATGATCATAGAATGGGTCAAGTGATAATTCACCTGTTTGAGAGCCACGAAAAAAAAAAGAAAAGAAAAATTGGTTTATTATTCCAGAAACACGTGCATATACTGGATGACATTTTGTACCGTCTTGAAAAAAATATGCTATAATACGTGAACGGAGTAGAAGCCTATGGCATACTTAGTTTTTTTTGTTTAATAAAAAAATACCGGTCAAGAGCGAGTCGGACTCGCGCACTGAGGGTTCCGTTCCGTTTTCTGAAAAAAGTATGATACTTAGAGACATCGTTTTATTATTCCTGTAATCTTTACATAAACTTCTATCACATAAAATAATTTCAGATTTTTCTCTTTGCAAACTTCGGAGATAAGGGGGGGGGGGGCGGTATTTTTTTTACATTTTTCATCAAACTCAAACTCAAACTCAAACTCAAAGCATTTATTTCAATTAAACCAATTACAGGCACTTTTGAATTGTCAAAGAGTCGGTCAGTAGGTAAGTCAGAAAGTTGAAGCTAGTTGCCCATTCCAAAACGTAGATCTATGGAGAAGAACGGGCAAGAAACTCCACGGACACTCTTTTAAATCAAAATATGGTTACAAAATATTGGTTACATCATTCATATTGAAATTATACATGTGAGAACGATGAACGTTAAAAGCGTCCGGAATAAAAAAATAAAAAAACAATTCAAAATTAAAATTAAAATAAGCCGTGGCAGCTAAGGTATGACCAGCCTCCACCAACAGCGCCCGTTCACGAAACAAACAACATCAAAGTCGAAAACTATTTGGCTTAAAAAAAATAAAAAATAGTTTGAGAATGTGCAAACAAGTTCTTTTATGTGATACCCCACATGCCCTAGTAGCCCTACTTTAAATTTTTAAAACCCCCTTTCAGTCCCTGTTGCAAAAAAAATATAAATATTTTTATTTCTTTCTTATTTGCAAAATAGTTGGGTAAACGTCATCTAAAACTGTTCCAAATTTCAAGCTGATAGCATCAATAGTTCTTGAGATATCCAGCTGTGACAGACAGACAGACAGACAGACAGACTGAGTGACACCATAAGGGTTCCTTTTTTACCATTTTGGTACGGAACCCTAAAAATTGAAATTCAAATCATAAGCAGTATTTTACATGGAGCGACTGCCTATCTGAACTCCACAACCCAGTTACTGGGTAACACCCCTTCTGACTGGTTTGACAGACCTTTGGGCTTCTGACGACCCGTAACTACTGCAACAGATCTAAGAATGACAGCCGGGACCAACGGCTTATCGCGCTTTCCGAGGCACGCAAGGGTCTTTGTATGTAAAGATGGTCACCCACGGACCGACCGCGGTAAGCGTAGCTTAACCTGATCGATCGACCGTCCCTCTGTTATTACTTAACCACGAGCCGCTACTATGACGCATGGAAAGCAAGTCACAGTCAGGAATCACGACACCACAGTCTGATAAACCAGTAAGAAGATAAAAAGCTTTTTTTTAACTTACGAAATCCCTCAATCCGTCATTCTTATCCAGGGTAGATAAGGTAAAAGATTCCTAGAAGGACCTAAGAAATTGCTTCCTACAAAAAAAATGTTCCCCGTAGCTCAACACTCAATCCTTTTTTCAGATTTAAAGATACCTAACCCTGAAGTTGTTGCTCCAGAAATATTCGTACATTGTCTTTGACAAAATTACATAACACTACAAGTAAGTTACTATGTAACAAACTTTGTCGCCTTTGTCCGGATAACTTTGTTCTGTTTATACCTTTCTCTTTGATCTTATTCGCTGAAGCGGTCTCAGGAAGTGGATGCGTTTTGTAATATTGTTATGTTGAATTTTGTTTTAGAGTTGTATATGTTGGTACTTTATGGTAGAATATATTGAGAGATACTTGTTAATTGCTTGTGTAATTAGTTTTATGAAGATCTTTGTGGTTTTAATCTATACAAATAAAAGAGATGTCCTAGCTGACTGACTCATCAACGCCCAGCCCAAACCATTGAACCTAGAAAGCGGTAATTTCGCACAGAGGTTCCCTTTACAATGTAGACAAGGAATAAGGAAGGATTTCCCGGTATAGTGAGTTCCCGTAGTACATGTACTGACATCCACGACGGCGAAGCCGCGGGCAAAAGTTAGTTTGAAAATAAATAGGTACTAAAACGACGAACTCTTCAACGATTATTACAAAATGAAGTAGTTGTACTAGATTGATTGTACAAACAATCTATGATTCGTAATAGATTATCTAGAAAAAATACAAACATCCGAATTGAGAACCTCCTCCTTTTTTAGAAGTCGGTTAAAAAGGTAATTGGTAATTCATAGAGAAGGCTTTGGGTGAGATCCATGCGCAATAGTGGGACACTATACACTGTTGCGTTTTGCTTAAAAAAAGCAGGGTTAGGTCTATGCTTGAATATAATAAACTCCTTTGCAAAAAAAACGGGCACCTTACAGTCATTGGCTTTTCTATGGATAATATTAATATTTTTAGTATGTCGTTAGCATAAATAACTAGAAATTTCTTATTATCATTGAGAGTTTAGTTTTTAACCCTTAAATACTGGAATCGGTGTTTTAGTCAATGTAAACAGAAGGTCGTGTTAAAATGGAAATTTTTAGGGTATAATTAAATTAAGACTACGAGTATTTTTATGGTATTTTAATAAAAAAAGACATTAAAAAATAAAAATTAATAACGAGTATGACCTCTCCTTGCAGCGATTACGGCATGTAATAGTCTTGGCATGCTTTCCACCAGGCTTTTGATGGTGTCCTGTGGAATGTGTTCCCACTCAGCCGAAATCACACGTTTAAGCTCCCTGATGTTTTGTGGAATGTCGTTGGACAGGTCGTACTCGCCTTTTTAGGAGGTCCCAGACGTGCTCAATGGGGTTAAGGTCGGGGCTCCGCGCTAGCCAATCCAGACGACGAATACCGACCTCTTGCATATAAGCATCTACGTCGCCAGAACGGTGGTCCCGAGCATTATCGTCCATGAAATGGCATCTTCACCAATTAAAGTCAGTGCGGGCTGTGCATGTTGACAAATTATTCCTGTTATGTATCTTTGCGCATTTAGTGAGCCATTTGCAATGAACACTATCTCGGTACGATAGCTGGAAGTTACGCCCGCCCAAAACATAATGGACCTTCCACCATAAGGGGTGATTTCTTCAAAACACACGTCGGCATAGCGTTCCCCTGGTCTTCGTAACACTCGCCGACGTCGGTCCTCACCATTCAGGTAAATTCGAGCCTCATCGGAGAAGAGTACGCTACTCCAGTTACCTAGTGTCCAAGATAGACAATTTCTAGTGAACCTCGGTCGAGAAATCCGGTACTCACGGAGTAAATTGGGGGCCCGCGCTGGTCGTCGACTGCGTATATCAACCGCTAAAAGCCTCCTCCTCAATGTCCATAGGCTAACTTGTGCACCTCGTAGCTCTTCAAGGTTTCTTTTGAGGTCTATGTAACTGCATTTGCGATTACTCAATGCCTGAGTCACTAAAAAGCGGTCGTCTCGTGGTTGTGTGCAACGTTTTCTCCCACAACCTTGCCTTCTTTGAACGGAACCTGTCTCTTGGTATCGAGTCCAGGTTCTTTGGACAGTGGAACCACTCACGTTTAACGGCAGTGAGCCGTAACATTGGCTACACCCCACTTCCAGCAGCGCTATAATTTTACTAGCTCTTATTGCTTTTTCTGCCATTATAATCGACACAAAGATATCTGTTTTAAGTCACAATGAGGCAGGATTATGCGACAAACATAAATTATTCTAATAAAAATAACGAGAAGTTAGTTTTAGTTGCCTGATAACCTTTTAACCGCAAACCCGCGAATAGTAAGTAAAAAGTCATAAACTGAAAAAGGGATTATTATTTCTAAAAACAACAGTTCTGAATTTGAAATTAACTTTTTTTCATACCCAGACTCTTTATTATGTGCCAGGAACATAGTTTGCCTATTAAAACCTCATTAGAACTAAATGATTACAAATAATTTAGAAAAATCCAAACTGCCCGTTTTTTTTGCAAAGGAGTAGTTATGTCAAATAATAAGAAATCTTGTGTGGTGACAAGAAATAATATATGGTGATAGTCAGAAAAATAATAGGTTATGAGCTTTTGATTTAAAGTTAACAAATGCATAAAAATAAATTAGTAGGTAAACATTTTCAATTATAAGTTACGACTCTGTAATAACACTTAATGATTGAATCGTGGTTGTTAAATGATAAGTAGTTAATATAAATAACTTGAGATGACTTAAACAATTTAAGAGCTGTAATAAAAGCTATTTCTGTCATTTATGTATGCTGTGATCAGACAATTCAACATCATCATAGTTATTATTATCTGTCTAAGGTTTCCTACTGTTTATTTATTTATTTATTTACAGCAATCTTACCTACAACTACCATTACAGATCTGAGATCCAATTCGATAGCGTGGCCTTACATGCTAAATCCTAAATCTACATCCTATAAAATTACAAAGATACTATATCCTTAACCTTAACCTACATCTAAATAACATATACAATGCAGCTTTTGCGAATTCACTCAAGCTGCACCACAATACATCAACCCTCTCGTGAACCTCGTTCACCACACGCATGGCTCTAGTAAGAGGAGTCCTCGCCAGTAAGTTGGTTCTGGCTGCAGGCACAGCAAACAGGGGCGGGCGTCACCGCCTCCACACGTACCGATCAGGCACGCAAAGTTCCAGGTGCCGCAGCACTCCCGGGTTATGCGCCACGCCACGCAGTAGCTTCACTACATACGCTGCGAGCGCAAAGTCCCGTCGCACCTTTAACGCGTTGTACCCTACCATGCCCAGTACAAATAGTGTAGGGTACATCAGTGGGTAAAATGGATATACCCCATACAGCTTGAAATATAAGTGTCTATTGAACTTGTTTTGGACACGTTCCAACATGACACTATATTAATTTCGCCTCGTGAGGAGCCCATATGACTGAGCTATGCTCAAGGTGACTCCTGACCAGCGCGTCATACAACACCTTGAGTGTCGTGATGTTGGTAAACCCCTGAGCCTGCCTGAGTACGAAACCTAGGTTTCGGTATGCCTTCTTACATATCTTCTTGATATGCTCACGGAAGGTTAGTTCATGAGTGAAGATTACCCCTAAGTCTCGTACCTGCGACACTCGCTGCAACGGCTCATCCTGTACCTGGTATTGATAATACAAAGGAGTCCGGGCGCGAGTGAAAGACATCACCGAGCATTTGGTTACATTAAAATGAAGTTTGTTGCCGATGCTCCACTCGATTGATTTCGTCCTGCAGGCGTTCACAATCCGAGTGATACCTAACCTCGAGCAGCAATTTCAGGTTATCTGCAAACAATAAACAAGTCCCATGTCTGACAACCTCCGGTAAGTCATTTATCATTATAATAAACTCGAGAGGCCCTACATTGCTGCCCTGGCTCACGCCGGACCTAGTGTAATACAGGCGAGACTCACAACCATTGTAATAATTATACATATTGCTGACGATCCTCCATATAGCTAGCGAAGAACTGCAGTAGAGGCATTGTACATCCAATCCTGTTGGAAGGCTTCATCAAAGAGTCTTCACAGTAGCCCGATCTATGCTGTCCGCATCCGGCGAAAAAAAACCTGTTTATCAGATTTTTACAAATCGGATATCCAAAATCTTTTGAGCAAAATTACATATTTAAAACATAATATCACGCCGTATTCACCGTAGACCTTGTGACGCCGTAGACCGCAGAACTTGTGGCCCGGATTAAGAATACAACAATCCGTTCCATCACCAAAATAACTGACGTCCCTTGGAAAGCTGCCACTCTTAAATGGAATTGGGCTGGACACATCTGCCGCATGCCAGACGATCAATGGGCCAAACTACGACCCAGCGGGTCCCGCTTAATGGCAAACGACATCGCGGCAGGCCCAGACGGAGATGGCGGGATGAGCTGGACTCCTTTAATAACGATTGGTCTTTGGCAGCTCTGGACAGAGAGAGGTGGAAAGAGAGTAGGCCTTCGCCCAGCAGTGGGACAGTTAAAAAAAAAATTCGCCGTATGGTTAGCCAGAGGTGTACCTACAGTAAAAATAATAATAAAATGTTTATTGTGTCTTAAATTATTACATCCAACTTAATTAAAATTGCGGCAGCCCCTGTAAGTAATTAAACAATACTTGTATTGGGGCTGTCTCGCTTCTTCCCATTACATACTTCACTAGTAACAATGTTGAGACTGAACATAGTGCAAAATGAAAACAAAAGAAAACAAAATAAAACAAAATAAAAAATAAAAAAACAAAATGAAAACCAAATTAAATTTTAAAAAAAAATAATAATAAAGAAAAACACTAATAACTAAGATAATAGAGGAAGCAGCTCAATGTGTTTCTGTGTCTCCCACAATCTTTGTGTATGTGTTGTTTGTGGATGTGTATGTCATGGGGCGTGGGAATGTGTGAGGGGGTGTGTGTGTGTGTGTGAGGGTGTGTGTGTTTTGTGTGGGTGTATTGTGTAGCGTGTGTAGGTGTGTGTGTATAAGTATGTGAGTAACTGATGAGGTAGGTGTGTAAGTACTCATATATGGTTTTAACCAACTCTGACTAATATGTGCTCAGTTTCCTCATATGTTAGTGTCTTTAACCACTCTGTTATAAGTTTTTTGCATTTGTGCAGGATTTTAGGGTAGATTTATAGTTTTGCATTGATCTTATTGTAAATATAGGCTGATTGAGTTACATACTGGCGTCTTGCAAAAGCCGTGTGTACCATTGAAGCGTGAGCTACCATGTCACTCCTTCTTTTTCCTGACTCGCTGGGTTAAATGGAATATTTTTGTGTAGGTTTAAGGATACATTTAAGAAATATAACTTCCTTACTGTTAGTAAGCCACTAGTTCTATATAAATTGTCGGTAGAGTATCTATAGGGCTTAAAATACATAACTTTAATAAGTGACCAATGGGCTCTTTCTAGCTCAAGAAATTTAGTTTTGGTGGCTCCCCCAGTCCCCCCACACGGGTATGTAGTATGTTATAACTGATTGTGCAAGCGCAGTACACCCACATTTCGCTAGTTACGTTTAATTCCCATGTAATAGGAGCGAGCGTATTCCCATCAACGGGGCACAAATCCAGACTCCGGGCTGCTACTAAGAAATTCCTGACGGAAAACCCATTAACACTTTGCCCGACCTGGGAATCAAACCCAGGACCTCATTCTCAGCGCAGCGCAGCGCTTGCCACCACTACACCAACGAGGCAGTCCAGGAAATCTTTTGTGTAATAATTATCTCATTAAACTCAGGCCTCTCTGTGAGTCTCACGTACCTACTGTAACGTCCACGGCCACATGACAGGCTTATTAGTAGGTACACTAGCTTCTCCCTTGTCTTGATGTTTTTTTAAAACAATAAAAGAAGTATCACTACATACTAGTAGTAAATTGACTGTGACAGGCGGACAGACAGACATATGAGTGGTCCTATTTTCCGTTTTTTCCCTTTTGAGGTACCGTGAAGATCAGGATTATACAGGCCCTCACAAGGGGATTTCGTAACTATAAATAAGTAGACGAGAGGTACTCAGGTGGAATGGGGCTGAGGCCCACTATATTAAAAGAATCAATAAAATATATCACACATAGCCTACGCAGAGCCCTAGCTAAAATCTATCTGTCCCTCTTGAAAGAAACGCGATCTTCACTTTTCTTTATGAATAATTCGATGTGTCAGCCAGATCCATTGCTAAGGATTGACCAAAGCATGAAACAGTTCGGAACCCTAAAAATAATAATTTACAAGGTAATAAAATTTCTTTAAATAACACTTAATAACCATTTCTCCACTTAACGATATCAACAAACGACTGGGCGGACACGTGCTTATTTTACAACTTATGCTCCATTGTTATTAATGATTCTAGAATTAGACAATTTGTCTTTGTGATTCTGATAAAGATTTGTTGCTCGTTCTGGCGAAAAACAGCAATTAATCTCTTTGAGAATTTAGTACTATATTGCTATACTAGCTTCATTTTTCTGACTGAGCGACCCCTTGACAATTCAAAAGTGCCTGTAACTGGTTTATTTGAAACTACCTTTTGCCTGCAGCTTCGCCCGCGTGGATGTCAGAAAATATCCCAAGGGAACCTGCTACCGGGAATTCCTTCCTTATTCCTTGTCTTCATTATAAAGAGAACCTTTGTGCAAAATTTCAGCTTTCTAGGGTTTGGGCTGGGCGTTGACTAATAGTCAGTCAATCAGTCAGTCAGTCAGTCAGGACTTCTCTTTTTATTTATGCAACGTGTAACGTTAAATGCGCAAAACCTCTTAAGGGATCATTGTACTCATCATTATAAACAACTTTTACTATGGGACCAAACCTGAAATCGCGAAAAAAAAATCAGCTTTTCCCTACATTTTGACGAATTATGCAAACATAAATGTACTGAACAGCTGGTTTTTTTTTCGTGATTTCAGGTTTGGTCCCATAGTAAAAGTTGTTCATAATGATGAGTACAATGACCCCTTAAGAGGTTTTGCGAATTTAACGTTATAGATAGAGATATAAGATAGATTAATGCATTGAGTTTGATTGGAGTTAGGCCGCACCTTGTGCCCGAGGGGTCGGGCAGAGGTGTAACTATGGTATACCAACATTTCACCATATTATGTAACAGGAGGCGAGCCTATAATTGCCATGAACCGGCACAAATCCAGCATACGGTCTGCTACTGAGAAATTCTAAATAGAAAAACCCAATAACACCTTGCCCGACTGGAAAATAAACCCAGGACCTCACGAGTTATGGTTGTTGAAATTAAATTAGTAAATACCTACTAAGTCCGAAAGTTATTGGGTCCATAATTATTATAGTTTTTCTATATCAACGTAATCACTCAGATGAGATCAAGATACATAATTATAGGTATCTTGTTCTCATTTTGAATTTAAACCAAACCAATTCAATAAATTAATTGGTCGGGCCCTTTTTCGAAAGTGGTTATTCTTGTTCTTCAATTATATATTTTTCACTCATTATTTTCTCTTAGCTAATTCTTTAATGTCGTTATGGACACTTTTATTACAACGATATCAATTAATATAATTACATTAACAAGTTTATTAATTTAAAAAAGATTTATGAAATGACGAACATCTGTGAGACGACACACTTGAGTTTTTACATAGATTCAAGACGATAAAAAATATTAAACGGTTTTCGTAATTTCTGAGGCCGTTTTCCTCAATTTCCTACAAAGAAAAAGCGCTTTTAGAAATTATAAATGCTTTCAATAAGATATTGTACACGCACGCAATCTTCCGGAACAGTAAACTTGACGATAATCCTAGTAAGAAAACTGATTTGAACTGAGCCCACACCTGAAGAAAACCTACACTGAATTTTCAATCTTAACACAAAAGTTTAAAGTTAGTTTTTGAATGAACGGTGCTCCCAAAAGTGGCGTGTAACCGTGTAACAGCTGTTCCGAGTCTTTGACCTGACCTAAAGAAGATTCATTCATATTTAATACCTTCGGGAGATACGGTCTCTGAAATGAGTCACTTTTACTTGATTCAGGGACGTTATACACAAAGTGAACAAATATGTTTGCATTTCAAGGTAGAAGAAATACCGCCGTTTTAACCGATTGCAATAAAGGAGGACGTTCTTACTTGTAAATAGACTATGTTTTTTTGTGATCTCAGACTTTAGTGTATTAATTTTCTTGTTGTTCTTTACATAGTGTGCTTTAATTAATTCCTTTGTGATATTCAGATTTAATCAAATATTTGTAACTTTTTTTCTTTGTGCACTTTAGTAAAAAAGCTAATAATAGGTCTTTACCTATGAAATTGCCGTTTTGTATGAAAAAATTTAAACGATTTTTTTTCATGTATTTTTTATTTGTATTAATCGAAGTAATCACCCATGCAATCAATGCATCTTTGCCAACGCAGTGGCAGTTTATTGATGCCCTTCTTAAAGAAATCAGCTGGTCGGGAGGCAACAAATTCTTCAAAGGCATTTTGTACTGCCTCTCGGGTATTGAATTTTTTTCCCGCCAAGAAGTTATCCAAATTCTGGAAAAAGTAGTAGTCTGTAGGCGCAAGGTCTGGTGAGTAGGGCGGATGACGGAGAGCTTCCAACCCCAGTTTTTGCAACTTGGAGACCGTCTGCTGTGCAGTATGAGGTCGCGCGTTGTCGTGCAGGAGCAGCGGAGACGAGCGATTGACCAATGCTGGTTGGAGATGTGCCAGCTTCTCCATCATTGTGTTCAGTTCTTCACAGTACACATCTGCAGTAATGCTCACCCCGTTTAGTAAGAAGCTGTGATGAATCACACCGGCGCTAGACCACCAAACAGTGACCATCACTTTTCTAGGGGTAAGTTTTCGTTTAGGGCATTGTTTAGGTGCTGAACCAGGATCCAACCAACTTGCTGAGCGCTTGCGGTTATCAAACAGAATCCATTTTTCATCGCAGGTGACAATGCGGTTCAAAATTCCTTCATTTGTGTGTCTGTTGAGCAGTGCAAGGCACGTCTCGACGCGTACTTCGCGCTGGCGATCATTGAGTTCGTGGGGCACCCATTTGTCAAGCTTTTTTACCTTGCCAATTTGACGCAAATGGACCAATATTGTTTTGACGCTAACGTCGAAAGCTGCTGCTAATTCAGCCGTAGATTGTGTATCATCAGCTTCCACAATCGCCTTTAATTCGTAATTGTCGACCAAAGTCTTCGGACGACCGCGAGGTTCATTTTTCAGGTCGAAATTTCCAGAACGGAAGCGAGCAAACCAATAACAGGTGGTGCGTTGGTTTGTAGTGTTAGCTCCGTAAACGTCGTTGATGTTGCGTGCCGCTTGTGCCGCGTTGCTGCCACGACGGTACTCATATTCCATAATTACTCGAATTTTTAACGTATCCATGATGACGAAAAAGATTGAAATGCGATGAAAATGTAACACTAATCAATAAACAAATGACTACTTTTGGAAAAAAAAATCCATGTTTTTAAAATAAAATTAATTTGAAATTAGAATTCTTAGCCAAACAAAAATTATTTTGATTTGAAATGGCCAGTACTGCAGAACGGCAATTTCATAGGTAAAGACCTAATACATGGGTACACGGCTACATAATTATCAAGTTATAATTTTCCAGTATAAGCTGATCTCTCATTGTGCGGAAATCCTATATAATGCGAAATCAGCTTGTGCTTGAAATGTGTAGGTTAATGTATAGCCGTGTGTACAAAATACAGATCTGTAATTTTATTGTTTCACTAGCTTTTGCCCGCGGCTTCGCCCGCGTGGATGTCGGAAAATATCCCACGGGAACATAGTACCGGAAATTCCTTCCTTATTCCTTGTCTACATTATAAAGGGAACCTCTGTGCAAAATTTGAGCTTTCTAAGTTCAAGGGTTAGGGCTGAGCGTTGATGAGTCAGTCAGTCAGGACTTCTCTTTTCTATACCAATATTATAAAGAGGAAAGATTTGTTTGTTTGTTTGTACCGAATAGGCTCCGAAACTACTATTTTTCACCAATAGAAAGCTAAATTAGCAGGAAGTAACATAGGCTATAATTTATTTTAAAAAAAAATAGAGATCCTTAAGAAAATTGCAATAATGTAACCCAAAGTAGCAAAATATTGCCTATGAAATTCATTATTTGGCGTGCGCTGACAAAACTATTGATGATACATAAAAAATATGTACTACATGATTAAAGTACTCATTATTACCTTCAAAAAAGTCCACGAGGCAATATATCTAACTATCATAGTTAAGGCACAATAGCAGCTTTTGTGTTCTAAAATTTAATCAGATTGCCGTTAGAAACAAAAGTTGGTTACAATCGTATCGTAGTATTAATTCTTATTCAAATAAATAGTTTTATTATCAAGGGTATTAATGTAGCAGTAAAATACTTTTTAATTCATTCGAATCGGACATTTAATTTCGAAGTTATCACGAGTATAAAAATGCCATACGCGTTCCGTTCGACGTCGCGCCGCGATTAACTACTGAGTATTTATAAACTTAAGAGCAAAAAAAAATAAGAATAACGTGGTTTTTTCGAAAATCTACCCATAAGGGGGTGAAAAGAGGTAGTAAATTTTTCAGGGGAGGATTTTACTGCGGGGCTTGATTAACTTGAAAGAGGGGGAGAGGGAGGCGGGGCTGGTGAGGAGATAAAGGGGAGGGGACAGGGCAGCGGTTGGTGAGGAGAGGTAGGGGTGGTATGGGGTGAGGGGAAGGGAAGGGTTGGTGAGGGGAGAAGGGTGAGAGGGAGGGGACGGGGTGGTGAGAGAGAGAGGGGGAAGTGGAAGTGGTGAAGGGTGTGTGAGAGTGGGTGAGAGGGGCAGGGAGAGGTTAGTGGGAAGGGGATACGGTAAACGAACGTGCTCTGGTACTAACGGACTTTGAATTTTTTTTTGGGTTTTATAGCCCAAATCTTAGGACCTTTACGTGCTGAGCGAAAAGAAAAAAAGGCAGAAATAACGCTAAGTAAAAACGAAATAATAGCGCGGGCAGGCAATGCGATGCGATGGGGTGGGTCGGGGAATAAGAAATTTCACGTGGACGAAGTCGCGGGCAGCAGCTAGTTATTTATAAAGATATAATGTTGAAAGTACATAATTTTGTTCATGACCGCTTCTAGAACCGTTATTGTTTGTTTTTTCCAAATTAAAAAATACATAAATAAGGACATGCCGTGATTTTGTGAAGAGTTGTAAAGAAAGAGTATACGGCATTCGTCATTGGATTACTGCAAATCATCCGCAAATGCTACATACGTCCGCCCGCACCCAATAAAATGAGACTTAAGGCGTGGTCTGACTAAGATTTTAAGCGTCACATAACCGCGTAATCTATTATCACCATTAGCTGGCTTGAAATAAGGTTGAAAATTGAAAATAATATTTTTGTTGCCGAGATGTGACTAAGCTGCGAATGTGCATTTATTTTCCCGGTTTTCTTTAGATTATTTAGAATATACACAATGAATTAAATAATTGTCCGGTTAAAGTCTTAAAAAAATGCTAATTCTATTACATTCTTCAAAAAAAGAATGCCGTTATCGCTGAAAATACAGAGATGTTCGACGCCAAAGTTTATTTTTGTGGAGCAACTTCAAAATTTTTTATTGGAATTATTAAACTATTTTTTACTATTCTATTCGGTTAAAGTTTTTCTTTAAACCCTTTTGTGTCCACTGTATTTTTTGCGTCGGATAGTTTCATTGCGTTACGTCATATTCGACAATCCAAGAAACCAATATTTGTGAATATTGAGCTAACACCGCGCTTTAAACATAACTGGCTAAATGTGGGTATACTATACAGGGTTATTTGTAAAACACCAGTAACCTCTTAAGGGGTCGTTATACTCATCATTATGAACAACTTTTACTATGGGACCAAACCAGAAATCGCGAAAAAAAATCAGCTGCTCCCTACATTTTGACGAGTTTGATGTAGATAAATGTACTGAACAGCTGATTTTTTTTTCGCGATTTCAGTTTTGGTCCCATAGTAAAAGTTGTTCATAATGACGAGTATAATGACCCCTTAAGAGGTTACTGGTGTTTTACAAATAACCCTGTATAATAGGTACACCTCTGCCTACCTACGGGGAATACAGGTGTGATGTTATGTTAAGTCCGATAAAACCTACACCTTCGAAAATAAAGTAGGTGTCTAATGACGGTCACGAAACTAATTATCACGTCAATCATAGTATAGAATTCACACAACCTTATCAAAATTAGCCATTACTAACCAAATAGCCCATTTACCAGTACTTATTGACAAGTGTTTCATAAATATTTAGCAGTAGGTACTTTACTAAATACGTTAATTTATTGCCATGTAACTACTGGTAACAAGGCTTAACTAAATGTTCACGTGGGCTGGACATAAAACCTGAACTAGTTCCAAGCTTCAATATATCGTAATACTAGGTTCTACACGTGGCTTTGATTGAGTTTGTTTTTGTTTTCTTGTCAATATTGATCAAGAATGAAATAACATTTCTTTCCTGTAATCTGATAGTGGAAGTAGAAGAGCTACTGGTGAGTCCCTCCAATGTTGGAGGCAATACCTAATCTTACGACCTAAATACGAAGGGTGGGACAAAGATCTTAGAGCGACAGCGGGGACAATGTGGAAGAGAAAACTCATGATCGGGAACTGTGGAAGAATATGGGCGAGGCATATGCTAAATAAAAACAATCTTCTGAAACCAATATCAGAAAAATTTTATATTATGTAATTAGAGTAAGTTTGTATAATCCATGCTTGCGAAGATATGTGACATCTACCAACCAGCAGCGGGCGGCCCGCGTAGTATATTACAGCCCACTCCCTCTCGAAGAGATGAGGCCTGTGTCTCAGCAGTGGGAACATTGCAACCTGATTATCGTCAGTGAAGTTCTAACAGTGCGTAAGTCATTTTATGAGTGTTTTGAGATTTGAATGTCATTGGATAAAGCTAAATGGCTCGCATCGTATCGACCAATCAAAACACAGTAAACTGACCAATACGAACGCGTTATTTGAAAAATAGTTACACTGCGTATCTCAGTTGTTGGCGCCAACACTGCATAATAATATGTCAGCCATTCACGTACAAATTCGTCGTGCATCAAGTGCTCCGATGTTGAAAACACTGTGTGAAATGTAAAGTAGCCATTTTTGACTTCCGTACTGTTAGAACTTCACTGACGTTATGCTAATCTATACTTCCACACTGATATTATAAATGCGACAGTAACTCTGTCAGTTGGTCTATCTTCCCTTGTAACCTTTTCACGCCTTAACGGCTGCACGGATATCGATGCACACAGGTATACCATGAAGATGAAGGATACTTTTTATACCAAAAGTAACGTTCTTGTGATACCTATAATTTATGGCTCCTATATAGGCAAAGCCGTGAGCAAAAGCTAGTAACTAATAAAATAATTCCTCAAAGATGATGATCATGATATTCACCAGAATCATAAAAATCAATTTAAAAAAATGATGGTTTCAGAGCAACAATGTAGGTATCTACGTATTTCAGAATTTGATATTATTTCATACAGTTTATAAATAACCAGTATTTCCACGGTAATGTAGGTTACCTATTTCTGTAGCAGGTAACTTATAAGGAAAATAATTATGGGCAATACCAGATAAGAAGTTATTAAGAACTCAAGCGACTAGATCTATAAACAATCATAATTATGGACCTTTACTTTACCTGTTATAGCCAATAGGTAAAGTGCTAAATAACATGATTTGTATTATATTTAAATACAGAACAAAATAACATTTAATTACCACAGATGTAGACACTAGGGCTCTATTCAGGCCCGGGTCGACGGCACGTTGTGTTTCACGCGCGCCTTAAAGAGATGTCAGCAAAAGATGGGGTCCAATAGGGCCGATGCCGCTGAAGTCGCGGGTTGTTTTAAAAAGATACCGTGGCCCTGGCATAGGCAACTGTAGGAACACGGGTGGGTTTTAGTCAGTAAAAGTCTGACACGCCCTTCCGCTCCACCCAGAGCGGGAGAAGTCATTTGATGATTTCCCATCCATGTATTTTCATGGTCCTCGGAATGCGCCACCGTCGGGTTCCAAAATAACGGTGGGAGGGGTTCACATCGGAGTCGGGTCGACGATGAAGTACCTGGGACTCGTCCTCGACAGCCGGTGGAACTTCGTGGAGCATTTCCGACGTTTGGCTCCCAGACTGGCACGGGCTGGGGCTGCCTTGAGGCGGCTCCTGCCCAATCTGGGGGGTCCAAACGCCTCCTGCCGGAGGCTCTACGCGGGGGTCGTGCGGTCCATGGCCCTTTACGGAGCACCGGTGTGGGCGCGTTCCCTAAGGCTGGGGCCAGCCGGCAGGTTAAACGCGTCCCAGAGGGTCATGGCCATCCGGCTAGTCCGGGGATACCACACGGTCTCCCGGGAGGCGGCGAGCCTCCTTGCTGGATTTCCGCCGTGGGATCTGGAGGCAAAGGTCCTCGCGCACGTGTGGGAGTGGCGCGAGGAGGCGAAGCGCCGGGGCGTAACTCCGCTGCCGCGAGAAATCACGGTACAGCGGACAGAGCTCCGGCGGGATCTCATGGCGGCATGGAGAGCGCGACTGTCGCAACCCAGCGCTGGGCACGCCACAATTGCGGCGCTAAGTCCCCTCTTTGAGGAGTGGTTAGAGAGGCGCCACGGCGTCCTCACCTTCCGCCAGACGCAGGTCCTCACCGGACACGGTTGTTTCGGGAGGTTCCTGTTTCACATAAGGCGGGAGGAAACGCCCGGGTGTTACCATTGTGTGGATCGCCCGGAGGACACGGTGGAGCATACAGTGGAGGTCTGCCCGGCTTGGGCAGAGCACCGCCGTGTTCTCACGGAGGCGATCGGCGGCGGCGATCTCTCGCATCCGAGCCTGGTCCAGGCCATGGTGCGGAGCGAGAGCGCATGGGAGGCCGTCACCTCCTTCTGCGAAGCAGTGATGCTCGCGAAGGAGGAGGCGGAACGCGTGAGGGAGAGGCAGCCTCACGCCCTCAGTCGCCGCAGGAGACGCCCTGGGCGGCGGGAATCGAGGGGTGATTTCCGGCCACCGTAGGCGCGGGCCTGCGGACGGTGAGCAGCGGGTAGCTCGCCGTCCGGTAAGGACCAGGCCCGAGTCGACGGCGCGTTGTGTTCCACGCGCGCCTCAAAGAGATGTCAGCAAATGACGGGGTCTAATAGGGCCGACGCCGCTGGGGTCGCGGGTTGTCTGAAGAGGTTACCGCGGCCCTGGCATAGGCAACTGAAGGAACACGGGTGGGTTTTAGTCAGTAAAAGTCTGACACGCCCTTCCGCTCCACGCAGAGCGGGAGAAGTTATTTGATGATTTCCCACCCTCAAAAAAAAAAAAAAAAAAAAAAAGCGGGGACTATAGCTATAGACGCGGTAGATATTATAGTGTACAAGTGTGTGCGCAGACGCAGGTGCGGAGCGTGGTGTCCTGGGTTCGATTCCCAGGTCTTTCAGGACTTTCTCAGTAGAAGCCCGGAGTTTGGAATTTGGCGGTGTGTTACCCCAGTGACTCGGAGCCAATGGCCCTGCGTCAGATCTCTCTCCAGTTGTGTCGAAAACCATTGCAATAGATCCTTCCATTTACAAATCTTTAGTATCCTCGTTCCGAAGTTTTATTACAACCGTTCTGTCATAAAACTAATGAGTTAACAGTACAGACATTACCACATAAACATTTGCGTAGAATCGATAAAACATTTTGCTATTTTAGGTACCAGAAATATAGGCATTTTAATTTAGCGTGTTGCACCTACATAAAATGTCATTCCCTGCTTCAAATTGCCACATTTAGCACACTCAAAATAAAACCTTTTTGCATTGAAATAAGTATGATTATATTAAGATTATTCCAATCGTATCTCCTAATAATCTACCAAGTTGATCTTAGTAACCCTAATAATTACTAGGTATCTAAATCTCCTTAATCGCTTCATTAATGAATATTGGCTATATTTTAATTAAAGTTACCACTAAGTAAATTATATAGGCCTTTAAACCGCGTATAATCGTTCAATAGTGCGGTTATCGTAGAGAATAACAATTTGTCCAATATCAGTGCTTTAAATGCGATATAACGCGAAGCGAAATATTTGTAGAAAATCAAGACAAGTAGATTACATTGATTTACTTAGATAAACAATTGACTTCGTTACCAATGTTGTCATGGCAGGCAAGTCACATTTGTACAATCTAGTTTAGGAAAATATAAAAAAGTGCTTTCGATGTGAACGGACGCCTTCATTTGGGACTGGTCATCTCTTAGCTGCCACGGCAAGAAACTCAACGGAGCATCTTTTAAAAAATATATTGTTATTATATTTACATTGACGCTTTTAACGTGAACGTCTTTTTTACACCGTTCTCACATTTAATCATAAATTCAAAATTAATGATGTAACCAATATTTTTTTTTTAAAGAGGCTCCGTGGAGTTTCTTGCCCGTTCTTCTCCATAGGTACCTACTGCGCTTTGGAATGGGCAACTAGCTACATATTTCTGGCTGAAAGACTCCTTGAAAATAAAATTCTAAAGTGTCTGTTATTTGAAATAGTTGTATTTAATTTACGAGCAAGAAGGCCTTGCTCAACCCTGCATATTGCGTGTTGTTATAATCTTGCAAAAGCATTATATTCTCTCAATGAGTGCGGAATTCTATCTTGCTACGATTGCTATTAGCGAGTACTGTGGCTTATACCTAACTCATGTTTAGACGATAGACGAAGATATCTTGAGCCATTCAGAATTCAATTGTTTTTCTGTAGCAGTCTCTAATTAGCTAATAGAGTTCACAAAATTCTCTTTAAATAATGCAGTTGCAAATAGTCGATTTTTGACAGTTTTTTTTCGTGAGAATGACATTATGATGATTAATTATTGTAGTACAAAACAAAGAAAACCTCAACAAAAAAAAACAAAGAAAAAAAGAAAGAAAAACAACAAACAAGGAAATATAACAAAGATCACCTCAACTCGATGTTCTTTCATCGCTTCGCATGTCATAAGTTCCCCACATAGCACAACTAAATTGAAAAGGTAAATCAATATTTCGACATTAAATTCTAAAATCTAATAGCATCGTTATATCCAAAATGTCGGTACTAAAAGCGCATGATTACCTCATTTTGATTAACGATTAATAATATCGTGTATTAAAGTTTTAATTACAAATCTAATAGCTAATTAAACTCGATGTCGGTTGCATGTTGTTATGTAGAGATTAGCTACACATTAACGGCATAAACAATGCCAATTATTTGCTTGCTAATTACTGCATCCTATTTAATTACAAACTAGGTGGGGATTGAATGAATGAATGAATGAATGAATGAATGAATGAATGATTTATTTGCAAGAATATAGGTAGGTACATATGTTCTTATCATCTGTCATGGGTTTCACTATACTCGGCATTTCAGCCATACAAATATTTAGATTAGAGCATGCAGTACACATTCAGTAATAACGTAAGACATCAACACGAAAATATGAATACTTAATCATTTCATTATTAAAATTAAAATTTAGATTTTAAGCAATTTATACATTAAAATTAAATTAAATTCTTATCATTTAAAATAATAATTTATCATGTCAATATAAAATAGCAATGTTTAGATGTCATAATAATTAAGTTTTACATTTTACATTCAAAATATTCATTTATGGAATAAAAACATCTCTCACACAACCAGTTAGATTGTATATATAGTCATAGTCTGGCAGTTTGAGAGAACTTCCAAGAAAGGCGGTAGTTTTCCTTACCATGCTGTATAATGGAATACTAAGGGTTCAATACTTTCCGGACCTTTGGAAGGTGTCACAAATTCTTATGATACACAAGGCAGGGAAACCAGCAAATCAAACCACCTCGTATAGGCCTATCAGCCTCTTGCCTATCCTGTCAAAGGTCTGTGAAAAATTGATCCTTAATCGAATTCTGCCTCTATTAGGAAACAATAATACCATTCCAAACCATCAATTTGGTTTTAGGCAGCATCATTCCACTATTGAACAAGTACATAGAGTAGTTGAGAAAATAAGAAAATCCCAAGAGGAAAAAGAGTACTGTGCATCCGCATTCTTGGACATCCAGCAAGCATTTGATAGGGTCTGGCACGAGGGTCTTCTCTGTAAAATAAGAACAAGTCTTCCGCATAGTTACTACATCCTTTTAAAATCTTATCTCACAGGGAGAATCTTTCAAGTAAAGCGGCTGGAAAAGCATCCGAACGTACTTGCGGCGAGTCTAACCACGCGCAGCTATCCAAAACGTCTTAAGAGAAAAGACATACTCTAGCGAAAATTACCGATTGTCATCGTGTAAATACCTATAAAGAGTAGCTGTCCTCGCTGGAGGATGCACTGGACCTGCCTAAACCTCACAAATTATCTGCTTATAGTGGACAACTGATTGCAGATAAGCTCAAAAAAAAAAAAAAAACTAATAGCTAATTAAACTCGATGTCGGTTGCATGTTGTTACGTAAAGATTAGCTACACATTAACGGCATAAACAATGCCAATTATTTGCTTGCTAATTACTGCATCCTATTTAATTACAAACTAGGTGGGGATTGTATACATATATAGTCATAGTCTGGCAGTTTGAGTAATTTATGCGGCCTACCCAAATGTCTTTTCTTTGGTATTGTTCGTCGAATCGTTAAGCTCCTTAAGTTTTGAGTTGAGCTGCACGATTACTGACAAATGCGTGCACTGACTGGATAAGTCCACTCAATCTGTGTGGTTCTTGCCTCCAAAGACCATTTCAGACAGCAATCTACATGGTCTTCACATGGTCTGACCAAGATTATGTCTGGACTTTAAAAGAGACTGTGACCTCTGAGTTTGTTTCGGCGTTTCTTCTCAGAGTAGTCAGATAGGAAACGTCGACCTCATCTAGTTTTAAAAAATATGATTGACGTGTAAAAGTGTTTGTACAAACCTACTTACAGAAAATAAATCATTTATCATTTATCGTTATCATTTATATAAATTATACCTAATAATATACAACATTATTTTTTGTTTATACTAAACCTTTTAAAACGAGTTAGATGTAGATAAATGTACTGAAAAGCTGATTTTTTTTTCGCGATTTCAGGTTTGGTCCCATAGTAAAAGTTGTTCATAATGATGAGTACAATGACGCCTTAAGAGGTTTAGTATAAACAAAAAATTATGTTTTATACATATTGCATGGGTTAATCGAAGGTGGTGTAACATGTCACACCCTCCGTGCCTTGGAAAGCACGTTAAGCAGTTGTTCCCGGCTGTCATCCGTAGATCTTTGACAGTCGTTACAATTCCAAAGAAGCCCAAAAGTCTGACAACCAATCTTACCAAGGGGTATCGTGTTAACCAGTAACTGGGTTGTGGAGGTCAGATAGGCAGTCGCTCCGTGTAAAATACTGGTATTCAAGATGCATCCAGTTAGACTGGAAGCCGACACCAATATAGTTGGCAAAGGCTAGGCAAATTTATTTTTGATTTGATTACAAACTAAGTAGTCATTACTATGGGTACAGAGTAAGTTAAGGGTTATTTATTTATTTGAAGTACACAGCGGCTTCGAGTTGACCCTTGTGGTGAAAAGATTGATCAGCTAGCCAACGTGGTTACGTACTGGGCTCAAATAATATAAAGAAGTCATATCAAAGTACCGTCAACCCAAAAATAAGAAAAAGCGGTTTGGAGTATATTCCCACTAATTTGATTTATTTATAATTCTTCTTTAGAGGCATGAGGAACAGGGTGTAAAGTTCACTCATCCTCTATTGAAAAGGGAGGATCCTCCGACCAGACGGGTGTCGTGTCTGGTGAGCAACTGCCCGACGGTTGATGTCGGAACGTTGTATATATGCTAGTCATGCGGTAAACTCTAATTGCGCGATGCAGGATTTTGTGACGTCATGTCATTGTGATGCCTAGTTCCTATGTGGCGATGTAGATGCCGCCACACACCAACTCGCAGTGAGCACGCGTGTTGATCAATGCTTGTTCTTTTTCGGTAAAATATAATGAACAGTAGTACGCGTTCAGACTGGTATTGTATTAATTAAGATACTTATGGAGCTATAGTCGCCGCGACAAGAACTGAGTCGTCAGGCCACAAATCATTGTTATTATATTATACAACACTATCGCACAAACAAACACAAATCGCGAAAGTTTAAAAAGTTTAATTGTTATTATAGTCTATCTCGCTCTCACTTATGGATCTTATGCAGTGCCATAATGATGTGCGCCATAATAGCACAATAATCATTATGCACATTCTTATTGCTACTGACGTTTATGGCCCGACGACTCAGTTCATAACGTACTATGGTTTATATCCAGCTAGTAGATAGGTGCTTATCTACTTTATTACTATAACTATTAGTATATATAGCTCCTATTTATGAATCACAGCCCACTATCTAGCTGAATGGAAGTAAACTGCAATTATAATGAATGCAGGAAACTTGAATGATCACAATACATTACAATGTTATGACTAATTACTATAAAATAAGCCATTTTATTTAGCTAGTCCAACTGGCCTGGCATTACGTGAATAGTTGTGGTCGCGTGATTATTTTGTACTATAGGGTGTAAATAAAAAGACACATCACATCACAAAGCCGTCATACTGTAAGTACAGTCAACGGCCAGAAGTCCACTTACACCGCAATGACCGTTATCGCCTGCGCTATACGGGCTGCGGCGCCGAAGAAGGTCATAAGTAAACTAATATTGCTAAGCCATGGTTTTGTGAGATTGCTAGTCGACTTCTGGCTGTTACTGTAATCTAACTAAGTAGTTTTGCGCAAAAATTATTGCTGGGAAATGACTTTTATTTTTAGGTATAAAAAAGCTATTTTTTTATTGCGCGCAACGTAACGCCAATTCAGGCAAACGGAGTTAAGAGGAAATGCGGGTGCTCTTTTCTCGATACAAACGCTCTCGCCTGTTTTCTTTCTGGTTAATGACCATAAAGCAATGATTTTTTACAGAAATATAAATATTAGCTGCTTGTATGCCCCTATGTTATCCTTTTTGATGATACATTATTTTTATAAGAACTAGAACCCTTAAAAAATGCTCAAAATTGACTATTCAGAACGCTGTCAACAGAGGCCTAGTGTACAAATTTGTCAACTTTTAACAGAAAAAGAAAAACATAGGGGCATAGTATATATTCTTTTTATTCAGTTTATGAAATATCTTTTAAATTGGTCCAATATTGGAGGAGGAAATAGGCGAGAGCCAAACCTCGAATTGTGACTTTTTACATAGGCTATATATTTAGTCGGATTTGCAGTTGTCCTTATCGCACGAATTTGAGGGCGGAGCGCTCGCAGAGCGACAGCAATATTTTCTTCAAATACCTAATTTTCAAAAGTCTGGTCGCCGGCATTTCCTCTTAAGCCCCGCTCATTCGCTCCACGGTACGCGTAGTACTTGTCGGAAAAAGTTTAGTATATTATTACACTCGTTTCAGTAAGAAAGTAAACAAAAAAGGCGACTTTAACCTTCCATATCTCCAGAACCAGTGGAATCCCAGGTATGGTCTAGTGGAAAAAAACGATACAAATAATAGGTAGATTATGTGGTTTTCGGCTTCGGCAAGTGTCTTTTTGCACCCGGTATATGGAACTATGACCAGATTAGGTATTGAATATAGACAGGTCAACGGTCATTCCTTGCAATACTATTATGTTTTTTTTTTTCTGAAGAGCATCCTTCAGGAAAACATCATGGCTTTAGCCTGAATAAATTTGATAGGAATCACACACAATAGGAATCACAGTTGTATGGCATTGTATTGCAACAGAAATTAAATTTCTACCAAAAATTTATCAAATCTGATCAAATTATTGATAAAATCTTCTTAGTATTTATCTGTTTGCCTATTTTTTTAAAGTTTTATTATGTAGGAATAAAAATGCTATAAAATTAAGATAACAGGACGAAGCGCGATGTAAACGCATTGCTGGCACGATCTCTAAGATCATTAATTTTATAATTCGTTGTTTGAATGACGAAAAATACGACTTGCTATAAAAATGTTAATAGGATCAATGCACTTGCATATAATATGAACAATGACCCTGATGCTGAAATGAGTGATGATCCTTCTTAAAGTTCTTGATTAAGAATAAAATATTTCTCCGGAAAAGATATTTCACTCAATCTCCTTCTATTTCTTATCATTTAACTAAAATAATCACTGAAACATAAACTTTAAAATAGGTATTTCACAATTAACAAACAAAGAGGAGCTCGTGGCTAAGTAATAACAGCCGCACGGGTCGATCCATCAGGTTAAGCTACGCTTGCTGGGGTTGGTCAGTGGATGGGTGACCATATTTACAAACCGAGACTTCTCCATGCCTCGGAAAGCACGTTAAGCCGTTGGTCCCGGCTGTCATTCGTGGATCTTTGACAGTTGTTACGGGTCGTCAGAAGCCCGAAAGTCTGACAACCAGTCTTACCATGGGGTATCGTATTACCTAGTTACTGGGTTATGGAGGTCAGATAGGCAGTCGCTCCATGTAAAATACTGGTATTCAGCTGCATCCGGTTAGACTGGAAGCCGACCCCAACATAGTTGGGAAAAGGCCAGGCAGATTGCATTTAACAAATTTTAAAAACTGTTTTCTTTTAATGAAGTTGGATGAATCACACGTTACTAGACTGATGTTTGAAATAAGTTTTACTATGCAAGCGTAACTTAATCTTTTTTAAGCAATTTGCTTGATTGCGTTACAACTAACAAGGAAAACTAAATCACTATCCCACGTATTAATCTTTTGGTCCTAACAATTATTTTCCCTCGCAAATCTCACACGCAAATAAACAGCTCCATCTATTTACTTATGTTTATCACAACACAAGAAAAGATAAAGAAGGAGCACTCCTTGCAACGCCAAATATACAGAGTGTAAGTGTAAACACTGTCATACTTTTAAGGGCTCATCATTATGAACAACTTTTACTATGGGCCCTTTGTGACGAGTTATGCGAACATAAATGTACAGCGGAACAGCTGATTTTGTTTGGTTCCATATATAAGTTGTTCATAATGATGAGTACAATGCCCCTTTTAAAGGATGACAGTGTTTACACTTAAACTCTGTATAGTCCTCTTCACCGTATCTGGTGACAGCGACCCCGACTACTTTTCTTTCGTGAGCTCTCTGATGACTAGCGAAACCGGTTTTGAAAACCCGGTCACACCGTGTACAGAAGACATCATTGTTGTATGTGCAGGTATAGGAAAGCTTTGGGCGACTATTGTGTATTTTTTGCTTCTTGTCTAGGTCTTCAAGGCGTCTGTTTCCTACATTTTGATGAGATACGCGAACATAAATGGAGAGAAGAGCTTTTTTTTTTCGCAGCATTGATAGTGTCGCAGCATTATGCTGAGCGATGTCCGTTTTGCGTGGTTGTGACGCATATTTTCCCCCAACTTGTTCTTTTTTGTGTTTGTGTTCTTTCATTGCGTCATGTTTACTGCAAATAAACGTAATTTCTTTCTTTCTTTGTTTTACCTAGTAAAGTTGCTTCGGCAGTATAATCCGTAAGACCTGCCTATTCTGCCCGACATCACGCACCTCGCCTTTAGTTCTGAACCTTCTGTTCTTACCTCTCTGTCTATATTTCGTTCCAGTCACGCAACAGTGTCAGCTAGATCACTGGCGATAGACGTAACATGCCTACGCTTTGTTAGCTGGAGGAAATCACTTCAGTAATGGAATAGCTTGCCTATATTATGCGCTCGATGTGTGTTGTACACAGTTTAGTAGTGATTTTAGTGATGTTTGCAATTTGCAGTGATTGCTTAGGGAATGGAAGATTAATCTGTTGACTTTCTAGCATCGATACTAAAGATTTTCCAGGTTTTAGAGGAAAACCTAATCTTATTCCATTGAGGTTCAATGTAAACTATAAGAGCAGATACCGCGAACTAAATTTTTTGCGTCATGTAACTGTCCGGGACAGCAAACGTCTCAGTCTACTAGAAGGTACGTAGACTCATCTGTCCAGCCTTTTCCTATGTTGAGGTCGGCTTCCAGTCTAACCGGATGCAGCTGAATACCAGTATTTTTCATGGAGCGACTGCCTATCTGACCACCACAACCCAGTTACTGGGTAATACGATACCCCTTGATAAGACTGGTTTTCTGACTTTCGGGCTTCTGACGACCCGTGACGACTGTCAAAGATCCACGATTGACAGCTGGGACCAACGTAGGTATAGTATTCAGGCGAATACGCACACACCGAGGTTGTCACACTTGATATACGCCACACCGGACACATCCTTGGTTTGTAATAGCTGCTCTAGTTTACATTGAACCTCAGTGTCTTGGGCCCGGACTCCGCCAAAGTGGAGACGAGACGAGAGGAGAGAAGATGTGTTGGAAACAACCAATAGGATTTCGTTATTTACATACGAGTATCTCGTCTCAGCTTAGCTTCAGTGGATACGGTTGAGCAAAGAGGAGAGGAGATGTCTCATATTTGCTAAGCGTGAACAAAACAGAGATGTGAGCTGTGCCTCGTACCTGCTGCAGCCGCCCGCTCTAGCCAGTACACATCTCCGCACAGCGTCGGTGGATACACCGACCTCCACCTCCTCCTCCTCCTCTGAGCACCTCCTCTCCTCTCCGCTCCGTAAATCTCCGCAGCTTTGGTGGAGTCCGGCCCTCATACAGATGAAAGTTGTGACATGTCTGTCACTGTCGCGTTGAAATTGATTTGACAGGTTGAAATATTATAAACTGAAATGTTATGATGTCAATCATCTTGGCAATCACTTGATACTAACATATCCACTCCGCTACAGTACGCCGGAAGTGATATGTGGATTTACCCTCCTTCAATATTATTTAAACATAGCATGTCACAAACAAAGTTTCAGTGAGTGGATATTCCTAAGCTTTCTTTTGGCTTTAACAGAGGTCGGAAGCATATTTACCTAAAGTCGAGGTGTTGGGTATTACGGATTGCACTTTTGTAGCGAAAAAATCTCGAAATTCCGGGATCGACAAATTTAGAGTTCTGATAGAATCAAATGTATATTTACTTACGTTCAGGTGTTGGCTAATATGGGATGCACTTTTATATCTATTGTAAGAATCTCGCGATTCCGAAATTGATAAATTTAGTTCTTTTTGACTATAGAATCGAATGCTAGCTAATAATAAGTAGGTTGCCAAACTTCATATTTAAAAATTAATATCAAGAACAAGCACAAGCAAACAAACAACAAGCACAACAAGCATATGAATAGTATTAGTAGCAGTATAGTAGTAGTAGTGGTACTAGTAGTAGTAGTATTAGTGGTAATAGCAGTAGGTATTTTTTAAATAAATAATATCACATAGTTAAGAAGTCGTGCATTCCCGGATATTCTGGAATGCCGGGATTTACATAAAAAAAAAATATTTAAGAAGACGCTTCCATAATTTCTTAGCCAAAAATTAACTTTAGGTAAATATGCATCCGATTATCGGATCTCTGTATAATTATAAGGTTTAAAAAGAAGATAATTGGTCTTAAACGAAGTCTTGTATTTAACAACTCTTAGCCGACGTTCGCACGGACGTACAAATATCGCTGCGGGATTTTACCGCTTACTGAATTTCCAACTCTCGGTGTTGAGCCGAGCTTTGAGAATCCAACAGAGTGCATCCCGGCCATTCCCAGCGCGTCGAAAAAACACACTGTTGGATTTGAATGAAACGTCACAAAGCCAAAGCAATCATTAAAAAGCCACATTGATTGTATTTAGGATTCCGTTAGTTCTTGAGCCAAAAAATCGACTCAAATCGACTCAACTCTGCATTCATGTATTCCGACTCAAATAGCAATTACTCGAAAACAACAAAACCGATTTAATACTTAATGGTACCATCTTAAATCAAGCTTTAAAAAAAAAACTTTTTCATAAAATGGGATAAGAACTTTAAAACAAAAACTACTTTGTATGCATAGGTTGTATGCGTTTGAGTCGATTTGGTTGCTCGCGAGTTTACTTTAATGATATGAGTTTTGCATAAATAGGCGTAAATCATTTAAATAAGCCTTATTTAGTGAATATCAATGAGTCATAAAAATCTTCCAAGATTGTGTTCAGAAGTTTAATGAAGACCTCCATGTGTAGAAACGAAGACTCCATTTATACACATGGAGGTATTTTAATGTGTTGACGTAAAATTTAAATGAATGAACGCAAATTTTAAAAATGCTACATCTAAGTCGTGTCGTACTGTACCTTTAATAGAAAACGCTCGTAGAAATCGTAAAAAAATGCCGGGAGAGAGAACTAAAACGCTAATAGAACCTAAAAATAGAATATTTACTTCTAAATGGCATTTGACAGTCAGTTTCCGAGATATCTAGGTCCCCCACTGTGCCATTAAAGCCGACAGAGCTGTCAACCTTAATATAACCTAAAAACTTCGCAGAAAAATGTAATTAGGTCGCAAGACTCGATATAGTAAGGTCGGAACTAATTTAGGTTATTAGTTTTAATATCCGATGACAACCGCAAAATTGGGACGATTACAATTAATTTGTCTTCTTTCGTACTAAGATCTTATCTTTATTAACACAAAATTGCGTTTTGACAGATTAGTTATATTGAAACACGCCGACGCCGCCGCCGTCGCATCGCATTATGTAGCAATTTGGTAGTTATAATTACGTTTATTTTGAGTCTTATATTTTTTTTTGTTTAGATTATATGTGAAATTAAAATTTCTTATGAACTAACATTTATTCTAGTAACTATAAATTTTACGTAATAATATTAATGTAGTAAGGAGGAATTTACACTTTTATCCGAGTGATTTTAAAAGAGAGGATGATTTTGAAAGAGATTTTTTTTATAGCTATTCCATATGTATTTCAAAATTCTGAGGCCGCTATGAACTAAACTGCTATTTATCATAGCTTAGGTTACTTCTTATAACATCATCTGTCTGCTAGTGTCTCGTCAAAATCGGTTTCATTTCGGAGATTAGCCGGCACAAACAGACCAGGCAAAAATTTTGAAAATTATTTTTTGATGGTACAAGTACCGTATATACTTTAATATTATTATGGATTTAGTAAAAAGCTGTTATTTTGACATTACAAACAGGCACTTCAATTTTATTTATTTTAATAGATATAGATGATAATTCTTCTGTACGTGTGTTTGTCAACTCCTCCTAAACGGCTGGACCGATTTAGATGAAAATTTGTGTGTATATTTGAATGGGTTCCTGGATGGTTTGAAAACACAAATGGATCCGGTAGGTGGCGTTGCAGTCGGGTTCTAGGATAGTTCAGACAGGACAACGTCTGTCGCGTCCGCTAGTGTAGGCTATGTAGGTATAGTTGTGCAAGAACAGATTGGACGGTGAAGAAGAAGAAAACTTATATTTGATCACTTTTATTAAGGTTCCTACCAAATGTGAAATAGTTTGGTGTTTGTCCTTGTGTTTTTACTTTTCTTTTTTATTTTCTTTTTCATTTGTTATTTTTTGTTATTTGTGTTCTTGTTTTTTTTTTTTTTTTTTTTTTGTATTTTACTGCCTGAAATAAAAAATAAGTAAACACATAAGAATCGTATAATCACCTACCTAGCACCAATCTTTACGTAACCACCAAATGTATATTTTCAAACATAATTTAAATTTAAATTATATCACACCTAATTAACTTAATTGGTACCACTATAATCACGAGATTCAATAACGATGTCTCAATTAATTCTATGTCTTTAATTGGCCAATTATCATACAATTTTATTTTTATTTATTGTTGCCCTATTTCCTATAATATGCGGTTAGTACAAGGCACCTGTCCCACCGCCGCGGCGGTCTATCAACTATTTCCTCGCTGTATGTCTCGTGTACTGACCTTTCTTGATCTCGCGGGATCCAGGTATTTGCGGGATCCTATGGGGTAGCCTATGGGCTGGACGTTTCTTCTTCTTCACAAGAAAATAAAATATTATTTTGAAAATAACTGCGTAAAAAGTTAAAGTATTTATTGTTTCGTCGGTTAAACGGCTCCTAACCTTACAGACTAGGTAGCTAGCAACAGAAAAGGCTAGTAGGTACAATCGTCATTCATGAATTAAAGGTGAGTTGAAGGTATGTGCCTTTTAATCCACCCGACTGGAAATATTTCATTTCCTTCTTTATTAAAAACTCAAGATTGCTATTACCGGATCTAGTTTGGGGTGTTGTTCCAGATCCAGAATTTTACATACTGGTGAAGGTCAGTTCGAGTTCATCTTGAAGTGACAACGGTGATGCTGATGATGCTTCTGTATCTGCCTCCAGATGGGCGAGACTGGAGGGACGTCGTCATCACAATCATGAGCAGGAGCGACGGTTTCTACGTTGTTTCCCCTGTACTCTAACCTCCATCAGTTTGCACGCCGTCGCGCGCGATAAACTTCGGTTATCCGTAATCGATAGGGGACGACAATTTTTGACGAGATTAGTCCCGCGCCTAATGCACACGGGATCCCGGTATTACATTCCCTAGTCCTGTGTAAGTAGACGAGATTCAGTATTATACTAATCGTTGATCGGTGACTGTTCGTTCACGTCGACGACGACGGCATGTACTCGTTTGTCGCAGCGACAAGAACTATCAAAGACAGTACTCGCTCAGCAATGCTCGCTTCGCGGATAGAACACTCGCCGAGAGACTCACGCTTGGTACATTGCGCACTCGCTGGTCATTGCTCGTTTTTACTTGTTAGCTCTACTCGCTTCGCGTTAATCGGCGATGGTGGGACGGCTGCCTAAGGTACTAAACACACTGTTTATATAACGAGCAATGAAAATTGTAAGGTTTTATGAGAGCACATTCACAATGTTGCAACCATTCAGAATTAATTGTTTCATTGGTCAGTCCCAAAATATCATGCAGTTAATCAATCAACTTGGTCTATTGCAAGCTGCTGTTGGACATAGGTATCTCAAAGGCTGTGCCATAAAACCATGTCCTGTGCCTTCCGCATCCAGTCTGTCCCAGCCACCTTTTGATCCAACTAGGTGGGGGGCATCCCACACTATGATTGCTTATACGCAGTCTGCACTCCAGGACTCGTTTGTTCCACCGGTATTCAGTCCTACAAACATGGCCAGCTCACTGCCACTTCAGCTTGCTTACTCTGCAAGCTAATGTCGGTAACTCTTTTTCGGATAACTTCATTTCTGATTTTATCCTTCAAAGAAACTTCGAGCATATGTACCTAATAGCTCTCTGTATAGCGAAATAAATGCGAATAAATGAATGTGAACCGCAATAAGAAGTACTTAACTCTTGAAATTTTCACAGAGTGTGTACTACTATCGTGGCTATAACAATAAATAGTACCGAAAAATTAAATTAAATTAAAAATTAAAGAAAAAGAAATGGGTTTTTTGCTTGATCTTAATAAAGGGTAGGTATAATTAAAAAAATATTTGTAGTGTTAAATATTGTACGCTGGTACGGAGCCGACTCGCACTTGGCCGATTTTAGGGTTCCGTACCAAAATGAAAAAAAGGAACCACTTATGGTGTGACTCAGTCTGTCTGTCTGTCTGTCACAGCTGGATATCTCAAGAACTACTAATGCTTGAAATTTGGAACAGTTTTAGATGACGTTTAACCAACTATTTTGCAAATAAGAAAGAAGTAAAAATATTTATATTTTTTTTGTAACGGGGACTGAAAAATAAAATTAAAAATTCAAAGTGGGGCTACTAGGGCATGTGGGATATCATATGAAAGAGTGCTGCTTGCACATTCTCAAACATTTTTTTATTTTTTTTAGGCCGCATAGTTTTCGACTTTTGATGAAAAATGTAAAAAGAAATACCGTTCCCCCCCTTATCTCCGAAGTTTGCAAAGATAAAAATCTGAAATTATTCTATGTGATAGAAGTTTATGTAAAGATTACAGGAAAAATAAAACGATGTCTCTAAATAGCACACTTTTTGAGAAATCGGAACGGACCCCTGGGTGCGCGAGTCCGACTCGCTATTGACCGTTTTTTTTTTAAATAAAATAGGAAGTAGGTCAGTTTTATCTTTTCGTTCCTTAATAGCTCAAGAATTAAAGTGCTATCGCCAAAACATCTATCAGGACAGCTGTTAATTACCAACCGCCTTCCAAATTGGTTAATTGCTATTTAATCACGTGTCTGTTTATTTGGTACAAAAAACTACGAGACATAATTTCTCATTTATTTCTGTGTTCTTATTATGGTTGTCCCAATATATTATTATCTAGGTGGTGGAATGTAGGTACTTTATTAAAATTACAAAAATTACATTAAAAAAATATACAATAAGTAATCGACAAAAAAGAAAAAAAAATAGCAAACTGCTGTGAGGATGTTAAATTGATTTTTTTGTATAATTTTAAAATAAATTGTTTTAAAGTTATTTAAGAAAATATACAAACATTTACCATTCTTATCTCCGAAACTACTTTAAAATTTTCTATTTTTTCTATACCTATAGATTACAGGAAAATATATAAGAAGTCTACGGTCTTAAAATAAAATGGCAAATCTCTCAATATTGTGCGTACAAACTTACATTTGCAGGAATGTATGGGAGAACATGTTTTTCAACTACAATGTGTTTGTTCTTGGGATAAATTCATCCCAACTACGGAACCGTGTTGTTCGTGGTCTGACACGGACTTGGCCAGTCTTTTTTGTTTTCGGCACTTTAGATGTTTAGTTAAAATTAAAATAACACCACGGGTGACTTCCACCGTGAATCATAAACGGTTCAAAACGTTTTATAGGCATAGAATTTAAATACGAAAACAGTAGTTCCAAAGAACAATTACTCAATAATATGGTCATAAAACAAAAATAGACATAATGACAATCACCAAAAATTACATCATCAGAACGTGTCTAGAAGCCAAAGTTGCAAATACGTGTGATTATGTCATAATGTAAGCATGTAATTATTTAACATTATCCTTCTTTTTAGTTTATCCTCTACTATACTAGCGACCCGCCCCTGCTTCGCATGGTTTTTACGACTTGACAGAACATCGAGATTTCTATTCTATGGAAGTTTAATACTAACGTAATATAACAAACCGTAAACCTTCCGCAATAAATTCTCTAAATGATGGTGTAAAGGCTCTTACAGACAGAGGCGATATCGCGTCGCGACGCGATATTGCGATATTATATCCGTAGAACAATTTCTATGGAATCGCGCGCGACCATTCACACAGGAGCGATTATCGCCCCGCGACACAGATATATCGCGTCACGTGACGCGGACTAGGTTAGGTTAGGTTAGTTAGGTTAGATATCGCCGCGATATCGCCTGGCGATATTATCGCCACGCGATATCGCGGCGATACAATACAAAATGTTCCTTTTTGTATGGTATCGCCGCGATATCGCGTGGCGATATTATCGCCAGGCGATATCGCGGCGATATCTAACCTAACTAACCTAACCTAACCTAACCTAACCTAACCCAGGACAGTTTCATTCTACGGTTCGTCGAAAAAAAACCCAACCAACCAAAACTAAGTACCTACCTAATTGAACGCAATTTTTTCCTGCTGCGAATTTTTACATGCGTCCGTGGTCCGTAACGAACACCACACGATGGGGTGGTAGGGTGGTGGGTGGTGGTAGGTACCTAAACTTGACCACACAACACGGAAAAATAATAGTAGGTACTACGTTCGTAACACAGCAGTTCGGACTCTTCGAACGTGCTATTTATTACGAAGTATTTATTTAAAAATCAAGATTTTTTAAGTAACTTAGTTAAGTACCTTTAATCCCTCAAGTGTCGAATGCACCCCATGTGTGCATAAGGAAAACCCTTTGCATAATAGTAGATAAGCTTATATCATATATATACGTAAAAAAATATCATCCGATGGAAAACTAATCATCATCAGTAGTTGTGAACCTATGGAGTTCGCAGCTAACCCCCCTCGCCCCGCGTGTCAAATGCACCCCATGTGTGCAAAAGGACAAAACTTAACATAATAGTTATATATAAGCTTATATCAGAGGAGCTCGTGGCTAAGTAATAACAGCCGCACGGGTCGATCCATCAGGTTAAGCTACGCTTGCCGGGGTTGGTCCGTAGATGGGTGACCATCTTTACATATCGAAACTCCTCCGTGACTCAGAAAGCACATTAAGCCGTTGGTGCCGGCTGTCATTCGTGGATATTAGACAGTAGTTACGGGTCATCAGAAGCCCGAAAGTCTGACAACCAGGTATCGTATTACCCAGTAACTGGGTTGTGAAGGTCAGATAGGCAGTCGCTCCATGAAAAATACTGATATTCAGCTGCATCCGGTTAGACTGGAAGCCGACCCCAACATAGTTGGGAAAAGGCTAGGCAGATTGTTTTGATAAGCTTATATCACTTAAATACGTATAAACGTAAAAAAACAGACATATCAGTCTGAGGGCATAGACGTATAAAAAAAGATAGACTCCGCGCCGCGCATATCGAAAGTGAAGCACCGTACCGATCTATGTGTGCATGATTTGAGTACCTGCAACCTAAATAATGGCGGCCGGTCGGCATACTATGATGTAAATGTGTGCGCGAGGCGTATTTGTACAAACGGTCCGGCTACTTACTGTGCTTCACTTTCGATATGCGTGGCGCGGAGTCCATCTTTTTTATAAGTCTATGTCTGAGGGGTTATTAATTAAATTTTATTTTTTACGGATTTCTTTAGTTTCGAATTTACATAGGTGATTTTGGAAAACTAAATTTAATTTCTACACGTAAAAGCATTAAATTATGTAGTGTACACACGGCTACACATCAATCTAGTCATTTCCAGTTTACAATGAGCTCTTATTGTAAGGAAATCCTACACAATGCGAGATCAGCTTATACTGGAAATTATAGCTTGATCTTTAGCCGTGCGTGCGCCGGGCTGCAACAAGTTTATTCTGAATCTCCGTGAATTATTTTTTGGGTTCCGTACCAAAATGGTAAAAAAGGAACGCTTGTGGTGTGACTCTGTCTGTCTGTCTGTCACAGCTGGATATCTCAGTAACTACTGATGCTATCAACTGGAAATTTGGAATAGTTTTAGATGAGGTTTACCCAACTATTTTGCAATAAGACTAATTTTTTTTGCAACAGGGACTCAAAGGGGGTCTTAGAAATTTAAAGTGGGGCTACTAGGGCATGTGGGGTATCATATGAAAGAGCGTTTGCACATTCTCAAACTATTTTTTTTTTTTGGCCGCATAGTTTTCGACTTTTGATGAAAAATGTAAAAAAAAAAACCGTTCCGCGCCCCCCCCCCCCCCCATCTCCGAAGTTTGCAAAGAGAAAAATCTGAAATTATTCTATGTGATAGAAGTTTATGTAAAGATTTCACGAAAAATAAAACGATGTATCTAAGTAGCACACTTTTTCGAAAATCGGAACGGAACCCTCGGTGCGCGAGTCCGACTCGCTCTTGACCGGTTTTTTAAATAAAATTATGCTCAATGCAAAACTGTCGTAATGCGAGTACTTACCTACACCTCTGCCTAACCCTTTGGGGACTGCAGGCGTGATGTTATGTAATGTGTGTACTGTGTCGACATAGTTGGGAAAAGGGTAGGCAGATGATGATTTTTACGGACTTCTTAGTTTCCAATTTACCGTGATTATGGCCTTCCATGAGAAAGTACCTATCTACCTACTCATAAAAAGGGCTAATAAGATGATTTCAAAATGATAAATAAGTAGGTACGCTAATATTAGGTATTTATTTTATTAAATTTTTAAGCATTAATTGTTCGTAAAATAGTACAGCTGCCATTGCAACCTATTTCGGTACCTATGCGGTAGCAGAATCTATCAGTTCGAATATTTACTCGAACACCTACTAAAATGAACTAAAATAAGTAAGTACTATACTCGACTCAATGCGATATTCAGTCAATCGACATAAATCGATTCAGTTTTAGCTCGGCACTAAGTATTTGTGCAGAAAAGATGGCATAACGAGCGACTGTTTTTCCATAAAGTATTAGGTAGGTACATAGACTTATAAAAAAAGATGGACTCCGCGCCACGCATATCGAAAGTGAAGCACCGTACCGATCTATGTGTGCATGATTTGAGTACCTGCAAAGACGCCGTCGCTCGTGTCATGTAATGGCGGCCGGTCGGCATACTATGATGTAAATGTGTGCGCGAGGCGTGTTTGTACAATCGGTCCGGCATACTTACTGTGCTTCACTTTCGATATGCGTGGCGCGGAGTCCATCTTTTTTTATAAGTCTATGGGTAGGTACTTACTCTTTAATTTCACTTCAATATCCCTGCTGAAAAATACTTACAATTTTTATTACTTACTGTGATTTATTATGACGAGAAATCTAAACAAGCCCGGACTCGCGCGATGTCGGCCGACAACGCCCGAGCTAAACTACTAGTCTAGGTCTGAGCGAGTGTACGCTAAATACTTTATTTAGTCTTTTGCGAAAC
The DNA here is from genome assembly GCA_905163495.3 of Cosmia trapezina. Lineage (NCBI taxonomy): Eukaryota > Metazoa > Arthropoda > Insecta > Lepidoptera > Noctuidae > Cosmia > Cosmia trapezina. Next base: position 18,897,641 of record LR991034.1, read on the forward strand.
GTTGCGATTGACAGACGTAAAAATGTTTAAACTTACACAAAATGAATGTGGAATTTTTAATTTCTTTAGTACAGGCGAGCGAGGCCTACCCTTTACGATGTGAAGTGTGCGTCCTACCTAATTTTGCAACCCTATGCTGATCCCGTGAAGTACTGCAGTGCTTGTACTAGATATTATACCTAATTATTTTTAAGTGTGCGTTGTTGACCTTTCTGTTCAATACAATTATGCACAGCCGGTACTGTATCAATAGTTTTACGAATCAATCAAGCCAGTCTAAGCTGACCTCACATACAATACAAGTACGATCGTTTTATCTTGGCGAGTTCGAACTTCGCGCAGAAGGCTGCGCAGTAACATTTTTTAGGAACCAAATGCGACATGAGGCGAGTGCGAGTGAGAGAACATGCGCGAAACGTCTTAGTGCCTATGTTCGGACTCGCCAAGATAAAACGTCCGTACTTGTACCTACTATTAGGCTTGCAGTAGTTGCAGTACAATAAGAGGTTAGGAGGTCAGGTGGTGTGGTACTGGAAATGTGTAGCTTGCTTGTAAGAAAAAAAACCTTTATCGTGAAATTGAAATAATAGGTAATACACAATATTCGAGTTTTGAGTCGAAATCCGCGATTAACATTAGGTACCTACAGAGGGCAGTGGCGTGTGCGGCACAGAATAAATAATAGTAGGTACTAACTTAGTGCGGCGCGGGCGGCGCGGCGACGAGCCTCCGCTGTCGCGCTGGCTAGCGGCATCTTTAAAGGGATACCTACACACTATTGACCGCGCCGCGCGCCGGGCCCACCAAAACCATTATTAAGAGGAAACGTGGGTGCTCTTTTCTCCATACAAAAAGATACAAACGCTCTCGCCTGTCTTCTTTCTGGTTAAGGCGGGGAGAGTCGTAAAAACGTCGTTTAGTTTAGTGTTTTATTCGTAGATAACACGGATTTAAATTTTGAAAAAAATATACAGGGTGTAAGGGAAACGCTTCCGAAAACGAAGACAGGTGATAGGGCTAGTAATTCTCGATACGATACCATAAAAAATTCTGAAAAAAAAAATTGACAATTTTACTAATTTTGGAACGAAGTTCCTTATCGCGCGTTGTGAAAGGGGGCTAGACGGAAAAAATGGGAACGAAAAGTTGTCACGACACTTTTTGCTATAGTAAGCTATGTATGTATGTATTGTAAGCCGTGCGGCGTGCGCATGTTTCTCTGTCTGTCTCTCTCTCTCTCTCTCTTATAGAAAGCAAGCCAGATATTTTCATTTCTATTTCGCATTGAACAGTGTGGTGTCGCGATGATGATGATGATGATGATGATGATGATGATGATGATGATGATGATGATGATGATGATGATGATGGTGATGATGATGATGATGGTGGTGATGATGGTGATGATGATGATGATGATGACGATGAGTATAAAAATAAAATTTTATTACAATTCCTTCACTAATTAATCGAAAGGAACTTCGTTCCATCCGGGTGTCCCTTGACACCTCTCAAGTTTTTTTTTTAGCAATTTTCGTACACTATGCTGTGAGAACAGTCAAATGGAACCATTATTTGCGATTAAACACATTTTTTTATTTAAAATTGTAGCATGCAATGTATTCGTAAATAAATTTCAGCTGACGCTCGCGCGTACCCTCGAGGTCACAGTGCGCGCGAGCTGTCCGACCGCAGTGCGGCCGTCGACCCCGCGTCACAGATCCCCCCCGCACCCGCACCCGCGTCCGCAAGACTCGCGAATTTCATTCATGCAAGGATCATAAATCGAAATGATTTTCCCCTGAAACACGGTTACAATAATAATTTTGATCCGAATGTTCGCAAATTATGCTCACAAATCAGAAAAATCCAGTTTATTTTACTTAATCTTGAGACCCTTAACGAAGAAATACTTAGATATCTACTGTGATTGGAAAAGAAAAGTTTAAAAAGTTGGTTATGTACAAAGACATTGACTTTACAAGCAATTTTGTTAATTAGTTCATTACAATAATTTTGTACGTAGCACGTAGCAACAAAATTGAAATGTTTACACAACACGGTCACATTTTCTTTAGGCCTGGCGTCGATTACGTTATACCAAAAACAAAAAATAATAACAAGGCGACGTGCAACGCGACGGGGGGTGAAGGGGGAAGCGAGATGGCGGCGTCCGCGACTCCGCGCGCCGGTATCATTTGAATTCGTTTGTCGGCCGGCGCCGCCGCGCCGCACCGCGCACGCAGGCCGGCGGCGGCATGTTTGATCTTCTAGGAACGGGGAACCCAGTCAGTTAGTTCCGTTCCGACTTCGTGGGCGAACGCACGCAGCTATTCTACCGAATTTAATACTGTTTTGTTTATTTGTTAGTTTTCGTGTATCAATAATAACTAGTTATTAGTTATTATTGATAAGTTTTTAGTGCTGTTTTATTGTTTTTTACTTTTAAACAATGCCTGACGCATACGTGTACAGTGCTCGTTTCTTTTTGTGGGGGTCTCGTGGGGGTATGTGAAGAAAGAGTGTTTGATCGAGAATGTGACAGTGCTGATGAAATGCGGGGCAGAATAAGTGCAGAATGGGGTTGGATCTAGAATCGTTTGGCAGGAGGAGGGGGGAGAATGGGGTGAAAGTTGGTAGGGGTTGGGTCCCTGATTATAACGCTACCACTCTCATTACAAGGTAATGCATATTTTTTGAGAAATTAATAAAAAATATTTCTAACCTCAAATCAGATAAACAGTGAAATGAAATGTCAAAATGGGCGATTGACAACCAAATTTGTATCAATATATTGTCTGCGGTGTAAAATGTCGTGTAAAATACGTGAAACGAAACGCAAAAAGAAAAAAGTCAGTGTCATTCAACCTAGAAATTCTGCTCAGAAGGAAGTTAGTGTGCACCCCACTTTATAGTTAAAATAGGTCGAATCTGTCCCAAAACCGAATCGGGGCACCCCGACTTTACGTAGTCTTTTGGCTGGCATACTAGAGTGTATATAAAAACCCGGAGGTGCGGAGGGAGAGCAGCCCCCGCCCGCTGTAACAAAGGTTAGGCACCACCTCACCTCCGCAGCTTCGGTTTGCTGGTCGCCTCCGGCGACCAACCTCAGCCGCTGCGGCTCGCATGGGTGCCTGTCCTTTGTTACGTAAGGGCGAAGGGGCTGCACTTCCCGCAGCGCCGGAGACGTTGCAGAAGCAACTTAAGTGTTTAGAGGTTAGGTTACAATAATTAGTTTTTTTTTTTCAAGAATGGTGCTTACCTTTACATTGCAGTGGTGGGGGAGGGTGCGTTAGGGTACCCCCCACCCCCCTCAACCCCTACTTCTGCCATACGATACTAAAAGTAACTTTAAAGTGTTTTGAGGTTAGGTTACAATAATTAGTTTTTCTCAAGAACGGTGCATTACCTTTTCATGGGAGTGGTGGGGGGGGGCTCAGGGTACCCCCCTCCACCCCCCACACCACCCCCACCCCCCTCCTCCTGCCAAACGATTCTAGATTTTAACCCATAAATCCCTTGACTCGGCCGTACGGAGAGCTTGGCGCCCGCGCGCGCGCGGCAGTGTCGGCGGTGTCTCGATTGTGTCAGTGACCTCACGTTTTGTACGATTTCCATTGCGCGCTAAAGAAATTTGAAGTTTTCAAAATAACCAATTTAAAGCGAAAGGTTAGTGAAATCCGTTTGCATTTAGGTTGTATATAATATACCTTCTGGCTTCGGAAGCGTTCCCCTTACACCCTGTATTACTTAGTTCAGACTTCGATCTAGAAATTTCGGCCGTCCGATACACAAAATTACTTGCACTTTACTGCATCCAATTAAATCGCAAAGACAAGTCTAATTGTGATCTTTAATCTTATTTCATTTGAGTTACATTAGGCTTTGAACAATAAAACTTATACCATAATAAAGGTCGTAAAAAATTCGAGATATAACGGCCGTCATAATGTGAAATATTAAAATACCTGTACCACTAATTCCAGCATCAATTGTTTTCAGCTTCGCAAACGCTCGCCCTGAGCCGTTTAGGTCCGAGCGGAACGTGACGGAGGTCGGACGTGTGCCAATTTTTCGAACCCGCCACCCCCGCTAACTTCTGTCACCGGCTGCGACCGGTAAAAATTAGCATGTGTTGAAAACAGTTGAATTTAAACGCTATGCCTATGTAAATAAAGACGTCACGCGCGCAAAAGCTTTATTGGTATTTATTTTTATCACGGCCTATGTTTACCAATCACATCAAGTGTGTAAAACAGTTGAATTTGAACCCTACACTGGAGCTTATAAAGCCGTCTGACGCGCAAATTTTTGGTTCACTATTTTCAAATCTCAAATAGGTAGGTGCCACAGAATAAAGTTACTACGGGTGGTTTTATAATGAATATCGGATAGGAAATGAGATTTCTTCATAACATCACGCCTGAATTATTTCAAAGGGTTGGGCAGGGATGTTCAGAATATAAGTAGGCCCTCAAATGTATTTTTCTTTATACTTTTTTTCTGTATACCTACATAAATAAGTTTTTTTTTTAAATTAAGTTTTTTTTCTAATTAGGTATCTTCTTATTTTTTTTTTGTATTTGAGGACGCTGAAAACGATAGTGGGGTCAAAATGAAAATCCAAGATGGCGGCTGCGAAAATATTCAAATTTTTCGACATGGGTGTCATTTCGTGGTATTTGAGTTCGCTGAAAACGATAAAGGTCTCAAGCTACTTTCGACCTTATTGACATTTTACAAACCCTTTGTTTTTTGGTCCAGAATACTCGGTAAATGATCTGGAAGCTGAATTTAACAAAAAAACATGAATGTCAATAAGGTCTAAATTCGCTTGACACCTCAGAAAGTGTCTACATTATTATGCACATCATTTCTAGGGTGTCAAGCTAATTTCGACCTTATTGACATTTTCCAAACCATTTGTTTTTTGGTCCAAGATACTTGGTAAATGGTCTGGAAGCTAAATTTAACAAAAAAACATGAATGTCAATAAGGTCTAAATTGTTATGTAACACATCATTGTTATGTAGCTGGACATCACTAACAGCACATTCAGCACAATACAGTCGGTGGTGTCGCATGGCGTGGGGAATAGTAGTTTCTGTCATTCCCCACGATACCATGCCAGTGGTATCGTTTTTAGTGGTGTCGCTGTCGTGGGGAATGAACGTAAAGTAAAATGGTGCGCGGCGCGTAGTTTTGAATCGTACGGGTATATAAGGTCTTCGTGTCAGTCAGATTTTAAATCCACCTTATTCACAAAAATAAATAAGTCTAAGTAGTTATTTTTATTTATTTTAACTGTTCAAGTTTACAATGCATACCTAATCTGTCTAAAACTTTCAAAAATACTTACTAGAAAAATAAAACAAAATAAACTTAAGTATACTAATCAGTTCAAGTTTATTTACTGCATTGCTCTATTCTGTGACGCAACATAGTACCTACTCGAGTTCATGAACTCATGAGCGGTGCGCTTGGCGCGCGTTTCCCGCGCATCGTAATTTATTACGTATCGCTACTCCTTGCGGGGGCTGCGGTAAGCGTTTATTAATACCTACGGCGCTTGAAAGATCCTGGCCTTAATGACCATAAAGCAATGATTTTTTACAGAAATATAAATATCACATACTTACGCCTAGTGTACCAATTTGACAACTATTAACGAAAAAAGAAAAACATAGGGGCATAGTATATATCCTTTTTATTCAGTTTATGAAATATCTTTTAAATTGGTCCAATATTGGAGGAGGAAATAGGCGAGAGCCAAACCTCGAAATGTGACTTTTTACATAGGCTATTTAGTCGGATCTGCAGTTGTCCTTATCGCACGAATTCGAGGGCGGAGCGCTCGCAGAGCGACAGCAATACCTTCTTAAAATACCTAATTTTCAAAAGTCTGGCTGCCCCCATTTCCTCTTATTAATGTATCTCTTAAGAGTTCAGTGCAATAAGGAATGATGAATGATTAACATTTGTTAGGACATTTTAGTTTGAAATGGAGAAATTATTGTTTTTTAGTTATGTAATTCAATTTACTTATTAAGAATCATCAAAACAAAAATCTAATCAACAAAATCATCAACATTGCAATGACATAAGTACACAACTATTTTGCTTATGATTTTATTTAACTTTGGAATAAAACGTTAATTAAAACTAAGTAGGTACTTAGCACAGACGTACGGTCTACGTACAAAATTGCGGCAGGAAAAAATTGCGTGCCGCGCTTTGAATGGAACAAATACAAAGTGGTACAATACGTACTTATATGTTGCACGGGCGCGATTTTCCCGACCCCGACGTGATTTTTTATTGCGCAGCTCACACATTTTGATTTGCAACCTAGGAGTTGAGCGCCGAATGAATGCGAATACGACGTTCTATAAGTACTTACTTGAGTTCGCACGGGCCCGTAAAAAAACCGGCCAAGTGCGTGTCGGACTACGCACAATGAAGGATTCCGTAGTTGGTCTTATGAAATTATCCCAAGGACAATCTTAACATTATAGTTGAAAAACATGTTCTCCCATATATTCCAACAGTAAACGTAAGTTTGTACTCACTATATTGAGAGATTTACCATGTTATTTTTCTACAGGTATGGAACTATTTTCTGTGTTTTTTTCTACATTTTAGGCTCAGTAGTTTTGGAGATAAGGGGGGGGAATGGTAAATTTTCGTCTATTTTCTTAAATAACTTTAAAACGATTTATTTAAAAATTATAAAAAAAAAATTGATACCGTTAGCAAAACTTTTTTTTTTCTTTTTTGCCCCCTAAAAGTGACCCCCATATTCAAAATTCATTTATTTACTTTAGTCATACGTGTTTGGGTCACAGAAATCCATATGTGTACCAGATTCGGAGTAAATTGGCTGTGACAGACGGACAGACAGACAGACAAACAGACACACGAGTGATCCTATAAGGGTTCCGTTTTTTCCTTTTGAGGTACGGAACCCTAAAAATCGCCTGCTTTGGTCAGGACTCAGCAGGAATCAGGAACGCAGGCAGACTTGCGTGCCGCATGCTGAAGGCCGCGGCGCACGGTCCACAATATAAAGATGATCAGTATTGTATATTCAATGAGGGGATTAGGCGCACAATGCCACATTCGCAAAATGACCTAATGACGCAAAATGACATATTCGCAAGTAATATAATACTGTATATTCATACAAACGGTCGGAACGTGAGTCATACATACCTGCGCACCTCGAGTTCGATTTAGCACTCGGTACCCATGTACCTCATACACCTTTCACACCAGCGCGGCGCGTCGTCGCGCGCGATATCGCGCCGCACACACGCACGCGCACTACACGAGCTCGCGCGGTCTTGTCGTAGAACAGGTATTTTCTTTATTCTAATCCCGAACAAGTTAAATTGAACCTTATAGTCATCATCATATGGTCGTATTCGAGCCGAACGCGGAAACTACGGAGCTAAAAACATCTGGCCGCTTGAACAATAGAAGCGCATTCCACAGCGATAAGAATTCATAGAAAAAACACCTCGTTCAAATGGATGTTATGTATAGTTATGAATATCTTTGCAACTAAGTAATTAGCGTATTATTAAGGGCGCATTCACACGGGATACGTCTTTGACGATTCGGTGTGTGATAGTGACCGACGTATCCGTCTACGTCTTTTTTCACGATTCGTGAAGCGTGTGAACATGGGTATATAAAAAGCATTGCTCCCGTCAAAAAAAATAACGAATCGTGAAAAAACACGATTCGTGAAAAATCACGATTCGTCTTCGTGTGAATGAGCTCTAAGATAACCAAGTTTTACGAACGTTTTTGTTTGAAGATTTCGTGTACAGTTAAAATATAAAATATACAACGTGTAACGTTAAATGCGCAAAACCTCTTAAGGGGTCATTGTACTCATCATTATGAACCACTTTTACTATGTGACCAAACCTGAAATCACGAAAAAAAAAATCAGCTGTTCATTTATGTTCGCATAACTAGTCAAAATGTACTGAACAGCAGATTTTTTTTTCGCGATTTCAGGTTTGGTCCCATAGTAAAAGTTGTTCATAATGATGAGTACAATGACCCCTTAAGAGGTTTTGCGCATTTAACGTTACACGTTGTATATAGATTTTGTGTAATTGTTGAGTAAATTAAAATGATTTCAAAATTATGAGTAAGCGGTTAGTCCCGCTATGCTCTAGTCCCGCTATGCTCGACTCGTAAAATACCTACTAAAAAGTTTCGTTATGCACGAAATTCTTCGGTTCTACGTAAACAATGGAAGGTACAGTTGGAAAGAAAAGTGTTTGAATTCAAGTTAAATTTTTTATAGCGCTATTCGTATAAGTGTAAGCGTCTGTACGTTAAAATTTGTTTTGTCTCGTTCTGACTATCAATGATAGATGAATTTCAGAGCGAAATGTTTATGAATAGAGCTGTAAGTCAATACTGGACCCACAAAATTTAAGGAACACACTAACAGTTTTCTTCATCACTGCCCGCGAATGTGATTTCGTGCATAGCGAAACTTTTTAGTAGGTATTTTACGAGTCGAGCATAGCGGGACTAGAGTATAGCGGGACTAACCGGGTAATTACCCGGTTAATCCCCAGTCATAAACATTTCGCTCTGAAATTCATCTATCATTGATAGTCAGAACGAGACAAAAGAAATTTTAACTTACAGACGCTTACACTTATACGAATAGCGCTATAAAAAATTTAACTTGAATTCAAACACTTTTCATTCCAACTGTACCTTCCATTGTTTACGTAGAATCGAAGAATTTCGTGCATAGCGAAACTTTTTAGTAGGTATTTTTGAGTAAGTTACCTACTTACTTATAATTTTGAAATCATCTAGCCCTTTTTATGAGTAGGTAGTTACCTTCTCATACAAGGCCATAATGTACACTACATAATGTGCTTTTACAAGTACCTATACGTAAAATAAAGTTAACTTTTCTGAAATCACGGTAAATTGGAAACTAAGAAGTCCGTAAAAATCATCATCTGCCTACCCTTTTCCCAACTATGTCGACACAGTACACACTGTAGTGACCTACACAATCATTATTATCATACGAGCGCATCACACGTCTGCCCGCCGCCATAGCGCGCAGCGCACTGAGCGACCGATAGGGAGCGCTGTATAATCTATGGCGCGCGCGGCGCGCGCGCCGCGTGCGTGTCCTCTCCGAATGATGATCAGATGATGTTTTTTTACGTTTATACGTATTTATGTGATATAAGCTTATCAAAACAATCTGCCTAGCCTTTTCCCAACTATGAGCATGTTGCGGTCGGCTTCCAGTCTAACCGGATGCAGCTGATGAATACCAGTATTTTATATGGAGCGACTGCCTATCTGACCTCCACAACCCAGTTACTGGGTAATACGATACCCCTTGGTAAGACAGGTTGTCAGACTTTCGGGCTTCTGACGACCCGTAACGAAGATCCACGAACTGTCAAAGATCCACGAATGACAGCAAGGACCAACGGCTTAACGTGCTTTCCGAGTCACGGAGGAGTTTCGGTATGTAAAGATGGTCACCCATCCACGGACCAACCCCGGCAAGCGTAGCTTAACCTGATGGATCGACCCGTGCGGCTGTTATTACTTAGCCACGAGCTCCTCTGATATAAGCTTATATATAACTATTATTAAGTTTTGTCCTTTTGCACACATGGGGTGCATTTGACACGCGGGGCGAGGGGGGTTAGCTGCGAACTCCATAGGTTCACAACTAATGATGATGGTTTCCCATAGGATGATGTTTTTTTACGTTTATGATATAATCTTATATACTATTATGTAAAGGGTTGTCCTTATGCACACATGGGATGCATTCAACACTTGAAGGGTTAAAGGTAACTAAGTTATTTAAAAAATCTTGATTTTTAAATGAATACTTCGTAATAAATATAAATATGTATATAAATAAATATCCTTGGACATTTCACACAACGCCATCTAGTCCCAAGCTAAGCAACCTAATGCTTGTGTTATGGTAACGAGATGGCTGATAAACTACTTACATACATTTTTTTTTTTTTTTTTTGTAAATACATACATATTATAGATAGAAAAACACCCATACTCGGAACAAATACTTGTAGGTCATACAAATTATTTGTTCCGTGCGGGAATCGAACCCACGACATGCTGCGCAGCAGTCAATCGCTCAACCACGGCGCCAACCGTGTCGTCAGAATAGTATAATAGCAATGACATTAAACATCTAGTAAATAGCACGTCCGAAGAGTCCGAACTGCTGTGTTACGAACGTAGTACCTACTATTATTTTTTCCGTGTTGTGTGGTCAAGTTTAGGTACCTACCACCACCCACCACCCTACCACCCCATCGTGTGGTGTTCGTTACGGACCACGGACGCATGTAAAAATTCGCAGCAGGAAAAAATTGCGTTCAATTAGGTAGGTACTTAGTTTTGGTTGGTTGGGTTTTTTTTCGACGAACCGTAGAATGAAACTGTCCTGGGTTAGGTTAGGTTAGGTTAGGTTAGGTTAGTTAGGTTAGATATCGCCGCGATATCGCCTGGCGATAATATCGCCACGCGATATCGCGCCGCGCTAGTGTGAAAGGTGTTGCGACGCGATAATATCGCAATATCGCGACGCGACCGTCGCGACGCGATATCGCCTCTGTCTGTAGGAGCCTTAAACCGTATCAAAATCCGTTGCGTAGTTTAGAAGAATACACGCAGTCACACAAACAAACACAAATGGGAATAGACCGAATCAAAATATATGATAATCAGCAAATAAAGGCTCCCGTAGACAGGCGTGAGGCGACGCGACGGTGCGATGCGCTTCTGGAACGATTTCCATTAAATTTTGTTCTACTAGAGTCGCATTGCGCGGTCGCGTCGAGAGTAAAATCTTTTTAGACAACAGGAAACGTGCTATAAACATAGCTTACCTATTCAAACATACATGGTTTTAGTTGTATGTGTGCGTGAGCGTGTATTTTACTTGCAGGAGCACGGTTTTGTGGCTTCACTTTTGATTTTCACGGCGCTCATCTTCGTTTTTTGTTGATCTGAGGGCCCAAAACAATTCAGGAATGAAAAACACACAAAGTATCTTTAAAATGTTACAATAAGAAGACAGTAGGTAGGTAATAACCCCGAACAGGAGTAACGAGGTAGACAAAGATACACACTTTAATGAAGTGTCACCCCTCATCGCAATGCGACCGTGCTTAGTGCGGGGACAATGTCCTGATGCCATTCTCCGCACACAATTAATTATTTGATATTTATACTATACGAGTTGCTATGGCAGTTTAAAAATAAGGCGTTGCCCATTACTAGAATCTGTCTCCTAAATTATAGGTAAGTTTACACAGTCACAAATCTTACAATTACAGACATTAAATCATGGAATAAACATCTGTGGGCCAACTTTTCTTTTGGTTCTTTTTTAGAACCGCGACTGGAGTCGCGGGTTCGAAAACTGCTTAGCCAAAACGTCAAACTCACTTTCAAATACTTGGCTCGTATATAAATTCAAGTAATTACTTGAGTAATTCCTTGCTACTAAGTAATTTCTTACTTGAGGATAGAATTCAGTAAAGAAAATGGTGACTATTACTTGGCTAAGAATTCTAAGCTTTGACAGTTCTAACTTCAAGCAATTACTAAATTAAAGAATGAAAATCATTGCTTGAGCAATTACCTTTACTGAAGTAATTAATTTTACTTGACTATAAATACCAGTGTTACATATTTATTTTGAATAGCTGACCCGCCAGACGTTGTCTTGTAAAAACTTCAATTTCTTTTTTTTTTCATTTTTTTTCCCTTTTAAATCACCCCTGTAAAGCAAACAAAACAAAAAAAAAAATCAAATCAGTCGAGCCATTTTCGAGTTTTAGCGAGACTAACGGACAGCAATTGATTTTTATACATAAGATTTATTATGACACAGTACAGTTTTGATTTATTTCTAAGAGGTATTCTATTTATTTAGCGCTTTTACAGATTTTTTGAGTCATACAACTCTTTTAATTTCTAGATATTATTTATTTACTGTCAAATAAAACTGATCGAACTATTTTAAAAGCCATACCTACATTTGGATTCTGAAAAAAAAAAAAAACTAAATTCCCACCGTAAACTGTCAAATGTGTGCTTGTGTGGCTGCCATTGACATCTTGACCCATTTACAACGTCCAACAAATCCCTACGTCTTTGTCCAAAAACAAAAAGTCGACAGCCCTAGTCTCGAACGAGGATTTGTCGTACGTGCAAAATTTTAATGAGGACATGTCATGTCACTTACACGGTCCAATTTTTTGACGTTGATTGCAGCTGTAATTAGAACTCGACACTTTGATGAATTATTTTTTTAATAGAATCAGGTCAAGGCTTTATAAACCCTGGGAGTATGGTTTTCTATTAATTGGCGGGATCATGTTTGAAGGAAGCCATTGTTTTATGTAAAGGGTCCAATTAAAATGAGTCACGAGTGTATTATTAATATGATTATATTATTGTTTTGAATTTTTATTCTCACGACATGTTGCGATTCGGGAATTTTAGACCATTAACAGTTACTACCACCATTTACCATTTACCCATTACCATGTACCACATTACCATTTAAACATTTTTTTTTTTGATGTTATATATATTTAACATATATATTTCATTGTATTATTACTAACAGTAGTTATAAGCAAAATTCTTGATACTAACAACCTTGCCTTGCCTATGGACTTTTTTGTCTGAAATAAATGATTTTTATTTTTATTTTATTTATTAATGTTTTTCTGATTCTCGTAAGATGTTTGAAAGAAAGAAGAAATAAGCCCCCTTAGTTCTACCGACTTCCCAGTCAGTATCAATAATTTGCCGTGATTGATGGCGCTGCGTGCTCGTGGCTAAAGCTCATGGCTAAGTAATAATAGTCGCACGGGTCGATCCATCAGGTTAAGCTACGCTTTCCGGGGTTGGTCAGTGGATGGGTGACCATCTTTACATACCGAGACTCCTCCGTGCCTCAGAAAGCACGTTAAGCCGTTGGTCCCGGGTGTCATTCGTGGATCTTTGACAGTCGTTACGGGTCGTCAGAAGCCCGAAAGTCTGACAACCATTCTTACCAAGGGGTATCGTATTACCCAGTTACTGGGTTGTGGAGGTCAGATAGGCAGTCGCTCCATGTAAAATACTGGTATTCTGGCATCCGGTTAGACTGAAAACCGACCCCAACATAGTTGGGAAAAGGCTAGGCAGATTGATTTATGGCGCTGCGTGCAACGATAAATAAATAAATTGACTGCATGAAGTTCTTTTGTGCATGAAAGTGCATTTAGCAAAATACATCCTACCTTTTTAGGGTGAGGAAATCCCTTCAAAAGGTCCGTCGTTTCCCGGAAGTCACTCAATGGACGTTGAAATTATTGAACTTGAAACATTTGCGACCTTTGAATTTGGCGCTTTGACCCTAGGAACTTTGGCCCTTCTGAATTTGGCGCGATCGAGGTTAAAGGAGAGCTGAGATACCTCAGTCGTTAAGGCGCTTTGATCCAGCGCTTGAGCCGCGTACTGAACTGAAGTAGGCTCGCGAGTGGTTGCCTCGCGCGCGCATTTGGTAGGTATATTTAAACATAGTAATTATTATTTTCATCATTTTATCAAGACAAACTCGGCGAATTGTGCTAAACAATCGTAGTGATTTTTCATTTATATACAAAAAATAAGAAATAAAAACGTCTGTTTTGCAGATATGAGATTGATTAAACATTACGAAGAGGTAACTTTGTGATTTTTTTCTATACAGCAAACTTAATTAAATCGTGTTATTAAAATCTATTCCATGTCCGCCGGATTCTTATAAGGTTTATATAGTTTTCAGATTTTTATATCACTATTTTTTATATTTCTCATGGATTCAAAAAACAAATAATCGCGGTCTGTGTCGGGTCACAGCGCCTTAAATTAAAATATTACATCATTTATTTGCAAGTCGATTGCAGTTACTATTTTAATCACTGTAAAAAAAGTTTGATGATGAAGACTCATCATAGTGATTCCTTACGACTTATTAGGTACCTACTAACCGAACCCTATCGAATAATCCTTCATGTTATTGTTCCGATCTAATAAAGTCATTGACCTCATTCCCAACAACCATCCTCGTAACTATTCCACACCACCACACCTTAATCTATTCAAAAATTAACACGTCACAATTTATTATCACTAACTAGGTTCGGTAGACCGAGTCGGGAACATTCGTCGATACTCGGTACGATACGGAAGCAAGGGTCATTGGTTCCTATTAATGCGATCAAAATTGAGGTTACAGATGAATTCTCGCGTGACGTAAGCAGGAACTAGATGGGTTACTCTGGAATGGACTGGAGGGTTTCAATTTTGAGTCTAGGAATTCACTGTATGGCTGTTGTAATTTGTAATAGGTTAAGTACTAAGGGATTATATCAAAAGGATTGGTTGTCAGCGTCCTGTCTGCTAAAGTTGTGATCTTGTTTGACAGTCTTATATACCACCTCATACTAAATGAACACCTACCTAAAAACACTGCAATAATCATCGGAAAATGTTTAATTATTTCTTTAAATCTTATTGACTTTATAATGATGTATATTACGCTATTTTTGCTATTACAAACTTACATTTCCATTTGGAAAATTGGCCGTGACGTACATCGAGACCATGTTTAACAACTAAAATGTTAAGTTTGTTTTTGGGTTTAATTCATCCCAACTACAGAACCCCTCATTGTGCATGGTCCAACACGCACTTGGCCGGTTTTTTTATTTTTCTAACATGAATGAGGAATAATGTGCTAACTGTGTTAAGGCAACAGTGCGGTTTTTATAAGGATGTAGTAACACGAGGAAATTGAAAAGAGTACCTATGCATAGATGGTTTAGTCATGTTGAGAATATGAATGAAAGGCGACTAAGAAAAGTTTTCAAAAGGTATTTACAAAGCACATGTGAGTGGAAAATTCAGGTGACAGGCGACGCCTTAGAAAGACATCATCATTCTCCTGCCTTTTCCCAGGAGACTGATGTGAAGCCCTAGAAGGACATGCAGTGACCTTATTGGTGATGTTCTTCAGAAAAGATCAGGTACATATTACTCGCAACCCGTGTGCTGTATGACCAGGGGTCCTAAAACGGCCACATTAAGCAATTCCTCTAAAAGCGATTCATTTCCTGAATTCCCAGCAATTTATTATGATTGTGCACGTATTTGACATTAAACTTCAATAAAGCAATTCATAATTTGTGGACCATTTAATAATCTACATACAAAATTGTCAAACAGATGAATCGCGTGCTATAAATTTTACGCAAATAAATTATGAATTAGAAGAAGAAACTGACATTTGTGACCGTTTTACTATTTCAAATATATGATTCATAATACCTATTATCCTATTATGATTCTGCCAAAGTGGCCGTTTTAGCTCCCTGATGTATGAACGTATACGAAGCAAAAGCAGTATGTAAGGATCGTTGCAGATGGCGTTCTGTAGTTTCTGGCTACCCCCATGGGGAGAAGGCATGAGTGTATGTACTTATGTTTTATAACATAGATGACCCAGACCAATCAAGTTTCAATTTTACTAACCACCACATTGACTACGAAAACTGATCTGTCATGTCCACTTACGGACATAATTCATACAATTAAATTACCGGATGACAATATTTCTACATCAACGGACTATTATTACAACATTAATTATTATAGAAATCATCATCTGCCTTGCCTTTTCCCAACTATTTATGTTGGTGTCAGCTTCCAGTCTAACCGTATGCAGCTGAACACCAGTATTTTACATGGAGCGACTGCCTATCTGATCTCCACAACCCAGTTACGACTGTCAAAAATCCACGAATGACAGCCGGGACCATGTGCTTTCCGAGGCACGCGGAGAGGTCTTGGTATGTAAAGATGGTCACCTATCCACAGACCAATCACGGCAAGCGTAGCTTAACCTGATCGAACGATCCGTGCGGCTGTTGTTAGCTACAATTACAGCAGCAATTAACAAAGAAATCCCATGTGAAAACTTTGGCTTGTTTACGAAATTTTCACATCACGTAAATATTTTCGTGACATTATTGTTGTGTCATTAATTAAAATGTCATGACGGAAGTTCAATCTTAGCGTGTGGATTGTTAATTGAATGTTTGCTTTATTGGATATCAAGGCTTCGGTATCAATGTTGGTAATTATACGGGAAAATTGAATCGTTGAGTGTAGAGTTCGATTGGTTATTAAAATCAGGGCGGGGAAGTGTTTACTGTGTGGTATATATTATGCAGGTAAAATTGAACGAGGCACAGCTCTTTAAGTACTATAGAGATTCTTGACATGCATAGTTTTAACATGCAAGCTTTTAAAGTAGTTATAAGATAATGGCATAAAATACTAATACAAACTAATATTTGTTTGTTACGCTTTCACGCTTAAATGGCTCAACGGATTTGGATACAATTGACCTGGATTAGGACAAAGGATACTTTTTATCCCAAGAGTCAGTTCCCGTGGGATAATTTTCAACCTCCACGTTAAGATAAATGCTGATACAAATTAAGAAAAAAACCGAAAATTTAGCGGTTGAACGGACTGTAAAAAAGGTTTTTACAACCCGAATTTTGAAAAATCCTTTCTTAGTGCACCCCTAAACCTCATAAGGAACTTACGTGCCAAATTTGGAATCTCTAGACCAAGCAGTTTGGGCGATGCGTTGATACATCAGTCAATCACTTTTGCCTTTTATATAAGATAGAGAATAGATGGAGTATAGTTACAAGTAAGCAATGGCTGACTATATAGGTAGGTATAAATTCTAAAGGTCATATCGGATCGAATTTCTATAACACTTCATACGTTGACATGCATTTATTTGCATACAATGTTATTGTTTAGATTTACTGACCTATTAATAGATAATTTAATAACAATAGAATGACGTATGGGAGAGGCAAGTACAACTGATTACCACATACTGGTGCTATATTAATGTTATAATTACTTTTATAACACATTTGCTCGTAAAGGGTCTCTTATTTCACCAATTTCAATATCGTAATGTATGTCATTACGTACTTGTGCGTTATTGTAATGTAAAAGGCACGAGTTTCAAGATACTCCGTCTAAAACGACCGGTACTTTTTTAAATCTTAGCAAAGAGTTTTTATGTCAGAAAAGTGGTCTACATTTTATGAATAAAATTAACTTTGGGAGATAAAATATAAAAAATAGACATTTAATTCTTTAATTTAATTAATTTTGACAATAAATTACAATTTATCTGTAACAAAAACAAAAAAAATATTAATTTACTTTATTAGTAGGTAATACTGGCTGGTTTTGTGCCTTTGCCTTAAAAAAAAAGCGCTGATTTGTGAACAAGTAAAAATTATTCCGCGCGCTTTTTCTTTTCGCTGTATTGTTTTTATTTGAAAATGTCGTCAAGTATTGATGAATTTATTAATTCGACACCACCAGAAGTCTCAGAGGCAGCGGAAAGGCTACTCTAAGCCTCTTGCCCGAAAAATCGACCGATAGATGAAAACAAGCAACGATGCAAATTTATTTTCAGAAAGTGTGTTTTTAAAGATTTATTCGTTTAAGAAAGTCCGAGTTTTATTTATTTCCTCGCAAATATGTTATAAAACGTCGTATGACATACGTGCGCTTTGATAATTACTGCCTCTGCTTTCTTGTAGCCCTCGGCTACTACGGCCCTACGGCTCGGGCTAGCAATATCGCCTCGGCTGTAATTTTCAAAGGGATAGCAGCAGTCGTAAAACAACTTGATGTTGACAAATTCTATTAGACAGAATGCTAAATAGTTCAGACAGCTATTAAAACAGCGACCTCTTCAAAACGTAAAGATTAAAAAGCAATAATGTTTTTATTGCTCGACTGATAAATTACTTAATTATCAAATTAAGGGAATCCCTTATTCTCCTATTTTAGATGCTGAGAGTACGGTTTCTCTTTAAGCCTACACACATTACTTGCGAAATTGATCGAAGATAACCGAATACGAGACTGAAGAAGGGCACTTCGGTTTGCTTCGTGCAACGATTTTAACCGCTTTCAACTTCGATTAGTACTTCGTCGAAGCAACTTCGCGAGTAGTGTATTGCAGGCTTAAGACACGTTGACTGCCAACCTTCAACGTGTTAACTCATAAAACGTCGATTCATTCATAGTTGTCAATAACATTGTATGCCGCTACGAGTATACTGTTACTACAGTATACTCGTATTGCAGCCAATGTATTAACAAACAAACGAATGAGCGAATGATCATGGGGTCTACGCCCTAAGTCTGTTCGTCCGCGTCCGTCCGTTAGTCCGTCCGTCTGACATAACGATCCATCAAAAAAAGTGTAAAAGTTAAATTTTTCGGACGGGCAAAAACACATCGGGAGTAGGGACACGTATCAAATCGTGTTGTCATTCATTCTTCGTCCGGGCCCCGACCGAATCATCCATCCGTAGGTGATAGGGAGTAGGAAACGCCCGTTACGAAGGCCGAAACGACGGACTTCGTGCTTAGGGAGTAGACCCCCAGATTCACGTATAAAAAAATCAAAGAAAATATAAAACACGATTACACATCAAGCAATTTCCAGTATAACTTGACCTAAAATCTTGAAACAAGATTGCACTGCGTGGGAAAACGTGAAACTAAGAAAATTATAAACCTTAATGCTTATTTACTAATAACCAAGACGGTTAACATAGAAAGTTTCGTAATATTACTGTGCTTATATTATGAGGTCAATTTGTCAAACCAAAACAGCGGGAAGGCGCATCGAGGTAATTTATATTAGTACCGGTTAGTAACTAGTGTTGAATTTCCTAATACTTACCTTGAAAAACCAGATTGTTGTTTATGAATTGGTATTAGAAATTGGAGACACAACGGCTATGAGATCCGGCTAAAAATCAACCTGCCTAGCCTTTTCCCAATTTTGTTGGGGTTGGCTTCCAGTCTAACCGGATGCAGCTGAATACCAGTATTTCACATGGAGCGACTGCCTATCTAACCTCCACAACCCAGTAACTGGGTAATACGATACCCCTTGGTAAGACTGGTTGTCAGACTTTCGGGCTTCTGACGACCCGTAACAACTGTCAAACATCCACGAATGACAGCCGGGACCAACAGCTAAACGTGCTTTAAAAAATAGTTTTTGCAGTTAAATTAAATAGTTTAACTAATAGTTATTTTAAATTATCAGTTGGAGAATTTACCGTGACGTGTAACAATGTGCGGGAGGGAAAACATATTTTTCAACTACAATGTTATGTTTGTTTTTTGGCATAAATTATTTTCAACTACACATGGAACCCTTCATTGTGCGCGGTCCGACAGCACTTGGCCGCATTTTATTACTGAAAACTGTAATGGTACTGAATTTATATTATACTAGCGGACCCGACAGACGTTGTCCCGTCTGAACGATATTAGAACCCGACTGCAGCGTCACATACCGGGTCCAATTGTGTTTTCAAACCATCCAGGAACCCATTCAAATATACTTACACACAACATTTCATCTAAATCGGTCCAGCCGTTGTTATACCTCGTTTTATCCGTTTTTTTTAAGTATCCTATGTCCGTCTCCTGGTTCTAAGCTACCTCCCCACCAATTTTCAGCCAAAACGGTTCAGCCGTTCTTGAGTTATAAATAGTGTAACTAACACGACTTTCTTTTATATAATATAGATAGATTATTCTTGGACAAATACAAGCACGGAATAGAAACGATGAGCGTAGACAACTAGAAGAAGAAGACTCATTCTCATGGCCAATTTTATGACAGCAGAATCAAGCGTTATACCGACTCATAGAAATAAGGATTGAAACCATAAGCCGACGTACGCACGAACGTAAAAAAAACGCGGCAGGATTTTATCGCGCACTGGATTTTCAACTCTCGGTGTTGAGCCGATCTTCGAGAATCCAACCTAACAAAAACAGAGTGCATCCCAGCGCGACGAAAAACACACTTTGATTTTCAACTCCCGGCGCTACAGAGCGTTAAAAATGCAGTGCGCGAAAAAAAATCGCCGCGGTTTTTTTACGCCCGTGCGAATGCCGGTTAACTCGACAAGTCGCTATAAACACTTCACGGAGATTCGCCTTATTTTATGCTTTTAATTTAACAGCGGCAATATAATCATTAGATACGACATGTTTTAGTACTTTTCGCAACTGGACAGCTCGGCCCACGTTGTGGCCGTAAAACAAATGAAAGTGCATCAACTTTATGCCAAACGCATGTCATACAGCTAAAATCTATAATTATCTATTCTATACTCTATAAAATACAAATAAATAAAATTGAAGTATTTGTTTGTAATGTAAAAAAAACAGTTTCTTAGTAAATGCATAAGAAATTATATACCTAAGGTACTTACAACAAAAAAAAACAATGAAATTTTTGTCTGTCTGTTTGTTCCGGCTAAAATCCGAAACGGAGAGACCGATTTTGACGAGACTTTCACTAGTAGATAGTTGATGTTATAAGGAGTACTTTTGGTGTTTTAGAAAAAGAATAAGGGTTCCGCGGTAAAAAATTAAAACCCATGAAATTGTGAACAAAATCCGATTGAAATAGAGTAGTGTGGGCATAGCCGCGGGCAATAGCTAGTTGGAATTAATATTCACATACAAGCCATGTACCGTCAGCCACTATTCGGTAGTAACACTTTGACCCGGAGTTGGCCTAACGTTTCGATAGCTTTATACGAGGCCAGCTTATATTGGTTTTTTCGTTTTTTACCACAGACGTGTGGCCTACTGTACCTACACAGACATACGAATCAGTACTAAGTTTATTCTTTTCTAGGGTTCCGTGCCTCAAAAGGAAAAACGGAACCGTTATAGAATCACTTCGTTGTCCGTCTGTCTGTAAGTCTGTCTGTCTGTCAGTCTGTCAAGACCCGTTTTCTCAGGAACGTGTGGAGGTAATACGTTAAAATTATCAAATACGTAGGTCTCGCCGGGGTCGCGGATTATTCGAAAGAGATACCGTGGCCCTGGCACAGGCAACTGAAGGAACACGGGTGGGTTTTAGTCAGTAAAAGTATGACACGCCCTGCCGCTCCACCCAGAGCGGGAGAGAGAAGTCATTTGATGATATCACATCCACAAAAAAAAAGTCTATGGTCTATCTAAAAAAAGCTGTATTTTAAATCAAGCTCGCAACGCAACAAAACCAACGCAATAAAAGATTAAGAGGCCATTATTTTATGCGACATATTTTGATACTCGCAAGTAAATCAAAACCTACAGGTACCTTTGACCTAGAATTATTAAGTTTGGCTAGAAGCAAGGTCTCACAGCACAAGTAAAGGAAAAAAACCGGTCAAGTGCGTGTCGGACCACGCACAATGAAGGGTTCCGTAATTCAAAAGAATTTATCCCAAAAACAAACGCAACATTGAAATCCCATGTGTGAAATCCCATGTTTTTATGCTTGCCGCGGTTGGTCAGTGGATGGGTGACCCTCTTTACATACCGAGACTCCTCCGTGCCTCGGAAAGCACGTTAAGCCGTTGGTCCCGGCTGTCATTCGTAGATCTTTGACAGTCGTTACGGGTCGTCAGAAGCCCGAAAGTCTGACAACCAGTCTTACCAAGGGGTATCGTATTACCCAGTTATTGGGTTGTGGAGGTCAGATAGGCAGTCGCTCCATATAAAATACTGGTATTCAGCTGCATCCGGTTAGACTGGAAGCCGACCCCAACATAGTTGGGAAAAGGCTAGGCAGATTGTTTGAATTTGTAAAAACCATGCGAAGCAGGGGCGGGGTTGCAAGTGATAGATAAAACACCGGAATATTTCCATATTACCGCCATTACATGATTCCAGTTACCTATATCTTATAACTACTATTTGTATGTTTATTCTATGTAAATTAGCTTCTCACATTTATGTAAATTTTATTAATTTATTTATATTATGAAATTAACAATAACAATCTGGCGCTAGCAGAACGCATTAAATTATTAACTTTATGTGGTGACTGGGTCACCAACATACCTACATACATACAGGATACAGGCTTTGCCTAGTTTGGGACCCGCTCTTAATTCTTTCTATGTTTTCTGTTGGTAGAATTTCATGCATACATACAAAAAAAATGTGTAAGTGTAATAAATTAAATAAAATTAATTTATTAAATGAGCAATATTTGTACATTTGTAATCACGTTCTTGAAAACGGCTCTAACGATTTCGATTAAAGTGCTATAAAGGGGTTTACGAGGGCGAAAAATCGATCTAGCTAGGTCTCCTAACTGGAAAAAATCGTTTTCTCTAGTTTCACCCGAGCAGAGCTTGGTCGACCAAGTACTTATTATTACCTAAGTTTATCGAACTAATAACATTTAAAGCCAGTGACAGGTTTTCGATAGAAGGTATCGGCCATTTGACCTATGACACTTCGGCGCCTAATAGGATGCTGCTTTTAATAATATATTACTTTTTGTGAGATAACGTAAACACTTTAGTTATAATATGTTCTCTGAAATGTAATTTTGAACCAAATGAAAAATTTCCCCACACTTAAAGTTTCTTTTGTAAGTTTAGTTTATAAAAATATTCTGAACAACCTGCAATTTAGATTTTTTTATTTTTGTTTTTTGAGCTAGTTTTAAAACACAACAGGTTACGTTCTGTAGTTTCTGCCTACCCCCATGGGAAAAAGGCGTGAGTTTAAATAATTATGTATGTTTTAAAACACAGTCCTACAAGACCAGTAGCAATGTAGAATAACAATATTCATCTTAATTTAGTTACGAAAATAGATCGGTAACCATCGCGAATCTTCGTGTGGAGTCTGTCACCAATCGTGATTAATCTGCGCAGGAGTTATGTTTCTATTATTCACGGGCGCGCACAAAACTGGGTGACGAAGTTTTTTATATATTTTTGTCGATGATGTTTTACAGTTTTAAAAAGTTTTTTTTTTAAAGACTGTTAGCTTATATAATATGAAAGCTAGCTAAGCTTACATAACATACTTAATATTTATTTAATATAAATATTTATTATAGAAAAATAAATATTTTTAACTAAAAATAATTATTTAAAAACAAACGTCATATCACGGAATAATTTAAAGACTCCATTATTCTGTCGGCTAGTTCATTTTAAAGAGGAATCAAATTACCATTAATTTCTTTCGGTTAACTATCTCTACTTGTGTGAGCCCACACAAGTAGACATATGTAGTTCTTAATTCTTAATAACAGGCAATTTAAATTCTATGATGAACTTTAACACTATAACTTTTCTTCGAGGAACTTTACTATTATTATAAAAAGTCGTCATACTCAATTTATAAAGAAAAATCTTGAATAAGGTGTTTATTTAATTATATAAACTACTAGTATCTACTAATTAGTGATTCGATTTATTGTTACAAATAAAGAAAACCATTTATATTATTTCTTTATCTTCTACATTTTAATGAACCAGATCAGTTATACAGTGTGATTTATAATTTAACGTATTCCTTTTAGGCCTTGATAGTGTGACATATTTGCAACAATTAAGTACCCCACAAAGCCTAGCCGAAAATTCATGGGATTCGAGAAAACCCAGTTTTATATACTTTAGAAAATTTCTCAGAATTCGTCACTAAATATCACTTTTCTCTCTGTCAAATTGAATGGCCTTCACTGCTATTCCATTGGTACTATAATTACTAACCTTTAGATGTAACCGAGTGAGACTCGAGATGAAAAGGAAAGGTTTTTTAAAGTATTAGGTACCCAAAGGAATAAGCAGCAATGAAGGCCATTAAATCTGAGAGTTTAGAGAAAAGTGATATTCAGTGATGAATTCTGGGAAATTTTCTAAAATACATAATATTTTAATTCTCGAATCCCATATATGTTTAGCATAGGCTTTATGAGGTGCTTAATTGTTGGAAATAGGTCACACTATCACTTACTGGAAAGAATACGTCAAATTACAAGTCACCCTGTACAGTTATAACCAACATTTAAATAATTCATACATAAACCAGACTCAGATAAAATCGAACCTAAAGGCAGTTATAAGTTCACGCGATTTTCAAATAATTATAAATCACTCTAACATATCCCTCGTTAGCTTTGACACATGTTATGGACCGACAGCCGCTCGCGCACGTGGTTGTGTCCGATTGTAGATATACAATAGAGATCCGCAAGATTAATAAAATACGCAAAAATACAAATAATATCTGACGCAAAAATAATTAGTAGTTTTTGTAGAGTTTGTAAGTAGGTATCTGCGCTAACAGACTTTTAGATGATCAGTAGCACAAAAGTATTTGTCCTATTATCAGATAATTTTGTATTTTGAATAGCAAAATTGTTGGTCAAGCGTAGTTGCAAAATTTCTTGCGAAAGCTTTAATAAGTTAATGTTTTTTTTAAAAAAAAAAACTACCTGAATATTGTGAAAAACCCAAGGTCGGAATTAAATCAAATCAAATCTCAATTGCCTACGCGCAGGCTACAAAGACTACCTATCTACTAAAGGAAAAAGTCATTTGAAACCTAATTATATTTATCTACACCCATGCTACTCGTATAAATCCATTTTAAAAAGTTCCTGAAACAGTTAGCTTACTGCCAACATTAAAACAGCCAGTGTCATAGTAACCATGGTAACCATAATAGCATCCAAACGGGTGCTTTAATGTTATACTGAATTTCGTAATGCAACTCGTTTTCAAAAAAAGAACATTGTAATGCACGCGCGTTTCACTACAACAGCGCCGTAATTTAACAACAGAACTTATTCGAATTCACGTCGTATACTATGACACCGGCCGCCATGTTCGATACGAGTATTAGTATTGCAAAAAACTGTTTCAGAACCTTTTTTAGAGGATTCATAACAGGGATGTAGATAAAGTCTTGTATGCAACTGTACATAATTAGGTATTAAAACACTCATGTGATACTACCCACACATTCAAAACCCACATTCGTGTTTTAATACCCCTTATTATACGTCAGTTGCATAAATAACTATTATATACTTATTATACTTATTATTAATAGAAAAAGATTGATGCATTTCAGTTGGTTGGTACTAGATCGGTACCCGTTCGCTGTTTTAATTATAAGGAAAATATGAAATAATTAATTTGCCTACCTATAACAAATAAAAAACCCACTTTTGTTGCATTCAAAATAATGCAGCTGTGACAAGCATAAATCGAAAAATTAGGTTTTTTATTATTTTGATAAGGCTTACTTATGCCGCGTTCACACGGCCTGTCGCGAACCGTGCCGAGCATTTCACGGATCATCCCATACATTCGATTGGGCTGGCGACGACAGGCCCCTGCAGGCCGACTGTTCCCACGGCCTGTCGGCCTGGCCTGGCGCGGTCTGGGCTGTGAGAAAGTGGGCCGGTGGGTCCCCGGCATTATAGGCCAATCAATCTACATAACCTTTTCCCAAATATGTTGGGGTCGACTTCCAGTCTAACTGGATGCAGCTGAATACCAGTATTTTACATGGAGCAACTATCTGTTCTCTACAATCCAGTAACTGGGTAATACGATACTCTTTGGTCAGACTTTCGGGCTTCTGACGGGGTTGTCAGAAGCCCGAAAGTCTGACCTAAATACTAAGTAGAAAGTACTAACTTAAATAATAGTGAAATCTACGGAACCAAATTAGAATACTAGTCAGTAGTCGGCACACACGACCGTTTATCTACCGCAGCTTCTTAGTCATAAGCTCACGATACTGTCTCCACAAAAAAGAACAAAAGGTTCACGCCAAAAAATATGCAGAAATAAAGTAATAAAATAAAATATACCGCTGAAAAAAACTAATCGAGAACGAACCAATCTGAACATAATATAACATCACGCCTGTATTCCACAAAGGGTAAGGCAGAGGTATAACTATAGTAC
This sequence comes from Cosmia trapezina, assembly GCA_905163495.3. NCBI lineage: Eukaryota > Metazoa > Arthropoda > Insecta > Lepidoptera > Noctuidae > Cosmia > Cosmia trapezina. The sequence goes on from LR991034.1 coordinate 18,923,596, forward strand.
ACGCATATTCACCCCCCCATTCAGTCCCATGTTACACGGGGCGAGCCTATTGCCATCAACCGGGCACAAATCCAACCTCCGGGCTGCGACTGATAAATAGTAAAATAGTGATAATAATTATTACCGTAATATTTTAAATTCCTACGATTTATCATCAGTCATCACCATCAGTTAGAAAATCGATACAACTGCCTTATTATGTAACAAGATTAAAATAAAAAAACCGGTCAAAAGCGAGTCCGACTCGGTTCCGTTCCGATTTCTAAAAAGTGTGCTATTTAGAGACATCGTTTTATTTTTCTGTAATCTTTACATAAACTTCTATCACATAGAATAATTTCAAAATTTTTTTTTGCAAACTTCGGAGATAGCGGGGGGACGGTATTTTTTTATACATTTTTCATCAAAAGTCGAAAAGTATGCGACCTAAAAAAAAGAAAACAATTGTTTCAGAATGTGCAAAGAGCGTTCTTTCATATAATACCCCACATGCCCTACACACACACATGCCCTTTTTAAGTAATTTTTCAGTCCCTGTTGCAACAAAAATAGAAATATTTTCATTTTTTTCTTATTTGCAAAATAGTTGGGTAAACGTCATCTAAAACTGTTCCAAATTTCAAGTTGATAGCATTAGTAGTTTTTGAGATATCCAGCTGTGAGAGACAGACAGACAGAGTCACTTTTTTACCATTTTGGTATGGAACCCTAAAAATAAACATGGCGATTCGAACTACAAATCAACAATTCAAAGATTCTGAATCGGAGGCAGCAGTAATTGAATCGATTTTGACACAATTGTCTAGTCCAGTATTTAATATACCTACGCTACAATATTATGTATAATGGAGCACGGTATGAAGTTATATAAAAATGCATCTTTTTTTTTGACAGATTAACTGCAAACATCTTGATCAATCAAAAAAAAAATCTCACAAAATAATTTTCATATTGAAATTTAAAATTCTAATTCATTAGCATTAAAAAATACAACACTAAATTATTGTACTATAAAATAACCGGTTAATGATCCAGAAACCGGGCCTGGATCATCAACTGAATAAACATGCAACCACAGTTGATTAAAATATAATTAGATGCCTTGTAAGGGTGCGTCCAGATTATATTGTATGACACTTAAAAAACTTTTGTATTGTAATATTTACATTATTGCTACCCTCTCTATAAAAACACGTTATATAACTATGTTCTATAACATGTTATGTTATATAGTGTGGACTTAACACTTATTTTTACCATCATTGTGCAAAGTGGGGCTTCTGTAATTTTTTATTTAATTTTGTCGCACGGCCATCTCTGGCGCAGGCGCTAAGCCAGTCTCAGACTTCCCGCGCCAACGTATAGATGCGCGGGCGCTTCCAAAAGTGCGAATATTCCAAATAACTTTTTTTTTGTACGAAAAATGTGATACAAAGTTTTATAAATTAATTTATTATAATTCGGTGATGGTGATTATGTTTTTACTAAATTAGTGTTGTGTTTTTTTTTAATAGTGATTTATTGGAATTTTAAAGTTCAACATGAAAATTATTTTGTGAGTATCTTTTTCTTTTATTGTATCGGTTTGATAATTTACCTACATAAATAGAACTTGTTTTGCAGGTTTTTTATAATTAATTCCTATGTTTTGTAGATTTAGATAACTTTATTAATTCGTTTTTATGGATCACCTTTAAGAATGATTTATTATGTGTCCTATTTTCCGGCGTTACTTCAATATCTGAAATCATTGCATGTTTAAGCTATTAAGCGAGATGCATTTATTAAAGTTTTTTTTCTACAAAACATGAATTGCCTATAGTTAGTATCTAGCATTTTAAGATAAAATAGTGAGTCAGACCAACATCAGAACTATGTGATATAAAAAGAAAAATATTTGCACGTAGACATAATAATTACGGCTACGTGAAAATGGAGTTAATGACAATTATTTTTGAGTTCTGTTTAGGCCATCTGTCTAAATTGCTTAAATAAACTCTTATGGGCATAAAAACTAATAAAACCTCCTTATACGAAAAACAAAAGAACAACATTAACTTTAGTGTTCATTATACTAAAGTAATTAAACTGTATTAGAAGTAAAGTGACGGTAAAGTAACTAAATTAACATTAATTTGATTTCATCGAGCATTATTAAGTATTGCTTAACTGATAAAATTAGGTATCACAAATAGATACCCAAATACAGTATCATCAACTAAAAATATTGCTCAATTTTATATAGTTATTTGATCATTTCTGACTTACGCTTTCGTTAGGTACAGTCAGCAACAAAAGTCGATTAACACTTCAGTTTTCTTTAAAACAATATTTGTATGTATAAGTGAATTAAAAATATGGATAGTTGTTAAATTCCGATGATAAAAACTCTTAGATTTAATACTGAAAAGTAATGTACTAATAATTTAGGGTCTATTAATTTCACATGTAAAATTAATAGTGTTAATCTACTTCTGTTGCTGACCGTACCTAACTTACTTACTTGTTTATTAATTTGACACAACTTCATGTCAGTGGTGACCCCTACTTATGATGCGGTTCTCGTAGGATACGGGTATTCAAAACCAACCCAAGCAGGCACTGTACTTTAAGTAATTTATTTCATCTCTACTGCTCTCAAAACGGGAGAGAAAAAATCGTGAGGAAACCGGCATGACCTAGAACCAAAAATTCGAAGTTATCCACTAACCCGCACTGGGCCCGCGTGGTGGATTACGGCCCACTCCCTCTCATAGAGAGGAGGCTTGTGTCCCAGCAGTAGGAACATTATACACTTTGTCTCTATCAAAATATTATGAGAATACTTTGTGTGAAAGTTATAAGAATCACGACCGGCATTTTGCCACGTTACTGTTAAAGAAAAATATGCCCATATCTTACATGTATGTATGTTACGAATATATTTGTATTATAACTAGGTACTTTTTATTTTTCAAATAAAATTATTCAGGTTTCAGATCATGAATTATTTATTATCATTCAATCATCTGAGTATTATACTAGTTCAATAGGTACTATGACAACACGTTAGGTACATATAACCAAAGTACCTAATACAAGTGCAGTTCACACTAAAAACATAGGAATAGAGTTACGCTGACTCCGTAAAAGTGTAAAGACTCCCGCAGACAGGCTTGACGCGACGGCTCGACGCGACTATGGTGGAACAATTTCAATAAAAACTTCATTAAATTGTTTTACCAGAGTCGCATAGCGCCCGCCTGTCAGCGGGAGCCTTTAATCAGTGCAGATACTTACAACCACATAACTTTTTCTTTATCGTAGTTTTCGCTAGACTGGTTTTGTAGGAACTGGACATGTAGTGTAATAAGACCCACACATTGTCTACTATGCGTGCCAAATGAGAATAGGACTGTCAAGACGCCATTTTGTTCCGCAATACTCGCGAACTTCATTACCAATGCGTACTAATTTGACAGCTATCATGTATTTTACAGCTATCGGCAGTATTTAAATAAAATAATCGTTAGCTACTGGTGAAATTTTTATTAGGAAATTGGTTCAAGAATATGACACTTCGAGTTGTATATTTCTATAACATTTTAGAAACGATAAATCGAGTTCTAAGGGCCCTTCAGCATCGCTACCAAAAATAAAACAATAAAGAACTGTGAAATCAATTTAGATTCTCTTCATTATACAATATGTTTGCATGGCCATGAACATGACCGACAGATCGTAAATATAAATAAACAGAGTGACTCATTCCAGTTTGGAGTAATTCACAACGTCGAATTAAATCTGTTTCATTGATTTATAATACATCAAATGTGAAAACAGAAATATGAAGGTGGTCAGTAAATAAAAATATTGGTAAAAAAAAGGTTGCAATTTTTTTTTAGCATATATTTTTTTTTTTTTTTTTACTTATGAAACTTATTTTCGTAAGACCAATGTAAAACCATACCAAAGGTAAAGTCAGCAACAGGTTTGTAGGTTAACATCATGGGTAACTATGATGTGGTATCCAAAGTTTTAGAAAAAAAAAACTTTTTATATTTTGTTGGAGGCTACGGTAAGAGCAAAGGTGGCCCAGTGGTAACGGCCCCGACTTACGAGTTGTATAGGTCGTGGGTTCGAACCCAGCCAGGTATTTTACTTTACTTTACTTTGTGTAAATAATTTCATCGCCACTGCTCTCAAAATGGTGATGGAAAACATCGTGAAGAAACCAGCATGTCCAAGAACCAAAAAAACATTGAAGACATGTGACATCTACCAACCCGCACTGGGCCCGCGTGGTAGATTACAGCCCACTCCCACTCGAAGAGAAGAGGCCTGTGTCCCAGCAGTGGGAACGTTATATGCTGATTATATGCTGCTGCTACGGTAAGCAGAGATCTTGTATTATATATATTTAAATGATTTTAAATAATTAAAACTCCGAAACGATCATTTTGTGTCGCTAACTGACCTTATCTTTAATTCTGCTCACAAAACAAGACCTTTAAATAATAATTTTGGAACATATTCAAATGACAATCATTTTCGATATAAATGCATTACGATCGAGATGAATAAAATTATTTGCATTTAATAGGTACTAATTGAAATTATTAGTATTTCACAACATAAAGCTGGCACAATTATTATTATTTGCATAAAAGCGTATTTTGATTTTAAATTGCATAGGTATGTTTTTTATTTGCATATCATTTTTGGGACGCATGTCGCGTACTGCAAATCAGTTGATTAATCAGTTGTTTATTATTTATTTTAAAAGTCGTAAAAGTCCTTTAGATGAAATGGCATTTTCATGTAAAATAAAAAATAAGAAACTCAGTTTATTTATGTGTTTTTCGCATTAAATGAATAAAATTAAAGCCTTAGCCGCAAAGATTTATATTTGCCTAAACAAAGCACTGCAATATCCAGTATTTATTACCGAGTTCACATTCGTTCCTTAAATTCAAAACTTAAATAACTTGAGGAAAAACTATTCCTAAAATTAGCTACGGCTCGTGTTCATAAACCTCGCTATGGATGAGAATCATAATAAATCAGCAAACTGTAATTCAGACTGTATGATTCTGCGTAGAAATTTTTCGTCGCTTATCAAAAAAAAAAAAAAAAAAATCTGCTGTTTCAATACCTACGCGGTTAAAATGCATGGAACAGCTTTTTTTTTTAATAAGTCTAAATATTTCAACGCAATAAGGTTCATGTACTGAATCCCATGGTCACAGGTTGTGCGTCGATGACCCTACCACCCCGTATAAATTCAGCATGAACAATAATATTAAAACTACACTTTGAAGGCTCGAAACTGAAACGTCACCTTTAAATGTGCGCATAGTCAACCTCGTAATTGTTCAATTATCCTAAAGTGATTGTACATGATACAAAATGACAAAGTCTAGGTATTTGTCTATGTGACAATTCCATAATTTCAACAAAAAAAAAACAATCCGCCTAGCCTTTTTCCAACTATGTTGAGGTCGGCTTCTAGTCTAACCGGATGCAGCTAAATACCAGTATTGTACATCGAGGACTGCCTATCTGAACTCCATAACCAGTAACTGGATAATTCGATACATCCTTGGTAAGACTGGTTATCAGACTTTCGGGCTTCTGACGACCCGTAAAGACTGTCAAAGAACCATGAATGACAGCTAAGACCTACGGTTTATCGTGCTTTCCGAGGCACGGAGTAGTCTTGGTGCGAAAAGATGGTCACCCATCCACGGACCAATCCCCGCAAGCGTAGCTTAACCTGATGGATCGACCCGTGCGGCTGTTATTACTAAGCCACGAGCTCCTCACTTAGCCTAAAATAGTTTAGTTAAATAATTTCTAATTCTATTTTCTAATAGTTTCAACCTTGGTGCAGTTCCAATTTAACGGAAACTGTTGTGCAAAGTGATACAGCAATTAGGTACGTGTCGACTATATTTTTCCAGATTTTAAAAAAAAAAAACGAGATTTCGTGGAACACCCGGTCGGAATAAAGTGCCTTCGCTTTTGCACACTTTTGTTAACACGTTGAACGCCATGTGGCCCACCGGTGGGCCTAGCGCAGTCTTCCGTTCGGGCCAAGCCAAAATCAGGTAATCGGTAATTTTCATCAACTTGAGATTTTCATTCCAAAGTTTATAAAATGTCGTAATTTGTATGGAAAATAAATATTTGCGACTTCTACCGTCTAGTTTTTAAGATATTGTAAAAGGCTCACAGGTGGGCCCCGTGGCCTCGTACTAAGGACTGTGTACATTTCCGTTCGCGGGGGCCACGGGGTCACGCTACGGCCCACCCGGCGCGCACGCTTAGGGAGTAATCGGGAGTAGTGATATACTCCGGCCGATCAATAGGGATCGCTTACGCTTTTCCCGCCAAAAATGTATGATTTTGAACATTTTGAGTTGAATAATCCTAGCATCTTGCAATAACAAATTGTTGAATTGGAAATTAATCATATGAGCGTTTTGGATGGTATGTCTGTTAGCTCGTAAGACCAATTGAAATAAATAAATAAATAACCCTGATAAAAAGTACAAGTTTATGTTGGATTTGAAAACCACGCCGTCCGGTTCGCCTACAGGGCCACGCGGCTCACTTCCATACGCGTTTTGTTTGATGGGTGCAATCTGTGGCTTGTAGGAAGCGTTTCCGTAGTACTTATCACGCGGCTCACGGGTGACCCCCGTGGCTCGAATGGTTCAGTAAGACCAGGCTCACCGGAGAGCCCCATGGCCTGAATGGAAATACCCGATTTTTCACATGGCGTTCAACGTGAGTAACAAAAGTGTCGTGAAGGTCAAATTTTACACTTTTTCGGTCTAGCTCTGTTTCTCCAAGTGTGCAGAGTATAACGTGGTATAACTATGTTCCAAAACACACTGATGAACGAAAATCGGGCGGCTATTCGATAAACATAGTTTATTTATTATGTCATTAGAATAACAATTATTCGCATGACATAAAAAATAAACTTCAGCATAATAAAATCACGAAATCAAAACAATCACACGGTGACGCCAATTTTCTTCTTTTACACCCTGACACATACTTAGTTTTCACGATACTTGCCAAATTTTGCACAGCCGCCAACATCAATGTATGTAGAAGCTAAAACTGTTTGTGTTACATTAAAATCTCCTGAACTACTGAAGTTACGTGACAAGGTGCAATAGAAGGCTTAAAGTTAAGTCGGACATACGGGCTTGTAATTCGTTGAACATACAAGAAAATTTTATTTTTAGTCATAGACTTATAAAAAAAATGGACTCCGCGCCACGCATATCGAAAGTGAAGCACAGTAAGCATTTGTACAAAAGCAAGACCGTTTGTACAAACACGCCTCACGCACACATTTATATCATAGTATGCCGACCGGCCGCCATTACGTGACACGAGCGACGCCGTCTTTGCAGGTACTCAGATCATGCACACATAGATCAGTACGGTGCTTCACTTTCGATATGCGTGGCGCGGAGTCCATCTTTTTTTATAAGTCTATGTTTTTAGTGTATTATTTTGGTCTTTGTTAATGCTGATTGGTATGATGCACCCACGCAGGTAAATTGACGTAATTTACTTGATGTAAATTAAGACCAGTTTTCCTCTTTCTGACAACATTAGTTACGTCTTGCCTTCATTATGTACTAGCTGCGCCCTGTGTTTTTTCCCGCGAAAACCGGGATAAAAAGTAGCCTATGTATTAATCCAGGGTATAAGCTATTTACGTACCAAATTTCATCCAAATCAGTCCAGCTGTTTGAGCGTGAAGAAGTAACAAACATACAAACACTCACACACACATACACTCACAAACTTTCGCCTTTATAATATTAGTGTGATTAAAATAGTCTCCGCCAATATTACTAAATTGAATTAAATTATGAAATATCGTTCTATAGTGCACTAACAAAAAGAAAAAGAAAAAATATTATGAATTGCAATAATTAATATCGTAACACTGAATATTAAATACTACCCTCCGCCCGTGGCTTCGCCCGCGTGGTTTGTCAATAAAAAGAACCTAGCCTATGTCCTTTTCCAGGTCATGGGGGTAGACCCCTTGTGCCGAATTTCATCCAAATCCGCTCAGCCGTTTTAGCGTGAAAGCGTTACAAACAAATAAACAAACATACCAACAAACAAACGCATGTATATTAATAGTTAGGATAGGATAAAAAAAGCACTTGGAAAGTTTCCAGATGGTTTATTTAGATTTCAAGATCAATAATGTAATCAGTTACACGAAAAATATAATGATGACGTTGCCAATATTCTGAATGCACCCTCTATAAATGAACTCATTCTTTTTTTCCCTTGTCCTAAGGTTCATGAATAGGATGGACCCTAGATGGATGGATGGATGGATATTATTACAATCTAGCCTTATAAATAGGCTAATAAGCTATTCAATTAGAACCTAAACTACTAAATTGTCTTTACTAAGAATGTATCCAATAGCACTTTTCTTATTGTCTCTATTAAGAGCGGTGTTGCATTTTTCATACGTAAATCGAGAACTTGGGAGATTTTGAAGTGATTTTGGTCACATAATTTATCTTTTTAGCTTCTTTTGACTTCAATCATCGTAATTATCATATATTTTTATTTAAAGTCTATTAAAGAAAACTTGTTCAAATTGAATTATTGACTACGAAAACAGTCGATTTCGAAGGCGCGATTTCCAGATGACGCGCGAAGGCTCAACTTTGAAGTAATCTTACACCAATTATTACTACTAATTAAGAAGGTAAAGTGGTATTCATTCGAAGAGGCATATCCTGAAATTTAAATTGCATTGAGAAAAGTTTGATTTTTAATTCATTAACTTGTATTTTAATCACGTCTAAGATAATCAAAAATCGAGAAATCGACTACAAAAAAACACGTCATTTCTCAGAATCTAAAAGTCATTTGGCAACACAAATCATTTTATACGTAAGAAGAAAGATTGTACTATATATGTGTAAAAAATAAAACATATCTGTCTTCAATCATTTACGAAAATAATTTTTTAAAGTGAGTATAAAATCGGGTGCATCGAACGGCCTAAGTCAGTCGCGCTCTGGCGCTCTTCGACGCAGGACCTACGTCGGTTGAGCTCCCGCCGCCGCGCATGCGCCTCGCGTGATATATAGTCAATTGTAGTGCGACTAAATATTTTTGATCCTTTCATTTAAGTAATATTTTAAGAAGCTAACGTGGTAGGCACACTTACTTTAGGAGAATTATGTTACAATTCTTGAATTATGTTGTATTACTTGTAATATTGATATTGTAATTACAATATCAATAATACAATATAATTTGGTCAAAATGTAAATCCAAGATGGTGGCTGCGAAAATTTTTAAATTTTTCGTCATGGGGATCGTTCCCATTGTTCTCGAGGATGCTAAAGCCGATAGTGACGTTAAAATGTAAATCCAAGATGGCGGCTGCGAACATTTTCAAATTTTTCATCATGGGTATCGTTTTCATGGTTCTTCTGGGTGCTAACGTCGATAGTATAGTCAAAATGTAAATCCAAGATGGCTACAAGAATTTGGAGGATGAATATGGAGAAAAAATTTATATCAGATTTTTATTTGAAATCTCTACTGCCACAATCTCTATTGTGGATTCGTGACAAAGGAGACGGAAACCATGTCATATAAACTTGGGCCTGGGCCTGGGTTGTAAAAAAATGAAATTGGTGTCAATTTATAGCTACTATATTATCAAACCATCACTGAACATTTTGCGGATTTTCGCGGTCTGAGTTCCGAGTTAAAAGAGATGTAATAAAAGTGAGGTTACATAACGATCTACATATAGGTACTTAACAGCTGATTTTTGAAGTTCTTCAGCTCGACGACCACGTAAACTCCCACTTACACACTCACTTTGCCACAATTTACACAACGATCCATGGTGCCAATATGAAATCAGTAGGCTGGTCGTAATATACAAAATAACAAGTTCAAGTCCAACGTTTATGCGGGGTTCTCCGTACCGTGTCCGGTGTGGTAGCAAGGTTCGTACAAGAAGCAAGATCAGAAGTCCGCAGAAAGAAAACAGGGGTCGAGGAAAACATCAATAAAACTATGGGAAATACACTCAAATCGCGACCGCACTAAACGATACGAAACGAGTGAGGCATAGATAAAGGCACTATATAAAGGTGTGTCCAAATATAGAGCGGCATTTGAGCGCGGCTGCCACGCGCGGCTAGCCGCGCTCTGATCGGACAAGGGCCGCGCGCGGCGGTGTTGAGCGTAATATATCTTCTCGTCTCACATCAGTGATGACCTCTGGCACTGAAACGTGCTCGCTCACAACATAATGGGTCTCAATCATAATCAGTCTATAATGTTCCCACTGCTGGGACACAGGGCTCCTCTCGGTGAGAGGGAGTGGGCCGTAATACACCACGAGGACCCAGTGCGGCTTGGTAGATGTCACATGTCTTCGAATTCTTGGTTCTAGGCGGTTTCCTCACGATATTTTCCTTCACTGATTTGAGAGTAGTGGTGATGAAATTATTTACACAAAGTGCCTGCCTGAGTTCGAAACCATGACCTACTCGTATGTCGGGATCGTTACCATTGGGCCACCATTGCATTGCTCTCTTGGGCCGCATAGTGCAGTCAATCATCCCTTCTAGGATGATTGACTTCACAATCAGCTTCATCCTCGAGAACTATGAAAACGACATCCATGACGAAAAATTTTAAAATTTTCGCAGCCGCCATCTTGGATTTTAATTTTGACTTCACTATTGGCTATAGTCGAAATCGAAAACTATGAAAATGATACCTATACAAATCCTTATCACTTACCACTGACGTGCGACGTGTGGTCGACTGTATAGTCATTAGGTCGACTGGGCACGTACAATACCTGCCTAGGCTAATAAACATTATAAAACCAACCCCACACGAACGCAGCAGTACTATTATTTATTCTGTGGCAGCGGGGTGACCTACCTATTTGAAATTTGAAAACAGTAAACCAAACATTTGCGCATGAGGCGGCTTTATGTATTTATGTATTAGTGTTGGTTCAAATTCAACTGTTTTATGCACTTGATGCGGTTGGTAAACCTATGCCGCAAGAAAAATAAATAATTATAGCTAGCGCGTGGCGTCTTTATCTACATTAAAATAGGGCTTAAATTGAACTGTTTTACACAAAAAAACGATGATTTTGGACAAAAGATGGCTCCGCTGTTAACAAAATTTTATTCTGATTGTGTTCTCCCAGAAATTATAGATCCACGGAAAAGTCAATCAATCCCCTTAGACAAATGAATAAAATAAATAATAAATAAATATCCTTGGACATTTCACACAACGCCATCTAGTCCCAAGCTAAGCAACCTAATGCTTGTGTTATGGTAACGAGATGGCTGATAAACTTCTTATATACATTTTTTTTTGTAAATACATACATGTTATAGATACAAAAACACCCAGACTCGGAAACAAATAAGTACTTGTAGGTCGTACAAATATTTGTTCCGTGCGGGAATCGAACCCACAACATGCTGCGCAGCAGTCTATTGCTCAGCCACTGCGCCAACCGTGTCGTCAAATACAAATACTTTTATAAAACTTCAATTACTTTTAGGTATACAAATACTTAAGCAAATAAGTAGAATGAGTTTATTTTTTTTAAGTACCTACATAATATTATTTTCTTCATCCATATTTGTATAAATTTAATTAAAATACACTAATAATGTATTGTGGACAGTCTTTTTATTTTCTCCGTAAACCTCTAGCTTTTACTTCAAAAAAATATAGGTACGCCATAGCTACGATCAAGATCGTTTAGTCGTCGCAGCATCGCAACTGTGTGCCGTACATAAGGAAAAACGCACACACGCGCACTCGCTACGCGGCGTCGAGCGTTAGATGTTTAAAATCCGAGCGCGAAAATATGCGACCACAGTCTTAAGGCGAATATACTTCGTTCTTGTGTTAGTTTCGCACTTTTGTGCTTTACACTACTCACTAACACTAAACACTAACTCGAACACGAACAGTTTTGTTCTCCTAAACTCATTCCTGAATCCTCATTCCTGAGTGATCTCTAATAAAATTCCAATCATCAATTTCAATCTACACCTAATTCTTTGATTCTGTAAACTTAACCTTTGTCAGCCAGAGTATTTTACAAATCAAAGCCGCTGTCAAGTACCCTTAAGCAAGTTCCTTTAGTCCCAAAATGGGCAATTTCAGCAGATTTTTTATTACCCTTAGCCAGTGCTCGTTGAGGAAATTTTAAAGGACGTAAACGAAAACCCGTGAGTCTTTACCGTTTTTAAATCGCCTTTCCTGACTTGGTAAGCTCGTAAAATTCGAATTTAACTATAATGTGTTTGGGTTCTGAATAAAATTTGTCGTTTGTTTTGTACTAAATTGTTAATTCAGACTTGAGTCGTAGGAGATGCTGGACTTTATGACGTCATACGGTTTAGTGTTTGTTAAATTACTAGGAAGGTCTAGGATGACTACATTTAGATCCTTATATTATCTCCTTAAAATTCTCTATCAACAACTATGTACTCCTACTACATATTTTACAGCATTGTAAAAATTATGTAGATGCAACGCTACAGCGTGTATTTCTATAAAAATGTTGCAGTCGAATATTACGTTAGCTTTGTTTTGATACCTTCATCATGTATATTATTTGTGTATAATACGGGAAAAATTATAGGTAGTATAGTAAAAAGAAAAACTGCGTTTGATGCAACGGATGCAATTTTTAGAAAAACCGGCAGAAAAATATTTCCCCAAGCAAAATTACTTTTATAAATTCGATGCACGGAAAATAATAAAAGGAAAATATTATGACAAAACCTTCGTATTAATTAATTGAACTGTCACAATGTAATGAGTAATGTGTTTCCCGGGATAGAAATAGACAACCATTGTATTTAGTTATAAAGGGATTACCTATACCAATTTTATTGCAATTTTATCACATTTGATATGTAAGCAATTTACCATTAGAGGTATTATACAGCCTGACTTATACAGCCTTTTTGAGAACCACCTGTATAATATTTCTCGAGAGATATTTGTTGCAGCAAATATCTCTCGAGAAATATTATAAAGGATTTTATTTTAATTATTCAAAATTCAATCACTCTGTATAATCGTGGCCTTGTAACTGTCTGATTGCGGGACAACAAACTTGACCAGACACAGAATATTAAGGCGGGGTGAAAGCAAGCGCCGTAGGTATTAAATGCTTACCGCAGCCCCCGCAAGGAGTAGCGATACGTAATAAATTACGCCGCGCGGGAAACGCGCGCCAAGCGCACCGCTCATGAGTTTATGAACTCGAGTAGGTACTATGTTGCGTCACAGAATAGAGCAATGCAGTAGATAAACTTGAACTGATTAGTATACAAGTTTATTTTGTTTTATTATTCTAGTAAGTATTTTTTAAAGTTTTAGACAGATTAGGTATGCATTGTAAACTTGAACAGTTAAAATAAATAAAAATAACTACTTATACATATTTATTTTCGTGAATAAGGTGGATTTAAAATCTGACTGACACGAAGACCTTTACCCGTACGATTCAAAACTACGCGCCGCGCACCATTTTACTTTACGAAGGTGTCGCATGGCGTGGGGAAAAGTAGTTTCTGTCATTCCCCACGATACCACACCAGTGGTATCGTTTTCAGTGGTGTCGCTGTCGTGGGGAATGACAGAAACTACTATTCCCCACGCCATGCGACACCACCGACTGTATTGTGCTGTTAGTGATGTCCAGCTACATAACAATGATGTGTTACATAACAATTTAGACCTTATTGACATTCATGTTTTTTTGTTAAATTTAGCTTCCAGACCATTTACCAAGTATCTTGGACCAAAAAAACAAATGGTTTGTAAAATGTCTATAAGGTCGAAATTAGCTTGACACCCTAGAAATGATGTGCATAATAATCTAGACACTTTCTGAGGTGTCAAGCGAATTTAGACCTTATTGACATTCATGTTTTTTTGTTAAATTCAGCTTCCAGATCATTTACCAAGTATCTTGGGCCAAAAAAACAAAGGGTTTGTAAAATATCAATAAGGTCGAAATTAGCTTGACACCCTAAAAATGATGTGCATAATAATCTAGACACTTTCTGAGGTGTCAAGCGAATTTAGACCTTATTGACATTCATGTTTTTTTGTTAAATTCAGCTTCCAGATCATTTACCGAGTATTCTGGACCAAAAAAACAAAGGGTTTGTAAAATGTCAATAAGGTCGAAATTAGCTTGAGACCTTTATCGTTTTCAGCGAACTTAAATACCACGAAATGACCGTTCATTCCCCACGACACCACTGGTGGTGTCGTCGGGAATGACAGAAACTAGTATTCCCCACGACACCAATGACTGCATTGTGAGTGATGTCCAGCTAATTTTTAAACGTAACAATTAACAATGATGTGTTATTTTTAAACGACTTAAAAAACGGAGGAGAATATCAATTCAGTTGTATTTTTTTTTTTTTTTTTATGTTTGTTACTGCAGTACTCCGTCATTTAGAAGCCGATTTGGAAAGTTCTTTTTTATTTTATTCGTTATGTCAACACAAAAAAAAAAACGGAGGGGCATAACTTCTAACGCTCTAGTTTTTTTTTTCTTGAGAGGATGTGATTACGGTCAAAATGAAAATCTTTCGAATTTTTCGACATGGGCGTCAATTTCGTGATATTTGAGGTCGCTAAAAACGATAATGGGGTCAAAATGAAAATCCAAGATGGCGGCTGCGAAAACTTTCTAATTTTTCGTCATGGGTGTCATTTTCGTGATATTTGAGGTCGCTGAAAACGATAGTGGGGTCAAAATGAAAATCCAAGATGGCGGCTGCAAAAATTTTTAAATTTTTCAACATGGGTGTCATTTTCGTGATATTTGAGGTCGCTGAAAACGATAGTGGGGCCAATATGAAAATCCAAGATGGCGGCTGCGAAAATTTCCTAATTTTCGGTCATGGGTATCATTTTCGTGATATTTGAGGTCGCTGAAAACGATAGTGGGGTCAAAATGAGAATCCAAGATGGCGGCTGCGAAAATTTCCTAATTTTTCGTCATGGGTGTCATTTTCGTGATATTTTAGGTCGCTGAAAGCGATAGTGGGGTCAAAATGAAAATCCAAGATGGCGGCTGCGAAAATTTCGTAATTTTTCGTCATGGGTGTCATTTTCGTGATATTTGAGGTCGCTGAAAACGATAGTGGGGTCAAAATGAAAATCCAAGATGGCGGCTGCGAAAATTTCGTAATTTTTCGACATGGGTGTCATTTTCGTGATATTTGAGGTCGCTGCAAACGATAGTGGGGTCAAAATGAATGACTATCGTTTTCAGCGATCTAAAATATCACGAAAATGACACCCATGATGAAAAGTTAGGAAATTTTCGTAGCCGCTATCTTGGATTTTCATTTTGACCCCGCTATCGTTTTCAGCGATCTAAAATATCACGAAAATGACACCCATGACGAACAGTTAGGGAATTTTCGCAGCCGCCATCTTGGATTTTAATTTTGACCCCACTATCGTTTTCAGCGACCTAAAATATCACGAAAATGACACCCATGACGAAAAATTAGGAAATTTTCGCAGCCGCCATCTTGGATTTTCATTTTGACCCCACAATCGTTTTCTGCGACCTAAAATATCACGAAAATTACACCCATGACGAAAAATTAGGAAATTTTCGCAGCCGCCATCTTGGATTTTCATTTTGACCCCACTATCGGTTTCAGCGACCTCAAATATCACGAAAATGACACCTGTGTCGAAAAATTTGATAATTTTCGCAGCCGCCATCTTGGATTTTCATTTTGACCCCACTATCGTTTTCAGCGACCTAAAATATCACGAAAATGACACCCATGACGAAAAATTAGGATATTCGCAGCCGCCATCTTGGATTTTCATTTTGACCTCACTATCGTTTTCAGCGACCTAAAATATCACGAAAATGACACCCATGACGAAAAATTAGGAAATTTTCGCAGCCGCCATCTTGGATTTTCATTTTGACCCCACTATCGTTTTCAGCGACCTAAAATATCACGAAAATGACACCCATGACGAAAAATTAGGAAATTTTCGCAGCCGCCATCTTGGATTTTCATTTTGACCCCACTATCGGTTTCAGCGACCTCAAATATCACGAAAATGACACCCATGTCGAAAAATTTGAAAATTTTCGCAGCCGCCATCTTGGATTTTCATTTTGACCCCGCTATCGTTTTCAGCGACCTTAAATATCACGAAAATGACACCCATGACGAAAAATTTGGAAATTTTCACAGCCACCATCTTGGATTTTCATTTTGACCCCGCTATCGTTTTCAGCGACCTTAAATATCACGAAAATGACACCCATGACGAAAAATTTGGAAATTTTCACAGCCGCCATCTTGGATTTTCATTTTGACCCCGCTATCGTTTTCAGCGACCTAAAATATCACGAAAATGACACCCATGACGAAAAATTAGGAAATTTTCGCAGCCGCCATCTTGGATTTTCATTTTGACCCCACTATCGGTTTCAGCGACCTCAAATATCACGAAAATGACACCTGTGTCGAAAAATTTGATAATTTTCGCAGCCGCCATCTTGGATTTTCATTTTGACCCCACTATCGTTTTCAGCGACCTAAAATAACACGAAAATGACACCCATGACGAAAAGTTAGGAAATTTTCGCAGCCGCCATCTTGGATTTTCATTTTGACCCCGCTATCGTTTTCAGCGACCTTAAATATCACGAAAATGACACCCATGACGAAAAATTTGGAAATTTTCACAGCCGCCATCTTGGATTTTCATTTTGACCCCGCTATCGTTTTCAGCGACCTAAAATATCACGAAAATGACACCCATGACGAAAAATTAGGAAATTTTCGCAGCCGCCATCTTGGATTTTCATTTTGACCCCACTATCGGTTTCAGCGACCTCAAATATCACGAAAATGACACCCATGTCGAAAAATTTGAAAATTTTCGCAGCCGCCATCTTGGATTTTCATTTTGACCCCACTATCGTTTTCAGCGACCTTAAATATCACGAAAATAACACCCATGACGAAAAATTTGGAAATTTTCGCAGCCGCCATCTTGGATTTTCATTTTGACCCCACTATCGTTTTCAGCGACCTAAAATATCACGAAAACGACACCCATGACGAAAAATTGGAAATTTTTGCAGCCGCCATCTTGGATTTTCATTTTGACCTTGAAATACAAAAAAAAATAAGAAGATACCTAATTAGAAAAAAAACTTAATTTAAAAAAAAAATCTTATTTATGTAGGTATACAGAAAAATACATTTGAGGGCCTACTTATTTTCTGAACATCCCTGCCCAACCCTTTGAAAGAATTCAGGCGTGATGTTATGAAGAAATCTCATTTCCTATCCGATATTCATTATAAAACCACCCGTACTAACTTTATTCTGTGGCACCTACCTATTTGAGATTTGAAAATAGTGAACCAAAAATTTGCGCGTCAGGCGGCTTTATAAGCTCCAGTGTAGGGTTCAAATTCAACTGTTTTACACACTTGATGCGATTGGTAAACATAGGCCGTGATAAAAATAAATACCAATAAAGCTTTTGCGCGCGTGACGTCTTTATTTACATAGGCATAGCGTTCAAATTCAACTGTTTTCAACACATGTTAATTTGTGCCGGTCGCAGTCGGTGACAGAAGTTAGCGGGGTGGCGGGTTCGAAAAATTGGCACACGTCCGACCTCCATCACGTTCCGCTCGGGACTAAACGACACGGAGCGAGCGCAAAACACTTGACATTGGAATTAGTGATATAAATATTTTGATATTTCAAATTATGATAGCCGTTATAAATTACATTTTTTACGACCATTATTATGGCATAAGTTTTATTGTTCAAAGCCTAATATAAATCAAATGAAATAAGATATAGATCATAATTTAGACTTGTCTTTGCGATTTAATTGGATGCAGTAAAGTGCAAGTAATCGTGTATCGGACGGCCGAAATTTGTATATGGAAGTCTGAACTAAGTAATATATTTTTTTCAAAATTTAAATCCGTGTTATTTACGAATAAAACACTAAACAAAACGACGTTTTTACGGCTCTCACCGCCTTAAGATAAGGAACGTCACGCGTCAGTCACGATTGCTCAGTGCGTACAGACTTCAAGAGCTATATTTACCAGTCCAGTTTTCCCTACACTGTTTTTCTTCACCGTAAATCAGCGGTGAACATTTTTTTTTCTGTTGTTTCTGCAAATTTTATATTATTATTGGCACGTACTTTATGTTGAACTGGAACTCTGATACTTGATATGTAGGACCTCACAAAATTTGGTAGGTACTCGTAAGAAAAACATAGAAATACAGTAGGTACTATAAATCACTATTATCATAGCTATCCTCCTAACGCGTTAAAGAAGCAAAAAATAATAATTAGGCACTATTAGATACGTACTGATAATAATATAAGTGTATTTTGTCAGACACTTATATTTTGTTTTTTGTTAGGACAATATTAACGCAAACAAAACGATCTTTATATTAAACCTGCTTCTTATAATATTAAATAATTGGTTTTCTTTTATCTTTTCGTTTTTATTTCGCTTCTCTACGAGTATTCATTATTTGGTCCTATTTTGATAGTCTTGAAATGATCAAAGTTATTGGAACCTTTTCGGTTATTAGATCTTTCCTATTTATTATTGTGGCCTATTTTGATCCATCAAATGATCAAATAGATGACTATATTTTTAGGCAATAATCACATGGATGGTTAGCAAATTTTAATAACATTTGTGACGCAGAAATTCTCAGGCGTCTGTCGATTTAGTTTTAGTATCCACCATATGGGATTCCCAGAGTTTATTGCCAGAGATATTCTTGCATATTATAGTGAATCTGATGACATTATTAGTATGAGAACGTGTGGAGTAATGCTAGCTAAAGTTTAGCTGAAAATATTTTGGCCCAAGAGTTCGAGAAACGATTACCAAAAAAAAAAAAAAAACACTATATTAGCCCCTTGGATGTTGTCACGATAACCTCATGAAATTGGGAACAAAAAAACCGGACAAGTGCGAGTCGGACTCGCACACGAAGGGTTCCGTTTCACCACAATATTTAACACTACATAATTTAAAAAAAAATGCGTTTCTTGTATACTAAACGAAGACTACTTATTTTCATTTTAAATTAACTCATGAGATTGACTCGAGAAAGCTAAGATTTTGACAGTTGGGTGTCTGGGAAGTCTGTTTTCAGCAATTGGGGTTTATGGATTCTGTCTCGTACTGGACCTAACATAACATTATATTTCTGTTGACCTTGAAGGATAAGGAAGAGTTGTATCTTTAATACACTCACATTTCGCCTGTTAAATGTGAGTGTATTAAATATATAACTCTTCCCCATCTCATTAAATACTAGCGGTCCCGACAGACGTTCTGTCCAAATTTCAATAATTCATACAAAATTCCCATAGAAAATGCGCTTTCTGTTTTCCGAATTTTCCAATTTTCCCGGCAATTTTTCCAATTTTTATCTTCATAAGAACCTTCCTTGAACTTACAAATATTTGAAAAAAAAAAACTAGCCGGACTGGTCCAGCCGTTCTCGAGTCTTGCGCTATCAACACATTTAGCCATTAATTTTTATTTATGTAGGTAAATAGATAATTATGTCTTGTATCAGTGACGACTTGTTACAACAATCGCTTTATTTAAAAAATATATATTTTTTTAAGTTGGATTTACTTTTCTACAATGTGTCCCTCAACTAGCTTTTCGCGTTACACCGAACATTTTCAATATCGCTCGCGTTGACACCTATGAATGTTACCTGTATGAAACGTGACTACAACCTGCCTTCTGATGCCAATGTAAACTTCAAAGAAAATTGGAATGGCAATACCCCCGTTGAGATTCATTTTTGACCCCATTTTTATACTTCATCTGATTAGCTGCATTAATACCTAAAGCATGTTTAATAAAATGTAAATTGTGAACTGTTAAGTCAAAGAGCATATCAAGGGTTATCGCATTACCCAGTTGTGGAGGTCAGATAGGCAGTCGCTCCATGTAAAATACTGGTATTCAGCTAAGAAAGCCGATCCCAAGATAGTTGGGAAAAGGTTAAGCAGATTGATTAAGTCAAAGAGGCAAAAGCCTTCAAGTTATTTACACATTCTAATTCTACACGATGCTGCTCAAAATAATCTCATTTTCTTCATTATAAACAAAATACACATTGTTGTTTATACACCATGTTTTACGCAAATAAATATTATTTCTATGGTAGATATTCAAAAAATTCAAATAAGTTTTTTGATTTACAAAACGGTTATGAAATGTTTATTATTTCTTGTGAATAAAACTAAACACACTGTCTGTTTTGATTTACTTTGATATCATACTCATTCCTATTTATTACAGTTAGCGATAATTTAAATTGAAACCAGTCAAGTTAAAGCTACCAGGAATCCAATCTAGCATAAATTCTGTGCGTGTCAGGTTTAAGATAACAATAGTTTAAGTACATAAATGTCCACTAGATCAGCGCCCACGGATACCTTTAACCTGTTTCCTTTAAGGCTGACCGTCCACTTGAATTTTGCAATGAAGCTATACAGAATTCCACTAATAAATATTAATGCTTTCGAACTCAAACTCAAAAAGCACTTTTGAATTGTCAAAGTTTTTTGAGTCGGTCAGTTAGTCAGAAAGTTGAAGCTAGTTGCCCAGTTCCAAAACGTAGATCTCTACCTCTGGGTACATTATTCTTGTTGATTTTATATGTGAGAACAATATAAAAAAAAAATACTTAAAAACAATTCAAAATATAAAATGAAAAATAAGCCTGAATTTTTAGCCTTTACTTTGCAATTGCAGCTCAGGTATTGATAGATTTTTCCTTTGCTCGTTAGGCTTGAACCTTGAAGTTTGTCCAGATTACAAACAAATCGTCTTACAATATTTAAATGACCATTGCTGCCTACGCACGGTGCTAGGTGTTAATAAATTCACACAGTATACACGGTGTAAGATCGACGTGAACGCGTTTTCGTCGGTTATATAAAAAAAATCGGCATACATTTTGACCGTGTAAGAGCTGAAACAGCAGATTTTTTAAAATAATTATTTGACGTAAAATTTCTAATCGGGGTATCTAGAATCATGTCAATGTGCTGAATTACTGTTATCAGTTTGCACGTCGATGTCCTTTACACCGTGTATAGCGCGGCTGACTGTCTATTCCTGGCAAAAACGCCTCTGGGATTGACTTATACATAGGCATCCTTTTAACGGGTCACTGTACTCATCATAATGAACAACTTTTACTATTTAAAAAAAAATCTGATGTTTCCTACATTTTGACGAGGTATGCGAACATAAATGTAGGTAACAGCTGATTTTTTAAAAGCTTTAAAAGGATGCCAATGAATTCAATTTCATCCTGTAGATGATGTAAAAGGCTGGTTGTCACGAACATGGACAGAAATTATCATTTTAATATTGCCAAATACGGTTATGTCATAAAAATTAAATCGTCTAACAAATAAATTATTCTTACATTTCCTTAAAACTAATACAAATGAACTACTCTTAAAATAATTGTTATAAATAAGAAAACATCATTTTAATATTTTCTGTTGTGGACTCCACTTTAGGTCGAGCCTGTGTCGTGGAATCCTTGAGAGTTCTAAACATTTGAAATTTCAGGGGCCGATACCACTTTCTACTGTCTTCAAATCCTAAATCCACATAGAGATGAGAAAGATAGTCTTTGGAGGACGTATAAACATGTTTGAAGGTGTTAATCGCACAACAGTAAAAGGTGCGTGTGTTGTCAATTAGAGCCCCATAAACACATTCTGGAGAAACAGGAAAGGCAACTATGTTGTAGTTTGTCATAAAATTCCATTGATGTTTTCATTTTACTGTTTTTCTATTGGTTATCTTGACTTTATTGATAGCCCGTATTTTAATATTTTGTAATCCACTATTGAGACCTTTGTCTAGAAATTATACAGACTTACTTAATCTATCTTTTTAATAATACTTTATCAGCAAACAAGTTTAGTGCTAATTATACATCCTCATTCATGATAAACTCCGACATTATTTTGTGATTATTTTATCAAAACTATAATAATTTTCTGAACTCTGTGGCCTTAGAAATATATTCTGGTGTCACTAATCTCTTTTCTACCTCCAATAGAATTTAGAAAGTTAAACGTAAGTTAGGTTATCATCAAAAATGTTATTAAGTCTATCTGACTATCAAAATAGATAGGAAAATGCTTATCTACGTACGGAAGCGGATAGTTGAGAATGTCTGCGAAAAACAGGTTACCTCAGTGCAATTACCTCAAGACATGCTAATCACTATAGTGTAATCGGTGTCTAAATGATTAGTTAGAGCATGTTATTACATATTGACCTCCTTTTTATCAGCACGACTTATGTTTTTCACTGGCTTTATGAGTTGACAACGTTGAATAAGATTTCGTCAGTATATTATTGAACAGCCTTGTTGGTCTATAGGCCGCAAGCGCGTCTGCTGAGCATGAGGTCCTGGGTTCGATTCCCGGGTCAGGCAAGGTGTTATTGGGTTTTTCCATCTGGAATTTCTCAGTAGCAGCCCGGAGTCTGGATTTGTGCCCGATTGATGGCAATAGGCTCGCCCCCTATTACATGGGAACAACGAAATGTGGGTGTACTATAGGTACACCTCTGCCTAACTCTTTGGGGAATACAGGCAAAATGTCATGTGTATTATGGCCACCAGGTTGATAAGATTGTTAATGAAACCTTCTGTTATACCTCTTACTCTAGAATGTGACTGAATGATTTTGATGTGATGGCTCACGTCAAATGTGTTACTATCAAGCTTGGCAATCTGATGACTTTGCTGTTGAACCTTTGTAGGTACCTACTGTTAATTGAATGCTTATTTAAAAGCGTCACCAAAGGAAAGCTCCAAAGCAAAGCTGCAAAGCTCTCTCCTACTTATTTAAAAATTTGCTGTGCCTACAGGGATGGACCCTGAATTGTTTCTATTTTTATTAATTACTTCCACCTGTATGTGTACATTATGGATAGGATTATTTGAATTTGAATTTGAATGCCTAAAGAATTCAACTTCCCAAAGTAATGATACCAAATATTAGTTAAGTGCCATTGGATCTTCCAAACATAATTAGAAAAACAAGTATAAAAACATATATTTCTCTAACTAACACCACCTGGAGTGTTGGTCTAGATTCACAGATGATATCCCAAAACGGCAGATTATAGTGCTGTCCGATCAGTAAACAGTTCCAACCACCATGTCAATATTGGCTAACCTCAATAATTGATCTGAAATTAGTCCTAACGGTACATTAAACTCCAAATCTCTTTGGTAGGATACATGTTGAACTGTGGCAAGCATGGGTCATTGTGTACACGCAATCGCTCCCTTGGGAGCCATTATAACTGGTTGGCAACATACAATTGATAATAGCTACCTCCAATTCAGAATCCGGAAATAATTTCAACCTGACATGTTAACTTTTACTCGGCAGCTATAGGTAATTTAAATGTAGGCACAATATTTAAAACAGGTTTTCGAAAATATTAAAACGTAGGAACTGAAAACAATGGGAACATTAACACTGTGTGTCCACCTTACCGGGAACGGGACGTCAACGAGAAAACACATGACGGCGGCGGCGCCATAGTAAAATTACTGTCGCTACTTCGGCGCTGTCATTTGTTTTCTCGTATTGCGGTGGACAAACAAACAATAAAAAGTGCTGACTGACGTATAGAACCAGCTAAGCACAAGAAAAACACTACCGTTTACCTTACTTACATCGTGTATAAGAGAAACCGATTGGTCTCCGAAACTCCCCGAACGGGTTATGTTTCGGCTTTTACAAGAACATGTGTGAGTACTCAGTACTATAGTTTTATGCAAATTTAGGGAGTTGAATCAGGTCTCTTATCCCGTAAATGGATGCTGCTGAGTACTGGTCACTTTCAAAGAACGGTTAAAAGTAATTTTAAAAGTACATATTGTTATCTTAAAAACTGATTGAAGTTGTAAGACGTGACAGGTATTTTAAAACTAAGAATTAATGATGAATATCGCTAAGGAGCGGAACTCCTTGCTGGAATAATTATATATTTCGAGAGCTATGACAAGAGAGGGAAAGAAGAGAGAGAGCCGATAGGTAACTTCTAGTAAGAATACAGCATCGTCGCCCTCAAGAGTTATCTACATTTATCAAAAATAATTCTAACAAAAAAACAAGAACCAAATAAAAGACACATGGTCCTCAAGCTGAATCTTTGACTGATCTCCTATACAGTGAAACTGAAACTGAAACTGAAACAACAAACAAACTGAAACAACAGTCAAACTGAAACTTATGAGTAGATAATAAAGTTATTGTTCCAAATACACATATTTGTTTACATTTTTGGAAACTAAGTTGCGAGCACCGAATAGTAATTTATTCAGTAGAGATTTGAAAACACAGGTTATTTCCTTCACGACAACGACGCCAACTTCCTCCTTACTTTCTAGATTATTGTTATCACAAGAAGCTTCCTCTGTGATAGCAGTACTGTCAGCCTTCATTTCAGCGAATAATCTTAAAATCTTTTGTCATTTTACTTCCATCTTACCTACTCTGCAAATTCTTTACTATCGTGCGTAACTTTAGAAGCTAAACGTTGTGCTTATGACATTAGATGTTTGTAGTAGACATGAGATTATCTATAAGATCATTGCCTCAGAAGAACAACAAGCATAGAAGTAGTGGTTAAATAGCAACTGAACTCAATATATTTGTTTCATTTTGACTTATGGAGCCGCTATGATGTAAAAGAAGGACACGTATACAGATGACGTTTCGAAATTTTGTAGGTTGTCATTAATTTTATTCTGACTAGTGATGTACCCACTCAATTTCAACGTCGATAGAATTTACAATGACATTCTTTCTTATACTGCCAAGAATAATATAGGTACACACGGCTACACATCAAGCTATACATTTCTAGTTTACACTGACCGCTCATTGTAAGGAAATACAATGCGAGATCAGCTTATACTGGAAATGTATAGCTTGATCTGTAGCCGTGCGTACCTAAAATTTTGAATTAACTAGGCATCCTTATGATCCCAATACTTAATATATTCGTTCAAAATGAAACAATACTTAAAGTATGTACTAAATAGTCTTCCTTGGTTCCCGACAGCTCTTCATGTATTAAATCTGACCCGGCTAAACCAGAATGTATTTAATTGCCATAATAACTGATGAGTTTATTGAAAACAAGTGGGAGACATTCGGTTTTGCAAATGTTTTTAGCAACTTACTTTCTCATATTTTTTTGAATTTTACATCATAGACTACTCAACCAAATCTAGGGAACAAGGGTATTCAAAGTACCTAATAATTTTTATTTTAATACTTTTTAATTATGTAACATATTATTTTAAATCAGTGAAGCGTAATTTAATAGAGATTTGAATTATTTCGTTAAATAAAATGGTTGTTAGTGAAAAAATAAAATTTATTATGAAAATTCAAAATGGTACCAAAGCGACAAAAACTTTTCGCACATAAAAAAATAAATAACGACCAGATAATATTTTAAATAAAAAAATAAAATGCCTAGCAACTTTAATAATCTGTTACGCGAATTCCAGCCCACACCATAATACGGATGAACTTCCTAAGGATTCTGGAGTCGGCTCTGGCGACCAGGAACTCGCCAAAAGCGCAGTCTTCTTGAATCGGGATGGAATCCAATTATTTCTGAATTTGTTATTGTCATCTGTGTCAAGGATTCCTAAAACGAACAGTTCTCAATAAAATTTATGTAAGATTTTTTATCATCATTTTTATTTAGTTATATAGTTTTATTTGTATGTCTTACCTGACTGATGTAAGATGATTTCACGAGATGTCAATATCAGTGGCGATTCATTAATCTGTACCGATGTACTAGGTCCTGTTTCAACTTCCATTGCTACGGGATCCTACAATTACGTATTTTTTATTAAAAATAAATAAATAAATTTGCACACGATTATATTTCCGACTGGGATAATTAGAAGAATAATATCGCATCAATGATATTTTTAATATAATATCATTGTATCGCATATATCAAGTGAACATATTTCTGAAATTTTATACCTGTCTTCACGTTAGATTGCTGTTGATGGTGAGCGGTTCTTTTAATTTGCAGTACTGCGCTATGTCCTTCTTCGCAGACTTCCATAAGTATTTCCTGTAATGTAATAAATCAAGTTTTAATTTGAACGGGATACTATTTATTGCCAATAAAATACCTTAATTATATCATAATACTGGATGTTTTTTTTTTTTTAAATGCTTTCAGCATATTATGTGGCTGAGTCCAATTTCGTCTACCAATACAATTTATCCATTTTTTTTTTCACATCGTCTAGGAAATCTGTAAAAGAAAAGTATCGACAACATTATTTCCGTCACTATGGCTGATCAAGATAACCCCAAAACAATTTCCGAATATTCGCTAATAACTTCTATTGGAATAAATATTGCGACTGGTTTCAGCTATATAGTGACACAGCAATATTTGTTATGTATTTATATTCGTTTATCAGATCATATGCAACAAGAAATTGAGCAAAAACTTACCGATGGAAGGTCAATATTTATTGTTCATTTTATTTTCGCTATGAATGGGACTGGCAGCCCCCAACCACATAAGAAATTGCTCCACAGCGTCCACACACTCACTGTTTGTAGTTAAACAAAGAATTCATGCAATCTAACAGTAGAAATATTATTAAAACATCGCAAAACCATGGAAGATTACGACAAACACGTAAACAATGAACACGCGAATAAGTCAGGTAGTTCAATGAACGAACTGTCAGACATTGAAACAAAGTACTATCAAATTTGGCCGCGTCATACTATAACTTTTTTAACCAAATGACAATTGATCTTGTGACCATGCCAAGAAAGTAAAACAAAGAGTAAAACATTCATCTCTTTCCCACATCCTTTATCGTACCTTTATCGTACCTAATAATAGAACGGGATAAAGGTAGTTACAGAATTCTGTTTTTAGCCTTCCTTCTATGCTTTCTTATTGTTCTGAGATCATTGCAAACGATAAGACTGACATCTGTTATTTATTTATTTTCCATCTGACAATGAATTTAATTGAAGAACTATTATTCGTTTTTTCGCTCAGATATAATACAGTATTATGATATATCGTTATTATAATATATCTATATAAGTAAGTGCGTCTGTAGCGCGTGTGAATCATGTCTTATCTTATTATCACAGAATATGAGGAAGCTTGTAAGTAAATATGTACTGGATTACAAAACATGTTTGTTATAATAACAGTGCGTAAAATGAGATGTTGGCTTCTTGAAATTAATTTACTTTGAATTAGAATTTCTGATTTTCTCTTCATTGTTTTTTTAAACAACACACTTATGCTGATAGTGGCATGATTTGGACAGATATAATTTCAATGTGTGTGTGTGTGGGATTTGAGGAAAAAAATATACATACCTTGTATGAACCAAACAGAACAGTAACCAAAAGAAAACTATAATAAAGTAAATAAAGCGATTTAAAATATTCAGTTAATAGATCATATAATAATTAATAAATAACAGAAAATAATATACAAAGTTCAAGATGACGGCATAATTTTGGCACACTTCCATGCGGAATATACATACAACAGATACTTCGTGGAATTGGTAATTGATTGTACTAACTAGAACAACAGTAATAATATGCCAATATAAAATGAAAAATTCACAGAAATTGTAGCCCTGTCGACATGAAAATAATATACAAACATTTCTTAAGAAATCTCCCGCTAAATATACTATATATATAGGTATATTACAGCAGTGTAATATTTGCTAAGTTCATTCACGGGCTAGTCTATCAATCTTGTACAGCGTCGAGAGCTATACAAACATTTATTTTACACTTCACACCACCTACACCGCTTCTATTTCCTCACCCTTAAGAACCAATTTCGTTCAAACTTTATTTTCCCGTGTACTTTTTCGAGGGGTCATTGTCATTGTTCGCTTTTCTAGATTTCGAGCTCTAACACCTTAGTAACTCTTCCTAACCGTTTGAACTGGAACCGTTTCCAATATATCTTGGGCGTCTTCGAAGTAGACAAATGTAAGTGTCGTTTGAATAATGGCTTCGATATGACCATTTTGGGAAAGTTTTTATTGTGCTGAAGAATTTACGAGCACAAAAATGCATATTAGATCACCTTTGGACGAAGAAAATCATGAATATCAGGATTGAAAGTGTATACGGTACTTATAACAAAAACCAATTGTTTAAATTTTTTGTCTGTCTGTCTGTTTGTTCCAGCTAATCTCTGAAACGCAAACGAAGTCGCGGGGCACAGCTAATAACAAACATTTCTACAAGCAATAAATATCGTCTCAAAGACAAGATAATAATCAAGCATTAGTTACAGACTTACAACCTGTTACCATTTATACACCATCAGGAATCTCCATAAAATATTGCAACACTTTACTTCCGATACTGTCAAGAAAAGTTATAAACTGTAGTGCTATTCTGTAAACATCTCACCGTGAAAACTTAGGTGAAGTGAGCGTGGAGTGAGCTGTCAATAGTGTCAATTCCTAGCAAAAACAAACTCACTTCACCTAAGTTCTCACGGTGAGATTTTTACAGAATCGACCGGCTGATGCCGCTTGTAACTCGACTTGTCTAAGTGAATGATAAAGTAATAGATGCTAATAAATAAATGGACTCAGTAGCAGTGCATGCATGCATAAATGGAACTGGTAATAGAAATAAAGTCCACCATATTAACTATATCCATATTACCATTGGAGTTTTATATTTTGTCGTGATGGCCTACTGGATAAAAGGCCTCGCCTCTCATTCACGAAGTTGTGGGTTCAATCCGGGCAAATGTCAATGTGACATTTTCAAATTCACTTATACTTTCTGAGTTCATCTTGGACGTTACTAACATCGGTGATGGAAAAACATTGGGAGGAAAACCTGGACTCGCCAACCTATCTTCAGCAAGCGTGGTGATCAATGCTCGTACATTCTCTGTATGAGAATAGGCCTTTGTCCTAATAGTTGGACAATAATAGGTTGGTATATTACTATCGTGAATAATAACTGCTTTAATAAACATTGGTCATTGACAGCTCTGGACAGAGAGAGATGGAAAAAGAGCCCAGCAGTGGGACAATACCTAACGGCTAATAAAAAAATCACTTCTTTAGTGTCGGTGTTGAAACGTTAATTTAAAAAATTAAATAAAAGTTATCCCAAGAGTTGTAAATATCGAAATCCCAAAACAATTTAAATAATCATTAGCCCAATTTGAATAAACTTTTTATAAAAATGTCATCTACATAAAGTCCATTTGCCGCTTTTAAAATCTAATCGAGACCTTTATGACAAAAGGTTGCATAAAATCCAGCGCTTTCAATTCGCGATTGCATATCCATAACTGGTTGAATGGTGGTCGAAAACGAAAAAAAAAAATTTTCTGCAATATTGTGTCGGTTGAAATTGTTATTATCAATGTAGCTCTAATCATATTTCGTAACATTGTAGTGTTAATATAAACAGTGTGCGCTGAGAAAAGCGTTCCCTTCACTATCAAAGCTGCCACCAGCAAGACTCACCTCCACCTATATTGCGCAGAATTAATTGTTAAAGCAAGCGTTAAACGTGCAAATAGATTACGGAAAGCCAGACTCAACTCTTCAATTTTATGTGTAAAATGAGATATAGGAAAGAAGCCTTATTTTAGTTTATAGCTTTATTAATATTGGGACTGGAATGTAAATCAAAATGATGATGAGATGATGATGAAATGGGAATGTTGGTGAAGGAAACAAATCAAAATGATTGAGTATTTTTTATGTACGTGGTTGTGTTTATATTCCTTGCTCACCACCTGCTATTAAATTTAAACACAAACTAGATGCAAGACTTTGTATGCAAAGGGACATGTTGCAGTTATATTACATATAACCATTTTATAGTTCTTGTCTTATCGCGTCTCTACGATGTTTATGTAGCAGGACTCTAAAGGACTGGATGCCATTTGACTTTGTCTTACTGTTACTTTTTTGCTGTACTTACATTTTGTATCTATCATTTATGCACGTTCTGTGACTGTGAGTAGGGTTGATATCTCTTTACCTCGGGCTTTAATCTTGACACCGGTATGTTATTTTCTTGCTAATGTGATTTCAAGATTATTTTACTTTTAAAATTTTATTGGCAGTTGTAGGTACTTGCGATCGTCAATGTGAAGTTTCGATTGTTGAAAGAGATGAACACGATGAAGATGTTTCAGTAGATTTTGAATTAAGTATTGCATCGTTTTATTGCAGTCAAAAACCATGTTAGCTTGAACAGAACTGGTATACAGGGTTATTGGTATAACACCAATATCCTCTTAGTCGACGTTCGCACAGACATAACAAAATCGCGGCGGGACTTTATCGCGCACTGGATTTTCAACCCTCGTGCACGAAACAAAATCGCTGGATTACGTCTGTGCGAACATCGACTTAAGGTGTCACTGTACTCATCAGTATAAACAACTCTTACTACGGGACCAAACTTGAAATCGCGAAAAAAAATCAGCTGCTTTCCTACATTTTGACGAGTTTGATGTAGATAAATGTACTGCACAGCTGATTTTTTGGCATTTAAAAGTTATTATAATGATGAGTACAATGACCCCTTAAGAGGTTGTTGGTGTTTAACCAATAACACTGTGTATCACGCACGCTATCTTCAATTAAGGCAGAAAATATGAATCACAAATGTCGAGCCAGGTATTTCATATGACGACCGAACCTAATTGACAGCGAATGTTGTGCCACTGAATAAGAAGACGTAGACACGTAGTAGTCAGCTTTATTTAAGATTAGCTTTTGCCCGCGGCTTCGGCCGCGTGGATGTCGGAAAATATCCCAAGGGAACCTGCTACCGGGAATTCCTTGCATATTCCTTGTCTACATTATAAAGGAAACCTCTGTGCAAAATTTCAGCTTTCTAGGTCCAAGGGTTTGGGCTGGGCGTTGATGAGTCAGTCAATCAGGCAGTCAGTCAGGACTTCTCTTTTTATTTACATATAGATCCATATAAACTAAGGATTATTTATTATTATGGATTTAAGTTTTGTGTACAGTGTATACATAAATGAGCAGCTAGATATTGTATCTTAAATAACTGAAATTATGGTAATTATAAGCAAAGCCAAGGTCATAAGGTTTAATATTAATCATACAACTTGTGCTTTTTTCGTAACGATAGAACATCTTAGAGGTAGGTACACTTTTTCGTTCCCAGCATGTGGCGACGTAAAATACGGCACTCCCAATAGCGTTCCTCAGACGATGCAAAAGACAGAATATATTACGGCCATTTGAGAATGCATGTCTTCGACAATTCTTCTTATAGTTACATCACAACAAATTACTAATTCAGGAAATAACGAGAGATCCACAAGCCATATAATTTAAAGAAAACATTAACATAAAGTTGCTAACGCTGTTCAATAGCCGATGGTCAAAGAATTTATATTGACAGAAATTTATTCAGTTAGTGAAGTTAATTGAATGGAACACGATGTTATAGATAACCGCAAAGATATAAATTCTATCATTCAATAACTTGCCATTGTGGGGGTGGCGTCCACTGCAATGACAGCTAGAGATTTTTTCCATAATGATTGAAAAAGCCGAGGATTAAGAAGGATGGATATGAGAAAATGATATTGGGGAATTTATCCATAGCCAATCAGAAATATTTTTATTCATTCAAGTTTAAATGGGAAGTTAAGATTTGCCAGTGATGGTGTTGGCAGCAAGAGAGCAGTGGCTGATTATGCTGTTGGTATTAAGTTTTTTACATACATATTAATTTAATGGAGTAGCTCAGATTTGGTGTAATATATATAGGGTGACTGGTAATTAGTAACCGATACCTAAACACATGATTGTGCTCATGATAACAAATAAAAACATTAATTCATTCATTCAAACAACTTTTACTATGGGACTTAACCCGAAATCACGAAAAAAATCAGCTGCCCCATACATTCATGTTCATTTATCTCGTCAAAATGCAGGGAGCAGCAAATTTTTTTTTCACGATTTCAGGTTTGGTCCCATAATAAAAGTTGTTTGTTATAATGAGCACAATCATGTGTTTAGGTATCGGTCACTAATTACCAGTCACCCTATATGTACCTAATATCAAACGCTCTGTATTTCTGTCAATCGTTTGATAATGACTAGCGTTGCCGGAGAGTAATATTCCGAAGTATTCCCTTCGGAAGTATTCGGAAGTATTCGCAAATTTTGAGTAGTATTCGTATTAGTATTATTATTAGTATTAGTATTTGTATTAATTTGAAGTATTGTTATAATTAACATAATTATCGGTCATAGATATCCCAAAAGTTACACAAGAATTCCTCAATTTTGTTCGTCCTCCATAGCCTTTGATGGAGCTTCACCTTACTTGACTCCATGCCAACTGTTTCTGCATTCAGTGAGTCATCAATCAAATCGGGGTGCAGGTTCTTGTTTATAAATAACTGTTCGCTTGTTAGTGTGGGCTTTCTTGCAAATTATGCTGTCAAACTTATCAGTCTCTTTTTGTTCACAGCTTTTTAAATTTTGAAGGATAATTGCATGTATTATGTTCCTTTTTTTATATCGCTTTTCGGTTTTATTTTAAGTGAAAGTAGAGAAAGAAAGTAAAGTAAAGTGAAAGTATAGCTATTGATATTATGTTTGTACCTAACGGTTTAATTAGTTAATTGTTTTCAAGTTCTAGGATTGTATTAATCTCACTCTCTGATACGCAATCATTAGAAACTATTTTATTTTTACGTATTACTTCTGCTAAATTGCTGACGCACCATCGTCGTCATCCATTTTTTTTTTACCTTACTATTGAATCTAAATATAAAACTAATATATTCCAGTATTTTCCACCTTAGAACTTCCTGCCAAGCGATGCGAATAGATGGTACTCACAATAATCAGGTAGTAACTATTCTGACCATGCCGCCATCACCCTTTGGCGCCTTATTTCATTTAGCTGGAATTTTAGTCTCAATTGTGAATTCCCACTTTCGCGAATAAATTCAACATTTACACCTCCCCCCGAAGGCTATTTCCAAAATTGGATTCGGAACAAAGTAAGCCTTACAGAATGCTTCGAATGAATTCACGGAGGTAAAATACAGGAGGTAGGAGCAACTCGCGTTGTGTACGATAATGCTGGTCTTATTCGATCTAAATCCGATCCCGATAACGTTCGAGATTAGAACGGGTGAATCGGCCCTCTGAATAGGAACTCGTGAGACTTTCATATAGTTAACACAAATTGGTATCAAAACCGTTTATGAAAAGAAGAACTTGTTTGTTTTGATCATTGTTATAGCTCCTTAAATTGTTCACGTTCGTTGCAACCCAACGTTTGTTGGCGACATAATAAAATAAAAGCATAGCATAATTAATGTTTCAAAAACTAAATATTAATTGCTAGCAGTTGGCCTATATGAGATATGTAAATTTTAGAAGTTACATTTAAAGTTGCATTAAAGATGTCCCGTTTTCAAACAGCTTAAAAATCCCCAAGGGAACTAATTCTTGAATTAAGGACGTACAGAATATGATCCTAGCGTCTCACATTTATTATAATTTGATCCATACGCTAGTTACTTGAACCGCGTTATAAATAAAATAGTAAATAGAATATTTTTTACATTTATTGAAGACTTGGCACCATTCCAATATTTCATTCGATATGTCACCGATTCATAGTGATCATTTTTGTCAAGCGCCAATATAAAGTGGTATTTCCAAGAATTTGTGTTATTTTTGCAATTGCATTAGTTCATGTAACAATTTATTGAATGGCTTTCGGAAAAAAAACGGCGCTAAGTTCTTAATAATCACAATATTGGTTCTTATGTGATCAAACGTATCGATTTCCGTGTAGAATAAATCCATAATAATTATTATTTTACTATGTTGTTTGATCAATATTATTAATATGCTGGGGCGAGACAGTCATTATCGTGTTAATAACTTATTGAATTTATGTTATTCCAGTCCAACGTATATTATAGAATCAAGTTATCTTAACATCGATGAGCGATTTAATAAAATAATCATAAAATAATAATTTAAAAACAACAGACAGGGAAAAACTATCCTGACTAAGGTCTTGACAAGTATTTCCACGTTCTATATGAACATTCAAGGAACTATCCAACCAGAGATTTCTCGGGTTCCGTGGATTGATTATGACCTCAATAAAAACCTAATTAATTTCCTACTATAACCTTAAGACTTCGTTCCGGACATATTCCATCAAATAAGTTTTATTACTTAAGGCTGCAGTCTTGCAAAATTCACTCGCGGCGAATTATTTGCGCAACTTTGTATTTTTTTTAAAACAAAAGTAATGAAATAACATGAAATATTATTATAGTACGTGAATAACCATACTATAAGTAATAGATGGTAGTTTTTTTTAAGTTCATCTGGGTGGATTATGTTAGGTAAATCAACCGTTAAATACAGCTCTTTCGCGCCAACAACGATTCGAGTTATGTTTGTGCACTTGCATTGGGCAATACAAATTTTATTTAGAAAATCTGTTCAGCGCATAATTGTTTCGATATTCTTGTCTTCAAAATGCGCTGATTACTTTTTTTTAATTATCTTTCATTTTCTTAATTCAGATGTAACAATGTCATCGAAATTCTCTGTTTTTATCTCTTAATAAACGGTTTGTTTCA
Source organism: Cosmia trapezina (assembly GCA_905163495.3). Lineage (NCBI taxonomy): Eukaryota > Metazoa > Arthropoda > Insecta > Lepidoptera > Noctuidae > Cosmia > Cosmia trapezina. The sequence continues at coordinate 18,958,505 of LR991034.1, forward strand.
TAATAACAAAGCATCGTATGAATGTAAAAGTTGGTTAATTTAATGCCAAGAGTTCAATAAAGCAAACACTAAAAAAAATTGCACCTAAATCACCTTACTCTAACAATAATAATAATCTCAAAAGACCTCCAAAACAGAGTTTATGAACAAGAATTGCGAGAGAAATTTCTTAGTGGGTCGGAGCGTTTTGGAGGTCTTTTGAGATTATTATGATTGTTAGACTAAGGTGATTTAGATGCTATTTTTTTTTGTATTTGCTTTATTGAACTCTTGGCATTAAATCAACCAAATCTTACATGCATACGATGCTTTGTTATTATGAAACAAACCGTTTATTAAGAGATAAAAACAGAGAATTTCGATGAAATTGTGACATCTGAATTAAGAAAATGAAAGATAATCAAAAAAAAGTAATCAGCGCATTTTGAAGACAAGAATATGGAAACAATTATGCGCTGAACAGATTTTCTAAATAAAATTTGTATTGCCCAATGCAAGTGCACAAACATAACTCGAATCGTTGTTGGCACGAAAGAGCTGTATTTAACGCTTGATTTACCTCACATAATCCACCCAGATGAACTTAAAAAAAACTACCATCTATTACTTATAATATGGTTATTCACGTACTATAATAATATTTCATGTTATTTCATTACTTTTGTTTAAAAAAAAACACAAAGTTGCGCAAATAATTCGCCGCGAGTGAATTTTGCAAGACTGCAGCCTTAATGAGGAAAGTTTTGTCTCCAAATTGCGATGACTGTAGAGTGGTTGGTAATGTCTTTCATATTCAGATGGATTGTGTCCGGAATGAAAACACTAGAACCAATGTTTTCGGACGATATAAAAGGTATGATAATGGCTTTTGTAATACCATCCTTGCTTTTCCAGTAAAGGCTAAACAATTGTACAAGTTAGTTATAATAATTTTGTGTTTTTCTGCACTGGGCCATGTGGTCGGTAAGCGACAAAGACATTTAATTAAATAATTTTAAAAAAATCAGATATTTATACCTACTTAAAAACCAATAATTTGAATAAGATGACAGAACATGACACCACGCCTGATCTTCCTAAAGGGATAGTTAGGTACACCCACGTTTCACTAGATGACGATAGCGACGACGGAACATGTATATAATTCAGAGATCACATTAGCGAACCTATTTATAACATCTATATTTATACTTATTATAAAATAAAGTCACTTCTCTTGTCTGTCTGTTAGCCGCGTTGTTCTTCTAAACTACGCTACGAATTTTCACTATCATTTAGAGAATGTATTCCGGAGGGTTTACAAAAATATAAGTCGATTTCGCAAAAATGTCGCTTATCCCTTTTTAGCTGTTAGGCATCGATATTTATAATAAATTAATATTTAACTTATATATATAATAAACCTTCATGTTTTGTCAAGTCGTAAGAACCTAGCTAGCGACCTATAGCCCTGCTTCGCACGGCTAGGTCGCTAGTTTTATATAAATAAACAAGCGACAGGTTGTGTCATTAATAGGTACTATAATAAAACAGTTTACTAGATCATAAATATACCACCCATAGAAGTGTCAGGGAACAAAATGTTCGCAGTACAATTTCGTGTTAAAAACGGAAACTTATCATTGAGACAGATCATTAGTTATAACTTTATAACAGTCTTATTATTTGTATCATCTCAGTGCTTTCATTTATAAATTATATTTTTAACAAAGCAATCTATGAGAAGAGCTCAACATTTCATAACGCTAAGAAATATCGTTTTCAAAGTAAAACCAATTGCATCGTTTTTCTAACACAGTGATCAGAAAACATCTATAGTACAGATTTAGCCGACGTTCGCACGGACGTAATAAAACTCGGCGATTTTTAGGGTTCCGTACCAAAATGGTAAAAAAGGAACCCTTATGGTATGACTCAGTCTGTCTGTCACAGCTGGATATCTCAAGAACTACTAATGCTATCAACTTGAAATTTGGAACAGTTTTAGATGACGTTTACCCAACGATTTTGCAAATAAGAAAGAAATAATTTTTTTTTTTTTTTTGCAACACGTACTGAAAGGGGGTCTTAAAAATTCAAAGTGGGGCTACTAGGGCATATGGGGTATCATATAAAAGAGCGCTGTTTGCACATTCTCAAATTTTTTTTTCTCTTTTTTTAGGCAACATAGTTTTCGACTTTTGATGAAAAATGTAAAAAAAATCCGAAAAATCTGAAATTATGCTATGTGATAGAAGTTTATGTAAAGATTACAGGAAAAATAAAACGATGTCTCTAAATAGCATACTTTTTCAGAAATCGGAACGGAACCCTCCGTGCGCGAGTCCGACTCGCTCTTGACCGGTTTTTTTTTCGTGAACTGCATATTCAACGGTCTGCTTTGCACCAGGAGTTGAAAATCCAACAGTGTGTTTTTCGTCGCGCTAGGATGCACTCTGTTGTTGTTAGGTTAGATTCTCGAAGATCGGCTCAACACCGAGAGTTGAAAATCCAATGCGCGATAAAATCCCGCCGCATTGTTTTGCCGTCCGTGCGAACGTCCCCTTACAAAATGATAAAACCGGCCAATTGCGAGTCAGACTCGCACTCGAAGGATTCCGTACCACCGTTTAACTCTACATAATTATTTTGAAAAATACTCAAGTTTAATAAAATACGTTTCTGTCTACCTATTACGGTTATGAGATGAGATACATGAGATACATCCCACGAACAGACAAACGGGCGGACGGACGGACAGCGGAGGCTTTGTAATAGGGTTCCGTTTGACACCCTTCGGGTACGGAACCCTAAAAACCAGTATCAATACATCAACGTTTTACACAATCAAATAAAAAATAAAAAACATTAAAAAACGACTACGATTTATAAATCTGTTTCCAATATATCAAATTCTTGCTGAAGTGCACATATACGAATGATAGATTTATTTTGGTTCGTCTGCTTTTTGCTTAGTTTTCAATTCGGTTTTTTTTTTATTTCTTAGCCTTTTTTGGGCATAAGGCTAAGATATTTTTTATTGAGAAAATACGCCTAAAAATATTGTAAATATAACAGTAATATTTTACTATGTATTAAAGTCTGATCTCCACAATTACTCCTGTAAATATAACTATAATTACTACTAACCAAATAATCTAATTAATACTGTAATTTTACCTTTTTACAGTATAAATAAACTAATATTATAAAGAGGTAAAATTATTTGTTTATATTTTTGTAGGAGATCTCTTGATGGACCTACTTATCAGGTTACAAAACATCTTTTACTGATATAAAACTACACTATTGCCGAGTGCCATAGAAAATATTTTTTGATGAAGTTGAATTCCACACGGACGATGTCGTAGAAGCTAGTTGTGTATATGCGGAATAAAAAAAACTCTTGGCAAACCTATTTCTGTGGTATTTAGTACCGGTAATGTATTTATCCAGCCATCCATCACCGGCTAATAATGTTTATGTTACCTCTCATGACAGCTACAGGAAGACATAGACACAGTACCTATTCTTACACCAAGACCACACAGGGAGTGTCTAGACTACTCCAGACACATTACCTCTGGTAAAGCTTCACATTTGAAAATTGATGAACAAAAAGATCTCGAGCCAAAACAGCGGAACATAATATCCTTTTGATTCTGTTCCAAAAGTCATCAGTCAGTTTCAACTTGCAAAGATCAGCAATAATAAATTGAGGTTTCGGTCGAGTTAATTGTAAATACAAGGTTATTATTTTTTTAATCAGTTTCCTCTTAACCAATAGTTAAGAAGACAGAAGGCTAATTCTCGTACCTAAAAACGTTCAAATTCAAGTCGCAATCCCATGCTAGCGATAGTCAAATGTCAAAAATGTAGGTAACCGCTACACATTTTTGACAGATTGAGATTGCGAACGTTGTTAAAAATACGGGAATTTTCCCTAAGGTTGTTAATTTAAAATCCACATAAAATATAAGACCAGAAACGTAATTTTTTTACCCGTAATCGCAAACATGCACAAGTACATAAACTTGTCGATAAAACAGTATTAAACCCCCTGAAATACTCGTGTAGGCTCATAATTTTGTTTCTGAGAGAAGTATAGATAGAGGAAAGTGAATGATTCCGGCATCTATTTACCTATTTGAATAAGTTCAATGAACTGTGATTAACCTCTGTTAGAAACAGATCTCTTTGCTGTTAAAATTAAAATAGAAAAAAAAAAAACTATAAAATTTTTGTTGTTTCATTAAAACCAGTCTAGATCAGACTTCTAAAATAAAAAAACACTAAACTATTTCAAGCAATCGAACCGGAACTATAAAACACATTTTATATGCCGGATAACAGCCGTACATAGACAGTAAGCAGACATATTAAATTAAATAAACTCAGACTAAAATATCGGAACTCCATAAAACTTTTAAATGTAGGTGACCTGTATTAATTTTTGCAAACTATAAACTGTTTATAGTAGATACACCGCATGGATAGGATGAATAACAGATAAAAATACTGAATGGAGTTAAAAATAGTTATGTATTTCCGCGTTGATATAGTCCACTAGTTGTATGCATTCTGACCATGGCACCTATATGGCTCTGGTTATCATTATCTTGTTGGAAACAATGTCGTGGGAACATCACGAGTATAACCGATAGAATATAGGCCGCGTTGACATTAAAATGTACAATCGGACGACCGACTGACTGAGTCAGCGGTTGAAGTTTTTTTTTCATACATCTCCAACTAGATGCTCACAGTTGGTGGCCTACTATACGTTTTGGTGTGAACGCGGCCTTAATCTTTGATAACTGGAAATCGCAGTTCATTTGTTTTTACGAGTTTTCAAATCGCGAATATCTATTAACCCCTCAAGTGTCGACTGCAACCGCTGGGGTTTTGGGTTTATAAATTACTTCAGGTGGACATCAGAGGGCTTAGTGCGAGTTTTTATAATTACTCGATCACGTTAACGTAAACGTCAGTTTGTACTGAAAATGAATAAGCGCCGCCTGGTGACTATAATGGGAAACACAATTATTCCATACGAATTGACATATGTCAACGTTAACGTGAACGTGATCGAATAATTACAAAAACTCGCACTAAGGCCACTGAAGAGTAAGTGAGCGTCCACTGGTCCGCGCCGGCCGCAACGCATCGCACGGCACGCAACGGATTTTGGTTTGCTTTGTAAGAATTCACTACCTGACCCGACAGACGTTGCCGTTCGTGTGTGTTTGTAAGTTTGCACCTAATTGGTTTTTTGTTGTATTTTTAATTATCAGAACAAGGTTTGTATGATAGATCTTTTTTGGAAAATTCACCGGAAAAGTCGGAAATTTGGATGGTATTTTTGTATTAAATCAGTCACAGTCTAAACCACTGGAGACAGAGACATAAAATTCACCCGGGCGACGCCGGGCACGAACAACTAGTAATAACATAAAAGCGAAAAGTTCTCAGTAACATTTAATTATGAACATGTCAATAATAAAGTTCAAACATTAATTTACGACGACCGGTCGCAACAGTCGAACGTATAACTTTTGTCTAGTCGATTTTGAACCTTATTGGGTGGAAGTAAATACTATTGAATTTGATACTAATCCAGTCTACGTGATACTATTAATAGTATTACATTCAAACCTGCCTACCTCAACATTTATCGAAGGTTGCTCTTAATAAATATGCCAACAAGTTGATTAGGTATTATTACCGTTCTAAATCTAAACAATAAAAACATAACTGAACTTAATCGTTAGAACATAACTTGCCTGATTTTTTGTTGACAAAAAATATTGGTCAAGGTTTTTAAAAGTTTTTTCGAGTATTGTTCCTAACGGCGGTTAGCGGCGCCGGCGCAGCTTTATCAAATAAGTGATTATGCTATGTCTAGTTTTCTATTTGTCTTTGTCAGTTTGTATTTTTTTTTCCTCTATCAAGTCAGGACCCGTAATACCCTTTGAAGCTATGGCACTGAGCCGACTGATGCATAGAAAACTATCTTTAATTACTTGATGACAAAGATCAAATAGAATACACCTTTGACCAATATTGAGATGACATCAACCTAAAACATTTGTCCCGCCTGGTCATTTAAAAAAAATATATACAGGGTGACTTTGAAAACATGCGACAAAATTTAAGGGGGTGTTCTACGCATCAATATGAACAACTTTTACTATGAGACCAAACCTGAAATCGTGAAAAAAAAATCAGCTGTTCAGTACATTTTGACGAATTATGCGAACATAAATGTACTGAACAGCTGATTTTTTTTTCGCGATTTCAGGTTTGGTCTCATAGTAAAAGTTGTTCATATTGATACGTAGAACACCCCCTTAAATTTTGTCGCATGTTTTCAAAGTCACCCTGTATATATGACACATTTATTCGGTCTGACATGTAAAAAAGATTGCTGAATTTCGTTCTGCGGTATTGATATTCCGATGCAATATAAAGTCACCCGGGGCTATTGTAACCAGGGGGCAAATGTAACGGATTGAGATAACTCGTTATTGTTGCGTTTCCCTGCTGTCTAGGATAAATTAACCAGTTACATTTGCCACCTGGTTACATTAGCCCCGGGTGGCCTTGAATCAATAAAGCAGATTCTATCGTGCAAGGAGCAAACAAAAATAAAGCTTAAAGTGACGTACATATTTTGGATGTGACTGAACACATACATCAGCACCTACCTCATCTAACCTAACGGTAAACGTCTAATCGTAATGTAATGACGATTGATAAAGCAATAATCTGTACAAGGGATAGAACCATATAATATATAATACTCGTATATATGATAAGATAATGGGTATAACATTTCCGGATAAGTCGCGTGTTCCTAAGCTTGGCTATAGGAGATTGTTGTCTCATCTCTATACCGGTAGTTTCCGATTACCTAATAGATATTTGTTTCGGTTTTGTTCTTACTAAAGGTACTTTTTTATACAATTTTGTCCCTTGAAGTGCAAATGAACCAAAGATGGTGATTTCAAACTGTTGTAGTCAGCTAACCAAAATTAGCCTGCCTGCGTAATCTTTTCACATCTATGTTGGGGACGGTTTCTAGTCTAACTGGATGCAGTACCTACCAGTAATTTACATGGAGCGACTGCCTATCTGACCTCCACAATCCAAGTGGGTCGTGTTGGTAAGGGTTGTCGGACTTTCGGGCGTCTGACGATCAGTAAGTTTTTTTATTTTTTTTATTCACGGAGGTGACCAAGATTAGATAGGTACTATATAGTTACAGTGGTAGAAGCGTCACTGCATTGGCATTGGGCATCGGCATTAGAAACTATGCAGTATTTTTCATGCGACATTATTTGCATTGCTAAACAGAGAAAGTGTGTACCCACAAGATACCAAGTAAATGTAACTAGCAACCAATACCACATACATAAATTATGTAAATGAATCCAATAACAAATATTTGGTACCAACATTAATGACGAAAATGACCCTCTAAAAACAAATACCAATATTGGGCCACGGCTGACCGGATCATGAGTTATTTTCCCAAAGTAATGTCAAGCAAGTTCAGATAAATAAACAACGTATTGACCAATGAGATTAATTTAGCTTATTAGGAACTGTCACTAACATAATAAATCATTTGCCGCAACCAACTAGCTTAATTAGCCGTTTAGTTAAGGTGAGCATAGCTGACTATAGTCAGGAGATATGGAACATTTTGAAATTTCCTATGCTCACATTTTTAGTCAGATGAGGTAGAATTTTTTGTTTAAAAAAAAACCGGTCAAGAGCGAGTCGGACTCGCGCACTGAGGGTTCCGTTCCGATTTCTGAAAAAGTGTGACATCGTTTTATTTTTCCTGTAATCTTTACATAAACTTCTATCACATAGAATAATTTCAGATTTTTATCTTTGCAAACTTCGGAGATAAGGGGGGGAACGGTATTTTTTTTTACATTTTTCATCAAAAGTCGAAAACTACGCGGCCTAAAAAAAAATAAAAATAGTTTAAGAATGTGCAAGCAGCGTTCTTTCATATGATACCCCACATGCCCTATTAACCTCACTTTGAATTTTTAAGACCCCCTTTCAGTCCCTGTTACACAAAAAATATAAATATTTTTAATTCTTTCTTATTTGCAAACTGTTCCAAATTTCAAGTTGATAGCATTAGTAGTTCTTGAGATATCCAGCTGTGACAGACAGACAGACAGACTGAGTCACACCATAAGGGTTCCTTTTTTACCATTTTGGTACGGAACCCTAAAAACAACACTAAGCCGTTCCCATGGACGTAATAAAATCGCGGCGGGATTTTATCGCGCACTGGATTTTCAACTCTCGGTGTTGAGCCGAGCTTCGAGAATCCAACCTAACAAAAATAGTGTGCATTCCAGCGCGACAAAAAACACACTGTTGGATTTTCAACTCCCGGCGCTAAGCAGAGCGTTGAAAATGCAGGGCGCGAAAAAAAATCGCCGAATTTTGTACGCCTGTGCGAACGTCGGCTAAACCTCCTTGGTTCTAGGTTATAAAATAATCGCCAAATCAGCAGTTTTTGGCGTTAACTGCTATAAATTCTATAAAAAATTCTACCTCATCTGACTAAAAATGTGAGCATAGGAAATTTCAAAATGTTCTATATCTCCAGACTTATAATTTTTTCTCAATGATGGCGCTAGTTAGCAGCTCTACTCGCCTTAACAGCCTAGCATTTGGAACTAGCGCTCGCCGGCCGTAGTTTCTTTTTTTTATTGAGTAATTTATTTATTTCGGAATATAATATTTATTTAGTGTCTTTTCATTTGTTCGTTACAATAATTTTCCTGTCTCGTTTGTAATTAGCAGTACTGCATTGATCTGAATACTGCATTGAAAAAATTCGAACGAATTTGTTTAAAATTAAAAGTCTTCGTTTCGCTCTTGTATTCGATTCATAAATCGAATTTACTCTGACGGAAATATCACGTCATTCTGTCATCAGAATAACTTGTAATGATTTGTTACTATATTCATAACTAGCTGCGCCCCGCGGTTTTAGCCGCGTAGACTGGCATAAAAAGTAGCCTGTGTTAATCCAGGGTATAAGCAATCTACATACAAAATTTCATCTAAATCCGTCCAGCCGTTTGAGCGTGAAGAAGTAACAAACATACACAAACACACTCACAAAATTTCACCTTTATAATGTTAGTGTGATATACCGTTAGACATACATAGCTACCGAGGGTTTCCCGGCTAATCTCCGAGGGGAACCATTACGATTATCCGCTGTAGTTATCTTATACGAGTATGTTGCTGAAATATAAATGTATAACTCGTCGAACATCAACATTATGATAGATATATTATAGTAGTATTATTACAGTTGTATTGTACAACATATATAACATCACGCCAGTAATCCTGGAAAGGGTAGACAGAGGTGTATTGTACTTTCACATTTCAACAGTTATGTTTAACTCTCATGTAATTTAATTTGATCCTGTACATGGCTAGAGGGAAAATGAAAGTGGCACCGGTGGCTGAAAAATTGTGCGGAAATCTGTTGTCATGGTATAGGCATGTGATGCGGAGGAATGAGAAATATGTCGTGAGGAAAGTTTTGAGTATGAATGTCGATGACTATATGAGTAGACACGATGGATGGACTGTGTGAAATATGACATGACTAGAAAGGCCGAGATGACGACTAATAAAAAAGTATGGAAAAAAGGGACATGTTGCGCCGACCCCAAATAGATTGGGATAAGGGCAGGAGAATGATGATATGGCTAGAGGGTCCAATAAGAATAAATTAGAGATTTTTAAGTTCAAATTCACATAGGTACCTATAAATTATACGACAGCCATAGATAAACGGTAAACTACCAGTTTATCTAATTAAGAACTAATATGTAACAGTATGTCACATCGGTTATCAAAATTTTCTGCATTTAAGAAGCTGTACACGAAATTTTGGCGATTTTGCTGATTTGCGTGATTTTACAGACGTAATTTTACAGTCAAAATTCTGTATTTTTATAAGTTTTAATGCACAACATAAAATATCATTTCAATTGTGATCTAATGAATGAGCTACTTTTTTATTTTGCGTCGAGTTTATTATGCGAGAATTAGGTGGTTTTAAAAGATTTTTTACTGGCAAAGGTTATAAATTTTTACATTTTTTTTTAGCAAATGGGTTGATTTTGAATTGAAGTATATTAATGTTTTTTTTTAATTTTATGAACTAGAGTTCTAAGTAGCCGAAATCTAAAGCAATTTGTCAAAAGTACAATGTAATTTTTCCAGACGTCAAAACAATTCGTAAATAATTATGTGATATTCTAAACCTGTTACAGCAAAAATTCACGAAACAGTCGGCGGCTTAGGTCGATTATTCAAAATTAAATAAAAAAGTAGCCCATATTATTAGATCATAATTGAAATGATCTTTCACGTTGTGCATTAAAAACTTATAGAAATACTATATTATAACTGTAAAATCACGTAAATCAGCGAAATCGGCAAAATTTCGAGTAGTTACGGCCTCTTAAGCGCCAAACAGATGAACTATATAAAGGTCAGAACTCAATTTGTTTTGTTATAGATAAAATTAATTACAAAGATAATTTACAATTAAAATTCCAGCGGGAAATAGCTACACGTCAATTACAAACTTGTTTGTTTAAAATAACAATTTATTATCAAAAAAAAACTAAGATAAGACTGACCACGTAGCACACTGTTTTGGATATAATCAGTGTTCTCATTGCTGGGATCCAGTCTCCTCTCTCTAAGAAAAAGTGGGTACACCTATTCCAACACGTGGATTGGTACGGGACGGTGGATGTCACATGTCTCTGATTTTTAGGGTTCCGTACCTCAAAAGGAAAAACGGAACCCTTATAGGATCACTCGTCTGTCTGTCTGTCTCTCTGTCCGTCTGTCACAGCCAATTTGCTCCGAATCTATTAGACCGATTAAGTTAAAATTTGGTATACATAATTATGAACTCTCTGTGACTCAAACACGGACGGTTAAACAAAATAAATGAATTTAGAATATGAAGGTCACCTTTAAAGTCACGGGCAGTTTAAAAAAGATACCGCGGCCCTGGCATAGGCAACTGAAGGAACACGGGTGGGTTTTAGTCAGTAAAAGTCTGACACGCCCTTCCACTCCACCCAGAGCGGGAGAAGTAATTTGATGATTTCCCATAGTCAAAAAAAAAGGGGGGCAAATAAGAAAATTGAAAAAAAAGTTTTGCAAAGTATACCGTGTGACATATCAAATAAAAGGGCTTACTATGAGAATCTCAAGTATTTTTTTTTATAATAATAAAATGAATCGTTTTAAAGTTATTTAAGAAAATAGACGAAAATTGACCGTCCCTTACCTCCTAAAATTTTGAAAAAAATACAGAAAACAGTTATTTACTTGTAAATTATAGGAAAACCTATAAGAAGTCTGTGGTCTTAAAATAACATGGTAAATCTCTCGCAATATTGTGAGGACAAACTTACATTTACCTACAGTTGGAATGTATGGGAGAATATGTTTTTCAACTATAATGTTAAGTTCGTTCTTGGGATAAATTCATCTCAACTACGGAACCTTTCATTGTGCGTGGTCTGACACGTACTTGGCCGGTTTTTGTTTTGCTTTAGGACATGCGTATTTTTAGCAATAAAAAATCAATCTGCCTAGCCTTTTCCCAACTATGTAGGCGTCGGCTTCCAGTCTAACCAGATGAAGCTGAATACCAGTATTTTACATGGAGCGACTGCCTATCCACAACCCAGTAACTGGGTAAAACTATGCCCTTAAGACTGGTTGTCAGACTTTCGGGCTTCTGACGACCCGTAACGACTGTCAAAGATCCCCGAATGACAGCCGGGACCAACGGCTTAACGTGCTTTCCGATACACGGAGGAGAATCGGTATGTAAAGATGGTCACCCATCCATGGACCGACCTTGGCAAGCGTAGCTTAACCTGATGGATCGACACGTGCGGCTATTATAACTTAGCCATAGGCTCCTCTTTCTAACGATGTCAGTAAAAATTAATTGGGTTATTTCGGACCTTCATCCATATTATGATGATAGTAATAGGTACACTCGTACACTCTTAGGCCGTGCGCTGCGTTAGGCGTGCGCACGGCGCGGGCGCCCGCGTGGCGTGCTGTTTTCATGTAATCTCATAGATCAGCGCAGCGCAGCACACATGAGATTACATGAAAACAGCACGCCACGCGGGCGCCCGCGCCGTGCGCACGCCTAACGCAGTGCACGGCCTTATTATAAGCTATATTAGTAACAAATGTAATAAAAAAATTAATTCATGTACCGTTTGCACTCACCTGACGCACCGGGTACATGCACATGTACACAGGCCAAAGGAATTAAGTAACCAGACACGCACACTACAAAACTATATCCTACTGTACGTACTGCTCACAATGACAGCCTCGCACACATCCCATTCATAGAGTGAGTGCGCTGACGTCTTTTAAATGATAGTGTAACATAATTTCGCAATGTAGGATAGTTGCTCTCGTGGCGCAACAGGTAAGCATTCAACCTACAGTGACAGAATGATCTGAGTTCGAGCCTCGAGTTTACTAAAATATTATTTTTGAGATTTTGTAATTTAAAATGAATATACTAACTGAATAAAGCGATATTCTGACTAGTTTGAGAATCTACCACAAGTTTCTCGCCTACTTAAAATTATTTCCCAGTTTAGAAGCTAACTACCTGCTTTAAAAATATATTCCTGCCTTTAATTGTGAACTTATGTAGTCAGTCTGCATTAGCAACTACACATTATACTCTTTCTTTTGCACTTGAAGTTTGTGATTGTGATATATTGATTAATTTAGACCATGCATCATTTAACAAGATTTCAAAAAGCTCAGATTATTGTTTTGCATGAGAAAAAAAATATTTCTATTAGTGAAATCGCAAGGCGCCCAATGCTATCGGTGAGTGAAATTATTATTAGAATGTATTAATTTATTATGTCACCGTGATCCCACCCAGTAATTTTATTATGATTGTCTGTTGTATCTCATTTAACGAATTGTGGATATGAATAGTTGAATCTAATAGGAAATGACACCGGAATAGTTGAATTTAGTATAATGAGTGGCTATGCAGTTAACAAATAAATACAATTTTTGTTAACTGCATAGCCACTCATTATATCGATAATTATTTAATCATTTCCATTATTGGTTTACACAGTATTATAGTAATAGTTTTTATCTGTGTTTTGTAATAAAATATTCAAAAATAATGAATATGTTTGTAAATGATTAGATAATAATAATAAAATACAATTTTAAAAGATTTCATTTTTTATCTAAAATATTTAAAAATGTAAATTGCATGTATGGTAATTAAACAAAGGATTTCTATTCTAAATAAAGTATAATAATATTGTTTAATACTTTTTAGAAAAAATAAAAAATCATCATTATATTATATTATTTGTTGTTTGTTTTTTTTATTTGTGTCATTATTATATTATATTATTTTTTATTTTTTATAAGTATGATATTATGTATTTCCTAGGTCACTCGCCCTGCCTTTTTATTTCCATTTTATCGTATTATAATTTTTATTATTACTGACCACTAGCCTTATATATCAATTGTATTTAAGTATATAAATATATATTCTCTGCATTGTATTTATATTGTGTAACTTTTATTTCTTAATTTATAATTTGGGAGGTGTATGTTTAGACCTAATATTTTCACTTTTTTTTTTGTAGAGAAAAACCGTTTGACTGTGGGTGCATTGTCACTGAGACAAGCGAAATAAACCGTCGCCTGCCTGGACCGACACCATTGGCTTACACAAATGTTTCGCCTCGGCATCGTGCGTGAAATTGTTGCCACCCATACATCAGATCCATTCGCTTAGACCAGCATAACAGCAGCAGCACACAACGTCATTATGCAAACTGTACGGAACCACCTGCAAGCAGACGGTTTGACATGTTGCAAACCGACGCGTAAAATTTTGTTATATACCGTGCACCGTCAAAATTGCGGAATATCGGCACTTCGATTGACAAAACAATGTCGTCATAATTACTGATGAAAATTGTCTTCGTCGAAAATCACCACCGACTTATCGTAACATACATATTATATACTACCTTTAAATTTCAGACATTTTAACGTTTTTAAATCTATTATTTTCCTAGAAATAATTAATAATGGTTGGTAATAATTATAATACCTACTGTTCCCGATACAGGTGGTAAATGTTTTTATTTTAATTTTAATTTTCAAAAATGTAGGTAATTCATATCTGTATATAACTGAACTAGCGACCCGGCCCTGATTCGCACGGTTTTTACGACTTGTTAAAACATGAAGGTTTCTATAATATATAAGTTAAATATTTATCATGATAGTGAAAACCGCATCAAAATCTGTGGCGTTAGAAGAACAACGCGGCTACACAGACAGACATGAAAAGCGACTTTATTTTATAATAGATACCTAAACGAAATACTTAATACTTTCACAGCATATTTAGCCATAATAAATTAAGTCGGCGGTACTGTGTAGGTAGGAGTGTGTGAGTGATGTTATTGTTACTGGATCAGATTATATTTGTTATCTATGTGACATGTTTATTCACTCCGCCCATTGTTGTATACATATTATATAATGGTATAAAAAGATGTAATAGCATGTTCTAAACATATTGTTGTATTTATAATAAAACATGTTCACTTTTGATGTTCTTTTTTTTAAATAAAGATATTTATTAAAAATTGTTTTATTTATTTAAGCAATTTTAAATAAATAAAACATTTTCTTAACAAAAATTGTTCTAATTGCTTTAGCTTAAAATAATAAATCGCAAAAAGAATCATCACTTCAGAGATTTGAACTCACACCGTAGTACTCAGAAGTATAATGCCTTATTCGTTGGGCTACGAACGCTTAAGTTTTCAACGCGAAATTATGTTATACTATAATTGAGAAGACATTAGCGCACTCACTCGCACATGAACGCGATGTGTGCGTGAGGGCATTGTGTGTTGTACGTAATGAATCGTTTTAACAGTAGCAATACTGTTTTGTAGTGTCACGCACACTACAACACTGGTTACTTATCTCTGTTGCTGTCTGTACCTACATGTACCCAACAAGCCGTGTTGTTACTGCTCACTAATTACCTTCACAATGAAGGTAATTAGAAGTCGAAAGAGCACCATCTTTATCTCTGAATACTGAAAATACTTTGACAAAATTTAAAAGCTGCCATAGGTACAAGAAGGTATTACTGAGAGAGGTAATTTTATGATTTATTACGATAAACAATTATTAAACTATAAAAAAGACCATAAAATATGTCACTCGGGTGGTCCATCTTTAACTATTAACGAGCTGATATGAAAAGAAATAAAACGAACACTTTAGCCGTAGTTATTACCTACAATTTAATAACATTAATGAAATAAATAATTGTATGAGTAAGTATTAGATTAATAGACAATCGCAACGGAACTGTGGCGCCCTTATGACATCTATTATATTATATTAGTAGAATAATAAAACATACGTTGATAAACAATATGTCGATAACGCGGACCATGTATCTAATTACGTAGTATTACTGTAGCAGAAACTAAGGCTTTGATTTAGATATTTTGTTGCATGTTGTTGCTATGCCCGAAATAGGTTTCCATGCTTGGTTGGCGGAGTGTCTAAAATTTTATAAAAAACATTTAGGATTTCTAGTTTTTCAGATAGGCAGTCGCTCCATGTAAAATACTGGTATTCAGCTGTATCCAGATAGACTGGAAGCCGACCGCAACATAGTTGGGAAAAGGCTAGGCAGATGGTGATGATTTTATGAAAATAATGGGCAGCCAAAACTAATGGTGGTGCAACATGCATAATCAGCCTATAATGTTCCCACTGCTGAGACACTGGCGTCATCTCTTCAAGGGAGAGTGGGCCGTAATCCACCACGCGGGCTTAGTACGGGTTGGTAGATGTCACATGTTTTCGAATTTTTGATTCTAGGACATGCCAGTTTCCTCACGATGTTTTCCTTCACCGTTTTGAGAACATGGTGATGAAATTATTTACACAAAGTAAAGCGCCTGCCTGGGTCAAAACCACGGCCTACAAAAGTCAGAACCGTTAGCACTGAGCCACCACTGATCTTGGGTGCAACATGACTTGAACAAAATACTTTTGTGGATGAAGGGAAACGTCCTCCATAAACATAGACCTGTTAAAAACGTTTCATATTTTTCATTTAAACGTAAACTCACGCATTCTTCCAATGGGGGCGAGAGTGCATGGGAGGCCGTCACCTCCTTCTACGAAGCAGTAATGCTCGCGAAGGAGGAGGCGGAACGCGTGAGGGAGAGGCAGCCTCACGCCCTCAGTCGCCACAGAAGACGCCCTGGGTGGCGGGAATCGAGAGCGGATTCCCGGCCACCGTAGGCGCGGGCTTGCGGTCGGCGTAGAGGGTAGCTCGCCGTCCAGTAAGGACCAGGCCCGGGTCGACGGCGCGTTGTGTTCCACGCGCGCCTGAAAGAGATGTCAGCAAAAGATGGGGTCCGATAGGGCCGATGCCGCCGGGGTCGTGGGTTGTTCGAAAGAGATACCGTGGCTCTGGCACAGGCAACTGAAGAGACATGGGTGGGTTTTAGTCAGTAAAAGTCTGACACGCCCTCCCGCTCCACCTAGAGCGGGAGAAGTCATTTGATGATTTCCCATCCACAAAAAAAAAACAAATAAAAACTTTTTACAAAAAAAAAACAACCGACTCCCAAAAAAAACACTACAAAGTGAAAAATAACTTTAATTTCGGTAGTCGGTGTCTTTGGTTTTTTATTTACTTTCTTTTTTTTGCCACCGACTTCCGAAATTAAAGTTATTTTTCACTTTGTAGTGTTTTTTTGGGAGTCGATTGTTTTTTTTTTTTGTAAAAAGTTTTTACTTTTCACTTTTTAGTGGTGCCTACCGCACACAAATCTGAATACCACTCTGCAAAATAAATTAGAGCATCATCCACATAGACTAAATGGTAAAAATACGTATTAAATTATTGAAGCTAACTCAAAAGCCACTCATCAGAACTTGAAGATACCTATTTTTATGCGACCATCTCAGGAGTATACCATTTCAAATAAAAACTTTGCAAAAAGGCAAATACGTCGCGCTTAGTCGTGTCAGAAGTTTGGTAGGCGTAGTTTTAGTTGACGGAGATAACGAGGCTACGAAATCTGAACTGACAATCAAAGCCACACATAACATACAACTCAAGGAGTGCAATTTAAAGCGTAGTACTTAGCATTAAATCATTTGTAGCCAGAGTGCACCTCATGACAATTCCAATAAGCCCAAACACGGCTAGGATACATTGTTTTATTACTGAGTTCCGATGCCTACCTTCCGGCTTCTTCATCAGATCGGTTCGATGGTACCATTTTCATCAGAACCATAAGCTTCGTCATAGTCGCTTAACTATTAATCGAGATATCTTATCGCCACCCGTGAAATACTTATCATCATTGAGGAGTTCGCGTGGCTTTCTGTGGTCTTCTTCATCAGTTCCACTTCACCAGATGATGCTTACTGAATGCAAACGCTTGATTTGTTGATAAAAATACCAAAATAGCTACATGTATGCCTATAATATTTGAGGAGTTCCCTCGATTTCTAATGAATCCCATCATCAGAACTGGATTTTGATAAAAATGGGAACAATCTGGAAGTATACCCTTTCAAATAAAAAAATAATTTTCCGAATCGGTTCATGAATGACGGAGTACTGAGGTAACGAACATAAAAAAAAAAAAAAAAAAACAACTGAATAGAGAACCTCCTTCTTTTTTTGAAGTCGGTTAAAAAGGCAGAAACTACATTACTCCACCTGCTATCTGGTATGATCCTTTCATACTCCTTTAAAACCTTCCGCAATAAATTATGTAGTGAATTCACTGTCATATAAATAAATAATTTAATACCGCATCAAAATCCGTTTCGTAGTTTAGAACAACAACGCGGCCACATAGACAGACATGAAAAGCGACTTTATTTTATAATGAGTATACAGGGTGTCCCGTAATTAATGGATAACCTCATAAGGGGTACTCATACTCATCATTATGAACAACTTTTACTATGGGACCAAACCTGAAATCGCGAAAAAAAATCTGCTGTTCAGTACATTTATGTTCGCATAATTCGTCAAAGTGTAGGGAAGAGCTAATTTTTTTTTCGCGATTTCAGATTTGTTCCCATAGTAAAAGTTGTTCATATTGATGAGTATGAGTACCCCTTATGAGGTTATCCATTAATTACGGGACACCCTGTAGATACAAAATTACACAGTACCTATAATGAACACCACATCGCTTTATGACTAGCTTGTGCCAGCGGTTTCGCACGCGTGGAGGTTGAAAACTATCCCACGTTACAAAACCGTCCAGACGTTGTTGCGTGATTGTACGTATAAAAAAAACCGGTCAAGAGCGAGTCGGACTCGCGCACATAGGGTTCCGTTCCGATTTCTGAAAAAGTGTGCTATTTAGAGACATCGTTTTATTTTTCCTGTAGTCTTTAAATAATCTTCTATCACATAGAATAATTTCAGATTTTTCTCTTTGCAAACTTCGGAGATAAGGGGGGGGAACGGTATTTTTTTTACATTTTTCATCAAAAGTTGAACACTGTGCGGCCTAAAAAAAATTAAAATATGTTTGAGAATGTGCAAACAGCGTTCTTTTATATGATACCCCACATGACCTAGTAGCTCCACTTTGAATTTTTAAGATCCCCTTTCACCCCATGTTGCAAGAAAAATACATAATATATTTTTCTTTCTTCCTTATTTGCAAAATAGTTGGGTAAACGTCATCTAAAACTGTTTCTAATTTCAAGTTGACAGCACTAGTAGTTCTTGAGATATCCAGCTGTGACAGACAGACAGACAGACAGACTGAGTCACACCATAAGGGTTCCTTTTTTACCATTTTGGTACGGAACCCTAAAAAGATCCAGTTAGTAGAACTTTTCCATTCAGTGATCAGTCAAAGAGTTTAGACACAAAGCTACGGTTCCGTTTTAGGGTTCCGTACCTCAAAAGGAAAAAACGGAACCCTTATAGGATCACTTGTTTGTCCGTCTGTCTGTCTGTCTGTCAGTCTGTCAAGACCCTTTTTCTCAGGAACGCGTAGAGGTATCAAGTTAAAATTAAAATCAAATACGTAGGTCTGTGTTCTTTTGAAGTCCTAAAAAACTCAAGCTTCTAAATCAACGCAATAAAAAAATACGGCCATTTTGCCTCACATTTTGATACTCGCAACTGACGCAAGTAAATCAAAACCTATAGGGTACTTCCCGTTGACCTAGAATACCTAATGAAATTTGGCAAGAAGCTAGGTCTCCCAGCACAAGTAAATGAAAAAGTCAAAAAATTGTGAATTTGTAATTTTATGACTTAAAAAAAATAGTTAAGGAATAGTGTTAAGTTTGTTTTTGGGATAAATTCTTTTCAACTACGGAACCCTTCATTGTGCGTGGTCCGACACGCACTTGGCCGGTTTTTTTTTATAAGTGTATGGATGTAGGGAATGAATGGTAAGTGTATCACATGAAAGAGTTAAAAAAAAAAAATTAAATACGTATCCAAGTATTACGGATTATTAATTGCATTTGCGATACAAATGCACTGCCATTTCCATTTCTAAAATAAAAGATCCTTGAGTATTGCGCGCCAACAAAACACTGGCACAAATAATGTACTAGTCTAGCAAATGCAAGAAATATAATTAATTTTCATGACAGTCAACAAATATGTTTTATCTTAACCATGTGTCTAACCTCCTTCAAGGCGGATAAACACAGCTTTTCAGTCATGAACAACATTTGCAAAATGTGACACTTTAATCATTAGGACCATTTAATTTTTTTTAGAAATGGCATGGTATATTTTTGAGAGGGGCTCGTGGCTAAGTGATAATAGCCGCACGGGTCAGTGAAAGGGATAAGCTACGCTTGCCGCGGTCGACTCGTGACTGGGTGACCATACATTACATATCGAAAAGCACAGCTGTCATTCGTAGATCTTCGACAATCGTTACGGGTAGTCAAAATCCCAAGAGTCTGACAACCAGTCTTACCAAGGGGTAGTGTTAGCCAGTAACTGGATTGTGGAGGTCAGAAAAGCAGTCAAAAGAGCGCTATTGACACATTTTTTTTTGTAGGCCACATTGTAGACCAGCGTAACAATGTCAGGTGGGCGGGATCGCTTTCCGGTGCGTATAGGTTGGAGTGTGGCGTCAGACAGGGTGGTCTGACTTCGACAAAGCTCTTTAACCTGTACGTGGATCGGCTAGTCCGTGAGCTCAGCAGCACTCAGGTGGGTTGTTCGATTGATGGAGTTTTTGTTAACAACATAAGTTACGCCGACGATATGGTGCTGCTGGGCCCATCGATCAGTGCTCTCCGGCGCTTAATAAAGGTATGTGAGTGCTATGCGGAGGCCCATGGGCTCAGGTATAACACGACCAAGAGTGAGGTGATGTTGTTCAAGTCCGGTACGAAGAGCTATGACACCGTACCTCAGGTCACATTGGGCGGCAGTGCTCTCAAAAGAGTGGCGCAGTTTAAGTACCTGGGCCACTGGGTCACCGAGGCCCTCACAGATGATGTGGATGTTGAGAGGGAGCGCAGGGCACTGTCAGTCAGAGCTAATATGCTGGCCCGTAGGTTTGCACGCTGTACTGCACAGGTAAAAATAACTTTATTCAAGGCGTACTGCCAGTCTTTTTATACGTGCAGCCTATGGGTGAAGCATACGCAGAAGACTTACAGTGCCCTGCGTGTCCAGTACAATAATGCGTTCAGGATGTTGATGGGGTTGCCACGCGTTTGTAACGCATCAGGTATGTTTGCGGACGCTCAAGTCGACGGCTTTCAAGCGATACAGCGCAAAAGAATAGCGTCTCTGATGCGCCGCATACGGGGCAGCCCCAACAGCGTCCTGCAGCTTATTGCAGGGAGAATGGATGTGGATTGCGCCTTCATGCAGCATTGGACAAAACTACATCTGCGAGTGGTGCGGTCCTGATCCAAGCCTCCTCAATCCTATTTCTATTGTTTTGTGTCTATGTCTGTTTCTTGTGTTCGTTTTAGTATTTTGTCGTAATTTGAATGTATGGATGATTTACAATAACTATGTGTGTACTTGTAATTAATCTGAAATAAAATGAATTGAATTGAATTGAATTGTTTTCGACTTTTGGTAAAAAACGAAAAAAAAAAATACTGTTCGGCCCCCTTTGTTCCGAAAAAAGAGAGAAAAACCTGAAATTATTCTATGTAATAGAAGTTTATGTAAAGATTACAGGAAAAATAAAACGATGTCTCTAAATTGCACACTTTTTTAGAAATCATAAACAAAATGATGGTACGGAACCCTAGGTGCGCGAGTCCGCGCTACTCGCTCTTGACCGGTTTTTTAGCAATAAGATCGCCATTGTGTCACTCTATGTAAAATTTCTACATTTTTATCTGTAATTATATTATAAATTCTAAATTCTATTCTATCGCCGAATACTCTGCATTGAATGAAACTATAATAAACAGTTTTAGAAGTTTTTTTAATCAAACTTAAACATGTTTAGGTTATTATGTTTAAATACACTTTAAACATAATTACCTAAACATGTTTAAGTTTGATACCAAGGCATTCAGTTGACATCTTGAGACGCAACATTGCATTTGAATGCAACGGCAAAGCATCTAATATCTACGGGTCATTGGTTCTATTCCCACAGCTCAATTAAATATTAGCAAGCTGCACCCTAATTGCGTAACACATTAGCGATCGGAGTTGGTTTAATTTTGAAACAAATTGCTACTCTATTGCTTCGTATGTTCGAAAAATGTGTCTGCTCGGCAACGTAAATAACGCAATGAATGTTGTTGAACTGTCAAAATGAAACCAACTCCGATTGATAACGTGTTACGCAATTAGGGTGCAGGTCATTTATCATTGTAATTCATGACTTAACTTTAACTTAAGAGAACAAATTGATCGTGATACATTAAGTATCACAGGCTTATTACCTACATTCCCACCTAGATTTAATTATAAGATAGGTATGGATATTTTAAGACTGTGGATAATAATATTATCTTGGTACAAATTGCAATAGAGACACGGAGAATTTGTTATCGTAGGCGGTGGACTAGCCACCTGGTGTGGCAAGTGTAAAGTAGGGATTTAGTTAAGGCTATTTTAGCGGCGGCGGAGGAAAAGTTGTTAAAAAAGTTTAATTAAACATTTATTAAAGAAAATATCGACCTATCGGTAATCTTTTAGAATAATAGTGATGCAAATCCGAATAAAATATTTGCTTCACTAAAATCAACGTATACACTACTATTTTTTAATTAGTACAAAAAAAAATGGGGCTCTATCCGTACCCGTTACTGATCATATTTGTGTAGTCAAAAGTAAAAAGAACGAAATACCAAAATTGTCCATGAAAATTTGTCATAATTGGTAAACTCATGCTTATGATACGATAATAGCTGTTGGAGGCGGGGCAAGTTAGAGCGAGAGCACGCGAATGCGAGAGCGAGAAAATAAATACAACTATGAATAGCCTGTACAATATTTCCATACATTGAGTGACATTTTGGGATATCAACAAACGCCAATAACATTGCTGTTTATGAATATTATTTATTGAGACTTTACATATATCTTCTCTAATAAGCCCTTTAAGTATTTGTACTAATTAAAAAATAGTGGTGTATATTGAACTGAAAACATCGAAGGTTGCCATACTGAAGCGTTTGTTAGGGTTCCGTAACAAAATGGTAAAAAGGAACCCTTATGGTGCGTCTCAGTCGGTCTGTCTGTTTGTCTGTCACAGCTGAATATCTCAAGAACTACTAATGATAAAAAACTTGAAATTTGGAACAGTTTCAGATGACGTATACCTAACTATTTTGCAAATAAGAAAGATTTTTTTTTTTTCAACAGGGACTGAAAGGGGTCTTATAAATCGAAGTGGGGCTACTAGGGCATCTGGCTATCATATTAAAGAGCGCTGTTTACACATTCTCAAACATTTTTTTTTCTTTTTTTTAAGCCCCATAGTTTTCGACATTTGGTGAACAAACAATGTTAAAAAAAATACCGTTATCGCCGAAGTTTGCATAGAGAAAAATCTGAAATTATTCTATGTGATAGAAGTTTATGTAAAGATTACAGGAAAAATAAAACGATGTCTCTAAATAGAACTCTGTTTCAGAAATTATCAACAAAAATAAAATATAAATGATGATACGGAACCCTCGGTGCGCGAGTCCGATTCGCTCTTGACCGGTTTTTTTTTAATATTATCATGGTATACGATTATATAGGGAGCGCCCTATGACCGATTCCAGCTGCACAATTTAAAAAAAAAAGTTTAATAATAAAAAAATACTTATCTTGACAGCCTCTTTGGTGTAGTGGTCGCAAGCGCTAGCTGAGCATGAGGTCCTGGGTACGATTTCCGGGTCGGGCAAGTCTTATGCGGTTTTTTATCTGAAATTTCTCAGTCGCAGCCCGGAGTCTGGATTTGTGACCGGTTGGTGGCAATAGGCTCGCCTCCTATTACATGGGACTTAAACATAACTGCCGAAATGTGGGTGTTCGATATAGATACACCTCTGCCTAACCCTGCTGGTAATACAAGCGTGATGTTATGTATGTAATCACACTTCACACTAATATTACAGAGGCGAAAGTTTGTGAGTGTGTGTATTTGTTACTTCTTCACGCTCAGACATTTTATATTGGAGGTTAAGTTATGTATTAACCAACAGTAATGGAAAACAACAGTGTCATTTGGAATCTAAAACATACAAAATACAGTTGTGTTGCAAATTAACATTTAGCTTAGTTAAAACAGTTGACATTATATTAATAAAAGAATCGTACTTTACCTCAGAAAGTGAAGTCCATTGCCATAACAATGAACGGACATCGTCAAACTTATGCAGCTAAATAAATGCCGTTTCACACGGAACACATTTAAACCACAATTATTACAACTAGTTGATGGGACATTGTATCAAAATGTGTGGTATGGATATCACAATAAGTCTCTAACGCAAACGCAGAGGAATTCGAGAAGGAAACAAACGTAAACATAGAAAAACACCGACAACAACACAACAAGATGTTTGACATCTTGTCATCTTCAACTTACTGTCAGTTTAAGCGCGCGCGAACTTGACAGAGAGTTCTTCAAGAACATGATTAGTAAAATGATTACTTATTAAAAGGATTTTCTTTTCGAAAAGTTCTCGAAAAGAACTAAATATTTTTTAATAAGTTGGAATTTTATATTTAAATTGTTGTAGGTAAAAACTTTGTGTCCGTGTGAATTTAGTTTTAAAAGTTGTGTAGGCCGAAACCTGACATTGTTCTTTGGTATGTAGATAGCTTATACCCTGGATTAACACACAGGCTACTTTTGATTCCGGCTACGTTGGTGAAACCGCGGGGCGCAGCTAGTAAGAAGATATAATCGATTCGACGTGACATAAAACCATAATAAAGTTTCTACATAAGTACCTACAAATTATTATTATGCTTCTAATCATGTCCCACTTATACTTGATCATTTAATTATGGTAATCTTAAGTAATAAAATACTCGATGTGAACAATCGATGAAGAAGACTCACCGATATTTAAATGTTTAAAAAGTTTGCATTCGAAATGTCACTGATTTTGCATTTCTATCTACGATATCTATAAAAGAAAAAAAAAGGTCGTAAGCACCCGGAAGACAAGCCGTCAGAGGAATTTGTCAAAATAAAGTTTTTTTTTACGTGTCGCCAGGCTGATTTATAAAATATAGGGTCAGTAGCTGACTCCAAATGAAGTCAGAGCTGGCGCCTACAACGGACTCTCACAGCCTTATTACAAAACGAGGATTTTCTTTTGTCATGGTTTAAACCATCGAGCCAGTTTTTGTAATAAGAACCTAGCTGTGATAGAAATACAGTTCTTTATAGAAAACTGACAACTTAGTCCGGTAAGTTGTCAGTTTTTATGTGTCGGACTAAAGTTCGAAATTCAAAAAAGGGTCCATGGTTTAAACCTTGGTTTGAAGATGAACCTTGTTTTGTAATCCGTATCTCTACGTTGACGTCCGTCGTGGTGGGGCTTGCGCGCTCCGAACTCTAGGTCTGTGCCGGTAGAGTTTACTTTAGCCAGACCAAGAGAGATACAGAAACCCGCAGGGCAGCATGTGGCGAGTTGGGCAGTAGCGATCCCACGGACCCTATCTCCCGGGAGAAGTCTCGTTCCTCACCTCTGGCTTGCCTTTATTGACCGGCTGGAATGAACACTGATGAGTAACAGAGCCCCACCTCATTCTTGCCTTTATTGGCCGGTTTGAGTGGAGATGCGCAAGAGCAAACATGCTCGGAGGAAGGAAGTATTCCAGTAAGTGTTTGTAGGGATCTTGCCCATCATCCGGGCTCTGGGATTGTTCTGAGAACCGTGGAATACCTATCCACTCGGTCCATTATTGAGTGTGCAAGTCACCCCCTGCCATTTTATCTGTGTATAATAAATAACATTGGTCAGGCAGGGGACATAGTTCTACCATAGTTCAAGGTACCCAATCCACTACAGCCACCCAAACCCATTGCTCAATATGTTTTGTTTCCATGTTCTGCAATAGTCCTGCACAAACCGGGGGTTGTCCTTGGGTGCACTTGCACAGTGCATACAGGGATAATCTCCGGCTGGTGCCTTATCGACATTTAAAAGTTGTCTAAGGGGCCTCTGCGAGTTGGCTTCGGCCCCTCGTATGCCTTCCAAAGGTCCGGGACCCCAGGGTCCCGAGATATGTCAAAGACAAAATAAATAATAATAATATCCTTGGACATTTCACACAACGCCATCTAGTCCCAAGCTAAGATGGTTACTGTTTACATGCAGTCGTAGCACGTCAGTAGTTGTAGAC
This sequence comes from Cosmia trapezina, assembly GCA_905163495.3. Classification (NCBI taxonomy): domain Eukaryota; kingdom Metazoa; phylum Arthropoda; class Insecta; order Lepidoptera; family Noctuidae; genus Cosmia; species Cosmia trapezina. The sequence continues at coordinate 18,984,495 of LR991034.1, forward strand.
TTCAAATCAATTTACATAAATTAGAGACAGCTAGACTGACCCTGTTTAAATCAGTCTTAATGTTGAGAAGGGCCAGCGGTAAAGGCCTCGCCTCTCATGCACGAGAATGTGGGTTCAAAACCGGGCAAGTACCAATGTAGCTTTTTCAATTCATATGTACGCTTTGATTTTATCTTGGACATTACTGACATCGTGCATCAGTGAAGAAACCTGGACTTATGTAGGTATTAATATTGAAATCACCAACCCATCTTGAGCCTTCTCTGTATGAGAAGAGGACTTTGCCCTGGAGTGGGACAATAATAGGCTGGTAGTATTAACAAAGAACCAACAATACATAGGTTAATGATAAGAACTGATTTTTCAATCCTACGTACTAATATAATAAATGTGAAAGTTTGTGAAGATGTTTGGATGTTTGTTACTCAATCACGCAAAAACGGCTGAACGGATTTGTATGAAATTTGGCACACAGATAGTTTATATCTGGATTAACACATAGACCTTTTATTCCGGTAGTAGGTTCCAGTGGGATAATTTCCGACATCCCGAGATATGTTAAAGAACCGATTTTTCAATACTTGATGACTTATAAAGTTATAACTGAAGAACAAAATATAATGACATTAAGCACTAATAACACTAAGTATAGCATACTCATATAAGCACAATCTGTTACTAACCACTAAAAACTTATGGACTCTAGGTCTGAAATCAAGGATTTTTTTTTAATCGCTCAAAATATTGTCCGTCAAACATTAAAATGGTGGTTTTGCTGTAATTTTTGTGATTTCTTTTGACCTAGACCAACACTATAAACACCCTTAGTAAAACTATGCCTCAGTGTTCAATTGAAAGCAAATTGAAAGTAAACAAAAATACCGGTACTTTTCAACATACTAAGCAATGCAGATTGTTTTGTCTTTGTCTAGCTAGCCCTTAAGCCTACAACTATGTGAGTTGTCGGTTAAAAAAGTCACGACTCACGATTGTCGTGACGATTGATTGTGTAGATATCGTTATAATACGTAGGGACCCACTCAGATTTATCTGCTTTTACTTTCATTGTTGATATTCATCGTGTCGTGACGTACCTAATGTGAGCATTGGCAATGGAGAAATTAAAGATTCAAATAAATAAATAAACCATTTATTTCAGGCGACACAGGCCCATAAAAACCGATAGATACGGTAAGATAAGTACCGTAACCGAAACATAGGTACATATTTGAATATAAAAAAAAAACTTGTGTTAATAAAATTTGCTTAAAATCACGTTAGTAGCACTCCCCCTTGCACTAGCTTGACTTTAAGTGCTGCCCTGTGGAACTTGTCCGCGGAAGCCCGCAATCGAAAAAAAAAAATCCCAATCAATCGCAATTCAAATCCCGTACCCTAATTGCGTAACACATTATCAATCGGAATTGGCTTCATTTTAACAGTTCAACAACATTCATTGGGTTATTTACGTTGTCGAGCAGAATTTTCTTCGAACATAATAAAGTAATAGATTAGCAATTTGCTTCAAAATGATTCAAATTCCGATCGATAGTGTGTTACGCAATTAGGGTGCCGGTATCTGGAATTAGCTAACAATTTGTCAAGCCCGCATAAAGTGCTGTGATACAATCAACTCAGCCTATTGCAGTTCACTGCTGGACATAGGCCTTTCCCAAGCTGCGCCACAACACCCTGTTCTCCACCTTCCGCATCCAGTCTGTCTCAGCCACCTTCGCTGTTATTGGTTGAATGTATTATCAATAGCCAATCGCATAATTTTACTATTTTTACGCATCGATGATTTTTAGACTTGGGTAGACTGTTGAAACTAAACATGTATAAACTTAATGTACACAGTTATGCAATAAATATGTCTTTGTCTTTGTCGTTGTCTAGTTGTCGTTTGTCTTTTCCGTACCAAAATGTTAAAAAGGGAACCCTTATGGTGTGACTAAGTCTGTCTGTCTGTCTGTCTGTCACAGCTGTATAACTCGAGAACCACTAATGCTGTCAACTTGAAATTTGGAACAGTTTTAGGTGACGTTTACCCAACTATTTTGCAAATAAGAAAGAAATAAAAATATTTAATTTTTTTATGCAACAGGGACTGAAAGGAGGTCTTAAAAATTCAAAGTGGAGCTACTAGGGCATGTGGGGAATCATATGAAAGAGCGCTGTTTGCACATTCTCAAACATAATTTTTTTTTTTTAGGCTCTATAGTTTTCGACTTTTGATAAAAAATGTAAAAAAAATACCGTCCCCCCCCCCCTTATCTCCGAAGTTTGCACAGAGAAAAATGTGAAATTATTCTATGTGATAGAAGTTTATGTAAAAATTACAGGAAAAATAAAACGATGTCTCTAAATAGCATACTTTTTCAGAAATTGGAACGGAACCCTCGGTGCGCGAGTCCGACTCGCTCTTGACCGGTTTTTTGTTCTATAAACCTGGCGTAAGCTTAACTTGTAGCTTTTAGGTACTTACTTAAGAGGGCTGTTGCGTTTTGTCACCTCTCTTGCTCACAGCACGGCACCACCATTTTTAAGAATGTTAAATGAAAAGATGCTTTTTGAAAAATGTACCTAATCAATTAAAGGACTTGTAAATAATGTTATTTTAATAGGTAACTTTTAAAAACACATTTTTATTGTGGCATTTATTTAACTCATCTCAAAAACAGATCATGCTTTTTGAACTGAGTTTATTAAATAACATAATATAAATGTGTTTTATTAATTAGGTACGTATTAATTAATATTATTTACTAGTCCTATAATTGATTACATTTTTCAATAAAGCATCTTTTCATTTAACATTCTTAAAAATTGGGTTCCGTGTGAGCGAGAGAGTTGACAAAATGCGACAGCCCTCTTATAACAGCGATAAAACTTAAAAAAAAATTCATGAATCAGGAAAAAGGAGCGAAAAAACTAAACAGTACATGGAAAGGTTCAAGTAAATATGTAATCTAAATAGATAGGTACTTTTATTTTAAATGCAGTAGGTAAACAAACCTTATTTACAAGGAGTGCAAAGAAAAAAGATCATTAAATAAATATCTACCTGTTACTTTTACTGATATTTAAACAGTCTAGTCTACGTCACAAAATAAAACTGTAAAAAATTAACAACGACAGAAAATACTTGTACATTTTCTCTCCGCCATTTAATTATAATTTCCACGTTGCTAATAAACGTCCTGTTGATTTATTTGATTTAATTATTTACAAAAATCAATCTTTAGTCGATTTTATAATAATCGATATATCGTAGGTACCTACTTATTACATAAATACTACCCACCATTAGTAGTACTTCACTTCTCGTTAGCGCCTTAAGAAAGACGGACGTATAAACTTCCTAGTGACTTTTAATTGGCTAATAATAATCTATACATTTTAAAAAGCCCATAACTCGTTTTATTAAAGTGTTAGAACCTAGATTTCCTACAGGTTATGGGACCAGGTTACGTTTTTACTGCAATATAAGTGGTTAAAATTTAAATAAAAAATATGGGCATTGTCAAGTGAAATGGACGTGATAAAAGGTGCAAAAAAAAAAAAAAAAAAAAAAAAGAAAAGTTCATCATCGAATTGTTAGCCGGCACCAAAGACTACAGTATATTATACGGTACGGCAAGACGCCACGCCACGCATTTGTTGCTCAACCTACCCTCAATTTATGATGGCGTTATAACAGCGATCGAAACTTTATCGGAGGATAATTTAATGCTAGCATTCGTTAAACCAAGGCTTTTGGATCATGAAGTCAAGTTTAAAAATGAGTCCAGTGATACCAGTGTCAAAAGTTTTGCAATTTGAGGGAAAAATGGACAGGAATTTCGAAAAACAAAATTCGATAATTCTCAAAATAATAAAGGGAATAATAGCTTCAACTAGGAAGTTAACAAGCAGAAGAATAAGTCTCAGTTCATGAAGTGTTATCACTGTGTCCGCAAGAAGCATGTGAAAAACAACTGCTTCTACTTCAACAGAGCTCAAACATTACAGCAGCAGCAGAAAATACGGAGAGGACAAGGACGGTTCAGGCAGTTGGAATCAGTGAACCATCCACGTCGAGCTATTTTTCTGGCTTTGCTGTTATGATGGCAGACTATCAAGCGGATCATGATGGAAGATACTTTCCTGTTGGTTTCTGGAACATCGGACCATATTATAAACAGGGAAGATCTTTTCATTAGTCACACCGTCTTGCAAACGCCATTAAAATTTCTATTGCTTAAAATGGTGAATTTATTTCAGGGAACGATGTATGTGACCAGCAACATGGGCGTTCAAGAAGTTTTGGAGGACGTGCTCTTCTGTGCTGCGGTACCACCTGTTGTTCTTAACGAAAATGCAAGGAGCAGGGTTGACAGTCATTGTCGACGAGCGAGGAGCCCAAATACGTAAGGTTAATAAAACTATCATGCAAGGTATGTTGAAAAATAATTTAATTGCTGTAGACTTAATGGCATCTGTAAATAAGTGTCAATGTGTTTCTCAAGTGTGCAGTATGTACAAATTATGGCTTTGGTCATAATTAGTAAAAATTAATTCATCGAAATTTAAAAAAATAATAATAAAATTGTTGATGACACCAGCCAAATTGAAACTGTTATGCGAGCCTGGATGATAAATTGTGTGAGGCCCACGGAGGTGAGGCCTGTATAAATTGGAAACAAAGTCGATTTCCGTTCATATCAGGTCAAAAGTAATAGTCATGTTAAACAACTATTATTTATTGTGCACTCAGATATTTGTGGACTAATGTTACTGTTTATACCCCCAACTAACGACAAATAAAAAAAAAAACTACTTTGTACTTTTTGTTGATGAGTATACACACTAGGTACTTTGTTACGTACTGTTTAACCCACCTATAAATCAGACGTGTTTGCTGTTTTTTGATTCGTGGCTAAAAGCGAGGCTAAGTTTAATTTAAAATTAGTCAACTTATGCTGCGATAATGGTGGCGAATATCTATCGACTGAAATGAAAGGTTATTGTGTAGAGAGAGGGATATCATAACATTTAAAAATTCCGAGAATACCACAGTTGAATGGCGTTTCTGAACGTATGGTCGGAACCATTACATAATGGAAAAGCTCGTTTAAGCAGTGCTAAATTAGACAAAGTGTTTTGGGGCGATAGGTAGTACCAACTGCTGTTTATTTGATTATTTTGACCCCAATTAAAACTTTGAAAGTTTTCAAAAACACCATTCGAAATGTGACATGATACAAAACCTCAAATTAAAAAAAAATTTGAAGGTTGGTTCAACTGCTTACGTTCATAATAAAAGCAGTAAGACCAACTTTGATGAAAAATCATGGAAAGGGATACTTGTGGGTTATGAACCAAACGCTATAAAGTTTGGAACCCAGAGTGCGAAAAATTACATAGTAGTCAGGGATGTTATTGTTGATGAGACTGGTTTTCTTCAATCCAGGCCAGACCTCAAGTCTGAAGGGAATATTAAAAATTCTCACGGCAAAGCTGATGATGTAATATAAGTCAGTGCCGGTCAAGTCTCATAACTCTGACAGTTCTATATCAGATACGTCTATGGTCTAAATCTGATTAGCACGAGTGTCCTAGTAAAGTTTGCAAATTAAACCATGATAATATAAAATTGAATCGGAGCAAATAAATGATATACTTTTTGATACCCCATCTTCACCAAAAGAAAACACAAATAAAATCCTGACGTTAGATGATGCAATAGGTTCAAAAGTCGTTTAGTGAAGACGATGATGATGATCGCAATTTTGTGTGCTCAGTCTATTCTATGTAAAATACCAAATTCATTAGAAGAGATCAAAACAGATCTCAGTGGGAAAGTGCAGTAGGGACGAACTAAATTCTCTAAAGCTAAATAATACTTAGACTTTAATACCAACACCTGAAAATAAAAACATGGTCAATTTATTGTAAATGGATGTTTTCTGTAAAACATGATGAATTTAGAAAACCTTTAAGATAAAAAAAAACAACTTGTGCAAGGGGTTTCGGTCAAGAATACCTCACGGCCTATAATGAAACTTTCGCACCAGTATTAGCATGAAAAGCTAGTTTTGGATGTATCTTACTTTTGCGAATCAATTTAGTTTGCTAGTTCGTCTTAAGGATGTCAAAACTGCCTTCCTAAATGACGAATTAAAGGAAGATATTATATGAAAGGCCCTGAGGGTATCTTAGATAATTATGTGTTAAATTAAATAAACTTTACGGGCTGAAAAATGCAGGCAGCTAAATGTTGGTTTGAAGTTTTCGATCTATCTCATAAAGAAATAGGTTTTCAAAATTCTTCATTCAAATATTTGCTAGACAATGGAGATATACATACCTATGCATATAATTATGTCATTTTATTTAAAGGTGTTTTAACCTAATAGTATGTGCTGATATTGAAACAATTAATAATTTTAAAAGGTATTTAATGAGTAAAATCAAAATGACTTTTTAGACAGATTAAAAAAAAAAAAAAAGTTTCTAGGTATAAAAATTACAAGCATGTAGTGAAATAGCATTAAATCAAAGTGCATAAATATAAACGGTATTAAATAAATTTAATATGCACGATTGTAAACCTGTCAATACACCGATGGAAAATAAACTTAATTATGACGCATTAAACTCTGAAGAAAAATATATAATGATACATGTTGAAACGTTATAGAACGTTTAATGTATGTCATGTTATGCACTCGTCCAGATTTAATTACTTACAAGCGTTAATATACTGAGAAGGTATACGAACAAAAATAGTAAAGAACTCTGGCAGTGTCTAAAGAGAGTGCTTCGGTACTTGAAAGGTACTGTTAATTTAAAATTAAGTTATAGGTAAAAGATGTGCCTACACTAACATTATATGTGGCTACGTAGATTCAGATTGGGGTGGCAGTGATTCAAATGACAGGAAAAGTACAACTGGGTATTTCAAGCTGCAAGCAAACCTGGAGTACAAAGAAACAAATGTCAGTTGCTGCCTCTTCAACTGAGGCAGATTGTATGGCATTGTATGAAACTGTCATGGGAGGCTTTAGGGCTTAAATCACTAGCAGTTAGTATTAAGATAGATATAATTAAATCTATCATATTCTATGAGGATAAAAATAGCTGCATAAGCATTGCAAATAATCCAACCCATCACAAACGTACAATACACATAGAAATAAAGTATCATTTTTCTAAGGAACAGATTGAGAAAAATGTAATAAAATAAAATTACATTCCAAAAGTTCAGCAGTTGGCAGATGTTCTGACCAAGGCATTAACCGCTATCACTTTTCAAGCGATGAGAAGTAAAATGGGCTTCGAATAAGATACTCATTGAATGTTTAGTGATTCTACATAATAATATGATTTATGATTAATTTAATTATTATTAAGAATAATTTAATGAAGTGGTTTGATTAAGGTTTTCTGGGTTTTCCTTAATCCTTGGCAGCAAATGTTGGACCATGATGTATTCCCAGCAAACACTAGGAAGTGAATATGTTCCGGTCAATTAGGTATTACCTACTTTGATTTAAGTTTTTTTTTTTTGTATAATTGGTAGATTAATTTTTGAGGGGGCGTGTTGATTTATTTGATTTAATTATTTACAAAAATCAATCTTTAGTCGATTTTATAATAATCGATATATCGTAGGTACCTACTTATTACATAAATACTACCCACCATTAGTAGTACTTCACTTCTCGTTAGCGCCTTAAGAAAGACGGACGTATAAACTTCCTAGTGACTTTTAATTGGCTAATAATAATCTATACATTTTAAAAAGCCCATAACTCGTTTTATTAAAGTGTTAGAACCTAGATTTCCTACACGTCCCGAGCTTTCACGGGACATGGTATGAACAAGGGAAATTCGCCAAAGCATTAATTTGGAAACTGATATCGTAACTGAATGGAAAAGGTTGCAGACTAGGCGACTTTTAGTCGTGATAATTGTGTTAACTTCTGCAAATAAGAAGCCCGCTTTTATTAGCTTCACCTGTATGTTTGTATGTAACGGAATCTTTGAGTTCGATCGAGCACAATCGAGTGTGTAAAGTTTCGAATTAATCTGGCCATTTGTTCAGATTAATTCGAAACTTTGCACACTTATCAGTTGACAATACAAAAATTTAAAATAAAAATAATAAAATATAGTTTTAAAAAATAACATATGTAAGTAGTATAAATATAATAATTATAGAATAAATTTTATTTGGGAAATTCGACTCTAAAAATTTAAAAATAAAATATAGTATAAAAAAAAACTAAAAAACACGCTTTAGGACCATTAAACTGAACTAAAAAGTTTTTTTTTTTTCTATACTCGTATTACAATAAAGTGACTAACGACTAAATTAATGTTATTGTAAAAAAAGCGTGGGGTCCTACAATTTATTTATGCTACGGTCAGTTTGAATGGAACTCCGTATCAATAATTTTGTATTTTTGATGTGTGCCCTATAAATGCTGGTTTTTAGTAACTATGATGTGTGTATTGGTCAAACTCGCATATCCGTAGCGACAAATTAGTTCTAGTACTTTAAAATTATATTGAATCCGTTCAGAATCCTCTAATTCTTCATTAAAATAATTTGGCCAACTTGCGTACTATTAGTGTCTCTCAACTTTATTCAGAATTTTGTTAATAGTAACTTAATAATGTCTAAAATAATATTTGTTGTCAACAACAGTTGTTGCATACACGAAACATATTTAGCAGAAAGTTAATATTCTATCCTCCTATATCTACTCTAGATGCTTACCTACCCATAATCAGCAAAAGCTCAATGTCTTATCAATGCTCATTATTTCCAATTAGAATGCAGTACTTGCAATTAAAAAGCACTCTACAGATAAACTCAAAAAAATATCGCGCGACTAAAAGTTGCGACTAAAAATCGCCCTACCGTACCTTGTTAACGCCACAGACGTGAAGTCAAATGCAATAATTACCGCGATAGGCCCAGTGTTATGCTAATGCCTGCATAGGGCCGCCATGATTGTGCATTCGTGTGAAACTGCCTTTGAAATATTAATGTAATTATTTATTATAATATTATATCCCAGGTGTGAGAAGCACGTAATGTGATACTTTTCTTTGTGTGTTTCAAAAGGTACTGTTGGAATAAAAATTAAATAAGTAAGTGGGTACGAGTGCGGAAATTCACAAAAGCACAGGTTTGCAAAAAAATGTTTCTAAATAACCTAACAGAAAAAGAGACATTAAGGACGTATTTTCCTACAACTTCAATTACAAAAAAACCGAACGAAGACCACAGATGGCCATCGGACTACTCCATAATAAGTTATTACACTGGTTGTGATTCGATTACTAAGCAATTTATGTTCGTCACAATGCATGTGGTGAAGTGGCGCTGATGGTGACTTCACCATTAGCTTCGAGTTCTCCTGGTTCATACTAGGAGAACTCCTCAACAATTAATGGCCCTGCATCGGGAAAAGCAATATTTTGTAAAAGGTGATGAGCAGTTGACATTAGGCTATTGTAACCTAAATAACTGTTTTATGTCCCAATAAAATAAAATAAACTACAAACTAATAAGTGACAACTAAAAAGTGAACAATAAAAACTTTTTTACAAAAAAAAAAAAAGCAACTGACTTCCAAGAAAACACTACAAACTGAAAAATAACTTTAATTTCGGAAGTCATCAGCAAAATACTAAAATACAGATCCAGACACCGACTACGGCGATACTTAATCAACTGCTTTTCCGCAATCAATTCAATTACACTCGAAAATCTAATTTCCTAAATCTAATCCAAGTTAAATTACTCGGAACTCCAATCAGCGTCTCTAATTGGGATTACACAACTATAAAACAAGTGAAGCTATAATCCTATATCTTTCCAAATATGGAATACATTCGCAGCAGTATCTAGCTTTCCTATTCAGGCTAAATTGAAGCTCATACGGCTATCCGCGTTACTTAGCACTCCGATTTAACACATTCACAGCGGTATTAAGTTGCAACAACCGATGCATAATTATCTCAGTACGTTGCAGCAAGTGTGTAGAAGTATTTTACAACTGGGTTGGGCAAAATGTGAAATGTATGCATGTTTTGGTTGCGTGAAAAGTGGCAAATCTTTTCTCTAAATTGCTGAGAAGTCATGAAAACTGAACTGATTCACAATCTCAGCACATCCTATTCTATAATAACTTTGCCTTCTTAAGGTCATAGCACACATATCAACTCGTAATGGGATCGTCACCGTATCAACTCAAGCCGTGCAGTATTCTTTGTATGAAACTCTACTGCAACGCATTCTAATCGGAATCGTAACGTAATCACCTCGCCTTGGGACAAGCTCACAAATCGCGGCGATACGGTGACGGTCCCTTTCCGAGTTGATATGTGGGTTATGACCTTTACGCTTCTATTCCTATTTCAAAGTTTTTTCTATCTTTCTTGCGTGGGGCGTTTTATGCGTTTAGTTGGTTCATCTAGCTTAGTTCATTACATTTGCTGCCGTTTCAATCTCTAATCAAAGTTTTGTCTGCTTCTTCGACATACATTATGATCAGCCCTCTGTCATCTTAGCTGGATGGGTCTGCAAAGTCAACGTGCTCTAGTCTTACTGGCTCTGATGATTTATTAAACTTAGAGGCTGGTCATTATTTTCTCAATAAGAATTGCTTACAAATACAAATGGTTTTTGAAATTCTTGAGTTTGTTGTAGGTACTTATCAGTAAGCACATAATTATCACACACATTATCGTACTCAGCACTTCTCCGCACGGTTGATATTATGCGCACGAGAATTTGTGGAACTCTCTGCTAGCGTCGGTGTTCCCTTCCACGTATAAACCGACAGCCTTCAAAGCAAGAGTTAACAGGCATTTTCTGGCCTACTCGTTCATCATAGGCCTCATCCATAGCTTTCCATCAGGCGAGGCTGAGGTCAAAACCTGGCCCTATAGTAAAAAACCCGCCAAGTGCGTGTCAAACCACGCACAATGAAGGGTTCCGTAGTTGAAAAGAATTTATCCCAAAAACAAACTTTAACATAGTAATACCATAAAAAAAATATTGTTTATGTTAAAAAAATGTTTATCTGACTTTTTTCTTTAATTGTCCTGCGAGACCTTGCTTCTTGGCAAATTTCATGATTCTAGGTCAACGGGAAGTACCAAGATTTGATTTACTTGCGAGTATCAAAATATGTCGCATAAATGGCCATATTTTGTATTGTTTTTATTTTTATTTTTTTAGAAGCTAAATTTTTTCAGAACTTTACCACCGGGACCATAGACTTACGTACTCATTTGATATTAATTTCAACTTGTTAGCTCCACGCGTCTCTGAGAAAAAGGGTCTTGACAGACGGCCAGACAGACAGACAGACAGACGGACGGACCACGAAGTGATCCTATATAATGATTCCGTTTTTCCTTTTGAGGTACGGAACCCTAGAAAATGTGCCAATTTTAAAGAAACCTGCCTACCCTAAGTTGATCAGCCATACATCTAACGTGTTAAACTGAATTATCGTTTGTAACTCGTACCACTTTTATCTCGTATATCACTCCGTAATTGCATGCTCTAAGTAATGATTTTCTAACAGCCGCCTAGCCGTAGCTACTAATGATTATGCTTTTGGCACTAACAAGCATTGCGAATGGTTCTCCTAAAGTAAGATTTTATATTATTTTCTATTATCTATTTTAATTTGCAAACGGATATAAAGGGACACAGGTGCCAATATTTAATCTTTTTAATTACATACATTTACTGCTAATTTACATAGATATGAAAGTTAACAACGATGTATGTATCTATCCACTTTATTTAATTTATCTGCCATTGCTTAATTTTTAATACTTTGTACCTATTGAGCACCTACAGTAATTTTATTATAGGTACATCGTCTTTACTTATAATAATAATTATTATGAATTTATACAAAATATTGTAAAACATTTTAAAAGAGTAACAATTTAGTTTCTTGCCCATTCTTCTTCATACGAAACTATCTTTTGGAAAGGCCAACTAGAACTAATTCTATTTTCTTGTAATGACGTTTAAAAGTGCCTTATAAAATGGCCTACTTGAAATAAATTATTTAACTTTGACTTTGTACTGATCATGACGATTGCTGGACATAAGCTGGACTACAATAAGGAACATTGAACTTTATTGCAACTTGCAATAGCAGAATGGTAACTGACCAAAATACGTCGAAGACCTCTGGTGATACTAAGAAGCCACGATTGATCAATTTACTTTCTCAGTTTGTTTAGGAGTTTACACAATCAAATGATGATGCTTTTATTTAATGTTAAGCAGTGACAGTAAACGGTGGACTTTCATCTGAAAATATAACTAGGTATATCTACTAATACATACATGTGGGATACATTATTTAGCCACAAATCCTACTATCCTACTAATATTATAAATGTGAAGATGTTTGGAGGTTTGTTACTCAATCACGCCAACACGACTGAACGGAATTGGATTAAATTTGGCACACAAATAGTTTAAAATCTGCATTAACACATAGAACACTTTTTATCTCGGTAGTAGTTCCCGTGGGATAATTTCCGACATCAGCGACGTCCAACAATCCACAATTAATACAAACTGCTTTATTATTCCAGTCTAGGTATGCATTAGATAATAATAACTTGTTGCACACGAATAATTCAAATAGAACGAAATCACTGTAAAGATAGCTCTGAAAGGATCGCAGCCCCATTGTCATATCTCTCCTTCCATCCAAGACTAATGTTTTTCCGATAACCTTATACTTTAAAGTGCATTTCGTTTTCCGTATAAAGAAGTTCGATGTTTTATTTCGATACGTTACTGGTTTTGATTCTACTTCTCGTTCAAAGCTATTTCTGTTGAGAGTTTATGGCTGGGTTATTATAATAATAGGTTTTCGAATCTTATAGATGAGGGAGGAAGTTTGAGTGTAAAAACAATTACTTTTGCCCGCATGGAGATTGAAAAATAACCGAGAAGTACGTTCTTGTAGGACCATTTTTGAACGTACTACTGAACGTAATCCTTATCATTACCGACCAACGATTGCAAATGTCTATGAAGTTGAGACACATTTTAGATTACCTACGAAAAGAAATAAGGTTGTCTGTTGGCTTACAAATCATAACTGACGGGAAACAGATGATAGAAAGGTAAGGCTGCATCAGTGACAGCTTTCGCTTACACAGTTTGGCCGCATTCACACCAAACGTATCGTCAGCTGTCAACTCGTCGCTAATTTAACTAAGTGACGTAACTGATTCGAAGCACATTTTACAGGGCAAGCTATTTTTTTTTTGTAAACTGTAGGTACATCGGTCTCGATTTTTGCATTATCATGGGGACCGTAGGGCAATAGGTAGGTACAGATACGCCGATTAGACAGATCGATTCGACTTGGAAAATGTATCAAATTACTATAATTAGGTCGGCTATCGGCTTAGCCCAAAATGTCAGATACGTCAGTTAGTTAAATTAGTGACGATAATTATGTGCTCAGAACAATAACAAAGCATAGAAGGAAGGCTAAAAACAGAATTCTGTAACTACCTTTATTCCCGTTCTATTATTAGGTACGATAAAGGTACGATAAAGGATGTGGGAAAGAGATAAATGTTTTACTCTTTGTTTTACTTTCTTGGCATGGTCACAAGATCAATTGTCATTTGGTTAAAAAAGTTATAGTATGACGCGGCCAAATTTGATAGTACTTTGTTTCAATGTCTGACAGTTCGTTCATTGAACTAGCTGACTTATTCGCGTGTTCATTGTTTACGTGTCTGTCGTAATATTCCATGGTTTTGCGATGTTTTAATAATATTTCTACTGTTAGATTGCATGAATTCTTTGTTTAACTACAAATAGTGAGTGTGTGGACGCTGTGGAGCAATTTCTTGTGTGGTTGGGGGCTGCAAGTCCCATTCATAGCGAAAATAAAATGAACAACAAATATTGACCTTCCATCGGTAAGTTTTTGCTCAATTTCTTGTTGCCTAAGATCTGATAAACGAATATAAATACATAACAAATATTGCTGTGTCACTATATAGCTGAAACCAGTCGTAATATTTATTCCAATAGAAGTTATTAGCGAATATTCGGAAATTGTTTTGGGGTTATCTTGATCAGCCATAGTGACGTAAATAATGTTGTCGATACTTTTCTTTTACAGATTTCCTAGACGATGTGAAAAAAAAATGGATAAATTGTATTGGTAGACGAAATTGGACTCCAAACAGCACAGCCACATAATATGCTCCAAACATTTTACTTTGTATTCATTTGGTAATGAACCTATGAAATGGATGTAGCATGTTCTTTAAGTCGTCACTTAGAGAACATGCTGTTCCTACATTATTTGTTATGGATAGAACAGATGAAATGGTCTTGATATATTATGATATAATTTAGGTATTTTATTGGCAATAAATAGTATCCCGTTCACATTAAAACTTGATTTATTACATTACAGGAAATACTTATGGAAGTCTGCGAAGAAGGACATAGCGCAATACTGCAAATTAAAAAAACCGCTCACCATCAACAGTAATCTAACATGAAGACAGGCGATACAATGATATTATATTAAAAATATCATTGATGCGATATCATTCTTCTAATTATCCCAGTCGGAAATATAATCGAGTGCAAATTTATTTATTTATTTTTAATACAAAATACGTAATTGTAGGATCCCGTAGCAATGGAAGTTGAAACAGGACCTAGTACATCGGTACAAATTAATGAATCGCAACTGATCTTGACATCTCGTGAAATCATCTCACATCAGTCAGGTAAGACATACAAATAAAACTATTTACCTAAATAAAAATGTTGATAAAAAATCTTACATAAATTTTATTGAGAACTGTTTGTTTTAGGAATCCTTGACACAGATGACAATAACAAATTCAGAAATAATTGGATTCCATCCCGATTCAAGAAGACTGCGCTTTTGGCGAGTTCCTGGTCGCCAGAGCCGACTCCAGAATCCTCAGGAAGTTCATCCGTACCAGGGCGGAATGATTATTGTGTGGGCTGGAATTCGACTAACAGATTATTAACTGGCTAGGCATTTTATTTTTTATTTAAAATATTATCTGGTCGTTATTTATTTTTTTATGTACGAAAAGTTTTTGTCGCTTTGGTACCATTTTAAATTTTCATAATAAATTTTATTTTTTCACTAACAACCATTTTATTTAATCAAATAATTCAAATCTCTATTAAATTACGCTTCTACTGATTTACAATAATATATGTTACATAAAAAGTATTAAAATAAAAATTATTAGGTACTTTGAATACCCTTTTTCCCTAGACTTTGTTGAGTAGTCTATGATGTAATCTAAAATTCAAATAAATATGAGAAAGTAAGTTGCTAAAAACATTTGCAAAACCGAATGTCTCCCACTTCTTTTCAATAAACTCATCAGTTATTATGGCAACTAAATACATTCTGGTTTAGCCGGGTCAGATTTAATACATGAAGAGCTGTCGGGAACCAAGGAAGACTTTGGTGATGATGATGACGAACTATTTAGTTCATACTTAAAGTATTGTTTCATTTTGAACGAATATATTAAGTATTGGTATCATAAGTATGCTTAGTTACTTCAAAATTTTTGGTACGCACGGCTACAGATCAAGCTATACATTTCCAGTATAAGCTGATCTCGCATTGTATAGGATTTCCTTACAATGAGCGGTCAGTGTAAACTGGAAATGTATAGTTTGATGTGTAGCCGTGTGTACCTACGGTTATTATTCTTGGCAGTGTAAGAAAGAATGTCATTGTAAATTCTATCGACGTTGAAATTTAGTGGGTACATCACTAGTCAGAATAAAATGAATGACAACCTACAAAATTTCGAAACGTCTTCTGTATACGTGTCCTTCTTTAACATCATAGCGGCTCCATAAGTCAAAATGAAACAAATATATTGAGTTCAGTTGCTATTTTAGGACTACTTCTATGCTTTGTTATTGTTCTGAGATTATGTGTGTCTATGAAATTGAGACACATTCTAAATTACCTACGAAAAAAGAAATAAGGTTGACTGTTGGCTCACAAATCATAACTGACGGAAAATAGAAAAGAAACGGCTGAATCAGTGACAGCTTTCGCTTGCACAATTAGGCCGCGTTCACACCAAACTTATCGTCATCTGGGGGGCTAAAACGGCCACTTTGGCAGAATCATGATAGGATAATATTATGAATTATATTTTAAATCGTAAAACGGTCACAAACTGTCAATTCATAATATATTGTCAGTTTGTGACCGTTTTACGATTTATTATTATTATTATATTTATTTAGGTTAGCCAACAATTGTTTACACAAAACATTTAAAAAATTTCAAATATTATTCATAATATTATCCTATTATGATTCTGCCAAAGTGGCCGTCAACTGTGAGCGTGCGTCACGAAGTTTACTACTTTTCTATACACATTCACTTTTCTTCACACCGAACCCATAATACGCTATTACGAGCTAATACGCTATTAGTGAGCCTGCTCACATCGACGGCTCACTGTGTACATTTGGTGTTACGCGGCCTTAGTAAGCAACAAGTCGTTCGATTTCCAGTTGAAAATCTAAAAAGATTTGTAATTCTCACGACATAGTATTACCAAACTGGTCTCTCCATAATACTTACCACAAAAATATCTGCCCGCTTCAACCACCGTGGATGTCATAAAATATCCCACTAGAACGTATTAAGGCTCTTACAGACAGAGGCGATATCGCGTCGCGACGCGATATTTTTCTACGGATATAATATCGAAATATCGCGTCGCGACCGCGATATCGCCTCTGTCTGTAAAAGCCTTTAACCGTGATTTAAACTAGGTTATAAACTATCTGTGTGGCAAATTTCATTTCAATCCAATCAGCCGTTTTTGCGTCATTGAGTAACAAAAATAAAAGCTTTCACATTTATTAGGATAATAAAATGAGTGAAAGCATACGACGATGTAAATTATATTATATGTTTTAATTAATTATTTTCAAACACATTTCGTAAGTAGAGAAAAATGTTATTGCTCTAATAAGCGAGCGAATAACTCGTCGGAAGAAAATTACGATCTTATAAAACTTGTGAAATGTATAAATCATCGTGTTTTACCTACTTTTGCAAATACTTTTGTAGGTTGAATACATTTTCCAAGCTTTAAAAAATTGTGGCAATAATTAATTGTATATCCAGTTTATCTGTTTGGTGTAGTTTAAAAGTGTTAACAGTGCAATGTGCAATCGTATTACCCAGTAACTGGGTTGTGGAGGTCAGATAGGCAGTCGCTCCACGTAAAATACTGGAATTCAGCTGCATCCGGTTAGACTGGAAGCCGACCCCAACATAGTTGGGAAAAGGCTAGGCAGATTGAGTGTAATAGTTGTCTATTTACAGTCTGGTCCAGATGGAGATGGCGGTATGAGCTGGACTCCTTTAATAAAGATTGGTCCTTGGCAGCTTTGGACAGAGAGAGGTGGAAAGAGAGTAGGAAGGCCTTTGCCCAGCCGTGGGACGATTATGGCTGGTAAAAAAAAAATACTGTCTGGCTGGAGGCTCAGTTTTAAAAGATACGGAAGTAATTCAGTCTTACTTCATTACAAATGGCGCCGCGCCAGTTTACGCATTTATAAAAATTCTTTCGCAACTCATTACATTTCTGTACTCATGCCAGACTGATTGATCACCATCATTAGCTAGGGCTGGCTCATGCATCATATTAACACATAATATCTGTATAAAGCCATCTTCTATAATCTGAGTAATAAACGGAAAGGTCACAATTAATGAAAATTTACTGGAACATTCGTTTTCAACAGATTAGGAGCACTCTCATGAGATATATTTTCGTATAAATACCTCCACTGAAAATTACAGTGAATAAAAACTTTTTTACAAACAAGTTTTTATTTTTCATTGCACCCTAATTGCATAACACACTATCAATTGGAATCGGTTTCATTTTGACAGTTCAACAACCTTTATTGCGTTATTTAACAACATACGTTGTCGAGCGGACACATTTTTCGAACATTTATGAAGCAATGGATGAGCAATTTGCTTCAAAATGATTCAGGTTCCGATCCATAGTGTGTTACGCAATTAGGGTGCTGGTATGTAAATAACAGTGACAGAAAGTTTTTTTAATATCATCCACCTAAGTGGGAATTTAAACATGTATTAATAAAGCTAACTCAAAAACTACACAAGCAAAGTTAATTTCCCAAATTAGTCCAGCCGTCTTTGAGTAGTCGGGAATCATACCTAAAAAGAAAAGTTTCCGATAAACTGAGAACCTCCTCCTTTTTTTGACATCGGCTAAAAATAAAATGATTTTCACAATCAGTACTAAAATAATTACTAATTCTTAGTAGAATTTAATGACAGCACATTCAATCCACAATCTTACTTTACCAGCGCGAGATACTATGTAGGTACCTATTCTTTGCCGCTAAAAAACGAGTATTGTACGCCAATCAGAGGGGCAATTCCCGTAATTTTAACAACGTTCGCAATATCATCTCAAGACTCAATCTGTCAAAAATTGTATTAAACGCTATACAATTTTTGACAGATTGAGTCTTGAGATGATATTGCGAACGCTGTTAAAATTACGGGAATTGCCCGATCAATCTATAAGCTTACTGATTGACATGAGGTTGTCTCAGAAATGAGATCAATCTATGATCAGAGGGGCAATTCCCGTAATTTTAACAACGTTCGCAATATCATGTCAAGACTCAATCTGTCAAAAATTCTATTCTATTCTATTTTTCACTATGGCAATGGTGCCGATGTCGACAATTCTGCCAATGTCAGATGTGTTATGAGAAAACGTGCGTGTAAAAAAAAAAAAAAAATTAAAATAATAATAATTCTAGATTGAATTTAATGTGAGACTTGTTGATAGGTATTAGTGCACTGAAACAAACACAAAAAATATTATTAGTTAAATATTAAATACTAATATATATATATCATGTACACAAGTGACATACAACAAACCTCACAAAAATAAATATAATCATAATTTAATATCATTCTCGCGGATAAAAAACATCAAAGCCTCAAAAAGCTTTGGGGAAGAATGTGTTAGTAAAGATGGAAAGTTAATTGGGACAGGGATTTTTAATTTAGGGAGATGGCTATACAAGTCATGGGCTGGATTATTATTGGAGCAGTTAAAAAATATGTGTTCCAAAGTACCTTCATCCAACCCACATTCACAGAGCGATGTATCTCTGACCCGGATCTTGTGAAGAAAAACCGGAGAACAACAATGGCCTATACGAAGACGACAAATAATAGATATAACTCTCTTAGATATTTTTTTATATGGATAAAACCAAGGTTTGGCTTTTACATTAGGTTGTATTGCATGATAAAAAGCACCTTTCCGTTTACTTGAATTTTGCCACTGCACCTGCCATGAGGTTAGCAAGCTCTTTTTGGGAAGATTCAACAAATCGTAACCCTGACAATGGAAATATTTTAGGTCAACAGCTTGGGACGTAACAGCATCCTTAGCAAGAGCATCGACGTATTCGTTTCCTCTTATGCTCTTATGCTCTTATGTTTTGTCTTATGCTTAATTACGGGAATTGCCCCTCTGATCATAGATTGATCTCATTTCTGAGACAACCTCATGTCAATCAGTAAACTTATAGATTGATCGGTATACTTTGTTCACAATACTCGTACGCACGATTTCTTCGAAATACTTTATTGATTCTCCTTGTATGCGACAACCTTATTCCCACAACTGTCAATCAATGACATAATTACGAGTCATACTAAAAGCTTATAATACCTTATACGGTAGCCGTTCCTTATAGAACTTTATATTAGTCTCAGAAATGTAAAGAGGTTGTTATAAAGAGCTATTATTTTTAATAATGTTCGTTCAAGTTGATATATTAAATTGCTAATTCGTGATTGCTGTGGCAGGGCCGCACTCGGAGCGTGGGCCATTAATTAAATTACGCAGGAAAATTGAAGTGGTGTTATGTGAGTATGGAGAATTTCGTAAATTAATGAGCACTCTCTTTTGTTTCTTAATAAGCGTTCCGAAAGACAAATTCTATGTTGAATTAACTTCGTAATGAACACGGCAGAAAAGTCGTACGAGTAATCAAAGGAAATGGGATGCTGTGATGAATGAATGAATAGCAAATATCTCATGTCGGTAGGGAAATGTCGTAAGAACAGAACATGTTTGCTGGTTAGAAGTCTGTATGAAAATAGATTATCTTTTTTAACCGACTTCAAAAAAGGAGGATCTATATTCGACTCGTATATATTTATGTATGCATGTTCACGATTTTCTCAAAAACTAATAAACCAATTTGGATGATTCTTTCACTAACTTCATCTACATACTTTCAAGAAGGTTTAAGTATATAATACATTAGGTAATTATTCTTATGTACGAAGTTATATGCATAAATGTACTGTATCTCCGGCATTCTAAAGCGGGTTTTGGTTATTCTTTTTTTGTTTCATCTTGGACTTATGTAATTGTATATTCGACTAAAAATGAAAAAAAATAATTTTAAAATTACACCGACTTCAAAAACCTTAAACGAATAAAATAACTTTCATAAAAATCTCAACAGCTTCTGAAGTCGGTGTCTTCAATTCTTCAATACACCTTAGTTAAGCTTCACTTCATTGAGGAAGCACCAATGACGCAAAGTAAAATTGCAATGAGTTATCAAAACTTCTTATTATTCAAAATATCTAATTCAGAGAACCTTTCTATACTCGTTGATTTCTATATACCCCGTTTACATTCAGCCGAAGTGAGCAGGGAAGTGGGCAGGACGAGTATGTAAACACGATACTTCTCCTGCTGCTGCCCCTGCTACTCGCGCTGCCCGGCGCTCCCCTGCTGCGGCAGTATTTAGGGAAGTATCGCCGGCAGCGCGAGGAGCAGCGGCAGGGGCTGAATGTAAACGAGGCAATAGACGTACCTAGGTATAATTTCATTTACTGGAGGTCAAAACCAATAAAACCTAAAACGTTTTGTGACCCTCCTAACGGTTTCTTGTTCCAGATTTAATTTCCTGCTATCATAATAAAAAGTACCGGAGCAACAATTACTCCATCAACAATCAATAATTTAAATATTCAGTGTCTGCAAACAATGGTGTGTAGGTGTAAAGATTGTATTTAAGTCAATTATTTTAATTACACCATTAACATTGAAAATTAGGTCACAACTCCATATGAGTCAGCGCATACAGGTAAACAGTAATTTACTGAGTTATTTTTAGTATAGTTATAGAGGCATGAGGAAAAGGGTGTAAAGTTCACTCATCCTCCATAGAAAAGGAAGGATCCTCCGACCAGACTGGTGTTGAATGCGACGATTGACGTAGTAAGTCAATTTGATGAACAATTAATTTCACTGACTACAAAAAAAATGTTATTTGGTAAGTGTGCGCGCCATCATTGTTTTTATGTACTACCTGAAGACTGTTTGAATGTGGTATGTATGTACAGTACAACTATTTTCTTAATGTCCCTCGGCAAACTTCGTGTTTCGTCGACTTCAATCAACTTCCAAGTCGATTGACAGCGTCCGGTCTGCACGAAGTTCAAAGTGCAACTGATGAAACACGAAGTTTGCCGAGGGACATTAAGAAAATAGTTGTACTGTACACAGCTTAACAGGCCAGGTTAAAAACCTTGTTATCGTCGTCCCTCTGAAGTCAGCCCGAATCATGTTAATAATACAAATCCTCTATCTCTAAGGCCATTGCCTTAGAGATAGAGGATTTGTGGATCCCATAAACCCACATACGTATTCTGAAATTATTCTTCTAAGAACTTGTTAGGTTCTCTACCAACTTAATCCTATTTTAATTAATCCTGATACACATTGTACCAAAAAAAAATCCTTAACATAAATCTTACTCATGCTACAGATTAATACAGATGGGACACTCCGCAGTTTAGGTATGAAGCTACAAGTACGTAGCGGGCCCCGTTCGCGGGGCTAATTCAGTAGGTCAGAAGGTATAAGAGTTACGCGATAGAGAGAGAGGCAACTTGTAGTTGAATATAACTGTAAGTAATAGGCGTTGTGCGACTTGAATTGCACTTTATTGTGTCGTAGCAAGTCATAAGTCATTTAATCATTTGGTAACATAGGTACAATAAATAGGTGTTAAAAAAATATACAAGCGCGCTATGCTATACCAGAAGGCGAACAAATATTTATGGATGGCATTTGAACATAATTTATTAATAAGTTACATAATTAAAATAATTTAATTTCTCAAAAATAAAAAATAAATATAAGAAAATATTAATGTCAAAAGTCACACACGTTGAACAATCAAGGTAATTTCTTCCTAAACTGTCTCAAACGTGTGCTCATAATTTGATTAAAATACTTTCAATGGAGGGCGAAATTACTTTAATCAAGTATCGTGGGTATCTGCCTTAATACGTCGTAATTGCATTTTAAACCATAAATTTAACTTTCTTGACATTCTTTACGTTTGATAGAAGTTAATTTTAGAAAATTACTATTGTAAAAGGCTTACACTTAATAAAATCACGTAAGCACTTACAGAAATTTATTAAAAGGGTTTACAATGAATAAAACCAACGTCACGCAATCAAACGTCGCCGCCTTTCTGACACATCGCCTTCTGTCATACGCATGCGCGTCTTTCGCGCATGGCATGCAAGCTTTGACGCGCCGAGGAGCAAGGCTGTCGCGTTACAGGCTCCCCCTCTAGTTCAAACACTACGTCCTCGCGTTTGGACTAGGACAAAACAAAAACTAAAACGAAACTATAACTCTGAGAATTTTAAGACTTACGCGGGCGGCCTCTCTTCCACTTTTCTTGCAAAGGGTTTTGCATCTGCCCGATAAAAGGCGTAAGTTGAGAGGCATGATATTTTCCTAATATCTCCCCATTGACACGCTCAAGACTATAAGTCGTACTACTTAAGATTTCGCGTATCTTGTACGGTCCGTCACGCCTAGGAATAAATTTGGGAGTTTGCCCTCGACCAGTATCATTAGACCCTTGGGTTTTGAGTAAAACCAAATCACCCACCTTATAATCGGGTGCAGTCCGGCGATGCTCGTCCGCGTACTTCTTCTGAGTCTCCTGCGCCTTCTCATGTACGTCCCTTGCATCTATTAGAACATTTGATAGACGCTTAAGAAAAGGCGTCACGTTAGCTATAAACTTATCACTATCTACAATAGCGCGCATGTCGTTAACGACATCTGCGGGCGCACGCAATTCACGCCCGAATGTTATCATAGCAGGCGAATAACCTGTGCTATTAGTCACGGCAGAATTCATGGCAAACCTTACGGCCGCCAGGTGAATATCCCACGTTGAGTGTTCCTTACCTACGTGGATGGCAATCTGCGGTTTCAGGTCACGATTTTTGCGTTCAACGGGGTTCGCTTCAGGGTGATAATATGGAGTCAGCGCTTGGTCGATACCAAAGACGAAACACACCTGCTGCATAATTTCACTTATGAACTGTACCCCGTTGTCGCTGATCATTCTCCGAGGAACACCGTATCGCAAGAAAACCTCATTTACCAGGGTTTCTGCGCAGTCCAGACTAGTTGCGCTCTTCAAAGGGAATAATTCCACCCAACGTGAACAAACGTCTTCAACAATCAGGATCCACTTGTTACCTGACTTAGTCTGCGGAAGTGGTCCGAAAAGGTCTACAGCAACGACTTCTAACCGCTGCGTCACGGCCGGTGACTGAACCAGCCCAGACGGTTTACGAGTGTCTGCTTTGTACCTTTGACAAGGGACACATTCCTTAATATAATCGGTGACGAACGTCCTCATACCCGGCCAGTAATATCGTGAAACGATACGCTGCAAGGTACGCTCGACGCCTAGGTGACCGGCAGTGGAAGCGTCGTGGTAGTCAGCGAGAACCTTGCTTCGTTCACTTGACGGTACCACTAGACAAGCTTCGTCGTTTTCACTCGACTCCGGTACATACCTATAAAGTACACCGTCGGAGATGACGTAGCCGCGATCGGCCCACGCTCTCCCCCTAAATGGTTCGTCCAATGCCTCAAGATCGTTTATAATCTTGCGGACATCGGGGTCCTCCAACTGGGTCGCACGATATTCACGAGCACCTCTAGTCGGAACGTCAACTACAGTTCGGCAAAGGTCGCAATCTGCTTCGATAGTACAGGCTGGTCGCGAGAGGGTATCGGCGATCACGTTGGACTTACCAGGGGTGTACTCAATGCGTAAGTTATATGACTGTAGAGTCAATGCCCACCTGGTCAAGCGTCCATTCGGTGATTTGACGTTCATCAACCACTTCAATGGCTGATGATCCGACTTCACGATGATCTCAGCGCCTTCTATGTAGCCGCGGAATTTGGTTACCGCCCACACTACCGCTAAGGCTTCCCTCTCTGTAGTGGAGTAGTTCCGTTCAGCTTGGTTTAACAGACGGCTAGCATATTCGATGGGGCGCTCATCGGGCCCCTCCCCCTGCATTAGAACTGCCCCAAGACAATAGCCACTACTGTCTGTCCTGAGGGCAAACGGTAGGGTCTCGTCAGCCTGACGTAATATAGGTGCAGACACAAGCAGTTGCTTTATACTGTCAAACGCAGACTGCTGATCACAGGACCAATGCCAAGTACTATTCTTCTTTAAAAGTGAAGTCAATGGCCTCGCTATTTCGGCATAGTTAGGCATGAAACGCCTGAACCAACTAGAAGTCTGCAGGAAGCACTTTAAATGAGTGTGATTCTTAGGGGCAGGCATATTGTTAATGGCAGCCGTCTCACCAGGATCAACCTGGATACCACCGGGAACAATGAGATGCCCTAAGAACTTGACAGAATCCCGGGCGAAATAACTTTTCTCGCGATTGATCCTTAAGTTAAATAGTTCAAGCCGGTCAAACACAGCTTCAAGGTCCTTAAGATGCTGATCAAAGCTGTCTGACAGGATGATCAGATCATCTAAATAACATAGGAGGGACACGTCTTGAAGATTTGACCTGAACCTATCCATCATCCGCTGAAAGGTGGCGCCAGAATTACGTAGGCCCATCGGCATCCGCTTAAAACGGTATGTGCCGAACGGTGTGACAAACGCAGTCTTGTCCCGATCCTCTGGAGCTACGGCAACCTGGAAGTAACCTGATCGAAGGTCAAAAGTTGACATGAAGTTGCTGGTTTTGGCCGCGTGGAGAACATCGTCTATCCTCGGAAGTGGATATCTATCTGGCTCTGTGACTGCATTCAATTTACGGTAGTCAATGCAAAGTCGCATACCTCCGTCCTTTTTGGTCACCAAGACTACGTTGGCTGCCCATGGAGACTCACACTCTTCTATCACGTCAGTATCCAACAGCTTGTCTAACTCCTTCTCTAATATCAGCCTTTTGGCTGGTGACAAACGGTAGGGGGGAGAAGCTATTGGTTCTTGTTTCTCTCCTACCTTGATATGATGTGTCGCGAAAATCGTAGGCTCGCCGTCAGCAGCGAAGCGGTCGGCTTTCTTAGCAATCAGATTGTTCAGCTGAGTACGCTGCTCGGCTGACAATTGCATACCCTCGTCCTCTCTCAAAAACAGCTGAGTTGCCTCCATGCATGGAGCTTCCGCATAATCCGACGACACATGACTATGAGTTTGAACAAAATCGTACCTGCTTTTGGGATCATCAACAAAACTCCAACACAACTGAGGCAAGTTAAGTACAATACCAGCATCAGTAATAAAGTCACGACCCAAAAGAGTTCTCGAATCTGCCCCAACAATAGTTAAGAACGTGGTCAACACATCGCGCCCCTGTATCTTCACGTTACACTTACCGCTGAGAACCGTGCGCGCAGTTCTCGATCCATCGCCCAGAGTGACGGGGCGTTGAGTTTCTACAAACTCGGTACCAGCATCCATCAATACTCGATGAAGCGACGGGCTGGCAAGGCAATGCGAAGCACCTGTGTCAATAAAAACTACACCCTCGGAATTTCCTACAGTTATGTTAACCAAGGGCCAACACTGGTCGGGGACAATACCCACACCAAAAATAGCTACAGGCTCTGCCGACCCCCTGTGATTCGACACATAACTCGATAAATATTCGACCCGATCAAAACTATCGGATTCGGAAAATGTCGAATTCGACTTTTTCATGGTATTCGACATTATTTCCGAGTAACCAGAATAGGGACGTTTTCCAGAATACGCCTCTTTGTCAAAATGACTAAAATATGGCCTATCAAAAGAATGTTCGGAATGAAAATAATGCGACTCACAATCTCGTTCGTGGATAGGCAGATAGCTATTAATTTCAATCGAATTAAATGATGACGTACCTTTAGTTTTAATGCTTTTACTACTTTGCGAGCATTTATCGCATTTTGACCTTACAACGCCTTGTTGGCCGCAACCATAACAAAACAAACCTTTGTTATTGTTTTTAGTATTTTTATTACTAGCGTTCGAATGTATATTGGGAATAGTGTTTGAACTAGTGGGGGCATCGTGTGGTAAGACGTTACTAGTTTTAGTATGCTTACTTACGGTTTTAGTAGGTTGTACTACCTCTACCTCCGCCATGCACTCCTCGACGTGTCGCAGCCTGCATACCATATCGTCGAGAGTACTAACTGACTCCCGTGGCAGACGCTTGCGAATTTTACGATCTAATAGTCCGTACACTATGTCCACTTTGGCTTCATCGCACAATGTATATGGTAAGGTACTAATAAGTGCCCTAATTTTACATGCGAACACCTCACTACGCTGAGGAACCACGTGCTCCTCGGCAAATATTTCGCGCAGCACTTTGTACGCGGGTTTGACGATACCGTACATCCCACGTAGATGCTTGATGGCATCGTCCCAGTCTCGTACGCTCTTCTTGATGCCCTGCCACCATACCGCCGCCTCGCCGGCGAGTAGCATGGGTAGTCCACGCAGAGCGTGCTCGTCGCTGACCCCGGCGCAGTCCTTGAACACCTGCACCGCGTCAATAAACGCATCCAAAACCTCGACTTTTCTCGTCGCGCCGTCGAAGCGGGCCGAACACGTACTGAAGTTACCTCCTCCATGTAAGGGGTTGGCCCCCAAGCTCGTTGCGGCGCACCCATCGGCAGTCATCGGCGCAGACGACCGCGCGAAGGACGAAGAAAGAAGCGTCTCTATTAGCTTTCTGTTGGCCTCCGCCTGAGACCTGGCGAAGGCTTCCATAAATATTGTGAGCTCGTTGACGACCTGCGATGGTTCCGCCGCTGGTGGCGGCTGTTGCTGCGTCGGCGCCTCACCAGGCGCTTCGGCGCTGGCGACTTCACGGGCCTCGTCGTCCGTGTTGCTCTGCTCCTGGTCATCGGCGCGGGCGTGATGACGGCCTGCGGCTCGTCTCGGCACGAACGGCATGATGAAGGAATAGCAGCGTCGCACTTCAGCAAAACAATTGGTGATCGCTTAGGTCAAGTTCGAACGAAGAACTCATGAGAATGGCGACTGGCGTCGTCGATGATTCGTGGCCACTAGTTGAGCGCCAGTGTAAAAGGCTTACACTTAATAAAATCACGTAAGCACTTACAGAAATTTATTAAAAGGGTTTACAATGAATAAAACCAACGTCACGCAATCAAACGTCGCCGCCTTTCTGACACATCGCCTTCTGTCATACGCATGCGCGTCTTTCGCGCATGGCATGCAAGCTTTGACGCGCCGAGGAGCAAGGCTGTCGCGTTACACTATGTTTTAGGAGAAAGTTATTTCTCGTAAATGGTTTTAACATTTTTGGATCTTCTCGTTTTGGATTTTTATGCTTCTTTAATCCGGCCCTGTAAGACACTTGACATTACGCTATTGAATTTCATACCATAACACACTAAACTTTAAGTTGATATTTGTTAAGCAGCAATGAGTTGGAGACACTTATTGAATGTCCATTTATGAAAAACACCTGATTTCCATTCGATTAAGTTTCATGTCGCCGACAGAGGCTGTCATTACTACCCTGATTGCATCCAGATACCTTGGAGACGTGTTAATGAAAGGGTGTAAGAGCCATTTAGCTGTCATTGCATTTTATGCTGCAAACTTGTTGCGGTAAGAATTAATTTTCCCTAATGACTATTCAAGTGTCGCCCGAAGCGAGGTGTAGAGGTAACATGATTGGTCTCTGCAAGATCATAAATTGTTGGGCATTTGGTTAATTTGATTGATTACTGCTTCATCGATCTATGGGGCGCAAGCGCAGGTTTTGAAACGTTGGAAACTGATTACCTACTCGCGAATGCGTCGTTTTGCATCCTCGGCAAATTTCAGGGAAACATCGTGAGGAAACCAGCATGTCCTAGAACCAAAAATTCGAAGACATGTGACATCTACCAACCCGCACTGGGCGTGGTGGATTACGGCCCAGTCCCTCTCACAGAGAGGAGGCCTGTGTCGCAGTAGTGGGAACATTATAGGCTGATTATGCAAACATAAGTCATTGTTAAAAATTATTTACTTTATTTCATTTTGCGCATTTAAAATATGTATTAGTTAGGATTAGGATAACAAGTTACCTATCTAGCTCAGTCTATCCTGCTTAGAGCGAGTTACTAATTATATGACGCATTAAGTCATTTAGTTAAGGAATGTATTTAATCAAACCTCTAATAATTCCTATTTTGTGCTCCTAATAGTTATTTATGCAACTGACGTATAATAAGAGGTATTAAAAGCCGAGTGTGATAATAGTATCACATGATGAGTGTTTTAATACCTAATTATGTACAGTTGCATACAAGACTTTATCTACATCCATGTTATCAATCCTCTATAAAAGGTTCTGAAACAGTTTTTTGCAACACTAATACTCGTATCGAACATGGCGGCCGGCGTCATAGTATACGACGTGAATTCGAATAAGTTCTTTTTTTAAATTAAGGCGCTGTTGTAGTGAAACGCGCGTGCATTACAATGTTCTTTTTTTGAAAACGAGTTGCATTATGAAATTCAGTACAACATTAAAGCACCCGTTTGGATGATATTATGTTTACAATGGTTACTATGACACTGGCTGTTTTAATGTTGGCAATAAGCTAACTGTTTCAGAAACTTTTATAGAGAATTTATAGCATGGGTGTAGATAAAAATATTATTGAACATTCTTGAATGCGCCTCTTTTTATAAAACTCAAATATAATTATTATTATGGACCCCTAAAAATACTAAATAGCTACAAACTGTGACGAATTTGGGTGTAGTGCGGTTGGTCACCATCTGATCGGTAGCTTAGTTACTGCGACCGACTGTGAGGACTACACAGATAAATCTCTACGATAAATCGTTGCCGTGTGTAGCCGCCTTTACCTACCTAGCGCAGTCTAACCTGCTTAGAGCGAGTTACTAACTATATGATGCGTTAAGTCATATAATTACGTAATCCTTAGAGAATCCCCTTTGAAGCGATGTTCCTAAGCCTGTACTAGTTTTAAATGTTACGGTGTTTTGAAACTGTTTATGGTGTGAATGCTGCCGCCATTTTATAAGTGGTGTGTGTGAAACGGGAAAGCTTGGTTAAGTTAATGATACGATACGATCTACCTTTTTGAGTTAGCTCTAAGTACTAGCTTTTAACCTGCTTGGCTTTACCATGCAACCTATCCGAGTATTTAATGATAAATGATAAATGATTTATTTTCTGTAAGTAGGTTTGTACAAACACTTTTACACGTCAATATTTTTTTTTTAAACTAGATGAGTTCGACTTTTCCTATCTGACTACTCTGAGAAGAAACGCCGAAACAAACTCAGAGGTCACAGTCTCTTTTAAAGTCCAGACATAATCTAAGTTGATAGCATGTATAATAAAGCTTTATTAGCTTTACCTTTACTAATAAAGCGAAAGTGAGTTTATTTGTTACGCTTTCACCCTAAAACGGCTGAACGTATTTGGATGAAATTTGGCATATGGGTAGACCATGACCTGTATTAGGTCATAGAATACTTTTTACCCAGGTGTTACGTTCCCCTGGGATAATTTCCGAACTCCACGAGAAAGAAGCCGGAGGCAAAAGCTTAATGAAATTATTAAATAGGTACGTATTATGCTAACTCAAAAACTACCCGAGCAAAGTTAATAAAATGTATATGAGACCACCGCGTAAGAGGCAGCTTACGCGGTGGTCTTATATACATTTTAAACCAAAAGAAAACAGAATTTTCGAGAATCGAAACATCGAAGACGAAAATATCGATGAAAATAATATTAAAAGAAAAATATATACAGACGAACATGAAGAACTTCGCAGTTTGGTTCCGTTAAAATTCATTAAAACAAAAGTAATACCTCACAACTAATGTAAAATTAGAAAAGTCATTACTGAAAATTATGAGTAAACTTAGCATTATAATAGCATATGCCTTTAATAATTCCTATTATGTTTGACTGCTAAACACAATAAAAACTCAGACTTGTTGACGTGCAATATGGGTGACCTACACCCAACACTTTATTTCATGAACAAATTACTTCAGTGCATAAGCTTGCATACATTACTTTAGTCCTCACGTTACTATGTAACTAGCACAACTTTATAATACTAATCTGACTATTAACTTACGTCACCTGAAACCATAGTTATTAAAGTTATTCGCAGGTGCTTTTCCGCTGTAAGGCAATTGCAGAATGCATATATAATAATAATAATATATAAATGCCACAAATAGTACAGGTTATGATGGTATTTCTACTAAGGTTGTAAAGTTCGTTTCTGAAACCATCTGTACCCACTTAAGCTACCTAATAAATCTGTGCATCAGCTCAGGTGTATTTCCCAATGCCCTAAAAGTTTCAACAGTGAAACCATTATTTAAAAAAAACAATAAGGAACACATGGCTAACTATAGACCAATTGCCTTAATTCCTATAATGTCCAAAATTTTTGAAAAATACCTTCATAAAGAACTTTACTCATACCTCGAAAAGAAAAGTATCTTGAGTAAAGAGCAAAAGGGGTTTAGACAAAACATGTCAATCAGTAAGGCCATTTATGACTTTTTATATACTATTATGACGAATATGGACAGGAGAATCCCGGTGTGTGCTATATACTGCGACATGACACAAGCGTTTGACTACGTTGACCATAGCATCTTGCTACAGAAATTAGAAGCTTACGGCATAAGGGGAAACATACTAAATCTTATTCAGTCATACCTAACGAATAGAAAACAATACACAGAAATTGAGAGAATTAATGTTAAGACAAAGAAAGAGGAAATTTATGTATCAAGCGAACGCACACCTACATACGGTGTTCCTCAAGGCAGTGTAGTAGGATCTTTATTATTCATAATATACATAAATGACATGCCGAGTGCTATTGAACACCCCATGACTCTTTTTGCCGACGATAGCACTATGACTATAGCATGTAAAAATAAGGACATATATGAAATTGACATAAATGAATCTTTAAATTTAATAATATCATGGTTAAACAGGAACAACCTAAAAATAAATTTGGATAAGACAACGATTATGCATTTTAGGCAACGAACTCAGGCTGTATTTGACCTTAACGCGATCTACAAGGACACTGTACTTAATAAAGTTGACGACACAAAATTTCTAGGAATTATTATTGACTCTAAATTGAACTGGAAGGCACACATAGAATACCTAAGTAAACGGCTGAGCTCCGCTGCATACGCCTTATATAAACTGGCCCCAGAGCTAAGCACAGATGCTTTAGTAACAGCATATCATGGTCTAGTAGCATCATTATTGCGCTACAGTATTATATTTTGGGGGAATTCCACAGATAAAGCAATAGCGTTTAAGGCCCAAAAGAGATGCATTCGAGCCATGTTCAATTTGAAGTCGACCGACAGCTGTATGCCAGTATTTAAAGAACACAAATTATTAAGTCTACCATCTCTGTATATTTTTGAAATAGCGACATTTGTAAGGGTAAACCAATTTCTATTTCCACGACTAGCTGACACCTTCCCCCGTAACAGACGTGACAATAATCAACTGTGTTCGCATACATCAAAGACTGCATTAATGGGAAAAAGTGTTTTCTGTATGGCTCCTAAAGTTTATAATAAGATACCACAGTCATATAAAACATTGCCGGTAAATTTGTTTAAAAGAAAGATTCGAGATTTATTAACGGACAAATGTTATTATAATATAAATGACTTTTTGAATGACACTATTTGACATTTATTATTCTATCTTAGTTATCATTAAATTTTGTGACATTTTATGACTAATTTATTTTACTTATTATTGTTGTTTACAGACTATTATGTGAGTTAATTTTTTATTTTTATTTCTTGTAAATGTTATAAATTTGTACGCCTTACGGGTGAAACATGTACGTACGAAATATTAATATTGTGACATCCTGCATGCATAATTTGCATGTATAGGCATGTTGTAACAAATAAAATTATCTTTATCTTTATCTTTATCTTTATCATAAAGTCTGTAAATACGACTAAGGGTGAATTACACCATTGAAACTGAACGCGATCAGACTATCTAAACCGCGTTCAAGAGTTTTGTTGTGGAATACGAGTATTGACACTGACAGCTCTTTAACTGGGTTTAGATGTAGGTACTGATCGCGTTCAGTTTCATAGGTGCAATTCACTCTAACTTGTTATGTAGTGTATGGTTAGCAACTTAACAGAAGACGGTTAACACTGCTACTTTTTGACATCATTTAAATTAACACAAAATGATACGATAACCTGTTTTCAGCATTTCATTTATTAGATAAGAGTTAATTTTCTTTAAAATTTACATCTGTTCCGATTTTAATGAAGTATTTTTCTCAATAATTAATATTTAGAAAACACAAGTGTTAATTGACTTTTGTTGCTGACTGTACCATTGAGGATCAATGTAACACTGAACCTCAATATTAAAACAAAATTTGCAAAATTTTACCTATAAAATTCAATATTTGGCGTGCGCTGAGAAAACTATTGAAGGAAAAAAAAGAAAAAAAAAATGAATTTCGCGGGCTACTAATTCTTGTGGAGCTGAGAAAAAAGAAAATTACACTCCTTTTAAAGTCGTGTAAAAAGTCAGAAAGAACTTAAAAACAGAAAAAAAAACTTAACAGCAAAAACGAAGTAATAGCATGGGCAGGATGATGCGATGCGACGGGGAAACAAGAAACTACGCGGAAAAAGTCACGGGCAGAAGCTAGTAACGCAATAAACGTGGCTAAAAATGAAAGGCATTGCGATCAAGTGTCATTTTATGATGTTACGCAATACACCACACATCACTTTGCCAATAGAATGCAATAATGCAATCTACAACAAAAAAAGAAAAACAAAAAAAACTTCACACTCATGCATTGAGTTGTCAAAACAGACGCGTAAGTTCATAAACCACTAGTTAGAATAAACATAAAGGCCTTCTAAAAATAAAAATCCATTCATTCATTCATTCGTGTCGTACAAAGTCGTTGGGTTTCAGTACTCGGCGAATGCTGACAGCGGAAAACTATTCTGGGTCGCGAATAAAACTGACCCAGTTACAAATGATCTGGCCTCAGTGCCACTCGTAACCTAACCAGAATAAAACACGGTATTAGGTTTTCCGGTTCTTGTAAGTTACCGTCCGCTACTGGTTAAAAATCGACGGGTAGAAGAAGGAGGTAATACGTGGTAGCGGGTAAGACGGAGTACCCAGCAAAATTCACTGTTTAAACTGACTAATCACTCTCGTTCATGCATCGTTCGATGCCTGTCATGACACTTGTCAGTCGCCTGGCCATTAATTGTTTGCAAGTGCACACGTGTCGAAAAAATCTTAAAAAACTGTTTTACTGCAAATTGCTTATCATATTATCTTCTGGTTTGACACGTGACTGTGGTTTGTTAAATAATGCTAGCTGGTGAGGTGTGGCTGTGATTAACGCTTAAACTAACCTATAATAAGGTACCTAGGCATTGTGTTTTCTTGAGATTGCCAACTGTTTTTTTTTTCTTTGATTATTGCTAGAAAATGGCTCGGCAGGAAAGATGGGGTAATGATTACTCCAGTACATTCCGCTTCCATTAAAGGGTGGATATCGTGCTCACACTGTGGAAGATGGTCACAAAATAGCGGTGCAGGAATGTAGGATGAAGATGACGAAGTCATCCACGTCTGCGTGTTCTGCCAGTCCATATAATCATCTTTCTGTCTGATGATTCTCATCACCCCATCTTACCTCAGGGGGTTACCAAATCTTACCAGCACCATGGGGCAAGACGGAGCAAAACACTTTTTTTTATTTTGTTTTTTTTTTTCTAATATGGATATCTAAAAGTATACCAAATACTTGAAGAGTAATAACTAGTTGTTAATTAAAAAATAAATATGATTGTCTCAGTATGTAATTTTTTATTTTATTGATCTTTAAACCTTAAGTACCCCATCTTGCCACCATCTCCCTATTGAAAATGGCATTTTTTTATCTCCGGCTCTTAAGCCACCCTTTCATTCATCAGTTATCACTTCCATTGAAACATACCGAAACCGTTTACGCAAAATTAATTCAGGAACAAATAAACCAATAGACGGTACATGTCATTGTAAGATTCGATATTGCAATTTTTACAATGCAATGGGCAAGAAAGAAACGACATGTTATTTGAAATAGGAACCGGATATTTTCAGTGACATTCTGACGTAGTACCAACGTAGTACCTACTGGCGGTCGCATAAAGTCTCCCTCGTAAATGAACACTGTTGTACGCGTATGTACATTCAAGGTGTAGTAACTTTTATTGACCGTTTTTATACCACAGCCCTAATGAGTACAGTCGTGAACACTTTACGTTGCCGTCATACGGTCATTTGGTTAATTACAGGCTTAAGGATAAATAAAAATTATAGTAAAAAGCTTGGGAACACGGCATTCTGTAAGCCAATCAACTGTTTGGTAGGTACTTTTCTGTACCAACAGTACATCGGCATGTCCTACACCCCAAATTTCGAAGACATGTGACATTTACCAACCTGCACGGGGCCCGCGTGGTGGATTACGGCCCGCTCCCTCTCAGTTAGGCCTGTGTTGCAGCATAGAAAATATTATAAGCTCTATAAGCTTGTTATGCTTAAGTTCTGTAATACTTTTTTTTTAAACAAAAGGCGTTTTTCAGATTTAAATATCGTAATATCGTATCAATTTTAAAACAAGTTTATCTGGAATTACCGTAGTTAATATTTACGAAGTCCGGAACTTCAGAAGAAATCTCACAAGATTTTCTAGAACTGTCGAATAAATTAATTGATGACATTTTATCAAAGCGTAATCAATAAATCGACTTACTAAATAAGTTTATCTACACCCATGCCATAAATCCTCTATAGAAGTTTCTGAAACAGTTAGCTTATTGCCAACATTAAAACGGCCAGTGTCATAGTAACCATGGTAACGGTATTTGTACGCCGATGAGGCAAAACATGACAGATATATATATATATTTTTTAACATCTTGCATGCCATGTGTGTATACTCATGTTTTGGACAAATAAAAAATCTTTATATTTATCTTTATCTTTAACCATAATAGCATGTAAACGGGTGTTTTAATGTTGTACTGAATTTTATAATGCAACTCGTTTTCAAAAAAAGAACATTGTAATGCACGCGCGTTTCACTACAACAGCGCCGTAATTTTAAAAAAGAACTTATTCGAATTCACGTCTTAAACTATGACGCTAAATAAGTTTATCTACACCCATGCCATAAATCCTCTATAGAAGTTTCTGAAACAGTTAGCTTATTGCCAACATTAAAACGGCCAGTGTCATAGTAACCATGGTAACGGTATTTGTACGCCGATGAGGCAAAACATGACAGATATATATATATATATTTTTTAACATCTTGCATGCCATGTGTGTATACTCATGTTTTGGACAAATAAAAAATCTTTATATTTATCTTTATCTTTAACCATAATAGCATGTAAACGGGTGTTTTAATGTTGTACTGAATTTTATAATGCAACTCGTTTTCAAAAAAAGAACATTGTAATGCACGCGCGTTTCACTACAACAGCGCCGTAATTTTAAAAAAGAACTTATTCGAATTCACGTCCTAAACTATGACGCCGGCCGTCATGTTCGATACGAGTATTAGTATTGCAAAAAACTGTTTCAGAACCTTTTATAGAGGATTCATAACATGGATGTAGATAAAGTCTTGTATGCAACTGTACATAATTAGGTATTAAAACACTCATGTGATACTATTACATTCGTGTTTTAATACCCCTATTATACGTCAGTTGCATAAATAACTATTGTTGACGTCAACCCAAACGTTCACGCAACCACTTACAGCATTATCAGGCTTGTTGCATTTCAGCCAACGTGCAACCGCACCTATTGTCTCGAGCTATCTGTAGCTCTAGATGAGGGTTGTAAGAAACCTTGCCTCCGCCTCGGCAAAAGCGGAACTTCCACAAGAAATCATACCTCCGCCTCCGCAAGGTTTGAACGGAGTTGTAACGGAGGTCTTATAAAGAAAATCGGCTCCAACTAAGCGAAGACCCTTTAATGTCGTGAAGATATAAGTGGAAGTTTAAGTTTTTGCTCCCATGTGACCGGCCGCCGCCGCCACCACCAGGTTCAGTACCAAGTGATCAACTGTTTAGTTGAACCGGTTTTCTTTATGAACTTTTAAAGAATCCGGCAAGAAGATGAAAAACCTTTTCTGTTAAATATAGTTTGCCCCTTCCAAATTTTTACTACCAATTATGTAGATTTTTAAAAATAATTATTTAATCTCGGTTTTCTTTAATTTTCCACCCTCGAGGTCTGAAGCTCTGAAGCTCCGTCTCCACCTCGGGTAGACTCCATTACATCCCTACTCTTAAGAACCATATAGCTCTAGATGGCTCGAGCCCGCACAAAATACAGACGGCTAATTGCTAAGCCGCGAGGCCAAGCCACCGTGCACCGGGCCGAGGCCAACACTATTGACATAGAGATTCCTAGTGTTGAGCTAAGATTGTAGACGTGTTTGAACTTGTGAACATTTTCACCGAGTTTTTGTGTTTTTCTTGAAGCTCTAGCTTGTACAAAATGTAGCAAAACTTTTATTTGCTACCAATTTGCTAGGGAGATGTAGATTTTGACTAGACATTATTAGACAACGTTTTTTAGCAAACCCCAATATCTATGTATTGGGGTTTACTTATAAAGGTTGATTAAAGAAGTAACATAATAATTAAAGTTAAAAGACGTTTAAACGTCACGACGTTTTAACAGTCGGTAATCATTGCTTTACTTTATGCAACGTTTATAAATAGTCGCCTCATTAGGAATTTCATCAACAAAATAAATCTCCTACACACAGAAAGATACTCGTGGCTAAGTAATAAAAGCCGCACGGGTCGATCCATCAGGTTAAGCTACGCTTGCCGGGGTTGTCCGTGGATGGGTGACCATCTTTACATACCGAGACTCCTCCGTGCCTCGGAAAGCACGTTAAGCCGTTGGTCCCGGCTGTCATTCGTGGATCTTAGTACATAGAAGGGACAGTGGAGATAAATATGCGGGTTGGTCTACGAAGTACTAGCTATAAGTTAAGCTGGAACCTTACTGCCAATTGCTCTCGCTAGAGAGCACCCCTGCAATAGCTCAAAAAAAGGTTATAATAAAAAGGTTAAAGTACTTAAAATTGTAAATAATGTTAATGTTAAATGCATTTGTGAGATTTTGTGCTTGCTGTGGTTGGTCCGTGGATGGGTGACCATCTTTACATACCGAGACTCCTCCGTGCCTCGGAAAGCACGTTAAGCCGTTGGTCCCGGCTGTCATTCGTGGATCTTTGACAGTCGTTACGGGTCGTCAGAAGCCCGAAAGTCTGACAACCAGTCTTACCAAGGGGTATCGTACTACCCAGTTACTGGGTTGTGGAGGTCAGACAGGCAGTCGCTCCATGTAAAATGCTGGTATTCAGCTGCATCCGGTTAGACTGGAAGCCGACCCCAACATAATTGGGAAAAGGCTAGGCAGATTGTTTTGACACAGAAAAATACTATGCTCGGACTTTTAATTAGCCGCAGTAAAATGACACTACTTATCTGTCATTTCGTTTAAAAATGTTCCCATTTGATAGCGAAATTACAGTAAAAATGACATTAGAAGTGTCAGTTTAGTGAAGCTAATTAAAAATAGTGTGTTTTAATGCTCAACCCGGTTACCCCATGGTGTATTTTTAAATTACACAAATGAACATGGAATAACGTTTTGATTCATGCAACTGAAAACTAATCATTCTGTACAATCTTGTCATTTCCTAAACAAATTCATAAATCATTTTCAGTTTCAACCCAGTTTTTGCGCAAACTTTCACAAATAGGTAATATTTCTACCACTTTCAGTAAATCAATCTGCCTAGCCTTTTCCCAACTATGTTGGGGTCGGCTTCCAGTCTAACCGGATGCAGCTGAATACCAGTATTTTACATGGAGCGACTGCATATCTGACCTCCACAACACAGTTACTGAGCCCCTTGGTAACACTGATTGTCAGACTTTCGGGCTTCTTACGACACGTAACAACTGTCAAAGATCCACGAATAACAGCCGGGACCTACGGCTTATCGTGCTTTCCGAGGCACGGAGGAATCTCGGTATGTAAAGATGGTCACCCATCCACTGACCAACCCCGGCAAGCGTAGCTTAGCCTGACGGATCGACCCGTGCGGCTGTTATTACTTAGCCACGAGCTCCTCATACCACTTTCAGTAACTAGCCATTAAACTTTGCGATCGTTGAGATAATACCTACATTTCTCCCTTCGTAAATATTTAAACAGACACGGAATCAAGACTAATAAAAATTCAGGTATGCTTTGATTTAAAACTCGTTACGACTGTCCTAGTTTGTTTTTGTAGGCTCTAATGATCTTTTTCGGCCGATTTAAAGCTAATTTAAAAGACAAATAAAGAACACTGAAGCGCCGTTGCTTAGATTTATTTCTTGAACCAGGATTTGTTTGTTTCACGTTTTTTGTGATTCTCTTTGTAAACGTGAATAAAATTGTAGATTGTAGGATGGTATTAAATGAAATAAAGGTTTTCACAAGGTGAAATTAAGGAACACTATATTATTTCACAGAATATTAAAAAAACACAGAAAATACTCAAGTGGTTAATTTTAAGGTGACAAATAGAAACCGTACAAAATAATCGTGGCGTTTGTAAGCGAGATGCAGGCCGGACTAAAGGGCGCAGAGAGGGATGCGGGCGACCGCGGGACATGGGGTGTGGGAGGCGCGGGCGCCTGGATGCACGTTTCATTTTATGTACTTCCCTACTCTTCCTACATACTCCCCCTTTTGACCAACAGAGTGCCCCCACAAGTGGTCAAACATCAACTATGACACGTTGCTTACGCGGTCTACCACGAGAACGTTTAGGAGCAACCGGCTGCGGAACCTCAGGGCATTCATCATCTCGAGAATGATACCTCCTTAAGTCGCATATGTGATATTTACCAATGACTTCATCCGGTGAACTAGGGAACGTTAAGAGGTAAGTTGTTGGGCTAACCTTCTTCTGCACCAAGTAAGGGCCATCTCTCTTAGGCATGAGCTTGGAGCTGATACCTTTAGCAGCACTACTAAGAACGTGCGACTTCATCAGGACAAGATCACCGACAGCCAGTTCGTCAGCCTTTCGAGTCTTGTCTTTCGCGGCTTTACGAAGGTCCTGCTGATGCTCGATGCATTCCTTGCTGTTGCTGAGTGTCTCCGCAAGTTTCAACAGATACGGCGTAATCTGTGGAACATAGTTTTCGGTCTCTATGACAGCACGAAGATCGCTCTGTACTGCAATAGGTGAACGGAGTTCACGAGCAAATGTTA
Source organism: Cosmia trapezina (assembly GCA_905163495.3). Classification (NCBI taxonomy): domain Eukaryota; kingdom Metazoa; phylum Arthropoda; class Insecta; order Lepidoptera; family Noctuidae; genus Cosmia; species Cosmia trapezina. Next base: position 19,024,415 of record LR991034.1, read on the forward strand.
AATAAGCAGGTGTCTGTTGAGTTGCCTTAGTCAGTGATGTGTTCAACGCAAAGCGGATGAATGGCAGAGCTTCTGGCCACTGGCCATGGTGTCCTTCTACCAAGATCGCCAACTGAGTCTTGAGGTCGCGATTTTTACGCTCGACTGGGTTGGCCTCTGGATGGTAGAGAGGCACAAGGCTCTGCTTCACACCAAGCGTGAACATTGCATGTTGCATGACATCGGCAACAAACTGTACACCGTTATCAGAAATAAGACGTCGAGGAACGCCAAAGCGTAAGAAAACCTCCTCAATTAGTATCTTTGCGCATGCCTCAGCTGTGGCTTCAGAGAGGGCGAACAGTTCGACCCATTTGCTAGCTGTGTCTTCAACTATTAACACCCACCTCTCTCCATTAGCTCCTTTGGGAAGCGGCCCAAAGAGATCGACAGCCAAGACTTCAAAACGCTGAGCGGGAACTGGAGTCTGTAACAATCCCGCAGGTTTCTCGTTGGAAGGTTTGTACCGCTGGCATTCGATGCAGGTCTTCAAATACTCTGCTACGTAACGTCGCATACCGGGAAAATAAAATCTCTCACTTATACGGTGCAGGGTTCTGTCTAAACCACCGTGACCTGAAGTAGCAGAGTCGTGACATTCAACCAGTACCTGTTTTCGTCGGTTTTCAGGAATGACTAGCTGCGGTTCTTCAGTCTCCGCCTCAGTATAACGGTATAGTACACCTTTGCACGTATGATATCCTCTCTCCGACCAACGGGCAAGTTCTAATTCGTCTTTGCCTTCCAGAGATTTAATGATCTTCGCCACTTCGGGGTCTGCGAGCTGGTCGTCACGAAGAGAAGCAGCATCCCAGTGCGGCGGGTCGACCAGCACAGTGCAGACACCACAGGAATCGCGAGCCTCCTCCGCACACGGTGGACGACTGAGCGCATCAGCAACGACATTCGTTTTCCCGGGAGTGTAGTCGACTTGCAGATCAAAAGATTGGAGTTTCATAGCCCATCGTACGAGACGACCAGCAGGCGACTTCAAGGTGAGTAGCCACTTCAGGGGCTGATGGTCGCTGCCGACACGTACAGGATGGCCATCGATGTACCCACGGTACTTCTCGACTGCCCAGACAACTGCCAACGCCTCGCGCTCGGTGGTAGAGTAGTTCCGCTCCGCCGAGGTAAGCAGGCGACTAGCGTACGCGATGGGTTTCTCTGCACGCGGCGACTCCCCCTGGAGTAGAGCAGTGTACTGAAGGAGGTCATCGATCACCGGAAGCGGGTACGAGTCACCCTTAGTGTCGGCGTTCAACTTGCGGTAGTCCACGCAGAACCGGTAAGTACCATCCTTCTTCGGTACCAGAAGAGCTGGTGCTGCCCACGGAGATTCACACTCCGTGATGATACCTTCGCGCAGCATCTTCTCTATCTCCGCCTTCATGATAGCTTTCTTAGCGGGCGTGAGTCGATACGGTGGCACTGCAATCGGCGGGTGATCGCCACAATCGATGCGATGCTCAGCGAATGATGTAAGTTCTCCCCCTTCTGCGAAGATATCTCCACACTCCTGACGCAGCTTAGAGAGACAATCCTTTTCTGAAATTGACAGCATCGAACCCTCATTATTACGTAAGACATCCGCAGAAGCGCACCCTACGACGTCACGTGAGGTCTCACACCGCAAGGGATGAATGACCTGAGGTCGATCAGCTGTGAACCAGGTATTGTTCGACATATTAATAACAATACCAGCTTTACGCAAGAAATCAATACCGAGCAACGTGTCATTATTTATTGAATCCGGAAAAATAACAAAAGTGATGGGTACTGCCGACCCCCTAAGTAATACGTCAACATCCACGAGTAAAACTTTAAGGTCCCGCACTATGCCGTCGGCTAATTTTACCGACATGAAACAACTACGAAACGAATAGGTTTGTTTTTTTCGCAGCAGTGCGTATAGATTCGAACCGGCTACACTACGCTTGGCAGCCGTATCAATCAACCCCGTACCACGATAACCGCCTATCTCAATATCGAGTATCGGACGACCGTCGGCACATAAGTTCGACGCGGACAAGTTACCTACTCGACTCGGCAATGCATCACATTCGCTAACACACTTACAATTACATACATAAGCAGATTGAGACACGTTACATAAATTGTTTACATAAATTTCATTACTGACATTTAAGTTGCAGTTACAACGGTCGTGTGGAACAACATTACGGCTGTCAGTATTATTAAAACCCTTATCATTGTCTAACACGTTAATATCTAGAACAGAAAATGATTCCTTAGTATTATTTACAGAACATGTAGGGCAATTAGATCTTAGCACACCGTTAGCTCCACAACCATAACACTTCACTGAACCTTTATCGGTTTTATCTTTAATATTTTTGCAAGAGTCGCGAGTATGTCCGACTTTACGGCAGTAAACACAAAATAGTCGTTTACCTTTTTCAGATGAATTATTATTGTTTACCACAGTCGACGGGGGCGAAGCACTACTCGCAGCGCAGGTAGCGCTCGGCGACGCAGTAGGTATGCCCGCCGGCGCACATGTTGCAGAGACCGTCGGGGCGCGCGCGGGTTGCGCGGGCGGCGGCGGCGGCGGCGCAGCAGGCGGCGGATGCGCGCTTGTAGCGCGGCCGCGCACGTCATTTGACACCTCGGACAGCGACTCCTCTATGTTTCGCGCCTTTTCGACCAACATATCTAGATTGTCGACGGATTCACGGGTTAAACGTTTCCTTATACGTCTATTTAGCAACCCGTAAATCATGTCTACTTCCATATCGTTTTCCACGACGTATGGAAATTTAGCGATAAGCGCACGGAGGCGGGCAACAAAGACCTCCGTGCGTTCTTCTGTTTGTTCCACAGCAAATATATCGCGGAATAACTTGTGCGGTGGTCGGGATACACCGTACATGGCGCGTAGCCTTTGCAGCGCGTCTTCCCATGACGTCACTGATGCTTTAACACCCCGGAACCACACAGCTGCCTCCCCTTCAAGGAGCATAGGTAGGCCGCGAAGTGCATGTTCGTCACTGATCGATGAACACTCCTTGTAAATTACGATCGAGTCGATGAATGCTTCGAAGGCCTCCGAGTCGTGCCGTGATCCACTAAATCTCGCCGTACAGCGCGCGAAGTTTCCATTTGTCGTTGGTGCTAGCGATGGAGACGGTGAAGCTGAGACGTTGTTGGCCGACGTAGCCAGCAGGCTCTGAACCAATTGACGGTTCGATTCCGCTTGAGCCTTGGCGAACGCCTCCAGAAACGACGTAAGCGTCCCTTCCGATAGCGCTTGCGCGCCACTCATGGTGTCGTCATCGTTGTTGCCTCTACTTTTGCGGCGAGGCATTATTCTAACACAATTAGTCACAGTCACAGGTACTTGAGTTGAGTTGAGTTCGCGTCGCGTTGGTTATTTACGCGTGCCGCGTTGGAGCGCCAGTTTGTAGGATGGTATTAAATGAAATAAAGGTTTTCACAAGGTGAAATTAAGGAACACTATATTATTTCACAGAATATTAAAAAAACACAGAAAATACTCAAGTGGTTAATTTTAAGGTGACAAATAGAAACCGTACAAAATAATCGTGGCGTTTGTAAGCGAGATGCAGGCCGGACTAAAGGGCGCAGAGAGGGATGCGGGCGACCGCGGGACATGGGGTGTGGGAGGCGCGGGCGCCTGGATGCACGTTTCATTTTATGTACTTCCCTACTCTTCCTACAAGATTTAAATTTTTTTGTGTAGTTAAAATGTCTAAGACGGTGGTGTTTTTAAAGTAAATTAGAAATAAGGAATCTTTATTACGTCTGGTCAATCTGCCTAGCCTTTTCCCAGGTATGTTGGAGTTGGCTTCCAGTCTAACCGGATGCAGCTGAATACCAGTATTTTACATGGAGCGACTCCTTATTTGACCTCTACAAGTCCAGTAACTGGGTAACACGATACCCCTTGGTAAGACTAATTGTCAGAATTTCAGGCTTCTGACGACCCGTAACGACTGTCAAAGATCTTTCCGAGGCATGAAGGAGTCTTGGTAAGTATAGATAGACCCCGGCAAAATAGATCCACCCCTGTGGCTGTTATTACTTAGCCACGAGCTTGTATGTAAGGAATGGAACATTTTTATTGACCTAAATTAAATATTCCTCAAAGCATAAAAAATTAAGGCTACTCTTTCGAAAAAAGCTTAAAAACAGCGTGCAGATGAAGCAGTTTTTTGCCGGAACCTACAGAGAAATTACATCTAAAATAAAATGTTAGTAATCTACATGATATGAATCGTAATTTAGTTTAGCCATAATTTTTCTATCGGTATCACATAATAAGAAAATAAAACCCCAAATCACCTCCAAATCGTTAAGATGAAACCATTTTACGCCTTCATTTTTTATCAAAAGAATATAAAAAAAAAATACTACTTTGCAATACAAACGAAAATGATTTGGTTTTGTTACTTTTTAAAAACATGTATATTTTTTATTATAATAAATTAAAAATGCGTCTAATTTGGGACAGCGCTCCTCGATGGGCGACTCCTATTACTGGCTGGACGTACGACGCGTTGCGTGAGCTCAGCACAGAATGCGCAAGCTAAACACTCAAGGTCATTGGCGTATATTAGAGACCATTTAATTCAATACCTATTTAATTGAAACGCTTTAATAAAACGTCTTCAAAGGATGTTTTGCGTTTACCCATCACATTAAAGACAAAACGTTATCAAGTATGTTCAATACAAAACACTTCAATCTTGCCACGTTCCCAAAATACCGCTACAATAAAGCTCACTCACGTTTGTATTAATTATGAAAGCTCGTGAAACGAAATGAACACCGTACGTCGTGACGTCATCCGTACAAATACTTACACACGGCTCAATTAATACCTGCCCCGTCGCAGCCTTCATCAAACCTCATACGAATATCTAATTTAATTTAACATGAAAGCAATTTCATGTACAAGTAACATATAAGCACACGTGTATATAAGTCAATACATGTCAGTAAAATCGACTGAGAAGATGTCACAGTGTAAAATTTCACAAAGACTTTTCCACGAAAATTTTCAGTAGACCAAAAAGTGTCGAATGTGAAATGTTAGTCTGTGTCAAGAAATATGATATTATACCACTGAGTAAATTGAACGCTAACGACTTCGTTGAAGATAAGACAGTTGACGGTGTTACTCGTAATTTTGACATTCGTACCACGTCTTAATTGAATGTGGGCATAGTTAGGAACGGCAGTGATTTTCATAATGCCTTTTGTATGTATGTATTCCAGGTACAGAGATTGTAACGATACTTACATTGTGTTTGATTTGAATGGATCTCGATTTTAGATATCATGTATTTATAACTGCTATTTCGGTTTCACAGTAATTCCAATTCAAGTTTAATCAAAATGTTTGTCTAATTTTAGTACCTATCTATTTCTTAACTTGTAGTAAAAAATTGTAATAAATTTTGGTTCTGGACCAAATGAGCAATGAAAGTATTACAACCATCCAATTGATTGCAAACATAAGAAATTATCACTATCAACAATATCCATTCACAGTCTTACTTCACCAAATCACAGTATAAATAATAGTACTAACGTAACCAAATGCTCTTTTCTTGTGACATTCTTCACGCACGCATAGTATAGTCGTAGTAGGAGTAATATGTAAGGATCGTTGCAGGTGACGTTTCTGCCTACCACCATGGGAATAAGGCGTGAGTATACTCACACCGGTACATTTTTAAAAGACTTCGAAAAAGGAGGAGGTTATCAATTCGGTTGTATTTTTAGGGTTCCGTACCAAAATGGTAAAAAAGGAACCCTTATGGTGACACTCAGTCTGCCTGTCTGTCTGTCTGTCACAGCTGGATATCTCAGGAACTACTAATGCTATCAACTTGAAATTTGGAATAGTTTTAGATGACGTTTACCCAACTATTTTTCAAATAAGAAAAAAATAAAAATATTTATATTTTTTTGCAACAGGGACTGAAAGGTGGTCTTAAAAAATCAAAGTGGGGCTACTAGGGCATGTGGGGTATTATATGAAAGAACACTGTTTGCACATTCTCAAACATTTTTTTATTTTTTTTTAGTCAGCATAGTTTTCGACTTTTGATGAAAAATGTAAAAAAAATACCGTTCCCCCCCCCCTTGTCTCCGAAGTTTGCAAAGAGAAAAATATGAAATTATTCTATGTGATAGAAGTTTATGTAAAGATTACAGGAAAAATAAAACGATGTCTCTAAATAGCACACTTTTTCAGAAATCTCTTGACCGGTTTTTTTTTTTATGTTTGTTACCTCATTATAATAACATTAAGGTAGGATATTATGGTTTACTAGCTTTTACCCGCATTTTCGCCCGCATGGATGTCGGAAAATATCCCACGGGAACCTACTACCGGGAAATCCTTACTTATTCCTTGTCTACATTATAAAAGGGAACCTCTGTACAAAATTTCAGCTTTCTAGGTTCAAGGGTTTGGGCTGGGCGTTGATGAGTCAGTCAATCAGTCAGTCAGTCAGGACTTCTCTTTTTTATTTATATTGATAGAACTTTAGTTGTAATTATGTATCACCTCATGTACTGTCGGAGAAATATACACCGCAAGGACTGTTCTTACTTGCAGCGCTCAGCCGCTATAGTAACGTTTGCTAACAGAGGCGCAATTCCCGTATTTCTAACAACGTTCGCAATATCATCTTAGTCTCAATCTGTAAAAGATTGTATAGCATTTACCAATATTTTTGACATTTGATTGTCACTGGCATGAGATTGTGACTTGAATTTAAATGTGTGAGGTACGAGAATTGGCCTTTCAGATGTGGCCATCGTGTGCATGGGATTTTGTTTTGAAATTGGTCAGCTGATATAAGTTTGCTCGTATATTCAAGCAAATAAATGATTTGATTTGATATTTCGAGTAATAGGTACTCGAAATATCAAATCAATTATTTAAATTGAAATTATTTATCAAATTGATGCCTAATATTAATGTTTTTCTAAACTTCAGTAGGTACACGTTACATCAACGAAGTCTCGAAGCCCGAACTAGGAAACTACATATATTTCATTCAATTAGGTACAATTCCACAAACATTTTCCTTAAAAAAAATCATTGAGTCGACCAGTTGTTTTATTTTCCTAGTCTGAATGTCATATATCATTTTGACAGCAGAACAGCTGTATATTTTTCAAATACTTCGGTCTAGATAAAAACTATGAAAGCTTCCTGCGATAAATTCATTCACACATTAACTCGTAAAAATATTATGATCTATACGCTAATTCTAGACCGAAATACTGTTTTATTTATGAAGACAATTGGTAACTGTATTGTCTTGCTATACTTCATTAGATAAATAATAGCCTAGGTGATAGTTACAAACATACCTTATGAATTTTTACGTAGAACGTTTGTGTGAAGCATTGATGTATAAAAATACATCAATGGTGCGAAGTATCAAAATTCAACTTAGTTTTGTAAATGATTTTAGACTAATTATTATTTATGAGAAATAATTACGTAAAAATATAGCCATTTGCATTGGTCACGTAACATTGAACGCCAATCAATGAAGGCAGTTCATCATTGTATGTGTTGGTTTATAGTACACCCACATTTCGCCAGTCATGTAATACGCGGCGAGCCTATTGCCATCAACCGGGCACAAATCCAGACTCCGGGCTGCTACTGAGAAGTTCCAGATGGAAAAACCAAATAACACTTTGCCCGACCCGGGAATCGAACCTGAGGTCCCGCTTCATGCTCAACAGTAGCGCTTGCGTCCACGGGAGGTAGTCCTTACATTATTATTATTTTTTATGTGTATGGGAAATCATCAAATGACTTCTCCCGCTCTGGGTGGAGCGAAAGGACTTAAACCCAACCGTGTTCCTTCAGTTGCCTATGCCAGGGCTACGGTACATCTTTCGAACAACCCGCGACCCCGGCGGCATCGGCCCTATTGGACCCCATCATTGCTGACATCTCTTTGAGGCGCGTGGAACACAACGCGCCGTCTTTTGCTGCATATAAATGCGTGGGAAGAAGTGTTTTTCTCAAAGACGTAGGCAAAGGTGCACTATAATTTTTGAGTGCCATCCACGTGGATGAAGTCGCGGGCCAAAGCTATTTTCATAATACAACGCGGGTCTTTATTGCCATAGCTGCGTAGTCTTTTTCCCAACTATGTTAGAGTCGGCTTCCAGTCTAACCGGATGCAGCTAAGAAATCAACTATCATTCAGCAACCATCTTATTTATAATCACAACAATTTCAAGATCCGAAAGGTGATTATTATTGTATCGAAAATCAATAGAACAGGTGGGCGTTGACACACTTATCGAGTGACTTATTGAATTGACCGCGGCTAGCGAGGGTTTTTGCAAGACGTGTATTAAATCATGATTTATTTTATCGAAGTATCAAGCTGTACCTCAATTTTATGCACGGTTTGATAAATAAGGATAAGGAGAGTGTGGGTGCTGCAATGACTTATGGAAACAGATCATTTATTATCATAATTTTATTATCCCATAATATTCCTGGGACACAGGACTCCTCTCAGTGAGAGGGAGTGGGCCTACCACGCGGGTCCAGCGCTGATTGGTAGATGTCACATGTCTTCGAATTTTTGGTTCTAGGACATGCCGGTTTTCACACGATGTTTTCCTTCACCGTTATGAGAGCAAGTGGCGACGAAATTATTTTACACAAAGTAAAGCGCCTGCTTGAGTTCGAACCCACGACCTACAACTCGTAAGTCGGGGCCGTTACCACCACTGTACCACTTGTTTAGCTTGCTGCACCATTTGATATAGTTTTTCTTAACCCTAAAATTGGCGACGTTGTTTCTCGAAGTTCTACTCTTCATGTAATTTCTGATTTATTTGTTCATACATACCTATCTCAGTGCTATCAATGACAGGGACTAGGCAGTTAAGGCATTAATGGGTAACACAATACCCTTTTATAAGTAAGACCGGTTGTCAGAAGTCTCGGACTTCTGATTACCCGCAACTAATTTTCAAAGATCTTCGGCTGTCAGCCGAGACCAACGGCTGAATGTGCTTTCCGTGGATTGGAGAGGCCTAAAACTTCATGTTTTTCTGTTACATTATTTATTTATTTATCTAAACTATAATTACAAGTTTCATTGCCTAATGCGATAGTACGGTCTTACAAAATGCATTTAACATTAATTTTATTTACAATTTAAAATTTTAAGTACCTAATAAGACCTAACCTTTAAAGGTACCTGTTTATTATAAACTTTTTTAAGCTATTGCAAGGGTGCCCTCTAGCGGGAGAAATTGGCAGTAAGGTTCCAGCTGAACTTATAGCTAGTACTTCGCAGACCAACCCGCATATTTATCTCCACTGTCCCTTCTATGTACTGTCCGTCTTAACAAACAACTAAGGCGACGTTGTTCTAGTACTTAGCCGAAATAAACACATTTGTCTTGGTCTAAACCCCAAACCCTTTGCGTGACACGCTAGGCGAGTCGGCTATGTGGCCATGTCAGCTGTGGTGTGACGTTTATTTATAGCCGTTATATAACACCCTGTATAGTACAGTCTGGAACAGTTGGATTGTGATATTGTTATGGATCAATGTTTTGTTATTAAAATTCCAAAATATATTTATCACACTAATATCATAAAGGCGAAAGTTTGTGAGTGTGTGTGTGTTTGTATGTATGTTACTTCAAACGGCTGGACCGATTTGGATAAAATTTGGTATGTAGATAGCTTTACACCCTAGATTAACACATAGGCTACTTTTTATCCCGGTCTACGCGCGGCTGCACTTTACTATAACACCCGCGCGTCCAAAAATTCACATTGGTGAATGATTTAGGTTAGGTTAGAATAGTGACCATTACCTCTATTACTGGTGAATCATTTGGGTTAGGTTAGGTTAGAATAGTGACCGACGCAGCGGGCGGTGCGGGACGCGGGGGCGCAGCTAGTAAATAATATTTTTACAAGTCATCATATTCATCTGCCTAGCCTTTTCCAAGTGATGTTGAGGGTCAGCTTCCAGGCTATCAGGATGTAGCTAAATATCAGTATTTTGCATGCGGAGCTACTGCTTAGCTGACCTCCACAACCCAGTAACTGGGTAACAAAAATAGCCCTTGGAAGACTGGTTGTCAGACTTTCGAACTTCTGACTATGGTCATAACGACCGTCAAAGATCTATGAGTGACAGCCGGGACCAACGGTTTAAAGTGTTTCGCTAATTTTTCTCACTAAGCAAACAAATCTCCATACCTTTCAGGATTTTTTATTCGTCTCTTACAAAAGATGTTTAATTTATAACTAGACAGAATAATTTCAAAATACCCCCATCACAATACGTTATTCCAATATCACTGACATCGAATGTACCCAAGCAATCGCTTTGGAACCACAAACTATTTCAATTCCAAAAGTTTTCACCCCCCATTTTTCATTCCTTTAGGGATTAGGAGCTTTAGGAACTGTCAACGGTCGCACTAAAAGGTTAACAGTGTGAACGTTTAGAGTTAGTTCCTTGATAGATGGTAGCTAATTCGATGGGAACGTGTCTTTGGGACGATATAAATGGCGATGGTCAGTTGTTTTTAATTGTATTTCCTGGTGTAGTAGGTTCGCGGGGAAACGTTCTTAATTTGAAATTAGGATGAAATGGGAACAATCGGTCTATTCTGTAAAACTTAGAGTGCGTTTGTGTCGTAATATTGGCTCCACTGTTGTAAGACGAACACAATACCTGCGCTACCGTTGTTTAAGCATGAACCTAATAGGTCTGTGTGTTAAAGTTTAACAGTGGAGCCAACATTAGTGCATGGGAACTATTTGATGAAACGCACTCTAGGTAGAGTGAGTTGTCATTCCACCTGATGCTAGGGACACTATTGACATCTTACTTCAAGCTCGCTTTACAGAATAGATTGACTGGGATACATTCTACAAAATTGAGTGACAAGTATAAAAAATAAGCTGATCGTCTCTAAAACTTTGTCGCCCTTAAAATTGGATTAATAACATATTATTTTAGTGGTGATAAGCTATGAAAGTAAAATCAAGAAACAATAGACTGGGCTTTATATAAAAATGTTAATATTTGTTTTCTTTTGTTTCAGATATATTGTTTTAACTACATTCGTCGTATATAGGACCACTAACGCATTTGGTAAGTTCTCTGCTGTTGTAAATTTTATCACGTCGATCATCTTTCTTATCAAGCAATTAAAGGTAACACCTTAAAAACCGAGCGACCGAACTTAAAAAGGTGGTTGAAACAGACTGGACGCGGAAGCTAGAAGACAGGGTGTTGTGGCGCAGCCTGGCAGAGGCCTATGTCCAGCAGTGGACTGCGATAAACTACGGATTCGAAGCGTCATGTGAAGTGAACTTTATAAGCTGGGTAGTAGATAATCTCTGTTCAAATATCAACTTTAAGCTACGTTTACAAGGTGCAAATTTCTGGAACGTTCAAGAGTAATAATCGCTTGCCATAAAGCACGTTCAGTTTTATTGCCATTCAAAAATTGCATGCAAGTGTTTACACGCGTGCAATTCCATACAATGGCATACAATAATTGAATGCAAGTTTTGCCATTCAATAAAAGCATGCAACTTACACCAAGGCAATAAAATTGCTAGGCGATTATTGCATGCAAGTTTTGCCTCGTCTAAACATAGTAGCACGTCCTTGTACAATTATTGATTTAAGTTTTGCCCATATTTGCGCTGCCAAATATTTCATTCAATTTTATTGAACGTCTTATTTCGTTCGCTTATGTGTCAATGACAGAAAATTTTCATGCCAATATTGAATGCGCTTTTATTGTATGTGCGATTTTATTTTACATGCAATTTTGTTGTTCACGCTGATAAACCTATAGTTTTTATAAGCAACAAACTTTCCCGTATCGTGTAACAATTTTATACATATTGTTTAATCAGTGCCAGTTAATTGCCCTTCAATTGTATGGTATGCTACAGACAATAAACTTGCACCATGTAAATGGAGCTTTACACTTCTCAATTCTATTCATGTTATTTTAAACAGTAACTACCCGTTGTATTGCTGGCCAGTAAATAAAAGTAAAACAATTATTTGTGTTAGTTAAGATACAGTATTTTATACCAATTGGCACCAAAAAGTTCCCGTGACGGTCACCATTAGTTCATGATCAAGATTAGTGTAAATGCCAGCCTGCTTTGGGGAGCGTCTTTGTGCCTCGTTCAAGCTATTGAAATAAAAGCAAGTTGAGTTGCAAATTCTCTTAGGCTATGCGCAGACTGCTGACTGAGTTAATACTGTCAATAGGCCATCTATGTAAATAATGATGACGCGCACTCGGAGTAAAGCAGCCTCATAGCCACAGCCTAGTTTTCTGAAAGTATCCACACACCGTTCAGACAGATGAGACCTCAATAATGTGTTTCACTTGCGGTCAGTTGCAGAAACGAACTTTAGTTTAATGGAGACTTTAAATTGATGCTGTAACTTTCTTTTTGATACATAATATATGGGATGGCATGAATTTAAAGTCCCCATTAAACTAAAGTTCGTTTCTGCAACCGGCTGTTTGACCTACAGCTTTTCGAAGTGACGTTTCCAATGCAATAATGTCCAAACAAAATTGGCGCTAGTGATTGACTATTCTCGTCAGTTTAAACGAGGCACAACTGGTAGATGGGGTGTTACTAATTCAGCTATTTGTTTGCTTTCACTTTGACAAATAGTCATAGATAAGAAATTCGTGTTAACTAAGATGTTTATGGTTTAAAATGTACCCCCACCTTAGTATTGGTTATTCAACCACTTAAGTGCTATTTCATTTAGTTGCTAAGTTCTAAATGAAATATCTGTATTTTTATAAAGCACTTAGAACTTAGCAAACTAAACCTAACAAAAAAAAAGGTTGTAAGTGTTGGTGGTGGTGGTGGTGGTGGTAGTTGTGGCAATAAGTGGTAAGTGGGTGGTGGTGGTGGTGGTTGTAATAAGGGGTGGTGCTGGTGGTGGTAAGTGGTAAAGTCAAAGCCAAATAATTTAATTCAAATAGGCACATAAAATGCACTTTTGAATATTAAAATTTACAAAAAAAAAGTTTGAATTGATTGTAGTCGCCCCTTCCAAATGGTAGTTTCGTATGGAGAAGAATGGGCAAGAAACTCCACCGTTACTATTTTAACAGTACATTGTGATACAAGGGTGGAAAGTTGGTTATTGCAAACGAGCTGTCATTAACAAGCCCGAGCCGAAGGCGAGCGCTTTTAATGACACGAGTTTACAATAACCTACACACCCGTGTATCACACGACGTTTTTCAATACAGTTGTGGGAAATAGTAAAAAACGCAATTTTATCAGTTGCAAAAACGAGCCATTTTCTGAAAATTTTAGTTTTTTATGTGATAAATTGATAATGAGTTCAAGTACGAGTGATGAAATGGAATTAACTCCACCCGATATTTTAACTGCGACGAAAACTGCACAAGATGAAATTTTTCCCCACTATCTCGAGAATATGGCGACTTACGATCATTTTATTTTATGGAAAAAACAAAAGAAAACTAAATAATTTTCAGCAATGATGTAAGTATTACCTTTATAATACGTCATTGATTTTCAGAACATGTTTTGTTAGCTTTTTTGTCATGAATTGAGTGGCAAATATAAACCATCTACATGCAATGTGGTCAATTTATTCCATGTTAAAAACTACTCTCAAAATAAATTCTTTGATTTGTTTTTTACTATTTCCCACAACTGTATTGAAAAACGTCGTGTGATACACGGGTGTGTAGGTTATTGCAAACTCGTGTCATTAAAAACCCTCGCAACTTTCCACCCTTGTATCACAATGTACTATTAAAACTCCAACGTTACTTTTTTGTTTTATAATATTTTGTTTACATCAATAAATCATTATGTGAAGACGATGCACCTAGAATAAAAATTACTATACCACAATAGGTCAAAATAATAAAAAATTGAAGCAATGACAGATAAATTAATTATGTTATAGATACATAGTGATCACATATTTAAAAACATTGTAAAAGAAGGTATACGAGTTTCTTAAAATTTGACAACCACGTGCATTCATTTCACAAGGGAATGGCAAGGTACCGTCATACTCACAAAACAAGTAGGTAGGTAAGGACGATTGAATATACATTAGAAAAGGTCGCGTTTTGTCTTTAGACGTCTGTCTTACCTTATAATAATGTTATAAGCATTGATATATTAAAATAGTCTTCTCAATGTAACACAAAACTATTCTTATTTCAAATTATCTTTTTTTCCAGATGAAAAACATACACTACTTGTACCACCGGTTGAGACAGAAATGGCGGAAGATGTCTACTCTCCTGGTATTGATTCATCATACAAGTTTAACGGACAGCCTGCAGAAGTGGATCTTATTGAAACAGATCTTGTTGGCCTAAACTTAACAGCTCCATTCATCGTGACGGCCATTTTCAAATCCTACAACGGCAAATCATCATGTCTCTTCTCCATAACACAAAACGAACATATAGTCATGAGCCTATGCATACAATCTGCTGGACAAAATGTTTCAAGAGTAACTCTGCGTACTGAATTGTATACTCCAAGCGATTCGATAAAATATTTATTCAATGAGAACTTCAAAAACAAATGGATCAAAATCGTGATGTATGTCAGAGATGATACAGCGGATATGTACGTGAACTGTAGTAAGTCACCAACTGAGTTGACTTTGCTGAAAGGTGGAAATGTGGTGCTGACGAAAGATATGAAGCTTAAATTGGCTTATTCGACGAGGGCTACGTTTGAGGTGAGTGACGGTTGAATTTCATTCTAGCTCTTAAGGATTTTACGGAATAATGGCAACGTGTGTTTTCGTTGTACTAGCCACGGATCAACGCCATTCACATTGCGAATGGAATCTAGTAACATTAGATCGATAAAGGATTATCGATCTAATGTTACTAGATTCCAGTCATCATCTGCCTCGCCTTTCTCAACTATGCTGGGGTCGGTTTCCAGTCTAACAGGATGCAGCTGAATACCAATAGTTCACTAGATTAAGTAATGTCACTAGATTTCAGTGTTTTTTATTTTTTTTTAGGCCGCATAGTTTTCGACTTTTTATGAAAAATGTAAAAAAAATACCGTTCCCCCTTATCTCCGAAGTTTGCAAAGTGAAAAATCTAAAATTATTCTATGTGATAGAAGTTTATGTAAAGATTATAGGAAAAACTAAAACAATGTCTCTAAGTAGCACACTTTTTCAGAAATCGGACCGGAATCCTCGGTGCGCGAGTCCGACTCGCTCTTGACCGGTTTTTTGTAATTTTGACAACCCTCTTCGAGATAAATCGAAAATGGTCTGGTCAAACACATGCGATCAGGCGGCCGGCAATGTTAGTATGAAAATCCATATCTGTCGTGTGCCAAAGCGGCCGAATAAATTAGTATGAAAACTCATAACTGTCGTGTAATTTGAAAATGGAACGAACTTTTTACTTTGACACATGGCAACCAAGGAGGTCGTATATCGTATATTTTATTTAAATTTCGATTTGGCTTGCAAATAGAGCCGATTAAAGTAAAAAAGAAACAAAATAACATATTGGCGAATGAAAAACTTATCGTTGTTCGTCATTGACTCTGGAATTTCTTAAAAAAGTACTATGCAAGCCTTGTCCGCAACTCAGACCCAGGGCATGGATGAACTCACGTATATGTGTATTTTCACGTTCGTCCATCAATGCCCCTTTTAAGAGTTAGTTACGGGTCGTGAAAGACGATAAGCAGTAGGTATGTACGCGAATTCAGTTGTCATACGAATTAGAAGATGGCCGCCTTATCATGGTAACTGACCTCTAAGCGGTTTTACCACCCTCTGTTTCCACGTCATTCTAATGATAAACTAATGAATGAAATCTTAGTATAAACATTTCTTATCTTTCAGACAACACTTATCTCTGTGCGTTTGTGCGTTTACGTCCCTACGCCAAATAATAATAGCGTTAAAAACATTAGGTATACAGTTTATCTAATGATTTTCATTCACTAGTCACTCTATGAATGAATGAGATATTTGATTAGGAAATCATTTAACGATGTTCATAAATAGTACGAATTTGGACTTTGTCGGAGTATTAGTTGAGTGCTATTTTGTACACCCAATCGATTCAGATATTTAGTATAATATTCATTGATATATATTTTTAAAAATAATTTTTCATGGTGGAAAATACGAAGCTATAAAACTTTTGTAATACTGGGTCAACCTAATTTTAATCACAGTTATGCTCTTAAGGGTTCATCGAACTCATCATTATGAAGAACTTTTACTGTGAGACCAAACCGAAATCACGAAAAAAAAATTACTGATTTCTTTAACTTCGATAGTATTTAAATATCAATAATTATATACCAGTGATAAATATTATGTCTCATTAGTAGGTACATACAATGTTCTAGTTAGAGAGACTTAGCAATATTGATTCAAAGCTGAATTTGCACCAAATTCCGGTTCACACCCTCTGATACACACAGTATTTTAGTTCGTCAAACACGTAGGTCATTAGCAGTATTTACAGCTCATACGAATATTAAATTGAATATTGCAGGAATAGGTACCTACATACTTATTGCTATGTAGTTTGCAACACAGTTTAATGCATCCTTTGCATCTAGCTTAAGCCTTCGTTAAACGTAAATGGGGATGCGCTAATGTAGCCCGCAAAATTAAAATTTTCTTACGTTTTTTTGCAATTTGCAGTTCAGTGTCTGATTAAAATAATGATTCGCGACCGTAACCATGATTTCATGAAATCTCGAGATTTGAGGTCAATTCTAACGTATGGAGTTGTATTGCTGATTCTAATGATTATAATTATGTAAAGCCATATACGGGCGCGAATCATATATTAATCAACATACAAAATGACACTGACCTGCAAATTACAAAAACGTAAGAAAATTTTAATTTCCCTATCGCATCTCCCTTAATTGCGCTTTTGTGACGCTAACGATGCATTGACGCAACGTTTACTTCGAATCATGTTTACGCAATGACAGTGCAGCAACTACGCGGCGTCTATCTGACGTCATCCAAAGCCGCAGGTCTAACAATCAGAAATGTTTGTTTTAGAACACAAAACCATTACCTACGCTTTAAGAAGTATAGAGGTGATAGAAAAGTTTATCACTATTTTTTCCTGAAAAAAAAACGACCAAAAATTATATAATTGATTAGATTGGCTACCACAAAGTGTTATCAATTCGTTTACCTAATCACTAAAGCTCAGAAACTTGTTTTTCATTCCAGTTTTCAGAAACTAAAGTGAGTAAGTAAGTAGACCAAAATAGTAGAGAAGTTTATATTCTACTTCACACATGAAACAAGCATGATACTAACTTATTCACCTACTCAACATGATATCAGTATACGAAACTCCGGCAAACTTCGCTGCAGTTTAGAATTTAGACCTAACCGTCCGTATATCGCAGATTCTAAACTCAGTTCTACTGCTAATGCGGCCAAAACCTAGATGTTAAATCAGGCGTTATTACTTAATTAAACCGTGCTTCCTACGTAACACATGTTTCTGAATTATTGTTTATACAATTTGTATAATTCGGTTTCAATTTACGAGAATTTAGGCAAGTGTAATTGGACTTTAAGTTTGTGACGCATATGTTTATGAAAGATCATGTTTTAGATGTTAGAGATAGTTTGTACGGCTTGATGATGGTCATGAATCAAGGGTGTATAAAGTTATGATAATCTAATTATTAGAGTGGGAATATAGAACGCGACAAAAATCAATCTGCCTAGCCTTTTCCCAACTATGTTGGGGTCGGCTTCCAGTCTAACCGGATGCAGCTGAATACCAGTATTTTACATGGAGCGACTGCCTATCTGACCTCCACAACCCAGTTACTGGGTAATACGATACCCCTTGGTAAGACTGGTTGTTAGACTTTCGGGCTTCTGACGACCCGTAACGACTGTCAAAGATCCACGAATAACAGTATAGAATATAGAACGCGACAGTCAGACAATAATAAATTGTCTGTGTATTTTCGCTCTGTTGGCTTTCTCAAATAATTCGTAACACAATGGGCCGTGTGTTCAAACTTTGTTAAATTGGAATGCGTGGGTTTGTCGCATTTCCAATTTCTCATTCATATTAATGAAATAACGAATACATGAAATACCTTAAAAGGAAACGCTAAAAGATATTCCACCTTTTCAAAAATAGAATGTAGGTACGTACCGCCAATTAGTAGGACCTTACACCAAGAGTGAGTGTTATTAAAGCCGTAACGAGACGTACGTAAAAGACGTTTCGAAATTTTGTAGGTTGTCATTAATTTTATTCTGACTAGTGATGTACCCACTCAATTTCAACGTCGATAGAATTTACAATGACATTCTTTCTTATACTGCCAAGAATAATATAGGTACACACGGCTACACATCAAGCTATACATTTCTAGTTTACACTGACCGCTCATTGTAAGGAAATACAATGCGAGATCAGCTTATACTGGAAATGTATAGCTTGATCTGTAGCCGTGCGTACCTAAAATTTTGAATTAACTAGGCATCCTTATGATCCCAATACTTAATATATTCGTTCAAAATTAAACAATACTTAAAGTATGAACTAAATAGTCTTCCTTGGTTCCCGACAGCTCTTCATGTATTAAATCTGACCCGGCTAAACCAGAATGTATTTAATTGCCATAATAACTGATGAGTTTATTGAAAACAAGTGGGAGACATTCGGTTTTGCAAATGTTTTTAGCAACTTACTTTCTCATATTTTTTTGAATTTTACATCATAGACTACTCAACAAAATCTAGGGAACAAGGGTATTCAAAGTACCTAATAATTTTTATTTTAATACTTTTTAATTATGTAACATATTATTTTAAATCAGTGAAGCGTAATTTAATAGAGATTTGAATTATTTCATTAAATAAAATGGTTGTTAGTGAAAAAATAAAATTTATTATGAAAATTCAAAATGGTACCAAAGCGACAAAAACTTTTCGCACATAAAAAAATAAATAACGACCAGATAATATTTTAAATAAAAAAATAAAATGCCTAGCAACTTTAATAATCTGTTACGCGAATTCCAGCCCACACCATAATACGGATGAACTTCCTAAGGATTCTGGACTCGGCTCTGGCGACCAGGAACTCGCCAAAAGCGCAGTCTTCTTGAATCGGGATGGAATCCAATTATTTCTGAATTTGTTATTGTCATCTGTGTCAAGGATTCCTAAAACAAACAGTTCTCAATAAAATTTATGTAAGATTTTTTATCATCATTTTTATTTAGTTATATAGTTTTATTTGTATGTCTTACCTGACTGATGTGAGATGATTTCACGAGATGTCAATATCAGTGGCGATTCATTAATCTGTACCGATGTACTAGATCCTGTTTCAACTTCCATTGCATCGGGATCCTACAATTACGTATTTTTTATTAAAAATAAATAAATAAATTTGCACACGATTACATTTCCGACTGGGATAATTAGAAGAATAATATCGCATCAATGATATTTTTAATATAATATCATTGTATCGCATATATCAAGTGAACATATTTCTGAAATGTTATACCTGTCTTCATGTTAGATTGCTGTTGATGGTGAGCGGTTCTTTTAATTTGCAGTACTGCGCTATGTCCTTCTTCGCAGACTTCCATAAGTATTTCCTGTAATGTAATAAATCAAGTTTTAATTTGAACGGGATACTATTTATTGCCAATAAAATACCTTAATTATATCATAATACTGGATGATTTTTTTTTTAAATGCTTGGAGCATATTATGTGGCTGAGTCCAATTTCGTCTACCAATACAATTTATCCATTTTTTTTTTCACATCGTCTAGGAAATCTGTAAAAGAAAAGTATCGACAACATTATTTCCGTCACTATGGCTGATCAAGATAACCCCAAAACAATTTCCGAATATTCGCTAATAACTTCTATTGGAATAAATATTACGACTGGTTTCAGCTATATAGTGACACAGCAATATTTGTTATGTATTTATATTCGTTTATCAGATCATATGCAACAAGAAATTGAGCAAAAACTTACCGATGGAAGGTCAATATTTATTGTTCATTTTATTTTCGCTATGAATGAGACTGGCAGCCCCCAACCACACAAGAAATTGCTCCACAGCGTCCACACACTCACTGTTTGTAGTTAAACAAAGAATTCATGCAATCTAACAGTAGAAATATTATTAAAACATCGCAAAACCATGAAAGATTACGACAAACACGTAAACAATGAACACGCGAATAAGTCAGGTAGTTCAATGAACGAACTGTCAGACATTGAAATAAAGTACTATCAAATTTGGCCGCGTCATACTTATAACTTTTTTCACCAAATGACAATTGATCTTGTGACCATGCCAAGAAAGTAAAACAAAGAGTAAAACATTCATCTCTTTCCCACATCCTTTATCGTACCTTTAACGTACCTAATAATAGAACGGGAATAAAGGTAGTTACAGAATTCTGTTTTTAGCCTTCCTTCTATGCTTGTTGTTCTTCTGAGACCTACGCTGTAGACGTATAGCACGTGACGTTGCCTTTAGGTAAATAAAAAAAAGTTGTTTGTTAAAAAAAGGTTTATGTGATTAGGTTTGCCTGTTTGTCTATTAGTTGGCCAGGCTGCAAAGATTTTCTTGTTAGAGCATTTTTTTGATTATTTGTTTATTTTATATATTAGCCGAGCTACTTGTGAGTTTTTACTGGATCATTATTAATTTTATAAACTATGTTTTTGGTAAAGAAACCTGCTTAAAAAGCATTTGGATTCAACCAATTTAATTCAAGCTAAAGCCGAAAATAATGACCATTTTACGATTGCAGTATAACACAGTCATAAAATACGTAACAAAAGCTTTAAAAATCACATTAATCAAAAGTGCAGTTTTTAACTGTATTAGATATGGACAGATAGACATAAATGTTTTACAACATTAGTGTTAGCACATAAAGCTTCGAGTTGCAGTGCACTAACGCTTCGCGATAAATAAGACATTTTGGATAACTCCATAAACTTTTAAAAATACATTTTAGATATTTCTATATACCTACTTTCCTAAGAAAGTAGGTATATGTTAAGAGAATTCTATTTAAAAGGTAGATAAATTTAATTGTTGTAACAAAAATAATGTGGCAAGCACTAACATAATCAAATAGATTTCAAAAATCTACTTTTAC
The DNA here is from genome assembly GCA_905163495.3 of Cosmia trapezina. NCBI lineage: Eukaryota > Metazoa > Arthropoda > Insecta > Lepidoptera > Noctuidae > Cosmia > Cosmia trapezina. The sequence continues at coordinate 19,045,715 of LR991034.1, forward strand.
ACGTACTCTTAAGGCGGTGAGAGTCGTAAAAACGTCGTTTTGTTTAGTGTTTTATTCGTAGATAACACGGATTTAAATTTTGAAAAAAATATATTACTTAGTTCAGACTTCCATCTACAAATTTCGGCCGTCCGATACACGATTACTTGCACTTTACTGCATCCAATTAAATCGCAAAGACAAGTCTAAATTATGATCTATATCTTATTTCATTTGATTTATATTAGGCTTTGAACAATAAAACTTATGCCATAATAAAGGTCGTAAAAAATGTAATTTATAACGGCTATCATAATTTGAAATATCAAAATATTTATATCACTAATTCCAATGTCAAGTGTTTTGCGCTCGCTCCGTGTCGTTTAGTCCCGAGCGGAACGTGATGGAGGTCGGACGTGTGCCAATTTTTCGAACCCGCCACCCCCGCTAACTTCTGTCACCGGCTGCGACCGGCACAAATTCGCATGTGTTGAAAACAGTTGAATTTGAACGCTATGCCTATGTAAATAAAGACGTCACGCGCGCAAAAGGTTTATTGGTATTTATTTTTATCACGGCCTATGTTTACCAATCGCATCAAGTGTGTAAAACAGTTGAATTTGAACCCTACACTGGAGCTTATAAAGCCGCCTGACGCGCAAATTTTTGGTTTACTATTTTCAAATCTCAAATAGGTAGGTGCCACAGAATAAAGTTAGTACGGGTGGTTTTATAATGAATATCGGATAGGAAATGAGATTTCTTCATAACATCACGCCTGAATTCTTTCAAAGGGTTGGGCAGGGATGTTCAGAAAATAAGTAGGCCCTCAAATGTATTTTTCTGTATACCTACTAAATAAGATTTTTTTTTTAAATTAAGTTTTTTTTCTAATTAGGTATCTTCTTATTTTTTTTTGTATTTCAAGGTCAAAATGAAAATCCAAGATGGCGGCTGCAAAAATTTCCAATTTTTCGTCATGGGTGTCGTTTTCGTGATATTTTAGGTCGCTGAAAACGATAGTGGGGTCAAAATGAAAATCCAAGATGGCGGCTGCGAAAATTTCCAAATTTTTCGTCATGGGTGTCATTTTCGTGATATTTTAGGTCACTGAAAACGATAGTGGGGTCAAAATCAAAATCCAAGATGGCGGCTGCAAAAATTTCCTAATTTTTCGTCATGGGTGTCGTTTTCGTGATATTTTAGGTCGCTGAAAACGATAGTGGGGTCAAAATGAAAATACAAGATGGCGGCTGCGAAAATTTCCTAATTTTTCGTCATGGGTGTCATTTTCGTGATATTTTAGGTCGCTGAAAACGATAGTGGGGTCAAAATGAAAATCCAAGATGGCGGCTGCGAAAATTTTCAAATTTATCGACATGGGTGTCATTTTCGTGATATTTGAGGTCGCTGAAACCGATAGTGGGGTCAAAATGAAAATCCAAGATGGCGGCTGCGAAAATTTCCTAATGTTTCGTCATGGGTGTCATTTTCGTGATATTTTAGGTCGCTGAAAACGATAGCGGGGTCAAAATGAAAATCCAAGATGGCGGCTGCGAAAGTTCCTAACTTTTCGTCATGGGTGTCATTTTCGTGTTATTTTAGGTCGCTGAAAACGATAGTGGGGTCAAACTGAAAATCCAAGATGGCGGCTGCGAAAATTTCCTAATTTTCGGTCATGGGTATCATTTTCGTGATATTTGAGGTCGCTGAAAACGATAGTGGGGTCAAAATGAGAATCCAAGATGGCGGCTGCGAAAATTTCCTAATTTTTCGTCATGGGTGTCATTTTCGTGATATTTTAGGTCACTGAAAGCGATAGTGGGGTCAAAATGAAAATCCAAGATGGCGGCTGCGAAAATTTCCTAATTTTTCGTCATGGGTGTCATTTTCGTGATATTTTAGGTCGCTGAAAAAGATAGTGGGGTCAAAATGAAAATCCAAGATGGCGGCTGCAAAAATTTCCTAATTTTTCGTCATGGGTGTCGTTTTCGTGATATTTTAGGTCGCTGAAAACGATAGTGGGGTCAAAATGAAAATCCAAGATGGCGGCTGCCAAAATTTCCTAATTTTTCGTCATGGGTGTCGTTTTCGTGATATTTTAGGTCGCTGAAAACGATAGTGGGGTCAAAATGAAAATCCAAGATGGCGGCTGCCAAAATTTCCTAATTTTCGGTTATGGATGTCATTTTCGTGATATTTTAGGTCGCTGAAAACGATAGTGGGGTCAAAATGAAAATCCAAGATGGCGGCTGCGAAAATTTCCTAATTTTCGGTCATGGGTATCATTTTCATGATATTTGAGGTCGCTGAAAACGATAGTGGGGTCAAAATGAGAATCCAAGATGGCGGCTGCGAAAATTTCCTAATTTTTCGTCATGGGTGTCATTTTCGTGATATTTTAGGTCACTGAAAGCGATAGTGGGGTCAAAATGAAAATCCAAGATGGCGGCTGCGAAAATTTCCTAATTTTTCGTCATGGGTGTCATTTTCGTGATATTTTAGGTCGCAGAAAAAGATAGTGGGGTCAAAATGAAAATCCAAGATGGCGGCTGCAAAAATTTCCTAATTTTTCGTCATGGGTGTCGTTTTCGTGATATTTTAGGTCGCTGAAAACGATAGTGGGGTCAAAATGAAAATCCAAGATGGCGGCTGCCAAAATTTCCTAATTTTTCGTCATGGGTGTCGTTTTCGTGATATTTTAGGTCGCTGAAAACGATAGCGGGGTCAAAATGAAAATCCAAGATGGCGGCTGTGAAAATTTCCAAATTTTTCGTCATGGGTGTCATTTTCGTGATATTTTAGGTCGCAGAAAACGATTGTGGGGTCAAAATGAAAATCCAAGATGGCGGCTGCGAAAATTTCCTAATTTTTCGTCATGGGTGTCATTTTCGTGATATTTTAGGTCGCTGAAAACGATAGTCATTCATTTTGACCCCACTATCGTTTGCAGCGACTTCAAATATCACGAAAATGACACCCATGTCGAAAAATTTGAAAATTTTCGCAATCGCCATCTTGGATTTTCATTTTGACCCCACTATCGTTTTCAGCGACCTCAAATATCACGAAAATGACACCCATGACGAAAAATTACGAAATTTTCGCAGCCGCCATCTTGGATTTTCATTTTAACCCCACTATCGCTTTCAGTGACCTAAAATATCACGAAAATGACACCCATGACGAAAAATTAGGAAATTTTCGCAGCCGCCATCTTGGATTCTCATTTTGACCCCACTATCGTTTTCAGCGACCTCAAATATCACGAAAATGACACCTGTGTCGAAAAATTTGATAATTTTCGCAGCCGCCATCTTGGATTTTCATTTTGACCCCACTATCGTTTTCAGCGACCTCAAATATCACGAAATTGACGCCCATGTCGAAAAATTCGAAAATTTTTGCAGCCGCCATCTTGGATTTTCATTTTGACCGTAATCACATCCTCTCAAGAAAAAAAAAACTAGAGCGTAAGAAGTTATGCCCCTCCGTTTTTTTTTTGTGTTGACATAACGAATAAAATAAAAAAAGAACTTTCCAAATCGGCTTCTAAATGACGGAGTACTGCAGTAACAAACATAAAAAAAAAAAAAATACAACTGAATTGATATTCTCCTCCGTTTTTGAAGTCGTTTAAAAATAACACATCATTGTTACGTTTAAAAATTAGCTGGACATCACTCACAATGCAGTCATTGGTGTCGTGGGGAATACTAGTTTCTGTCATTCCCGACGACACCACCAGTGGTGTCGTGGGGAATGAACGGTCATTTCGTGGTATTTAAGTTCGCTGAAAACGATAAAGGTCTCAAGCTAATTTCGACCTTATTGACATTTTACAAACCCTTTGTTTTTTTGGTCCAGAATACTCGGTAAATGATCTGGAAGCTGAATTTAACAAAAAAACATGAATGTCAATAAGGTCTAAATTCGCTTGACACCTCAGAAAGTGTCTAGATTATTATGCACATCATTTTTAGGGTGTCAAGCTAATTTCGACCTTATTGATATTTTACAAACCCTTTGTTTTTTTGGCCCAAGATACTTGGTAAATGATCTGGAAGCTGAATTTAACAAAAAAACATGAATGTCAATAAGGTCTAAATTCGCTTTACACCTCAGAAAGTGTCTAGATTATTATGCACATCATTTCTAGGGTGTCAAGCTAATTTCGACCTTATAGACATTTTACAAACCATTTGTTTTTTTGGTCCAAGATACTTGGTAAATGGTCTGGAAGCTAAATTTAACAAAAAAACATGAATGTCAATAAGGTCTAAATTGTTATGTAACACATCATTGTTATGTAGCTGGACATCACTAACAGCACAATACAGTCGGTGGTGTCCCCACGCCATGCGACACCTTCGTAAAGTAAAATGGTGCGCGGCGCGTAGTTTTGAATCGTACGGGTAAAGGTCTTCGTGTCAGTCAGATTTTAAATCCACCTTATTCACGAAAATAAATATGTATAAGTAGTTATTTTTATTTATTTTAACTGTTCAAGTTTACAATGCATACCTAATCTGTCTAAAACTTTAAAAAATACTTACTAGAAAAATAAAACAAAATAAACTTGTATACTAATCAGTTCAAGTTTATCTACTGCATTGCTCTATTCTGTGACGCAACATAGTACCTACTCGAGTTCATGAACTCATGAGCGGTGCGCTTGGCGCGCGTTTCCCGCGCATCGTAATTTATTACGTATCGCTACTCCTTGCGGGGGCTGCGGTAAGCATTTAATACCTACGGCGCTTGCTTTCACCCCGCCTTAAAATAGTACATTTTGATACAAGTGGAGAACGTTTGTTATTGCATTCGAGGCGGAATTAACACGCGAACCGTAGGCGAGGTTGTTTTTGAGCCGAGAACTGCAATAACAAATGTCCACGAGTATGAAACGACGTTTTTCAATACACTTTTGAAGAAATAAAATAAAATAACGGAAAACATTTTTGTCATGAATTATTAGGAAACTATAATTTAAATTTTCTTTTTTTTGCGCGCTTTGCTTTCGCCAGGTTGAAGGAGAAGCAAAGGTATAAAGCCGATAAAAAAGCCTAATATGAAAAATAGAAAATTCAAATATTTTCGAGTTTAGAACACAAATAAATGTTAATTTGTTCATAAACGTTTTTTTTATTATAATAATCATAGTTTTTGATGTTATTCTATTTATAAACATTATTTATATATTCAAAAAATATTAACGCCGTAAAGTCGCATACCTCTTTGCCGAGATTAAAAAAAAAACGTTCACCTCCGAATAGAAAGTTGTGAATAGAGGCATTGGACTAAGTATAGGTATAAGTTATCAGTGCAAATTTTTATTAATAAAAATTATAAAAATGAAAAATCGCACGCGTGTAAAATACATTGCATTGTGAACCTAATCGTAGTGCGATATGAACCAATTTTAGAGGAAGTGTATTGAAAAGAAAATTATTAAAACAAACTGCAAATGTTCTAAATCCATACTAATATTATAAATTCGAAAGTAACTCTGTCTGTCTGTCTGTCTGTCTGTCTGTTACCTTTTCACGCCTAAACCACTGAACGGATTTCGATAAAATTTGGCAAGGCTATAGATGGTATCCTGGGGACGGACATAGGCTACTTTTTTTTTCAAAAATAATCTTACAGGGGGTGATATAGGGGATGAAAGTTTGTATGGGAAAATCAGTATGTCTTAAGTTAGGGATGTGAAAATTAAAATGTATGCTTTTGATAGGAAATTAAGAAATATGCGGTTCAGCGTTTTTGAAAAATCATCCCCTAAGGGGGTAAAATAAAGTAAAATAGGGGTTGATTTTAAAATTTACAAAACTGCACGGATTTCGACAAAATTTGGCAAGGCTGTATATAGCATCCTGGGGAATGACATAGCATACTATTTTTTTCAAAAATATTACTACAGGCGGTGATATAGGGGATGAAAGTTTGTATGGGAAACTCAGTATTTCTTCAGTTAGGGATGTGAAAATTAAAATGTATGCTTTTGGTAGGAAATAAAGAAATATGCAGTTCAGCGTTTTTGAAAAATCATCCACTAAGGGGGTAAAATAGGGGTTGATTTTAAAATTTACAAAACTGCACGGATTTCGACAAAATTTGGCAAGGCTGTATATAGCATCCTGGGGAATGACATAGCATACTATTTTTTTCAAAAATATTACTACAGGCGGTGATATAGGGGATGAAAGTTTGTATGGGAAACTCAGTATTTCTTCAGTTAGGGATGTGAAAATTAAAATGTATGCTTTTGGTAGGAAATAAAGAAATATGCGGTTCAGCGTTTTTGAAAAATCATCCCCTAAGGGGTTAAAATAGGGGTTAATTTTAAAATTTACAAAACTGCACGGATTTCGATAAAATTTGGCAAGGCTTTATATAGCATCTTGGGGAAGGACATGGCCTACTTTTTGTCTTAAAAAATAATCCTACAGGGGGTGATATAGGGGATGAAAGTTTTTATGAGAAAATCAGTATGTCTTAAGTTAGGGATGTGAAAATTAAAATGTATGCTTTTGATAGGAAATAAAGAAATATGCGGTTCAGCGTTTTTGAAAAATCATCCACTAAGGGGGTAAAATAGGGGTTGATTTTAAAATTTACAAAGCTGCACGGATTTTGACAAAATTTGGCAAGGCTTTATATAGCATCTTGGGAAAGGACACAGGAAACTTTCAAAAACAATACTACAAGGGGTGATATAAGGGATGAAAGATGGGAAACCCAGCATTTCTTAAGGTAGGGATATGAAAATTCAAATTTATGCTTTTGGTAGGAAATAAAGAAATATGTGGTACAGCGTTTTTGAGGGGGTACAATAGGGGTTGACAAATGTTTGTGTAACTACCTCTTTTTAAGAGATTTAAGGGATTGGAAATGTAGTCATAGTTCGAATCTTGAGGTAACATTTAGTCTTTATTTCATTCGAAGTTTTTACGAGGAAATTATTTGAACGAGTGGACACTCGGACAAAAGTTATTTGTTATAAGAGCGTGACTGGCATAATAAATTTTAAGTAATTAACAAAGTCCCCCCGCCGCGTAAGTGTGTCGGTTTGAATGAGATAATGTCAAAAAGTACCGAACGGATTTTCATACGGTTTTCTCCAATGAACGGAGTGATTCGGTGTAATTCATTATGGTTTTGTGTAAATTGGCTGAAATATGACGACGACTGTTGAAGATGTCGGAAAAAATCATGCCGACTGGTAGCTTTATGCCTACTATACACGGTAACGATATATCGTAGCGATTTGAGTTTGCACAGTTATATCGGACGGCCCTATGTTTTCCACATGAACGTTCCCATGGGATATTTTCCGACTTCCACGCGGGCGAAGCCGCGGGCAAAAGCTAGTTATTCATAAACGTAATCATTAGGATGGATTTTGGATCGCAGCAGGTGATCTGTTGTTTCTGCCTATCCCCATCGGAAGGCGTGAGTTTAAGTACCTATGTATGTGTTAATGATATTAATCAGTTGTAAGCCCTGTATTAATTGAACTATTAAAAGTTCTGTATTAACAACATTTATCCATCTTTGTCAATATTACCCCCACACACTAACACAAACCACACAATTAAATACATAAACCGTATACGGGCAGTTTCAATTTTATAGCACAGCCGTCTCAAAGAAAATCCAATTTTCCCTCCCCAGTAAGATACGCCTCTTATTTGTGGCTTGCGTTCAATAGGACAGTATTACACACAATCTGGCCCCGGCGATTCACTGGATCAGTTACCCATATCACTCAACACCATTGTGGATTTTTGTGTTTTTGCTGTGTGGTTTAGTTTTTTTTTTAATTTTTTTTTAAGAAAAAAGATGGATTTAATGTATTGTTTATAATGTTATGAATTTGAAGAACATCACCGAGTTTCTAAAATGGTAGACATTGGCTTCATCATGAGGGAAACTATGCTTAATTTTATAAAGGGAAATACCAAATGTTAAAAAAATAAAACATTTAAAAATTGTTTTTTATTTAATTCTTCTTTTCCGCTTTAACCCCCTTGTAAAAAAACGGTATACCTTTTAAACTAAACGATCTATCACGATGAAACAAACTCAGTAATGTTTAAAAAAAAGGGCGCCCTCTTAAAATAAAAAATAAAAACATAAAAAACCGCCGTCTATTGAGAATTAATTTCCCAATGGGGTCGGCTTCCAGTCTCACCTCAGCCGAATACCAATACTTTACGGGGAGCGATTGCCTATCTGACCTCCATAACCCAGTAACTGGGTAATACGATACGATATCCCTTGATAATACTGGCTTTCGGGCTCCTGACGACCCGTGAGGACTGTTAAAAAATACGAATGACAGCCGGGATCAACTGCTTAACGTGCTTTTCGAGGCACGGAAGGGTCTCGGTATGTAAAGATGGTCACCCATCCACAGACCGACCTAGGCAAGCATAGCTTAACCTGATCGATCGACTCGTGCAGCTATTATTACTCAGTCACGAGCCCCTATTAGCTAACTGAAATATTAACACCTAAGGCCCTTAAATCAAATAATTTGACATGAGTTTGACGATCCTAATTTGCATCATAACTTAAACGATGAAAAAGAAATTCAGAATAAAAAGTAAGTTAACATAAAAATGAGAAAAACAGGCCAATTCTTTTACCAAAGAAAGCTTTTCTAAGAAAAAAAGACGTATTCAACTATCATTACTTCAATAAAAATTTCACGCGAATATAGACAACAATGAACATGATAAAATAACAAACGTATCTACCTTATAGTTTGTGAGTTATCAATTTATTTTCTTTTCTCCTCTGTCAACTACACAAAGGAGCGATGAAACAGAAAAGTTAATTCAAGGTACTGTTTATTTTGAATTGAGTAAGGCAATATTGTTTATGATAGTTTGTAGTGAATAGCTATTTTTCGTTTCTTCAGATGTTGTTATGATCAGTTACTTCTATTATAATTACATATTTATAAAATGGTTCTGTAAAAGATTCACAGCCTTTCGGAGAACTGGAGAAGATCCATTAAATTATTGAAATAAAGTTAGATGCAGGTAAGAATTTATTGAATTGTCTAATATCTTTGCTTCATATTATTGTAAGTATCAATGTATAGTATCACATGTATGTATGTGTATCACAAAACAAATTACTCACTAGCTGTCGCCTGCGGCTTCGCCTGCGTGGATGTCAGTACTTCCATATTTGGAACGGATTTTATTCACAATTTCATGGGTTTTAATTTCTTTGCGCGGAACACTAATTCTTTTTCTAAAATATTAGTAGCATAAGTTACTCCTTATTACCTATCTGCTAGTACAATGAAAGTCCCGTCAAAATCGGTCTAGCCGTATCGGAGATTAGTAGGAACAAACAGACTGACAATTTTTGTTTTTGCTATGACTACCTACCGTATATACACGTTCATAAGCATTTAGTAAAAAGCTGTTATTTTGACATTAAAACAGACTCTTTAATTTTATTTATTTGTATAAACTGGGACATTAATACACAAACTGATTATCAAAATGAAATAAATTCTTGCTACATTTTTTTACTGTTCTTGCTGACTGTTCAGCGTTCTGCTGTGTAGCGTAGAAACTCTGTAACCCCAATTCTTCGCTCTCATCATCCGCAGTACAAACTAAAGAAGGTGCTGGTTGAATGCTTAATGGCCACATCTTGAACTTAACAAATTGAGACCAAGTCCCGCTCTCACGTACAGCCGAGGTAGAAAAACTTGGAGCGCTACCTGTCTCAACAATGAGCACATAGCTACAAACTTTCAACTGTTTACTATTGGCGTAAGGGAGGAGTTTTCAGCGGTTGTAGTGGGAGAGATAGTTTTCCTTGTGACGTCAGCAAAAAATTTGTCTGTATCAGTATACTAAGTATAGAACTGCTTGAGGAACATCATTAGGTTCATCAATCTTCTTAACTATATTGGGGTCGGCTTCTAGTATAACTACATGCAGCTGAATACCAGTATCTTACATGAAGCGATTTCCTATACGACCTCCACTCCCAGTAACTGGATAATACGATACCCCTCGGAAAGACTGGTTGTCAGACTTTCGGGCTTCTAAGGACTCGTAACGACTGTCAAACATCCACGGATGCCAAGACCAACGGCTTACGTGCTTTCCGAGGCACGGAGGAGTCTCGGTATGTAAAGATGGTCGCCCATCCATGGACCAACCCCGGCAAGCGTAGCTTAACCTGATGGATCGACCCATGCGGCTGTTATTACTCAGCCACGAGCTCCTCAGCATCACTGGAATTTAATGTAAAGCTGCAATTCTTGCAAAAGAAAACTATGTTGCAGTTTTCCACTCTGAAAACTTTCGTAGGAAATAAGTATTTTTAGTTTATTTTAGTGGTTGGCTTATCTATGAAGTGTTGTCATAAGACCTCGTCTTCTTTGGTGTAGCAGATCTTTCACTTTTTCATTTTTATTTCCTCAGTAAACAAGTGGTCAGGTACCACACCTTTGATGGCTCCATATACCCGGATTATTAATCATCATAACAATGAGAGTCTTTTCAAAAGGTCAACCGATCAATCAATCAACTCAGCCTTTGACAGTCTACTGCTGGACATAGGCCTCTCCCAGGCTGCGCCAAAGGTCAATGATAACTGAGATAAATTGTAGAGGTCAGATATGCTGTCGCTCTATTTAAAAAAATACTAGTATTAAGTTTCATCCGGTTAGCCTGAAAGCCGTGAGCAGTGGTAGCTCAGTGGTAGCGGCCCCGACTTATGAGTTGTGGTTTTGAACCCAGAGAGGCGTTTTACTTTGTGTAAATAATTTCATCACCACTGCTCTCAAAATGGTGAAGGAAAACATCGTGAGGAAACTGGCATGTCCCAAAACCAAAAATTCGAAGACATGTGACATCTATACCAACCAGAACTGGGACAGCGTGGTGGATTGCAGCCCGTTCCTTCTCGAAGAAAGTAGGCCTGTGTCTCTGCAGTGGGAACATTTAGGCTGATTATGTAGGACTGGAAGCCGATCCCAACATAGCTGGGAAAAGGCTAGGCAGAAAAAAAGGCAACATTCTTGAGTCATGCGAAATCCCCCATCTAGGAATTAAGCGTCTTATGATTTACACCATACCCTTAAAGTAAGATACCAAACCGTGGTTTGGGACTCTTTGCTAAGAATTTGAGTGGGTTTCTTCTTGAGGTCCACTTCGTTTTTGTTTCAAACTTTCTTTTTGAAAAACTTTAAACAAAGAGCAGTAGGTAATTGATTTTCTATACAATTCAATGGAACGATTACTTTCTTTAACGTTTCGTTTGTGAAGTGTTGTTTTCTTTTGTTATATTGTAAGAATTTGAAACGTTTTATTGAAAAGGAGATAAGCTTTAGCTACTATTTTTAAGTTAATTTTTTTTGTTTCTATAAAATATCCTTCCAATTTATTGTTATGTTTATCATGTTAGTAAGTGGTTAAGGTTAAGCTACGCTTGCCGGGGTTTTTCAGTGGATGGGTGTTCCATACCAAGACCCCTCCGTACCTCGGAAAGCACGTTAAGCCGTAGGTATGTCCTGGCTGTCATTCGTGGATCTTTGACAGTCGTTACTCGTCAGAAGCCCAACTGTCTGAAAACCAGTCTTACCAAGGGGTATCGTATTACCCAGTAACTGGGTTGTGGAGGTCAGATAGGCGGTCGCTCCATGTAAAATACTAATATTCATCTGCGTCCGGTTAGACTGGAAGCCGACCCTAATATAGTTAGGCAGATGATGATTCTTAAGTCCCAACTATAACAATAATAAGATGTATATAATCTAATCGTTTAAACTTTGATACTTCGTAAGAGACATATGTTAGCCAAATAATAAGCATGACCATAAAATGAATTCCCCATCAAAAAACATAACGATAAGTGCTCACTTAAAATGCCGCTTTGAAAAATTTGGCTAAGATGAAAAAAAAGCTATGCGTCACAACGTCTTCATTATAATATAATTAAGACACTTTGCAAAGCTAGAAACACAACAAATGCATTTGTACACGTCTAAAATGTTAACACATTTAGATAAATTTTAAAACTGTGAACTAATAGTAAAGAGTAAGAGTTTGTTTGTATGTTTGAACGCGCTAATCTCTGGAATTACTAAGTAGTTGGATTTGAAAAAATATTCATGCGTTAAAAGCCTAATTCTTGACGAAGGCTTTATGGCTTTATTCAGCATCATGCTAGGACCCTTAGGAGCCAAGCAAAAAGAAAAAAAAATGTCAGAAAGAATGCTAAACAAAAGTAAAGTGCGCGGCTGGCGATGCAATGCGATGGGGTGGGTCGGAGGAACAAGAAATGTCACACGGACGAAATCGCAAGCAGAGGCTAGTTAATAAATAAAACTAAAAGTTGTTTGTCTATTTATAATTTTTCGTGTAGGTATAGCATTTGGTTTAAGAAATCGGCGATGTGTTCTGGCTTCTGGCAATTAGTTAGTGTGATATAACTCGGAAACATTGAACATACAGAGAGAAAACCAGCTCAAAACAGTAACAATTCAAGGCGTTAATCGGCTGGTTCTTATACAGGTTACTTGTAACTCGACATATTTCTTGCAGGACGTCAAGTAGGTTTAAAATGCAACAAATTGAGCCACCAAATGTATTACCTGCCGAAATTCAATAGTTTTTGAGTTAGTTAGATTTTTAGATTTTTTATGAAAAATACAATTAAAAAATAATTTACGGCGCGACTTTACTGTAATTTAAGTCATTACCATAGCTGATGCCGTACCAAATTAAAAGTTGAAAAATGCCTAAAACTTTGGCAAATATCACTAATTAATCATTTTATTTTTCGTAATTTATATTTTTCTTAGACAAAAATTACAAAAAATATACTGAATTTCGTTAGAACATTTTTTGGCTTAATTTGTTGCATTTTAACCTAACTATGACGTCCTGCAATTACAAGTAACACTGTATATCTTTTTGTTGTTGGGTTGGAAAATCCTCATGGATGTCCCCCGCCCTGGGGTGAGCGGAGGGGTCTGTCAGACTTTTACTGACTAAAAACCACCTCGGTGTTCCCTTCCCTCACCTGTACCGGGAATCATAGGAACTTGTGCGCCTTTGCGGGCCTCCTCATGCAGGACCGCGAGGGGAGTGAGGTGTAGGACTCCCCCCCCCGACGTCCAATAGGGTCGCACGCGGAACACTACGCACCGCCGCCTCGGGTCCAGCTGGATGGGGGACGGCGGACGTCCCCGAGTTCGCCGTCCCTCCGGACCTGTTTACAGAGGCTGGAAGAGGGCATTGTCCGCCCTCCGCCGACGCCCGGTGTGCCTTGGTCGGGAGAGTCGTCTCGATCTCCCTCTCCCTTTCCGCTTTTTTTTCCTTTTTTCCCTGTATATCTAAGCTAAGGTGGGATGCTACCTTGACAACGAAATTAAACGCTAATAATATCGGAGTATCTAATAATATCTAAACCATAAAAAGCCGGCGCCAGAATTCGCGAACGAAACCGCGTGCGAAACCCATTACAGAACACATGTAAAACTGACATAAATCATAATAAATAGACAAAGTTAAGTACCATTAGTGGTGTTGAAAAAATACGTTCTTGTTCAGAACAGTCGCCAAACGTGACCTCATTCTATTCCAACATTTGATACGACGAATCAAGATTTATGAGACAAAAAATAGGACTGTTCTTTGATGTCTTGATGCTGCGGAATAAAGGGTTATGCTCTTTTGTGTTTTTTTTTTATGATTAATTGGGAGTTAGAGGGAATAACTGTGGGTGGTTATAGTTTGGCACATAACTTTATCTGATGGTTGTAAATCATTTGGTAATGAGATGGACGTAAAAATGTTAGTGTTGTGTTCACACAACATGGTTACAAAACTATTGAAATTAGTAGATTTTACGTGGTTTTACTGTTTAGAAGTGGGTGTTTTATGTTTATTTTGAAATAGCAAAAGTTTATTGAATTGTTGAATTAGGTCTTTAAACGTGGCGTCCTATAATAATGAAAATCGTCGGAGAATTCGTTTGATGTCAACTTCGTCAAACTAAAGATCAAGAAAGTTGTAGCAAGAAAAGAACGACAAGTATTTAGAGTAATATTATCAGAAACCATTTTTTTAAATCTTTGATAATGATCCATAGTAAATATCAAAATTGCTTATACCTATGCTTATAATATCATTGCTTCAGATAGTAAACATATACTTACTGTAAAAGTATTTTCAGAGAGCGATTTAGTCAACCATCAGGAGAAGTTGATGAGAAGGGACGTAAACTACCGCAAAATACAGGGTGACGTGAATGGTATGGGGGACGATATCTCAATCAATCTGCCTAGCCTTTTCCCAGCTATGTTGGGGTCGGCTTCCAGTCTAACTGGATGCAGCTGAATACCAGTATTTTACATAGAGTGACTGCCTATCTGACCTCCACAACCCAGTAACTGGGTAATGCGATACCCCTTGGTAAGACTGGTTGTCAGACTTTCGGGCTTCTAACAACCCGTAACGACTGTCAAAGATTCACGAATGACAGCCGGGACCAACCGGCTTAACGTGCTTTCCGAGGCACGGAGAAGTCTCGGTATGTAAAGATAGGTCACCCATCCACGGACCAACCCCGGCAAGCGTAGCTTAACCTGATGGATCGACCCGTGCGACTGTTATTACTTAGCCACGAGCTCCTCGAGGGGACGATATCTAAACATGAAAAAATAAAAGATTTGATGATTTTTTTAGGGTCAGTGATGTGATAGATACCTATCACGTCTGTGAAGTTTACACAAAAAAAAACTGATATTTTAAGGCGATTGCGCTGTGTAGCCCGCGAAATTAGTTTTTTTTTGGGTTTTTTTTCAATTTGCAGGTCCGTGTCAGGTTGTATCTTGATCAAAGTGTGATACGCGGAAATAAAACATTGCACGAAATCTAACTTAGGGAGATGTATTGATGATTTTTATTGTTAAAATTATATAAAAACATATGTTTTATTTCCGCGTATCATACTTTTAACCATAAATATAATAATCTAATATAAAATACAACCTGACACAGACCTGCAAATTGCAAAAAAATCCAAAAAAAAATAATTTCGCGTGCTACCACTGCGCATCATCCTACACTAACGGCGCGGCGGTTGATGACCCCAAAAAAAACTTCATCAAATTAATTTCTTTTTTTGTTTTATCGTGTTCAGATATTGATATCCATCACGACAGCAGAGTTTCGCTACCGAATTTAATTTGAACCTATAGAATGATTTTCCTCAAAGCTTCGGTAGCGTCAAATCAATCTGCCTAGCCTTTTCCCAACTAAGTTGGGATCGGCTTCCAGTCTAACCCGATGCAGCTGAATACCAGTATTTTACATGGAGTGACTGCCTATCTGACCTCCACAACCCAGTAACTTGATAATACGATACCCCTTGATAAGACTGGTTGTCAGACTTTCGGGCTTCTGACGACCCTCAACGACTGTCAAAGATCCACGAATGACCGCCGGGACCCACGGCTTAACGTGCTTTCCGAGGCACGGAGGAGACTCGGTATGTAAAAATGGTCACCTATCCACTGAACAACCCCGGCAAGCGTAGCTTAACCAGTTGTATCGACCCTAAGCTAAGCTTCGGTAGCGTCTCAGTCATAATTTATTCTAAATTCCTCGATCTATTCAATTATCTATTATTGTGATGCTTTACATACCCACCTTTCATACGATACTATTATCTCTATAGACATTTCAACGTCTTCCCATAGCATCCCTCTAAAATCTAACCCCTCAAAGCACATTAACAAACTCAAACACCCATCAAAAGTGCTAAATACCTGAAAATCAAACACACATTAATTCCCACATCACGTAACAATTTGAGTTTCAACGGCACCTCGGCACGCGTTCAAACTGGATCGTCCTTAAATTTGCCTCAATTCTGAAGCGGAAAATCCAATGATTTACTGGGTTAAAGCCTTATCATAATCTTGCACGTCTCTCATATTTCACGGTGAGTTAGTACCGGTCTCACTCGCACACTATTTTCACTATTCAAATCGTTTTTAGGTTTCTAATAGTATTTTTATTGTGAAGACTAGACACTCGGAGAGTGCTTGTGGTTTATAGCATTCACTTGTTTATTAAAAGGCTGCAGTCTTGCAAAATTCACTCGCGGCGAATTATTTGCGCAATTTTTTTTTTTTTTAAACAAAAGTAATGAAATAACATGAAATATTATTATTGAACGTGAATAACCATAATATAAGTAATAGCTGGTTATTTTTTTTAGGTTCATCTGGGTGGATTATGTTAGGTAAATCAAGCGTTAAATACAGCTCTTTCGCGCCAACAACGATTCGAGTTATGTTTGTGCACTTGCATTGGGCAATACAAATTTTATTTAGAAAATCTGTTCAGCGCATAATTGTTTCCATATTCTTGTCTTCAAAATGCGCTGATTACTTTTTTCTAATTATCTTTCATTTTCTTAATTCGGATGTCACAATGTCATCGAAATTCTCTGTTTTTATCTCTTAATAAACGGTTTGTTTCATAATAACAAAGCATCGTACGCATGTAAGATTTGGTTGGTTTAATGCCAAGAGTTCAATAAAGCAAATACTAAAAAAAATTGCATCTAAATCACCTTAGTCTAACAATAATAATAATCTCAAAAGACCTCCAAAACGCTCCGACCCACTAAGAAATTTCACTCGCAATTCTTGTTCATAAACTCTGTTTTGGAGGTATTTTGAGATTATTATTATTGTTAGAGTAAGGTGATTTAGGTGCAATTTTTTTTTAGTACTTGCTTTATTGAACTCTTGGCATTAAATTAACTAACTTTTACATGCATACAATGCATTGTTATTATGAAACAAACCGTTTATTAAAAGCTAAAAACAGAGAATTTCGATGACATTGTGACATCTGAATTAAGAAAATGAAAGATAATTAGAAAAAAGTAATCAGCGCATTTTGAAGACAAGAATATGGAAACAATTATGCGCTGAACAGATTTTCTAAATAAAATTTGTATTGCCCAATGCAAGTGCACAAACATAACTCGAATCGTTGCTGTCTCGAAAGAGCTGTATTTAACGCTTGATTTACCTAACATAATCCACCCAGATGAACTTAAAAAAAATTACCAGCTATTACTTATATAATGGTTATTCACGTATTATAATAATATTTCATTTTATTTCATTACTTTTGTTTAAAAAAAAATACAAAGTTGCGCAAATAATTCGCCGCGAGTGAATTTTGCAAGACTGCAGCCTTAAACTAAATATTTACGTTTTGTTTTACGGATTGAGGGGCTAGTGGCTAAGTAATAATTATAATGTTTTACCTGAAAATAAAACAGTTATTATATACGTAACCTTATTCTAGACCTATAGAGTGAGACAGCATCTTTCCGGATCTGACGTCACGACCTCTCTTATTCCCCCTGCCACCCGGCTCCGCCCCGCTGTGGCCGGGGGGAGGGGGCGTGGAGCTTGCCCGAACAGTCAGGCGCGCTCTTCACATTGCATCTCACTTCCGGTGGATGATGAGTCCACCAGGCAGGATTAAAAATATAGGTCTAGAATAAGGTTACGTATATAATAACTGTTTTATTTTCAGGTAAAACATTATAATTATATACTATGAACCGTTATTCTAGACCTATAGAGTGAGATGTGTTTATTATCGCCTGGTGGGCAAGCTAAGTATATGCCAATGTGTGAAAAAGATTTTACTTAGATATCTAAATAATTGTGTTTATTAAAGGTGCTTAGGAGTATTTATATTAAACAAAACATAACTGTGTGAGAACATTATTGAAAGTGACTCAATGTATAAAGACATTGCAGAAACTAAGTAGGTACCACAGTAATATGAACTTATATATGTATAAGTTTTGCCATTCACATAAGTAACATGATTAGCACCACAATGATTTAATGTTATGATACTCAAAGAATTAAGATTTGCTTTGAACTGAAAGGAAGATCAATATTGTGTCACTCAAGCCAGTTGAGAGATGCTGCGGCACTTCGAGTACTACCAGGAGCAGCCTCTACTCCTGCCTCCTTAAGAATAGTTTTAACCCAACCTCCAATGCTCGGGAGGCTGGCTTGACTCTGCCACGAGTTGATATAAATAAATGATTAGTGTCATTGTTAATTCTACGTGATGATGATACTTCTATCAACTTACGTATCCTCCATACAGGGCATATGGATTTATCCGTATGTGTGTGCAATTTCCATGCTGATTATGTGTGTACGGTTATCTGTCTTTGATCTAAATGCTGGGTGTAAAACAATATGATTAGAATTGTCCAAAATGTGCACTATCAACCCGTAACAGTGTCAGGTCATGGACTCTACACCTAGAAGTGAGTAGCAAAATCAGTGATGTGCGACGAGATACTTGGAATAAACTTGCATGAGGCGGCTGGTTAGAGCTGAGCCATTCTACCACAATACGTGGATCCCAAATGAAAGAATTTTTAGGTTTGGAATCAACATTAGCAGGTGAAATAGCTTTAAACTTCCACTGCTTATGATTTGTCCGTTAGAACAGGCCAAAGTGGCAACTGTGGATTTATAAACTACAATAGTTTTATAAGACAGTTTAAGAGTTAAGTGCAAGTATGCTAGGTACTTAGCGACTTGGGCACCAGATGGGTTTGTATGGTTGTCGCCAGCTAGAATTAAGAAGGTCTATTTCGTTTCGAGACCAATTTGTTAATTCGGCACACCACCCTTCACTAGCCATGCCTCTAGATACATCTGATCCACGTGAACCGGAGGCAGATAAGTCCGTGTATCTAGTAACCCCCGATAAAAATTGAATATGGGTAAAGCAGCGCTCACCGCTCTCCTCTTCAGGTCTGGCCGCCAAAACACTTTGGACCAGAGCGCGGTACCATTAGGATGTATCGACCCTTGCACAGGTTGAGGTGTGACAGAACTCGTGGAATTAGGTGTGGTGGTGGGAATATCCACGCTCAACGGTATGACCACCTTCTGCTGAAGGCGTCATGAAACTCTGCGTTCGAGTCTTTGCAATCTCGTGAGACGTAGCGCGCAAGCACGAGTGCGGTTTTCGAGGCGAACAAGTCGATTTCGGGCATTCCGAATTTGCAAAATACCTCTTGACATGCCTCTTCCATAAGGGTCCACTCCCCGGGTAATTTGAGCCTTGACAGCATGTCTGCTTCTGAGTTTACCTGACCGGGCAGGTACTGAGTGACCAGAGGCCCTAGTGCGAGCCTTCCTACATAATCGATCAAACAGTATAAGCGTCGTCTGGTGACTATAATAGGAAACAATTATCTCATACAAATTGACGTAAGTTAACGTTAACGTAAAAGCGACCGAGTAAGCATAAAAACTCGCACCAAGGCCACAGGTGAATCTTGTTCTCGTCCGCAATCTCTAATAACATGCAAGTTAGCCGGTAGACGATCTGTGATCGGAGACCACCCTCGTTCCTCATATTACTCACCACACTCTAGTTGTCAGACTGAATTAGCATGGTGGATTGACGTAGCGATTGCTGACGATTGGTTAAGGCTGTGCCATTTTTTCCGCTCAGACAAGCGTCGTACTATGGCACCCCAGCCTCTGGCAGATGCGTCTGTCGTTACATAGTGTGAGACAGGATCTGGATGTATCGCTGTTCCTGTAGACAGAGCTCGTAACCACCACATTAAGGTCGTCGACATTTCCGACTCGAGTGGGCGTTTTACGTGTGCTTGGTGCTTTGACAGCCGATTGCAAGCTACTTGTAACGGGCGGCAATGAAGCCGACCTCTGGGTACAGCGAAGGCTGCAAAGTTTAGCGTGCCTAGCAAGCATTGAGCGTCGTGCAAACTCCATCGATTTACCTGTAGTATGTAGCGTATCATATTGGAGAATTTGGAAACCTTTTCCTGGGGCAAATACTTGGAATTCAGGGCGAGATTCCATTTTATGCCGAGATAGTCTACTGCCTTGGTAGAGATCAATGTGGATTGTGGTTGATCATCCATCCCAAAGTTGCTAGGACTCATATTAGGCTAGTATTAATAATCAAGTAATTACTTGCTAATAGTAATTTCTTAATGAAATCGCTACTTGAGGGTAAAAATTCTTAAGTAAAGAAAATGGTGACTATTTCTTGGCTAAGAATTCTAAGCTTTGACAGTTCTAACTTCAAACAATTAGTAAACTATAGAATGAAAACCAATACTTGAGCAATTACTTTGACTGAAGTAATTACTTTTACTTGACTATAAATACGACTGTTAATGGTCCATTAGGGTTAATCGATCTTGGTTCACGATTAAATAATCGTCCAAATAGACGATAACTCGCATGCCCTTCACGCGCAGCACGTCTGCTACCCAATTTGTCACTGTCGCAAATGCCCTGGGTGCTGATGACAGCCCGAATGGCAGACAAGTGATCTGAAGGAGCTTTGGGCTCGACTTCTTTTCTGTTGCGTATAATACTCGCAGAAATGGGTGATGACTGGGGCTGACTGCTAGGTGAAAATAGGCCTGTCTATTTTGATCGCCCAGACGATCGATTGCAAGAAATCCGGCACACGGTACATATTTATTAAAGCTAAACTTTGTTTGCATTACATAGCGGTTTAGATTTTTATATCGGGCGATTGCTAGTATCTGACTTTTGCACTAAAAACATCGGACAGACATAACTTGTTCCGACATCAATAAGCTCATTGGAGTTTGAAAACGTGTTAATAAGTCTGGGCTTTGAAGTGAAGGTATTTTGAAAAAAAAAAAAAAAAAAAAAAAAAAAAAAAGGAATTCGGTAACGAGATATCATTTTAACAATGTTGTCTGGAGCACCGTAATTCTTCCAAATTAGAATGTAATTTTTTAACCGCCCGCCATAAAATAAATTTCTTGAGGATAATTACTTACGATACTGATCGGATTTACGATTGCAAAAGAATCGTTTTTTTTTTTTTTTTTGTTTTTTTTTTTTTTATGTCTTGTACCGGATTTATTGTTTCCCGACTTTAGGCCTCTACTTTTGGGGGACGCTTGAAAGCTCGTGGATGGCTGGGGATCGAATCCAGGATTGTCACCGTGAAAGGGCTTGTGTGCTCACTTAGCTGAAGGGCCATCTTGTCTATTCCGCATAGACATGGCATGAGGCTCTTCCGCAGAGCGCTTTTGGGCAGAGAACAGCTTACTTGTACCACCAGCTTTTTGTAAAAAAAAGGTGGTTAAATGCTGTGGATTAAAAAGGTTATATTGTGTTGGGGGATCTTCTTGCAAGTCCACCTTTACATATTTGTCGTTGACATCCGACAAAATGCAGCCACGACGTCTTTGAATGATATCAGCACGTCTTCTACGGCTCATTTGCAAGAGATCATCAGACACTTTCATGGAAGAGAAGTTTTCGGAAAAAAAAAAAGAAGCATTAATCTTTTCAAAAAGCATGTCAACGTTATGTACACAGCCAGGCGATTGCGCCCATTCGATGATTTGCTAAAAGTTGTTTCTTAGCAGCTCATTTTGTTGTATAAGCCCATGAGTAAAAACTCCAAGCGATCTATCAAAGTAATCTAAGCCAAAAAGAATTTGTATCACAATGTAGACATTGTGATACAAATTCTTCAGTTCAGTGTTAACATGAGTTCGCAAAAACCTGGCTTAGCGACATACTTTTTCTCAGTTTCTAGGTATCTAAACCTTTGCCAATCATTAGTATCAAAATGATGTAGTTTATTTAGCACATGTAATCTACCCTCCGAGGCATTTCCAACAGTAGGTTCTTTTAGGTTAGTGGATACCGGAAATTCGAATACTTTAACCTTCTGTGGTTTACTGAGAACGTGATCATTCCCAAGAGAAACCCTCAAGCCTTCAGATGGATGTAAGGAAATATCAGAATCAGATTGGGGCTGGGTTTCTTTGTTTGAAAAGCGATCTTTATTTTTTAAGTAGGATAATATTTCACTTACTTGATTTGACAGCAAGTCTAACCTGCGCTCGTTTTCTCGGGTCTCCTGCCGCGGCTGCCGGCGTCTCCAACGTGGGGCGGAGCTGCTCGACTACGACTCGAAGACGACGAAGAAGATGCCTGCGGTGATGCAGGGGGAGGCGGGCGACTCCCGTCACCTCGGCAGGCGCTTTCGTGGATTTTTCCATTACGTGTACAAAACACGCACTCAAAACGCGCACTCAAAACTCTTAATAGTACTCGAAACACTATTACCGAGTTTTCAAATAACCACTAAATAAAGTTTTTCCACGAACTAAAAATGTAAGTAGGTAATTTTAAACACTAAACAGCAGAGCTGTTACCCGCACTAAAAGAGGTGTGATTGCACCGAAAAACGATGCCAATGTGAAGAGCGCGCCTGACTGTTCGGGCAAGCTCCACGCCCCCTCCCCCCGGCCACAGCGGGGCGGAGCCGGGTGGCAGGGGGAATAAGAGAGGTCGTGACGTCAGATCCGGAAAGATGCTGTCTCACTCTATAGGTCTAGAATAACGGTTCATAGTATATAATAACTGCACGAGTCGATCGATCAGGTTCACGCTTTGAAGGACACTAACGAGACATAATAATAAGTTTAGTTGTTATTACTGTTATAGCCGTGTAATGTCCTTCAAAGCGTTAAGCTATGCTTGCCGCGGTCAATCCGTGGATTGGTGACCATCTTTACATGCTCCGGAAACCACGTTAAGATTTTGGTACTGGCTGTCATTCTTGGATCTCTTGGATCTATGACAGTCGTTACGGGATGTCGGAAGCCCGAAACTCTGACAATCAGTCTTACCAAAGGGATACCCTTTATAACCCAGTTACTGGGCACAACCCAGATAGGCAGTCGCTCCATGTAAAATACTGGTAATCAGCTGCATCCGGTTACACTGGAAGCCGACCCCAACACAGTTGGGAAAAGGCTAGGCAGATTGAATCAACTTAATATACTTATACGTTTTATTTTACGGGTTGAGGGGCTCGTGGCTAAGTAATAACAACTGCACGAGTCGATCGATCAGGTTAACACTTTGAAGGAGACTAACGAGACACAAAAAAAATATGTTTTTTTTTGTCCTTCAAAGTGTTAAGCTATGCTTGCCGCGGTCAGTCCGTGGATGGGTGACCATATTTACATGCCTCGGAAAGCATGTTAAGCCGTTGGTCCTGGCTGTCATTCTTGGATCTCTTGGATCTATGACAGTCGTGGGGGGGCGTCAGAATCCCGAAAGTCTGAT
Organism: Cosmia trapezina; assembly: GCA_905163495.3. NCBI lineage: Eukaryota > Metazoa > Arthropoda > Insecta > Lepidoptera > Noctuidae > Cosmia > Cosmia trapezina. The sequence goes on from LR991034.1 coordinate 19,068,921, forward strand.
AACCAGTCTTGCCAACAAGGGGTATCGTTTTACCAAGTAACAGGGTTGTGTAGGTCAGATATAGGCAGTCGCTCTTTGTAAACTATTGGTATTCTTCTGCATCAGGTTAGACCGGAAGCCGACCCCAACAGAGTTGGGAAAAGGATAGGCAAATGATGACGTTTTACGGGTTAAAATAATGTACAGTAAGTCGAAGTTCGCACGGACGTAAAAATAACGCGGCGATTTTATTTTGCGCACTGGGTTTTCAACGCTCTGCTTGGCACCGAGAGTCGAAACTCCAACAGTGTGTTTTTTCGATGCGCTAGAATGCACTCTGTTGTTGTTAAGTTGTATTCTCAAAGGTCGGCTCAACAACAACAGTTGAAAATTCAGGGCGCGATAAAATCCCTCCGCGATATTTTTACGTCTGTGCGAACGTCGGCTAAAAAATACTTAGGTATGAACAGTGCTTCGTAAACAAGGCTTTAAATCTTTAAGTTTCTCGGCTTTACTTTGAACTCCCATTCCTGGACGCTTTTATAATTTAGGTATTACTAAGTTATTCATATTTCCACTCAATATCCCAGAACAACGGAAGCAGTACGTCAGTCAGCAGTTTTCTTTATAATATTTACTACTAGCTTTTGCCCGCGGCTTCGTTTGCGTTAATTTAGAATTTGACAATCAATTCGGGTTGTACTCTGCTTGTAATAATAAAATTCAATCATGATTCGAAAGACACGTGGCGTCATCTATTATCATAAGAACGTTATTGTTGACGACGACATGGTTGGCGCAGTGGTTGAGCGATTGACTGCTGCGCAGTATGTCGCGGGTTTGATTCCCGCACGGAACAAATATTTGTACGACCTACAAGTATTTGTTCCGAGTATGGGTGTTTTTCTATCTATAATATGTATGTATTTACAAAAAAAAAATGTATATAAGTAGTTTTATCAGCCATCTCGTTACCATAACTCAAGCATTAGGTTGCTTAGCTTGGGACTAGATGGCGTTGTGTGAAATGCCCAAGGATATTTATTTATTATTTATTATTTATTGTTGTTTTCCTCGGGAACAGTGCTTTTTTTTGGTATGAAAGGCACCCTGTATCCGTTTCTGTACACCTGAAAACGTATTATACAAAATTTCAGGATGATCGGTTCAGTGTTTTAGGCGTGAAAAGGTAACAAACAAACAAACTTACTCTTGCCTTTATAATAGGTACTAGCTTTTGCCCGCGGCTTCGCCCGCGTGAATGTCGGAAAATATGCCACAGGAACAAAAATATTGAGATAACTTCTGCCCGGGACTTCTTCCGCGTAAAATTTCATGTTCCCCCAACCCACCCTGTCGCATCGCATTGCCTTCCCGCGCTATTACTTCGTTTTCGCTTAGCGTTCCTTCCCTCTTTTTTTTGCTCGGCACTTAAGAGTTCTAGTGTTATGTTATATACGCCTATAGCCTTCCTTAAGAATTGGGCTATGAAATGCAAAAATAATTATTAAAGTCCGACTGGTAGTTCCAGAGATTAGCGCGTTCAAACAAATAAAAAAAAGCATGTCAGCTCCGTCGCACGACTGGAGTTTACTGCTGTTTTTTGTGTCGCTCCGAGTTTCCGACTTTCTATTTTTCAGTAATTTCTGTCGGGCTGGGTTTCTTTAATGAATCAGTGCTATACAAAAAGCAACTTTAAGGTGTAAAGGCACTGCTGCCTCTTCGCCCTAATCTCCCTTTCACCCCTCCTCTCTCTCTAACCCCTCCCCTTCCCACTCTCTTACCCTCCCCATCACTGCACTCTTTCACCCCCCTTACTCTCTCCATCCCCGTCTCCCTATCACCCCCTCACCACATAACTTTCCCGCTAACCTCCCCGCCCCGTCACACCTGGCCACACCTGGCCACACCTGGCGTCACACCAGGGGGAGGGTGTGGAGAAGGGAAGCCTTCTCCACACCCTCCCCCTCACTATGCTCTCCTATCCCTCGCCCCCCCATCATCCTCCCCTTCAGCCTCCTCCTCACCACCCCTCCCCTCCCTCTCTCTCACCACAATCTCCCCTTCCCCCTTTCCCTCCTCACCACCCTCTCCCCTTCCCCTTTCCCTGCTCACCACTCCCTCCCATTCCCACCTTCCCCTCTACCCTTCCCTCTGGGGAAAAAACTATTAATGCCAAACGTTATTACTTGCTTAGGCAAGTATTTGTGCCAAGTTTCAACTTAATTAAGCAAATGAATAAGATTTTTCATATAAACTATATTCCCTGTTTTCACCCCCACAGGGATACAATTTAAAAAAATCGTTTGTGAGATTTCCGTAACTTAAAAGAAACATTATTTACACCAATTTTCGAGTTAAGCCCCGCAGTAAAACCTGCCCTGTAAAATTGACTACCCCTTTTCAACCCTTTAGGGGTGGATATTCGAAAAACCCTGATACACGTTATTCGTCATTTTTGGTTTCAAGTATAAATACTGAGTTTCGAGTAAATCGGAACGTGCGTTAATATTCCTACATACAAACTTTGAGACCCCCAATCCCTCCTGAGGGGGTAGTTTAGAAAAACTAAAAATGAAGTTTCAAGTCTATTAAATCAAGGACTAAGATTTTTCATACAAACTTTAGACCCCTGTTTCACACCTTTAGGGGTTGAATTTTGAAAAATCCTTTCTTAGTGCACCCCTAGATCTCATAAGGAACCTACGTGCCAAATTTGGAATATCTAGGGCCTAGGCCCAGCGGTTTGCGCTGTGCGTTGATACAAACTTTGACACCCTCCAATCCGTCCTGAGGGGGTAGTTTAGAAATACTAAAAATGGCAAACTTTATAACTTACTTAGATAAATATTTGTGCCATGTTTCAAGTCTATTAACTCAAGGAATAAGATTTTTCATACAAACTTTGGACCACCGTTTCACCTACTTAGAGGTTGAATTTTGAAAAATCCTTTCTTAATACACCCTTAGACCTCACAAGGAACCTACGTGCCAAATTTGGAATCTCTAGACACAGCGGTTTGGGCTGTGCGTTGATACAAACTTTGACACCCCCCAATCCCTTCTGAGGGGGTAGTTTAAAAAAACTAAAAATGTCAAACTTTATAATTTACTTAGATAAATATTCATACCAAGTTTCAAGTCTATTAACTCAAAGAATAAGATTTTTCATACAAACTTTCATCCCCTATTTGTCCCCCTTAGGGATGGAATTTCCAAAAATCCTTCCTTAGTGGATGCCTACACTGTATAAGGTATCTATGTGCAAAATTACAAGTCTCTAGGTCCAGCGGTTTAGGCTGTGCGTTGATATATCAGTCAGTCAATCAGTCAGTCAGTCAGGACTTTGAATTTTATATATATAGATTAGTTAGGATTGCAAAAATTTACCACGTAGAAACTAAATATCAAACAGATCTGCTGCATTGATTATTCCTTACCTGAAAGCAAAAACACAAATAAATTAACATCAAAACGTTTATAACGTACTGAGCACGAATTCTGAGCACATTTAACCACCACACTGCGCTCGTGAAATGTTTGAATATTTTATCAAAGCAGCACATCGTCGGTTAAGCTAAAATCTCTCATTAATTCTACATTTGTTATCGAGTAAGCTCTATATAAACTATAGAATCTCGTGACTCGCATAATATTAATCGAGCCACGAGATTCTATAGTTTATTAAACTGATTTGCGGGTTAACGTGAAGATTGACATTGAGAGGGTCGTTTGTTAAGAGATCATCAAAGTTTGGAAAGGAAAAAGTCGGAGTTTTTAATGTTGTATGAAGTTGTAAATAATTCTTTAATACGAGCCGTGTGCCCGATGTGATTTCCCATTGAGAACTTCCCAGTAGTCAACTTCTGCATTCCTAACTTACTTCAAAAATCACGAACTCTTATACAACGTGTCGATTTGCATACTCGTCTTTAAGGGTGTGGTGTAGACCAGCAAACGGAACAACTTTTTCCATGGCACCAGCATCGTAATAGCGAAGAAATAATCAGCCGTCCCATACATTTGCGTCGAGTAGGTTTAAGTTTTCTATAGGACAGTTTTTTTTTTGCGAATACGATGTTGATCCCATGGAGAAAGTTGTTCGGTTTGATGTTCAGTATCACACCCAGATGAAATTTGGCGAGGTTGCAAAGTGACACGTTGTATAAAACTTTCATGCAATATTTAACACCGTCAAGAGATGAATTTTCAAAAATCCTGCCTTGTTGCCCACTTTCGCAACACAAAAAAAATCTTGTGCAAAATTTCTTGCTTCTAAACCCAGCGGTTTACGTCGAGTGTTGTCTGTCAGTAACTAAATGAATTTATTAAGATTCTTATTAAGTGGACAGATACTATAGTTGAATCCTTGTATGTTATGCATTCCTCTATAACGATAGGGCTGTCCAAGTGGCTACACAGTAGGTCACTGACACGAAAATAAGAAAGATCTGAGAGACAGAATGGTAAGGCTGTACTTAAACATAAGTCACGAGTACGACTGTCTTTAGACCGACAGAAAAAATGATGACGCACACACTCGCAACAAAACAGTCTCAACACAACATGGTCATAGTTAAATTAAATTTATTTTTTATATAATACATACCACGGGGAAAAATTACAGGTCAAAATTATATAAGGTCCCCCAGAATCACGGTATCCTCATCAGTTGTCAATACTGAAACTTGAAATAAAGTGAAAATTACTGAAAGTCATTACTGAAAATTGTTATCAAGTGGCAGTGGAAGCGCAGTGGTGACCCAGGCTTTACCTTGTGTAAATAATTTCATCACCACTGCTCTCAAAACGGTGAAAGAAAACATCGTGAGGAACCCAGAACCAAAAATTCGAAGACATGTAACATCTACCAACCCGCAATGGGCCCGCGTGGTGGATTACCCCCCCCCCCCCCCCCCACAGAAAGGAGGACTGTGTCCCAGCAGTGGGAACAAGGCTGATAATGATGTGAAGCAATAACGAAGGAGGTAAAAAAAACAGTTTTGACTCTAGTGAGCATCTAACTAAATAACTTACAATGAGTTAAAAATAAAATACATTCGTTGTAGACATGAATAATATTAATACATAAATTATAAATAAATAAGTATTTAACATAATTTATTTATGTAGTAGTGTGTAGTGCGTAGTGTGGGACGCCCCCCAGCTAGATGGACCGACGACCTGAAGAAAGTGGCTGGGGCAGACTGGATGCGGAAGGTGGAGGACAGGGTGTTGTGGTGCAGACTGGGAGAGGCCTATTTCCAGCAGTGGACTGCGATAGGCTGAGTTGATTGATTTAAGTAGGTATCAAAATACAAAAGCTTTCAAATAAATTTTATATTTAGTATTATTTATAAGCAGACTCACGTCGTTTAAGGTAAATATTAAAGTGATATTTGTAAGTGGCGTTAATTAAAAAAACCGGTCAAGAGCGAGTCGGACTCGCGCACCGAGTGCTCCGATTCCTGAAAAAGTGTGCTATTTAGAAACATCGTTTTATTTTTCCTGTAATCTTTACATAAACTTCGATCACATAGAATAATTTCAGATTTTTATCTTTGCAAACTTCGGAGATAAGGGGGGGGGGGGGAACGGTATTTTTTTTTTACATTTTTCATCAAAAGTCGAAGACTATGCGGCCTAAAAAAAATTAAAAAATGTTTGAGAATGTGCAAACAGCGCTCTTTCATATGATACCCCACATGCCCTAGTAGCCCCACTTTGAATTTTTAAGACCATATTTCAGTCCCTGTTACAAAAAAAATATAAATGTTTTTACTTCTTTCTTATTTGCAAAATAGTTGAATAAACGTCATCTAAAACTGTTCCAAATTTCAAGTTGATAGCATTCGTAGTTCTTGAGATATCCAGCTGTGACAGACAGACAGACTGAGTCTCACCATAACTCACCTTTTTTACCATTTTGTTACGGAACCTTAAAAATGCTATAAAATTAAAATTAGCTTCTTTTGTATAAATCATTTTATTACAATGTTGTTCAGAACATTTACTTATCAATTTTATGGCAGTTTTTAGTACCACTAGTACTTAAATGTGTTATGTTAAATAGAACATGTTTTTAATTGCCAGATAAAGACTACTATTAGAATTTAGATAAAGTTGTCACTACTTACTTTTAAGACATTTTTTCTTTTAAAAACAAGGTAATTAGAACAGTTTTTAAGCTCTGACTGCTAAAATAGATAAGAAAATAGAAAAGTAACCTACATTTTGGGATAAGGCTGTCTTTTTAGGGTTCCGTACCAAAATGGTAAAAAAGGAACCCTTATGGTGTGACCCAGTCTGTCTGTCTGTCTGTCTGTCACAGCTGAATATTTCAAGAACTACTAATGCTATCAACTTGAAATTTAGAACAGTTTTAGATGACGTTTACCCAACTATTTTGCAAATAAGAAAGAAGTAAAAATATTTATATATTTTTTTTGTAACAGGGACGGAATCTTATGAAAGAATGCTGCTTGCACATTCTCAAACATTTCTTTATTTTTTTTAGGCCACATAGTTTTCGACTTTTGATGAAAAATGTAAAAAAAAGTACCGTTCCCCCCCCCCCCCCCCCCCCCCTTATCTCCGAAGTTTGCAAAGATAAAAATCTGAAATTATTCTATGTGATAGAAGTTTATGTAAAGATTACAGGAAAAATAAAATGATGTCTCTAAATAGCACACTTTTTCAGGAATCGGAACGGAACCCTCGGTGCGCGAGTCCGATTCGCTCTTGACCGGTTTTTCAATTTGATTTCTGACTAATTCGACATAGAATATTTTTTACGAACTTGTGTAGATAGCTGATAAAATCAACTCAATTTTACGGATCAATTTTTAGTTATTTATGCAACTGACGTATTATAAGGTGTATTAAAACACGAAAGTGGGTTTCTCACACGAGGCGAAGCCCAGTGTGACAATAGTATCACATGAGTGTTTTAATACCTAATTATGTACAGTTGCATACAAGACTTTATCTACATCCATGTTATCAATCTTCTATAAAAGGTTCTGAAACAGTTTTTACAATACTAATACTCGTATCGAACATGGCGGCCGGCGTCATAGTATACGACGTGAATTCGAATAAGTTCTTTTTTTTAATTACGGCACTGCTGTTGTAGTGAAACGCGCGTGCATTACAATGATCTTTTTTTTGAAAACGAGTTGCATTATGAAATTCAGTACAACATTAAAGCACCCGTTTGGATGTTATTATGGTTACCATGGTTACTATGACACTGGCTGTTTTAATGTTGGCAATAAGCTAACTGTTTCAGAAACTTTTATAGAGAATTTATAGCATGGGTGTAGATAAAATATTTAAAAACACTGTTCCAAACTTCAATTTAGGTTTCTTATTAAGTACCTAATTTACGCAAGACTAGAGTAGGTATATTAAACACTCAGGTTGTAGAGCGTAATAAACTAACCAGCGGTATTATAAGCCACACCATTCGTCTGTCTAGACGCGGTTGACATCGGGTTAAGAGACCGTGTATGAAATAGTGGCGTCACGAAAAATAAACCAACATTACTGAGCTAGGTACCTAAATGTTTGCGGTCTCTGGAACTAAACAGCAGTGCAAGTACGTAGGACTCGATTCGATAAATTTGACAGATAAACTCGATAGAATCGATGCCGCAAGTACGTAACTTCTGCTTTACCGATCGGTAGATAAACTCTAAAATTTTAACGAATTTATCGAAAATGCAAGTACGAAACGACATTTTGACAGTTGAGATCGCCAATTTAAGCTGTCAAGTTCGGTAATTTATCGACACCTTGTAGAAGCCCGATAAGCTTATCGATCATTACATAAAATGGATTTAGGACTCATGGCTTTATTGCTGGGTGATGAGGAAGAACGGCAGCAGCATCATAATGTGATGCGTATTCGGAGGCGGCGTCTCAGAGACACGAACAATCCTCTGGAACTTCCAGAAGGAGATTTTGTTCGTCTCTTTCGGGTGACTCGGGAAGTGGCGGTAATTTTAACAGAAGGGATAGAGGTAGATGTGCGGAGGATACGATCCACTAGACTCCCTGTCCATATCGTGGTAAGTACATAAGTACTGTTTTTTTTTACTATAGTTACCTACCTACTTCATTCGAGATGTAGAGTTTAGAGCTTACCGTGTTTACGGATAGCTCAGACGGTGACAGACAGATAAGTTTTTTTCTCAAACTTCAAGAAATGTCAACAACAAACTTTTTTTTTTGGCAAAGGTAAACAACTAAACACGACTTTAATTTAAGAAGATAGCATATTTTCTGTATTTTTACGAAAACAAACGGAAATTTAGGTAAATACTGGTAGCTTCTCTAAATTATACCCATAAATATTGTTTACAATGTCAAAAATGTATAAACAAAAAGGATTTTCTAAATATTTCGGACATTAGTCATGCCACTGAAGCCCCACCTTAAATGGTTTGTCTGTGGACGTCCTCAGTATTGCCATTTGACAAACAATCCTTATCGACTCGAATCGGCCCACGATAAATCTTATCGTGGCGTGTAACGTACTTCCAAATTCGATAACAAGATCGATAAAAATGCGAACCTTAGCGATCTCGATGTCTTATCGATGCAAAGTCCGTACTTGCACTGCAGGTACGGTACGGATGACTTTTGTACGCAATTGTAGTTTGTTCTTTTTTTATTATCGTTGACAATGAAAGACGAAGGAAAATAAAAAAGTGTGCGATGAAAAAATACGTTTTTCATCGGTTAAAGGGTTCAGAAGAAAATTACGGATAGGGTTCATCCCTAAGTGCCGAAAGGTAATTAAAGTAAAGTCAGAAAAAAAAAATGTTTTTGCTTAGGCTTTTCCCAACTATGATGAGGTCGGCTTCCAGTCTAACCGGATGCAGCTTAGTACCAGAATTTTACATGGAGCGACTGCCTATCTGACCTCAGCAACCCAGTCACTGGGTAACACGATACCCCTTGGTAAGACTGGTTGTCAGACTTTCGGGCTTCTGATGACCCGTAACGACTATCAGAGATCCAAGAATGACAACCGAGACCAACGGCTTAACGTGCTTTCCGAGGCACGGAGGGATCTCGGTATGTAAAGATGGTCACCCATCTACGGACCGACCGTGGGAAGCGTAACTTAACCTGACCGATCGACCCGTGCGGCTTTTGTTACTTAGCTACCACCTTATATTTAAATCACAACTGTCATTCTTTGACAGTTGTATGAAATAGCTTAAACACGACAAAATGACGCAGTATACCTATGTCAATTTGTTAAACAATGAATTTCCCTGACTGTGTTAATTTATGGTAGGTATGCTGTTTTTGTTAATGCTCTGTTAATATTTAATTTATAAATAAAAACATTAACTATGTAGGATGAGGGTAAAATAAATTATCATAATCCAAAAATAAGTTATGGAAACGTCTACAAAAAAGATTTCCGGCTTGTATTATTTTAATAATATCTTTTCTTGCAAAAACATGCAAATTAAAAAAGCGGCCATATACAAAAGTTCCGTTATGACAAAAACAACTTTTTAAACGTACCCATGAAATCCAGGGGAAAAGCTTGGTGCCAAAGCAAGCGATTTAACACAAAAAAAATATGAAGTAGGATGTTACATTAATGCTCATACAATTAAAATAAAATATCAATCAGATTTGGTACTAAATAATTATTTTATCTCACACATTAATCTCTAAATCAATTAAGAAACCAACATCTAAATCAATTAAGAAGCCTCCTAGCTGTCATAAAACAAGCCGCTACGAAAAAATAAATTATTTAAATAATATTTATTAATGTATTAATTCGTAACTTGTATAATTATGTTAACAAACACCATTATCATTCAAACAGGTCAAAAATATCAGAAAATAAATTATGATACGGATTTAATGATAGCTGTTATTTATTTAAAACTAGTGTGTTACATATTAAATAACAAAAATAATTGATGTAGGTACCTTCATATTTTCTCATCGAATTAACTGGAACGCTAGTATTCAATTTTCCACGAGTTTCAGTGCTTTTACTCGCGCGTCCGAAAAACACTGGGCAAAACTAAAACCCGTTACTAATTTTACTAACTAGGGCAAAATTTACTAGTAAAGCTTGTTAGTACGAATTGGAGAGGAAAGGGTTTAGATTGGCGTAAACTTGATCAAAAATCGTCGTAAAAAATTAAAGACGCGTAAATTAATTCATCAGCATCTTGCCTTTTTCTTCCATACACTCTATTAGTCGTCACCTCAGTAGTCACTCCTTTTCTAGCCATATCATCTTTCACACAGTCCATGCATTAAAAAAAAAAAGCAAAAAAAAAAGCATGGTCAAAATATTAGTAGGTCAACAAGGTGACATCGAAGCGGGCTGTCTGACTAAACTAAAGCTTCACTGCTCGTAGAGAATTACCAAAAGCAATCTATCTATATAAATAATAAAAACTTTTTTACAAAAACAAAAACCGACTTCCAAAAAAAACACTACAAAGTGAAAAATAACTTTAATTTCGGAAGTCGGTGTCTTTGTATCTGTATTTTAGTTTTTTGCCACCGACTTCCGAAATTAAAGTTATTTTTCACTTTGTAGTGTTTTTTTTGGAAGTCGGTTTTTGTTTTTGTAAAAAAGTTTTTATTTTTCACTTTTTAGTGGTTCAGCTTGTAATTTAACTAAGTTGCAATAACCCAATGTCAACTGCTCATCACGTTTTACAAAATGTTGCTTTTCCCGATGCAGGGACGTTAATTGTTGAGGAGTTCTCCTAGTAAGAACCAGGAGAAATGGAGCTCATGGTGAAGTCACCATTACCATTATTTTGACGAGCATAAACCATATTAAAGTAATCGAATCGCAACCTAACCTGTTATATACTTAGATATAATTGAGTATTTCCGATGGCCCTCTGTGGTCTTCATCATCAGTTCCAGTTCACCGAATGGTACTTTCCGAGAGCAAATGCACGAGTTACTATAAAAAATACCGAAATCGATTTAGGTGTGCCCATAAAATTTGAGGGTTTCCCTCGATTTCCATGGGATCCCATCACCAGATCCTGACTTGATGATCATGGGACCACTTGGGACGTATACCCTTTCGAACAAAAAAAGAAAAATCCAAATCGATCTAGCCATTTTCGAGTAATCGGGGAACATACATAAAAAAAAAAAAAAAAAATAAAAAAAAAAAAAGGTTCCGACGAATTGAGAACCTCCTCCTTTTGGAAGTCGGTTAAAAAGAGAAGTCCTGACTGACTGACTGACTATCTCATCAACGCCCAGCCCAAACTCTTGAACCAAGAAAGCTGAAATTTTGCACAGAGATTCCCTTTATAATGTAGACAAGGAATAACGAAGGATTTCCCGGTACTACGTTGCTGTGGGATATTTGCCGACATCCACACGGGCCGAGCTGCAAAAGCTAGTACAAAATAAAAAGGAAAATTCACCCGCCATCTTTCAGACCACACCCCGTAGAAGGGACGAGAAAAGCAACACTTGAGAAACGAGGTATCCAAACGTCAGCCAACGTGATGTATATCTAAAATATATGGCAGTTCTTTTTTGTAAAACTTTACAACTCCAAGCGTGAAATTTACGACTGGTGGAGGCCCCACTTACAAATTAGCAGAGGCTGGCTTTCTGAGGTAGCAAGGGACGTGAATAATTATGCTCTATCCCAAAAGTATCTGAATAAAATGTAAACAACTGGATCAGAAAACGTACTTGTTGGAGCCAATTTGTAGTGCCACTTTACACTCGTATTTATACCCAACTAGCTTCTGCCCGCGACTTCGTCCGCGTGAAATTTCTTGCCCCCCAACGACGCATCGCCTGCCCGCGCTATTACTTCGCGCTCGGCTCCTAAGGGCCCTAGCGTGATGTTAAATAGCCTATATCCTTCCCCGCATCGCCTGCCCGCGCTATTACTTCGCGCTAGGCTCCTAAGGGCCCTAGGGTGATGTTATATAGCCTATAGCCCTCCTCAAGAACTGGGTTATAAAATGCAAAAAGATTTTTTCAAATCCGACTGGGGTAGTTCCAGAGATAGCGCGTTCAAACAAACTAACAAAGAAACAAACTCTTCCGCTGTATTCCACCGACATTATTGAAATAATAAACCCAGAGGGTCGTCAATCCGCGGAAAATCTCGCAATTCAGAAAAATTACTTATTTGCACAACGCCAACTATGGGTAAATTGATGAAACGTCCGCACTAAACATGTTCGCTCAAGAGCGACCGGTATGAATTAAAGTTATTTTGCGTTTCAGTAATTTTATATTATCTCCGAAACTGTATGACCAATTGACATACTGTAAAGGCCAAATCTAATCTCCATGATGTCTTTGTGATCATAAAATAACTTATTTTGATAAGGATTAATGTTTTGTTGTTTAAATAATCATCCAAACGTTAGTATGTCTAAAAAATACTTTTTTAAAGCAATAAAAGATGTATAAAAGATAAAATATAAAAGATAGAAATACGGTGTCGCGGACTTTTTTGTAGAACTATTTAAGACGGACCAGACTGCCTTACATTATTCTCAATTATAAACAACCGTTTAGGCACCGCATGCAAAAAAGTCAGTTTAAAGAGCTATTTCTTTCCGACTTGTTAGACAAAAATTGTGATAGCTCAGCTAATATGCATGATATAAATATAATTTATAGCCTATAGCACTCAGGAATAATGTAGCTTTCTACTTGTGAAAAAATTTTTAGAATTGAATAATTAGTTCCGGAGATTACTCCCTACATACAAACTTACAAACTTACAAACATACAAACTTACAAACTTACATACAAATTTTACCTCTTTATAATATTAGTATAGATAAAAAAATTACCTAAGTAATTACCTAAGTAAAAGTAATTGCTCAAGCAATGATTTTCTTTCTATAGTTTAGTAATTGCTTGAAGTTAGAACTGTCAAAGCTTAGAATTTAGCCAAGTAATAGTAACCTTTACTTAAGAATAAATACGAGCCTAAGTGCTTTGATTTGATTATTTGAATACTTAAAGCCGAAATTATAATTTTAAATCACAAGAATTAAAGAGGTTTTTCATTTGACAATAATTGACATTCATTTTAAAACCTCAATTTTCGTCGACAATTTTTAAATTGTAGTTTAATAGTGTTCAAACAGTTCTTGGAAAAAACTTTTTTACAAAAACAAAAACCGACTTCCAAAAAAAACACTACAAAGTGAAAAATAACTTTAATTTCGGAAGTCGGTGTCTTTGGATCGGTATTTTAGTTTTTTGCCACCGACTTCCGAAATTAAAGTTATTTTTCACTTTGTAGTGTTTTTTTTGGAAGTCGGTTTTTGTTTTTGTAAAAAAGTTTTTATTTTTCACTTTTTAGTGGTTCAGTTTGTAATTTATCTAAGTTACAATAACCCAATGTCAGCTGCTCATCACGTTTTACAAAATGTTGCTTTTCCCGATGCAGGGCCGTTAATTGTTGAGGAGTTCTCCTAGTAAGAACCAGGAGAAATGGAGCTCATGATGAAGTCACCATTACCATTATTTTGACGAGCATAAACCATATTAAAGTAATCGAATCGCAACCTAACCTGTTATATACTTAGATATAATTGAGTATTTCCGATGGCCCTCTGTGGTCTTCATCATCAGTTCCAGCTCACCGAATGGTACTTTCCGAGAGCAAATGCACGAGTTACTATGAAAAATACCGAAATCGATATAGGTGTGACCATAAAATTTGAGGGTTTCCCTCGATTTCCATGGGATCCCATCATCAGATCCTGACTTGATGATCATGGGACCACTTGGGACGTATACCCTTTCGAACAAAAAAACAAAAATCCAAATCGATCTAGCCATTTTCGAGTAATCGGGGAACATACATAAAAAAAAAAAAAAAAGGTTCCGACGAATTGAGAACCTCCTCCTTTTGGAAGTCGGTTAAAAAGTAGTGAGATATAAAGTTGAAACCTTCTAAATACAGATGAATGTGTCACTAATTATCTTTAGCGACTGATTGCGTAAGAGAGAGAGAGAGAGAACCTGAACAGGGTTTGTTTACATATTCCGCAGATACTACTGGAACAGACCATAATATAACCGTTTATTCTGTACAATAGAAATGCAAAATTTCGGATGGGCCTCCAAGCTTTCGCGAGTTATTCACCGCTTCCCCTGTATATGCATTAATCGCTTTTGTCTTTCGAAATTTTCTCTGTTCACTGAACTGAGAAGTGCTTTCAGTATAATTCACACGGGTTGAAGATATTGTACTTAATGCATTTGAGTCTGTAAGCGTCGGTCTGAATGTTATTATGTGTGGGATGCGTGTGTCACAAGTGTAACAAATTGATCGATCTTGAACAATTTGAATGCTTTCAAGACGTTTTATCGGCTGTTCCTTGGACTTACTTCTGGTGAGATTTGCTGAGAAAACAAAAAATTAAAACATTCATGTAATTTGTATTCATTATTTTCCTCCTCTTCCCATGTTAACACACTGCTCATTACAGGGTTTGTCTTATGCCTTGTTTCCTACCTCGGACGGAAATCTGAGGTACATACCTAACAAACAAAAAAAAAATACTACCAAATTGAGAACATTCTCCTTTTTTTGAAGTCTGTTAAAAACAGGCCCGTTTTGGCCTATATTAAGTTCATTTACTTTGAGACACCATTTCCATTGTCAATCCTTTGTTATTATTTGAAACTACTTATCCTTCTTTACACCCCCATCGTCGCCTATTACGTGAGACAAGCATAAGAATCGGAATCAGAATCAGAATATTTATTTGTAAACATAAGTAGAGTTACACAGTGTGTGAGATGTTATAACATTTACGTATAGGTTCCCTATGTTTTGCCGTTAGGAGTACCTACTTATAATTTTATTAATATGAATTTCCAAAAAAAAAAAAAATGTTATCATAATTTCAAATAAATCACAGTGATGTTGTGGCGGCATCTACATCGCCACATATGAACTATGCATCAATGACATGACGTTACGCAAACCTGCATCGCGCAATTAGAGTTTACCGCGCGATTAGCATATATACAACGTCCCGACATCAACCGTCGGGCAGTAGCCCACCAGACACAACATCCGTCTGGTCGGAGGATCCTCCCTTTTCAATGGAGGATGAGTGAACTTTACACCCTGTTCCTCATACCTCTAAAATGTCAAAGTCTAAATCAATTAAATATTTCTAGTATGTCAACAGCAAAATCTTATACTTATGTGAATTAAATGTAAACACAAGATTACAGAATTGTCATTTAACGAGTAGTAACATTTATTGATTAAAATTTTTACTAATACTTTTTTTGAATTTGTCCATATCTGGTGTAATCTGGGTGTACCAACTACAGGTGCACCTCTTCCTCAACCTACAGGGATTATTGGCGTAATATTATTTTATGGTTTGCTATCCTAACTAAAACTAAACCCCCTCACACTGCAGACGGTTATTGATCAGCCCTGACAGCTTCAAAAGTTATTGGAGCTCGCATCATCAATAACTCAGTAATTGTTCTATGTAATCTAATATTTCACGTGAACGAAGTAACGCGTCTGAGTTATTAATCTTGTATCTTTGAGATAGATTGTTTATTAGATGTATGTTAGTACCTAATTGGCTTCATAGATCTTTGTCTAGGTTACAAAGATGTTATATGACATTTTGGTTTGAGCTGTTGCGTCTGGGGTGAACTCGGCTAAACTGTAGTCTTGCCAAGTCCCGTTAGTGGAATTGGATGGAAACTACACTGTATTCAGAAGTTTTCACCCATTTCGAAAGTGAGAATATAGGTAGGTACAGTAGTACTCAACTAATAAGGCGCGTCGTGAATCTTCGTTCGCACAGAAAATAAAGTCCCCGAAGCCCCCGGCCAGCCGGGGCCGATGGCCCCGAAGATTAACGAGAATACTTAAAACTTACAATCAACCTTAGATTACTATTATAAGGTTCATAATACACTGCAGCTGTTAGTTCCGTCTCACTCGCAAGTATGGCGGCTATCAAGCGGCGCGCGCTAATATGGCAGCAGCTACCGACCGATAGCGGTACAGGAAAAAGCGTGGAGCGTGCCGATTGGTCAATAGCATTTCCCGCGCTTTGAAAATTCGTCTTCTGCGCAGGTACATCTATAAGCCATATTACTTGGGTACTACTGTATTATGTGATTGCCGTTTTCTCACATGAGTACATTTCGTGCTAATATCAATCTGCCTGGCCTTCTCCCAACTATGTTGGGATCGCCTTCCAGTCCAACTGGATGCAGCTGAATTCTAGTATTTCATTACATTTCGTGGTAACCCGACTATTTCCAAAATTAAAAATAAACTAATCAAGAAGTCTCGTCTCTGATAACCTGCCAGTGATAACCCAAAGGTCAAAAATTACAATTCGGACAATCCCAAAACATGTACCTACTTGAATTAAGAAAACAAAACACAATCACAAAAAATAAAACAACATTTTCTTTACAATTTTATGAATACAAAGTGTACCTCTCATCCAAAGATTTTGTACCCCTGCAAGTTGGTAGATAACCAACAGCTGAAGGTAACGCGGTAGACAATGGGTTGCACCGTGTCGCCTCTCAAGCGTCATTGTGTTTCTTATTCGCACATTGTTGCTTCAGGTGCAAACATAACAAGTTGTCGCTTTTCTTGGAGGAATTTTCGTGATTTTGTTAGTGTGCCCGTGTTTATTGTTAATTATAAAATATCTTGAGGTTATCTAATATTGCTCTTTATAATTTTAATAGTAAGCGTAGCTAGTGGGATAATTTCCTACTTCCACGCGGGTAAAGCCGCGGGAAAAAGATATTAAAACAATATTTGAAATATTCTAAACATTCAAAATAATAGCCGCGCCAAAAAGCTATTAAAACAATATTCTAAACATTCAAAATAATAGTTTATTTTGAATGTTTAGAATATTTCAAATATTTTTTTAATATCTTTTTCCCGCGGCTTTACCCGCGTGGAAGTAGGAAATTATCTCTCGGGAATGTACTACCTCGATAAAAAGTATCCTATTTCCTAATCCAGATAATGGTCTACACACAAAATGCGTTCTGCGTTTAAGGCATGAAAAGGTAACAGGCCGATAGACACACAGAGTTTCTTTCGCACATATTAGTACCTATGTGTGTAACGGTTTCTTACTATTCTCAACAACTGAACGAATGCCTATGAAATTATATTGACACAACTTCATGTAGTCATCTAGATGCTGAAAAGTAACCACAATTCGTCTTAAACGTACCAAATTGCTAATGTGACGGGGCATCTACAATACTACATGCGAACTACGCATCACACGTTACGTCACGCAAATCCTACATCGCGCAAGCAGAGTTGTCCGCGCGATTGACGTAGTCCGACAACAATCATCGGGCAGTAGACACAACACCCGTCTCAGGATAGAATCCTCCCTTTACAAAAGGGCATGAGGAAGTTTCCACCTTGGTCCTCATGCCTCTAAACTAACAAGCTAAGGCTGGAACTGCACTCCTAAAAAGAGCCACACAACGACACACCTACACCAACAGCAGCGAAACAAAGTTTGAAAGCCCGCTAAAAGATATAGAAAGATGAATGGGCCACAGTACCCCGACGTTCGGTTAGGTAATATCCGCCACGTCATAACTTCACAGCTGCTGCGGATCTGCTTCCTTTGAAACATGGAATTAGGAAGCTGGGAGGATGTATTATTTTTGTTTATTTGGCCCTGGCACATGCAACTGAAGGAACACGGGTGGGTTTTAGTCAGTAAAAGTCTGACACGCCGTTCCGCTCCACCCAGAGCGGGAGAAGTCATTTGATGATTTCCCATTTACAAGAAAAAAAAAAGGTACCTAGGTTTAATGCCCTTAGTTACAAATTCACAATTTTCGGACTTTTTCCTTTACTTGTGCTGGGAGACTTTGCTTCTTGCCAAATTTCATTATTCTAGGTCAACGGGAAGTAACCTATAGGTTTTGATTTACTTGCGACAGTGGCGAGTATCAAAATGTGTCGCAAAATGGCCGTATTTTTTTATTGCGTTAGACGCTTAATTTTATTAGAACTCTAAGGGACAAAATAGACTTCCGTATTTAAAATTAATTTTAACTTGATATCTTTACGCATCCTTGAGAAAAAGGGTCTTGACAGACTGACAGACTTGAACATTTTTTTAATGTGATAGAATTACAAATTAACAATTTTCAGACTTTTTCCTTTATTTGTGTTGTATGACATTGCTCCTTACCAAATTTCATGATTCTAGAACAACGGGAAGTACCCTATAGGTTTTGATTTACTTGCGAGTATAGAAATATGTCGCATAAATGGCCGTATGTTTTTATTGCATTGACTTAGAAGCTTGAATTTTTTAGGACTTCAAGAGACCACATACCTACGTATTTGGTATTAATTTCAACTTGATACCTCAACGCGTTCTTGAGAAAAATGGTCTTGACAGACTGACAGACAGACAGACGGACAGACAAGTGATCCTATAAGGGTTCCGTTTTTTCCTTTTGAGGTACGGAACCCTAAGAACATGCTGCGGCGACCCCAAATAAATTGGGATAAGCTCAAGAGAATGATGGCAATGATGATAGTACTAAATCAGCAGACTTTGCCACAATGACCAATCTTGCGCTGCCTACATCTAAAAGACCTATTAATATTTTTTAGATATTTTTGTTTATATTTAGTTGTGTCCCTTAATAAATAAACAATAAAAATAAAAAACACCACCAGTCTTACCAAGGGGTATCGTATTATCCAGTAACTGTATTTTAGAGGTCAGATAGGCAGTCGCTCGATATAAAATACTGGTATTCAGCTGCATCCGATTAGACTGGTAGCCGACCCCAACATAGCTGGGATAAGACTAAGCCGATGAAATTAAAAAAAAAATCTAGTGAATTGTCGCTAAGTACTTGTTTCAATTGGTTGTCTGTACAACTCTCAACTTTGGCGGTAATTTCTGTAAAAAAAATCTTTGTTAAAGCCAAATTGTAAAATATGTATAGCACACATAAGTGTCGATAAATGCTAAGGCAATGACCATGGCAAATGCCGATCAATTGATCTCATGACTCGTTGCGTGACCCTTGGAAGGCATTTTAATTTATATTTATGAGGTCATTAAATCTTGATTAAAATACCGCATAATATCAGCATAAATTTGTTGTAGCAAGCAGACCCTTTTTTAAGAGTTCTCACTCAATCTTGCTCATCTTGCTCTCTGTTTTGATATTTTACTCCACCACGTTCTCAAAATTAATCAGTGTCAAACCTGAAAATGAATTCCAGAAAAGCGGGTTTTTATGTTTCCGGGCTTCATCACCGGTGAAAAATACATAGGCAATGCTAAAAAAGTGCAAACTATTTTTAGTTTCAACCAAAACTCATAAATAAGTAACAGTCCATCACTCACCAGGCGAATAGTGATTCGTCACATTCAGTTGACATTTATATCTGACACAGAGTGACACAGAGCCGTATTCAGTGTTCCTATGCCATTTACAATCACCGCAAAATATGGCCTGTTTTTAGGTTTGAAAATACTATATAAATGTTGACATTTATTGCGTTTGTGTTGAAATAGCTGGGTTTACTGTGGCTATTATAATAAAGTTGTATATACCTTAATAGCTTTTATAATACTAATTTGATATTTGATGATAGTGATCAGGATTGCTAGTAGTGCTCCGAATGAATGAGTTTTATTGATCAAAATTTTTTCCCTGTTAGAAAAAGTACTCGATTTGATCGCAGAATCCCGTGAACAACCGATTGGTTACTATTTTATTTTTGTGCTTAATTCAAAACATACTAAACATACTACATTTTTTAAATACTTAACTTATTTTTAAGCTATTACTCTCCGGGCAATTGTTTCTAAACTCAAAACTAAAATCCGTGCTCACTAAGTTTCGTCACTCCGTATCCGGTAACATCCCTTCCCTAAAGTGAGGTGCGCTCCTAGAATCCGTTCGGAATCAAACTGCGGTGAAACAGTTTCGAGGCGGCGAGAGTTCCCGGCTAATGTATTTAGACAGCTTTAGCTATGTCGCAGGCTGCGACTATACCGACGTAAATATAGGTAGTAGAGGTACACTCAAGTTTGTTTGTACTGATAAAATTAGTGTATCTAGAAGCGCTAACTTTAGTGTAGGAAGTTGTTTTCACCTCACAGTAATGAGGAAGCGGGAGTGCATTAGCAAATGTACACATATCGAATGTTTGCAATCGTCTTGTGGATAAGAAAGACAAGATACCAAAATATCTCGTGTTCCATTTTTAGAACAATTTTGGAAATGGTATGCATAGTTAACTACAGGTGGCGTTTTGTAGTTTCTGCCTAATCCCTTATGAAAAAGGCATGAGTTTATGTTTCATCAGCATCATCATATCCGCCGAAAGATGTCCACTTCTGGACATAGGCCTCCCCCAAGCACCGCCACTTCGACCGGTTCCGTGTGTAATGTGTTGTTAAATAACGTAGTTTATTTTTATGTACAATCGCGTTACTTCCCGGTTATACACTTTTCGACCTTATTACTAAAGCAATAGGATTGAAAAGTGTATCACCGGGAAGTAACGCGATTGTACATAGTCATCATCTTCCTGCCCTTATCCCATGTTACTTGAGGTCGGCGCAACACGTTTTCTTCTTCCATTCTCCCCTGTCAACCGTCACGCTATCATTCACTCCCTTCTCTTTTATGTCATTCCTCACACAATCCATCCATCTTTTCTTTGGCCTTCCTCTCCCTGTATAGTCATTACACTAATTGCTAAATAGTTTGTTTAAAATCTAAGATCAAGCTGTTGGTAGAAACAAATGTGGTACAAGACTTTTTTTTTGGATGGAAAATCATCAATGACTTCTCCCGCTCTGGGTGGAGCGGAAGAGCGTGTCAGACTGACTAAAACCTACCCGTGTTCCTTCAGTTGCCTGTGCTGGGGCCACGGTATCTCTTTTGAATAACACGCGACCCTGGCAGGCACCGGCCCTATCGGACCCCATCACTGCTGACATCTCTTGAGGCGCGCGTGAAACACAACGCGCCGTCGACCCGGTCGTCCTTATCGAACGGCGAGCTACCCCTAACTCGCCGTCCGCGTGGTAAAAGACTTTCAGATTCTGCTAAAAAGCTGAAAACAAAAACATTGAAATCCAACGTTATATTATTGTTTTTCCTAGTTATTGGAGCGTTGTATCTGTGGAACATTGTTATCTTAAAACAGTTGGTAAGTACGAATAAATTAGTAACTTTGCTAATACTAATACTTTTCTTAATACTTATGAATACGTTATTTCTTTAAATAAATAATACCGACACGCTGAAATGTTAGAATTAATGTTCACAAAGGTTATCAAAATATTGTCCCTGAGACCAAGTTATGCTTAGAATACTGAGTAAGTTTAGCTTAAGATTAATTGCGGACCTAAGTAAAGGATTTTGTGAAATACTAGGACTGGATCTGTGGTTGGCACCAGAATTCTGTAAGTGGCCAAGAATTAATTTAATGCCTCTATTGTTTTGTCTTTAAAATGGTTGCTTATTAAAAGTATTTGTTTATTTTTAACCGACTTCTGAAAAAAGGAGGAGGTTATCAATTCGGATGTTTATATTTGTATGTTCGGGCATAACTTCGTCATATATAGACGGATTTGCAAAATTATTTTTTTGTTTGAAAGGGTATACTCTCGAGGTGGTCCCACTGTCACCAAGTCAGAATCTGATGAGGAGATCTCATGGAAATCGAGAGAAACCCTCAAATTTTATAGGCACACCTAGGAATTGGGTATTTTTTATAGTAACTCGTGTATTTGCTCTCGGAAAGCACCATTTGGTAAAGGAAGTGATTATGAAGACCATAGATGGCCATCGGAACTACTCATTATACCGAAGTATTTCACGGGTTGCTATTCGATGACTTTAATATGGTTGCTAAGTAATTTATGCTCGTCATAATGGTGATGATAACTTCACTATGGAGCTCCAGTTCTCCTGGTTCTTACTAGGAGAACTCCTCAACAATTAACGTCCCTGCATCGGGAAAAGCAATAATTTGTAAAAGGTGATGAGCAGTTGACATTGGGCTATTGTAACTTAGATTAATTACAAACTGATCCACTAAAAAGTGAAAAATAAAACAAAACAACCGACTTCCAAAAAAAACACTACGAAGTGAAAAATAACTTTAATTTTGGAAGTCGGTGGCAAAAAACTAAAATACAGATCCAAAGACACCGACTTCCAAAGTTAAAGTTATTTTTCACTTTGTAGTGTTTTTTTGTACGAAGTCGGTTATTGTAATTAAGAAACAGGAAAGATATAATATAAACAAACTTAAACCTTACAATTTGTCCGAATTTTATCCTCAAAACTATGTATCGAAAATCCTATAATTAAATTTTATTTTTTAAATTTGTAAAACAATGTTGAATGTTTATGCTGTTGGTGTTCTATATAAATCAAAATCTATAGCTTAAAGGAGTTTCCCACTGACTATTGCTCTCTCACTTCACTGACATGGGATGATAAGGATAGGTAGTTTGTTTTAATACAGCCTTATTTATACCTGTAACTTAATGGATTAAGAAGCTAGGTTTTCATTCAAATAAAAAATATATTATAATCAGCCTATTGTTCCCACTGCTGGGACACAGGCCACCTCGCTTCGAGAGGGAGTGGGCTGTAATCTACCACGCAGGCCCAGTGCGGGTTGGTAGTTATGTCACAAGTCTTCGAAGTTTTTTTCTACGACATGCCGGTTTCCTCACGATGTTTTCCTTCACCGTTTTGAGAGCAGTGGTGATAATAGTACATTTTGATACAAGTGGAGAACGTTTGTTATTGCATTCGATGCGGAATTAACACCCGATCCGAAGTCGAGGTTGTTTTTGAGCCGAGAACTGCAATTACAAATGTCGACGCGTATCAAACGACATTTTTCAATACACTTTTGAAGAAAGAATATAAAATAACGGAAAATATTTTTGTCATGAATTATTAGGAAACTATGGAGGAGCTCGTGGCTAAGTAATAACAGCCGCACGGGTCGATCCGTCAGGTTAAGCTACGCTTGCCGGGGTTGGTCAGTGGATGGGTGACCATCTTTACATATCGAGATTCCTCCGTGCCTCGGAAAGCACGTTAAGCCGTTGGTCCCGGCTGTTATTCGTGGATCTTTGACAGTCGTTACGGGTCGTCAGAAGCCCGAAAGTCTGACAACCAGTCTTACCAAGGGGTATCGTATTACCCAGTTACTGGGTTGTGGAGGTCAGATAGGCAGTCGCTCCATGTAAAATACTGGTATTCAGCTGCATCCGGTTAGACTGGAAGCCGACCCCAACATAGTTGGGAAAAGGCTAGGCAGATTGATTTTATTAGGAAACTATGATTTCAATTTTTTTTTTTTTCCGTGCTTTGCTTTCACCAGGTTGAAGGAGAAGCAAAGGTCTAAAGCTGTTAAACAGCCATATGAAAAATAGAAAATTTAAATATTTTTGAGTTTAGAACACAAATAAATGTTAATTTGTTAGTAAAAGTTTTTTTTATTGTAAAAATCATAGTTTTTGATGATATTCTATTTATGAACATTATTTTATTAAATATTAAATAATGTTCATAAATATACCTATATAAATATTCAAAAAATATTAACGCCGTAAAGACATTGCCGAGATTAAAAAAAATATTCACCTCCGAATAGAGAGTTGTGAATAGAGGCATTGAACTAATTTGTACTAAGTGTAGGTATAAGTTATCTGTGGCAATTTTTATTCCCGCACACGTGGGGGAAAATTAAAAATCGCACGCCCATCTCATTGCATTGTGAACCTAATCGTAGTGCGATATGAACCAGTTTTCGAGGAAGTGTATTGAAAAATTATTTACACAAGTAAAGCGCCTGCCTCGGTTTGAATCCACGACCTACAACTCGTAAGTTGGGGCCGCTGCCACGGGGCCTCCACTACTCTCGAATAAAAAATATAAGACCGCCCATTGTGTCAACCTATGTAAAATTTCTACATTTGTATCTGTAATTCGCATGGTGCACATATTATTAGAGTATTCTATTCTAATATGCTATACTATTCTATAAATTCTGACTTAAAAATATAGACCTGCCATAGTCACGCCCTTCTAGTCCCAGAATACTGAAGCTATCAACTTTGCCGACAAAATCGACTTAGCCTTTTTAAGGGGTGGGGTTTGGCGGCACCCTAATTGCGTAACACATCATCAATCGGAGTTGGTTTCATTTTGACAGTTCAACAACATTCATTGCGTTATTTACGTTGTCGGGCAGAAAAATTTTTGGAACATACGAAGCAATAGATTAGCAATTTGTTTCAAAATGAAACCAACTCCGATCGCTAATGTGTTACGCAATTAGGGTGCTGTTCCCGAAACTGATGTCACAGTTTATGTTACTAACGAACTTGTATCAATCTATATTATAGTCATATGCAAGTAACAGCAATCGGTACACATCAGCACTAGTTAAATAAATAAAATATAAATAAATATCCTTGGACATTTCACACAACGCCATCTAGTCCCAAGCTAAGCAACCTAATGCTTGTGTTATGGTAACGAGATGGCTGATAAACTACTTATATAATTTTTTTTTTTTGTAAATACATACATATTATAGATAGAAAAACACCCAGACTCGGAACAAATACTTGTAGGTCGTACAAATATTTGTTCCGTGCGGGAATCGAACCCGCGACATGCTGCGCAGCAGTCAATCGCTCAACCACTGCGCCAACCGTGTCGTGTCGTGTCGTGTCGTGTCGTGTGTGTGTGTGGTCGTGTGACCGTGTCGTTAGTTGGAACTAATTTGAGCGGACTGTACTGTTTAGAGAACAGTCTGTATATTACCTTGTGCAAATCAAATCAAATCAAATCAAAAGTCCTTTATTCAAATTAGGCTGAGAATCAGCACTTTTTGAACGTCAAAATTACAGTAAGACAGTCCCCACAAAACGCCCGCCCTTCACCACTTCCTAGTGCTTTAGCTGTGCATTACGTGGATGACATGAGTTGAGATGAATTTGCTGTATCTAAACATTAGCAGGTGCTACCGATGTAAAACATGTAAGACATTTAGAAGTAACAATGGTCAATCTATCTTCTATCTATCTATATAAATAAAAAGAGAAGTCCTGACTGACTGAGTGACTGACTCATCAACGCCCAGCCCAAACCCTTGGACCTAGAAAGCTGAAATTTAGCCTAGAGGTTTCCCTTATAATGTAGACAAGGAATAAGGAAGGAATTTCCTGTAGTATGCTCCCGTGGGGTATTTTGCAACATCCACGCGCGTGAAGCCGCTGGCAAAAGCTAGTGCTTTATAAAATAGCCCTGCAACTGTACTTAGCTTCTAAACTTGCTATACCAATGAAACGGGAAATATTAACATTAAATTGGATATTTTACCCAGTAACTGGGTTGTGGAGGTCAGATAGGCAGTCGCTCCATGTAAAAGCTGGTACTCAGCTGCATCTGGTAATACTGGAAGCCGATCCCAGCGTAGTTGGGAAAAGGCTAGGTAGAAAAAGATTATAACACTGGTCTACATCAAAATTGCCTTTTACATGAAAATATACTATATTGATTGTATTCCACTCGCTGAACATAAATATACAAGTTAAAATTCATAGTTAGCTCTTATTGTGCATTTATGCCATAAAAAATATAATAGCGGGTAGCGCGACAAATTAATGATGATAAGTCAAAATATTTAGTGATTACCCGCGGAAAATTTTTATTATTTCACATTTGTTTGTTGCGTTTAACGCTGACTGTGTTTTGTTCAACAGTTAAAACGTGAAATTGTTACCGTTTTTTTACATTTTTAGTGAAAAATCTACAGTTTTCGTTATGTCGCGTAAATGTGTTAATAGTGCAGACAATTTTTGCTACATTTGTGGTAAGGTGACCCTTACTAACCAAGATGCTCAATAACACAACGTTTAGAAACTGCTTACTTCCATTATTTTGGAATTAAAATTAAAAACCAAGACAAATCGTGGGTACCACTGGTAAAATAAGAGCTAATTAAAAAAACATATTCTTGTTTTTCTATTCAGTAACCTTAAAGCAATATAAAAATAAAGTATTTAATTGAAAGGCACACAAAAAGTTACATTTTGTAGACCAGTGTAATTATTGAATGTTTTATTTATTCAAACTTTGTTTTACATAAACTATCTATGCAAATAAATAAAATTGAAGTGTGTGTTTGTAATGTCAAAATAACAGCTTTTAACTAAATGCATAAGATAGTAGTATATACGGTACTTATAACAAACATATATATTTTTTTAATTTTTGTCTGTCTGTCCATCTATCTGTCTGGTTGTTCTGACTGATCTCCGAAATTCCTGGACCGATTTGGACGGGACTTTCACTGACAGATAGCTGATGTTATAAGAAGTAACTTAGGCTACTTTTATTTCAGAAAAATAATTAGGGTTCCACGCAAAACAAAAAATAATGAACAAATCAATGTAACACACAAACAAACGATGTAACCGGGTTGCGTATATAGAAATGCGAATTCAGTACGTCCCCTCAGGCGGAGAAGAATACCTAGAGTTAGCGCATTTCCAGGCGTTAAACACACGTAACTGCTAGTATTCAGTAGCATTTACGCGGAATTAGCATTTACTAGCATTTACGTGTGTTTAACGCCTAGAAATGACTCTATCGTCTCCGCCTGAGGGGACGTACTGAAGTAGCATTTCTATATACGCCGCTGGGTTACATCGTCCGCCTGCGCTTACGAAGGAGAATTATTAAAGTGTGGCTGTTATTTTAGTATATTGTGTATCTTACGACTTCCACGCAAACGAAGTCGTGGGGCACAGTTAGTAATATCTAAAAGGAAGTCAGTGAAAACATAAAATTATCTATGTATCCCCTTAACTTCATACGAGAGCATAATAATACTATTATAATTGATGTGACATTAAGAGCCTATGACTTGCAAGTATTATTACTGGGCTTACCGCTAGTTGACTGCAACGACTTGAGAAATATGATACGTGACTGTCTTCTAGATAAGTCACGTATCATATTTCTCAAGTCGTTGCAGTCAACTAGCGGTAAGCCCAGTAATAATACTTGCAAGTCATAGGCTCTTAATGTCACATCAATTATAATAGTATTATTATGCTCTCGTATGGAGTTAAGGAGATACATAGATAATTTTATGTTTTTAAAATTCCTATAAAACGAAATGTATATAGTTAAATTATTTGGATTTTCCATATGTGTAATTTGACTATATTGTCTACTGTTATAATAAAAACGAAACACGATTACTTGCAATTTTTTCGATATAAAAAAATTATACGATCGATAAATTATACGTAAACAGTTCCTTATTGTGCAGTAAAATTTGCTTTACATCGAAGGTATTTATCTATCTATCTCGCGCGTCAAACTAAACAGCCAAAACGCCACTTCACTTACACACCGAGCTAAACAACGCTTCGATGTATTCTCTTAACCTGGACTTACTTGGACTAAAATAGTTGTTGTGCCGAATGAATATATGGTGAAATACGGAAATGGCGCCCGCGCCGGTACTTATTCGTACAGATTTGTTACCTACCATACTAAATTAACTTTATGATGACTGACAAAGACATGCTATAAAGCTGAAACATTACGTAATCAAACGTTGGTAAAATAGACAATTTTATCTGCTAGGCATTTTACCAATAATGTCGGGGTACCAGCTTCCACTCTAACCGTATACCAGGGTTTTGCATGGAGTGACTCTGCAAGCCAGTTACTGGGTACATGATACTCCTTGGTAAGACTTGTTGTTAAACTTTAGGGGCTTATAATTACCCTCAACGATTGTCTACGAATGACAGCTGGGATCAACGGCTTAACGAGGTTTCCGAGGCACGGAGAGGTCTCGATATATAACGTTGGTGGCTAGACTTCACAGCCTAGCTCATTGGGGTAATGTTGCTTGCCTGTTTCTACAGACTGTACTTCGGAGAATGTGCGCAGGAGTTCCACGACCCGATCCCACCATCACCCTTTTACACCAGACTACCAGACGTACTGCAGGATACCATCCGTACTTGGTTGATACCCCGCCCAGTCGTACTCAGCGCTTTCCTCCACATTTATTTGGAAAAAAATGATTTTTACATTCGGGTAAAAATATTGATTTATTAATATTCTCGGGTTCGATTCCCGCACGGAACAAATATTTGTACGACATACAAGTATTTGTTCCGGGTCTGGGTGTTTTTCTATCTATAATATGTATGTATTTACAAAAAAAAAAATGTATATAAGTAGTTTATCAGCCATCCCGTTACCATAACACAAGCATTAGGTTGCTTAGCTTGGGACTAGATGGCGTTGTGTGAAATGTCCAAGGATATTTATTTATATATTTTATTTGCTGTGCGCACAGCCAAAGATGCTATATTCTATAAATTTTAATCGCAATAGTTAATCAAGAAATACCTAAAAAGTACAAAGTCTAGTAAAAATGTGACTGAAAAAGGAAAAAAAGAAAAAATAAAAGATGAGTAAAAGAAAAATAAAAATAAAGATTAAAAATGAATATCTTTCCGTTTAAACAAGGCTGTAAACGGATAAGAGACGTTAAATTATAACTGTTTTACATTCATTTTAGGACTCGTAAAAACTTGTCTTATTCTGACAGACAGTGGCAAAGTTTTGCCCTTTGTGGAAAAGTTAATGTACTCTAAGTAGTTCAAATATTAGGAAAAATTGAGGTCTAAGTTGAACACTGCTCTGACATAAGATCATACGGAAAACTTTTGAAAGAAAAATGGCTTCTACAGTTCTCTAGTTTGGTCTTCGGGTCAACGTGATTTAGTTTCGTGATAGTTTTTAAGATGATTTGTGACGAATGTTTTTTTTAAAGACTTATCTTTTCTCTTAAAATAAATGCATTTAGATACTTTCACTTTTCTCCTTGCTGATTCAAAGTAATATACAGTACAACGTCCCTCGGCAAACTTGGTGCAAAGGGCAACTGATAGAAATCTGACGACTGACGAAACACAAAGTCTTCCGATAAGAAAATAGTTGTACTGTAGGTACTTAACTTGCTGTCCAAGTGATCTTCACACATTTATTCAAAAATTATATAAATTCGAACCTAACTTACGATAAAACAGACTAATATTTTCACAATCCTCGGAAATAAAAGAGTTTGTAGAGAAAACCAAACTTTTAACCCTCCAGTTTCACTTTATACGCACGTTACGTACGTTGAAAAATCAATATCATTTTCCACCTACGTCCTCAAAATAATCCAGCTGTACTTTTACCAAATACTTCCATTTCACCTGCCATCAAAATTTGCGCTGCATTTCACTAAAAAGTATTCAATCTCGTAATGCTAGCCGTGTCGATGAAAAGCGAACATTTTCCTACGTCAGTTTCATTAAAAATCTTGCTCTATCCGCCTCACAAAAGCGTACTAACTCCCATCATATTTTTAATCTTCTAGTAGAACAATACATCTGGCGTTGGCATAGAAAATATCCTACACATAACCTATGGTCGTCTAAATAGTGGCATTGATATCCGTGTTTATTTTGGAGCTGTGTTATTTTATTTGTCTGTACACACGGCTACATAGCAAGCTATACATTTCCAGTATAAACTGTTCTCGCATTGTATAGGATTTCCGTACAATGACAGGTCAGCTTATACTGGAAACTTATAGTGATGTGTAGCCGTGTGTACATTAGGCCGCTCGTCAGTGGGAATAAAATCAAAAATGGCTTCTTATTATTAATTTTTGTCTGGTTTTCTGTACAAAACTATCAAACGTCAATTTTAGTCCACGAATAAAGATATCTGTTTGTATTGTTTCAGGGTCTCATTGAAGAAATAAGCTTGGTAACTAAAGCTGATGACGACACATTAAAGATTATTTGCAACAAGGTAGGTATTTAAAGTTTTAGGAAATTACATTTTTTTTTAATTTCATTTGATTTTGTACCCATTTTAATAATGTTTTTTGACATTCCAGGCTAGAACTATTACAGATATAGTTAGTATCACATATTTACATACATTCAGATTCTTGTCGCTTTCTGCTGTTGTTCTTGTTGAAACTCCATGTTATAACTTTTTGGAATCTTTTTAACGCAAGTCGATTCTCAAAAATAGTAGCTTTTAAAGCTACTAAGAAAGCGAATCACAATATGACGTGATTTTCCGAATTAAAAAAAAAAAATCTTATTTGACAATTTTTTTATAAATTAATATGCATTTATATTTATAATTTATGCAGTTTTTATGTATTTTTATTAATACATATTTTATATAGCGTTAAAAAGATTGAAGACTACATTTTTCCAAATTTATTATTATTTTCGTTTCGGCGATTAAAACAATTGGGGTAAATTCGTTCTGGCTTTTAAAATCTTGTAATTATTAACGATTGGCTAGCTTTTAATGTACATACAAACGTAAGGGTATTTTAATTATATAATCAATTCTGTTTTTCATTCTGTTCGCTAACAAAAATAGTCTAAAATTCGCTCTATTATTAACCGATTACAATACTTGTTTGACTAGGAATTCTTCCCTGGTCTAATTTAAATATACGTACCTATTTATAACCTACACTACTGAAACACAACTCAATATTTAGTATTGAAGCGACAGAAATACTTTTAAAAAGATCTTAGGACGACTTGCACCACAAATCACTAAATGCATTTATTGCTAAACGAATTTAAATCCTCATTATCCATATTATATTTCTGTCAATCGTTTGATAATGACAGACACAGAATGATGTTACAAATACGTTTAGCGCTAAATGTATCATTTGTTGTGCAAATGGGCCTTTTTAAAAATCTTTATTTGTTTTTAGTGATTAATCTTTAGGGATTTTAACATGAAGTAAAAGTTAAGTTGCGTTTGAGTAAAGTGATTATTTGAGTTCGTAGTTTATAATTTCTATAATAAGTAAAATAAATGACTACCTAATAAAGTAATAAGTAAACCGGTTTTGTTTGAAGTAGTATCAGTTTTTTAACACATAATAATTTCTTTCGTAGATGGAATCAGCCACTGACTCAGTAAGTCCGTTGCTTGTTTGAATGAGTCTTCTATATAGTAGTGTAGTAGAAATAAATGATTATTTTTTAATCTCTCAAAAAGTCAATTTTTTTTATGACCTTGTGCATGGTTTTCGTAACATTTAAAATCATGTGAAACAAAACAAAATTAAAACTTGTGTTTAAAAAAAATTGTATATTAAGGACGGTGCCCACTGCGAGCATTCACTTCACGAAATTTGTTATGCAAGCATTCGTTGCACAAACGTTTGTTACGCAACTAACATTTATTCTCAAAACAAACACTGGTGAGTACTGTACATAGAATGTACGTTCCATAGCAAAAGCTCGCGAAATAAAGGTATAAATGGAATTGACAATGGCCCACCTTCAATCCTGCGCCGCATGCCCTGTCACCTGTGCATTTGATGCTCATAGGACTGCGTCAGTGAGCGGAAGTCGCGCAGCTGAATTTTGAGCCACATATTTGAACACTTTGCCATAGATAAGCTAAGAAGAAGAATGGAATTATGGACACGATGAAGAAGAAGCTCACGCAACGAATGTTTGCAAAATTAGATTTTTGAAGCGAACGCTCCCTGTCGGTACTGTACTTTATGCAGACGTTTGCCTGAAATATACCCCGAAACACTGATATACGAGAGGGTTTGAAGTAGTTTAGATTTGAGTTAGAAAGCTTTGGCAAAATTTTAATTTTCATGGTTAACTGACCTCAAAAAGGAGGTTATGTATTGAACCGGGTTTTTATATTAGTACTATGTTGTGTAAAAGCATGATTTTTTTGAAAGTCACATCACTTTACCGTTAGTGCAAAAAAAATATATTTCAAAAGTCCCCCTAATTTTTAGAAAAAACAATTCAATCTATGAAAAATTACTAAACCTGTTATAATGTCTAACACCTCAAAATTCTAACACAATTGATTTGGCTTTTTAGTACTTGTACTTTAATCAATCTTTGCGCTTATTGCAGTGTTGTTGTTAAACTAGTGTAATGAAAAAATAACCAATAACTTACATCGCCCTATTTTTCAATTGAAAATCTCACATTTTATTACTACTTTCAACAGCTAAGTGGAGATCTCCCGCCTACTACGACAACTCCAGGTAAATATCTATTAAACCTATATGTGTCTTTTAAAACTGAAGTATTTTTTGAAATATGAAGTGTTCATTAGTGTACTGTGGTACGGAACCCTTTGCGTGAAAGTCCGACTCGAACTTGGCCGATTTTTTTTGTATTGAAATGCGCTGTAATGGTCACCAGCCTTCACCGCAATTCCTGACAAATAAAATAACTTAAAAAAACTTTTCACTAAAATTAGTCTTGAATTCTTACAGAACCGTTACTGGCCGAAAAAGGAGAGAGAGGAGAAAAGGGGGAAAAAGGAGAGATCGCTATGAAAGGAGAAATAGGCGAGACTGGTTCAAAAGGAATAAAAGGTGAAAAGGGTTACAAAGGCGATAATGGTCTAAAAGTGAGTAAGCACAGTTTTTGTTTTTTTAAATAGCTTATTGTGTCCCCTACTGCACTAATAGGTATACTACTGTGCTAATAGGTAGTATAAACATCAGGTGCAGACTCCTAACAAACACTTTACCAAGTTCTGTTACATGAAAAAAGTAACTTGAACCCGACTACCGTGAAACATGCCAACTTTGCCCACTTTTTTCGAATAATTACAATTTTAATACGATTTTTCTATGGAAACGTAACTATTTTCCTTCATCAGCTACAACTGTAAGATCATGTGCATGTGTTAGTATTGCTAAATTTACTATTATTCAACATTTAATTCAATATTTGTTCGATTTTGTTGGCGGGCAAAGTTATCTGGACTTTTAGCCAACTTTGCCCACATTGATTTTTGACCCAAATATGGCCTTTACACGTACAAGTACAAGAATTTTGGTAAAGATGGCGTTTACTTTAGGAATGTAGACGACACTATGAAAAGTTTCTTACTAAAATGACTGGGCAATGTTACCCTGGCATTTTTTCTCTTTTTCATAGAATCTACATTTCGCCTTTTAAAAGTGCTAGGGTTGGTACTTGTTTAAAATTTTACTCTGTTTTTTTTTTGTTTTCTACAAAGAATATTATTATGTGTTTAGGTAAATTAAACAAAAAGAAAAACGCAGGAAAATGTTTCACGCTTATTAGCATTTAATAGAAATTACAATTAAGTAACACTTGAAACTACTCATACGCCCGCGAGGCGCATCATATTGACTAATGATTTTATTCAAAACCTATAAGTATGATTGATATGTTTTGACTGTTTATATAATTGTGTATATAACTAGAAAAACACAATTTTAAATAATATTTATATATTTTTATTAGAAAATCTTTAATCAAATAAATCTTAGGAACAAATTTTAGGAACTTAGGCAATTAAACAGTCTTCTCATTAAAAATTAAAAAAAAAAACAACTTAAAGTATACACTTCTCTTAAAAAATAGTAAATTATGAAGTAATTACATACATGAACTTGATACATACAAGCTACTCATACGTCTTTGGAGCGCCAAGGGTAGTACCGTAACTTTTACGCAACCACGGTCCTGCGACACGTGCTGGCGATGACTGAGATGTCCTTGAACGTGAATGCCATACGCGCGAAGGATAAAAAGAGAGAGCAATATATCAAAAACGCGGGCGCCTCTGCGACGTAGAGTAGTAATCTAGGGTTAAATATGTATAAACTAAATACTTTTATGTATGTACTTAAATAATATATTAATTAAATACCAATTATGTTTAAAATTAAATAAGCTCAGCAGCCAAAAATTAAAAAAGGAAAAAAATACAAGGTTTCGTAAAGTGCCAACCCTAAGCCTTTTTTGATGGCGGGCAATGTTGTCAATCGTAAGTCGCAACATTACTAGATAACTTTGCCCATCATCATAACTTTAGTCTTAAAAGACCCTGAGCAACCACACTAACAGTAACATATTCTACAAATGATTTCCTATGACATGTCGTAAAGTAAACTAACCTGTGTTTTCCCCATCTCGCAGAATGTACGTTGAAATTTGCTCTAAAATTTGCCCGCAAAAACACGCACCTCACTGGACGAGTTCCAACAAGTCACTAAGCGAAGTTAGCAACAAACACGATAGTCAGTATTGCCATACACATAACCTATTTTCCACCAAAGTCAATCAATGTTGCCATAATATCAAGATATTTTTGCACATCAAAGATATGCTTATACACTGTTCTTCGGGCAAAGTTTCCCTTGGGGGCAATGTTGGCATATTTCACGGTACTGAAAAATCAGGCTCTAAAAAGTATGAAACAAGAAAATATTGTCATCTAAAATTAGAAAAAGACAGACAAATAAAAAATCTGGAGTTGATTTATGCCCCTAACATGACGTTTTCCAGTAGTCGGGTTTTAGTTTTTTAACTTACTTTTTATTTAAATTATTTTGGGGTTATAATTTCGTGATATTTGCAGAGCCACTTTACATTTTTTTACATTTTACAATAAAAAGAAGAATACTTATTTAATTATATAATGTAGGTTTAGAGACAAAATATGTTTGGCTCACATCCGAGGCGTGATTTTAGAAATTATTCCCAATTATCGGGTGCATGCAAGCAAAGCCGCGAGAAATGGCTAACAATATATATATTTTTGAAATTTGCTAGTTAAGACCTTTCATTTGATACCCAACACGGCATTATTAAAAAACAATGTTCTTTAGTTCATGAGTTTATGTCCTCTAGTGGGCGCTATATTCAATTTAATGTGACTTCACATATCCTATAACAAGTGGACGATTAATACGCTTCCAAAGATACAATTTATCTGTCAAATTATGATAAGGAGTTTAGAAGTTATGAGGGAACAGATGAACATACATACATACCGGTCAAAATCATAACCCTCCTTTTTGATTCGACGTAGTCGGGTGAAAATGGGTGACTTGTATTACCTAAATTCTTTTTCTAGGGTGATCGGGGACTGCAGGGACCAACAGGTCCACAAGGGTCAGTTGGCAAAACAGGAGCTGAAGGAGTAAGAACTTAAATATTATTTGATTTATTGTAACATGACTTAAACTTAAATGGGACTCAAACATAACTGGTGAAATATGCAAGATTACTTCTACTGGTGCTTTCCGAGGTATGAGGGGTCTTGGTGTGTAAAGATGGTTCCCCATCCACGGACCAACCGCGGCAAGCGTAGCTTAACCTGATCGATCGACCCGTGCAGCTGTCATTACTTAGCCACAATCCCCTTTTCTTATGTGTTAAACTTAAATAAATTGTCGACAATTTGTTTAAATATAAATTTAATAATGTGATTTGCTAAGAATTTACTAGCTAAGTCTAAGCTAGGAGTATTATTTAAATGAATAGTACTCGATCTATATCTTACTTAAGACTACCGTATTTTACATATGGCATAATAGATATCTGAGGTCATCGGAAAACTTGAGGCTAGAGATGCCGCTACATTCCACCAGTTTTTATGACAGATCATTCACTGTTCAAGCAGTACGATTGTGGAATGACTTGCCCGTGTCGATAAGGCGTGCACAATCTTTGTCAACTTTTAAAATTTTGGTGACAAAACATTTCCTCTCTCTTTAAATATCGTCATTACGTGTATAGTTCCTTGCTCTTTTTCAAGTAGTATATATAAGTATATATTTATATAAGTCTCTGTATTTATGTATGTATAAATTGTATGTCTCCTTTCTCCCCATAGTCCATCCAAAGGTTGTCTGTAAAAGATTGCTTTTAGCGATAAGACCGCCCATTGTGTCACCCTATGTAAAATTTCAACATTTATATCTGTCATTTTTATGGTATGCATAATAAAGAGTATTCTATCTATCTATCTATATGGCTTTTGCCACCTTTGCCAACGCCATTCACCAAAGATTATTTAATAAAAATAAATTAAGATGATGAATTTCAACATTTATATCTGTAATTTTTATGGTGTGCATAATAAAGAGTATTCTATCTATATTTCTATATATCTAAGATGCCTAATGCAGAATCTAAATGTAAGCGTTTTCAACAGACATGCCAATGTTCAGAAGAAGTAGTGTCAAGTGTGTTGCTATCTAAAATGCCAGCATTGAAAGGGCCTGCTGGTGAAAGAGGGCCAGCTGGATATGACGGCAACACCGGTCCACCAGGTAAAACTGTAAGTATTTAATTAATATGAGTGTTTGAATAGTTTTTTTTTTCGTATACTTTTTGCTCTGGATGTTTTTAACGTGCATGTCTTTCTACATCGTTCTCACAATATTTACCGATAATTTCAACATGGAGGATGTAACCAGTGTGTTGTACCAAAACATTTAAAAAAGTGTCCATGAAGTTTCTTCTCCATAGGAACCTACTATGCTTTGGAATGAGCAAATAGCTTCATTTTTCTGACTGACCGACTACTTGACATTGACAATAACTGAAAAGTGCTTGTAAATGGTTTAATTTAAATAATTGCTTTGAGTTTGAGCATAAGCTATGTCAATTACTCAGGCATACAATTTTTACTTCTCTGATGCCGAGGGTACAGATTTGTGAAACGTAACATGAAATGTAACACACGTTGAAACAAATTCGCCTTTGTTGTTTTACTTTACAATGCATGTTAAGCCGTGTACGCACGAACGAACAAAAACATCGAACACTTTAAATGTTCAAAAGGTCTTCAGTTTCTTTAAATGTTCAGTGATCGATGTTCGTGTTCACCATGTTTTGTTCGTTCGTGCGTACATGGCTTTACATTGCATTAATTAGGACGGCCAATTTGTGTTAAATTTCACCAATCTGTACCCAGCATTATTTTATTTTCTCATTTCGTTGTCATGAAAATAAAAAAAAAATGAGTTTGCAAAACGCGTTCAAAGAAAATACACCCTGAAATAAAAAATAAATACAGAAGGATGAACAGCAGACTTTTAATGCTGTTAATTTTAAACATAGGGTAACATTGGGCCTGTAGGCGAGAGAGGACCAGAAGGTTTGAGAGGGGAAACAGGAGCAAGAGGAGATGATGGAACACCGGGTTATGATGGAGCCACCGGACCTAAAGGAGAGCCGGGAAAGGATGGCGTGGCTGGGCCAAAGGGTGAACAAGGACCAATGGGACCAAGAGGAGAGCCAGGTGAAAAATATTGGGTGATTATTATGTTCTTTTTACTATTTTGTTGTTGTGGAGTTGTAGGTAATGTAATGACAGTGCAGTAAAAGGTATTTAATTTGACTAGATTACTTTCTTTGTACATAACTCCAGTACCTACAGTCAATATCAAAATAATAAGAATGATCTGACTGTAAATATAACCTCAACAGTTAGTTACTTAATACTTGTTAAGTAAATTGTAATCTATTTCTTAAATGTTAGAACCAAACAAAAATCTCAGAAGTAATTTTGACAGGAAACAGCCGAGGACATAATGAAGAGAACCGTTGTGATACATGGGGAAAAGGGCGATGTCGGGCCGATTGGACCTCCAGGCAAGCCAGGTGAAAAGGGTATTGAAGGAGAAAAGGGTCCTAAAGGTGAAATGGGTCGAATAGGAGAAAAGGGTGTTGAGGTAAGAAACAGAAACTAATTATGTAAATCTGCAGGCAATATTGATATATCGTATCGTATCGTATCGTGAAAGTTGTTCATAATGATGAGTACAATTACCCCTTAGGAGGTTGCTGGTGTTTTACAAATAACCCTGTAAGTATATAATATATATATATATCAAAAATATCAACTTTTGGGAAAACGTGTGAGATTCAGAAAATCCGATGATTTTACTTATATTCAAAAACTCAATATTTCGAGTTGTGCCTAAGGGTGCGATATGATAAATGATGATATTAAATTCTATAAATTGGTTCAAATAACACTTTCACACAACAAAAATAAATAAGGTATGTTCTAAAACTAAGTTATTTCCTATCCGACTACTCTGAGAAGAAAGACCAAAACCAATCAGATCTGATCATATACACTGACATATACTGAGCATATTCGCTAAGCATACCAATTTTATAATCTAGGGCCACATAGGTCTTCAAGGTCCCAGAGGTGAAAAAGGCAGTATTGGTGAGGCAGGGAAGGATGGATCATCAGGCAACGCAGGCGATCATGGAAAGCCAGGACACCAGGGCGAAAAAGGTAAGAAACAGTTAACATAATTTTACGACCCTATTTGGTGTGTGCGCTTACAAAGTTGCATTACCAAGCAAACATACTAATAAATAAAATGGAAGTGTCTGTTTATAATGTCAAAATAACAGCTTTTTATGAAAATATAAACAGTACTTATAACAAAAAACATTTTTTTAAATTATTGTCTGTCTCTAATCTATCTCCTAAAAGGCTGTAGCAATTTTTCCGGGACTTTCACTGGCTGATGCTGGATGATGAGCTGATGTTTTAAGGAGTAACTTAGGCTACTTTTATTTAATGTACATATTTAAAAAAAAAACCGCTTTAATACCTTTACCATGAAGTGTTTAACTCCTCCTTTTTTAAGGAGACATATTCTTAACTTGTTTTTAATTTATTCCAATGGTTATCTTTTTCCAGGTGATAGAGGAGACAAAGGTGTTCCCGGTCTAGCCGGTTTACCAGCATCTTTAACATCTGTCCTAGATGCAGAAAGTAAGTTATTTCTCAAATTTACCTTAACCTTATCGAGTATTGTATAAAAAAACTCGCACTAAGGTCTAAGTAAGTAACTAAGGATGTATGAACGTAAACGAAGCAAAAGGAGTATGTAAGGATTGTAGCAGGTGGCGTTCCCGATGGGACGAGGGCATAAGTTTGTGTACGCATTATGTGTGGCTATGCATTTTCCAAGTTTTTAAATAGGTAATACAAAAATCTCCTCACAAAGTCGTCGATTTACTGTTTATTTAGACATATCCATTGTTGTTCGAAACATTATATAACTGAATAAATTTCAATATCAAACAAAGCATTCTGGTCACGAAAATGTAATAACGTAAGTAGATTGAATCCCCAAACATTTTTTGCTACTATCGGCTCCATTGGCTTTGATCCTGACTCGACGTTGTTGTATCATTGTGTGGTATTGGGCATGTTTTTGTTCCTATCCTTTTTTATATTGGGAAGTGTGAAAGGGACAGAGTGACCGTATATCTCGATTGAGTTTTCGTATCCGTTTGTGCCTATACAGTGCGTCGTATTGTCATTTTTCGGATCAGGAAATCTTTGGATCTAATCATTTTATTAGTTTCCTTCGAGAGCATATTGTCAAAGACGTAATCTATATCTAAATCTGTACCATATTATAGATTAAAGTCGCATTTCCTGTGAGTCTGTGTGATCACGATGCGCTTCTAAATATCACAACAAATTTTGATGCGGTTTTCACCATCATTTAGAGAATGTATTCATAGCATTGTTGTTAAACTTACATAATTAAATAATAATAAAGAAATCTCGATTCTCGATATTTTGTCAAGACATAAAAATCGTGCGAGCAGAGGTGGGTCGCTAGTTTACCTATAAGTAAATAGACTTTTTGAGGAATAATTTTGATTACGTGAATTAAGATTAAATATACTGAAAAAGTAAAAAGCATTTTTGTCGAAATCCAAACGTCTCAATGTAATATGATCCTATACTGTTATATGAGCAATATTTGTATATTTGTAATCACGTTCTCGAGAACGGCTTTAACGATTTCGATGAAAGTTGCAATATACGGGTTAGGGTTAGTTAGCTAGGTCCTATTACTGGGAAAATTCGTTTTCTCTATTTTCACCCGAGCAGAGTTCGGTCGTCCAGGTACTAAAACTATTATTATAATATTCCAGATGCAGCTGTAGCGGAAAAATTGAGAGGCTTCAAAGGAGAAAGGGGAGAAAGAGGTGAAAAGGTATTTCATTAACCCCTATTGAAATCAGGGAAGCATTTTGTTATAATTTTACTGTTAATTTTTATTCGCCCATTCAAAATTGAACTAACTCGATTTATTACCGTAACGACGAACTCAAATCAAGATACCCAATAATTTTTAATCTGAGCTCGATTATAATATAAAACTTTGTAACTTATTAATCCTTGATTTGGAATTGTACAAAATGTTCAAATATTTATCACTAAGCAGGACTCTCATTCAGCAATTTATTGTAGGGTGACAAAGGTGATCTAGGACCGATTGGTTTACAAGGACCAAATGGGCAGGATGGCAAAGATGGTACAGATGGAAGAAAAGGGGAAGTCGGTCCAATGGGAAAGATTGGACAAAAAGGAGATCGGGGCGAACCTGGCCCCGTTGGGGAAGTTCCCGAATCAAAAATAGCCTTATTGAAGGTTTGGATTTTTTTAACAATATTATATTATTTAACAAACAATATCATTTCAAACTAGTTATTGTTTCCATAACTATTTTCAATATTTTAAGTATAAATTGTGTACCATTTTAGGGTGCCAAAGGAGACAGAGGTCATACGGGACTTAATGGTGAACCTGGACCAACTGGTATTACAGGAGAAGTGGGAGAAATAGGACCAGTTGGTCCCACAGGACCAAAAGGAGATCGTGGTCCTGCCGGCCCTGTGGTAAGATTACTTATTGTTTTAGTAATTAAGTCTTCTATTATATTTGATTCGATCTAAAAAGTGAAAACATAATTTACTCTTTTATTACATCTGCTTAACTCATATAAATTATCACATTTTTTTTTTGCCCGTTTCAATTTATTATTTTCATACTTCACTATTATTTTTGTTTGAGTTTCATTTTTATTATTGTAGGGACCTATAGGACCATCTGGATATAATGGCACGATTGGTGAAAAGGGTGAAAAAGGAAGTACACCAAAGATTGATTTGTACGAGGTAAGTTTTCATGTAAAATTTTGGGAAATTCAGAAGTATCTACCTAATACTACTAAAAAAAAAAAAAAAAATTTAAAACTATTTATTTCCTGAAAAATTGACGTGACGTTATACATAAAAACAGCGCTCAATCTTGCATTACAATAAGATTATGTGCACTATTAGCTTATTTAGAGTTTACTCACTTTAGATAAAGCCTACACGCAGACCTCCTCCATTCCAAACTTCCCCACGGTAAAGTAGGCTTTTAAGATATTTTTAATTTGTTGACTATTTTTGTTTTCTATTTTTTTTACAATTTCCTTTGGCAGCTTATTTAGAATGTTAGGAACGGCGTACGTCCAGGCTCTCTTACCATACACATTGTTATACTTTGGCAGCTTATATAGAGGCAAATACGACAGGTTACGAACAAAGTTTGGTCTGTTTGTTTTCTGCAGCTTATTCACAAACTCAGAATAATCAGAGGCAATACCCAATTTGACTTTATCAAACACATTTAAGATCTTACAATATTTAAATAACATATGTAATGGCGTGGGTTAAGGTCCAGTGAAAACACGATTGATGCCACGAAAACAATATAATAAAACACAACAACTTGTAAAACAATTACTATGGCTTAACTAAATTACAAATATGGCGGGAGCGAACGAGAGCCGTGGACGAATGAAAACGCTACGTGCGCTTGTTGGAGCGGGCGCGCGACTAAAGGCTCTTACAGACAGAGGCGATATCGCGTCGCGACGCGATATTTTTCTATGGATATAATATCGAAATATCGCGTCGCGACCGCGATATCGCCTCTGTCTGTAAGAGCCTTAAACCGGAGCGCGGGAGGGACGCCGCAGGCGGCGCGCGGATAGCGCGCATGCGCGACGCTCGGCCGATGCCTAACTAACCGTGCGGCTGCGCGCCGTACAGCGTTTCAACCCGAAAATGCTTGTTATAGTCTCCCCCTCTAACCCTAACGAACGTCCTCGCGTTTGGGTTAGCTCCTCCGAGGCCTCCCTCTCTTACGTTTCTCCTGTTCTGGGAGCACCAGACTGCCGTCATCATGCTCCTCGTTCTCAGGCCAATATCTATATAACACACCTTCAGCGAGCACATACCCTTTGTTTGTCCATACCCTCCCCCTAGAGGGATCGTCAGATTCCAGAGCCTCGACGATCTTGCTTACCTTCGGGTCCTTTAGTTGGTTCTCGCGCAGGTCCCTCAGACTGCGAGAGGGCACGTCGACCACAGCGCAGCACGGGTCACGATCGGCGTCTTCAGCGCAAGCCGGACGCGACAGAGTGGCGGCTATAACATTGGCCTTACCTGGTGTGTACTCTATCTTCAGGTTATACTCCTGGAGGATCAGGGACCACCTTGCTAGGCGACCGCTCGGAGATTTCATACTCATCAGCCGCCTAAGCGGCTGATGGTCTGACTTGACCACGACTTCAGCGCCATCTATATATCTCCTGAACTTGGAGACTGCCCAGACGACGGTTAGAGCCTCCCTCTCCGTCGTGCTGTAGTTTCTTTCGGCGGCGGTCAAAAGTCGGCTGGCGTATTCTATTGGGCGCTCGTCGGTCCCCTCCCCCTGGAGAAGAACCGCCCCGAGAGCATACCCACTGCTATCAGTTCTGAGGACGAAGGGTAACGTCGCATCAGCCTGACGCAGACTCGGCGCCGATACTAGCAGTTGCTTGATCTTCTTGAAAGCTGCCTGCTGCTCCGGGCCCCATTTCCATATACTTACCTTTTCCTTGACAGGTACGACATTCGATGCCCTCGGCGACTCGCATTCCTCAATGACGTCAGAGTTGACCAGTTTGTACAACTCTTTTTCGAGTGCCTGGCTCTTAGGCGGCGACAATCTATAGGGCGGAGAAGCCAAAGGTTCCTGTGTCTCGCTTACCTCAATCTTATGAACAGCGAAGTCCGTAGGAGGTCCCGCCGAAGCGAACTGAGCGACTCTGACTTGCAAAAATTCGTTGAGTGCGGCCCTGTGCTCCGGCGGCAAGCTCATACCTTCACCTTGGCGCAGTGATGCATCGCAGGCCTCTGCTTGTATCACGGCCGCGCTGTTCAATACATAAGATTGCAAAAACGGGAACCGGTCTCCTGGACTATCTGCAAAATGCCATGACTCCTGGGCTATGTCTAAAACAATAGCCGCGTTAGCAATAAAATCACGACCTAAAAGTGTTC
Organism: Cosmia trapezina; assembly: GCA_905163495.3. Classification (NCBI taxonomy): domain Eukaryota; kingdom Metazoa; phylum Arthropoda; class Insecta; order Lepidoptera; family Noctuidae; genus Cosmia; species Cosmia trapezina. The sequence goes on from LR991034.1 coordinate 19,112,069, forward strand.
TGGTGTCATCACCAGGAAATACCATAAACTCGGTGTCGACTCTTCGACTATCTAGGGTGACAGGTATTGTTGCGATCTTCACCATTTTCTTATGACACGAGCCATCGGCTAGCCCGATATAACGTTCCGTTTCTTGGAATTGAACGCCGTTTTTCACTAATGCAATAATGGGCTAGCAACACTGTGCGTTGCCCCGGTATCGACTATCGCTACCCCTTCCTTACCTACTACGCTTATTGATATCAAAGGATGTGATGTCGTTGTCGCGAAGAAGTCACCTTTTACGACATTAAAATCGGACGGTTTGGTGGGCGCGGGTTTAATCGAACAAGTTTCACACTTTGACTTGACCACCCCTGGCTGGCCGCATCCATAACAACATATAGTATTAATAACTTTATCGCCAGTACCTACTTCATTAGTTCTAGTGTCGCTATCGACTTCATTTGCCTTACGACATTCGTTAGCCGCGTGACCGAACGCTTTGCAAAACGAACATCTAATGCGAATACGTTTCGAGGTTTCGTTCGAGTTAGAGGTGAGTTTGGAACCGGTGGTTGCGCTCGGACTCGTAGTACCGCGGTCGGGAGCGGTAGGATTATTCGCGGAAACGATCGAGTTTTTTAATTCCGTTATCGAATCTTCCACGAGTCTCGCTCTCTCTAACAAATGATCAATATCGCTAACGGTGTCTCGCGGCAAACGTTTTCGTATTCGACGATGTAGTAAGCCGTACACAATATCCACTATCATCACGCTTGGCACAACATAGGGTAACTTAACTAGTAAAGATCGTACCTTTGATATGAAAACTTCGGCGCGTTCACACTCACTTTGTTCACACGTGTATACCTCGCGCAGTATCCTGTACGCGGGCTTTTGCACGCCGTAGGCAGCGCGCAGGCGCGCGAGCGCGTCCGGCCACGAGCCGACGCAGGCCCGGTAGCGATGGGCGATTGTTACTAATTCCAATAATCGAATGGTTTGATACTACTAATGTTAACATTCGAATGCAAAAACAATCGATCGCTAGTTCGCAAATTCGAAGCAAATCGCTAGTTCATTCATTTACTTTGTCATACAAAATTGGTCTGTTTCATAGTATGATAAAGTCTACTTTTCATTGATATTCGTAGTAATAAGTTAATAGTTACTGATTTGCAAACCGCTACTTCATTCATTCAGTTTGCCATACAAATTTGAGCATTTTTTTCGTACTATAAAGATTACTTTTAGTTGATAGCAATTCGGGCGCAATAAAAACTACGAATATTCGAATACAAACTAGTAGTTCGATGGTTTGATGATTCAATTTGCCACACGAAATTGGGTATTTTTTCTCAGAACATAGAGTTTACTTTTAGATGAGGTTACGGATGTTCGAATATAAACTAGTAATAATGAAATTTGAATCGAAAGGAATGAGACGGCGCAATACATTCTTATTTACTTCTCGCTTTTTTCAAATTCGAATGAGTTGTAAGGTTATTCGAATAATTTGAATGACTACCAGAGATGCCAGAACGTCCCAAAAGGGACGATTTTTGTCCGTTTAGACATCTTTACGTCCCTTCGATATCCGTTTATATATTCCGTCCCTTTTCCGTCCCTTTTAAAATAGTAGCCAACTACAATAATTTACTTTATTTATTACAAAAATGCGTTTAAAATGCAAATAACGAAACGCAGTTTTAAAAATTACAAAAAATGAAACGCCCGGCGTGTGAATACAACTTCAGACTACTGCTGGCGAATATCCATATCGCTTGCCTGTTCGTTCCAAGCATAAAATCATTCAATCATTCGGTTATTCAGCTAAATTCAAATCATACGGCGGCGTTTAATTTGAAATTGAGTTTTCGTTTTGCGAGTTTCTTTCATTAAAATATTACTGTTTTAGCAGTGGTTTTATTTTAGTGGATAGACACTAAGGAAGACACGAAGCGACTAACTTGCTTGCTGTATGTACGTATCGATCCGTTTTTCTTCTTGATGAAAAGTTTGTTTACACTTTTTGTTTTGATGTTTGATTATTTTGATTTATGTCCAAAACTGCGTGCGTGTGCTTTGATTATGGATGCACGGAATACAGATGGGTGGGTTGGTGGCTTGGAGGGTCAAGTTTTGGCCTGTATAATAACTCGAAAAGTGCTCAGTGATTGTATTTGTTCTATCTATAATATTTATTATGTATGTATTATATCTATAATATGTATGATTGCGCTGTGTTGCCCGCGAATTTTTTTTTTTTTTTTGTTTTTTTTGCAATTTGTAGGGCCGTATCAGGTTGTATCTTGATCAAAATGTGATACGCGGCAATAAAACATATGTATTTACATAATTCTAACCATAAAAATCATCAATACATCTGCATAAGTTAGATTTCGTGCAGAGTCGTCAAAAGAACGAAATCTAACTTAGAGAGATGTATTGATGATTTTTATGGTTAGAATTATGTAAGTACATATGTTTTACTGCCGCGTATCATACTTTGATTAAGATAGAACCTAACACGGACCTGAAAATTGCAAAAACCTAAAAAAAATTGAATTTCGCGGGCTACCACTGCGCGTCATCCTTAAAATATTGTTTTTTTTTCGTTTTTTTTGCCCTAAAAATATAACAGTACTTACGCCCTTTTAGGTACCTATACTTTTTCTCATTCAATCGTAACAAATTAATATTAATAATATTTCTCCAGCCGTCCTTTTTGTCCAAAAATCGTCCCATTTCAGGTAGTGAACCGTCCGAAAGTCGTCGCAGGTACTGGCAACACTGATGACTACTACAATCGAATCATTCGAATAATGTCATTCACAATCGCCCATCTCTAAGGCCCGGGCGCCGCGCCACCATACTGCCGCGTCGCCGCTCAGCAACATGGAGAGGCCGCGTAGCGCGTGCTCGTCGGTCACGTCGGCGCACTCCTTGTAGACTTCCACTGCGTCGATGAACGCCTCCAGTACCTCGGTGTCGCGTGACTGCCCGTCAAACCTCGCGGTGCACTTTGAAAAGTTACCGCCAGAGGTCGCGGTCGCGTTCGCCGTGGGCGATGCCGCCGGTGTCGACGCGACTGGGTGCGACTGGTTGCCGTGATGCAGAGATTGTAGGGTTGTCACTAGCGTGCGGTTGGTCTCCGCCTGCATCCTGGCGAACGACTCCATCATGGTAAACAGTAGCCGCTCGGTGTTGAGCGCTGCGGCGGGTGCGCCGGTGTGGGCCCCGCAGAGCGTGTGGTCGAGAGCGGCGCCCCCCTGGGCGCGCGTCTCCTCGGCCACGCTGGTTGAGTCGCGTTGCTGAGTGATGGCGGCCCCTCGGGCGCGCGTCTCCTCGGCCGCACTGGTTGAATCGCGTCGCTAGGTGATGGCGCCCCCCTGGGCGCGCGTCACCTCGGCCGCGCTGGTTGAGTCGCGTCGCTGGGTGATGGCGCCTCCCTGGGCGTGCGTCACCTCGGCCGCACTGGTTGAGACGCGTTGTTGGGTGATGGCGCCCCCCTGGGCGCGCGTCACCTCGGCCGCGCTGGTTGAGTCGCGTCGCTGGGTGATGGCGCCCCCCTGGGCGCGCGTCACCTCGGCCACGTCGATTGGGTCGCGTGCATGGGTGGTAGCGGCGCCGGCATAGGCGCGCAGCTCCACCACTGAGTCGCAGTCCGAGTCGGAGTAACCGTAACCGTCGCTTTCTTGCTCCTCCGCCTTGCGGTCGATCGCTGCTCGCGTCACGCGGCTGGTTGCCCGCGTCGTTCGTGGCATGATAATGTCTCTGTGCTTCACTGTAGTCACTGAATAAGTATATTACCTACTTAACCACACTGCACTGGGTTCGTTATGCCGCTGTTATACTTAACATGGCCGCGAGTTGGGCGTCACTGTAATGGCGTGGGTTAAGGTCCAGTGAAAACACGATTGATGCCACGAAAACAATATAATAAAACACAACAACTTGTAAAACAATTACTATGGCTTAACTAAATTACAAATATGGCGGGAGCGAACGAGAGCCGTGGACGAATGAAAACGCTACGTGCGCTTGTTGGAGCGGGCGCGCGACTAAACCGGAGCGCGGGAGGGACGCCGCAGGCGGCGCGCGGATAGCGCGCATGCGCGACGCTCGGCCGATGCCTAACTAACCGTGCGGCTGCGCGCCGTACAGCGTTTCAACCCGAAAATGCTTGTTATACATATCATAATTGGGCCTAAATTTTAGTTTAATTTTATATGGTACCAATATTTTTAATATCCTTATCTGAATATTATAAATTTTTCTAAGATACGTTTTATAAGTTCTTCCATAACTAGTTAAACCATAATTAATTACCGAGTCGGCCAGTGCCATGTACAACAATCGCAAGGTCCTGTAAGGCAATTTGTGCTTTAATATACGTAATTTAGACATAATAGACCTAAGCTTAGCGCATACATGGTCCACATGAGGGCCCCAGTTAAATTTATGATCAATCTTTAACCCCAAATAGACATGTTCCTTAACGTTTTCAATAGGTTTACAGTCACAGACATCCAAGCACTGGTGCATACATTGGTGTTCATGAGCCACAACTCTTGGTGTTCCACTACTCCTCAAGTGTGGTGAATGAATGTGCATGAGCTTAGTTTTTTGATAATTAATTGATAAACCCATGTCATGAGCCCATTTACATAGGAGGTCAAACTCACTTTGCATTAGCTTCTCCGCAGTACTTAGATCTCTGTGAGCTGTGATAAGACATGTGTCGTCAGCAAATTGGTAGACAGAAGCATGCTGGAATAGGTTACACATATCATTAAAATAAAGCAGATACTCCGTCGGTCCCAGGATCGAACCCTGGGCCGTGCCATATTCAGTTGGAATCATGTCGCTATGAGCGCCCGCTATGCTAACTATGTTATATCTGTTTAGGTGATAATCTTTGAACCACTCCAACATTGGACCCTGTATACCACACTGCCGCAACTTGGTAAAAAGTACATCATAATTTAGCGTATCAAAAGCTTTGCAAAAGTCAATCATAATAATTATTACATGCTTTTTGTTGTTTAAATAATCATTAATTTCATCCGTAAACTGTGACAACAATTTCGTAGTACTTTTATTTTTCTGAAAACCAAATTGTTTATCATGAATTATGCCATTACTTGACAAAAAGTCACTCACCACGTTCCCAACATATTTTTCAATAATTTTATCTAGGCAAGAAAGTATCGTTATTGGTCTGTAATTGTTAGTATCCGCAAAACTACCTTTTTTATGTATAGGTCTAATTATACCAATTTTTAAATTATTTGGATAAACAGACTTTTTTATACAGCAATTAATTAAGTGAGTTAGGACCGGTGTGATTTCCTTCGATATATATTTAATATCTTTAGCTCTAATCTGATCAAATCCTGCGCTTTTCTTATCATTGAGATTTTTTATAATTTTATCTGTAACTTCGTCACTTATCTTTTTAAACCGAATGGAAACATTTGGGAATTTAGCGTACAACTTTGTGTCAAGAACCGGCCGATCGCAAACAGACAACACTTTTTTTACATTTTTGTCAAAGTCACAAGCAAACTTGTTTGATATTAATTGAGGTTTCGATCTAAATGATGATAAGATGATGTCGTCAATTGCCTTTACAATTCTGCCTGTAAGTCGGTTGATTATATCCCATATTTTTTTATTATTATGAAAGTTGTTACAAATATCTCGTTTTATATACTTATTTTTAGCATTACTTAATAACTTATTAGTTCTATTTCTGTATTTGTTATAAACCTGTCTATTAATTTTATTACTCACATCAGCTTTCCATATTTCAAAGAGCTCGTTTTTTTTATTTGACATATATTTTAGTTTATCCGTTATCCATTTACATTCAGAGCGTTTATTTAAACTTATGGTTACTTCTTGTTTACAAGTGTCGTACATTGTCTGAAAAGTGCTACTAATAAAACATTCAATTTCGTTTGGTTCACTCATTTCAAAAACCGGGGACCAGTCAACTGAACTCAGTTTCTCTTTAATTTTATCGTTATTTATTTTAATAAAAGTTTGACGTCGCTTTTGTGGGGTAGTACTAGTAATTGCGAGCCCGATAATGAAATGGTCCGCTATTGCATTCTGTACGACAGCTGATCGCATTGTACGGCTGTGTAGCCTACCTCCGTCTACGTCACGAACAAATATATGATCTATGCAAGATTTGGACACGCCATTTACAGATTGTTCTATTCTAGTGAACTGTGTAATGTAGCCTTCTAGCCCCAGCTCATGAAGTGAGTCTAGATAATGTTGTACAATAGTATCGTTAGAATTGCTAATATTTAAGATGATGTCACCAATTAAAATACAATTTATATTTACTGGAAATCCGGATAAAAGACGCGATAGTTCACTTATAAACATACTTTTATTCAAATGCGGCGGTCTGTACACAGCACATAATGCCGTTTTATAGCCGTCAAAAGACTCCACTTCTCCAATAATACACTCAAAGTTCAACACATTACTCGGTAGTCGCAAGAATGATATACTTTTATGCACATAAATAATAATGCCGCCTCCTTTTCTGTTATGACGTAGCTCTGTGTGCATTGAATAATCTTGCAGTTCAAATAACGAGCTTATTGAGTCTTTAATATTAACTTCCGTCATAATAATCAGGTGTACAATCACTGGGCTATTAGAAATAATATACTCCAGGTGCGAGTGATTTTTTATCAATGATCTTATATTAACATGTAACAGTAGTAATTCGTTGTTTTCCGGTCGTATGTCACAGGTAAAGTCGTTCCATGAATTATGTACAGTATTTAATAAGTATGAATCAGTGTGATTATTAATCATAACAACCAGTTAGGTTTATCTGACAGTTAAATGTATGTAAGTACTTACAATGACATAATGACGGTTCCGTTGTGATATGCATACCTATTATTTGTTTTGCAGTTCTTTGGCGATTCTTTCGATATCACTGTTTGAGCGCACCGTGTAGACTTGTTTGTCCCCATCTTGTTGACGCACCTTAATACACCCGTTTTTGCACCACACATATTTACACAGCTCCTTGTCTTTTAGAAGGGATTTTGTTTTCCACAGAAGAAACGCTGTTGTAGGGCTCAACGATTCGCGAATGGATATTTTTACATCACTCTCTTCACCTATGTCACGAGCAGTCAAGGTCGTAGTCTTCGAAGCCTCGAGCCAACAGTCACGGCCATTATCACGCAAGGACACGATGATTGGCGCTGCAGTCGGCGTAATGACCTTTGTACTTTTGCCCGATGAGCGGTCGCTAGGCTTTTTCTTTCTGTAAACTTTGATGATGTCTTCAGATTTTTGATTAAGCTTTTGGCAAACCGATAAGGCAATCTGCAGAGCATTTTCGCCCTCTTTTTCATTCACTCCACATATCTCAATGTTATTGTGAGATGACGCTTGTTCCAATTTATTTATTTTTTGTTCAATAACATCGTTCTGTAATGTTATGTTTTTAATCTTGTTTTGCAGATCTTTACACTGATTATCAATCAGCTTCGTACGTATTTCGACCTCCTTCATATTTTGTTCGTAGTCGTCGATTTTTCTAGAATAAAAATCGAGGGTAGACTGCAATTCTTGCTTGATTATTTCGCGAGTTTCTTGGCGAAATATCGCAAGGATAGCATCCTTATCAGGAACAGAAAACACACCACCTCCTTCCTGGTCTGAATCGTCATCCTCGGCATCTGGTAGAATACACGAAATGCGTTTTGGTTTTGAACCAGTACAATTGCGGCATTTCCAATCTACCGAGTCCGCAACCGACAATGCACTGAGCTGATTTGTAGTTAGCGAAGAACAAACACTATGTAACCATTTGTTACAATTACTACACTGCAATCCTGGATTCTTTTTCGTAATTACTTTGGAACATTTAGCACACTTAACCATATTGACGTTCACGTACGTGCACCGTAGATAACTGAGCTCGTCAACGACCTTCCGCACGCAGTGCGCGTGAGCAACTCGGTACTATTTATTTATCTCACTTATAACTATCATTACAGGTTGTATCACCTAACACGATAGCGATACAGTCTGTTAATAATTACAATATCTATAAACATTAAACACTATAAACCTATACATAATTATAAATTGAAGTTAATTTTCGTGTCTGTCTGAATAAAAACAAAATTTTATTACAGCTAAAGGGCGCTAAAGGAGACAGAGGTCTTACGGGTGACGCTGGTAAGCCCGGAAAAGTTGGGCCGCAAGGACCTCCTGGAACATGTGTCGAAGCATCCACTGGAGCTGCAATATTAGGGCCACCTGGACCACCAGGAAAGCCAGGTCCTGCCGGAAAAAATGGCAAATCTGTAACTGGACCAAAGGGGGACTTGGGTCCACCGGGCCCGGTTGGACCTCCAGGACAAACGGGCGTATCTATAGTTGGACCAAAGGGAGAACCAGGAGAACCGGGAGTAGCACTAATACAGGAAACTTCCTTCTTTCCAAAACCAAAGCCTGGTAAGATAATAATAATTATGGTTTTAATAATGTACACACAGTAGCAGGTCAAGTTACTACGAACTGTCATATTTTCTAATTCGATTTTGAACTTAATCTTCAACATATTAAGGTTTAAAATAATTTGAAGAAATTTGACAGTTTGGTATAACCTGATGTGATGTTGTCTGTACAGTCTTTCTAAGTTTATCTTGGACATAATTTTCTGGACTTATGATTAATATAAGTCTGTAATCGCCAACCCGTCTTGAGCCAGCGTGATGATCAATGCTCGTGCCTTCTCTGTATGAGAAGAGGCGTTTGCCCTGCTGTGGGGCAGTAATAGGCTGGTATTATTATAAATATACGTCATCACCGTCAAGAGAGACGTAAAAAACGTTGGCGTGATGACCTAGAAGCGTATACGGGGTGTGCCAGAAAGGTGTGGTCCAATTGAAGGGTGTGGTACAGTTCATCAAACTGAATAACTTTCTCCATGGGACCAACACCGTAATGGCGAAAAAATGGTCAACTGTCATACAAACCCAAATTTACGGACAGCAGAATTTTTTTTCGCGATTACGATGTTGGTCCCATGGAGAAAGTTGTTTAGTTTGATGATCCGTACCACACCCTTACATTTGACCAGACCTTTCCAGAACACCCTGAGAGATTGCCCGGTATAGAGAAGCATAGGGAAGTAAGTGTAAGTATAGGGAAGGGTGGAAAGCAATGGGAGACTTTGACCAGTGTGAGAATACAGGTTGATTAATATAATTCATACCGTTTGTGGTTTTATGAAAATCAAGATGTTCAATTGCCAAATGAAACGTAAAAGGAAAAATACATCAAAGATGTCAGTACCAAAATTAAGTTGACAGTAAGTCTAACTTTTAGGGAAAAACATTCAAAAAGAAAAAGAAAAATGCTTTGCATATTATTTCATAAGAAAATTTAAATTTTCAGAACCATTTGACGAAGACGACTGGTACTCACTCAATACTGTTGTTTATAGAACGAAACGAGGTCTATTGAAGGTAATAAATATCTTTTGAATATTTTGTATTTTGTGCTAACATTTTATTAGTACTGTGAAATTAAATCGAAATTGTCTCGGATTTTTGTGCAGTCTGGTATTTAATTAACGAGAGAAACTTATGTCTGGCAGTGGAATTTATCTTACGGTTATCCAATTAATAATAATTAACTATTGTTAAGAAAACTCTTGTAACATTGAATTACTATTTTTATTATTACTTTATCGTTATAAAGTAGCAATATAATTGTCACAAAGCAGCTACATTAAGCTGCAGCGCAGACGACAGACTTTTTGTGCGATCTAGTTTGTGGCGCACAAAATGTATTAGTAATGATTAATATTTCAGGCGTCGTATCCGTTAAGTATTATGAATATGAATATAATAATTATATTTGTATGCTGGCGTTTGTATAAATAAATGTCTCGCTGATGGTGGCGCGTGTGTTGGATCATTCGGTTCCCTACAAAATGGTTGAGCTGGATGGTGCTGATGGGTGTTACCATTGTGTGGATCGCCCGGAGGACACGGTGGAGCATACAGTGGAGGTCTGCCCGGCTTGGGTAGAGCACCGCCGTGTTCTCACGGAGGTGATCGGCGGCGGCGATCTCTCGCGTCCGAGCCTGGTCCAGGCCATGGTGCGGAGCGAGAGTGCATGGGAGGCCGTCACCTCCTTCTGCGAAGCAGTGATGCTCGCGAAGTAGAAGGCGGAACGCGTGAGGGAGAGGCAGCCTCACGCCCTCAGTCGCCGCAGGAGACGCCCTGGGCGGCGGGAATCGCGGGGCGATTTCCGGCCACCGTAGGCGCGGGCCTGCGGACGGTGAGCAGCGGGTAGCTCGCCGTCCGGTAAGGACCAGTAGTGCTATTCTGTAAATATCACACCGTGAAAACATAAGTGAAGTGATCTTAAAGTGATCTGTTAATAGTGTCAACCCCCATCAGTTGGAATGACGGCTCACTTCACGCTCACTTCACCTAAGTTATCACATGTTTACAGAATAACACTGCAGGCCCGAGTCGACGGGGCGTTGTGTTCCACGCGCGCCTCAAAGAGATGTCAGCAAATGATGGGGTCCAATAGGGCCGACGCCGCTGGGGTCGCGGGTAGTTTGAAGAAGATACCGCGGCCCTGGCATAGGCAATTGAAGGAACACGGGTGGGTTTTAGTCAGTAAAAGTCTGACACGCCCTTCCGCTCCACCCAGAGCGGTAAAAGTTATTTGATGATTACCCAACTTCAAAAAAAAAAAAAAAAAAAAAGGATGGTGCTGATCCACGTGTCACGTTCGTGAACGGGCGCCGTCAGTTGAGACTGGTTATCTCTTATATGGCAAGGCTTATTTTTATTAATTTTATATTTTGACTTGTTTTTAAGTATTTTTTATTTTTAGGGTTCCGTACCTCAAAAGGAAAAAACGGAACCCTTATAGGATCACTCGTGTGTCTGTCTGACTGTCTGTCTGTCTGTCCGTCTGTCACAGCCAATTTGCTCCGAATCTAATGGACCGATTAAGTTGAAATTTGGTACACATAAGGATTTCTGTGACCCAAACATACGTGTTTGCGTCACAGAAATGCTGAATTAAATAAATGCTGAAGTAAAAAAAATTCGAATATTGGGCCACTTTTAGGGGGCAAATAAGAAAATACAAATAAAAGTTTTGCAAACTGTACCGTGTGATATATCAAATGAAAGGGCTTACTATAAGGGTTTGGCATATATTTTTTTTTATAATTTTAAAATAAATAGTTTTAATGTTATTTAAGAAAACAGACGAAAACTGACCATTCCCCCCTCCCTATCTCCGAAACTACTGAACCTAAAATTTGGAAAAAATACAAAAAAATAGGTATATACCTGTAGATTACAGGAAAACCTATAAGAAGTTTGTAGTCTTAAAATAACATGGTAAATCTCTCAATATTGTGAGTACAAACTTACATTTACTGTTGGAATGTATGGGAGAACATGTTTTTCAACTGTAATGTTAAGTTTGTTCTTGGTATAATTTCATACCAACTACGGAACCCTTCGACACGCACTTGGCCGGTTTTTTTTTACATTGTTCTCACATGTAGAAGCAACAAAAATAATGTTTTTTTTTTTTAATTATTTATTTCAACAAAAGTTACACAAGAGTATTTTACAAATCTTCTGCCAAACTGCAGGACAGTTTGTCGGCAGTGTTCTCGTGGACACAGCTCTTAAGTTTTCTTAACACTAATGCATCATTATAAAAGGTAAAAGGTAAGGGGACACATAGTTTTATTACTTACATAGACGTACGCATCACACCACACCCAACTTCACACATACTCGAGCTGCTCAGTGTTTTATTAAAAAGAAACGTACCTATGGATAATGTATTACTTATCTTGATTTCAAAGTGTCCGTGGAGTTTCTTGCCCGTTCTTCTCCATAGAGATCTACGTTTTGGAATGGGCTTCAACTTTCTGACTAACTGACCGACTCTTTGACAATTCAAAGTATTTGGTTTAATTGAAATAAAACCTTGAGTTGAGTTGAGTTATTAGTATTCATATATAACGCATACGACGCCTGAAATATTATATAAATTATTATCAACATACTTTTTGTGTGGCGCACAAAATGTCAATACATTTTGTGCGCCACAGACTCGATCGCACAAAAAGTCTGTCGGCTGCGCTGCACCTAAAACAATAGACATCAACCCAACCGAAACCAAAGTTAAAAACAACCACAGCATTTATGAAAACAGGAAAAATATTCAAAGCGAAATATTTCTACCTGAACAGTTCCATTACCCTGAACAATAGGTAAATATATGTACATAATTGGTTTCCTTTTTCAGAGAACAGAGAAAACGGAGCCGGGAACGTTAGCATACGTTTTACTAGAGGAAATATTGCTCCTCAGGGTTGAAGACGGCTGGCGATATGTTGAGGTAAATAGCATTATTGATTCTGAATATGTTTGTAATATTTTTCTTATTCTGTGTTACTTTTGGCTGAGTATTTTTGAAGTATTTAAAAAGATATTTTACACTTTGATTTAAAATTATTTTTAATCAAGACGAATGAAAATATTCTATTCGCATCGAGTAATTCCAAACATTTGTTTAGTCAATAATCTCATAAATCATTAGCATATATTCCTGAACATATAAATTTATGACTCGCTCGGCAACGTTTTCTGGTGACCTACTGAACTGAACTGAATTACCTGGGTCCAGGTAATGCAGGTTTGTTGTTTATGTTATCGGAAAAAAAATCTGTTTAACTATTTCCAGATGTCTTCGATGATGGACGCGAGGCCACCTCCAGTTACCTCTACTTATAAACCACCACCGCCGTCTCCTACCACCACGACTACCACGACTACCACCACTTCAAGACCCTCTACAACCACTTCAAAACCCACTACCATTACGTTAAAACCACTACCACCACCTACTGCTAGCCCTATTATTGATACTACTACGCCTAGACAGTTTATCAATAGAGGTGTTGTAAGTATCTTTATAAAATTAAGTAAAATTTAAGACAATATTCTATCAGATATTGGTGCTGATTCTGTTGTGCACAAACCAAACTTAATTTAGGCTATTGCTAACTTTTTTTTTCTATTGTAACAAGAAAGAGGCGAACGTAAATTAGAGCTGTTAGTTGAACTAATAATTTCATACAGATTTAGACGACACGTAAAAACATGCCGACTAAAAATACGGTGAAGCGCAACGCGTAAACTAGTTTGACACCTCTCTCTTAGTTCATAGCTATAGCCATCCTTTTCTCGCTCTGCCTGTTAGTAAAAGATAGCGATTGTCTAATTTTGTCTAATTTTTATATTTTTAGGGCTCTTTACATCCGAATGAAATAACGTAACTTTACTACCGCGTGACTTATCAAGAAAGGGTCTGAAACATAATGTTTTTTTAATTATTTTAAAATAAATAGTTTTATAGTTATTTACATACATGAAAATTTACCATCCCCACCCCTTATCGCTAAAACTACTGAGCCTAAAATTCTGAAAAAAATATAGAAAATAGTACTGTACTTATAGATTACAGGAAAACCTATAAGAAGTCTAGGGTCTTAAAATAACATGGTCTACTCTCTGTCTCTCTCTCTCTCTCTCTCTCGTCAAATCTCTCAATATTGTGCGTGCAAACTTACATTTGCAGTTGGAATGTATGGAAGAAATTTTTTTTCAACTACAACGTTTAGTTTGTTCTTGCGATAAAATTCATCTCAACTACGGAACCCTTCATTGTGAGTTCCAACACGCAATTGGACGTTTTTAATTTTCTGCATAATTAGTTTTGTTGACCCTAAGCCTGGCAAGGTGTCTTGTACTCATCATTATGAAGCAATATCTTGCCGTTTCCGATATCCACGATAGTCTTAATTTCTTAAATATACCTACATTCTAGCAAAAAAAAAATGGAATTGCCTGATTCTTGATTAAATCAAAATTGTTCCTGAAAAACTCGTATTTTTTATTTATCTTGTTTTTCTAGATACGAATGGCGGCGCTCGACAGTCCATATCCAGGCTACATAATGAGTCACAAAAAAAAGGGTCGCGAAGGTGGTGAGCAGTTATGTCATGCCCAGAGCAGGAGGAACAAACTTGGGGCGACTTTTAAACCATTCTTGGCAACAAGGTAAATAGACAAAGCATACTTATAACAAATTTTTACCTAATATATGTGTATTTTCAAAAGCCACCTCTGCCCGACTCTTTTGGGAAACAGTCAAGACATCAAAAAAGAGAGAGAAGTCTGACAACCAGTCTTACCAAGGGATATAATAATAATAAATATAACTTTATTTCCCAATTTACAATTTTACCTATGACAATAACTTGATTTTATGACAATATTCTTTAAAATTGCATAAATAAATAAATGATTACTCCACTGGCACAAAAGCTAAGATTAAACTTGTGTTATGGGTGCCAGGGTTCTCTCTGTTAATACATTCCTCAATTTATACAAAAACTAGTACGGAGTTACATTGGGTAAGTAGCTATCAATTGATTACAAAAAGAAAACTAAGTTATAAAATAAAGAAACAAGCAATAGAAAAAATTATAATTATATAAGAAAAATAATAATCTATAGCCTCTCTCTAGTGTGAATTTGGTGAGGTATGTGGTGTAAAGTGTAAGTGTATGACTGTATGTGTCATGTGTATGTGTCTCATGATATCATGTTATGTTGTTGTCCTTGTAAAATACTGGTTTTTAGCTGCATCCCTTTAGGCTGGAAACCGACCCCAATATGTTGGGAAAAGGCTAGACAGACTGAATTATCCTTAAAGACCTACGCTATCCACGATACTTCACACGATAAAGTACAAGAAATATTTGGTGTCCTTTTTAGGGTTCCGTACCAAAACGGTAAAAAAGGAACCCTTATGGTGTGACTAAGTCTGTCTGTCTGTCACAGCGGGATATCTCAAGAAAAAAATACCGTTCCCCCCCCCCTATCTCCGAAGTTTGCAAAGAGAAAAATCTGAAATTATTCTATGTGATAGAAGTTTATGTAAAGATTACAGAAAAAATAAAACGAAGTCTCTACGCACTTTTTCAGAAATCGGAACGGAACCCTCGGTGCGCGAGTCCGACTCGCTCTTGACCGGTTTTTTCTTTAGAGCAGTGATGGCCTAGTGGTACGGCCCAGACTTATAAGGCGGGTATGCACTTTTGGCAATTAAAGTATCGCGTCACCAATGCTCTCAAAACGGAGAATGTATCGTGAGAAAACAAGGCATCTCCTACCACCAAAAATTAGAACACGTGTGCAGACTGCACGAGGCCCGCGTGGTTGATAACCGCCCACACATCACAGGCTCCTTCCCTTTCCTGTGAGAGAGGAAAGGGAAGGAGGAAGCCTGTGTTCCAGCAGTAGGAACATTATAGGTTGAATATGTATTCACTTGCACCTCGGTCACTTAAAGAATGCCACTGATGACGTAATCAACGTGGCTAACTCGCCACCTAACTGGGCTTGTGCAGTATATAGGGTGTAAGTGTAAACAAACAACAAACAGGTAAAGCACTAGGAAGTGGTGAAGGGCGGGCGTTTTGTGGGGACTGTCTTATGCTTATGTAATTTCGACGTTCAAAAAGTGCTGATTCTCAGCCTAATTTGAATAAATGACTTTTGATTGATTGATTGATACAGTGGCAATCTTTTAAGGGGTCATTATACTCATCATTATGAACAACATTTACTATGGGACCAAACCTGAAATCGCGGAAAAAAATCAGATGTTCAGTACATTTATGTTCGCATAATTCGTCAAGATGTTCCCTAGAACAGCTATTTTTTTTCGCGATTTCAGGGCTGGTCCCATAGTAAAAGTTGTTCATAATGATGAGCACAATGACCCCTTAAAAGATTGCTACTGTTTACACTTACACCTTGTATAAAGAAAAAAGAAGACTAACAATCACTCTGCCTAGCCTTTTCCCAACTATGCTAGGATCAGCTTCCAGTGTAACCGGATGCAGCTGGATACCAGTATTTTACATGGAGCGACTGCCTATGTAAGCTCCACAACCCAGTAACTGGGTAATACGATACCCCTTGGTAAGACTGGTTGTCAGACTTTCGGGCTTCTGACGACCCGTAATGACTGTCAAAGATCCACGAATGACAGCCGGGACCAACGGCTTGACGTGCTTTCCGAGGCACGGAGGAGTCTCGGTATCTAAAGATAACTACTACTTATCCATGAACAAACCCCGGTAAGCGTAACTTTACCTGATGGATTGATCCGGGCGGCTGTTATTACTTAGCCAAAAACTCCTGAAAAAAAAAGAAGACTACTTGCGACATGAAAAGAAAAAGAAGACTGTTTTAAATTGTACTGTTTTACTTATCATCACTATTAATTAATAAAATGAACTCTCTCTTTTCCTCAGCGATCAAGACCTCATCCACCTAGTTCAAAAGGCTGACTGGAATGTTCCAGTGGTTAACCTAAACGGGTCTATTTTATTCAAGTCCTGGGCGAGTATTTTTGCTGGAAGAAGTGCGGAGTTTGCTAGTCTGGCAACTATCTTCAGTTTCAGCGGGAAAAGCGTTATGATTGACTCTAACTGGTATGTGACATTATTTGTTACCTCAGTTATCACACTAATATTTGAATCACGAAAGTTTGTGATGTTTGTGTGTTTGTTAATTCTTCATGCTCAAACGGCTGGATCGATTTGGATGAAATTTGGTATGTAGATAGCTTATACCCTGGATTAACACATAGGCTACTTTTTATCCTGGTCTACGCGGTTTAAGCTGCGGGGCGCAGGTAGTTATTTTCATAATTCAAACAAGTCTGAAATCGCCAATTAGAGGGATAAATGGTCATGCCTCGTTTGTATGAGACGAGACCTTTGCACTGCAGTCATTCTCCTGACCTTATCCCAATTTATTTGGGGTCAGTGTAACATGTATTTTTTTCCATACTTCACTATTAGTCGTTATCTCGGTAGTCACTCACTGCAGTGGGATAATAATTGCCTGTTATTATATTATATAAAAACACGTTTTCAACACGCTTGTTCCCATCCCAATCCCATCCAATCCCAACAGTGTATCCTACACTGTTGGGATTTCGATATTCATGGCTTGCCGGGCCTATTTAATAAAACCAGTGACATGCAACAATCCGATAATTTTACAAGTTTCTTTCATACATTTTCTAATGTATTTAAACAGCAAAATAATGTAGTGAAAATGTGTGAATTTTGTTTTTTTTTTTTAAATATACGTCGCATTGTCAGTTTTATTATGGCTCGGTCATAAGATCACCTATTTTATCTTTTACTGCGATTTGGGAATATGCCTATGTATCAGTTTCTAGATTTTCTTTTTGACTGTTATTTTATTTTTAGTTTTCAGGAACTTGAATCTTTATATTTCTTCTCTTTTTTCTTTTTTTTTCTTTTTATTTATCTTTATTATTTATTTTCTTTATGTTTTTTTAAATAATTAATTTTCTATTACTTTCAGGCCAAATAAAACAGTATGGCATGGCGCCACCAGTAACGACAATTATGGCTCCGCGAATCTAACAGAAAATTGTAACAATTGGAGAAGCGGCTATAGTTACTACAATGGAGCTGCATCTTCATTAAAAAATAATCGACTACTAAACCATGAAATGTAAGTATTGTACCTTTTACTAACATCATTGTGGCCGTAGATTATTTGCCTTTTGCACAATGAAAAAAAAAAAAAGAAAAAAAAATTCCTCTTGATTTTCTGTCTTCCACACTAGTACATATCTATAGGAATCAGTGATTTCTCGAGAAATAGTTTGAAGGCTACTTACACCAACGTCAATATAGAGGGTCAAATTAAATTAGCTAGCGAAAATCCGCAAACGTTATGGGTATCGATATCTAAACACGTTAAAATAAAAAATAAATAATTTTGAGATTTTTTTTTTTTTTTTTAATAAAAATACTTTTTTTGTTGTTTCAGTTATCCCTGTGATAGTAAATTTATAGTGCTATGTGTAGAAGTAGAAGCATACAAAGGTCGTGTACCTACAAATCGTATGAGACGTAAGCGGTAAGTCTTTATTTAAAAAAAGGAAAAAACAAAGCCGTGTACACATATCGCGAGGCATGCGCCTGTTAAGGCTCCATGAATAGCCATAATACATCACCAATCAAATTCGCCGCATCGACGAGGACACAGTCAGTATCCCCAACTCATGCCTCGCGGAGTGTGTACGCGGCTTAAGTAAAATAAATATATATTATGTTATTATTTTATATTATTTATATTTAATTTTATTTTAATATAAACTGCTTTGCAAAAAAAACGGGCACCTTACAGTCATTGGCTTTTCTATGGATAATATTAATATTTTTAGTATGTCGTTAGCCTAAATGACTAGAAATTTCATATTATCATTGAAAATATAGTTTTTAACACTTAAATCCTGGAATCGGTGTTTTAGTCAATGTAAACAGTAAGTCGTGTTAAAATGGAAATTTTTAGGGTATAATTAAATTAAGACTACGAGTATTTTTATGGTATTTATAAAAAAAAAGACAGTAAAAAATTAAAATTAATAACGAGTATGACCTCTCTTTGCGGCGATTACGGCATGTAATCGTCTTGGCATGCTTTCCACCAGGCTTTTGATGGTGTCCTGTGGAATGTGTTCCCACTCAGCCGAAATCACACGTTTAAGCTGTCTGGTGTTTTGTGGAAGGGATTGGACAGATCGTACTCGCCTTTTTAGGAGGTCCCAGACGTGCTCAATGGGGTTAAGGTCGGGGCTCCGCGCTAGCCAATCCAGACGACGAATACCGACCTCTTGCATATAAGCATCTACGTCGCCAGAACGGCGGTTCCAAGCATTATCGTCCATGAAATAGCATCTTCACCAATTACAGTCAGTGCGGGCTGTGCATGTTGACAAATTATTCCTGTTATGTACCTTTGCGCATTTAGTGAGCCATTTGCAATGAACACTATCTCGGTACGATAGCTGGAAGTTACGCCCGACCAAAACATAACGGACCTTCCACCATAAGGGGTGATTTCTTCAAAACACACGTCGGCATAGCGTTCCCCTGGTCTTCGTAACACTCGCCGACGTCGGTTCTCAGCATTCAGGCAAATTTGAGCCTCATCGGAGAAGAGTACGCTACTCCAGTTACCAGTGTCCAAGATAGACAATTTCTAGTGAACCTCGGTCGAGCAATCCGGTACTCACGGAGTAAATTGGGGGCCCGCGCTGGTCGTCGACTGCGTATATCAACCGCTAAAAGCCTCCTCCTCACTGTCCATAGGCTAACTTGTGCTCCTCGTACCTCTTCAAGGTTTCTTTTGAGGTCTATGTAACTGCATTTGCGATTACTCAATGCTTGAGTCACTAAAAAGCGGTCGTCTCGTGGTTGTGTGCAACGTTTTCTGCCAGAACCTTGCCATCTTTGAACGGAACCTGTCTCTTGGTATCGAGTCCAGGTTCTTTGGACGGTGGAACGACTCACGTTTAACCGCTGTGAGCCGTAACATTGGCTACACCCCACTTCCAGCAGCGCTATAATTTTACCAGCTCTTATTGCTTTTTCTGCCATTATAATCGACACAAAGATATCTGTTTTAAGTCACAATGAGGCAGGATTATGCGACAAACATAAATTATTCTAATAAAAATAACGAGAAGTTAGTTTTAGTTGCCTTATAACCATTTAACCGCAAACCCGCGAATAGTAAGTAAAAAGTCATAAACTGAAAAAGGGATTATTATTTCTAAAAACAACAGTTCTGAATTTGAAATTAACTTTATTTCATACCCAGACTCTTTATTAAGTGCCAGTAACATAGTTTGCCTATTAAAACCTCATTAGAACTAAATGATTACCAATAATGTAGAAAAATCCAAACTGCCCGTTTTTTTTGCAAAAGAGTGTATATTATTTTATTTATTTTATTTTTACAATTTTAAGAAAGTTTACAGACTAATACACATCAATGGTTACAAAAATAACAACTGACAATCGCTAATTACAAGCTTCCACATTTAGAACACACACACCACATTCCACATTTATATTATTTTATTATTATTTATATTTAAGTAATATTATTGCGTTTTTATATTATTTTTTGTTATTTTCAGACACCATCGGCGGATCCGGCGGATTTTTTAATTAGTATCATTATTTTTTGTTTGAATTTCAAAATGATTGGATTACAAAAGGTAGTATTTTATCCCGCTGTTAAAAATGTCACAGCGATTACTTACAAAGGAGTATTATTTTAAAAATGATACTCTTTGGTATTCAAAAACAAAATTCTATTCTTTAATGCTGTATTCGTAGGTACTCATTATTGTAAATAGTAGATAGGTAGTTTTTAATTGATTTAATATACATATTAGAATGAAAAACATACTCATTTGAGAGCATTTTGAACAAAATTAAAGCATTTATGAATTTAATCGTATGAAACTTAGGTATAAGAAGCAAGTATTCTTATGATAGGTACTATTCTTAATTACGTGTGGCAAAGATGAAACCGTGGATCAGTTGTAGTTGCTAGACTCGATATAATTTCAAGTAGAACTTTGCAAACGTCCTGATTTCGGTCTTAATTTTTGTTGCTACCCACACACGGCGGCGAACCGGCATCCTAATTGCGTAACACATTATCAATCGGAGTTGGTTTCGTTTTGACAGTTCAACAACATTCATTGCATTATTTACTTTGTCGAGCAGATAAATCGAACTTAAGAAGCAATGGATTAGCAATTTGTTTCAAAATTATTCAAACTCCGATTGATAATGTGTTACGCAATTAGGGTGCGGGTTTCGGAACCACGTGGGACCACGTGGGACCGTGTCTAAACGGTTGGATACTTATTGTACATTAAATTACGTCAAAACCAAACGATAGAACTGCAATTTGTTTTCACAGAAGGCTAATTAAAATGTACTTATCAAATATCTTGGTTTAAGAACATGCAAAGAATGTACATAAAATAAATTGGTAAAAAATGAGCTTTCGATTTTTTCCAATGTCTTTAGTTATATTATTTATACTTAATGTAAGTCTGTGCCATAATAATGTCAACGCAAGAAGAGAGGAGAAGAAACAAAAATAAAATTTGTTACAATTTGTATTTTAACGACTTTTATTCACCGACGATACCCTCTGAGAGAGGGTCTCTCAATAGATCCCTAAATCTCAGATCTATAAACTAGCTACTTATTTTGGTTTCAAAGAAAGAAAAACAGAAAACAAAATAATACGTTTATTGTACAAAGAGAAACACAAAGTCATACACTAGAGTCAGCAACAGAAGTCGATTAGCACTGCTACTTTTTGACATCATCTAAATTAACACAAAATGATACGATAACCTTCGTTTCAGCATTTCATTTATTAGATAAGAGTTAATTTTATTTAAAATTTACATCTGTTACGATTTTAATAAAGTATTTTTCTCAATAAATGAGATTTAGAAAACTCAAGTGTTAGTGGACTTTTGTTGCCGACTATAAGCATGTTTAATGTATGACTAACTTGGTGGTGGTCAAAATCAGGTTGAACAGCTAGCTCTAATTGAAAAGGCACTTGTATCTCAGGAGCCAAAAAAAAATCCTCGTGGCAGACAGACGGACATACACAGACAGACAAACGGTATAGGCTTAGTTGAGTTCCATTTTCACCCTTTGGGCGTAGTAACAGTGATTATTCATACTTTGGATGTGGAACCCTAATTGGAAACGATAACACTTAATGCAAATTTTCTCTATCAAAGCAGATTTTAAGTCCACAAACCGCTAGAACAACCTCCTTAAAACTGTTATTACAATAATCTCATTTCAAAATTAGGTCTCCAATTCCGTCGCCGTCTCCACATTCATGCCGATGCAATTCTAGAAGTGCCACAGAGCTCATTTGCAATAAGCGCGGTCGGAATGAGGGGCATAATGCGACTTGGCCGGAGTTACCTCCGTTGCATTTACCACAGATTGCAATAACCTCCCCGTCTAGAAGCGACTCCTCTAAAAATTTGCTAGGTGCTCATTTTTAAAACGGACTTACAAATTTCTTCGATTGCACAAAGGATCTTTTGTGTTTTGCTAGCTTTGACTGTTTGTCTGTTTGTACAAATGTTTGGGTTAGCGTTCTTGTTTTTGGGGACTGTGATTGCATTTTGTTTTAATTGATGAGGTTATGTTTTGTATCTTTACAAGATTGAGGATAGATATTTTAACACTGGGTTATAATAACTATACATGTACCGTCTTACTAATAAACACAGAATAAAATTATTCCAAGTTTAAACCTATGAAAATGTATGGTTATTCCTTTGTTATCCCTGATATAACTTTATTCCGTGTTTTATTTGTAAGAGGGGTAGGCTTTAGATATACAGGGTGTCCCTGGAAGTATGGATCAAATCGAATAAGGGCGCGGGCAAGGTCATTTCTTTTGAACCCTGTGAATGTCGGTGTATTTTTTTTTATAGCTGCGTAAAAGTATTACCTACCACAAGAAAGGCCCACTCTTCTACAACGTCCTGAAAAAAAAAACCGGTCAATAGCGAGTCGGACTCGCGCACCGAGGGTTCCGTTCCGATTTCTGAAAAAGTGTGCTATTTAGAGACATCGTTTTATTTTTCCTGTAATCTTTACATAAACTATCAATCACTTTGAATATTTTCAGATTTTTCTCTTTGCAAACTTCGGAGATAAGGGGGTGAACGGTATTTTTTTTACATTTTTCATCAAAAGTCGAAAACTTTGCGGCCTAAAAAAATAAAAAATGTTTGAGAATGTGCAAACAGCGCTCTTTTATATGATATCCCACATGCACCAGTAGCCCACTTTGAATTTTTAAGACCCTTTCAGTTCCTGTTGCAAAAAAAAAAAAGAATATTTTTATTTGTTTCTTAATTGCAAAATAGTTGGGTAAACGTCATCTAAGGCCGTGCGCTGCGTTAGGCGTGCGCACGGCGCGGGCGCCCGCGTGGCGTGCTATTTTCATGTAATCTCATAGATCAGCGCAGCGCAGCACACATGAGATTACATGAAAACAGCACGCCACGCGGGCGCCCGCGCCGTGGGCACGCCTAACGCAGCGCACGGCCTAAAACTGTTTCAAATTTCAAGTTGATAGCGTTAGTAGTTCTTGAGATATCCAGCTGTGACAGACAGACAGACGGACTGAGTCGCACCATAAGGGTTCCTTTTTTACCATTTTGGTACGGAACCCTAATTATTGATAGCCCCATAGTTTTTTTTTATGATTTTTTTCTTTAGGCACTATGCGAAGTGATGGCAAAAAAAACAAAAATTGGTCATATCTTTTGAACCGTAAAAAATTGCACTGACATTCTCAGGCTTAAAAAGTTTGGAAATGACCTTGCCCACGTCCCTATTCGATTTGATCCATACTTATAGGGACACCCTGTATATTCCCATGCCGGGTTCGGCTACGGTCACTATCTCTGTTTTAGCTATGGGTTACGAGCATATGCTCTTATATAGCTAAAGTAACCTTGACTGTGAAGTAACGTGCACAGTGCGGATACATTGTGGCATGGAGATGGTCGGTGTAGCAGACGAGTCCTGGAGTGGAGACTGCGTATCGGCAAGCGTGGTGCGGGACGACCCCCAGCTTGATGCACCGATAACCTTAAGAAGGTGGCTAGGACAGGCTGGATGCGGAAGGTGGAGGACAGGGTGTTGTGGCGCAGACTGGCAGAGGTCCTAACCAGCAGTGGACTGCGATAAGCTGAGTTGATTGATTAAATGGTATTGTATGTTGGCTTACTCTTGAGCTAAAGGTAGTCGCACATGTAAAATACTGGTATACAGCTGCATCCGGTTAGACTGGAACCTGACCCCAACATTGGGAAAAGACTAGGCAGATTGATTGATTGTCATAGTAGTAATCCTTAGTGAATGCTCATCTTTGGTAAACAAGCGTTATCAAATTAGTATCGATGCTTTACCAGCCAAGCACAATCTAACAAAATGGGGGATTATTGACACAACCAATACCCAGTGCGAATGCGGTGCTCCTGACCAAAATAAATATATATTATTATGTTAGCATGACCAAAGTCTTCTTAAACCTGATGCCGTGCGTGCTCAACTACTGGGCCCACCCAACACATATAATAATTTACCTCTTTACAAGGAAAACGTGACATTCCGAAAAAGGTGTTAGAGCGCTGTTTGCACATTCTCAAACATTTTTTAGGCCGCATAGTTTTCGACTTTTGATGAAAAATGTAAAAAAATACACCCCCCCTCCCCGCCCCCTTATCTCCGAAGTTTGCAAAGAGAAAAATCTGAAATTATTCTATGTGGTCAACAAGTCTATCTAAAGATTACAGGAAAAATAAAACGATGTCTCTAAATAGCACACTTTTTCAGAAATCGGAACGAAACCCTCGGTGCGCGAGTCCAACTCGCTCTTGACCGGTTTTTTTATTATTCGATAATTTAATTAATTTAATTGTAGAATCTTTTTGTGTATTTTTTAAAAGTTTAATAAATAACTCATTTAACGTAAAACCACATTAATTAACTTGTAACATTTTTTTAAAAGTTTACATGTAAACTTTTAAATGAAATTAAAATTACTTACATTAAACTAAAATGATTATAGTATTTTTTTCGAGAAAAAATTTACCATCGACTCGAAAATAAGAAGACCAACTTCTGCGAAGAAAACATAACAAAGCCGTTATTGCAAATCCCTGTTTTTTGAGAGTAAATAATGATCTTTGCTATACAAATATAAGAAAGACCCTTGTCTTATCATTACTTCCTATTGCTTGTAAGTACCAATAATAACAAACTTTTTCAATATCACACTTAACAACACAAACACCTCATCATTCCACTTTTACCTTTGCAATCTTTTTTTTTTTTTTTTCGATAAAACTTTTCACCGAAATCGTTCGAACCTGCCACCTATCTGAAGTTGTTAATGGAAAAATCACCATGAAAACACAAAGCAATCACACAGGAACCACGGAGGTTATGTGCAGCGATTGATATTGGTTACAATGGCTATTTTTAGATCGTATACGGTCTACACAGGAAATTCTGAAACGATTTTTGTTGCCAAAATGTTTTCATCCGCAAAATTGTAGGAACTATATTCAATTTTATACTACCTGAAATAACTTAATTTTTTTCATGTTGGTATTTATAGAAGGTCTGGACCATATAAGTAATTAATGATATTCAAAATTATTATCTGCAGAAAGAGAGAGATAATATAATTAAGTAGCTTTTGCCAAAGGCTTCGCCCGCGTGAATGTCGGAATGGATCCCACGGGAACGTAGGTACTATTGGGAATTCCTTCCTTATTTCTTATCTACATTATAAAGAGAACCTCTGTGCAAAATTTCAGCTTTCTAGGTCCTAGGGTCAGTCAGTCAGTCAGGACTTCTCTTTTTACTTATATAAATAGAAGATAGATATGCCCGAGAAGATATAGCCTAGATAATAGGGTTCGTTCGTTAGAAACAGTAGTCTGCAGATCACGAATATTATTAAAATTATAAATGATTTTATTTCTATAAATAGGTTTTAGACACGTCAATCATATTTGCTAGATGAGGTCTCCTATCTGATAACTCTGAGAACAAAGGCTGAAAAAAACTTAGAGGCCTCTTTTAAAGTCGGTCAGATCATGTGAGGACCATGTAGATTAGTGCCTGAAATGGTCTTTCAAATACAGAACCACACAGATTTGAGTGGACCTGTCCAGCCAGTGCACGCATTTGACAGTACTCGTGTAGATCAACTTCTAAGAAACAGCAATAATTTTATTATTATGTGTTCTTTCACAAAATCACATATCCAACTAAACAGTTCAAACAAACAAGCTGCACCCATAACATTTGTTTTAGGAAACATAATGCAAGTCACTAACTAATGGCAGGGGTAGTAAAAAATAACTGAACAGTTAATATGCTTCCTGGAGCTAGAAATCCACAGGTCGGCTAGATTGTAGTTCTAGTGTTACTTGAAGTTCTCGAAAGAATTTCATTTCCATGAATCCAACTTCCTACTATTCTTACTATCTTACTTCTTAAAAATGCGAAAGTTTGGATGGATGGATGTTTGTTACTCAATCACGAAAGAACGGCTGAACAGCACCCTAGTTGCGTAACACATTATCAATCGGAGTTGGTTTCATTTTGACAGTTCAACAACAAGTTGTATTAGGCAATGGATTAGCAATTTGTTTCAAAATGATTCAAACTCCGATTGATAATGTGTTATGCAATTAGGGTGCAGATCTGCATGAAATTAGGCACAGAAATAGATTTTAGTCCGGAACAGTTCTAACCCGGTAGTACTTTCTTTTGGGATATCCTTCACGGGCGAAGCCGCTGGCAAGAGCTAGTAAGATGTTGACCGTTTCAAATATCTTGTATATCTTGTTGTATCTTGTGTATCTTGTAATATCTTGTTAATATCTCACGAAGCGACATGCGCTTTACTTGTGCTTACCAAGTGTACAAACACGCTGTGAATGTGTGCGTAAAGTCGGGCAGCGTCTGCACATAATACACACACGCATATACACACCGTCTTCCGATTTCGCCATTGTCTCGGACGGTACCGAGATCTCTTGCGCTTACACACGTTCTCAGCGTGTTTACACTTAAACACAAGTAAAGTGCGTGAGATAAAAATACTGTAATGTTCGTAATTCTTGAGAAATAATCACACAGTACAGTTCGAATGTTATGTTTGATAAACTGCATTTATGGTCCTATATGGCGACTATACACTTAAACTCGGCTTCTGCCAATTTTCCTTAGCCTTAAATTCATATAGATTTACACTATCAGCTTCTTTTTCCTGTAATGTTTATAGGTAAAGCTTTCATGTGAAAAAAGATACTGGAGCCGGTATGATGTTGCTCCTCACACCGTTTGAACTAGAAGTCAACTTCACCTTATGAACAGACAAAAATGAGTTCCTGTCGTAAAGTTCCGCGGTCTCAGATTTGGCCGTATTCCAACCACCAATCTCCTTAGAGCAATATCCCCAGTTCTGTATTATTGCTGTACAAAACATAAATATAAAGTTGCTAACTGTCTGACTGTCTGTTCCTGAGAATAGATAATGTAGACCAAGTTCTGTTGGCACCCTTACTTAGCTTCTGATCTTGGATAGACAGTAGTTCAGTGAATGGTAATGGTAATTTAATGAGGAGTGTGCAATTAATGTGTTGATCCAGTAAGAATTGTATTACTGATTATTTATGAAAAATATTATTAATAACATATATTTGACATTTGTTCGCCCCTGTGGTGGTGTGTGATGTGATGAGACAATATATGTTAACTTAAGACCATGTTATATACATACCAACCATGTTCTGACAAATAAAATGATTATGATTATGACTTAACTTAGATTACTATTAGTACTTAGGGCCGATTTATCAAGCGTTAGATAACATTTATCTGTGAAATAAACTCAAATTCAAAGCATTTATTTCAAATAAACCAATTACAAACACTTTAGAATTTTCAAGAGGTCCGGTCAGTCAGAAAGATGAAGCTAGTTGCCCATTCCAAAGCTTAGTAGGTTCTTCATATGGAGAAGAACGGGCAAGAAACTCCACGGACACTCTTTTAAATCAAAATATTGCTACAAAATATTGGTTACATCATTCATGTTGAAAAAATACATATTTGTGAGAACAACGTAGAAAGACGTGCACGATAAAAGATCCGTAAGAAAAAGATAAAAACTAAAAACAACTAACTTAAAAATAAGCCGTGGCATCTAAGAGACGTCCAGTCCCAACTTACGGCGTCCGTTCACGAATATGACGCATGTAAATCGCATAATTGATAATGATAATCGACGACACGGTTGGCGCAGTGGTTGAGCGATTGACTGCTGCGCAGCATGTCGCGGGTTCGATTCCCGCACGGAACAAATATTTGTACGACCTACAAGTATTTGTTCCGAGTCTGGGTGTTTTTCTATCTATAATATGTATGTATTTACGAAAAAAAATTGTATATAAGTAGTTTATCAGCCATCTCGTTACCATAACACAAGCATTAGGTTGCTTAGCTTGGGACTACATGGCGTTGTGTGAAATGTCCAAGGATATTTATTATATTATTTATTTATTTATTAATTATGTAAATCGGATGACAATGCAATATTATTATGATATGCAGCTGATCTGATTATGGAGCCTGAAGGTGGTCATGGGAACTCAGTAATAAAACGATGCAACCCTATAGAGTTTGGGCTCGTTTGATTTGTCTTGACAAGGACTAAAAGAGAAACTAGTTGAAAAAAAAACACTTGCTTATTTATGCAGCTTCTACCTAATTCATAATTTATCTACGGCGAAAATTCCTGACCCCCACTGGTTCCTTAACTCACAGACATGCAAACACTGAAAAAATAATTTCTTACTACACCACATTAAAGGCTCCTACAGACAGAGGCGATATCGCGTCGCGACGGTCGCGCCGCGATATTGCGATATTATCGCGTCGCAACACCTTTCACACTAGCGCGGCGCGATATCGCGTGGCGATATTATCGCCAGGCGATATCGCGGCGATATCTAACCTAACTAACCTAACCTAACCTAACCCAGGACAGTTTCATTCGACGGTTCGTCGAAAAAAAACCCAACCAACCAAAACTAAGTAAGTACCTACCTAATTGAACGCAATTTTTTCCTGCTGCGAATTTTTACATGCGTCCGTGGTCTGTAACGAACACCACACGATGGGGTGGTAGGGTGGTGGGTGGTGGTAGGTACCTAAACTTGACCACACGACACGGAAAAAATAATAGTAGGTACTACGTTCGTAACACAGCAGTTCGGACTCTTCGGACGTGCTATTTACTAGATGTTTAATGTCATTGCTATTATACTATTCTGACGACACGGTTGGCGCCGTGGTTGAGCGATTGACTGCTGCGCAGCATGTCGCGGGTTCGATTCCCGCACGGAACAAATAATTTGTACGACCTACAAGTATTTGTTCCGAGTCTGGGTGTTTTTCTATCTATAATATGTATGTATTTACAAAAAAAAAAAAAAAAAAAAAATGTATGTAAGTAGTTTATCAGCCATCTCGTTACCATAACACAAGCATTAGGTTGCTTAACGTTGTGTGAAATGTGCAAGGATATTTATTTATATACATATTTATATTTATTACGAAGTATTCATTTAAAAATCAAGATTTTTTAAATAACTTAGTTACCTTTAACCCTTCAAGTGTTGAATGCATCCCATGTGTGCATAAGGACAACCCTTTACATAATAGTATATAAGATTATATCATATATAATATAAACGTAAAAAAACATCATCCTATGGGAAACCATCATCATTAGTTGTGAACCTATGGAGTTCGCAACTAACCCCCCTCGCCCCGCGTGTCAAATGCACCCATGTGTGCAAAAGGACAAAACTTAACATAATAGTTATATATAAGCTTATATCAGAGGAGCTCGTGGCTAAGTAATAACAGCCGCACGGGTCGATCCATCAGGTTAAGCTACGCTTGCCGGGGTTGGTCCGTGGATGGGTGACCATCTTTACATACCGAAACTCCTCCGTGACTCGGAAAGCACGTTAAGCCGTTGGTCCTTGTTGTCATTCGTGGATCTTTGACAGTTCGTGGATCTTCGTTACGGGTCGTCAGAAGCCCGAAAGTCTGACAACCAGTCTTACCAAGGGGTATCGTATTACCCAGTAACTGGGTTGTGGAGGTCAGATAGGCAGTCGCTCCATATAAAATACTGGTATTCATCAGCTGCATCCGGTTAGACTGGAAGCCGACCGCAACATGCTCATAGTTGGGAAAAGGCTAGGCAGATTGTTTTGATAAGCTTATATCACATAAATACGTATAAACGTAAAAAAACATCATCTGATCATCATTCGGAGAGGACACGCACGCGGCGCGCGCGCCGCGCGCGCTCCCTTTCGGTCGCTCAGTGCGCTGCGCGCTATGGCGGCGGGCAGACGTGTGATGCGCTCGTATGATAATAATGATTGTGTAGGTCACTACAGTGTGTACTGTGTCGACATAGTTGGGAAAAGGGTAGGCAGATGATGATTTTTACGGACTTCTTAGTTTCCAATTTACCGTGATTTCGGAAAAGTTAACTTTATTTTACGTATAGGTACTTGTAAAAGCACATTATGTAGTGTACATTATGGCCTTGTATGAGAAGGTAACTACCTACTCATAAAAAGGGCTAGATGATTTCAAAATTATAAGTAAGTAGGTAACTTACTCAAAAATACCTACTAAAAAGTTTCGCTATGCACGAAATTCTTCGATTCTACGTAAACAATGGAAGGTACAGTTGGAATGAAAAGTGTTTGAATTCAAGTTAAATTTTTTATAGCGCTATTCGTATAAGTGTAAGCGTCTGTAAGTTAAAATTTGTTTTGTCTCGTTCTGACTATCAATGATAGATGAATTTCAGAGCGAAATGTTTATGACTGGGGATTAACCGGGTAATTACCCGGTTAGTCCCGCTATACTCTAGTCCCGCTATGCTCGACTCGTAAAATACCTACTAAAAAGTTTCGCTATGCACGAAATCACATTCGCGGGCAGTGATGAAGAAAACTGTTAGTGTGTTCCTTAAATTTTGTGGGTCCAGTATTGACTTACAGCTCTATTCATAAACATTTCGCTCTGAAATTCATCTATCATTCATTCATTCATCTATCATTGATAGTCAGAACGAGACAAAACAAATTTTAACGTACAGACGCTTACACTTACACGAATAGCGCTATAAAAAATTTAACTTGAATTCAAACACTTTTCTTTCCAACTGTACCTTCCATTGTTTACGTAGAACCGAAGAATTTCGTGCATAACGAAACTTTTTAGTAGGTATTTTACGAGTCGAGCATAGCGGGACTAGAGCATAGCGGGACTAACCGCTTACTCATAATTTTGAAATCATTTTAATTTACTCAACAATGACACAAAATCTATATACAACTAGCGTTGCCGGAGAGTAATATTCCGAAGTATTCCCTTCGGAAGTATTCGGAAGTATTCGTAAGTTTTGAGTAGTATTCGCAAGTATTCCCCGAGCTAAGTACATGTGCGGTCACGCAAGTTTATCTATTAAAGTTTGACTATTCACCTCTAGATGGCGTTAATTAACGCCATCTAGCGGTCAATAGTCAAACTAACATTACGTCGTGTGTGTGTCGTGTGTGTTGTTGTCGTACGAGTATGTTGCGTTCATTCATGACTCCGAGTAATATTCGATTTGAAAACTTCGCAACACTTCCGAATATTTCTTTACATCTACTTTGATAAGTACTTACGTAATAAGTTTTTGTATGCGGTTTAGGTGTGAAAGTGGTAGAGAGGTAAATACATAGGTAGATTACTGAGTTTATAAAATAGTTTAAAGTAAGTATCAAGAAAGAAGTCAAGGTTTGACTTCAAGTGCAAAAACACACCGTTTTCGAGATGTAAAATACAGTACATTTTTTTTTCTTTTGCTTCCTATATCTCGAAAACGGTGTGTCCTATCGCAAAAATAATGAAAATTTGGCCCCCCTTTATAAAACCCATAAACCCCTAAACCTCTACATGTAGGTACCAAAAAAAAACCATAAAGAACACGTTGAAGCTGCCCCCTCCTAGCGCCCCACCATGTACAAGAGAATCGGCACTAATATCCGCACAAAATAGTCATTTTAAACTCAACCATACAAAAATAAAACAATAATTACCGAGTCACTGGTAGATAACTACTTACAGGGAATTATTCCCGCTAGTAGATAACTACTTACGCGGAAATATTCGCGCTAGTACGTAGGCATCGAATAATACTCGTTGATTTTATGAATGAACGGGCTCGAGCTTCCTAAATCACGTGTGCAAGTGAACGCCGGCTCGCTGCTGGCACCGCGCGCCGACCAACTTCGGGTACTTATTGGATTATCTTTTAAATGCGACTATTGACCGCTAGATGGGGGCGCAGTTCTCATTGCAAATTACATATATTATGTCCCGCATTGGTGATAGTGCATTCATTAATACCCACGAATCAATCTTCCACCACTGCAGCAGCAGAAAGCGTCGCATTAACACGCTAGTTAATGCTACGCTTCTGTGGCACCATCTTGCGGATTCTTGCGATAACAATAGAATAGTCGGAGCACTGCATTTTTGTCCTTGAACCCCCACTTGTCCGGCACTGGATTCGCCATAAAAACGTGTACAGGAGCGCTAATACTTCGTTAACTCATGAATGAATGGCTGCGAAGCTCGGTGGTGTGCCACTTTACTATCAAGCCAATGCCAGGCGAGCGCTGGCGTCGCCGAGCGACTAACGAGAGCAGGTGTTCATTTACAATTCTACCATTGCCCGCTAGATGGCGTTAATTCAAGTAACGGCACGGCGTAATATATTCGGCGAGTCGAGTCTCATCAAGCGACCTACGCAAGTACGCATACATTCGTAACTAGGTACCTACTGGCAATAATTTCATTCTTAATAGGTAATAAAAAGTAGGTTACCTACTACATTCTTACTAGTAGTATTCCTTCAAATCGAAGTATTCCTTTGAATATTTCGCAATTATTCCGAATACTTGCGAATACTTGCGAAGTTTTGCAACGCTATAATACAACGTGTAACGTTAAATGCGCAAAACCTCTTAAGGGGTCATTGTACTCATCATTATGAACAACTTTTACTATGGGACCAAACCTGAAATCGCGAAAAAAAATCTGCTGTTCAGTACATTTTGACTAGTTATGCGAACATAAATGAACAGCTGATTTTTTTTTTCGCGATTTCAGGTTTGGTCACATAGTAAAAGTGGTTCATAATGATGAGTACAATGACCCCTTAAGAGGTTTTGCGCATTTAACGTTACACGTTGTATATTTTATATTTTAACTGTACACGAAATCTTCAAACAAAAACGTTCGTAAAACTTGGTTATCTTAATAATACGCTAATTACTTAGTTGCAAAGATATTCATAACTATACATAACATCCATTTGAACGAGGTGTTTTTTCTATGAATTCTTATCGCTGTGGAATGCGCTTCTATTGTTCAAGCGGCCAGATGTTTTTAGCTCCGTAGTTTCCGCGTTCGGCTCGAATACGACCATATGATGATGACTATAAGGTTCAATTTAACTTGTTCGGGATTAGAATAAAGAAAATACCTGTTCTACGACAAGACCGCGCGAGCTCGTGTAGTGCGCGTGCGTGTGTGCGGCGCGATATCGCGCGCGACGACGCGCCGCGCTGGTGTGAAAGGTGTATGAGGTACATGGGTACCGAGTGCTAAATCGAACTCGAGGTGCGCAGGTATGTATGACTCACGTTCCGACCGTTTGTATGAATATACAGTATTATATTACTTGCGAATATGTCATTTTGCGTCATTAGGTCATTTTGCGAATGTGGCATTGTGCGCCTAATCCCCTCATTGAATATACAATACTGATCATCTTTATATTGTGGACCGTGCGCCGCGGCCTTCAGCATGCGGCACGCACGTCTGCCTGCGTTCCTGATTCCTGCTGAGTCCTGAGCTAGCGTTGCCGGAGAGTAATATTCCGAAGTATTCCCTTCGGAAGTATTCGGAAGTATTCGCAAGTTTTGAGTAGTTTTCGCAAGTATTCCCCGAGCTAAGTACATGTGCGGTCACGCAAGTTTATCTATTAAAGTTTGACTATTGACCGCTAGATGGCGTTAATTAACGCCATCTAGCGGTCAATAGTCAAACTAACATTACGTCGTGTGTGTGTCGTGTGTGCTGTTGTCGTATGAGTATGTTGCGTTCATTCATGACTCCGAGTAATATTCGATTTGAAAACTTCGCAATACTTCCGAATATTTCTTTACATCTACTTAGATAAGTACTTACGTAATAAATTTTTGTATGCGGTTTAGGTGTGAAAGTGGTAGAGAGGTAAATACATAGGTAGATTACTGAGTTTATAAAATAGTTTAAAGTAAGTATCAAGAAAGAAGTCAAGGTTTGACTTCAAGTGCAAAAACACACCGTTTTCGAGATATAAAATACAGTACATTTTTTTTTCTTTTGCTTATATCTCGAAAACGGTGTGTCCTATCGCAAAAATAATGAAAATTTGGCCCCCCTTTATGAAACACATAAACCCCTAAACCTCTACATGTAGGTACCAAAAAAAAACCATAAAGAACATGTTGAAGCTGCCCCCTCCTAGCGCCCCTCCATGTACAAGAGAATCGACACTAATATCGGCACAAAATAGACATTTTAAACTCAACCATACAAAAATAAAACAATAATTACCGAGTCACTGGTAGATAACTACTTACAGGGAATTATTCCCGCTAGTAGATAACTACTTACGCGGAAATATTCGCGCTAGTACGTAGGCATCGAATAATACTCGTTGATTTTATGAATGAACGGGCTCGAGCTTCATAAATCACGTGTGTAAGTGAACGCCGGCTCGCTGCTGGCACCGCGCGCCGACCAACTTCGGGTACTTATTGGATTATCTTTTAAATGCGACTATTGACCGCTAGATGGGGGCGCAGTTCTCATTGCAAATTACATATATTATGTCCCGCATTGGTGATAGTGCATTCATTAATACCCACGAATCAATCTTCCACCATTCATAAGCTAATCAGCAAACCTTGGTCACTGCAGTAGCAGAAAGCGTCGCATTAACACGACTAATCACGCTAGTTATTGCTACGCTTCTGTGGCACCATCTTGCGGATTCTTGCGATAACAATAGAATAGTCGGCGCACTGCATTTTTGCCCTTGAACCCCCACTTGTCCGGCACTGGATTCGCCATAAAAACGTGTACAGGAGCGCTAATACTTCGTTGACTCATGAATGAATGGCTGCGAAGCTCGGTGGTGTGCCACTTTACTATCAAGCCAATGCCAGGCGAGCGCTGGCGTCGCCGAGCGACTAACGAGAGCAGGTGTTCATTTACAATTCTACCATTGCCCGCTAGATGGCGTTAATTCAAGTAACGGTACGGCGTAATATATTCGGCGAGTCGAGTCTCATCAAGCAACCTACGCAAGTACGCATACATTCGTAACTAGGTACCTACTGGCAATAATTTCATTCTTAATAGGTAATAAAAAGTAGGTTACCTACTACATTCTTACTAGTAGTATTCCTTCAAATCGAAGTATTCCTTTGAATATTTCGCAATTATTCCGAATACTTGCGAAAACTTGCGAAGGACTCCTGACCAAAGCAGGCGATTTTTAGGGTTCCGTACCTCAAAAGGAAAAAACGGAA